>CM074741.1:32851278-34118778 GCA_037367245.1 Phrynocephalus guinanensis | reverse complement strand
TTTTGTGGTGGGTCTAAATACTCTTTGTTCATTGTGTTTTTTCAACACTTTGTCCATGCTGTCCATGACCCCTTTTATGTATGGCAGAAATACTTTGTTTGTTCGAGACTGTTCCTCTTCAATTTGTTGTTGGTTTTTTTGTTTGATGGCTCTTTTGATTTCATTAGCCATTTGTCTGTAAGGCCCAATTTAGGTGACTAAGTTCAGTGTTGATGAATTCAGCTTCACAGTTTCGATTTGCACAGTCTATAAGTATTTTGATTATGCCTCTTTTTTGTCATGGGAAAAAAATGAGAAGCCAGAATTGGGACAAAATTGATACCTTCTCCTATGGGAAAATGGAAAAAAAATTGAAGCCCATACAACTAGACAAAAACAGAATTTTGACAAATGCCATACAAATCAACCAAAACCCACACTGGACAACTCACAAATTATCATCAACCTAACGGAACACCAACTCTCCCAGGAAGAAACTTTGTTCTTAGCCAAAGGAGGACACTGCAGTCACACCCAGTAAAACTCCAGTGGACATCATTGCAAACGTGGAATCAGTCATATATCATCTTCTGGAAGAATAAACAGCAAAAAAAAAAAAAGAAGTGAAATGACAAGGATCCTACGAAAAGCAAAACCCTCAAATAGCAACACAACAAGAAAGGAGAGAAATGATATTAAGTCCTTGAATGCAGATCTTGACATCATCATCCTGCCAGCAGACAAAGGCAATGCCACAGTAATCACACAAACAGAAGAATACAAGAAAAAAGTCAGACAACTTTTAGACCCCACCACCTATAGAAAACTAAAGCAGGACCCCACCAACAAAATCACAAAACAAACATACATGCTTGTCAGGAGTTTCTCCCTCCACCCTAATGTCATTCCACGAATCTGCAAGATGGAAACTCTTTCACCAAGAGTATATGGACTCCCAAAACTCTACAAAGACTCAACCCCAATCAGGCCCATTGTTAGCATCATTGGCTCCCTGACATATGAATTAGCAAGCACCTAGCCACCCTCCTACAGACCCACATTGTACAGACTTCATCACACATCAAGGACGCAGGACATTTCATAGACATGATTAGTACCCTAAAACTCAACCCTATGGACAGACTGATCAGCGTTGATGTAGTATCCATTTTCACCAAGGTACCAGTAAAGGACACTATAGTGCTCATCCAGCAGATCTTCCCAGAAGACATTAAGGCCCTATAACAACATTGCCTAATCCCCAGAGACCTGGAATGAGGCACAAGAACTCAACATTAAAGGGCAAGACTGCTTCCACTAGGTAATATAACTTTAATTCAATCCGGTTCCAATTGGCAAGCCTAGTGGACTTACAAACCCAGAATGACGCACATGGGTCCTTTGTATCAACCCTTTTCTCTCTCCCACCCCTGCACCCAGGCCAAAAAGGATTTGTATGTCTCGTAGTGAAAAATGGGGCTGAGTAAGGGAGGGGGTGGTATATGATCCATGTATCTTTGTTTGAATAACGGGGGTGTGACTTAAGAAACAGCCATTTACAACTGCCCTTCTTGCCTCCAACAAGACTCCTGCCCTGTCTACAACATCACCTAGCCATGGATTTTAAGAACATCATCTAACTAAGGACTTTAAAAGTAACCTCCTGGTGAAGAACATCTTTCACCATGTCTGAACTTCTGGGACCTGCTTTGAAGAAGGGTGATTGACTGCACTCGAAAGCTTGCAATGTTCCTTTTTTTTAAATAGTGGCCTAGGAAGACAATTTTATTTTTAATAGTGGCCTATGTAACCTATTTTTGCAATTGTGTTTTGTGATGGCCACACAGCTCAACTCCTTTTTTCCAGTGGGAGAATCTCTTCTATGAGCAGACAGATGGAGTTGCCATGGGGAGCCCTTCAGCCCAGTAATAGCAACATTTTACATGGAAAATATTTGTAATGTGGAGCCACAGTGAAGATAAACTGGAAGATCTTCCAAGCCACCTCAACAATATCCACCCAAATATACAATTTACAATGGAAAATGAAATAGAGGGGAAACTCCCATTCTTAGATGTCATGGTCATACACAAATCGGGCCACAAATTAGGACACAAGGTCTATAGAAAACCCACTGACACAGATTGGTACCTACATAAAAATTCCAACCACCACCCATGACAATTTGTGTCATCAGCTTTTAACTATTCCTAACTCTTCCTTAATAATTTTATTTGATTTGACTTTATTTCTGTCATAAATAAATTCATACTATGAATACTTCACTTGTCCTAATATTAATTTAGTACACTAATTAAAACTTTTAGTCAGCTACATTATGAAGGAGATAGCCAATAAGACAAATTAAAATCATAACCCTGATTCTGTTGATTATTGTTTTTTTCACAGTTGATACAACTTTTTAAAAATGTACCTAAAACAATCCTTAGAATTCTCACTGGCAGGTAGCAGAAATGCCACATCACAGATATTAACTAGTACAGCAGACAACATAGGCAAGAAATCCACTCATTGACCTGAGTTTCCTCTTTCCAAAGCACAAACTGAAGCCACGCCTGCCAACTTTAATGAGGGGACAGCTGTCACAACACAAACTCAAGGGAAGGGGATAGAAAAATGCAAGCAGTTTTTAGATACTTGCATCATGTGCATAGTAAAGAGGAGACTGCTTCAGGGAAATCTAAGAGACAGTCTATAGGACTATAGCTACCTGGGGTTGAATGGGGCAGAGCAGTGAAAAGTCTGTCAGAAGGCAGAACTCTATCCCACTCAGGATGCCTTAGGCTCCCAAGAATTACAGGCAAAACTCCTGTTGCATAGCCTCAGGAATGACGTCACTGGAAACAGCACAGCAGGAACAACAGGAATAACATCACCAGAACCAACTGACTCTTCCAGTTCAAGCAGCATGGAACTTCTTATTGCACACACAAATTGAAATCAAAGCAGGGACTCTTTAATTGGCAGAAGTTTTTGCTACTTTATTTGATGTTGTTCCTACAGTGTTGTGTGTTGTGACCCGACAGGGTACTGACCATACAATCATGGAAAAATATGGTTGGAAAATATTCAAAGGGTTTTCTAGCCCGTCTCTTTACTATGGCAGGAAATAGCAGCTAATGGATCTCCAGCAAACACACTGAACATCTGTTTAAAATCCTAGTGAAGTGAAGAAGAATCTTGTACCGTCCAATGTACCATTCCATTCCCCTCACCAGAAGTTTCTTCAAATATTGAGGCAAAAACTCCTTTAATTCAAATTTGAACCACTTTTTCAGGTTCTGTTCACTGGAGTTGTGGAAAAGAAGTCTACTCCATCTTCTACGTGATGACCTCTTGTGTATTTTTTAGATGGCTGTCATATGAACCCTCAATATATTCTTTTCTAAAATATATATGATTAAATTCTTTAAATAATTCTTCAGAAAACATGGTTTCCAGACTAGTATATTCTATGGTAGAGTTACTGGTGGGATATATAGTGCGAATTTCAAGAAGCCGTGCTGCAGTGTTGGAATAAGATTCAGACCAGTCCAGTCAGCTTCTATACCAGTGATGGTGAACCTTTTAGAGACCAAGTGTCCAAACTGCGATTCAAAACCCACTAATTTTTCACAAAGTGCCAATACAAGCCATTTAACTTGAACACAGGTGGCTGTGAATGGGCAATGTCAGGTGCCCACAGAAAGGGCTCCGAGTGCCGCCTTTGGCACCCGTGCCATAGGTTCGCCAACCCTGTTCTATACAGTGCGTGATATGAGATGCAGCGTCTGGTCCTCCAGCTCAGGAAGCCACATGTCTTTGGCCTTTAGTGGCAATTTTCCATTTCCGTGAATTAGATCCGTAAAGAAACTCAGTGATGGAGGAACTCCACTACTGTGCGCTATTCCAGATAATCCAGCTACAATCTCTTTCTAGTGCTGTGTATGAGCAACAGGTTTCCTTCATATCCTTGCCAGTTTAGAGCATGATAAAGAAAGCTGGCTATGAAATCAAACAAGAAATGGTGGCCTTTTTTTGTTTTTCTTTTATTCTCTGACCCTAGGTTCTGGATTACAATATGTCATTGTATTCTCAGGTATCAAATTGGAAGCAGCATCCAGGAAACTTCGCTCAGTTCAATAGCAAAAATATGTGGATGGATGTCACATGTCACTGCGAGGAGCATAAACGTGCACACAGGAAGAATGCTTTAATTCTATAACATGTTCACAGGAGCGGCATGCCAAATAATTCTGCATCATCTACTTAATGGTTCTCTGTCAAATCCAGCAACGCAATCTGTATGGATTAAAAGGACCTTTTGCTTTCATCAGATCCTTTATAGGGGGATTGGGAAGAGATTCCATTTGATGAAAAGTACTCTACATATGTTGAGAAGCAAACCCTGCTGAGGCCAGATCAGAGCCAATGAGAGATGGTTCGCTGTTTTCAACCACATTATTACAGCTATTTTATGGCCCTATGTGAGTGAGTATCCTGTCTCGCTCCACATCTTTCTATATAGTGTCTTTTCTTCCCCTTCTCTCCTTCTTTCTGTCTTTTCTTAATCAGAGCAAACCACATTTTATTTTTGTTTCCTTTCAGATCATCTTGGTACTAAACTACCACTGGCAGACTGACAATCTACGATACTGTCCACAGGACTCCACACTTACTGGAGAATCAGCTCCACTAAATTTAATCATATGATCTACACTTAAACATTCACAGGCTTGTGTTGTAAGGCTGCAGTCCTGTGCATACAACTTGGAAGCATCCTGTTGAAGTAAACGGGGTTGCCTTTAAGTAACAATATTTAGGTCTGGCTGTGCAGCTTTCAAGTTACAGTAAGTTTAAATAACCCCCCAATAATGCAATATTTTCTCTTCCTTCTCACCCCCTCCCAATACATTGTAAGTAAAGCTTGAGAAATTGTGTTTCAAGAAGGGAACCCTGTTTCTCATTATTCTGCACATGCAGTTTTGGGATTTTTCGAATAAAGCCATCATCTTTGATCTAATTTTATAACATTATAATCAGATTTGGCACACTAAAATAAATGCTAGCACATTTCTTTGTGACATTAACTTTACAAGAGTAATGCGACAAACACTTACATGTAGGACTTCTGTGCATTGAAAATTCATCAAGGTTAAAGAAATTTAATCCCATAAAACATTAATGGAAATGTTGTCTTCATTTCCATTAAGACAACAGCAGCAACAGCAGCAACAACAATAGTAATACATTTTCTATAAACATACAGTAAAGCACAGACTTTGGTCACATTGATTAGTACTGAGGATGAGAGAATCTAAACAGATCACACAACAGAACACATATTTAGTGCAACATAGAGCAGCTAAATAAATTTAAGATTAGGAAACCTTATTTGAGGTAAATGATTTAGCAACTATGATGAGCCGTACCGTAAAGGAACAGTGTCTTGTTCTGTTAGGGTTTACACAACTCACATCTCAGAGATATGCAAGTCCTCCTGATAATGCTTCATTTGCCCCATTCCCACCCAATTATATGTTGGAGATATTTCAACATGGAGGGAAGGCCAATAAATCCAGCAATGACCATATCTTTCTCTCCAGCGTCTATTTTTTGAAGAAGGCCATGCCCCTTTGCTTAAGTGTCTATTCACCCCTCTCTTTTTAGTCTGTTGGCAGATAGTGCATAGTTATGCAGTTGTGCAGTTAGTGTGCAGCTATGTGAATGTAGACTGAAGGGATCTTCTGGAAGCAGACTGTAAGTCCGTAAGGGCAGTTACTACAAAGCAGTCATTGTTGTACAGGATGTTGTTTTTAAAATCTATTCATCTGTGAATAAATGAAAATTTTAAATTGTTGATCCTACAAATGACTCATAGTGAGTGATTTGTACTGTAAGTGCCAGTTGATGAGACAATAAGGGGTAGCCTACCCTGGGGAATGATGAAGCTAATTCTATCCTGTGTATCCTTGCACTTCTGCTGCATCCTCAAGGTTTTTAGCCAAAATGCACTTTGTAACATTTTGTGGGAACTACTCCAGTACTCCTGCCAAGAAAACTCCATGGACATGGAGTCACGAAGAGTCGGTCATGACTGTAACAACACAACACACACACACACACACACACACAGTTTACAGAATCCCTTATCCTACATGGCCCTTGACCATACAAATGGAAAGATTTTGGGCGCTGCAGTCAAATAATTGTTTTTTCTAAGCTCTCGTCTGAATATTAAGGACTTTAATATAGAAGATCATGTTGTATGAACAGCGCCACAGTAGCAAATGAATGCCGATCATTTTCTTCCCAATCATGCATGATTAAGACAACCAGCAGGGCTCTGCATTTCTCGTAATGGAACATATCTTGTACTGCACAAAATTACAAGTTGCTATAAAGACGAATTTAATTTCATCTCTGTGCAGAGCAAATGTTGAAATTAGCAGCAGATGCTTTTGATTTCTTCCCTTGCTCTTTTTTTAGGTGTGCGAACCAGAACTTTAAGGGAGCAAGAAAAGTTGCCAACTTTTATTTTTATTTCTACTCATTCTTCCATATTGATGGCTACGTACTGTACCACTTATAAACATATAGTGAAATAATTGGTAACTGGCATCATTGACTTTTCAGGGGGTGAGGGAGTGTCAGAAGTTTTTGCATTTTTAAAAATGGACAGGATCAGCCGTATGCAGTGCAAGCTGGAGGAGCAGAATTTCAGATCTGCTGATGGGCAGAATAAACAATAATCCCAGATGGGATGCTTGAGAATATTGTTTCATTTGTTTTTCCTAGTGTCTTAATGTGTTCAATGGAAACATCTGAAGATTTTTCAAAGCATGAGTCCAGAAGAAAACAAAACCTGCAAATTTTCCCATACAGGTGGAGAGTTTAGTCCTTAAGTACTACCCTGATGGTTTTTGCATTTAAAATATTTATTTATTTATTTATTTATTTATTTATTTATTTATTTATTTATTTGTGAAGCTTATATCCCGCCCATCTTCCCGGGGGAACTCTGGGGGGCTAACAACAACAAAAAATAAAAGCAGAAAAAACAATAAAATAGGAAAACCAATAAAAGAACAAGGGGTGGCAATGAAAAGGCAAAGATGGCGGAAGAAAAAAAAGAAAAAAAATGAAAAAGAAGAGATTTAAGAAGAAAGGTCGCCAAATGCCTCCCTAAACAGATGGGTCCTTAGGGCCTTCTTAAAGGCGGGCAGGGACTCACTTAGGCGCAGCTCACTGGGGAGATGATTCCAGAGCATAGAGCCTACCACAGAGAAGGCGCGGTCATGTGTATATTAGACTTGAACAATTACATGCCATGAACTATATTTCTCCTACCGAACCAAAGAGATATATCTGATGAATTTGCCTAGATAGTTAAGAATCTAAAATATACAGTATGTTCTATAACTTAGCAGGAATTTGGGATGTCAAAAAATTAAAATATTGGGATAACAGAAAACTAATTTTACCATCCTTAATCTCAAACAAACTGAAACAGCTTATTTTGAGACTTTTAAAGAAACCTCTTGCAAAAATGGGTTTTGAGGAGAAATTTTATGCATGAGACTAATGAGATGGTTTGTAGATATTTTCAATTAGCACTGTTTCATAAGGAAGGCTTCCCAATATTATACTCTTCTAATTAGCTAGTGTTCTCAAATTGTTTCAGGCTGCTCTAAATCTAGTGGTTAGTTTGATTTGTTTTCTTCTTCACAGTGGCAACAGAGCACAACTGGTTTTCTTCCATAAGAAGCATACTGAAGCGTTTTCAGTCCTTGGATTTTTCCCATACTAGGCATTGCAAATGTGGGTTTAGAATCCAAGCAAGATTCTGGGCATTTTGAAAGAGATAAATAGTGGCAGGTGAAAAACCTGGAAAATTCATTAGAGTAGGACTGAATCAAATGCTTTACAATGAATCAGATTTTTAATGACTTTTGCCTAAAACCTGTTCCTAGAAAATCTAAAACAGATTCCTGTTTTCTTTGATTTAATGGATATTGTTATTAGGGACTCTTGGCACTTTTACTCTTCCTATCATTATAAATGACAGCGTGAATAAAATGAAATGAATGAGTTATAATCAAAGCCAAGACACTAACAGCTTGACCTGTGCTGCCATTTGAGCTGCTATATAACACAATAAGCAGCTTCCTTTGGAAGGGATGAATGTAAAATGGGTTTGATAGTATAAATAAGCCATCTATTTTTTTAAAAAAAACAATCTATTTCATATTCAGTGTTCAGATAGATATATAATTCTAGTTACATCCATTTTTATTTCTAGGAAAGGCCCATGAAGGTAAGAATAAAATATGTGCATGTACATAGACATATGCGCATGCGCACACACGCACACACACGCATGCACACACACATACATGTTAGAAAGCCATCTGCACTGCCAGTTGAACGTTTCTTCAGCACTGATAATGGGAGGGTATCCTCCACAATGGGATGGAAAGGTAGAAGAACACCTTGGGCTGTGTAGCAGAAAAATTTACAAGGTCTCAATGTGCTGCTACCTGATGTCTCAGGGAGCTGTCATGCTTCCCCAGGTGTTATCAGTGTGTCTCTAAACACACGTGAGTTCATACATGTGTTCTGAAGGATCTTTGTACTATGTCAATATGACTCTTGACAGAGACTGGGAGGAGTATATCCCACTCACACAGAGCTACGTATGTTGGAATATATAAATTCAAACTATTGTGTATGTGTATGTATACATGAAGGTTAGAGGTGTATAATTAAATGTTGAAGCATATTAAGCTTATCAGATTCTGTCTGGTGCTAGCCCATGGGTGTTAAGAGGGCTGAATTCTAGATAGATAGATAGATAGATAGATAGATAGATAGATAGATAGATAGATAGATAGATAGATAGATAGATAGATAGATAGATAGATAGATAGATAGATAGATAGATAGATAGATAGATAGAACAAATGACAGTTAGTATGGAAGTTTTCTGTTAGCGGTTTCTGTTAGAAATAGTCTATTGTTGTCTATTAGGAGTCTATCTATTAGGAGTCTGATAAGAATACATCAAATGATTATAAGTCTGTTAAGTACAAGTACAAGCCAAATTTTCCAAGCACTGTTAGTTTCTTCTGCCTATACAGTATATTATACTGTAATGTTATTAAAGTTTTTACTATGACGAAGTGAAGATTATTTCAACTCCTAGCACACACAAGGGAGAATACCATTCATATTCTTCATGTTTCTATACTATAGTTGAACTACTCACTGTAAATTCTCAGTACATTTCAACAGGCTATTCATAAGGGAAATTAAATTACACACAGTGATTATATTAGGAAGGAGCAAAGATCCAGCAATGCACTCTATATTGAATAGGAGAAAATCCAGGCTTCAAAGAAGCAAATGCACATGGCTGAGAGAGTTCTGTGATCCAGGCTGCTCTCCCAAGTTCTTTAGTGCGTGAGCAGACTATATGCAGAGGTGTCTCAAGGATGAGAAGCGGAAAGGAAGGACCTTTTCCCTAAACCAACCAACCACACACACACACACACACACACACACACACAAAAGGGGAAAATATATTGGGAAGAAACCAAGGTATGGGGGAAATAATCAGAGAAAGTAGATCAGGGTGACAAAGATTATAATCTTATAATACTTATTGATGCTACTCATTTCACTCTTGACTCTTGAGGAAAGGATCCCTAGGTGCAAGTCTGATCAGCCAGGCTGCCACTTGAGTCTTACGCCCATACTGCAGATTATTCGACAACAGTCCACTCTTCTTTTTTTCATGTGAAAAGCACATTGTTAGGCCCAACATGTTTCAGCAAGGGAGAGAGAGATGGACAGAAGTATAAGAGAGAAACCACTTCAACTCCAACTAGATCATGGAATATGAACATGTGTGCATATTCTCTAGGCTGAAAACGAACAACTAAATCACAGGACACCTATATGTGTGCAGATTTATTTATTTATTTATTTGCTTTGCTTTGCTTTGCTCTGCTTTGCATTGCATTGCATGGCACCCCAGAGTGAGTTAGGTATCTGGCTGCAGATGAGAGGTTGGAAGTTCACTTCCCTGCCATGCAACCCAGCAGAGCTACGGTGTGTGGCCTTGGGTAATCCATGCAGTACCTCCAGAAGAAGGGAATGGTAAACTACTTCTGAATACTCTCTATCTAGGAAATCATGAAAATAGTTGCCATAAGTCAGAAATGACTTAACCCTCCCCCCAACACCAACACCATCACTCTACCTTCATGTTGCTGCCATTATTTTTCCATGTATTCCATTCTACAGTATTGCCAAACCATCTGGCAAACATAATAACGGCATTTCTCAGAGGAAAATGAGACCACAAGGTCACTGGTTTTATATGTGTGGCTGATGTTTAAGCCCTCTTGAAGACATGTTTTAAATTTGGATTTGTTTACAAACACATGCTGTATTTTATAATGCCCTATAACCCTTCTTGAGAAGCGAGTATGATAGTATCTACATTCTAATGGCGTCAAATGCAAGATCTTGGTTCAGTCATCAGTCCAAATGGAGATTGCAGCCAAAAAATCAGAAGACAGAGACTCACAAAGGCAGCAATAAATGAGTTAGAAAAGACCATTAAGTTTAAGGATGTGCCACTAGGTACCAAGGCCTACATCATCCACATATCATTCCCTGTCACCATGTACAGATGTGAAAGATGGACAGTAAAGAAAGCTGTAAGGGGGGGAACTATTCTTTTGAAATGTGGTGTTGGAGTATAGCTCTTTGGAAAGCCTGGACTGCCAGAAAGACAAGCAAGTGGGTCCAAGATCAAGTCAAGCTCAAACAATCTCTAGAGGTAAACATGTTCAAATGAAACTGTTTTAATTTGGGCACATCAAGTAAAGACAGGATCCGCTGGAAAGGACAAAATGCTGGGAGTGGTAGAAGGCAACAAAAAAAAGAGGAAGACCAAAAATAAGATTTGAGTCTCTATCAAAGAACAAGAGCAACAATTCTGCAAAGAGTTAATAAACATATATTCTATTTCATGCAAAATATGTTTACATATGTGTGAGAAAAGTCACTGTCTCCTGAGAGGTAAGCTCTGGTGATGTGTGCTGCTATCTTTATGTAGAAGGCAACTAAGCTATCTAAAGAAAGAACTTTTAAAAACAATATTGATCAACTAACAAACATGATCAGATTAGATTATGAATGGGAAAATTACTGCGATAAAATCTCTGTACCATCACTGAGATTTCACTTTTGGTAGATAAATTAGTATCTGGAATTTGTGGGAATGAGCTAGTTTATCTAGATTTGATGACTTGCCACCTTAATCACCTGAACTTTCAGACATGGCAGATGCTGAAGACTGACTTATACTGATATAGAGAAGTATTGTTCTACTGTTTTTCCAATACAGCCTTTTACAGAAAGGCAAATAATCAAAAGTGCAACGAATCAATTGCTGATTGAGCATTTAAGTAGTTTTTACCATTTGATCCCAGGGGTTGGGTGGGTAGATTTAAAATTAATTGATGTTTATAGACTTTAGGAGAAATTTACAATCAATTGTGTAGTAATTAAAAGTATATATAAAAATCTAATTAATAAGAATAGATTACTGAAACATTTACAATGGGGGCTGCCCTTGACAACAGTATGGAAACTTCAAAGGGTCCAAATGAGGTGGCTACACTGATTTTTTGTGGGGGGGGGAGAGTAAGTTTGATTATATTCCCCCAGTCCTGTATGCTTGCATTGGTTCCCTGTTCATTTTCATTCTCTGTATAAGGTGCTGTTTTTGATCTACAAGACCCTGAGTGCATTGGGACCTCAATACTTGCCAGAACATGTTATCTAAATAACAATTCATTTCTTCCAGGCCTTATTACTCAAGGTGGTCACAATGAGTGAAATGAGAATAATGTCATCTTGTAACTGGGCCTTCTTGGTGGTAGCCCTATTCCTTTGGGGCAAACTTCCTTTGGTGGTGTGCCTTGTACCTTCAAGTATTTAGAAAACTAGCAAAGGTTTTAGGAACATACTGTATTTCCATAGGTGGTGATTTAGTAACTTTTTTTTGGGGGGGGGTTAGGCCATTGTCAAAAGTGCTATTTTATTGTTATTGTTTTTATTATTGTTATTGGCAGTGAGGGGTTGTAATTGGTGCAGGGGGTAGGGAGCTTTGAATATTATTAATTACTGTTATAATGAATGGCTTGATCAATCGATCAATGGATAGCTCTCCTCCTGACGGTCTCATTTTAAGAACCGACCAACAAGGTATTTTTCAGTTTGTTCCTAATTTGGATTTGGTAGCAACCTTAGGATACTCTTTAAAACAGGCAAAATGGGTAAATCTCATTCCTTAGGACTATAATCTGTACAAATAACTGTGGGCTATAACTCTAAGAATATCCTACGCCAGTGGTGGCGAACCTTTGGCACTCCAGATGTTTTGGACCACAACTCCCAGAATTCCAATCCTATGCGGCCAATGACAAAGGATGGTGGGAGGTTGTGGTCCAAAACATCTGGAGTGCCGAAGGTTCACCACCATTGTCCTACGCAGTATAGCCATGGAAGCATATGAAGTCTGGAAGCAGGTCAGAAGAGCAAGATTTACAGTTCTGACTAGGGATAGGTCATGTAGTGGATGGTGTGCAGCAGATGCTGAAATAGCACAGCAATGTGACAACACGGAACAATATGTACCATGTAGTATGCTTGTCATGTCCTAATCTAGCCTGCTGCTTTCAGGTGGCAATGAATGGAATTATCCCATCCTCTGTATTGAAGAAATATTCATTTGTCACTGCCATTAGATTATTTATTTATATTTATTTTTGAGTATTTTTACCCTGCCTTTCTCCTTGGAAAGGACCCAAGGCAGCTTACAGTAAATAGGGACTATGCAGTCCAGTAGAATTAAGTACTATTCAAGTTTGAGAACAGGGAATTGAGGGGTATCTTACAGCACTGAAAGGCAACATTAAAACTACAAAATAATGTGAACAGTTAGAGTATAAATTCCATGTAATCATGTATAGTATACCATTTTAAAGTTATGAGGGATGGAAACTAACATTTAAAACATAGTATCAATGCAATCACACAAGGAGATCTATAAACACAAAGTTATAAATGATTATAAACACAAAATCTGTGTAGTCATGTATGGTAAATTCAAATAAAAGACACAATAGGTAGTCCATCATTCAGGGAAAGCTTGCCTGAAGAGAAAGGTCTTTGCCTGTTTCCAGAATGACAGCAGAGACGGAGCAGTCCTGGCTTCTAGTGGGAGGGAGTTCCAGAGTCTGGGCGCGACAGCCGAGAAGGCCCTGGTAGGATGGAGAGAAAGGCCTCTCCTGATTACCTTAGCACCTGAGCCAGTTCATGTTGTGAGATTCAATATTTGAGGTAGCTAGTGCCCAGTTCATATAGTGCTTTGTAGGTTAAGGTCAGTTAGTGCCCTATAGCTGATTAGTAGTGCTGCTTTAATAGGTATGTAATGTGATCTTTATAGCCCATCCCAGTCAGCAATCTGGTTGCTGCATTTTGGACCCACTGAAGTTTCCTGAGACTTTTCATTGGAAGTCCCACATAGAGCACATTACAGTAGTCTAGGCATGTGTCACCATGGCCACAGCAGGTTTCTCAAAGAACAGGCATAACTGGTGTACTAGCTTTAATTGTGCAAATCTGCTCCTGGCTGTAGCTGTGACCTGGGCATCTAGGCAAAGGGATGAGTCCAGGAGCACCCCTACGCTGCACACCTCTTTCTTCATTGGAGGGTGATCCCATCCAGTAGAGGCTGCATCCCTATCCCTTTAACATTGCATTGGGTAGGGTGTTGTTCCTGGACTGCAAATTTCAGGGGTCTGACCCTTGCTGCTTTTTGTATTCTAGTTGAAATCATCCTTTGCCAAGATTCTGCTGTGGACATTGATGGAAAATTTACAATTTCCCCCCCACCAGTAGGGTAAATTTCAAAATGGGATCAGAGATGAGATTTAATGCATAAGTCAAGGTTTCAACATCTCTCCCAGAATCACTGCCCTAACCCAACTACTCCTTACTCCTAGCCACTTTTAATTAAAAACAAACAATGGGAAATCTGATCTGCACCACATGATTGAGGTAACAAATCAACTTACCTCAAAGTTTTAAATATAATTTTTAAAAAACTAGAGCCTCCAATTAAAAGTGTTTGTTAGGTTGTAGAATTCTTGCAGTTGAGTAAAAAAAAAAAAAGAAATTTTCCAAGCTGAGGCTGCCAGTCAATGAATAGTGAGCTGGCAAAGGGCAGTATGAAGATCAGCAAGTTGTCTGAAGACAACTAAGTTCACAGTCCTGATCCACCATTAAGATTACTGGATAATTCTGGCCCAGTTAGCAACTAAGTCTAGCCTACTCCACATAGTTAATATGAGTGGAAATTGGGCATGTGTGCAATTCATAATATTTACCTCCACCAACAGCAGCTCACTTGGAAACTAAACCTTCAAAACCAGGCAGGAAGTTTGGGAAATTACCTTTCAAAAGTAGTAGTTTGTACTTCTATCTGTACTTGCATTTATTTGAAATGTGGTGCATGGATGAAGGCTTTGAAGAAACTCTGGAATGCCAGAAAAACAAACAAGCAAGTCCTAGGAAAAAATCAAGCACGGACTATCTCTGAAGGCAAAAATGCTGAAGCCGAGGCTGTCCTACTTTGGACAGATCATGAGAAAGCTGGATTATCTGGAAACTAAAATAATGCCGGGGTAGGTGGAAGGTACCAGGAAAAGAGGAAGACTAAATATGAGATGGACTAAAGGGTCTGCAGGAGCTGAGCTGAATAGTTGAGGATTGGACATTTTGGAGATCACTCATTCATAGGGTCATGAAACCAAGGGAGTGGCAAAGTGTTTTCTGGGGTGTGTGTTTATCATGGGTTGTCTTTCCTGTGTTAAATAATTTCTTCTTTAATCTTTTAGAGAGGGATATTAATTTCTTCTTTAATCTTTTAGAGAGGGATATTAAAGTTAAATTATGTATGTGTATGTATGAGGAACAAGCCCATAGGGGAGAAAGAAGACTCTACCTTTTGAGAGGGCATGACTTTACCCTGTTAAAAATTCGTTTCATGCAAATATGGTGGGGTTTGTCACAGTTTTCTTGGCCATTATAAAAGAGGATCTTAATTCAAAAATCTTTGGGAACCACTTCTTTAGTGAGATTAAGTTTCTGTTAGTTACAGTTGCAACTCATTGTATTTTGTTACTGGGAAAAAATATTTTGTTGCTGGAAAAAGAATTATATTATGAATAACTAGCCATTTTACTTGACAGCTCAGAATGATACACTGTATTGTTGTTGGAAAAATTCATCCCAGTCCCCCAAACTCACTCTAGTTTTGACTCTGCTTAACACCATTTTCCAGCATTATAGCAACAGTTTATTTGCACATACTTTTAAGAAATGCTCAGAGTTATTTTAACAAGCACATTTCATATATACAATATGCAAAACAAACAAAACACTTATTTACCTGTTGCCTTTGCTTGTTTGCAGCCACCCTTAACATTTCCTTATTCTGAGAAACAAACTGAAGGCTATTTTGAAGGTGAGCTGTGCCAAGTACCCATTAACAGACTGAAGTTTTGGAAGAGATAGCCATGTGAGTCTGTGCAAGAATTCCAGGCACGAATCAACCAAAATAAAATAAAATAAAAAAGACAAAAACACGTGGCACTGTAATATTACATTGAACATCTCATTCTGGTACTATATGTCTAAAGAAGTGGACCTAATCCACAAAGGTTTACATTAAAATATAATAGTTTTTAAGGTGCCACATGTTTTTGTCTTTTGTTTTGTTTTGCTTCTTCTTTGTTTTGCCTGGAACATTAACATATTGTATTATGTTGAAAAGTTTTATATATGTGACAGTCTATAATAACTGGGACACAGTGGTGTAGTGGAGCCAGGGCTAGCATTATCAAACTCAGTGGATATTCTGCATAGTAGGAACTATAACATTATATACACACACCACCTCGGCCTTCACTGTTCCCTTTCAGTGTGTTATTCGTTTATTACATTTATTACATTTTCTTTCCAACTGAAATTAGTGCTCAAGGTGGCTTGCAATCTTCCAAAAACAACAAACACAAGTAAAACCAAATTTGACCAAAAAAAATCATTAGAAACAAATTAGACTAAGAACCACGAGAATCAGCTAAACGCCCAGCTGGTTGGATAGCTTATTGAGTTGGGTTCCTAGAAGTATCCGACTTCTCATTGTGTGCATTGCAGGAGAAAGCCAACCTGTGCGGCCTTAAGCAAGCTGCACAGTACCCAGAGCAGCAACAGAAAAAAAAAGAATAGTAAATCACCTCTAAACACTTTCTACCTGGAAAACCCTGGAAAGGGTCACCATAAATCTGAATCAATTTGACAGCACGTAATTAATTATTAAATTATAAGGTGCACAGTTAAAAAGAACGCAACAGATTAAATTATATGCTAGTTTTAAAAGTTACGGTTTACACCCCTCTTAAAAGGAGTGAGAGTGGAAAGTGATTGCAGCTGTGAAGAAGTACTGTACATTCCACAGTCTGCAAGGCACGCAGGAAAAAAAAAAGCCCTCTTCAAGGTACCTCTTAGGTGGCCCTCTGGCACTGTTGCTATTCCTATTCCTTCCCTGAATATCTTAATATTCATACAGGTTTAGAATACGACAAGTGATTCCTTAGAAAGCCAGCTTCAGTCTTCACAGTAGTTAGGAACAAAACAGAATGAGAGAACAAGCCTGCTTTATCCTTTGAATGTTATTCCTTTTATCCCTTTTCAGTGTGATGAAGGCATCTTGCAGAATAGGAACACAAATCCTTATATTCTCAAAAATATGTCAAAGCAAACTTTTCCTGGGATATAGAGATATATAAGATATGTAAAAGTAATACTATGTCTCCTTTGAAGAAAACAATATTGTTTTAATAAATTAGGAAGCTGGGAGTGCATAATATAGTAAGAAAGTTTGGTTCAGTGACACTGTATCAGACTGATAATCGGAGGACCAACCCATACAACTATTATAACCTCTAGGTGCCTTTTGGTCTACTTGTGGTTGAAAACATAATTACTATGAAAGCTAGATATTCATTCTGAGTTGTCTCTATTTCACTCAACTTTAAGTGCTGGACACTTCCAAACTAAGAGCCTGAATTTTAAAGGCAAACACGGAATTAGTTCATAATCAGCATTCATGGATTGTGGGGTGGGAAAACAATCAAGTCCTTCACAGGCTATGAATTGTAGGGATGGATGGGGTTTTAGAATCCTTGCTATTTGCCATTGTGTTGCTTCTGACTTTTGGTGACCCTATGAATTTACCACCTTCAATAAAACCCCTGATTGACAGCCTTACTCAGGTCTCAGAAACGTAAGGCCATGGATCCCATACTGCAGGCCTGCCCAACAGGTAGACCGCGGTCTACCGTTAGCCCGTGAAGGGTTCAAAAGTAGCCCACTGGCCATTAGTTTAAAAAGTGAGGGGATAAGTTCTCCATCCCTCCCCCATCCCAAGAACCATCACTGCCCCAGCAAAGTTCTGGGTCTGCCAGCCCACTCTCTCAGTTGAGCAGGGCAGTCCAAGGGCAATGGCACATTGAAATCTTATCCCTCCAGAATGGATTGATTGGTTTTCAAGGCATTCCTATGGGAAACCGCTGCTCTACTTACAATTTTTTTAAAACTTATGAGCATTTGCTCGGAACAGATAAAATTCATAAGTAGAGGTTTTAGTGTAGTAGCCCTCAGACACTTTGGGCCGGAAATAGTAGACCTCAGCCTGTTCAAAGCTGAACAGCCCTGCCATACTGAGTTAATCCATCTTATATTTCATCCTCCTCTTCTCCTACTACTTTCACACTTGTCTTTTCCTGAGTCTTGTCTTTTCATGATATGCCCCAAGTATAGCAGCCTTGTTTTAGCTATTGTAGGTTCTAATGGGAGTAAAGGCTTGATGTGTACTCTAAAAACACATTTTTTGTCTTTCCTGCAGTTTACGGTATCTGTGAAGTTCTCTTCCAAAACCACATTTCAAACCAGTTATTTTTTTCCTTGTTGGCTTTTCTTAATTGTCCATCTTTATATCCATGCATAGCATTTAAGAATTCCATATTATGGATGAACTTCTCTTTGGTCTCAGTCCCTTACTATTGTCTAGCTTCTTCATAGCTGCCTAGTATAGAATCCTTAGTAGAGCACAGAATCCCTAGTGCAGCTTTGAACTACAGCTTTCATCCAACAAGTATAGCTTTACGCTGCCTATTATAGAATCTCTGGTATATCTTTAAACTGTGGGAAAGAAGTGAAATTTTTAAAAATGCCTTTTCTTGATAGTTTTGAGTTTAGCCATGCTGAAACTGAGCCCCCGCACCCACAAGTGAAATTACCTGACTCCAACAATGCCCACCACCACCACCTGTACTTATTTGCAGGAAGCTGCCAAATTCTGTGTTAGCTCAGCCTCAGTTCTAGGGAGTCCTACTCAGGACAAGATGCGCTTTAGTTCAGGAATGCGTGGTGTTTCTTTCAGGGCCTGCCCAGGACGGATCAATGGTCTGTTTCAGTCTTAAGGCAGCCCCATCAGCTCTTGCCTTCTTCTGTCCTGACCCCTTATGGACACCGTTGTGAGGAGAAGGTTGGTGCTTTTTAAAAAATTAATGCTGCCCAGGCATCTGCCTGTGAGCCCAGCTGCTGCCTCGAGGTTAAGCCCCTATCACTGAACCAGGTTTAAGCCCTGGCCTCCCAAGAGATTTTTCTCTTTTAAAAAGAGAGAGAAAAGAAAACACGTCGCTCCCTTCGGGACACTTGACAGGAGGCGGCGGCTCTGAGAGAGGCATTTGCCTGCCTAGTGGGTGCTCGGCGGCCCGGCGCGCTCCGTGTGTGTGGCGGCCGCGTCGAGGCGGCAGCAGGGCCAGGGAGGGGAAAGGAAGCGGGCGGGCGGGCGGGCGTGTGCTGTGTGGCACTGGGGGAGCGGCTCTTCCAGGCTCCACTCAAGTGACATTCAGCGGCCACGACGCACTCGTCAGCTCTAAAGCCAGGCAGGCGGGCAGGCGGCGGCAGCAGGAGCGAGCGAGCGAGGCGCGCGCAGACCGTATCTCCTCACCTCCCGGCGCTTCCTTTTGAGTTGAATAACACAAACACCTATTTATCTCAAAGAAGGGGGAAAACGACAACTCCCCTCCCTGACCCACTTTGGGGAGCAGCTGAGGGACCCTTGTCGCAACCCCCCCTCCTCCACCTCTTGGCCGGACGTGGCCAATGTAGTTTCGCTTCTAGGACTTTTTGGTGAAGTTTCCTCCGTTCCTGAGAGAGCGGGCCGGCGAAGAATGGAAGAGACCTGCCAGGGCTTTGCCTGCTGTTCTTCTACCCGCTAAAAAGAAAAAGAAAAAAGAACGGAAAAGAAAGAAAAAGCGTGCCTGTCTCGGTGTTGGAAAGGAGGAAGCCGTCCCAGAGTCGCGCCGGGTGGGGTGGGGTGGAGGGTGCCAGCCAGGGGCGCTGAGTGCGGCTCCAAGGGCTGTGTGTGTCTGCGAGAGACGTTTCCTCCCTCCACTTCCCGGAGCGCCGGGAGCCTCCGTCCTCCTCAGAGAGCCCGCCACGTCGCTCGCTTTCGCCCTCGCGCCGCCGCGTCCTTCTCGCGCCACCCGCGCCTTTCCAGCTCGGACACGCGCGGCGAAGGAACTTGAGGCGAAGTCGGCGCGCCGGCCCCGTCCGGGTTCAGGTAAGCGGGAAACGGCCGGCACACCGTGTGTGTGTGTGTGTGTGTGTGTGTGTTGGGGTGTTAGGGGTGTGTGTGTGTTTTGAAAGCACGGGGGGGAAGGAGCTGTTCGCCGTCCCGGCAGGGCGCGGACAGACGCCTGAGGGGCAACCGGGGCATCCGTCCCGGGACTTCTCTCTCTCTCTCTCTCTCTCTCTCTCTCTCTCTCTCTCTCTCTCTCTCTCTCTCTCTCTCTCTCTCTCTCTCTCTCTCTCTCTCTCTCTCTCTCTCTCTCTCCATCTCGCCCGGCTGCGGCGCTCAAACGATCACCGCCAGCCTCTGCATCCAACATCACGCGCGGGAGCCGAGCAACCTCGGGCCACGGTGGGCAGCAGGGAGTTGGCGGGGATATTTCGGGCGGGAGAGAGCGAGAAGGTGGAGGGGGGGGCAGCGCCGCCGGGAAGGCTCCGTAATGGAACAGATTCCGGACTTCCCGCTCTTCTTCTTCTTCTGGAGGGCCTCCGCCACTACGCGGACTTGAAGTGACGATCAGGTCGATCCTCGCTTCTTCCACGTGTGGCTGGGGAGCTATCCACCCGGGCGTCTTGGCTCTAAGGAAGCGGCACGGGAGCCTTCCCCTTTCCAAATACATGTACAGTATATATCCTTTCCATATTTCCTCGCAGACGACCACTAGCTTGGATTTCTGATCCTTTGCTGTCAGTGGGAATGGTGCGCATTTCACTTTGAACTGAATGAGGTTTTTACGGGAGAAGTTTCCTCTGGTCATTCTAACGAGGGGGGCTGTTACATTTTAGCACACTTTCGTCCCACCTCTCTCTCTATCCATCACACCAACCCCTCCACAACTTGACAGTGGGTGGTCTTGAGTTGCAAGAAATCCGGGCACAAGACCATCAGGGTCTTGCTTGCTCTGCAAACCCCCCCCCATTTCTGTGCACAGCCACCCTGTTTTGTATGGTTGGCATGTCCAGCTGTCCAGCACTTGGCTCTGAAAGAACAGCATCCACCTGGAGCATCCCCTACCGTTGGCAGTGTGGGGAACATTGGTCTGGGAGTGAGGGGGGAGGGGGGACCTGGACAGCAATGGGCTGATGGGTTCACTCTCATTGGGTTCAAGTCTGCATTAGTCGTGAACTGTGCCAGACAAGTCAGAGTGGATTGGTGACCTCTTGTATGTGCCATCAACTCAGGACTGATTGATAGTGACCCTAATAAAACCTTTCAAGGTAAGTGTGATATTTAAGGAGTGGTTTTATCAGTTCTGTGCCCTTTCTCAGGAGTTTCCATAGCGGAATAGGGATTTGGACTCAGATCTCCTGAGTTCTAGACCTTTTAAATCTAGCATTCAGATTTACTCACCACCTCTTTGGTGTTGGGTTTGGTTTGGTTTTATTGGTTGCATTGAAGGGGGCAACATTGGGTGGAGTAGATCATTTGCTGTGGGAGCCTCAAGTAATCCTGGTCCACAGAAGTCAATGGGAACTTTGTATTTGATGCCTCATGAAGAGCATATATATATATATATATATATGTCCCCCCCCCTCTGTTTCTTCACCTTCTTCCATGAACCTCTTAATGAGGCAACTTTCCTTTTTGTCTTAATCCTAAATGTTTCTCACTTTGTGCTCCGTATTATTTCCTTACCGGTACATTTTTAGTGCCACTGGATGAGAAAGGCAGGGATCAACTTGGGGGCAGCTTCTTCTGGGGCTGTGGCATAAGGACAGTCTTCCAAAGAGGTGCAGTTTCACAGACCTTTCTTTCTCCCTGTAGCTCCAAAGACATGCTCTCACATTTCATCCTGTCTCTTCCTACACCATCCTCCTGATTGCTAGATGCCACATAATAAGAACTGCATTGGCTTGCAGATCCGTATCAGGAGGAAAATTTACGCACCCTCAATGAGGTCTGGGTGGGTTTCTGCTTGAAGGAGTGTGTTTGGGTCTGGCTTGTTCTCAGTCTTCTTTCCCTCTCTTTCTTTCTGCTTTTATGTATTTATCCCACAATAGGGGACCTTTGCACTGCTTCTAAGAGAGAACATTGAGTACTATATCTGCTAGCTTGAAACTGATTATTTAAAATACTGCAGTTATTTAGCATTTTACAAAAAAATTAAGAGAGGAGGAAATGAAAGAAGTAGAGAAGATGACAAGAGGCAGCCTATTCCTTTGCATAGTTTCTTTTCTTCCATTCCTTCTGGTGTGTTACAGGACCCTCCAAAGTTTTCCTGTAGCCTAACTACTTGCAGAATATGGAACTCAAGCTGTTGCCTCTATACATGTAATCGCTACCACAGTTAAAGAAAAATCCAAACAAGCTCCTTCATGTTGAAGTTTAGAACAGTTTTTCTTAAAAGTTACTAGAATATTTGCCCAGATTTAAATAGCCTTATTGTTTTTTCCCTAATGTCAACTACCATTTGGTTTTAAATTCACCTTTCTTTTGTGTTTGTACACGTAACGGTCGATACATTTTTATATAAGGAGCAGCCTGTGCTGAGGAGAAAAAGAAAAAGAAACATTTAATAATTAAAAAACATGCTTATAATTAATGTTGTTCTGTTATAGCATCAATGAAAATTACTCTAGAAAGTCTTAAAAAGAAATGATTTACTTTTAACAAAACGTCCCATGGGGTGGGGGAGGGCTGTTCCAGATTCTTTTTTTCAAAAATGTCCTCACTACTGCCCCTTTGGGAAATAAAGAGAATTAGCCTAGCTACTGACTCTGGTAATTGCCCTCTTTAAATTGTATCAATTAAAGAGAAGAAATGACAAAAATGTTACTACATGGGATAATGTGGAATATGTGTGGCTTCTATTACATATTTATTTCAAAAGAGTTGAAGTTTTGACTGTATCTCCTAATCATTTGCAGATATGCAGCTTTCTTTCTTTTAAAAAAACCTCTTAAGGAGTATATAATGGAAGGTTAACCTTGCTCTTTAAAAAGCCTTCAAGACAGGTTTATTTGTTCTGGACCTATTTAACACTCTTGTGGGAAAGTCTCATGCCTATCTCAAGCTGGTTAACTTGTTATAGATAAATGCAGTATCCCGGCCAACCATGATGAGTTACTTTAGGAAGGGTGTTGGTGGTTAACCGTTGAGTCTAGAGACTAGATAATTCTGTTCTCAGTGCTGAATCTTTCTTTCTCTACTATTTTGTAAAGTAAAGTATCTATGTGCATGTAGCAATTTCCAGTAAACTATATGTTTACAGTGAGAAAGGTCATTGCAAAAGATTGTGCAAAATCGCAGATCTCATATGATTTGTTTACTGTGCTGGAATGCTGACTGCTCTGTGAGGAAGGACAACATTCAAATGTAGAGTGTTTTTTTTTACTTCATGCAGAAGTAATTTATGTGTAGATCTGTACCAGATAAAGAGGTTTTGATCAGATCCCAACTGGAACATCTTCGTGAGTGTAATTTGCTACTCTGTGTGCACAGCTTTGCACGAATATCACATTCAATCAGGTTGTTTCATATTTTCACTGATTTAAATTGGTACAGAGCCTTTGCTGAAAACCTCTTATTAGAAACTCACTGTGTCCATAGATATGTTTCCAGGTATCTCTTCTCTTGGATGAAGAAAGTGACATGAACAGGTACATACTACTCAGAAGAAAGTCAACCCTGGTTCCATAGGACTTATTGTCAAATAAGTCTGCACAGGGTTTATGCTATAATCTTAGAAACACAATAGTATTAGTCCTGATAAAACATGTTAGGATTGAAGTGGTGTCTGATGTTTATGCTGCATTAAAAATACATAATGTTTAATAGTATGTTTTAAGTTGCTCAGTGTTTTGGGAGTGCCTGGCTGTGAAGTCAGGGGCTGGGAGCTTGAACCCACAATATGCCTTTTAGGAAGAGGGGCCAGATGAAATCACCTGCAGTATATGGGGCTGATGGGATTATCTCCCCTTCCAGCTATGAAGCACTGGGCAACCTGCATGGTCCCAGAGTGTCACCACAATGCAGAACTAGTGAACCACTTCTGAGTTTTTTAAATAGCCCTGGGTGGGCTGCCATCGGCTAGAATTGACACAGGACCACATAATTATTAATTATACAGGAAGTGATACCCTGAACAACACTGGCAAGACTATAAAGTACAACCTATATGTGCTGATTCTTAGCATTTTGAAAATGCAGTATTGCTCATTTCACAACCTGTTGTCTTCTAGTTATATTGTACAATGACACCTATCATCTTCAGCCAGCACAGATTATATTGGTGGCTACAGTTGGTTGGAATAACAGTTCAATACATCTGAAGATAGCTAGGCTGGAGATACTTGATGTAGAACTATTTGAGCATGTGAATGAATACGTAACACACAGAGAGAGATTTCTCAAGAATGTTTATGAGAACTAAGATATATCACGGATCCCAGATTCAGCTACTGCTGATACCATTGGTTTAAGCAGATCATGTGGATTAAACATAGTAATTAATTGGTTCCATCTTTTCAACTTCTCTCTCATTTCCTCAGGCATCATTTCCAAACTGACACCATGAGCTGATGGCACACCCGTGTTTGCTTTTACCCTACCAATTTTTACAGCTTCTTAGATAAATCATACCACTGTTCATATAGATATTAGCATATTTATCACAATGTCTAATCAGAAGTCATGCTTTATATCAGGAAAAATTATCCGAAACTTATGTAAGAGGAATGCAGTGAATAGTAAAGGGAAGATTATATGCCAGGAGCAACATATCTTGTCTAGTTCCTTTCAAGAGGAATGGCAGGTGAAACATGGTTGTTTAAGGGAAGTCTAGTTGATACACTAAAAAGAAACAAGTTTTCTTTCTTTTAGATCTCTCAGAGAGGAAGACAAATGTGACTATGGAGAGAATGGGAGTCTTCAATTTTGGCACTGATTTGCTACTCTTTCCTCCTTTGTGTTCTCATTTCAGAACCAACAGAAACTTGGAAACAGGAAATAGTATACAGTATACAGATCCTTTATATATATATATATATATATATATATATATATATATATATATATATATATATATATATATATATATATATATATATATATATATATATATATATATATATATATATATATATATATATATATATATATATATGTTTTTCGTAGATTTTCACGGGTATAGGTATGCATGTTAGGGTGGATTCGGGTTTCTTCCCGTGTAGAAATCTGGTTGTTTTGGCGACGTTTCGACGAGGTCTCACTCGTCATCTTCAGGCTGGTGTTCTGGCTTCTTTCTTCTTGAAGCAAAGCGTGATCTCAGTTGAAGTCCTTCTATAAATACTGCTGGGGGTGTGTGGTTTGCTTGCTCTGTTGCTGATTGTAGGTTCGTTTGTTCTTTTGTGATCTGCTGTGTGGCTGAGGCGATCGTTAAGGGCTTAACTGCTGGTGGGTTAGATGGCTGTTTAGAGACATCATGTGTGGGTGAGGTGCTGGATGTGTGTCTATTAGCCTTTTGTTTCTTAACGACCTTGGTGATGGGTGTTCTGGCAGCATCCTGGGCTTTGGTGGAGTGGGGTCCTGTGTCTTGTGAATTCATTTTGGTCTGGCTGCGTGTCTGTGGTCTCCCAATGTTTTTTTGGCGTGTGTAAGTGTGCTCCATGTGGTGGCTGGAGTGGGGAGTAGCGGTAGATGGTGCAGTCGTGGTTTTGTTATTGGATGGTGGTTTCGTTTCATCTGTGGGAAGGGTCTGGGTTTGTTGAAGGACTTCAACTGAGATCACGCTTTGCTTCAAGAAGAAAGAAGCCAGAACACCAGCCTGAAGATGACGAGTGAGACCTCGTCGAAACGTCGCCAAAACAACCAGATTTCTACACGGGAAGAAACCGGTGGATTCGGGTTTCTTCCCGTGTAGAAATCTGGTTGTTTTGGCGACGTTTCGACGAGGTCTCACTCGTCATCTTCAGGCTGGTGTTCTGGCTTCTTTCTTCTTGAAGCAAAGCGTGATCTCAGTTGAAGTCCTTCTATAAATACTGCTGGGGGGGTGTGGTTTGCTTGCTCTGTTGCTGATTGTAGGTTCGTTTGTTCTTTTGTGATTTGCTGTGTGGCTGAGGCGATCGTTAAGGGCTTAACTGCTGGTGGGTTAGATGGCTGTTTAGAGACATCCTGTGTGGGTGAGGTGCTGGATGTGTGTCTATTAGCCTTTTGTTTCTTAACGACCTTGGTGATGGGTGTTCTGGCAGCATCCTGGGCTTTGGTGGAGTGGGGTCTTGTGTCTTGTGAATTCATTTTGGTCTGGCTGCGTGTCTGTGGTCTCTCAAAGTTTTTTTTGGCGTGTGTAAGTGTGCTCCATGTGGTGGCTGGAGTGGGGAGTAGCGGTAGATGGTGCAGTCGTGGTTTTGTTATTGGATGGTGGTTTCGTTTCATCTGTGGGAAGGGTCTGGGTTTGTGTTTGGTGTGGATGGAGGTGGTGGCATCTTGTGTCCTTTTGGACCTGGTGTCAGTCTTTGTGACAGAGGCTCGTCTGTTGACCAGGGCTAGTTTCCAGATGTCAGGCAAGCGGGAGGTGTCATCACGTTTATTCATGTTGTTTGGGTGTTTCTCTATTTCAATGGCTTCCATGATTATTCGACTGTTGAAGTGTTCAGTTTTGGAGATGAGTTTGGTTCTTTTAAAATCAATTTCATGACCTGTTGTTTTTATGTGCTGGAAGAGAGAGGAAGATTTTTCTTCTTTTTTGACTGCGTTCTTGTGTTCTGCGATGCGTGCGCTTATTCTCCTGTTTGTCTGTCCGATGTATGTGGCTGGGCAGACTTTGCATGGTATTTCGTAGACTCCTTGGTTTTCTAGCTCAATCTTGTCTTTGGGGTTTCTTAAAATGTTGGCTATTTTTTGTTCGGTGCAAAAGGCTGTCTTGATATTGTGTTTGTGGAGAATTTTGCTTATTTTGTCTGTGGTGCCTTTGATGTAAGGGAGGAGGGCAGTGCCGTTGTTCTCTTCTGTTTCTTGGTTCTTGGGGGGTGTTTCTTTTTGGATTAGTTTGGTGATGGTGTTTTTTTGGAATCCGTTCGCAATTAAAGCATTCGAGAGGGTGTGTAATTCAGTTTTTAGGTGGTCTTTGTCAGCGAGGCGTTTGGTTCTGGAGATGAGGGTTTTTGCTACGGAGTTGATCTGTGCAGGGTGGTGGTGTGATTGAGCATTTAAGTAGCGGTTTGTATGTGTTTTTTTCCGGTAGATGGTATGTCCTAAGGAGCCGTCGGGTTTTTTGTAGATTAGGACGTCCAGGAAGGGAAGTTGGTTGTTGGCTTCTATTTCCATAGTGAATTGTATTTTGGGGTGTAGGCTGTTGAGATGTGTGAGGAAGTTGTTCAGTTTGTCTTTCCCGTGTGGCCAGATAACATACATACCTTTGAACACAGACCCCACCACCTACCTGGAAAAAACCACCAAAGCCAAAATAAAAGCCTCACCCTTAAGTGAAGAAATCAAGCCAAGCATCATCCCCAGAGAGAAATCTTCCAGATGCCCCAAGCTCTACGGCCTCCCCAAGATTCACAAAGAAGGAACACCTCTCAGACCCATAGTCAGCTCCATAGGCTCACCCCTACAAAACCTCGCCAAATTTCTTGCCAAACAACTCCAGCCCTATGCAGAATCCATCTCTTCATACGTACAAAACTCGTTCCACTTCATAGAAATTATAAAGAAACAAGACCTACAACCCAATGACCTACTCGTGAGCTTCGATGTTGTTTCGCTCTTCACACAAGTGCCCATTCAAGAAGCCTTGACAGCTATCCACAACAAATACAACCCCCCCCAAGCACATCCTAGATCTGACCAACCACTGCCTAACCAACACATACTTCATCCACAATGGACAAAGATACAAACAGATAGAAGGAGCACCCATGGGATCACCCCTCTCACCGGTCATCGCAAACCTATATATGGAACACTTTGAAACCAACGCGTTACAGAAGTCCGAACATAAACCCAAACTCTGGCTCAGATATGTTGACGACACCTTTGTTATCTGGCCACACGGGAAAGACAAACTGAACAACTTCCTCACACATCTCAACAGCCTACACCCCAAAATACAATTCACTATGGAAATAGAAGCCAACAACCAACTTCCCTTCCTGGACGTCCTAATCTACAAAAAACCCGACGGCTCCTTAGGACATACCATCTACCGGAAAAAAACACATACAAACCGCTACTTAAATGCTCAATCACACCACCACCCTGCACAGATCAACTCCGTAGCAAAAACCCTCATCTCCAGAACCAAACGCCTCGCTGACAAAGACCACCTAAAAACTGAATTACACACCCTCTCGAATGCTTTAATTGCGAACGGATTCCAAAAAAACACCATCACCAAACTAATCCAAAAAGAAACACCCCCCAAGAACCAAGAAACAGAAGAGAACAACGGCACTGCCCTCCTCCCTTACATCAAAGGCACCACAGACAAAATAAGCAAAATTCTCCACAAACACAATATCAAGACAGCCTTTTGCACCGAACAAAAAATAGCCAACATTTTAAGAAACCCCAAAGACAAGATTGAGCTAGAAAACCAAGGAGTCTACGAAATACCATGCAAAGTCTGCCCAGCCACATACATCGGACAGACAAACAGGAGAATAAGCGCACGCATCGCAGAACACAAGAACGCAGTCAAAAAAGAAGAAAAATCTTCCTCTCTCTTCCAGCACATAAAAACAACAGGTCATGAAATTGATTTTAAAAGAACCAAACTCATCTCCAAAACTGAACACTTCAACAGTCGAATAATCATGGAAGCCATTGAAATAGAGAAACACCCCAAACAACATGAATAAACGTGATGACACCTCCCGCTTGCCTGACATCTGGAAACTAGCCCTGGTCAACAGACGAGCCTCTGTCACAAAGACTGACACCAGGTCCAAAAGGACACAAGATGCCACCACCTTCCATCCACACCAAACACAAACCCAGACCCTTCCCACAGATGAAACGAAACCACCATCCAATAACAAAACCACGACTGCACCATCTACCGCTACTCCCCACTCCAGCCACCACATGGAGCACACTTACACACGCCAAAAAAACTTTGAGAGACCACAGACACGCAGCCAGACCAAAATGAATTCACAAGACACAAGACCCCACTCCACCAAAGCCCAGGATGCTGCCAGAACACCCATCACCAAGGTCGTTAAGAAACAAAAGGCTAATAGACACACATCCAGCACCTCACCCACACAGGATGTCTCTAAACAGCCATCTAACCCACCAGCAGTTAAGCCCTTAACGATCGCCTCAGCCACACAGCAAATCACAAAAGAACAAACGAACCTACAATCAGCAACAGAGCAAGCAAACCACACCCCCCCAGCAGTATTTATAGAAGGACTTCAACTGAGATCACGCTTTGCTTCAAGAAGAAAGAAGCCAGAACACCAGCCTGAAGATGACGAGTGAGAGACCTCGTCGAAACGTCGCCAAAACAACCAGATTTCTACACGGGAAGAAACCCGAATCCACCCTAACATGCATACCTATACCCGTGAAAATCTACGAAAACAAATATCCGACCTCTACGGGGAGGAAACCTTCCAGCTGACCAGAACCTACGAGAAACTAGAAGTCCGAAGAGCCACCATCTTATGTGACATTGCATTCCTACGCAACTGCCGAGATAAAAATGTGATCCCCACAAGCTTCCAACTGAAATTCCACTCAAAAACCCCATCCAGCGAAAGGATCCTGAAAAGAACAGAACTAGCCCTAATCAGAAACGAACTACACAAGAAAAGATACCTACTAGATCAAACCAACAGAGACCTACTCACTCTCCACCTCAAACTCAGCAACAAAATCCACCCAACACTCTGGAACAAATCCAAGCAACTCGCCGCCTGGAGAGCTGAAACAGAGACCTCCCACAAGACAGACACACACACCAACAAACTCCACAAACTGGAAAAAACGCCAGAAGCCCAACCCCCCACAGCAGCCCATGAAACAAACAGTTCACAACATATCAGACAGGACACTCACCATCGCAGAGACCAAAGTCCTGTCCAAAGGATTCAACTTTGCAGTCGCCCCCAGACACATCCCCACTGAAAACATCATATGCGGAGTGGAAGCCAGCCTAACCAAAATCAACCCAGATGAAGCCAACAAAATCAGACTCGAAGTCACCAATATCCTCTGCTCCAGCAAACCACCCAGAAGCAATTTACACAAAGAAGAACAAAAAGCCCTCACCAACCTGAGGAAAGACAACAACATAATCATTCTCCCAGCAGACAAAGGCAATGCCACAGTGGTGATGAACACATCTGACTACCAAGCCAAACTATCCAACCTACTACAAGACCCTGCTTACATACCTTTGAACACAGACCCCACCACCTACCTGGAAAAAACCACCAAAGCCAAAATAAAAGCCTCACCCTTAAGTGAAGAAATCAAGCCAAGCATCATCCCCAGAGAGAAATCTTCCAGATGCCCCAAGCTCTACGGCCTCCCCAAGATTCACAAAGAAGGAACACCTCTCAGACCCATAGTCAGCTCCATAGGCTCACCCCTACAAAACCTCGCCAAATTTCTTGCCAAACAACTCCAGCCCTATGCAGAATCCATCTCTTCATACGTACAAAACTCGTTCCACTTCATAGAAATTATAAAGAAACAAGACCTACAACCCAATGACCTACTCGTGAGCTTCGATGTTGTTTCGCTCTTCACACAAGTGCCCATTCAAGAAGCCTTGACAGCTATCCACAACAAATACAACCCCCCCAAGCACATCCTAGATCTGACCAACCACTGCCTAACCAACACATACTTCATCCACAATGGACAAAGATACAAACAGATAGAAGGAGCACCCATGGGATCACCCCTCTCACCGGTCATCGCAAACCTATATATGGAACACTTTGAAACCAACGCGTTACAGAAGTCCGAACATAAACCCAAACTCTGGCTCAGATATGTTGACGACACCTTTGTTATCTGGCCACACGGGAAAGACAAACTGAACAACTTCCTCACACATCTCAACAGCCTACACCCCAAAATACAATTCACTATGGAAATAGAAGCCAACAACCAACTTCCCTTCCTGGACGTCCTAATCTACAAAAAACCCGACGGCTCCTTAGGACATACCATCTACCGGAAAAAAACACATACAAACCGCTACTTAAATGCTCAATCACACCACCACCCTGCACAGATCAACTCCGTAGCAAAAACCCTCATCTCCAGAACCAAACGCCTCGCTGACAAAGACCACCTAAAAACTGAATTACACACCCTCTCGAATGCTTTAATTGCGAACGGATTCCAAAAAAACACCATCACCAAACTAATCCAAAAAGAAACACCCCCCAAGAACCAAGAAACAGAAGAGAACAACGGCACTGCCCTCCTCCCTTACATCAAAGGCACCACAGACAAAATAAGCAAAATTCTCCACAAACACAATATCAAGACAGCCTTTTGCACCGAACAAAAAATAGCCAACATTTTAAGAAACCCCAAAGACAAGATTGAGCTAGAAAACCAAGGAGTCTACGAAATACCATGCAAAGTCTGCCCAGCCACATACATCGGACAGACAAACAGGAGAATAAGCGCACGCATCGCAGAACACAAGAACGCAGTCAAAAAAGAAGAAAAATCTTCCTCTCTCTTCCAGCACATAAAAACAACAGGTCATGAAATTGATTTTAAAAGAACCAAACTCATCTCCAAAACTGAACACTTCAACAGTCGAATAATCATGGAAGCCATTGAAATAGAGAAACACCCAAACAACATGAATAAACGTGATGACACCTCCCGCTTGCCTGACATCTGGAAACTAGCCCTGGTCAACAGACGAGCCTCTGTCACAAAGACTGACACCAGGTCCAAAAGGACACAAGATGCCACCACCTTCCATCCACACCAAACACAAACCCAGACCCTTCCCACAGATGAAACGAAACCACCATCCAATAACAAAACCACGACTGCACCATCTACCGCTACTCCCCACTCCAGCCACCACATGGAGCACACTTACACACGCCAAAAAAACTTTGAGAGACCACAGACACGCAGCCAGACCAAAATGAATTCACAAGACACAAGACCCCACTCCACCAAAGCCCAGGATGCTGCCAGAACACCCATCACCAAGGTCGTTAAGAAACAAAAGGCTAATAGACACACATCCAGCACCTCACCCACACAGGATGTCTCTAAACAGCCATCTAACCCACCAGCAGTTAAGCCCTTAACGATCGCCTCAGCCACACAGCAAATCACAAAAGAACAAACGAACCTACAATCAGCAACAGAGCAAGCAAACCACACCCCCCCAGCAGTATTTATAGAAGGACTTCAACTGAGATCACGCTTTGCTTCAAGAAGAAAGAAGCCAGAACACCAGCCTGAAGATGACGAGTGAGACCTCGTCGAAACGTCGCCAAAACAACCAGATTTCTACACGGGAAGAAACCCGAATCCACCCTAACATGCATACCTATACCCGTGAAAATCTACGAAAACAAATATATATATATATATATATATATATATATATATATATATATATATATATATATATATATATATATATATATATATATATATATATATATATATATATATATATATATATATATATATATATAAAGACATTATAAAATATGACTTTTTCTCATGTTGAACAAAATCCAAAATATATATGAGAAAAATTTGGTGTCATATATAAATATGTCAGGTTTCCCTGAAGAACATGATGTATACAGTGTGTTCTCATCATTGCTTTGGGGTAAAGATATACTTCACAAAGCACACAACACAATCAAACATATTGTTTTACTCTGATCATGTGACTTTGTCGTGTAGCTCGTAGGCAGATGTTTGATAGCTAGTAAATGATTGTATGTTTTAAAATTCAGATCAGCAGAACAGTAGAATTTCACAGCGCTAGCTACGCGCTGTGTTACAAGGAGTTAGTGCTGAATGAGGGTGAAATAAATGTCTTTGGTATAACCTGAGCTTGTTAAATATGAAACAGTTTCATCCTACCCATTTTAAACACAGAGAGAACTGTTTTCCAACTGTTAGCCAGATATGAATTTCAGAGTGTTTGTTGAAGTTCATCTGCTATGCCCTTCATTCAGATAGAGGCACATCACATTACTGTATTGGTAATTATATACAGTACATCCATTTTTCAGTTATTTCCTTACAGCTTCTTCCATATACATTCTTTATAAACATGAAGATGCTTTTAAAAATGCAGTTGCTAAACTAGCAACACACAGCTCTTTCAAGGACTTAATACCTTGCAGACCTCAGGGTTTATTTCTTTGTTGTTCTATATCCCTTACTAATGTTCACCTTTGATTTAACAAAGGCTATATGTGAACCTGGTCTGCAGCATCTAAAGCTGCAGTGAGCAACTGTGACCCATCAGATGTTGTCCTAAAAGGCAACTCCCATGTATTCTCAACCTGGCTGTGGTCTTTGCTATCCAATAAAATTTAAAAATAACCCAGTGTCTCATTTACAGGTTACTTGGCTGACAAGTGTGTTTTATGTATATGTTAGGTAAATTTCTATCCTGCTGTAATCTGTGCTTTGGTTTTGAGATCACATGTATAGCATGCAGAAGTCCCAGATCTCACCCATAGCATGACATGACACATTTCAAGCACTCCTCTCTGAAAGTTTCAAGGTCTACTGTCAGTCACTATAAATAATGCCTAATTAAGTGACTCAGTTGTATGATTAGGTATAAGGTGGCTTCTTATGGGCTAAAGCAGTGGCAATTCTACAGAGAGTAGATATTTTTATTCTGTAGGGGTTGTTAGCTGTGATTGGCAGGCTCTATTTATTTCAGTGTGCTTTGGAGTCAATATTGGATTCACCTAATAGAAAACATGACTAAAGAATTAAATTATACCACTGAAATACACAGAACGATCTCGGACATGGCTACATGTGTTTTCTCTGGCTGTTTGCATGGGGCCAAGCCAAAAAAGTATTTCCCATGGTGACAAGCTATCTTTTTCCATGTCATTTTCATCTCAGAAAATCACTTGGACAGATAAACCATCTATCCTGTGTAGGCATTTGAACACCATCATGGGTGTGAAAGTGCACAACTTGCAGGAGTTTCTGTTTAATTAATTGAAGACAAGGAACATCAAAGTGCAAAGTTTCATATATTTTTTAGTACTGAAAAATGTGGTGTGATTTGGAAGGATTAAATATTTGCATATGCAATCAATACAAACCAACATTTTCTAGTGCATACACAGCCCGCTTTGAGCTGCTCTTCCTATGGCTTTTTTCAATGTGCCATTTTAATACGCAAGTCCTAAGTTTAATCACTAGAAACAGGGAAAGCTGCTCTTTTGAACTCTCACCAACAGCATTAGGAGTACCCATACTGCTTGTGGGATTTGGGGATTTCTCCCAAAATAATTTTTCTCATTTCTGTTTATTGCTTTGCCAAGCCAACGACAGTTATCATAATAATATAGTTTGTGAAACATTCTAATCATGTAAATATTAGTGCAGCTGGTAGGCCTACAGTAAAGTTATTGATAACTAAATTTAAGGCTGAAACTCCGGTGAAGCAACTGTGGCTTGAGAGCACCAAAATTTAGAGGGCAGCAGAATGTAGAAGCGAATCTACTAGTGACTGTGAGGAAAATAAACAGCAATACAGTACTTCCTGACCCTAATTAATTTTTTTTTTGAAAGCATAGACATTCTTTTGACAGGATATACACTCCCGTCCTCCTTTTTCATGGGGAACATAACACTCACATACCATGGCACTGTGGATGGGAGACAGTGTGTCTTTCCCTGGTTGTCAAAATTTGCTAACATTGGAATCAAATATCCTGTGCAGATAGCTGGATACAGTTAAGGTGGAATGTTTTTACTTAGGCTATCAGAGTGGCTCATAAGGATTCTGTAGTTCTCAGTTCAAATTCCTACTCAGCCACTATTTTTCTTTAAAAAGAGACATATTAGAACTAGGGATACTGTTAGATTACTTCAGACTATTGGACCAAGAAAACATGATATGATCCCCTTAGTGTATCTGAAGCTCAGAAGATGCAAAATCACTAAATACTGGTACCATTTATCTTTGATAAATCTTCCCAAACATACATTATTTTCTTTAAATATGTGAAACAGTGCCCCTCATTTTAGCTTGTTAACTGTCATTTGTCCTATATCACCTTTAGAGTCACATGCAGAAATTATAGCTGTATTTGTTTGAAAATTTACCATGTTAATTAATTAATTAATTAATTATATTTTTATACCATACAATCCAATGGCCTTGCCACTCTGCTGGGCACTTTCCAGCTCTCAAATAATCATACAAAGAGAAGTCAAATCCCACTCAAACTCAACATCTATCTGCAGTATGTAATGAAACAACAGATCTATAAACCAGGATGGCAGCAATGGACAACATACGGTATAATATTTTGTGTCTGCTTGTACCTTCCCACCTATTCCAAGTGATACAGTAGAATAATTTAGCAAAATGAGTCATGAAAATTAACACTTACTTCACTTGAGATGATAGGATGCCAGTGATGTTTCGCTTTTGTGTTGCTTTCACTAAGCAAATCAACAGATTTAACCATGAAACATCTGGGTCCTAACTTCTGCCTTGTTTGACTGTATTCTTTTAAAACTGTTTACACTTGCATTAGTTTTAAAAGCCTAAAAAATGGGTCACCTTTTTAAGGAGTTATTTTCAGTCATTTATTTAAATATTAAACTTTGGTGAGACTTAGAATCATAGAATCATAGTATCATAGAGTGGGAAGAGACCTCAAGGGCCATCTAGTCCAACCCCCTGCCATGCAGGAACCCCATCACAATATTTCCGACAGATGGCCATCCAGCCTCTGCTTAAAAACCTCCAAAGAAGGAGACTCCACCACCCTTTGTGGCGGCATATTCCATTGCCGAACAGCTCTAACTGTCATGAAGTTCTTCCTAATGTTCAAATGGAATCTCTTTTCCTGTAGCTTGAAACCTTTGTCCTGAGTCCTAGTCTCTGAAGCTAGTTTACTAACTAGGTATTATCATGCCATTCCTCGTCTTTTTAAGAAAGTTGTTGATGTTTACAAATTTATATTTAACATCCCATTATTATATATTTTTCTGTATCTGTGGTTCTCATCACTACTTGTTTGTACGGTAACATCCTAAAGTACAGTAGGAAACCTGAGCATCATTACTTTTCAAATAAAAGCAAAACTCTGTAATCCAGTATTTCCCAAGGTTGGGTAACCCAAGTGTTCTGGGACTGCATTTCCCAGAATCCTTCAGCCCAGCTGTGCTAGCCCAGGTTTCTGTGAGTTACAGTCCAAGAACATCTGGATTACCAAAGGTAACTTGGCTGTTTCTGTTTCTGAGACATTAAAAAAAGCTGCAGAGATGAAAATCAGAACATGCTAGGCTTAAATGGTGGTTTTATGCTGGTTTGTTGTTGAATATTTCAATCTACTGTTTGCTGTTTATCCCAAAACTATGAGAGGAAGAAAAGTAGCAGTATACAGAGAGAGATAATACAAAATTGATGGTGGTGGCCTTATCACCCTTTGTGCATTTGGCAAACAATCTCTGGAGCAGCAACTGATGGTTTAAAGCTATACTATTGTCTTGACACAGTGAAAAGGGCACTTTTTAGTCCCCTCAAACCACACTATCTTTTTTTATGACTTGACTTTGAGAAATGGCTTTTGTGCATGGCCAGAGCCATTCCACAAATTCTTAATTTTATATGAGGCAAACATCAAGCTAAGGAAAAGGATACTTGAAAGCTGTACGGGACATGAGGAGATAGTTTATTATTTTACAGAACTTCAGTGGACGATCACTACAGGGAGAAGTATTTGATGACCAACTCAAATCAAAACTCAGGAATGAGAATAATATGCAACTGTGGAGAGTCAAGGAGATGAAGCCATAGGCCAGAAAATCAAAAGAAAGGAAGCCTGTAATCTATTGGTTAAGGGGCTGAAGTATTAAGTGTAGAGGTATTATTATTATTACAAAAAACAAAAACAAAACATGTCTGGATAAGAGCCAAACGTAATGAACATTTGTCCCTGTTTATGTCTGGAAAAGGTTAGGTTAGAGATGGTTCTCTGCTGATGGAAAGAAGTGTTCCTGGTGTCAAGGGTCAGGGGTCTTTTGCAACAGCAGAGAACACATAGAACTCAGGCTGGTAGAGGGGCTTCCATTGGTGATTGCTTAACCATTGGTAGCAAGTGGAAAACACTTAAGTGAATTTTATAGTTGTCAACTATACATTCTCTCCTTGACCTTATTCATATAATATCCACATAATATTCATATTTTGGGTACTAAGGAAAGATTCTCCAGAAAAGAAGTACACAGACAGTGGGAACATTACATGGATTATACCCAGCTTGCTGGAGATGAAAAGCAACTGTACTGCAAACATTTGTGCTATGGTAGTCTAAAAATTGTAAATAGAATTTACAAAGCTGTCCTTCATTATCGTCATCTATGTCCCTCATGAGTTGAGAGATGTGAAGGCCCAGAAAAAACCCAGAAAACATTCCCATTTTTCCCCTGAAGCCTTTTTGCCCCCCCCCCAAATGAAAAAAGAAACAGAAAAAATGATTACGGAATGTTTTGTTTTAAAATGATGAATAAAACATTTTAAGAGAGGGTGTTCAAATATTTTCCAAATTTCTAAAAAAAATCATTGAAAAGTTTTCCTAGTGCTACTATATGAATATATTCCTAAATAATACCTGTAGTCCCATATTAAATGTCATTGGCAGAATGAGTGGTGGGGGTATGTTTCTCTGTTGCTGATCAGAGAAACGTAACCTTACAGTACTTTTAAATTGTTATTAACTAACTTGAATTTTAATGCAAAAAAAAAAGAGTTAATTAAGAATAGCCATCAACACCATTTTGTTGTTACTTTTTGCCATGAGCATTTCCAGTGGAACTGGATACAGTTTCTTCCTTGCTTGTTTGTGGGCTTGTGGAATTAGGGTCTAATTGTTCCCTCTGTTCCACTGACCTGCTCCTACTATATTTCACACAGGATGGGTCTGCTCATGTAAGCTAGGTCTTTGAGCATGGCCACTACCCTTCCGCTATAAAATAAAAATAATAGCTACAGTGTTCTGAACCAGGTGAAATTTTAAAATATTGGAGCATTGGGAGCCATTTAGGAGCATTTTCTCCCTAAAGGCACTTTTAGATTATAAAGTGACATTCACAGTAGCCCCACTTGTCTTATCCTATCATTGCAGACAGGTAGGCAGGCACCTTCAGCAACTTTTCTTCTTGATTTATATTTGTGTTTGATTTGAAGAGAAAGTGATTGCTTTTCTACCTGAGTGTTTTATAAAGTGATGAGGAAGCAGAGTGATAGAGCTTTCCTCTTTTCCTTCAAACTGTAACAGTTAAGTTCTGCACCTCAATTAAGCAAAACATTTAATGAGTGTAACAGTGTTCCAGGTCTATGTAGTGATTTGTAATTACAATGGCACCATTTTACCAATTGGCCATGTTATCACAAAGTTGAGAGCACCCTGATGCTTATTATTTAGCTTAGATGTGTTTTACAGTAGTCTACAATCAAACTGGCAAATTCTGCCTTCTTCTATTGAAACTGAGAAACCTGCAATGGGATTTAGCTGTTTTTACATGAATGAAGTGATAATTGTGGTTGAGCCAAGGATATTTGGGGTGCTAGTTACATCTATTGGCAAAATATCCTTCTCTGTCTCACAGACAGAATTTTTCTATCAAAAACAAAAAACAAAAACAAAAACAAAAACAAAAACCCAAATAATTCTGAAAAGGGGGTGGAAAGTTAAATGCCAAATCAAATTTGGCAAATAATTTCATGGGGCAAATGTGTCATTTTTACCTTCCTGAGATTACAGGACTTGCAAATTTAGGTAAATTATGTTATTTTTTTAAACATGAATTGAATTTTTTTAGCTGATATGTAGGCCTAGGAATATCAATTTTCCCTGTTCCTAATTTTGCTTTAGCTGTGATATTGTGTGTGTTGCAGTCCTAGTGTGTCCCCAAAAGTGAATGGTGAACTGCTTTTGAATACTCAGTACCTAGAAAAACCTGGGAAACAATGACAGCTGGACAGCCTCACATTTCCCATCTGCCTGCTAGAGTGTAATTTTGGGAGGCTTTTTGAATGTCAGTAGGTAGAGCTACTAACAAAAAATTTATATTTTTTCCTCAGGCAAAAAATCAACTAGTTATAGCTCTGCTAAAAAATAGCCAGAAGCTTTCTCTGTTGCCAGGTCCTCTTAAAATGGCAGAAATACTGTTGTGTTGGCATCTGGTAGTTGAGTCATGAAAACTAGACTTCTTTTCTAGTGAGATCGAAACGTTTCGCTGCTCTTCCAAACAGCTTCGTCAGTGGCGAGACCTCCAACTCACCTGGATGACTGAGAATCTTCACAGACCTCCAACTTATAGTTCACCTTGATTTCACATCACCCTGGTCTGAATAGGCTCGCCAGATGTACAATGGCCTGGGGTGCGTCTGTTGTGTTGGCAGAACCTTTCTGTGCTGGCTGATCGAAGAAAGCCTGGGGGTAGAGGAATGTGCCAGCAGGATTGTTCTTCTGTCCAAGATCAAATTTACCTGGCTTAGTGCTACCTCGTTTTGGCTACTTAAGATTCCTTTATTATGATCTGGATATGATTGTGCTCTAAGTAAAACAAATAAACAAATTCTCATGGATCAGCAGCTTCATCACATCAATCTGTCCATATTCCTTTTGAATGGCATATCCAAAATAAATTTGGAAAATGTGACATTATTTGATAAATTATTTTTTTTTCTTGGCAAAGTTGCAGTTACCGGTATTTAATGTATTGTATTGTACAATATTTAAAAGCTGAAATCAGATAAATGTTCTTATCTCTGGAGAAAAATCACAGTCAGTAATAAAATATACCTCTTCTTTATAATCTTGTTCACACAGTACCTGAATTCATAATGTTTTCTGCTTATGAATAATGTCCACCTAAGGGTAGCTGACGCACCTTTGTTAAACCTCATGATGTAGGCAATTGCATCCTCCGCATATCTTCAACCTTTGTGAAATGGAAATTCCCTTGACATACATTTCAACCCCCCACTTAATCTGGAAATAATAATGCAAGACAGGAAAGTAACTGAAGGCAGACTTCCCACCTCCTAGTCTCGACATATGTCCTCCAAATCCCCCAGCAGCTCCAAAAGCAATAAGATTCTGAACTTTGAACTAATTACTGCCCCCACCACTGCTCATACATTGCTTTCTTCTACTTCTCTTTAAAAGTCACCTTTAAATCTCACATATGAGGTGGCACAGTTAACACAGAGAGCTTGAAGTTTTCCAGATTGTTGTCATGGTCACTCATCTGAGGCACTCTGACCTATGTGACTGTTTATATGCCCTCTTTCTTTCTTTTTCTGAGTAGCTAGTTAAAAGGCTAACCTTTCCCCTGCCATGTACAAATAAACACTGAAAAAGTAGCCACACAAATGTAAATGCTTTGATAATTTGACTTTTGATTAACTCTTGTCACAGTTTTATAAATGACCTTGACAAGCTTTGTTTGTTTTGTTAATTCAGTGCATAGATTATTCCTTGGGCAAATGAAGACAGAATGTTCAAAACACCAAATTAGAATGTTCAAAACACCAAAACATTTCAGAACCACCACCACCACCCAAGCTAGGTTGGTACTAAAGAATGAAGATCATGAAGTAACTGAAATTGCACCTGGACTGGATGATCTGCTTCACATGGAAACACACAAGTTCTCCAATACAGAGATGAATATTAGAGATCCATAGTATCTTGGCTAACATACTGTATATCATGATGACCATGGTTTACTCTTAGCCAGAAGTCTGGTTTGATTTTAAACTTTTATAATCTATTATTTTCAATTCTTGAAAATTGACAGGTTGAAAGAGGTTACAGAATATGTCCTCAGCATAGCCGAGGGGACAGGTACACTGACAAATAATGGAACATATGAAGAAAGGTTCTTTCTCTGTGGGAAAGAATCTATAGAGACTCTGTCCCATATTATTCTAGAGTGTAATCTACAGTATATAGCAAGGTAGGTAATTACTATCTTTGCCCAATTATGTGCAAATCCACTGGTTTATCTGATAACCTAAAGATGTTGTTGTCTGGTGAGAATCAAGCAATAACACAGTCAATTGCAATTTTTTTATTTTCAGTTATAAGCATTCGCAAAATGTTACAATAAGTCTCCATATTTTGATTACTTTGATAGCTATTCCTGTATAGCTATGTAACTGTTGGTTCTTTTAATAAGGCTTTACACTGTATCTTTGCTTCTGTGTTACCATGTAGTCTTTGACTCTTCTTTCAAACAACCAGGTCTATGACCGTATAATAAAATTTAATTTAATTTACAAATCAATGCAAATCAATCTGAAGTTGTTTCCCCCTTCCTGCTGCCAAAAAACATTGTTTTTGCCCATCATTGTGATGTCTACTTTTTTTTTTGACAGAAAATGTATTTGCATTAGTTGCAGTGGTAGTTACAGAACCCTTCAGATTGACTGAAGTGATCACACTGCTGAAACCATTCTACTTCGCTATAGCAGCAGTGAGAGAGGCAGGGAAGCAGGGAATGCCATTTGACTCCTCTCCAAACCTGGTACAGTGGTACCTCTACTTGTGATTTTAATCCGTTCCGAATGCATGCTCATAAGTCAAACAACTCATAAGTAGGGCAGCCGTATATTTTTAAAAAAAATCAAAATAAATAAATAAATAAATAAATAAATAAATAAATAAATAAATAAATACTTTTTTAAAAAAATGGAAGTAGAGCAGACTGCATCTATAATTGGTAAGGCAATCGAATTGCTCGTAAGTGGAGTTGCTCATAGGTAGAGGTACCACTGTACCTCGATCTGCTTGTTTTCTTCTTCACTTTCTGTTCTACCCTCTCTCCCTTTCTTTTTCTAAAGGCTTGCTCTGTCATTAGCAACTAGGAATAAGCAGAGAAAAAGGAGGAAATTATCCATCAACCTTGTGTTCTGCTACTTGAGGTCCCTGTATTCTAACTATGCCTCCTGCAACTCTGGAGGAACAGAGCAGTACTAACTTTAAAACATTGCAAACAAGGCTGAGTGCCACTCTCCTTCACTTTCCCTGCTGACTCAGACTTGAGTGAAATGAATTAACTTGGGGGAACCACATGCAACTTCACGTTTGCATTTTTCTTTCTGTGGAGTTGTTCCATGAGACTCATACTGGGTGCAGTATAGAGATTATGAAACTGCAAAGAGCTATGGTGATTGGACTATATAGAATGCTTTCTCTTGCTGCACAAATAGTTACACAATCAAAATTGGAGGTGGTGGTGAATCAAAAAAGAAAAGCTAAAAGCAGAATGTAAACAGTACCAGAAGACACTGAAATATATACATTTTTTTAATGTATGCCTTGTCTTCAGTAACAGTCAGAACATGATTACTCAGTACTAGTTTTTAATCCCATTGATTTAATCAGTCTTGTCAAAGTATGATATTTGTATACACCTCTTGAGTAGGTGCTGTTAGGAATTTAGTATCAAAGATATTTCTTCCACAATCTAGTGTATTTTTCTGGATAGATGTAGCTTTCCATCTGTATTCTTCATGTTTCTTTGTAGCTGAAAAATGCCAGATCAGAATTTTAATAGAAACAATGCATATATGGTTATTTGTAATTGTTTGTTGTGTATTTGATATTTGTTATATTGTAAACCACTCTTTTGGTTAGATGGGTGGTACTGTATGTATAAATAAATTATATAAATTAAACAAGCAAGCAAGCAAGCAAGCAAATAAATAAATAAATAAATAAATAAATAAATCTGCAACTAACTGATTGTTTTTTGTTCCTGAAGAAAATTAGTATTTTTTTTTGTACATGAGATTCAAAAGTTGTTTAAAAGAAAAAAACATACTAGGTAGCTTGAAGGGGGAAAGCTGTGAGCCTTGTGGCACAATGGTCAAATGTCTGCACTGCAGCTAAAACTGTGCTCAGAACCTGGGGTTCACTCCCAGGTAGCTGGCTAATGCTTGACTTAGCCTTCTATCCTTCCAAGGTCAGTAAAATGAGCACCCTGCATAATTAAAATTGTAAACCGCCCAGAGAGTGCTTGAAGTGCTATGGAGCGGTATATATAAACAGAACACTTTGCTTTCTAAGACTAAATTTAGAAAGGATTTATTCCTCTTAAGGAGGGAATTGGCTATTATTCTTTTTTTACTGTGTTCAAATATGTCAACGAAACTTTGGGTTGATGCTAAGGAGGAATTGTATCCCATTACACTCAGCTCTGCTAACTCCAGTTACGATGATATCTTAGTCCCATCCTTGTGTTCAACTGCTGAATGTATAAGCAACCTTTGCAACTGCTTACCCAGTTTCATTATCTCATTTATTTTAATCATGTTTCAGCCTTTGATTAACTTCTTACAGTGAGTAAACAAGTCAGTTTGTTTACAAAATTGATTGTATAAACAAATCAGTTGAAGTAAGATAAGAAGCTATTAATCAAGATGTAAGACTAACAAGCTTGGTTCAGCCATACCATGCTTCTTATTCACATTTACATTCCAAACTGTTTTGAGTGCTTCTGCATATGAAAGAAAAGTACAGTTTTAATAGCAAAGGAGACTGTGACCGAGAGGCACTGAATCCCTTCCCCTACTCACACCTATCTTTTGTAGAAAATCCAACTTGTGCTGTGCACTTTTCTTTCAGCAGAGCGGCAATATCCAAATTCAATACGCTGGGAGAAATAACAGAGCTCTACTAGAAAAGAGATAGGCTGCCCCATATAGCAGTAAAATTATAATTAACAGTGCACATTTGAGGGGGGAGGAGAGAAGTTTTCACTTTGTAAGCTACCTATTTCTTTTAAAGACAGTTTGATGGCGTTTTCTTTGACCCTTGGCTGGTTCAGTATAGCTTGCTTCCGTAAATGGCTTTGACAAATCTTTTTAGTAGCCATAGCACTGGTTCCCTTGGTACCACTTATGGATGGACTAGAAAAATAAACCCAATCGTTATGGTATTTAGTTACTTTTCAAGACTTCTTTTGTTGATATGCTGAAGTGATTTTCTTAGTCATAATAATCTGTTCAATAAAAGGAAGGACATATTCTGAGCTAAACCACTAGAGCAAACCTTTAAAATCTATATAGCATTTTAACATGCTCTCAAGTCATTATCACAGGATTCATAGATATTAAACAAACCATTCAATATTTTTTTTGCATTTTGCAGCACATGAATAAACTTTCCCCCATTTGTCCAGTTTGACATGCGAATCAGGCAAGTCTGCATTTTCAAAATGTTTTGAAGAAACTGGGTTCTCCATTGACACTCCTCATTGCACTGTGCATGGGGTTAATCTGAAAAAATGATCCCTAATTTGTAGGCTCAGGTTTTCTTTAACAGTGGTACAGGTTATAAAATAACATCATATTCCAAAAGTATGAGCATTTTTTACATTTATGGAGTGTTACCAACTGACCAGATCATATAAATCAGTGATGGCAAACCTTTTAGAGACTGAGTGCCCAAATTGCGATTCAAAACCCATTGATTTTTCGCAAAGTGCTAATACAGCAATTTAAGCTGAGTACAGGTGGTTGTGAAGGGGCAATATCGGGTGCCCACAGAAAGGGCTCCAAGTGCCACCTTTGGCACCCATGCCATAGGTTCGCCAACATTGATATAAATAGTTTCATAGCTGAAGTGGGAACTCAGCCAGTCTCCCTGGTCTATACAATTGTGAGATAGTATTGTATATGCTTTCTATATGTTATACACATACTGTGCATTTTGATTGAGTGCTATGAATCCTGTGGAGCATGGGAATGCTTCTCTGACCGTTACTTTTTGGACCCTGTGGGATCCTCCAACAGAAATTGGAAATTTGACCCAAAAAACGCAATTCACATTGCGAGTGCACGGGGGAAAGCCACTAAAGCCAGCAGAAAATGGTTCATTTAAATAAGTGTTCATGGTTTGGCACTGAAATTCAACATAAAACTGGAAGCTCATCCTACATATCATTTGGAGGATATTTCAACACACAAGTTAGAAGTGTTTTCTTCTAATAAATTTAGTTTTCTTCGAAAGCTCATTTTTAAAAGCTTAAGCCGCAGTTCCACTTTTTGGGGGAGAAATAACAATACACATGTATCAAGTTATGTGCATGGTTTAAAAAAGAGTAGGATTATTTTCTTTCTTGTGCTCCTAACACATATAGAAATAAAGAAAATACAACAGTCCTGTTCTGTGAAAATACTATATATGGATTTTATAAGATGTGCCTATTAAGGAAGGATCTACTGCTTAGTTTAAGATTCTGAAGCCAGATTTTGTTTAATTGAATGTTATACAGTTTTACCAAGTTACCAGATCTTGATGGTTTCCTTTGATTTCTCAAATATGCAATTAAACTGTCTCTTGTAAGTTTATTATCATATATGGAAAGGAGCAATTTATGCAAAACTGAATGTCTTCTGATTTAAAAATAGAATCTGAAGGCTACAAAAGCATTTCCAAATAAAGTTAAAGAAATGCAACACATATATGCTTGTGGCAGACTGCTCTTTGAAATTATTCTCACTAATTTATAATTGTGTACTTTCAACTCTCTGTAGCTAAACTTCTAGTTTTATTCCAGATGCATTTTCTTCATGTAAATTAAGAATTTTTGGAAGCAGTAGCTGTTTCATAGGTCTCAAGGACATACAAATTGACAGAAAGTAAAGTAAAACTTTTTTAAAGTTTAGTTTGCAACATGTCAACTGGTGAATCCTCCTCATGCTATCTTGGAGTGGAATATAAGAGATGATGGAAGTATTGGTATTTTTAAAACCATTTTTTTACAAATCCTCAAAAGGAAAAAGAGTCAAATCAGAACATCAGTCATAATGTTTATACACTTTGATTTTGAAGTCATACAAGAGGAATGCTTTTTTCATCTGCTATAAATGCATCTGACAGACTCCACTATCTGAGTGCCTTCATAGGGCTCCTGTTTTAGAAATTCTCTAAATAGATTTATAGATTTCTGTCTTATACACAAGGAATTGACAAGGACAATTGACAATTGTGGTCACAGAAGTTTAAACTTGTTTTATATTCATTTAATTGTTCCTTCCTGGACCATTTAGAACCTTGACTTAAAAAGTTCAAAAATGAACCCTTTTCTTCTTTAAAAATATTTAGCTAGCAAGCAGTAAGAGCCAAAAACTGTACTATATAAATTTGAGTATATAAAATTAGATGAGTATCTATCTATCTATCTATCTATCTATCTATCTATCTATCTATCTATCTATCTATCTATCTATCTATCTATCTGGTTACCAAGGCCACTCAAACTATATAGTATTCTAATGCAGAAAAGTTCTAGTCCATAAATGTAGATATTTTAATCTATAATAATGTAAGATTTGCTAAAAGTATAATATTCTATTCAAATGGCACAGAGCTTAAATTTAGTAATTCAAAGGACACAATAAAAAGCTATTTAATTAGTATAAATTATTTTTAACCAACAGCTAAAATGCATAAATTATCATTCAAGTTGCTTAAAAATCTCTATTTGAATACATATTATTTGTAAATATAAAGCTGTGTTTGCTGTTTCACTTTAAACTGTTTATTTTGACTGTCATTTAAAGCCATGGATGAAAAAACAACAGACACATCTTTAAAGACTATAATAGTATTTCAATAAATTTCTACTTTTGTTGAAAATTTTTAAAATAACTGCTACTATTCTACTGGGGAATTCTACTAGGAACAGAAGACTCACATCCACTCATCTTAAATAAATGTGAAGCATCATCCACTTTTATATCTGATAAGCTAAGTAGATGTTGGGGCAAATAAAACAGCAGTGTGATTCCTATTACATGTATATGTGTGTGCACGCATGCATGTGTAGATTTTTTTATAAAATCTACTATTTATTGTTAAAGGCTTACATGGCTGGGATCTGACAGCTGTTGTGAGTTTTTTGGGCTGTTTGGCTGTATTCTGGAAGCTTTTCTTCCTGATGCTTTGCCAGATTCTCTGTCCAGCATTTTCAGAGGGCAAGGAGCTCAGGTAACTAGGAGTTCTCCCCCAGATCACAGAGAGAACTCCTAGTTCCCTGAGCTCTTTGCCCTCTCAAGATGCCGGCCACAGAGTCTGGTGAAATGTCAGGAAGAAAAACTTCCAGAACACGGCCAAACAGCCCAAAAACTTCACAAAAGCTATCAAGTCTACTATTTGGAAGTTGAGTCATGGCTACTGGACTTCTTTTTTGAGAGATAAAAGCGTTTCGCTGTTCATCCAAACAGCTTCATCGGTCTGATGATGCTGTTTGGATGAACAGCAAAATGCTTCTATCTCTCAAAAAAAGAAGTCCAGTAGCCATGACTCAACTTCCTGATAAACTCACCTGGATGACTGAAAATCTTCACAGACAAGTCTACTATTATCTGGGTTTAATCGCTGATATTGGTAGATCAAAAAAAAGTGTGGAGAATGGATCAGGATATTATTTTATTAGATACGGCAGATGGTTTAGTGAAAAAAAGATTTCTTCAAAGCTGCCACTGTGTCTATTGATATAAGGAATTATTGGAAATACTCAAGACTGCTGACTATGGGCATGGAGAACCCAAACTCATACATCTTCTCACACATTTCTGAAGGCTTGTGTGTTTTCTAACAAGATTACTGTCATGGTTTGAGGAATAAAAATGAGCAATCATAAAATTTATGATTATGGCAAATCCATATGAGAGACAGAAGAACTGATGAGGCAAGATATTTTTTGTTCCAGCGAAGTACGTTCTCTTGGCCTTTCTAACCCAACCTTTACCCCACCCCCTGCTTTTCTTTTCCTCATCCTTCTGTTCTTCTGCTTCCTCCTTAGTCCAGATCACCACCTACTTCTCTTTCTAGTCCTTCACATGGTGTATGGACAACTGGTTGATTGCAGCCTTGAACCATTTTGTAGATGGGGCACAAGTCAACTTCAAACCATGCTTTTAAATTTAACTGAAACCATAGTTGGGATTAACTGGTGCTTTGCACTTTGCACATAATAGCAACAGAAAGGGAACATTTCTGTGGGTCATGGCCGGTAATCTATTTCCCCCCCCCCCAGGCAGGCCAAATCTGTTCTTGCCCCTCAACCTTGGAATGTGTAATTATACTGGTCACTCTGCTATATAATAAAATATACCCAACTTGAAATTTTTGATTTGTATTATTGAAATTTAATATTTAATATTTAATATTTTAAAAAATCTTGCCCCTCTAACATACGATGCCCTTTTGCTTTCTTTTCAGTTCCTTCAAGTTTTTACATCCACCAGGACAGGGATTTTTTCTTTTGTTTTTATGGGAAACGGAAGTGAAAAGAAGGCTCCCCTTGTAGGCTACATCACTATTCCTCCAATTTCAAAACTACATCTATTCTATAAACATGCCAGAAGCCCCAGTAAATGTGACTTATTTTTTGTGACAGGCCTGGCACATACTCCAGAAGCTGCTCCCAACCAGCTCGTGAACATATTAGATGATATTCATAGATACCTAGCTCATAAAAAAGTGAGACTCAACTCAGTTTGTGATGTGTGGCTCTATTAAAAACTGAGGCTTCCTTCCATCTCCCTTCTCCCTGGACTGAATTTGAGAAACAGCTCCAAACCCTCTATTCCCTTCTATTCCCTCCTCTTCCCCTTCTGATTCTCTTTGTCACCTCCACTTCCTGGAAATTCCAAATTAAGCTGAGATAGGCAAGTTTATAGCTGCCTAGATCCGATCTCGCCTGATTTCGGAAGCTAAGCAGGGTCAGCCCTGGTTAGTACTTGGATGGGAGACCACCAGGGAATACCAGGTGCTGTAGGTGCCTGGAGTAGGAACTGGCAAGCCACTCCAGTATTCCTGCCAAGAAAACTCCATGGACATGGGGTAACGAAGGGTCGGTCACAACTGTAATGACGCAACACACACACAGGCAAGTTTGCCCTTTGCTAATTAGTTCTGCTTATATGCCGCCATATACCACTTCAAGTAGTCTCTGGGTGGTTTACAGTTTTAATTGCAGTATGCAGGCTACACATTGCTCCGCCCCCAGGAAGCTGGGTACTCATTTTATTGACCTCAGAAAGATAGAAGGCTGAGTCAACCATGAGCCTCCTCCTACCTGGGATTGAACCCCAGGTTGTAAGCACAGTTTTAGCTGCAGTACAGGCATTTAAACACTGTCCCATGCGGCTTGTCTTTAACAATCAGTTAGAGAATCACTCATTCATTTACAGGTAAAACCATAAATGTGCTGAGGCATATTTTTCTACAGCTTGTATATTTAGCAAATAAGTCACAGAACTTAGAAGCGCCATCAGATAAGGAAAGCAGTTCATCCTAGCACTGTAATTTTTACCAAAGAAAAAATACATGAGGTTATCACGGTTCCCCCATGTGAAAAAACAATCAAATTTGACTATAATCTAATGTCTCCAGAGTAATATGGTCATGCAAATACATCTCAGCATACTTTTTTATTATTTTTTTTTAATTTTATTTTTATTACATGAGGAACAAGCATACACTCAACATACTGACGTCAATAATTATCAATAATTACACTAGTAAAGTTTAAGTGCAGTAATTTTATAATATTTAGGTCTCAGAAATATGGAAGGCAGACATTCTAAAACAGTCCTATTTTTATTCCCCATTCTGAACGGTGTAAATTAGCAGTGGAAATAAAAGAATTTAGATTAGTAAGGTGGGTCAGCTTTGCCCTACCACAAACCTGCAATGATTATCCAGAGGATAACCCAATGGCATTCTTGTTGAGAACTTTCTAGAAGGAAAAAACACAGAGCATGATTTATTCCAGAAGTTTATATGACAGGACAGAATTAAGGGATTCTAACAAAAATATCCATGTCTAAGAACGTCAACGTTTTTCTTTGCTGTGAATATGAAACTTTGCACACACACATAAAGATTTAAAGCTGGGACCCACAAGAATTACTGTGTCATTTCAGTTAAAATGTATTTTAACTCCAGCCTGTGCAATATGAGAGAGCAAAACCCAAACAAAGGGCTATATGTTGCTTTTTTACTTCTTCAGGCAAAATTCCAAATGACTTTTTATGTGTCACGCCTGCATAAGCAATAAGGCCTGAATGTTATATAGGACATGTGTTGATTTTAGCTGGAGGAATAATCTGATAATTAGCTACAGTAAATTAAGACAAGATCCCGTCTACTTGTATTTGAGTTATTAATGCAAACCAAACGTCTGTCTACAAGAGTCTTTAAAGTGGATCGTCTGTTAAAACTTTTTGTGAAGCCTAATCTGGATAATCCTATCATAAGGAGTGATTTATTTTAGGTGGAAGGTTACATTGCACTGGAAATTAGAACTTAGATTATTCACCAATGAGATCTCATACTGGTTCACTTAAGGGACAGCATGATCAGAAACATTCAGATCACCAGTAAATCAACACTAATTGTTCTGATTAACCCAAAGATAAAATACTGACTGACTGTGCCTGAAAAACTGAGCAACAATCAGAAATAGATTTCTGATGAGTTTGCTAGAACAGGTTTTCAATTTTTTTTAGTTCTGTCCCCCCACCCTTACTTGGTTGACCTTCTTCTTCAAATGTAGCCTCTGCTAAGAAGTTGTCCCATGGTCTTAATCAAACCAGTTTATTCAATCTCCCACTACCCGCTATATGGGAAAATACTACATGTATTTCTTTCTTGTCTTTTTGTTATATTATAACAAAACAAAGCCTTCTTATGTGACATTATTAGTTCCTAACTAGTGTCCCTAATAATATGTTATCCAAGTTTAATTCTCAAATTTATGGCATGTATTACAAGACCATGTTTCATGTCATTACTATATTAAAAGAAATTTCTTTCTGTAATATACAGAACATTCTCAGAGGAACTAAGATACACTCTGTATTCATATAGTGAGCCACCCAACAGCACCTGAATCTGTTTGACTCACTATCTGGGACATTTTCGTTTTTCTATTCTGTGTTTGATACAAAACCTTTAAATCAGGCATGTCCAGACTTTGGCCCTCCAGATGTTTTGGACCACAACTTCCACAGTCCTTTGCCATTAGAAATACAGGCTTGGAATTCTGGGAGTTGTGGTCCAAAACATCAGGAGGGCCAAAGTTTGGACATGCCTGCTTTAAATAAAGTTGTGCTGCATCAAAATCAGTCCTCAATGTCATTAATTTAATTTAATTTTGCACTACAGCTATGTGCACTTTTCATTTCTGACCGCATGACAGCATTATTCAAGCTTTCTGCATTTTCAGTTGTATGATTTCTTGTTCTTAAGCTCTTGTGGCCACCCTCTTGATGCAGTAAATTCTTAGTCCCTTGCAATAAATTCACAACAATAATACAAAGTTTACATTTCAAATGCTTCTAACATTTTAATAATTGTCTATGTTGAAGTCAATGATTACATGACATATACAGTGGTACCCTGACTTAAGAGCAGCTCGACCTAAGAGCAGTTCGGTTTAGATATGGTCTGCTCGACTTACATTTTTTTTCTTTTCTTTTTTCTTTTTTTAACTTATTTTTTCAATTTTGTAGATAAGTATCTCTACTTAAGAGTAGTTCGACTTAAGAGCATGCATTCGGAACGGATTAAATTCATAAATTGAGGTACCACTGTAGTAGAATTGAGAAGAATGTAGCAGGTTACATATTCTGGGAGACCAGGCTTATTTACATTTCCTTGTTATAATTTCTTAGTATGATATTTTACCAAAATCAAGAGCAGAATATTGGAAATTTACCTTTCTAGACAACAGTTCCAAGTGTCACCTAGCCTTATCCCTTAATTGAAAAAGTTATGTACTGATTAAGAGAGTAATTGTGTTATTTTGTTAGTGGTTTGTTTAAAGACCTGTGGCTTCCAAAAGATAAAGGTTGTTTTGGACATAGATCTCTCAAAGGACAGAAACAGGCAGCTTAGATAACCAGTCATTTTTTTAAAAAAAGGGGAAATTCATTAACTACTGATTCTGTGTGATTACCACAGCAGGAGATTTGCTCACCTCTTCAGGTTTATAAATTGCCTTGCTTTGTTTTGTGATTGCTGTTGAGGACTTAAGAACCATATTCCTTTGAAGCCTAAATTCTCAAATACAAGTTCGCCTGAAACATATTTTTACAACACTAATGTGCCTTCACCATTAATGTCATGTTATGAGCACTGTTTGTTTCTGCTAAGAGTTACTGAAAAAAGAAAATGACAGTTGAAAATGGTCTAATTTTTAAAATTGACATGTGATCTACTTTTCTTCATTAGGTACATGGGAAATGAGATTTCACCTGTGGTACAGGCTATCTGGAGGAAAGAGGAAAAACGGGACCCACCATTAATATTCACAAAATTCACCTCAAATAGTGGTACACATTAAACAGAGCTGTCTCCAGTTAACGGAACAGATAAATGGATAAATAAATAAATAAATAAATAAATAAATAAATAATGCCACATGGGGGGGGGGAGATCTTTTAGATTGTCTAGAATCTAGACCTAAGCCATTTAGAGCGTTATAGGCCATAAATATCACTATAGATGTCTATGAAAAGATATCTAAGAGGCCTTTTACACGACCGCTAAAATCCACTGCAAAACACTTGCAGATCCGGAGCACAAAATTGTTTTCCCACCAGCAGCGGACTTTAAAAAAAATAAAGTACGCCCACGCCCACTTTACAAGTACCTGGTCTCCGGAGCTAAAAAATTTCCCGATGCGGATTGTAAAGCTGTGGATGCCGGGCTCTCCTCACCTTCTGTTTGTTTTTGTTGTCCCCGCCACCCCTTTAACAGACAGGAATCCCTACAGGACTGTTCTGACAGCAGGCGGAGGTGAGCCTGCATTTTTTTCTCCCTTTTTTTTCTCCCTCCTCTCACAGCAGACAGAAGCAACAGAGTGCAGAAGGGTGGGAACACAGGAAGAGGAACAAAAACCACATGATATCTGGCTGGGGGGATCCGAATTTAAGCTACTAGCGGATCTTAGGGGTCATGTAAAAGGGCTCTAAGGCAGCAATTTTATGTATACTAACTGGGAGCGAGTACCATTGATCTCTGGGCGTCTCAGTTATGGTACAAATGGAGCAAGCCTTTTTTTTTTCTACAGCTGCATAGGTTCAATCCAAACAAATGGATCTGAATTACAGGAAATAAGTTTTACAAAATATTAGGAAGAGCATCCTGATGTAGGCGTTTGTTGCAGAAATGTTTCTGGAAGCATATTAGTTATTAGAATGGCAATTACGCATGGCAGATTGTATGTATGTATGTATGTATGTATGTATGTATGTATGTATGTATGTATGTATGTATGTATGTATTTGACTTCTATACTGCACCATCTTGCAACGAGGCCACTCTGGGAGGTTTAAAAAAAATATTCTACCTTCCATGTGTGTAATCCCAAAAACCTCTGTAGGGGATAAATGTGAAATAATTACAAAGGATTTCTGTAATGTCCACCTTGTACAAATCTGACATTGTAAAATAAAATAAAATAATAAAATAAAATAGATTTGTTCTTGATTTTTCAGGAAGAGATACAATTAAAACAGAGTGAACACTTTAAAAATCTAAATCATATTACAGGGTTGCCCATTATCCTGCGGTTATCATATTCATTCATTTATTTATTTAGAATATTTTAGCCGATCTTTCTCCTTGGAAAAGGACCCAATGTGGCGTATAATAATGAGGGACAATATACAGTCCAGAACATTTAAGACATATTCAAGTTATTTCTTCACAGGACATAGTAAATGAGAAAAAATAAATGCATGAAATAAAGTCAAGGGATTATGAATATATAATGAGGGCATGTAGTGTTACAATGTTAGCAGAATATTCAAAGCTATTACATCTACCTTAAAGCAAATGAAGTCCAATTTTTACTGTTGTAAATTACAGTACTCCCAAGAAGGTGCCAGGAAGTGGAGTAACTGCATAACAATTGTTCTAATTTGCTATGCTAGCAGAGTGATGGTCAACGTGTGGCAAAAAAGAAATGTGTGTGCCTTGGCACTTAATTGTTGATATTGTGAACAAGAAACTACTGTTAGATGAATCTGGAGAGACAGAATGGTTTCCTATAGGCAGGTGTATTTTATACCTTGTCTCAGAACATATCATGCAGAAAGCTGAAGTAGATTCCTATGAAGGAAGAGAGAAACACCAATGATCTAACTATGTAGATGGCATCAAATTACTGGCAGAAAGCTCTAATGACTCAACATGACTTCTATTGAAATTGGACAAGGAAAGTGCCAAAGTAGGATGTAGCTGAACATGAAGAAGTCAAACATTTATTTTTATTTATTTATTTATTTATTTATTTATTTATTTATTTATTTATTTATTTATTTTAAATAGTATTTTTACCCCACCTTTCTCCCGGGAAAAGGACCCAAGGCGGCTTACACTAATGAGGGGTAATATACAGTCCAGTACAATTAAGACATATTCAAGTATTGAGAACAGGGAATTGAGGGACATCTTAAACTACACTACAGCATTAAAAGGCAGCATTACATTAAGCTACAAGGGGATGCAAGCAGTTAAAGCGAAAGTAAAAAAAATGTAAAAGTTATGAGTGATGGAAACTAACACTGAAAACATAATGATGACTACAGAACTATAGAAGTTTAACATTGATATAATGAAGAAACTTAAATTGCTGTAGATGTTATATAGCTTATTTGAACCATCAGTCTAAATGGAGGTTGTAGCCAAGAAATCTGAAGAAGGCTGAGACTTGGAAGGGCAACAAGGAAAGAGTTAGAAAAGATCATCCAGGCCTAAGGATGTATCACTAGAGACCAAGACCATGATATTCTATACAATTGTACTCCTGATTACTATGTATGGATTGAAAGGGGAACAGTAGAGAAAGCCAACAGGGGAAAACTGATTTTTTTGGCATATGGTATTGCAGTGTGTGTGTGTGTGTGTGTGTGTTGTGTTGCTACAGTCGTGACCGACTCTTCATGACTCAGTGTCCATGGAGTTTTCTTGGCAGGAGTACTGGAGTGGCTTGCCAGTTCCTACTCCAGGCGCCTACAACACCTGGTATTCCTTGGTGGTCTCCCCTCCAAGTACTAACCAGGGCTGACCCTGCTTAGCTTCTGAAATCAGGCGAGATCGGATGTACTTAGGGCATCTAGGCAGCATGGTATTGCAGAGAGCTTTGCAAATACCCTGGGCTGCCAGAAAGATGAACAAGTGGACCCTAGTTCAAATCAAGCCTGAGCTATCTCTGGAAGCAAAAATTCTGGAACTTGCATATTCCTGACTGATGGCTACCTATTCTGTTTAGAAACCTACATTAAAGGAGAGTCAGCTCCTTTCCAAGGTAGTCCAATCCACAGCTCAATAACTTTTACCATAAAGATGCTCTTCCTAATATTTTGTAAAACTTTTATTTCCTGTAATTCAGATCCATTAGTTTGGAAGGAACCTATGCAGCTGTAGAAAAAAAAGGCTTCCTCCATTTTCCATGTGACGTTTCAAATATTTGAAAATACTTCTCAGTCTCCTGTTTTAAAGTCTATACATACCCTTTAGGCTAAACATGCCCTTAACTATTTCTTGCAAAGCTTGAAATTGGGTTTTCCCTTCTCTCCAGCTCCTTACTGGGGACCTGGTATTTCTCAAAGTTCTGATGAATAGGGTTGGCTATGCCATGAGAAGAGAAATAAGTGAAGAAGTAAAATCACCTCTGTAGAAGGTATCTAGCCATATCCAAGGAACAATTCACTCTGTCCCCCTCTGCATACCACAGCCCCCCCCCCCCCTTTTAGGAAGCACTTGGGTGATGCATGGAGCTGTCAGGTTGAAGCAGAAATTCATGTCCCATCTTCTTCTGCCAGCATTTATCTAGTTCTAGGTTCTATGTGTTTACTATGTTTACTTAATATATGCAAAATGTTATTTTTATTTTGTTTTAACTTCCATTGTACACCGCCTAGAGTTGTTCTCTGAATTAAGCTTGGTGGTATATAAATCAAAAAATGAATGAATGAATGAATTCTTTTATTGTAATAGTTGTGTTTTTTTTTCCTATTATTTATAATCCACCTTCTTTCTATTGCTTTAGGATGGTCCTGCTGCACTGCTACACGTCCTACCTGCTCCTCTTGCTACCGTTGAGCTCGTGGATGCAGAAGCTTCCTACAAGAGATGAAGAACTGTTTCAGATGCAGATTCATGACAAAACTTTCTTTCATGATTCGTCGGTACTCCCAGATGGAGCCGAAGTCAGTAGCTATCTCTTCAGGGAAACACCTAAAAGGTATTGAGATTTAGTAAACTTCTGGGACAAAAGTGACAACCAGAATTGTAGGAACCTACAGTTGGGTATATTTTCCCTTTGTGAAATATACAGGCACAGCCATACACACAGACCGTGGGAACAAGCAAAATATCTTTTACAATTTCAAAATCTGACATTCATATTGACAGGAAATATCTTTATTGTTTCTCATTCTTATGCACCTGAACCATGCTGACTGGGTAGTTGAGGACTTGTAATAATAAAACAGCTACTTTCCCCATCACTTGTTTTAATCATTATGAAATATATTCATATTGAGAATACCACTGGGTTCTGCTAACTTGAAACACAACATATTTTTTGAAAGAAGCTCTGCTTTTATTGAACTTTGCAGATTTTAAGAAACGAAGAAGGTAGATTTTTACATACTTGAGACAGGCATGACCTCCCTTTCCTTTCTGTTTTCTGACTTTGTCTAGATTAAAAAAAGGGAACTAGAAAGAATTCCTCCTCCCCCGTGCAAGTGTAGTATATTTTTCACCTTCTTTGGAGGGCATAGCTGCAGGTTTGCATGCATACTGCTGCTTATTTACATCTTTCCTAAAGGTTTCCATTCACTGTAGCTTGTAATTGTACCTGCATGCTTACTTTTCATAAGAAGTGAGTGTCAAGGTAAGAGAGCATGAGAAGACAGGGCCCAAAAGTACTGGGAAATTAACTTGTGTGTGTGTGTGTGTGTGTGTGTGTGTGTGTGTGTGTGTGTGTGAGAGAGAGAGAGAGAGAGAGAGAGAGAGAGAGAGTCAAAAGCTGGAGAAAGGGCTTACTGTGCAGCTCTGGGAAAGATGTACATCAGCTTCTTTGGCCTGCTGTTTGCAAATGGTGGCACTAGAGACTAGAGATGGGCACGACTTGAAAAAAAATTTTTTCGAGTTGTCGTTAGTCGGGCCAGTTCCGTTTCGGCTCGTTTCCGTTTTTCGCGAAAATTCGCAAAAATTAGTCGGTTTGTTTTTTTGTTTTTTCATTTTCGTTGGTACTGGTTTTTTTGGGGGGGTTAGCGGGCTCCTGGAGGCACCTCTGTGGGGTGGGTGCCTCCTCTGGCCCGCTATAAAGGCAAAGCGGGCTCCTGGAGGCACCCGTGGGTGCCTCCTATCCTCACCCACTAGGAAGGGGAAGCAGGCTCCAAGAGACCCCTCAACATGGGGGTCTCCCCTCCTCACCTGCTGCTGCAAAATGGTATGCAATAGCCATATGGATATGCATAGAAGTTGCAGACAGTGAGACCAGTGAACCCGCCAGAGGCATAGGGTGATGCCTAAGGCTCTCGCACTGCCATGTCTCACAAAGAAGGGAATCGTACTTGCGTGTAGTGCAATGCAAGTAGATCTGGCTTAGGGTTAAGGTGGGTTAGTGCAAGGGCTAGGGTTAGGCTAGTGATGGGTAAGGTTACGGTGGGCTAGTGGGTTGCACCTCTGGGTGCCTCTCTGACCCACTAAGAAGACAGTCTGTGACGTATGGGTAAGGAGTCAAGGATTAGGGTTAGGGTTAGGGGGCTAGGGCAGGTTTTAGGGGGCTTTTTGGCACATCCCAGAAGTCTCCATGGCCAAGTGGCCATGCGATTGGTGGGATGGCTCCAAAAATTTGCATGGTCGTCCACTCCCACATTGTTGGCCACTCGGCCAGCCCATCATTGCGCAGGTGTAAAAAAAATCCAAAAAAAATCAATGGAGGACAGAGGAGGAGAGGAGAGACATTTTGTTGCAAGAAAAAACCCACTGCTACTGTGAAAAATCTGGCAGTTTATAAATTTTCGCGTGTTTCTGTTGTGCTTGTGTGTTTTTGGACCATGATTTCAAAAACAATATTGCGTTCGCCGCCCCATTTTGGATCCCCCGCCCGCACCGCATGGCATGGCAACTCGAGTCCGGCTGCCCAGGACGGGGGGAGGCAGGACCCCCCCCTCCAGAAACCACCCCTCCGGTAGGTGCCCTGCGCCCTTAGTCAAGCAGGCATTTTCCCGCCTGCTTTTTTGGCCCGGGAATGGGTGGGGGGAGAGTTTAAAAGTTTTTTCCCGTGCCGTCCATGCCGCTTGCTTGCGCTTTAATTGCGGCGGCCGGCGGCGAGACTGGGCTTTTTGCTGGCTGCGAGCCTGCGGCGAGTCCCACCAGAGCAGCCCAGGATGGGGGATGGGGGTGGGAGGCTGGGGACCTCCAGAAACAACCCCTCTGGTAGGTGCCCTGAGGCACGGCAGGCATTTTTCCGCCTGCTTTTTGGCCGGGAACCGGTTTTTTTTAACTTTTAAAAACTTTTTTTCTATGTCACGTGGCATCGCGCGATCGCGCGATGCAAGGAACGAGCACGACAAATCACACCAAAATTGTTCGTTCGTCAGTTTGAGCTTGAAGTCTGGCGGAGTAATTCCCGTTGCCTTTTCCATAGAGTAACGGAACCGAGTAACGGAAACGGAAACGGGAATACCGCTAAGTTGTGCCCATCTCTACTAGAGACTGAAACGATTGGGCCTAATGGCCCCAGGTAACCCAGGAGACTGCTTGGGAGCATTTTTTTAAAAATGAGCTTTCAGATTGTCTCTTTTAACTTTCATGATTTATATCAGCATTGCTGGATTTTCTCCTTAAGTAATGAAACTGTGACCTCATCTTTCATCTATATCCTGTGATGGGTTCTTCCTTCTTCACACAATTTATCTATGATCAGATATTTCACACAGAGGCTGTAATCCTACACTTGCTTAGGATTTTGCTTCTGGGTGGACCTGTATAGAATTGTACATAAACAGAACTAGTAAATAGTTTGATTTAATTCAGACAAAAGTTTCAATTAAAAATATGATGGATGTTTTTAAAGCATACTATTCGGTGTTCATTAATATTTCCACAGATTTTTTTTTTTGTCGTTGAGGAAGATAATACACCCTTAGCAGTTACAATAACTCCTTGTGATGCTCCTTTGGAATGGAAACTGAGTTTGCAGGAGCTCCTGGATGAATCTAGCGGAGAGGGCTCAGGTAAAGAAGTACAAAAAATATAAAATTTTGCTTTACAGTATATATGAATAAGTGACAGTGACAATGCTTCAAACGGCAATTTGGAAACATCATTTTTGACTACACAATTATCCTTCAGAAAAGTTAGTTTTTCATCTAGTTCAAATGGTTTTATTCAGAAAATGATTTCAAGAATAGTATATGATAAACCACAGCCTGGCTTATATAATACAATTACTAGCAGACGAAGGCTCTGAAAACTGTTGGCTGCAAAGTTGGCAGCTCGGCAGTTCAAATCCCCGGTTCCATGCAGCTGAGTGAACTCCCACTGATAACCCCAGCTCCTGCCAACCTAGCAGTTCAAAAGCATGCAAATGCAAGTAGATAAATAGGTACCGCTATAAAAAGCGAGAAGGTAAAACAGTGTTTCCTTGCATCCATGCTGGCCATGTGGCCATGGACTTGCACAACACTGGCTCTTTCAGCTTGAATATGGAGATGAGTACCACCCCTAGAGTCGGACACGACTAGCACGCATGTGCAGGGGGATCCTTTACCTTTTTACCTAAGAAAATGATTCTGATGACTGAAAATTCTGAACCTTTGAAATAAATGTGGAAGAGACAGTAAATATGTAGGAAAAATAGAATTCTCAGGCTGCACTTTTTAAACTGATTGGTTAGCTCTGTGTATCTTTGTGTCAAACTAGATGTGACATTAAGTGTGCTATTCACCCTGTGTTTTTGTTTTTTCTCTACTAAATGGAAAATGAAGTAGGCCCCACTTCTGAATCCTCATATCTATTCAATATGAAATTCATTAATAGGGACTGATGAGAATGCTGATGGTTTTGAGGGAAGACGGAATATGAATCCAGTATCAAAAGCTTGATAATAGTAACTACAGTCTCATGTGTCCTTAGTTCAATTTTCTGTGGTATCAAAATACATGACTAGGCAAAGCAACCTTGAACGAGGCCACTAGGCAGCAATGAGACATATCTACTATGCCATCTGTACCTCTATTGGCCTGCAATGGTCAAGGCATGATGTACAGGAACAGTTTTTATGTAGGCTGCTGGATCCATGTGTTTATTCTTTTCTAGTAGCCCTAGATAGTAAGAATTATTTATTCTAGGAGATGCATTTCTCATGAGCCCAGATTAAGCTGTTTGGGGAATGAAGTAGCTTTGAGTGCAGCAGATTCAAAATTTTCTCTTCTTAGCCATCAGAATTGTGTGTTGTTTTGCCTGCTGGCAGCAGTTATCTTCCTGTTTGGGTGTAACAGACCCCTTACTATGGAAGAGTTAGGCGAAAGACATCTCTCTGAAGTGCTCTTTTATAAAATGACAGCCCTCAGGCAGACATTAGAAGGACCTGTACTATCAGGGGAGGGCAAAGCAGAGAGGAGGGAAGAAGTGGATTTTGGTGTTATTCTTCACTAGCAGATGCACACTGCTTCCAAATACCACCATCAGAGGTGTGTGTGTGTCTCTGTGTTACAATAAGACTCTTATTTTCCTTTATATTTGCATACTATAAGCAGGATATTTAGAGCGTAGTTGGCATGTGAGGCAGATGAAAAGGTACAAAATGCAATGTTCTGTTACAAGGTGTTTCCTCTCCAACATGCACCCTTTTCTGAAAATCTTCTCATGTGTCTTCTAGGTGAGCCAGAACCACTGGAACAACAGAAACAACAGATTATCAGTGAAGAAAGCACAGAGCTCTTCTCCTACAGAGGAAATGATGTTGAGTATTACGTGTCCTCTAGCTCACCTTCCGGCTTGTACCAGCTAGAACTCCTGTCAACAGAGAAAGATACACATTTTAAAATATATGCCACTACAACACCAGAGTCAGATCAACCGTATCCGGAACTGCCTTATGATCCAAGAGTTGATGTCACATCCCTTGGCCGTACAACAGTCACCCTGGCATGGAAACCAAGCCCTACAGCTTCATTATTGAAACAACCAGTACAATATTGTGTGGTCATTAATAAAGAGCACAATTTCAAAAGCCTCTGTGCTGTGGAAGCTAAACAGAGTGCAGATGATGCCTTTATGAGGGCTCCCAAACCTGGCCTGGACTTCAGTCCTTTTGATTTTGCCCATTTTGGATTTCCTTCCACAAGTAACTCTGGGAAAGAGCGCAGTTTCTTAAAACCATCATCAAAGTTTGGGCGGCAGATTTATTCAAAGCCAAAAGTTGATCTGGAAAAGATATGCATTGGAAACAAGAACATTTTTACAGTGTCTGAACTGAAACCTGATACACAGTATTATTTTGACATATTTGCTGTAAATGTTAACACAAAAACATGAGTACAGCCTACGTTGGCACTTTTGCGAGAACCAAAGAGGAGGCCAAGCAAAAGACAGTTGATCTTAAAGATGGAAAAGTAACTGATATCTTTATCAAGAGAAAAAGCTCTAAATTTTTGAGATTTGCCCCTGTTTCTTCACATCAGAAGGTTACATTTTTTGTTCATTCATGCCTCGATGCTGTACAGATCCAAGTTAGAAGAGATGGAAAACTTCTCTTGTCTCAAAATGTAGAAGGTGTCCGTCAGTTCCAACTTAGAGGAAAGCCAAAAGCTAAATACGTTATTCGACTGAAAGGGAGTAAGAAAGGAGCTTCCATGTTGAAGATTCTGGCTACCACAAGGCCTATTAAGCAGTCATTTCCTTCTCTTCCAGAAGACACAAGAATCAAAGCTTTTGATAAGCTTCGCACTTGTTCTTCAGTCACAATAGCTTGGCTTGGTACACAGGAAAGGAACAAATTCTGCATCTACAGAAAAGAGGTAGATGACAATTACAATGAGGAACAAAAGAAAAGAGAACAAAATCAGTGCCTGGGGCCAGAATTGAGGAAGAAATCAGAAAAAGTCCTCTGTAAATATTTCCATAGTCAAAACCTTCAAAAAGCAGTTACTACAGAGACAGTTAAAGGTCTACAGCCCAGCAAATCCTATCTTCTGGATGTTTATGTGATTGGACACGGAGGACACTCTGTCAAGTATCAAAGCAAACTGGTGAAAACAAGGAAATTTTGTTAGTGGCCTCTCATATAAAACTTAATGGAACATTATATGAACGGACTACTTATACAGCAGAGATATTGTGAACTGTATTGGTACTATATAGAGAGGATATTAACAATAACATCTATATTTATGTTTACAAAAATAATTGAAGGGACTGAGACTGGTGCTCTTTGTTGGTATCTGACAGTTGCATTGTGATGGTCCATGTCTGATGCTGAGTAGATAACCAAGGTAGCAGGAAATATTGAAGGAACTTCCCTATTTTTGCTTCCATATTGCATGAAGTGCTTCTAAATTATTTTATTACTTCATAGGCTGGAACTAGTCGTTCAGTTACCTTGTTATTCTTACGCACAGACACACAAACAAAACTCCCACACAACCATTATCTCTTTCCGTAGACTATAGAGTTATATAAATTATTTTATAAAGTCTTCTTTGAAATGTCTATGCTCCCATGATTGTAAACTATTAAAAAATCTTTCTCTGTTAAGCACAGATTTAAGCTAAGTATTAACTGGACTTATTTGTAATGTACATTCCTACCTGTTTAATTTTTAAATGTTTAAATACTATATGTACTTCCTGTACAAAGTTGTCAGACATTATATCCCTGTACATAAAATTAAAGTATTAATTATAGATTTCTTTTTCATCCTTTATGGCTCAGTTTGTAAACATTTCCTAATTGACGATTGCTGTAGGTGCTAGCAGCTCAGAAACATCTTGAACTCCAAGGTATAAAGCAAGCTGAAGCTCACTGAAAGAAAATGAACAATTATCTCATATGAGTATGTGTAAAAGTAAAAGATATCTAGTGTATAGACAAGCTCACTTGGAGCTCTCTCTACACAGGCTTATTGGATCAGGCAGGGTTTCTAGAACTTGAGTCATGGGCTGGTATGCCCTTTGGTGCAATCCTCACACCCAAATGCCATACACACCTTAAACAATCCTTGTTGGTCGAGCTCTTTCCTCTTTGAATTTTCCACATCATGAAATGGCTTAAGAAGACAGTCATCTCATGATACTGGTAAATTAAACACCACATCTGCATCTTTATGGAGGGGGAGTGGAAGTTAAAAAAATACTTTTACATTGTATTGAGGCATCTATTGGATTCAGCTGTGGGCAAATTTCAGAAGTTACTTTTCATTTTTTAATTGTTTTATAATTGATGCAGCACAGCAGCAATACTCTAGAGTACTGTAACTCCCAAAGTTTTGAATCTATATAAACATCTGGAGGGCTGAAGTTTGGACACCACTGGGTTAAGCAGACATCCACTTCACAATAAAGTATTGGGAAATTAACCACTTCCTCTTCTGCTCTATAGATGAGCAGAGGAAGTAAACTAAACTTACAGGTAGGTAGGTAGGTAGGTAATAGTTTATTGCTAAAAACCATTGGTCGTCACAATCTTGATATATATATATATAGAGATGGGCACGACTTGAAAAAAATTTTTTTCGAGTTGTCGTTAGTCGGGCCAGTCCCATTTCGGGTCGTTTCCGGTTTTCGCGAAAATTCGCAAAAATTAGTCGGTTTGTTTTTTCGTTTTTTCGTTGTCGTTAGTACTGGTTTTTTTTGGGGGGGGAGCGGGCTCCTGGAGGCACCTCTGTGGGGTGGGTGCCTCCTCTGGCCCGCTATAAAGGGAAAGTGGGCTCCTGGAGGCACCCGTGGGTGCCTCCTGCCACTAGGAAGGGGAAGCAGGCTCCAAGAGAGACCCCTCTACATGGGGGTCTCCCTTCCTCACCTGCTGCTGCTGCAAAATGCTATGCAATAGCCATATGGATATTGCATAACATAATGTGCAGACAGTGAGACCAGTGTGAGAGTGATAGCGTCATGCCCGCCCTTCACAAGGCTCTGGCACCACCATGTCTCACACAGAAGGGAATTGTACTTGCTGCATGTAGTGCAATGCAAGCAAGTAGATCTGGCTTTAAGGTGGCTTAGTGCAAGAGCTAGGGTTAGGCTAGTGACGGGTAAGGTTACGGTGGGCTAGTGGGTTGCACCTCTGGGTGCCTCTCTGACCCACTAAGAAGACAGTCTGTGACGTATGGGTACGGAGTCAAGGGTTAGGGTTAGGGCTAGGGCAGGTTTTAGGGGGCTTTTTGGCACATCCCAGAAGTCTCCATGGCCAAGTGGCCATGCGACTGGTGGGATGGCTCCAAAAATTTGCATGGTTGTCCACTCCCACATGGCTGGCCACTTGGCCAGCACATCATTGCGCAGGTGTAAATAAAATAAAATAAAATAAAATCAATGGAGGACAGAGGAGGAGAGGAGAGACATTTTGTTGCAAGAAAAACCCCACTGCTACTGTGAAAAATCTGGCAGTTTATAAATTTTCGCGTGTTTCTGTTGTGCTTGTGTGTTTTTGGACCACGATTTCAAAAACAATATTGCGTTTGCCGCCCCATTTTGGATCCCCCGCCCGCACCGCATGGCATGGCGATGGCGACTCGCGAGTCCGGCTGCCCAGGACGGGGGGGAGGCAGGACCCCCCCCTCCAGAAACCACCCCTCCGGTAGGTGCCCTGCGCCCTTAGTCAAGCAGGCATTTTTCCGCCTGCTTTTTTGGCCCGGGAATGGGTGGGGGGAGAGTTTAAAAGTTTTTTCCTGTGCCGTCCGTGCCGCTTGCTTGCACTTTAATTGCGGCGGCCGGCGGCGAGACTGGGCTTTTTGCTGGCTGCGAGCCTGCGGCGAGTCCCACCAGAGCAGCCCAGGACGGGGGATGAGGGGGGAGGCCGGGGACCTCCAGAAACAACCCCTCTGGTAGGTGCCCTGAGGCACGGCAGGCATTTTCCCGCCTGCTTTTTGGCCGGGAACCGGGTTTTTTTAACTTTTAAAAACTTTTTTTCTGTGCCGCGTGTGTGCATCGCGCGTCTCGCGATGCAAGGAACGAGCACGACAAATCAGACCAAAATTGTTCGTTCGTCGGTTCGAGCTCGAAGTCTGGGGGAGTAATTCCCGTTACCGTTTCCGTAGAGTAACGGAACCGAGTAACGGAAACGGAAACGGAAATACCGCTAAGTCGTGCCCATCTCTCTCTCTCTGTATATATATAATTTAAAAAACTTTATAAAATTACATCCGCAACAAATATAATTAAAACTTTAAAATACTGTGTAATATTTACAATTCAATATAATCCTTCTAGGGTTAGAGATTGGCCCGAATTTTCATAGCTGCCAGCGCAAACGTTGCTACTTGCTGTGTTACAGACCTGTCTGTACCGACAAGTAGCATACTAAGTTGGGCTCCAGGGGACCTATCGACCAGTGAACTAATAATCCCACCAAGGAATTTACATCTAGGTTGGTCGTGAAGGGGGCAGCTGAGCAAGTAGTGAGGCACATATTCGACTTCACCTGAGCCGCAAGGGCAAAGTCTGTCCCAAACAGGGATATTATAACATCTCCCCAATAAAAAAGGCAGAAGGCATGGTCTGAAAACGCAGGGCTGTGAAAGCTGTCCTCAATGGAGCTGAGGTTAAATTGTGGAAATAGCTTTCCAGCCCGAAAGATGTTTTATACAAAGGATAATAGAGAGAGAATGACGATAATGAAACCGCAGCCAATTCCTTCCATTTGGAACATAAATAAATCTTGTCTTTGACCAATTTTTTGATACTGGGGGTGACAAAAGAGGGGATAGATTCAGTATTGATCCCATAATGATGTAATATGGGTCTGACTAGCTTTGCCCAGGACTCCCACAAGGGGTGCTGAAGTTGTTCTATATAGCACTTCTTTGGCAAGCGGGAGTCACTCATGCCAGCCAGCTTCAACCAGTACATTGCCAAGGCAATGTGTACGTGAGTTTCAATGGAAGTTAGCCCTACTTCAGCTCTTAAATATGTAGAGGGTGTGCCATGGGGTACAGCAAGAAGAGATCGAATAAAAGAATTTTGAACCACGTTGAGGTGTGGTATTTTAGTATACCCCCAGATTTCGGCCCCATATGTTAATTGGGGGACTATCTTTCTTGAAAACACCTCAACTGCAGGTGCAACCAGTTTACCACCTTGGGTTGAAAAGAATCTCAAAAGGGATTGAGAGGAGTGGGAGGCTTTCAAAACTGTTGCTTTCAGATGATATTTCCAAGAGAGCAGGGTATTAAAACAAAGACCAAGGTAACTAAATTTTCTTAACTGCTCAATAGGTTTGTTGTCAAGTGTCCACCTATGTCTAGTTCTTTTCCTCCCAAAGATGACTACTTTGGTTTTAGAGTAGTTGATGGACAAATGTTCTCTGGTACAAAAGTTACTCAACTTAACCAAAAGTCTTCACAGGCCGAATTGCACTGTAGAAATAATTGCAATGTCATCTGCATCAAGTAGGAGAGAGATCTTAATATCTGCTATAGAAGGGAGAAAATACTGGACCACTCAGTTCTTGAACAATGTCATTAATATAAAAATTAAACAGAAAATGGGCCAAAAGACATTTAGCAGAGGTGGGGAACTTTTGGTCTCCCAGAAATTTTAGACCACAACTCCCACAGTCCTTTGTCATTGGCAATACAGGCTTGGAATTCTGGAAGTTGTGGTCCAAAACATCTGGAGGGCCGAAGTTTGGACACTCCTAGCTTAAGCTATTTCATCAAATGGGAAATTCAAACAGGAAGGCAAAATGGCCCCGAGTGCTCTGGGGCTGGGCTGGTTAACTCTAGTGAAGACATCCTCTGATTGCTAGCTTTAGGGGGCAAACAGCTGGATATATGCCTTTGTAGTTACCCTCTTAGTTTCCACTAATTCTATTTATAGTTATGACATTGTAAGTATATTTTTTGATTGTGCATAAATACTTAAGCTCTGAAGGACAGCAATACTCAAATAATGAGACAAACACATTTTTATAACTGTTTATTGTCTATATGATATAGATGTTAGTAAAACAATAGAGCAAATTCCAGTGACTTCTAATTATTTTTAAAAAATGTTTCAGATATCAAAGTCCTTTTTCTTAATTTAAAATTATGATATTCTGACTATTTTGATATTGAGGTAGTGCAACGTTGAGCTATGATGAACGAGAAATTAACCGTGGAGCAATTATTTAAATTGATTTAGGTATATGCTTATCCACAATCAGATACATGAAGGGTTGTCGATGTATTTGATAAGTATTCAGTATCTATTAGACACATTGCTTATCTATAGATAAATTTTTCTACTCCATTCTGAAATGCTGCACTTTTCAATATCGTTGATTTCAGTGGATGAATCAAGCTCATCCTTATGTAGCACTCACTGATTTTTAAAAAGTCCTTTTCTTGCCTGGGGCATGCCCTTTCTTAAAAATTTAACAATTGTAAAATTGTTAGCAGTATGCTGGGCAAGCTGAATGGTCCCAGGGTGCTGATAAGGATGGACTGGTAAACCATGGCTAAGCAGTTTATACCCAGAAAATCCTGGGAAGGGTTGTTGTACATTGGAATTGCCTACATGGCACATAATTGTGACATCTCGGAGTACAGGGCATACTTGCATTATTATTTGGATCTTGGACCTATTCTGCACTCCACATATTTGTTCTAAACTCCTGAGTCCTCTAATCTTTTGCACTATTTATTTATTTACACACACCCCACCCATCTGGCCATATAGCTACAACTAGACATTTCAGGTGTTTACTCCCTGGAACTGGGGGTAAGGTAAAAATGGAATTGTATGGAGTGGGGGAGACCTATATCTGAGTTGTGATTGGCTCCAGCAAAGCCTAATATAAGGCTTTCCCACATATACAAGGAGGGCCCTTGATTTTCATGTACTGTATCTCACTGTTTCCGATTATCACTTGAGAAGATTTTGGGAAGCACAAGACACAGCACTCCGGAAAGTATTGAGAACCCCTGTTTTTTCTTTTTTAGCAGAATTCTAGTCAAGATTAAAATAAAACTAGAATCAAACATAAATTAAACCTAAATAGTTTAATTTTCAGGGGAAAATATGTATGCAATTCAAAGGAGTTGTACACAAGGAAATATCTTTAAAAATGTAGTTTAAATATTACTAGATATGACTTAAATATCACCAAAGCAATTGTCTTGATTAGTCACTGTGGTTTCAGATTACAGCCATCTAAAACATTACAGCTCAGCATGAGATCATGAAGGAAGTTTTTTTTATCCCTAAACCAATCTAGCCATAAGTTAAGTTTCACTAGATTTAAATTTGAAAAGTTAGAAATTACTGGAAAGGAGGAATATCTTGGTTTTCAGAATCCAGCCTCCCTGCCAAAGCAGCAAGCTTTTCACTTTATCACATCACTAAACATTATTGCTGGCTGTTGTGGTTATCATGTGTGACATCTGGTGTAAATGCAGAATCATGTAAATGGAATTTCAGTCCCTTGAAGTCAGTGGCAAAATTCCCACTAGTTTTCAAAGTCTCACCCATGGACCTCATCATTGGGAATATATTCCATTATCTGAACAGGCACCAGTCCAATCTCTAGAAATGAGTTCAGTGTCTGAACATGCACTTTAGAGACAGGATGTGACATATTGATTTCATAAAGTATATAACAGTCAATAGGACACTTCTCGAAATGAAAAAGGAGTGGCTGCAGGTTTTAATAATCCTATCCAGCAATCGGGCTACGGAGGGGTTTAGAGCTCTATAACTTTGTTGGGTAGTATGATTTGACTTGGCATACACGCTGAGCTGTACTTCAAGTCTGCCCTTATCTTCAAACTGATATGGAGCAGATTGCCTTCAATATTTACACCTGGAGTGCAGAAGGCAACAGCATGGCTAATTAAATTATAGCATTCACAATTACATGTACTAAGAGCCAAAAGACAGGTTAGAGAAATTTGTGTCGTCCAGCCAAATACATTGCTTTCCACCAACATCGGCTTTCCAGTGGCATCACCAGCTCATGTCTGTGCTCTTTACCGGAGTCTACGCTGAAGGGGTGGTATCTATGCTTTGCAGGGGTTGGGGGTAATAGTCAAAGAGTATTTTAAGGCATTTGGGTGCATTTTGACATCCATTTTTCATGTTTTATATCCTCTTACTATTCATGAAAGGCGCTACGTGCACAAAATTTGCCCCCCACTATATTGAGGTTCATATACTGCAGTCCACAGTATATGAAGGCAAGGCCTCCTGGGGCAAACTGTGTGGGCCTGTTTGGGGCCTCCTGCACTTACCCCAGGCCTGGAGCTGCCCCGAGTGGGCCTCCAATTGACTTCTCGGGCCTGTCGGAGGCCCTAGAAGTGCTTTCCGGTGAACGGGAAGTAGCCATTTCTGGAGCCTCTAACAGGCTTCCTGGGCTTGTCGGAGGCCCCAGAATATGACTTCCAGTTCACCAGAAACCACTTCTAGGGCCTCTGACAGGGCTGGGAAGCCCATTGGAGGCCCACTCGGGGCAGCACTAGGCCTAAGGTAAATGTAGGAGGACCCAAACAGGCCCTCCAGTCCTGACCTGACTCAGCATCCAAATAACACAGATTTTTCTTTATTGAAGATTGGGATGTGTCCCTAACCCCCATGATAAATGGAGAATTACTGTAATAGAGAGGTAACAAGTGGTGCAATTAGCAGTGTAACTAGTTACTTTTTTGAATACTGAAACAAGAAATGACAACGGACTACTTCTTAAGCACTGTAATAAGTAGTAGGAACAATTAATTTACTCCGCCCAACTCAATAGGTTCAAAGGAAAGCCACAGGAATATGATCAGCAGAGAATATTTTCTGCCTTGTTTATGGATTTATATTAAATATGAACACAATTTTGTTAAAAAGGAAATAGGGTCCACCCCCAAAACATTGTCTTTCTTTTTTCAAATCTCTCAAGACGGAGTGAAAGATAGTGTTGTTGCCCATCCATATAATAACAGATTGTTATTAAAGTATAATAGATGCAGTCAACAAAACTTGCGTTCATAAAACAAAATATTTTTACACAGTTCTACTGATGACTATGGGAAAGGTTTTATAATACAGTGGTACCTCTACTCATGAGTTTAATCCATTCTGAATGCATGCTCTTAAGATGAACAACTCTTAAGTAGAGCAGCCCTATCTAAATAATAATAATAATAATAATAATAATAATAATAATAATAATAATAATAATAATAATAATAATAAATAAATAAATAAATAAATAAATAAATAAATAAATAAATAAATAAATAAATAAATAAATAATTTTAAAAATGTAAGTAGAGCAGACCACATCTAAAATTTGTAAGGCAGCAGTTAAAATGCCAACGGTTTTTTGCTCTCAAGTCGAGCCACTCGTAAGTAGAGGTACCATTGTATATACAATACATTTTTGATTGCATAGCTTGTAGTTTAAAAACAATGTCATCTACCATAGCACCATGGGTTGTTTTAGACATCTGGTGAATGTTCAAACTGAATCTAGTACATATGTGATGGACAATCCTTTCCAGTCTGGCAATGCTTTTCCTTAAGTATCACTTGGCAGAGCTTTTTACATTTGTAGATGACTGTGGTTGACTAACACTATTGGCTGGCTTATTTTATTCATGTTCATAGTTATTTAGCAATGAGGTAGTGTGAAAGTTGGACAAATGACAATGTATTATTAACACTTGGCTCTGATGAAACTATCAGTTGTGTTATAATGATGCCTAGCAGATGGCTGACCGTTAAAAAGTGTTGTTCAACACTATTTTTCTTCTGGGTTCACTTTTAGACTGCAGTCCTATATCTGCACAGGGGAAAAACACACATATTCTCCTGGAAATTTAAACAGAGAGATGCCTAAGACACAATGATGTACTATAGCATTTCAGTTGAGAACTAGACTGGCTTCTTTGATTTTGCCTTAAGAACATAAGAACAGCCTTGCTGGAACAGGCCACAGCCCATCCAGTCCAGCACTCTGTCTCATACATGGCTCACCATTTGCTTCAGGGTATTCCCAAGCAGATGTCTTGAACTGCTTATGATTCCATGCAAATGGTATTGAGAGATAACCTGCCTATCTCTCCAACACAGAGGTTGTCCTTAGGCATCCATAATGATAGCCATTGATATCCTTGTTCTCCATGAACTTGTCCAGTCGGTTCTTAAAGTTGTCAAGGCTGACAGCTGTCACCACATCTTCTGGCAAGGAGTTCCAGAGACTAGCGATCCTCTGGGTGAGGAATGAAGCCTGCCAAATGTCAAATGAATACAGTGGTACCTTGTATAAAGGAATTAATTCGTTCCAAATGAAATTATGTTAAGCAAATTTTCCTTTATACAAATTCCCATAGGAATGCATTGAAAACGGAGTAATCCCATTTTTATGTTGTACGGATTCTTCCCATTGGCAATTATGTTAAGCAAATTTACCCTATCTCCAGAATTTTTTATGTTGTACAGATTTTATATTATACAGGCTGTTTGTTATACAAGGGTCCACTGTACTCATATTATGCTGCAATGCCCGTATATTGCAGTAGATCGAGTGTTGCACAGGAATTCAGGATGCATGGGTTCAAATCCCTGCTCAGCAATGGAAAGTCATTGGGCAGTGGCTACCCCTTAAATATCTTCCATGTCTTGAGAGCCCTACCCTAAAGTTGGAATTAACTTGATAATGCATACACATTTTTTTGTGCTTGGCAGTTTAAAACATGGAGTGGAATCTGAAAGAGGATAGTGGGAAACACACACCCACATTCCCCTCTCCCTGATCTTTATTAGAGTTACGACAAAATTTGTGAACACAGGATTCTATATCTGAGGGGTGAGGCCTGCTAACAGGTATGGAAGTTAGAAAGTTCTGATGTCATAAAGAATTCATAAATGAATCTTTAAAAAAAAAACTGTTTTTGTGTGCATGAAAATCAAAGAGAGTGGCAAAGATGGAGAAGGAAAATAGCACAAAGTTTTGAAAATAACTGCTCCTTTGGACAACTGACTGACGTGAAAGACTATATATAGCAAAGTGTTCCGCTTATATACTGCCCCATACCACTTCAAGTAATCTCTGGGTGGTTTACAGTTTAATTACAGTATGCAGTCTGCATATTCTGCTACTATATGTCCAAAGAAGTGGACATTCCATGAAACATTACATTAAAATATGAAAGTTAGTCTTTAAGGTGCCACATGTTTTTGTCTTTTGTTTTGTTTTTGTTTCTTTGTGCTCATATATGTATATGTGGCACACATGCATGTCCACATGGACACTTATGCACATATACACACAAATGTATTTCAGGATGTCCAGTATCTAGTGCTGTAAAATTATCTCAGCCATAAAGTTCTTAGAATCCCAACCCCTACGTTTCCAGGCAGAAAGGAGGCTTTAGTGCTTCGTCTTTCAGAAATATAAAAGCCAACAACATCACTCTATTTTAAGACCACCTGTTTCCAGGAAGGGCAAAGGTGGAGCAGCATAGTGGTCTACTGTATAATTTACACATTTTAACTGCAAGGAGGAAAGGCATTGGGAGGGTCGAGGATCATTTTGAGTTGGCATAGACATTAGCTAACCACCTGCCTGGGAAAAAAAACTTGCAGCTCCCATTAGATGTTCCTGACCTACCCTGCTTTGAGAGGAAGGTACATTTTTGGGCATCCAGGGACAAAGAGTGCTGAAGGACCTGTGGAGAATGGAACTTATATATGAAACAAATTTATTTATTTATTTATTTATTTATTTATTTATTTATTTATTTATTTCTGAAGAAAATCTTGACCATGCCAAGTAGGGTCACCTGAGGTGCAGTGTGGTTAATCCTTGTGTTTGACTGGTGGATCATTCCAAATGATATGCTGCATCAAAATGTCCATTTAGCACCACCAAGGCCAATCCAGGTTGGGATTGTTCAGCTTAGTCGTATCCATAGACAGCTACACACAAGGTCAGCTTCATAACACAGACTGTGATAAATGTATGCGAGCAGAAGAACCACTGTTTCTAAGTTTAGTAAATAGAGGAGGAGGAGGAGACTGGTTAATCACCTCTTCCTTGAAAGTGGTAGTTACCAAGCATACTCCCCTTCCTCTCTTTTCATCATGCCTATTATTTTCTATTTTCAGAAAATGGGGAGCAGTGGTAATTTATAGTCTGAATTTTCCAATGAAGTCTCCCGATTATACAGTGAACTGCTTGCGCCTATGGAAGACAAATATGTATCACATCAAGGACAATTTCTGAAACAAATCTGAAGCCTCATACATACCCAGCTTTCTTTCTGGGGCAAGCACCCCTCTTCCAAGACTCAATTCTTTCACTAAAAGAGACTGTGGAGTCTAACACGTGTGGTGTTCCAGTAGCTTGGTCAGGCTTCCACAAGTTAAAACTGTGTCGATAAATTGAATAAAATATCCCACAGCCACCAACAAATGGACTCTGCTTTGCTACCACCTCTAGGGTTATACGAAATTGTTTCTAGACCCATTAGTATGAATAAAAACAAGCAATTACTGGTTTAACATGAAAAAATAACTTCAGACACTGTTTACATATACAAAATGTGTCATACAGGTAATTTGGATACTTTCCATGAGAGTTACTCAGTAAACCTTTTAACTTTCTTCAGCTGGGAAAGACACAATTGTCAACATTTCCTTAACTCTTTCAAAGTAGGATAAGCAATCTTTTATTCAAGCTTAGTGTTATTTAAATTTCCTGTGGAATTCAAACATTCCCACACTACTATGTAGAACCTAACTCAACATTTCAAATTCTGTCTTCTCAGGGGTGTTTCCCAATCCCTATACAGTATATATTTTCTGTCTCTTGAGTTAATTCCATTTTAATAGCCTCCCCTCACCCCCAGGAGGATTCCATTGCTCCTCTCCTTGACCAATGAGATCTCTCTTATTCTATTACTAGACAGGTTGCTCAACAGAAATCATGTGACAGTCTCTAACCACTACATTTCCAAGGTGCCTTGAATTCCAGAGTGATCAGAAGATCCCTGTCTTGGGAATATTCACCTGACAATTGTACCTAGGCAAATGCTTGCCTTTATCTGTGCAGAGAACTGAAAGCAGCATAAGAACATAAGAACATAAGAAGAGCCATGCTGGATCAGGCCAACGGCCCATCTAGTCCAGCTTCCTGTATCTCACAGTGGCCCCACCAGATGCCTTTGGGAGCGCATGAGACTAGATATCTGTCTCCTGATACCACTCCCCTGCATATGGCCCTTGAAGTACCCTGGTTTTAAGCCTGGAGATTACACATCTCCATCATGGTTTGTAACCTGTGATGGACTTTTCCTCCAGGAATCTGTCCAATCCCATTTTGAAGGCATCCAGGCCAGATGCCATCACCACATCCTGTGGCAGGGAGTTCCACAGACTAACAACGCTCTGGGTGAAAAAAATATTTTCTTTTGTCTGTTCCTATTCTCCCAGCCCTCAATTTGAGTGTATGTTCCCTAGTTCTGGTATTTTGTGAGAGGGAGAAGAGCTTCCCTCTATCCACTTTACTCATGCCCTGCATTATTTTGTACATCTCGATCATATCCCACCTCAGGCGCCTTTTTTCCAGACTAAAGAGCCAAAATGTTTTAGCCTTTCCTCATAAGGGAGGTGCCCCAGCCCAGTAATCATTTTAGTCGCTCTCTTTTGCACCTTTTCCAGTTCCACTATGTCTTTCTTGAGATGCGGTGACCAGAATTGTACACAATACTTCAGGTGTGGCCTTACTATTGTTTTGTATAATGGCATTATAATGTTGGCTGTTTTATTTTCAATCCCCTTTTTGATCATCCCTAGCATGGAATTGGCCTTCTTTACCGCTGCCACACATTGGGTAGACAACCTGATTGAGTGTTGATTAGATCTGTAAAAAATTAATTTTTTTATTGGGTTGGGGCTCAGTAGTAGAGCAGGTGCTTTACATGCACGTTCAACTCTCACCATATCTAGGGACAGATTGGAAGGAAACCCTGCCTGAAACCCTGGAAAGCTTCTTTCAGGCAGTGTGGACCACACTGGGCAAGACGGGCCAAGGCGCCAATCCACGCTTGCATGTGTGCCACATTGTCTCTGATAGCAGAAAGGAAGCTTTCCCTCACCAGATGTTTTAGCATACAGTTTCTCTCAATCCAATCCAGGGAGGCCAGTGGAAAGGAATTATGGGAACTCTAGTCCACATGGTCTGAAGGTCCAAAGGTACCTGGTCTCTCATTTGTTCTGCTTGTTAGATGCAAGGGAGGGAAGCAGAGTTATTTTCTAGTCCACAGTCAAACATGGATGGGCATGGCTGGACAGAATTGGAAACCTGTTATTTGGCCCATGTCCAAGTATCTGGGCCAGGACCGAAAGATTTACAGCTTTCCTGATGTTGGGCTCCAGCCTAGCCAAAGGTAAAGCATAGCCCCGTTTTTGAGAGAGCTTGAATGCCTGCTATTTCTAAAGTGCAGACACACTATCTTTTCTTAAGAAATTGTATGAGATTTCTGTGAAAGTCATACAGTATTACACTGATTTTTAATGATAAGTTAATTGCTTTTTGTGTTTAAACCCATAATCTGAATACCATTTGTCCTCTCTGTTTCCTCCCCTTTCTAAATTTACAGAGGAAGCATTCATGTAGGTCTCCGTTCAAATGCACAGAGACATTCCTGGGGCTTGCAAAGAAAATATTTAATAAACCTTAGGGTGCCACTGTTTACAGAAGGTTCATTGACCACTATGGAAAGTTAGGAAAGACAGAAGTACCTCTGAGGGATTAACTTCTTTTATGTCTTATTTAATTTCATGATGTTTGCTATTGCTTAATATATTGTTTCGAGGTTGGTTAATATTGAAATAGGGCAGGGGAATGAAAAATCCCCTTGCGGATTGCATGCCATTCCAGTAATTTGACTATAATTCTGATACCTCCATTTAAAATGAATGTGGTTAGGAGTATGAAATGAAGCCTAACGTCCCAGAGGGATTATGGAATATCCAGAATGTTCTTTTTGAAGAAGCAGAAAACTAACAGCAGCTGAAACAGTCCAATCTGAAGAAGAAAGTGAGAAGCTGTATGTGTGTTTCTAGTTCTTTATTTTAGAAAATGAGTAGTTATGAATGAAGGGCACCCTGGTTTAGTTTTGTTGTTTGCCGGACTTCATGTCACCAAGGCGAATACATCCAGCAACAAATACCAGAATGGTTTGTTCAAATGTGCAACAACAAAAATGTCAGGATGGCTCAGAGCTGGTGGAGCAGGGGATGCGGGCCACTGCCTCTGAGTGGGTGAGCATTCAGGTGAGGGCTTGCACATGCTAGACACCCGTTCAAGCCACTGGCGTGAACTGCCCAACCAGTGGTTCGTACCCATCTCTACTAGGAGCCACTGGCATATACAGAACAGTATGTCTCTCAACACACATACATAGGCCATACTGAGTGAGAAAATGACTGGAAAGTCATGTGGAAGGCTAGGCTGTAATGAGCATTAGTGAAATGTCATTTAGAGAGCAAACAAAATAATGAAATGACCCATGAAGAGCCCATAGCTTAAAATATGTCAAATGCTAGTTTGGATGAGTCCATCTTACACAAGAAGCCATGTAGTAGTTCTTTGTAACTGCTGTGCATGTGGGAAAAGACAGTCAGAAGAGGATAGCCTCTACTGCATATGGGGGGCTCTGTACGTGATCAGGAACCCTGATTCGTCATGCATGAAGGATGCCCTCATCTTCAAAACCACTGTTCTACAGATGAAGAAAAATAATATGTGGAGAAATGACCTCTTGCTCTTTTCATGTGTTCTTTTGAACCTCTCTACACAACATCTGAATAAGAAATAAAGAAAATAGACAGATGAATAGGCAGATCTCATACACACAGAAAGACACTGTGATTGTTAATGGAACTGAGGCACTACTGTAAGAATGGCTGTCTCTGGAAACAAGATTTGAACTACATTGTGGTGATAGGAACTGGAACATTTTTCGTTTTGCTTTATGTCTATCTCAAATTTACCCTCAAATACTTACCAGTAATTTTTTAAAAAAAGAAAATCTTTTTTTTAGATATTAATACATATAATGCGAAGTATGGTATTTATTATTTATTCCCTCCACCCTTCCTGTCCACCACAAAGAAAGTAAGTAATACAATCAGAATATGCAACTAATATATTGACTTTTCAACATGGCTCACAAGGTCCAATTTATTTTGTAAGAATGCAGGAAACCAACATTATTGTTTCTACTGATGACGTTTATAAAAGTTTGCCACTCGTTAGTGAATAAATTTTGAAGTTTTATTCTTTTTGCTGCCCAAACTTTTTGTGTTATTTTTTCCTGGAGCACAATCTGTCCTATTTTATTCTAATGAACTGTAGCTGAAACCCCTGGAAGATCCTACAGAATTTATCAAAAATATTTTTGCAGTTTAAAGAGTTATAGTAAGGGAGCGTGGTGGCTCGGCGGACTAAGGCTCTGAAAACTGTTGGTTGCAAAGTCAGCAGTTCGAATTCCAGGTGCCACACAGCGGAGCAAGCTCCCTCTGACAACCCCAGCTCCTGCCAACCTAGCAGTTCGAAAGCATGCAAATGCAAGTAGATAAATAGGGACTGATGTAAAAAGTGGAAAGGTAAAACAGTGTTTTCTTGCAGCCATGCTGGCCACATGTCCATGAACTTGCACAACACTGTCTCTTTCAGGTTGAATACGGAGATGAGCACCACCTGTAGAGTTGGACGCGACTAGCATGTACTATAACTCTTTTTAAAGAGTTATAGTGTAAGTATGCATTATCTCCTATACAGAGTGATTGTGGGGATCTAACTCATATGCTTTGCCAGCCTAGCACTGAGAAGCCTCAGACAATCAGTATGTCTATATGTCACAACAATAACAGTCTCTGATTGGGTAATAAGCTGGCAAATAGGAGCTGAGGACAGATCATTCTAAAGATGGTGACGAGGGAAACGTAGGAGGATGGATGCTTAGAGAGTGAGACAATGCTCTATAACTGTGCATGCCCAGGAAATAGTAGTTGTATGTTCATTGGATGGTTCTATGCTGACATGTCTATGATTTGTGAGAGGTAATAAAAACAGCCTGGCGAGAGGGAGGAGGCAGAAGTTAGAGACTTGACTCTGCCTGATCCATCCGAAGCAGGGCATCAAAAAGAATCCCTGTGTGTGAGGCCTCTGCATTCCTATCGCTGCTAATCCCTTCAGCCGGTCTGGAGGATTAGCATTTCAAGGGCTTTCAGGCGAAGGAATCCCTACAAGTGATAATACATTATCAAATGTGTATCAAATGTTTAAATTTGATATTCATCAAATATTTAAATGTTAATCATCCTACTCTAAAACAATTTAGACTGAAATAAAAGCACACTGACTACAATGCTACTTGTGTTTGCCCAAGGTTCACACAGCTTGCTGTGATTAATTGTGACTAATTGACAAGTTACCTGGTTTTATCCCACTTTTATAAATGGGTGCTTGACTGGGCAGATAACTTGGACAAATCCCAGCACCCATCAATTAGCCACAGCAAGCTGCACAAGACTTACGTCAACACTCATAGGAGTCTGGCCAGTATTTCCCTATTTTTTTGCTGCCACCACCTCCCTCTCTTTCTTCCATGTCAAGGCAAGGTCCATTGACTCTACTTGATATGGTATTATGAACATTGATGGCACAACACAACAGCAGCAACAGCAGCAGCAGCAGCAGCAGCAGCAACAACAACAACATAGCCAATTAAAGATAATGCCAATTAAACATTCTGTATTGAGCGTCAAGCTACTTTACATTCACTACAATGTATGAATATTGAACAAAAATCATTATAGCTTGGACACTGGAAAATATGTTGTGTACATGTAGAATGAATGTCCTTTGATAAAACAAAGTCTATTTTGACAGTGTTTTAACTTCTGTTTATGTGTTCCCTCAAGCTGTTCTTTTGTTCTCTCTTCTCCCTTGTGAATGCTACCAACACACATTTTTGGCTAAGTTTTTTTCTTTCCAGTTATAGACTGTGTTTCTGCAAAATTAGTCTTACTTAAAATTTTTCAGTAGTCTGCTGCTTTTAGTTGTGGGGAGTGGAGCTTTTCATTAATCTTATTATTTTTATTGTTTTGCTTCAACAGAGATTTTACAGGACATTTAATAGCTCAGGACAAAAGTAAATGTCCATTTTAGTTAGCAAGTGGTACAACTTGGAAGTAGTTCAACCTACCCCACAAAGCTGCCTTCAAAGTTGGTTATAAACACTATGGAAGCTCCTAACGGCTGAAATGCTGGAGGGTGCCACTTTGCCGCCAGCCCGGGCAACGTGACCCGTTTCAAATGACCCACGTGAACCAGGCAGGCTAGAATTATATAACGAATGCCCACGTTAATGGTTCCACCTTTTCTCAAATTGTGTCCCAAGTTTACTCCAAACATGTGTCTCATCTCTTTATTACCGGGCTTGGTAGGCAAAGCTTCACTCAAACTATTGATGGAAATTGATGCTTTTCATGAAATAATAAAAGGTACTGGACCCAGACTGTAACTCCATTTCATGTTTGCATCAACATGCCATGTCTAGGGCTGCCTTTTGTCCTGAGTTAGGACAAATAACCTGCACTGACATCTGTTAGGTTTCTAGGATTCATTCAAACAACAATAAAGAATGTTGCTTTGGGAAATAAATTCGAATTAATAATGCCTGGTACACTCTAGGACAAATAAGAGTCCTAAGATGAAATAGTATAAGAGCAGTGTGTGTGTGTGTGTGTGTGTGTGTGTGTGTGTTGTGTCATTATAGTTGTGACTGACTCTTCATGACTCCATGTCCATTGAGTTTTCTTGGCAGGAACACTGGAGTGGTTTGCCAGTTCCTACTCTAGGCGCCTGCAGTCACTGGTATTCCCTGGTGGTCTCCCATCCAACCACTAACCAACCAGGGCCGACCCTGCTTAGCTTTCAAAATCAGGCGAGATTGGATGTGCTTAGGGCATCTATGCAGCAAGAGCAATAATAGCATAATAAAATAATGAGTATAAGATCAAGAAACACTATTGCAATCTTCTAATCATAATTATAATCTTAGAACAGTGGAGCTGGAAGGGACCCCATGGATCATTGAGGCATGTCCAGGAAACATAATTGAAAATCAAATGCCTTACCTATGGGTCCACAGCCAAATACCTAACCACTGAGCTATCCAGCAGTTATTATTAATAATATTAGATTTGCAAAGATGGAAGGGTTCCCATGGATCATCAAGTCCATCCCCTGTAAAAGAGGCACAGCAGGGAACTGAACTCCCAACTTTGGCTCTGCAGCCAGAAAAAAGTGGTCACCAAGCATATTGTTCACACATACGATATCTTCAAACCATGATGCAAAAAAAAAAAAAAAAGCAATGTGGTCAACAAAGCACAAAAATCTTTGACTTTCCACATATTTATTTTATTTTATTTTATTTTATTTTATTTTATTTTTATACCATCCGTCTTCCGGGGGAACTCCAGGGGGTTAACAATAGCATTAAAACAAAAATACAACACAAAAAAAGGCAAAATAAAGGCAATACAATAATGAGAGAGAACCCTCAGCAAGAGGCGTCAAGAAGGCGGGGGGGGGGGGAACCAGTAAATTAAAGGTTGCCAAATGCCTCCCTAAAAATCATGGTTTTAAGTGCTTTTTTGAAGGTGTGCAGGGACTGTGCAAGGCGCAGTTCACTCAGAAGATGGTTCCAAAGCAAGGGGCCAACCACAGAGAAAGCGACTTCCAAGCCTCCCGGGGCATGGCCACTCAGAGTGAGAGCACCTGCGACATTCTAGTGAGTCGGGCCTCAGTTGACCTTTGGGAGATGCGCTCTGACAAGTATTCAGGACCCAAGCCGTGGAGGGTTTTGTAAACCAAAACCAAGACCTTGAACCTTATCTGGAGGACCACGGGCAGCCAATGCAGGCGAGCCATACTTTGGACCTCAACTCCAAGAAGCTTCATCCAGCATGGGGTAGCTGCGGCTTTTTGATCTGTCGTCGAAAAATCTAGACAACCTCTGTTCTAAAATGCATCAGATCTAGAATCTGGAACTTTCAAAACAGCTAATATAGGAACTGTGTAATGCAAGATGTCACATAAATACAAACAATTGTGGTACTACATTGTTTCCCTTTATAAATGTGATAGTGCTAATTTACTGTATTGGGAAAAGAATGGAACCTCCCTTGGAGAAAGTATATAGATTAAATAAAATAAATATCCTCCATTCTCCAATTCATCGGCACTGAATGTTTGCTTTCAAATTTATCAAATGCTCAAACAGAATCTACAGAAAGGGGCTGGTGTCCTGTTTGCAGAGCTGCACAATGAGGATGATGTCAGGGCAATAAAAAGTTTCTTCAACCTCCTCTAGGTTTTTGAGATTTCTTGGGGGAGACCTCAGAAATCAGAGGAGATTATTTGAAGCTTTCTAGCTTCCAATTATTCTATCTATCCCCACCCCCACCTCATTCTTTGATTCCTGGGGTCTCCCTGGGAAGAAGAAAATTAATAGAAATTCCCAAAACCAGAGGTACACACATTAAGGAAAGTGCATATCCAAATTGACATAAATTTTCACCGTAGAATAATAAAAAGAATTCCATACTGACATATGTAAATGTCTTTAACATTATCCTGCCTTCCAATAGCAAAACATGTTTCAGTGGTGGTAGAGGAAGAAGAGGCCAGAGGCCAGAAGAGACCTATGAAGTATCTTTCCCCACTGGAGATTATGGTACATTAATGCAAGACCCACCCAGATATCTTACAACCTAAAACATACTGCATTACTGCAAACAAGATCTCCCCAGAGAACCCCATTGCCTTTATGAGTCTATGAAGACGCCATTGGTGAATTCAATAAGAACAGACAGAATATACTCAGACAGTCACTGAGTCCCTTCCCTGACAAGGACACAAACATTACTTTACCATGCAAAAGGGACGGTATGTGTTGAAACAAAATAAAGTCAAGATTGCCCCCCTCCCCCAAGACCTCTAGCCACCTTGGGTCCTTTTCCAAGGAGAAAGGAGGGATATAAATACTCAAGATAAATAAATAAATAAATAAATAAATAAATAAATAAATAAATAAATAGTGTAATTTCCACATGCAACTAATTTAAAGGACCTAACCCCCCCCTCTTTCTTTGGCATTATTTTATCATATTATGGGTGCATTTTGACCATTTTTAGGCCCGAAGAGAGGTTTTGGCAAACCATAAATCATTTGGCTCAGAAGCTCTTTCAGTCACAAAAAGGTCTTTGGAGCATCTCAAAATGTTAAATTGCTCTTGCCCCTGCCTAGAGAACACAAGCTCTTCAAGAACTCCTGTAGACTCTTTGAAAATATCCTTTCATGTTCTTGTTAAGTTTTTGAAAAGAAGTGGCTGCTTTGATGGTGATTTAACCTTAGCATTCTTATTAATTTTGTGAAACATCTGTGTCAAAATACACATGAAATGAGGCAACGAGTCCCTCTTGAAAGAAGCCACATCCATCTGTCTACAACCTTGTTAAATCTCACAACAGTTTGTGTGTGTGAAGGAGTATGTGTGTTCTTCTCTAGTGCCCCTCTGTGGAACTACCCTTCTGTGGAAAATAGATGCTGCTGCTCTGAGGAAAACGCTGTAAGAGCAGGAAATACCCTTTCCCCTGAATCATGTTTGATTTTACTCTTGGAAGCACTGCTGCTAGATTCTCGGATACTACATGGGTAGCTTTTAACAGTATATAGGTTATCCAGACTCCTACACGGGGCCTTTCCCAGTACTCTCTGTTGCAACTGCATTAATGGCAACTTTCCTGCAATATTTTAATTTTTTTGATACTCTGTATTTCCTTTTCTTTACAGTTTTCAAAAGAAACAACTATGTCAAAACCAACACATGCAATAAGCCGATGGCTCCCTTTTCAAAGAGGCCACGGCCAACTGTCTACAACCTTATTAAATCTTGCAACAGTTTATGTGTGTGAAACGAGTGGGTGTGTTCTTTATTAGTGAAGAGATTGATCTGATGAAGCAACTTGTGGTTTCTGGAACCGAAAGCCTACAAACAGTACCATTTTTAAAATATCATTCCATACAACCGATTCTGTTTTGTATTTGGCATGCCACCACAGCACCATATCAACAGCAAGACACTCTTTCAGTCAAGGCAAAACTTCCTGCGTGCCCAATAATCTACACTGGAGATTCAAGTTAGCCAAGAAATTTGTCACCTCTCAGTAAGAATGAAAAGCCACTACTAATGGGTTAAGTAGATTATTTGGCAGACAGGCTTAATTTCACTCCCTCTGGCATTGGCAAAGTGAAATGGTGGGTGTATGGACCAGTGCATGGATAGCAATTTCCATAAAGATCTCAACAAACCTTATGCAGCTGCTATGAAAGTTATGGGGTAGATTCCGAACACGGTATTGAGAGTGCTTTGCTCAAGCTATACACCATATGTCTGCATGAGCTTTTAACAATTGCAAGGAGGCCAACTGTTATTTTAGTTAAAACGTTTAATTCACAGCACACACCTGGATGCAGCGCTCATGCTAATAGGAGAAATGAAATATTAACAATTATAACAGACAGTTGGATTTGGCACAATAAAATTTCTCCTTGCAAAAGAAGGCTCCACAGGGTTTTCCAGTGCAGCACTCCAGTCTGTCCTAAAGCCAAGCGTTGCCTTAAGGGGCATTGTAACTAGGCGTGTCTCACATTTGGATCTCACAGTACTGTTTCTATCATTATGGGATATTATTTTGTGAAACTTGCAAGCTGAACCTCTAACCATCCCGTTCATGTGAACCTAAGGCTCTAAATGCCCCATTGAAATGAAGCTTCAATTAGTGACAGGCAGATGTTATGCTGGTGGTGTGGAGTCTATGCTGCTTTTTATGAGAAGTTTGCCACCAGAGCCAAGTACAAGATTGAAACTCATGGGGTGGATATACGCATACTTAGAATAAAAAAATGAGGTGCATCCAATTTTACGTTCAGCCTAACAATTTGCTTTCAGTTCCAGAGCTGAGCTCATATTGTCCCCTTGAACTAGTTTCCCCAAAATATATGTTTAATTTCTGCAGCCTCATTTTTTAAAGTCTTCTGTCATTCTTAAGCACCGAGCACCAGGAAGTCTTCTTAAGCTCCACTGCACAATGTTTTTTATTTTATTTCAAATTATTTTTTTGGAACTGATTTCTATTAGGGGAAGTTACCTCGTAGAAGGATCCTTTTGTTTTTGACCAACTAAACGACTGTAGAGTATTGGCTCCAGCAAAAGGGAAATGTAACTCCTTTTCCCAACAGCCATTTTACTCTGATTTTGATTTAACCACTTAGCCTGCAGGTATAGCAAGAAATTGCCATGAATTTGAGACAATATGAAATGGAAAAAAATGTTCATACTGTGTAAGAAGTACACAAAATTAATTGTTAACTCTACTGAATGAAATGCTGATGCATGCTTTAAAAAACCTTTAAAAGGAAAATCTGTTACCTGTCTGTAACTATGGAACTCAAGCTGTTTTCTTTCCTGGATGAAGTGATTTTCCAATAAATTCACTTTAAACTGATTTTTGAATATTATAAGTTTGTAAATGAATTGAAAGAACACAAATGATCCCAGTGTGTTCAGCCTCCAAACAGCTTCTAACTATTTGCATCCGTCGTGAAATTTCAAGCTGCAGTATTGGCAACTAAATACTGTCCTATTGTGGCAGGCCATTCTAGTTTAACTCAGTTGGAGGATCCCATAGCTTTGTTAAACTGAAATTCTTAATACTTCAAATTGTCTCAATCCCATCAGTTTTAGCAAGATAGTCTGTTATGGCATTGGACACCACATACAACTAGCTAACACTTCATAAATTTGTCCTGTTTTCTTCCCTACTTAAAAAAACAGTGTTTTTTCTGGGACCACTAGATCTCTTCATACACACACACCCAAGATAATATAGAAGACATATGGAGTGTCCTTCACTATTTCTCTTTTCCTCCTCCTCCTCCTTTATTTTACAGCTGCTGCCTTGTCAGTTTGTAGGTACCATTCTTTAAATGTGTTGATGCCTGTAAAGTTGCTTATCTCTTGGAAGAAGTGGTTTACAATCAACTAATAACCATTCCTAGACCAGAGCTTAGAAGAGTTATGGCTTTTTAGACCACTGTTCCCAGAATACCTCACCCGGCATGGCCATTGCTCACATTTGCTTCAGAATTCCGACAGCTGTACACAAATATTATTTTAGTGATAGGATTATGATCATGCAGCATAGATTATGAAGCACACAGCAATGATGTTTATTCTCAAAAGATGGAATCAAAAGTTAAATTTATGTATGTAATGTGGGGTGAGACGAAGTGGGTCAGCAGGCTAGAGTGCTGAAACTATCAGCTGCAAAGTTGGCAGCTTGGCAGTTCAAATCCCAGGTACCACACAGTGGAGTGAGCTCCCACTGTTAACCCCAGCTCTTGCTGACTTCGCAGTTCGAAAGCATGTAAATGCAAGTAGAAAAAAATAAGTACTGCCGTAAAAAGTGGCCACAGACTTGCATACAACTGGCTCTTGGGTTTACAAATGGAGATGAGCACCGCCCCTAGAGTCAGACATGACTAGCACGCATGGGCAGGGGGAACCTTTACCTTTTTACCCTTTTAATGTAGGCTATCCATTTATGAGTAAGCAAGAAAGAGACAAACAAGGACTTTTTTTTACAATTTTTTGTATATATAACGCAAATGAGAAAATAATAGCTGCCCTCATTTATATATACTGTACCAGATGTCTCACTGCAGCATGAAAAATTGACCAGTTGACCTGTGCACGTGTTCCATCTTTTGTTCAGATGTTAAATGTAGATGCACAACCTGGCACCCCAACTTCTCCATGTGTATTGTTCTTTATCTTTAAACTGGATGACGTATACCAGGCAACCCTTGATGCAGAAGACAGCTTCAAAGAGAGGACTGCCATTTTATTGCATCATCATTTGGCAGTTATGGCTGCTGATAGTTCAGTCACATTTCTTCACTCTGCTAAGACAGAATAGAACTTGAAAAATGTTACATTTTTGGACTGAAACTCAACAAATGCTCTAGTGAATCTGTCTAACAAACATGATCATTAAGCTATTCTGAGATCTGTTTGTAACTGCCTCAGATTTTGTTGGTGGAGGAGGCCATGTGCCATAAACCACATCCAAAATAGTGAATCTAATGGGGTTTTCAAATTAAATAAGATATTGAAATTTACCAGTGCCATTCTTGTTGAGAGTTTCAAAAGCTGAGCACAACAAAGAACTCTGAAGTCATCAGTTATCACTCTATGCACAATACCACACTTGGTACCCAGTGGGTCAACACAGTAGATATACAAAATGGCATTCATTCATTCTTAGCAAGAAAATGTACAACTGACTAATCTTATCTCATTTTTAGTTCATCTAACCTCCTGGTTGATGGTGGGAATGCTGTAAACATAATGCATCTTGACTTAAGCAAAGCTGTTGACAAAGTTATCCAAGATATTCTGATTAGCAAGCTAACTTGGTGTGGACCAACAGAGCAACTGTCAGGTGGATGCACAGTTGGTTACAGAATCATACTCAGTCCTACACTGAGGGTTGGGGAAAAACAAATTCACAGTTACAAGATGGGGGATACTTGACTCAGTAATACTATGAGCAAGATGGATATTTTAATTGTAGGCCTTTTTACATGACCCCTAAGATCCGCTGGCCACTTAAATTCGGACCAGAGATCCTAGGGGTTCGTCGCTCTTCCTCTGTCCCCACCCCCTCCGCACTTCCTGGTTGCTGGCTGCGTGAGGGAGGGAGAAAAAAGAAAAAAAAGAATGCCGGTTTACCTCCGTTTTTTTCCCGGCAGCATTCAGATCTCTTAAAGGGGCGGGGCGCAAAAAAAGAACAAACAGAAACCAGGAGAGCCCCGCACTCACTATCCTTACACCGGATCAAATATTTGTCACATCCAAAAAGCAGGTACCTGAAAGCTGCGCTGGGACGCGCTAAAGTGGGCGGGGTCGCACTTAATTTCCTGTTAACTCCGGAGCTGGTGGGTAAACATTTTTAATCTCTGGAGCTGGGAGCCATTTGCCCCGGAGTTTAGGGGTCGTGTATAAACGCCCTGTTTTAGATGATATGATAAATATAATCCATCAGTGGGGAAAATGCTATTTTAGGTTGCATTAATAGAAGTATTGTCCTCAAATCCTGTGTACTAGTTCGCCTCTATTCAGCACTGGTTAAATATCAACCTCAATACTATGTCCAGTTCTGGATATCTCGCTTTAAGAAGGATGCTGACAAAGTGGAACAAATCCAGAAGAGGGCAACAAGGATGATGAGGGGACTGGAAACCAACCCCTGTGAGGAAAGTCTGAAAGAACTGGGCATGTTTAGCCTTCTCCCTCCGGGGAGAAAGGCGGCATAAAAATAAAGTAGTTTATTATTATTATTATTATTATTATTATTATTATTATTATTATTATTATTATTATTATTATTATTATTATTATTATTATTATTATTATTATTATTGATAAAAGTACACTGAGGGAAGATATGATAGCACTCTTCAAATACTTGAAAGGATGTCATACAAAGGAGGGGAAGGCTCTATTCTTACCCATTGCAGAATGCAGGAGATGTAATACTGGGCTCAAGTTATAGATTTTGGTTGAATATCAGGATGAAACACATGATTGCAGGAGATGGTGATTGCTCCAATGCTGGAGGCATTTAAGACACAATTAGGCAACCAACTGTCAGATATACTTTGATTTGGATTCCTACATTGAGTCGTAGGCTGGACTCAGTGGTCTTGTAAGCCCCTTCCAGCTCCTCTATGCTATGCTTCTACAACTGAAATAAATAGCCAATAAATACTTTGGTTCAAAATTCCTTTGAAGTAAACAATAACAAATTTAACACTTTGTTCTAACTAAAAAAGCAATTAATTTCTTTTGCCACAAAGACAAATTTTAAAGTGACAACTGAAATGGAAACATCAATTAATGCCAAAACAGTTACTTTCATATAGCAAATGCCAGTCCCTTTGAAAGTCACAGAAAACATTTGCTCCAGACAAGTCAAAGTATATTAAAAGATGAGGAACATGTGTTCCAAAACCATCAGAACCATAAATGAAGCAAATAACAAGACAGGTCTGGGTACGTAGATATGGAATTAACAACACACCATCCTTCTTGGGTGAAGGTTGAAAGGACAAAAGGACTGCTTAAATGTTCAGCCAAGAAGACCATGCCTTTGATTTCCTTTAGTTTAGAGAGTCTGAAGTTCAAAACCACAAGTACATCTGCTCTCAGAGCCTGTCATGGGGGCTATGGGGGGGGGATATGTACCTTCGGCCTTAGCCTCCCATTCATGGAAGTCCTGACAAACTCAGACTTTGGCTTTGGGATTAGTATACTAGAAGTCTAAAAGAAAAGGAAGTAACCTGGGCCTCTGTCAACCAAATGATCTGAACCCTGTTTGTTACGATCTCCTGTTTCCAACTATCTTGAACTCTATAGATACATGCAAAGGAGGAGGAAAGGGGCTTCGTAAATAGATTCAGATTCTTTGTGGCACACAATGTAGTTAGGAGGACCTTGGATATATCCTTCCCTGATCATTGCGGATAATGTTACATGCTTTTGAAATACAATATTTTATTCCTGTATGTAGTAGAAGTACATGGGTGGCACTGCAGGTTAAACCGCTGAGCCGCTGGGCCTGTCAATCAAAAATTTGGCTGTTCAAATCCCATTCTTGTCCAAGCTCCTGCCAACCTAGCAGTTCTTATGCTTATAAAAATGTGAGTTGATAAACAGGTACCACTTCGATGGGAAGGCAACGTTCTATGTGCTTATGTGTTTAGCCATACCGGCCACATGAGTACAGTAACATGTCTACTGACAAACGTTGGCTCATTGGCTCATAAACAGAGATGAGCTCTGGCCCCTAGAATTGGAAACTACTGAATTTAATTGTCAGGGGGAACCTTTAGCTTTTTACCTTAGTACTATTAGCAAGTAACAAGGTGGTTCAAATCAGTGGTTCGAATCCCGGGTGCGAGCTCCTGCTGTTAACCCCAGCTCCTGCCAGCCTAGCAGTTCGAAAGCATGTCAATGCAACTAAATGCTTTTTATGGGAAGTTTTACCTTCCCGCAAAAAGTGGAAAGGTAAAGTATTGTTTCCTTGAAGCCATGCCAGCCACATGGCCAAGAACTTGCACAACACTGGCTCTTTGGCTTGAATGCTAAGATGAGCGTCGCCCCTAGACATAACTAGTACGGATGTGTGGGGGGAACCTTTTTACAGACTTGTGAAATGCTATGCCACAGACAGAGAAGCATTTGCTTCCTGGGATGATCTCAGAAGCCCCAGAGAGTGTTGCTCACGGTAAAGAACGAAAGGTTTTCTAATTAAAAGCAACAACAACTAGGTTCAACAGTTCCTCGGTCATGCTCAGTTGTATACCCCCAAAACCATGTTTTACAGGACAATGCTATCTGGCATTTCTGAGAGCTCTGATATGGGAGACCATAAACTTCCCAACTCTGCTGGTGTATATTTCCCAAGATAGTCCTGCTAGTGCAAACCCAACAGGGAAAGCACTAGTTGTGTATAGAAAATAGGTGTGTGTGCAAACCAGATCTGTGTCTAGAGATTGGGAAACCTGTGGGTGCTTTTGTTTCTCCTCACGTTGGAGCTCCAGCTTTTAAGGCTCTTGATAGTCCCATGGGGGCAAGGTCAGACTTACAAAAAAAACAGCAGTGCCCTCCTGACTCTAACATCTGTCTTTGTGGGAAGAACAACAGAGCAAAGGCAACGTGGGATCCGGGAACGGGATGTGATGCTACATCTTCTTCAAGCCATGTATGTACTGAGGCACTGGTGTAGAAGCATGCCATTATACCCTTTTAATCTGAAACACTAACACAAAGATCGCCAGAGCAGCAGTAATATTCCCAGGTAGCAGAGCTGGGTATTGATTTAACTGGAACAACAGCATAGCATTAAAAAGGAGGTTAGATTAGGGACTCTTCAATAGGGTGGACATTAGGGAAGAAGATGATTTTAAAAAAAAAAAATCATACTAGTTAAATGTTAACCGCCATGGGACCTGTTGTTATATAAGGCCCAAAATGGAGACTGCAGGCTTGAGGAGTCAGCTTGAGAAGTGCTGTTATCTCCATCTCTCCACAAAGGGAGTCATGCATTAACTCTATACCCCTCAAGGATCTTGAGTCAAGGTTTAATCTGACAGCACCATACGTAGCCAGGATCATTTCTGCTTCCCCTCCCATTTCACTTTTGTAATGTCCAGCCTGATGAAGAGTTCTGAAAATACATGACAGCTCTCCTTTTTAATGACATATTCATGGACCACTAAGAGGTTTTACTCAAGGAATCTATAGCTAAATCTATTTTAGTTTTTTTTTAAAATCCCAGCTAGAAATTTCAGGTACTTTTGTACACAACACACTATATTTTAGAGTTGCAAAGAAACAGATCATTTAGTTCCCCCCCCCCATTCAGTCTCACCTCCATTCTCATCACATAGTCTATATAACGAATGCCTGACTATTTCTTTAAATATTTTTCTTTAAATGGTGCAGCATTTTCTAAATACGGTATAGAATCCCCCCCCCCCATTTGGGAAGAGGACCAATTCTCTCTGGCACACAAGGATTACTTTGACATTCACTGGGCGAATTAAGCAGAAAGCTATCAGGAACTCCCTTCTAATATTAAATCCTTCCAGAAATGCTGCCTATAAGGGATGGCCTGAATACTACTGAGGTCGCTTTCCCCCCATCTTTAAAGAAATAAATTGGAAAAGGATATATTGTGTCTAGTTCTCCTGGCCAAAGCAAATATTGTTCATCCAGATAGATCAGAGGTTCAGAATTTTTTTTTACCTCATAGACCAATTGCCAGGTTTTTTTGTTTTCTGTAGACCCCCTGCCTGCCTAATATTGAATTTTCCTAAACTTATTAACTTCAAATGTATTTTTGACAGCTGACACAGTGCTACTCATTTTGATAGGGGCTTTTGTAGAATGGACAATTGTAAAAAGAGAAAAACATGTACAATTTTTATTCATACCTTTATTGAAAAGACACAAAAGGCAAGTAAATATTTGGATTTGGAATGAAACATATAAGAACCTAGTAAAAGTCTTACATAAAATTAATACACAAATAATACTGTTAATTGGAGGGATAAGCCTGATGCTTTGATAGCAATTTTTTTTTTTATTTGGCTTCAAATTAGTGAGGTACAGTAATATCTCATAAGGCGAATGCCCCTTATGACAAAAAATTCGTAGGACGAATGCAATGTCCGTGAATAGGAAAAACTCGTAAGACGGGTTTTCCTTCAGGTTTACATTCGTCTTACTAGGTATTGATCCTTGCCCACCCTGGGCTGCTGGCAAGGGGACAGCACAGGCTGGTTGAGGATCACTGACTCGTGCGTTGCAGGGTCCTGGGGCTGGGGTGGGTGACACCGGGACTTTGGGGGGGCATAGACCTTACCTTTGCCTGCGTGCTGGGCACACCTCGTGGGTGGCAGCTTGGTGTTGTGGTGCCACTGCCCTGCTGGCGCCTGCGGCCAATCGGGCTACCCCGAGGTTCAGGAGGCATGTGGGGGTGGGGGGGCACACCAGAAGGTGATCCAGCCTCAGTTGGGCTGGCTCATCCCTTTTTGCCCTAGCTGACTATGAGAGGGGTAGCAAGGGCCACCAGTCGCTTCACTCCCTCACCAAGCAGTGCTGCCTGTTGGCCCACACCAGAGTGCAGTCTGGGGGTTGCCTAACTACCCCACCAGAGGCACTTCCCCCAGGTTTAGAGAGGCCTGCCAGGGCTTGCCTGGCCTCTGTCGTTCCATTGCTCCCCCACTGCAGCTGCAACAGCTCTTCTCGGTGCGCCTTCCCCGAACCTTGTGGCAGCCCAGTTGCTCCTCTGCAGCGCTGCGGGGAATGAAGCATGCCACGGCTGCCCACTGAGCTGGGTGGGGCAGGCCCTTCAGGAATGGGTATGATGCAACCCCCTGCTGCCCACGCGGCCGCTTGATGCCACGGCTGCCCACCAAGGATGGTGAGTGGTGGTGGGGCGGCAGGGATGGCAGCAGTGCGCCAGCCCAGGTGGTACAGCAGTGGTGGCTGCAGAGGCTGTGCTGCCTGCCTGGGACATTGGCTGCGAGGGGGGGGGGGAGAGAAAAGAGGCACCCATGCCACCTGCCAACAGAAGCAGTGGAAGAGGTGCCTGCGTCGCCCACCTAGGACATGTCTCTTTGGTAACATAATGGACATCTTTCAGTTCTGAAGCGGTATGCTTTTGCTTGTCAGAATCTCCAGCTTTCTCTAAGAGGACTGAAAGCTTTTGATGCTGTAGTGGTTTTACAACACCTACCTACAAACAAGCCGGTCTCAGTGGTTATGATGGCTGCAGTTTCTGGGAGTTTAAGACCAAGACATATAAAGGAACGAACGAACAAGCCCCATCCTTGGTTAGGAATATTAACTCTTGAGACCTATAGCCACTTAACTTCTAGACTTCTAGACTTATAACTTCCTTCTGACTACAGACAGATGTAGAATTATTATATCAGACTATAACTGAAAAAGATCAAATTGGTACATTCAAAAGCTGGTCAGAAAGAATCTATGGAAGTAGCTGGAAGAAATGTATGAATCTTTTAATTAGAGCCTTGTGGCACAGTGCTGTATCTGTTGTACTGAAGTCAAAACTCTGCTCAGGAGCAAGGGTTCAATCCCAGGTAGGCAGCTCAAGATTCACTAAGCCTCCCATCTTTCTCAAGGTTGGTAAAATGAGTATATTGCTTGCGGGGTTGGGCTGGGGTTGGGCTGATATGTAGCCTGCATAATTACTGCACAGACCGTACTTTAAGTGCTATGAAATGGTATATAAGCAGCATGCTTTGCTTTGCTTTTTTGCTTTTCATAGTAAATTCATGCTTAATTAATGGCCATATGACAAGTCTCATAAGAGATGACTCGTGTATTTCAAATGTGTTTTAACACTGTTAAAATTAAAATATCAGAATGATTTTTGAATTGCAGTTAATGAGCCAATAGTTCCCCACATTAGAAGGACTTCTAAATAGATCTAGCTGAAACATATCCAAATAGATAGAAACAATCAGTTCCATAGTGCAAAGCAATAGCATACCCTGTATATCAAATAGAAGACCATGTGATTTCACAGATAGTGGAATCACATCAAAAGTATGGTATGGTTCATAAATTATTTAACAGTTTATCCTATTATCAATTTGTATTTGTTATCCATAGTATAAATAAACTGGTTTGGTTTGCTTTCTACTTGGCATAGGACATTGCATACAAACAGACAGACAGACAGATGGACACACATACAAGGGAGAGGGGGTGCATCTCTCTATTCTCAGTCCAGCCTGAAAATATATGCATATTAAGACCAAGCTTTGTGCCTCCTATTTGAAACATTAACTGGGGCAAGGACTTTAAACCTTTGGTTACCTACCATTGTAACTTCATCTCTGATTTTCTAAAAATGACATCCAAAAGGAATAGAATAGCAATAGTACAAAGAAATTCTCATTTTTTTGAAAGGATAGCCACACCAAGGGGGGCATTTTGAGGAAAGCACAAGCCAGAAGAAAAATGCCCTAGTAATAATTTTAAAAATGGCACTATGAAGGCACACAATTATATATGTATATACAGAATTTTATGCAGGCTTCCTAATCCTCCCACTTTCCAAACTGCTTTGCACACTCTCTTGCCTTCCCCGCATGTATTGTTTTTCATTCAGTTTTATAATCAGATTTAAACAAATGCATCACTCAGTTGGGAAAAGAACAATCCTTGGCCAGCGCCAATCTTCACTTTGATAAACTGTGTATACACACACTCTGGATTGAATTCCCATCTTAAATTAATCTGTTTAGAGGAAGGAGTTCACTTTCAGGTCCTCCTGTCATTCAGAAAACTGCTAGGGTATAATGCACAATATTAGCAAAATAACTGAAAAATGATTTACAGCTGCATGTGCAAACTGGGATTCGGTCTAGCATTATTCAAACGGTAATGTTCCAACTGGGGGCACTTTGTCTTTAATGATGTATTTAGTCTTACTACGCAGAGGAGCATTTGCAGGAGGGTTTTCTGCAGGCCGTCATCTCCTGTTTTCTGAAGCCACAGAATCTTGAGATTATATGTAATGCTTTCTGGAAAATGGAAGCTTAAAACCTCAACATGATTGCAATGAAGGAACAATAAACAAGCTAACCTTTCTATGACTGCTGTTTTTGAAATTTATATCACTTTTCTAACCAACTAGGATTTTTAGGCAGCTGGCCAAAACAACAAATATTCAAAACTGATAAACCCATGTACTGTATGTGTGTGTGTTGTGTCATTACAGTCATGACCGGCTCTTCGTGACTCCATGTCCATGGAGTTTTCTTGGCAGGAGTACTGGAGTGGCTGGCCAGTTCCTACTCCAGGCGCCTACAGCACCTGGTATTTCCTGGTGGTTTCCCATCCCAGTACTAACCAGGGCTGGCCCTGCTTAGCTTCCAAAATCAAGCGAGATCGGATGTGCTTAGGGCATCTAGGCAAACCAGGAATGAGGAACATGTGCCATCAGATATTGTTGCCACATTATCCCATTGTTCCTCATAACTAGCTCTGCTGCCTATTGCTGATGATGGGTACTATGGAAAAGCAATACCAGATTGCTGACTGGGGAGGTATACAGAGATCACATTACACCCCTATTAAAGCACCTCCACTGGCTGCCAATCAGCTATCGGGCACAATTCAAGGTGCTGACCTTGACCTACAAAGCACTGTACACCCTGGGCACAAGTCCATCACAGTCCATCAGACGTCCATCACAGGTTACATACCATGATGGAGATGTGTAATCTCCAGGTTTAAAACCAGGGTACTTCAAGGGCCAGATGCAGGGGAGTGTTATCAGGAGACAGATATCTAGTCTCATGCACTCCCAGAGGCATTTGGTGGGGCCACTGTGAGATACAGGAAGCTGGACTAGATGGGCCTTTGGCCTGATCCAGCATGGCTCTTCTTATGTTCTTATGTACCTCAAAGATCGAATCTCACAGAATGAACTGGATTGGGTGTTAAGGTCATGGGAATGCATGAAAGGGCCTTTTTGGCTGTGGTGCCCAGACTCTCTAACTTCTTTCCACTAGAGGCCAGGACTGTCCCATCTCTGATGTCTTTCCGGAAACAGGCAAAAATCTTTCTCTTCAGGCAAGCTTTCCCTGAATGATGGACTACCTATTATGTGTCTTTCATACGAATCTATAGGATCACATAGACTTTGTGTTTATGACCACTTATAACCTTGTGTGATTACATTGACACTATGTTTTCAATGTAAGTTTCCATCACTCATAACTTTATATGGAATTTTACTCCCTTGTAACTTTAATGTAATGTTGTCTTTTAATGCTCTAGAACAGGGGTGTCCAAACTTTTTGCAAGGAGGGCTAGATTTGGTGAAGTGAAAATGTGTGTGGGCCGACCATTCAACCTCATTTGACCCCAGGGCAGGACTTTGGACAAGTCTCTATAACATGCAAGGAGGCGGGGAGGATGCTGCAGCAATGGAACTGGGAGCAGGTAGGCTGGGCAGGTGGCTGGGGTGATGGATAGAGGCAGGGAGGGCAGGCAAACCATAAAACTGCAAGCTAATGCCTCTATCTGGTATGGGGAGGGGCCAGATGGCAGGGATGCGTGACAGGCTGAGCTGGTGGGGAGAAGAAGCCGCGGGCCACAGAATTTGAAAATGGGCCACATTTGGCCCCCGGGCCTGACTTTGGACATGCCTGCTCTAGGATGTTCCTCAAATCCCTGTTCTCAATACTTGGACATGTCATAGTTGTACTGAACTGTAAGCCACCTTGGGTCCTTTTCCAAGGAGAAAGACAGGGTAAAAATACTCTAAAACAAACAAACAAACAAACAAACAAACAAACAAACAAACAAACAAACAAATAAATAAATAAATAAATAAATAAATAAATAAATAAATAAAACATATGTTTTTCCTCTATATCAGGGACTTCCAACCTTGGGCTTCCAGATGCTTTTGGACTAAAATTTCCAGAAGCTATGCTGGCCAGGAATTCTGGGAGCTTCAGTCCAAGAACATATGGTGACACAAGGTTGGGAATTACTGATCTAGAAGAAAAACATCTGTTCTAGATATTGCTTTCCTACAGTACCCATCAGCACAAGGCAGCAGAGCTAATCATGAGAAACAATTGGAATAGCTAACTACTTATTGGCTGCATGAGACTCCCCATCCCACCTCTTCATTGCAGGGGTTGGCTGCCTGGAGAGATGGGGAAGGACTGGCTGAGATGCTGTGGGATTGGTGCTCCAGCCCTGTAGAAGAACCCCAGCAGTGTTCAGAGCCTGGTAAGTAGACTGGTGGCCCAGGGGTGGGTGCGGAAATGAGTGTCCATGGCACTGTGCTTCATACAAATTTGTGTGAAGCACAACATGCCTAGTTCTTGTATGTGTCCATGGCAGCAACCTGCTGTCTATGACAGTTCATGCTTCTAAGGATATATGGCAAGGCAACAAAAGGTATTCCAAAAAGGATATTAAAAGCATGTTCTGGACACGGCATTTTAAGAAGGATGTTAATAAACTGGAACAAGTTCAGAAGAGAGCAACAAGGATGATCAGGGGACTAGGCTGGGCCTGCTACCCTTGAGAAAAGAAGACTGAAGGGAGATATGAGAGCCCTCTTCAAATACTTTCAAGGGGCAGGGTCTGTTCTCACTCATCTCAGAGTGCAGATCACATAATAATGACCTCAAGCTATAGGAAACCAGATTTAGGCAGAATACCAGGGGGGGGGGAATCAATTGTTAGAGCAGTAAGACATGGCACCTATTACCTTGGGAGGTGGTGAGTACTCCAAAACTGGTGGCATTTAAGAGAAAATGACCTGCTTTGATTTGAATTCCTGCATTCAGCAGGCAGTTGGACTCAACGGCCTTATAGGCCCCTTCCAACTGCATGAAGGCAACCAAAATTTGCTTTGTTCTGGAAACCAAGCCTTATGGAAGAGTTAAGGAAGGTGTGTCCCTGTAGAGTAGACAGGACTGAGAGGTGATATTTTTATTCATTCAGAATGAAACCTGAACCAATAGATGCAAAAACCCCAAAACAATTAATTAAGATTCTAACTGAACTTTAGGAAGACATTCTTTACTGTAAATCCTGTTTGATAGAGGCATGGACATTTTAAAGGATGATTGGATGATGCTGTGTCAAGGGCTGTTTAACCTTGAGTTTCGTTGGACTGGTTAGCCCGTGGGGTAATTTCCAACTCTGAAATTTTATGGTTCTATGACATGTGCCCCCTCTTCAAAATGTTTGTTGCAACAGGAACAATCTAATGTATGCTTACTTCTATTGGTAGAAATCATGTTACACATATACTCTAGTGAGAATATGCCTGGAAGCAAAGTGCCATAAGTTAAGAAAACCCCACTGCAATGTTCCCTCTAATGTTCATCCCTGCTGGGCAGGGCTCGCTTTCTTGAATGCACAACCATACCCATGCATGCAAGAAACTGCCCCCCCCCATTTTAAAAAAAATTGTTGAGGGTGTCCAGGGGAGGGGGAGCCCTGTGCTGTTGGGGGCAGAGTCACACAATGGCATGCCTTAGAGCAGTGATGGCGAACCTATGGCACGGGTGCCAAAGGTGGCACTCGGAGCCCTTTCTGTGGGCACCCGACATCGCCCCTTCATAGCCACCTGTATACAGGTTAAATTACTGTATTGGCAACTTTGCAAAAAATTTAGTGGGTTCTGAATTGCAGTTTGGGCACTCGGGCTCTAAAAGGCTTGCCATCACTGCCTTAGAGTGAACCTTGCTCCATGGACATTATCTGTTACCCAACAGAACACACACTGTACACACAAAATACCAAAAACCACAAAATAAGTTGTTGAGAAGTCCACATCCACATCATGGTTTAGATGCCTGACTGCGGAATCTGCTCTGCTTTGGACTAACAACAGCATGTTACTGTGGTTTTAATGTGACAATAATAAAGTGCAATTTGTATCCATATGCACACAGATGACTAGCTGCCCCATAACTAGAAATGGTTTGAAAAATAAGAAAGGATGTTCAAAACAAATTAAATAGAATATAAAGAAAAATAAAACCCTAACCTGCACACCCCTTTGAAAACGTTCCTAGCTGATGACACCCCCCCACAATCCAACAGGGAGAGAGAGCGCACCACCATTTTCTCACTTGTGATCATGGGACCTGATACAGTGCTTGCTTGTATATCAAGATACTGCTTGTTGATCAAGGCAAAATTTAGAAGAAATATTTGCTTGTCTTGCAAATACGCTCTTAAACTAAGTTACTCTTAGACCAAGGTATTACTGTAGTAGTTGCAGCTCCAATGTCACTTCAACAACTTTTGTGACAGAAAAGTGTGAGAGTGGGGGTTGAATTCAGGTCTCCACTTTCCCAACCAGCCATGCTGATCGCTGCACCTCTCCTGCGCCTTAGACATCACCCCCTGCCTGGCAGTCAGATATATACAAACATGTCATTTCAGGAGTGTTCCCTGGGGTTCCAAGATTGTTCTCAGAACTAGGGAAGGACATCTTTTGGGGGGACTACAATACTCAGAATCCTCCCAAGCCAGGCTCCTAACGCAAACAGAGATCCTTCCCAACCCTCTTTTCCTCTTACACCATCTTGCAGTTTGGGGGGGGGGGCTGGCCTGAATTGGGGTCCCCCCCCACCTTCCCCAGGAAGTTAAAATAATTCCGGAGACTCTCCGGCCAGACTCCTCTTGGATCGCCCATCCCGGAATCCTTCGCCGCTTCCCCCGGGAGCAGATTCTTCCCGCGGGATGGAATGTTGGCTTTTGCCTCCTTCGCTCCCGGAAACTTCCGGCCAATCGGAGCGCAGCCAAAGCCCTGGCCCAGCCGCGACTCCGGCAACGGGCTGGGCGCAAGGAGGAGGAGGAGGAGGAGGAGGCGCAAGCTCCACCTTTTCTTTCCAGGGGGCGGACGGGATGGTGCGTCCTGGGGGCCCGTGTGTAGGAATGGGGGAGAGAGCCTAGCGGCAAGGGTTCATCCCCTTCTCCCTTCCATCCCCGCGCGCTTCCTTTTGGCCCTGAAAAATGCCTTTTTGATTCCCGCCCCAGTTTAAGCGCTTGAAGAAGAAACGGAGCAGGAGGAGGGAGAAGGAGAAAGAGAGAGAGAGACAAAACAAGGGGGAAAAAGCCTCCCTTTTCAGGGTCCCATTAAGTGCAGCAATGCTGGGCATGTACGTCCCGGACAGGTTTGCCCTGAAGTCATCTCAAATTCAAGACGGGATGGGGCTCTTTACCGCCCGGAGAGTGAAAAAGGTGGGTGAGCTTTGTTGAAGCCGGGAGCCTCTCTCTTTCGAGAGAAGGGGGAATCGGGGGACGGGGGCAGGACGTAGCAAAAACCGGTTAGGCAGCCGGGACTTCTGCAAACTTGGGTTTTATTCTATTTATTTAGTCTCCCGCCTCCTTCTTCAGCTTCCGTCCCCCTCCTCCGGCTGCTTGTTTTAGCTTCTTCACTTTGCTGGATTGTCTGGAGCGCGCTTGCCACGTATTACAGGAAGGCTCTCTCTCTCTCTCTCTCTCTCTCTCTCTCTCTCTCTCTCTCTCTCTCTCTCTCTCTCTCTCTCTCTCCTCCGCCCCCTCGCTCTCTCGCCTCGTTCAGAGATTCAAAATCATCTCTTTCCCCTTCTCTTTTGTCACTTCACATTCCACTTGCGTCTCTTTCGTAGTGAGTGAGCCCAGGCGGCAGGGTGTGAAAACAGGGATGACAGCTTTGACGTTAGGAAGCTTTGCCCTGTGCCGGTCGCGTAATCATATAAGCACAAGGATGGCCATAATCTGATCCACAACCACGAGGACAGCACGAAAACATGTATATTATTTAATGATCTATGCTAATTATTCTTCCTTAAGGACTAGACTTTTGGGAGACCAGAGCTGAGATCCAAGTGTTTGTATGTGTAAACAAAATTGGCAACACAAAAAGAATTGTGGAGATTTATAACACTCCTCAGTAGAGCTGATTTTCAAGTGGATCCTGGCTTGTGGACTCCAGCTTTGTTGCTGGCAGAGTAAAGAGAAAAGTAACAGGTCATGGGTGGTACAGACCTCGAATGTGGTGGAGATTTCAGGTCAAATTCTGCTAAATTGAAAAAAAGTTGGGAATGCCAGCTTGGCTCTTATTCACATAGTCAAAATTAGGCTAAATTACCTTACGTTTTATCAATGTTACTGTCTTACCTTTTTTGAATCTAATTACTTTGTGAAAGCCAATTTGACAACATATTTGGGGTAAAGTTGGGGTTCTCTGACAATGTGTGATATGGTGGCCAAGACCCATGTGTCTTATCTTTTTACCAGCCAGAACATTGGCATGAGTGGGTGGAATCCCTTTACCTTTTTATGCCAGCTTAATGCAATCAATATCAGCCAGGACAGCAAATTGCAACATGTTGAGAGGTCGCTTACTGTTGTGCGCTGAGTAGTTTGACACATCCAGAAGGCCCCTGGTTGATAGGGGCTGGTGTAGTTTCACAACAACAGGGGTGTGCAAAGGCGAAGTAGCAAGAAACTCAGTCAGAAGGAAAGATGTCAAGTGTTCTTTTGCATTATTTAGGGTGAAAAATTTGGACCATTTGCAGGAGAGAAGCGAATGCCTCAGGAAGTGGACGAAAGCACAGACTGCAGGCTGATGTGGGAGGTAAGAGTTTCAGGACTGGTCTTCCTGCATTGCCTTTAGGGCAGGCCTGCCCAAAGTCCGGCCCGGGGGCCAAATCTGGCCCGTTAGGCCATTCTGAGTGGCCCGTAGCTGGCTGGCCCGCCCCTCCCTCCCCCTCCTTCACCCACACATTCCCCTGCGGTGGCCACGGCTCCCTGTGCTTCCTTTGGTCCCCACCTTCCTTCTTTCCTCCCTCCCTTGGTCCCCACCTTCCTTCCTTCCTTCCTTCCTTCCTTCCTTCCTTCCTTCCTTCCTTCCTCCCTTCCTCCCTTGTTCCCCACCTTCCTTCCTTCCTCTCTTGGTTTCCACCTTCCTTCCTCCCTCCCTTGGTCACCACCTTCCTTCCTGCAGGTGGAGTTGCAAGGGGTCAGTTGGTGGGGCTTATGGGTCAGTGGGTGGGGCTTGCAGTGGGGTGGCAGGGTCGGGGAGCAACCGCCCCCTGACACATTCTCAGCCACCAAATCTGGCCCTCCTTACAAAAAGTTTGGGCACCCCTGCTTTAGGGAGTTCTCCAGAACGTTGTTTTTCAAGAGGACACTCACACTGCTGTTTACAAGTGACTCTGTTAGCTAGGAGTGACTGGTCCAGTAACATAAGAGGAACTGTATTTCACCCATCTTCTAGTCTAGATGTTACAAAGGATATAACATCTGCCCATTCTTCCCACTTCATTCCTAGCAGGACTCATTCAACACTGGCCAAAGTGTGTCTTTGGGGCCATGTGTAATTGTGGAGGGGGCTTCTGAGCTTCCCTGCTTGCCAAGCTTCTTTTAGAAAGGGATTGCTCCTCTTCCCCAGAGGACTCCATCTTAAAAAAAAAACGCCTAGTGGGTGCATTTCTCTATTTAAATTCCCCTTCTGACTTTCCTAGGGCCGGAAAACATCTGTTTCTGAATCTGGGAGTGATGGTCTAGCTTCTAGTCACTGGTTTTGAGGAAGGAAGTTGTTTTGGCCTCTGAGGAGTCGGGGGGGGTGATGGACCCTCTGTGGGTGCTATGTGGGTACCCCCTAGATGCCCTGCAGTTGCCCATCTCAATCTAGTTGAATTCAATATGTATTATTACATTATTGAACTCTGTGTTGTTCAATAGTACTATCAATGATATGAGATCTGGATAGGTATGGTGAGATCGTCTTATTACATTGCTAATTTCATTACAGTAAGATGAGGCTGGATTCACTTACAAGGATTCTGAAGCAACCAGGTCTTTAAGGCATGTTTTAAAATACAGTGGTACCTTGCATAAAGGAATCAATTCGTTCCAAATGAAATTATGTTAAGCAATTTTTCCTTTATACAAATTTCCCATAGGAATGCATTGAAAACAGAGTAATCCCTAATCATGACCATTTTTATGTTGTACAGATTTGCCCCATAGACGATTCTGTTAAGCAAATTTCCCCTATCTCCAGAATTTTTTATGTTGTACAGATTTTATGTTATACGTTTGCTATACAAGGGTCCACTGTAGATTAAAAGGGAGAAATCTACATATCCTGGCTAAGGCATTCCATCAGGATGAGACCATGACACTCAGTGCCCTGACTTTCTTGTCTCCTATCCTATTCAGAGAGACTAATTTGATCTCTTTGGTTCTCTTTGCAAATAATTACTATTTTGTCATTGGATGGCTGCAATTTGAGGTCATAATAATTCTAGAAGGACTAGAGCAGTGGTTCTCAACCTGATATTCCTGGACTGCAACTGCCAGAAGCCTTCAACACTTGCTGTGCTGGAAGGGGTTTCTGGGAGTTGCAGTCCAGGAACATATGGGGACTCACAGGTTGCAAACCACTGGACTAGAGCATGATGGAAAATGTTCACTTAGAAGAGGGATTAAACCTATTCTTTTCTGAATTACCTGAGAGGGAAGGATGGAATGATGGCAAGACAATCAGTTTGCTTGCCTGTATTGTCCCCAATATCATTCTATGGGGGAATTAAGGTATTGCTGTGAAATCAGACGTGTCTACAAAATGGGCAAATGCTATTTTAGGATGCATTTACAGAAGCATAGTTGCCATATCACATGAAATACTAGTCCCTCTCTAATCAGCACTGGTGAGGTCTCATCTAGAATGCTGTGTCCCATTTTGGACACCTTACTTTCAGAAGGATTCTAACAAACCGGAACAAGTTCAGGGGAAGGCAACAGGGATCCTCAGGGGACCGGAGACCAAGCCCTATGAGGAAAGGCTGAACGAACTAGGCCTCTTTAGTTTTGAAAAAAGAAGACTGAGAGGAGATATGATTGTGCTCTTAAAATTCTTGAAAGGTAGTCATACCGAGGAGGAGGAGCATCTGTTCTCAGTTGTCCTAAAGTGCAGGGCATGTAATAATGGGTGCAAGCTCCAGGAAGCCAGATTTCTGCTGAATATCAGGAGGGAAGTCTTAACGGTTAAAGCAGAATGCCAATAGAACCAATTACCTTGGGTGGTAGTGAGTGTGGCGAAAAGGGTAAAACAAGTATGAATATTCATGACTCTGTTTTGAATAGCCAACCACCAAGCTGGTGGGAGTGGTTAAAAATGTTATATATGGGAACCTAATGGGTGATGGAGCTGCCTAGATGCCCTAAGCACATCCGATCTCACCTGATTTTGGAAGCTAAGCAGTGTTGGCCCTGGTTAGTACTTGGATGGGAGACCACCAGGAAATACCAGGTGATGTAGGTGGCTGGAGTAGGAACTGGCAAGCCACTCCAGTACTCCTGCCAAGAAAACTCCATGGACATGGAGTCATGTAGAGTCGGTCATGACTGTGATGACACAACACACACACACACACAATGGGTGATGGGCAGTTGAGTTCAGTTTGTGTTAGAGCTGAGAGGAGTTCAGTTAAGAGAGCTGAGAGTCAGTTAGATTGTCAGTTGGTCATGTGGGAGATCCTGCCACTGAAAAGGGTCTGGTTTATAAAGGAAATACATTATTATAAGAATTCATGTTTGCAATACAATAATGTCGGCTAAAGCTATCATAATACTGATCATCTAATTGTAAACTAACAAATATTTCATGTTTTGTTTTATAACTATATAACCTGGTGTGACTCTCTCTCAAATACATACAAGTGTCCAGTTAATCTGGTGGTGGCAGTGAGTGAAAACCCAGTGTTTGTAAGGGGCACATCACAGTGAGCGCTCCAGAGCTTGAAGGTATTCAAGAGAAAATTGGAAACCATCTGTCAGATCTCCTTTGATTTGTACTCCTGCCTTGAGCAGGGAGTTGGGCCCATGACCTTATTGGCCTCTTTCCAAGTCTGTTATTCTATGATTCTCTACATTCCCTCAAGAAGCCAAGTTGGTCCCCCCCCCCCGCGCTTGTCCTTCAGTCATCAGGAAAGAGCTTCCTCTTCAGGCCGGCTTTTAACTAACAAGCAGGGGTTTCAAAAGGGTGCATTTATTTAAATTAAAGAGTTTTAATGCTCAGTGTGCTAGAGTGCTGAAACTGTCGGGTGCAAAGTCAGGAGCACGGCGGTTCGACTCTGTGTGTGTGCCACACAGCAGAGTGAGCTCCCACTGCTAACCCCAGCTCCTGCCAACCTAGCAGTTCGGAAGCATGTAAATGCAATTAGATAAACAGGTACCATCATAAAGAGCGAGAAGGTAAACAGTGTTCCATGCATAGAAATGTGTTCAGCCGTGCCAGTCACATGGCAAGAGACTTGCACAACACTGACTCTTTGGCTTGGAAATGGAGATGAGCATCACCCCTAGAGTTGGACATGACTAGCATGCATGTGTGGGGGGAACCTTTACCTTACTGTCTCTTAACATTTTAAAAATATGGTTGTAGGCCTTCTTGAATCCCCTGTGGGGTTAAAGATGGCACATAAATAAAATAAAATAAAATAAAGAGACATAAACGAAAACTGTGTGGGTTTGATGGCTGACCAGACTTCTTTTGGAGTTTGGAATAGCTTGACACCACAAATAAAATGGTGATGGTCTAAATTAGTTTGGATGCCCAATTCACATACATGAAATGTGATGTAGCCTATTTTGGTTTGCAGAGTCTGCTATGTTTCTAGTAGCACATTGACAAATAGTATGAGTCAGTGGTATTATTTCCCACATGAGCTGAAGACAGGGTTGATGGGGGTTGTGATATCACATGCTGCTTTTCCAGCTGATCTCTTTGTCCTTAAATATAGTCACCATATTTAGGGTTGCCTTAATGGTTAATGTTTTTAAGTGTTGTGATTTTATGTTAGATGCATTATGAGGTCCTCTGCAAAAAAATGGTCCAGAAATATTAGTAATAAATACATAATTACAGATTGCTGCAGTTCATCAAATGTAGGACGCCTCCATTCACAGTTTCAGAAGCTAGTTTATGATCCTGTGTCACAACAACTTCAGTTCTTTGGGTTTTTTAAGAGAGTGTTTTAAGTAAAGCTTAAAAGTGCAAACAGTGCTTTTTGGTGAACTCTCAAAAGCTGAAAGGGGGATTCACTCAATTTCAGCTATTGATGGCTCAGTGTGAGTGTCTAGGAAATTATTTGCGAGTATAGATGAATAGATTGTGCAAATCATCAGCTATATAAAAATATCCTTACTCTTTTTATTGCATATTGGTGCTGGTTGTGGGTGAAATTGATATGGAATTTTAAAGCAAGGATAGATGCATATCTCATAATTTTTAAAAAAAACTTTGTTTGCTAATAATTGGGAGCTGATACATGACATGATATGTGTCAGAGCATCAATGATATCTATACAGAAAACTATGAGATCTGGTTTTGTAAGGCTTTTTGAATTATTTCTTAACTCCCCTGTCACCACAGCCTGACCTACTTTTGGAGGCTTCACAAATTCCTGCATACCAAATTTTATGACTTCCTGAATGTTTCGACAGAAGTGGTTTATGTTTAGAGATGGTGATCTGAATATGACAGTTGTAGTGCAATATAGGTCTAGCTGTGAAGTGGCCTTGAGATTCTAGGTTGGTGCCAGGAATATATAAAGTTAAAAACCAGCTGTCCAGGTTTATCTATAGCTTCCATAGTTTCTGGGAGCTTCTAGAGATGATGAAGCCAGCATCTCACAATATGCCAAGTCTGTGAAGGTTCTCAGTCATCCAGGTGAGTTTATCTGGAAGTTGAGTCATGGCAACTGGACTTTTTTTTCTTGAGAGATAGACATGTTTCACTGTGAGTTTATCTGGAAGTTGAGTCATGGCAACTGGACTTCTTTTTCTTGAGAGATAGACATGTTTCACTGTTCATCCAAACAGCTTCATCAGTCTGAAGAAAGCTAGTTGGGAGTCCTCCTCTTGACCTCTTGTCACCCTTGTCTGAAATAGGTTCATAAGATGAACAATGGCCTGAATAAGCTCTTAGGTAGACAAACAGTATCAATAGCCTTAAGGTGAATAAAGGCCTAAGGTCCTGAAACCAATAAAGTATGGGCCATTAGCTATGGCCTTGGTGGTGGAGGCTTTTTGATTTGTCTGGTTATTGCTGAAAGCACAGCGTGACAAGAACAGCCTGAATCTTTTTATCTTAAGAGAAAAGGTATTGGTGTTGCTTTTCAGGCTTGCTGAGGTTGGATGATAATCTGGGTTTTAACATGTAGTTGTTTTTTCCATGTTTAGAGAAGAAAAGTTCACTATACATTGTGTTCTTTGCAGTAATTTACATCAGGTGGACACTGACATTGGGATATATCATGCACCCAAGCAACAATTACACGCTATAAAGCCAATGAACTCCAATTCCTTATTTTCTCTTTCTGAAGAGTTTGTCACTTATTCACTAAGTCAAATCTAGAGGGACTTTGATAGTTGAAGTAGGCAGTAGAAATAATTATTTCCAAAAATCACCACAGGAAATGGATTGGTTGTCTAGAAATCATATTGGTTGATTAGTGCCCCTCTTGAGATACTGCTATAAACCAATACTTAGGGAGGGGCATGAAAAAAAACTTGTACAACAAATCTTAATCCTAAAAACTACAGACTAATTTTTCCCATGAGAAAAGTCATCAGATCACCACCCTTATATTTTCTTCTAACATTGAGCCTTTTCACACAACCCCTAAGATCCGCTGGCCACTTAAATTCGGACCAGAGATCTTGGGGGTTTGTCGCTGTTCCTGTGTTCCTACCCCCTCCGCACTCCTGGCTGCTGTCTGCGTGAGGGGAGGGAGAAAAAAGGAAGAAAAGAATGCCGGCTCACCTCCAATATGCCGTCTCGCTCTGCTCCCGGCAGCATTCTAGTTTCTTAAGTATCTCTTAAAGGGGCAGGGGGCAAAAAAACAACAAACAGAAGCGAGGAGAGCCCGACACTCACTACGTTACATCCACATCAGGAATTTTTCACCCCTGGAGAGCAGGTACTTGAAAAGTGCTCTGGGACGCGCTTAGGTGGGCGTGGTCGCACTTAATTTTTTGTAAACTCCGGAGCTGGTGGGGAAACAATTTTAAGCTCCAGATCTGGGAGCCATTTGCCGCGGATTTTAGGGGTCGTGTGGAAAGGCCCATTGTGAAGCAGGCTGTGTGTAGGGTAAAAGAAAGATGTGAGAGGGTGGGCTCCCCTTTCTCAGTCATTTTTCTCATGAGTGAGGAGACAAATGTTTCTTTCAATATAAACAGAGCATTTAAACAACACATAATCTTGAACTTCAACACGTCCAGATCCAACCTCTTCCTTCAGAGGTGGGTCTTCTCTGACCTTTTTGCCCAGGTCATGGCAGGATCTCTCGGGTTTTTTTCTCTTTCTCTCCTCTTTCTCTCTCTCTCCTCCCTCTCTTTTAGCTCCTTCTCCGCACTAAGGTGGCTTTCTATAAACTGGTCTTTTCCACTCTTTTTCTGCATACTATTTTGGCACCTAAACCCAATTTCGTGGTGTCTTTGGTCACCCAGCCTTCCTCCTCCTTCTTTCTCTCCTCCTCCATTTTCCTCCACCAACATTTTTCCTTTTTATATGCTTCTTTTTTCTGCCTTTCTGCCTCTTGTTTCTTCCCACTTTTTAATATCCCTCTTTTCCATCCCTGTTATCAGTCCGTCCAAAGGCCTCGCTATCAGTTCCATCTTGGAGGAAGTCACTTCAGTGATGATGGGGATGGCCCACCTCCAGTGATCTCTTCAAGGGTCATCTGGTTGCTTACAGAGACTAAATATTCTTTGTTACAGAGAATATGTGAAAAAAATCTCCCTACTATTTCACGTTGTGTTTGGCTTACAGGAAAATCTATATCTCAGCCCCAAGCTCATTAGAAAGAGCTGTTCCTGTCACATTCCTATGACTAATCTATATAACAATATGTTCCTCAACATTCTTGGAATTAACAGAGGAAGAGTTGAAGCTGTCCCTTTGCCCAAAGATCTACTGGTAATCTGTTGCATAGTGCGTTTCTGTCAGACCTGCTAACATCTTCCTAGCTTGACTCCAATCAGAAACAAGATGTTTCTCCTCCTGTTTCTTATGGCTTAATATTTAGTCTGTGAAGAAGTTAAACATGTAAGTATTAAATGTACATTTAATTAAAGTCATTGGATCATTACCCCAATCCTTACTTCTAGTATTGTGAAACAGGCTGTAGGTAGGGTACAATGAAGATATATTCCAGTGGTGACGAACCTTCGGCATGTGGTGCTCCGTGTACCATTAATGTGCTTGCCCCTGGCCCTTTCACAGGTTGTTGACAAACACCACTTCTGATTTTCCTCTATCGCTGCCACCAAGTAACTTAGCTAGCAATTTAAAGCCTTCAGACTGTTTAAAGTTGAATAAAAATAAAATAAGCCTATTGATTACAAAGTTGAATCAAAATTATTAATGGCAACATGTTGCAGTATAAACAAAAAGAATATAGCTCAAATCCACTCAAGTTTGATCACTAATAAAGCTGAATATATGCACACCCAGTTCTTAAATTTAAAAACTCTAAACCCTACGTTTTCTTCACAGACACTCTAAAAATCCTATCTCTTCTCTATCCCTTTCTGTCTTTCTTTTAGATGGTGCCAGACCCTATCTGATTCTCTCAGACTCTGTCAGATTCTTTCTGCAATTGTCAGTCTTTCTGTAGGTCCCTACCTAACCCTATCTGTCCTTTAGTCCTATCTGACTAAAACAGTGCTGAGCAGCCTCTTAAATCCTCTCAGGCCACTCCCCAGACTCTCTCATTGGTCCATAAACCCACCAATAAGTTCAGATACCTCTCATACATTATTCATCACACAGATAAACACCACACACCTTTCCTCAAAAACTTCACAAACTTGAACCTGATGCTTTTATGAAACCAGTGTAACATTTTCCAGTTGGCATGTGGTTTGGAGCCTGAGTTGCATCGAAAGAGCAGAAAGCAAATTAGAATAAAAATGGTTATTGTGTTTATTGGTGTTTATGACCAACTTGGAGTGGCTGAGGATACAGTGGAACCTTGACTTACGTCATAAATCCGTTCCAGTGGTCTAGACTTAAGTCAAACATGACTTAAGTCAAACGAACGTTTCCCATAGAAAGTAATGGGAAAGCGGATTAATCCGTTCCAGATGATGAAAAAGACCCCCGGAAACAGCAATTTAACACAAATTTGACTGGGATAGGAGATTCCTTCTGGGGATGTAAATGAAATGTCTCTTCAAAGAGAGGAGGAGGCAGTGGAATTATAGTCCACAAGTTATATGCCTCCACTTTTTAATGTTCATAGCAACAATGTCTTAACATTTAAGTTTTACTGATTTTTAACCTGACGTTCCAAGTTCTGAACAACTCTATGCTTACCATTAGAGTCCCACAACTGTACAGCTCCCCAACTAAAATGCTTCCATTGTGGACCAGACTTCTGCAGCCAGATTTTTTACAAGACTGAGCCGACTGTCTAACCAGCGAGGCCAGCCCCGAGCTCCCGGCCCTTCTTCTCCTCCGGCAGCAGTGGTGGCTTCGGTGAGGCCGAGGACCAGCTCCAGGTGCTCAGAGCTGGCCTCGCCAAAGCTGCTGCTGCCGGAGGAGAGGAAGAAGGCAGGAGCAGTTTGGAGGCGGCAGCCGCGATGCTGGGTTGTGGCTGCCGCCCAATTCCGGTGCCTTGCGCCGGGGCTCCAAGATGTAAGTCAAAGCCTGCGACTCAAGTCAAACAGGCCCCTTCTTGCTGCAAGTCAAATATGATGCAAGTCAAGCAGTATGTAAGTCAAGGTTCCACTGTATTTCTGAAACATTGTTACATAATGAAAATGCACAAAAGCATCAGAGTTTGCCTAAACAAGATCTTTGCTATGCAGTGAGATACTGTAAAGGAGGGGGTATCTGTTATGTGTTTCTAATGTGGTGTTAATTGGACTATAATTAAAATGCAAGAGAACATTTTCCATTTGTGTTATATCTCCTTGCACTGTAAGTTGCCTCTCAATGGACTAGACTGTAGGCTTACATAATTGATTTCTTTTATTCTTTCCAGGAGGAGTAGCGGAAATTATAGACCAAGGAAAAGAGATACCATATTTTCCCATATAAGACAAGCCTCACTTTTCCAATCCAAAATTACAATTTCGCAACTGCGCTGTTCTCCCCTTGATTTACTTCAGTGTATAAGACACCTCTCAAATTTTACTCTAACAATTTTAGACAAAAATATAGTGTTATAAATTGAAAAATACTGTACTTATTTTACATATAGAGTACTTGTTTTCCTCCCTGCTCCCACTTTCTTATAAACTGTAAAATAGCAAATATGTAAATGTGCTAGAAAAATAATTTTTATGAGACTTACCTCTAACATTGATGATTTTGTAGAAAGCCAACTGTGCCTTTGTTCTTTATATTTCTCAACCACTAATCTTCCACTAATACACTAATGTTGCTTTATAATACCTGGAAGAGCAAATCTTGGGTAAAGCTCCTAGGGCTCAAGATGAAAGGTTAGGAAATTTAAAAATTACAGTATATTTGGCAAAGATTTCACATAGCTTTGTTTTTTTTAACATCTAAAGCAAATCCAGTTTTGAGGAATATAAAAGGACTAAAATATTATTTGAAATTTATAACAAAGTTTCATTCTTGCATTATTTATTTATTTATTTATTGCATTTTTAGACCACACTGATTTAGGGACTCTGGCTGGTTTACATGAATGCAAATAGTCAACAAATGCATCTATCTATCTATCTATCTATCTATCTATCTATCTATCTATCTATCTATCTATCTATCTATCTATCTATCTATCTATCTATATGCCCACAAAACATACACAATCATATATAATACAAGCATCCAGCAAGAGGCAAAAATACTCAACAAAACTATTCAACAGTGTAACACTGTTTACTCCTGTGAGTTCATAACTTGTTCTTTTAATAGGCTAAGTTTCATAGGAGCTCTCTTCCTACTTTAATTGCTATAGTTTTTGCTAAGTATTACCTACCTTAATTTTTTTTACCAGTTCTTAATGTCCACTCACCTGAGGGCGTCTGTAGTATAATCCATTTCCAATTTCAAGTTTTCTTTTTTCAAGGCTTTGCTTTTGAACTCTAGTCTTCAAACTCGTTGGTTTCCACACGTTTTCCTTTGAGAGAAGCACCATGTTTGATCATGCTTACCATGGTGAACTTTGAAACAGGTGCCCTTTCTCCTGCTCCCAACTGATGTTTCAAATAGCTGATTTAGTGAACCTCATGTACTTTCCTGAAGAAATGCCAGTATAAATGACAGCATTCCATTCATTTATTGGTATTCCAAGACGTATTTTTCTTTCCTGAGGGATAGTGGGTTTTACCTGCATTGCTTAGAGAAGGAAATGCCGGTGCTGGTTTTTGACTCTGCATTGGAAATTGGTCCTGTCATGTGGTTTGCAAAGGATTTTGGACACATTTGTACGGCAACTGCGTGACAAAGATCAAAGCTAAGGGTTTTGCCTTAGAGGAAGACTCAGATTAGTTTTTGAGTCTCATATGAACTAAAAGAGCAGATTGTTTGGTGTTATTTAAAATTGAATTGAAGCAGGTAGAGTCATGATTTTTTTTTGAAAGAGTACTTTTAATACCCAGATATATTAATCCAATTTACAGTGTGGTCATTTTTTTTTTTTACAATGATCAGATTCCTGGAAAATAGTGATGGCATGTGCAACTTGGGTCTCTGGGTCTTCAGTGACTTTGCAAATGCCAAATAACAAGTTTGGCAAACCAAGATTGAGCAAACATAATTAGCGTACATTTCTCTTCCATTTGCCAGTTTTTATGGCAAATTAAGTATAACAAATGAAAAGTTTCTCTAGTAGTTCACATAAAAACGAGGCCTGCTGGTTCACACATGAGATCCTTTGTACCATAGGGAATTGAACTTATACCTAACTCACTGAGTTATCCAGTCAGGTGTTTTCATATAAGTATTTTCCTATAGGAAAAAAAATGTAAGCTCTGAAAACATGGTCCTTAAAGCATTTTATTAGACCAAGCCCACTTGAAATGAAAAAAACATTGCTGTAGCTCAGCAGTTTCAAGATCAATACAAGACTAACATTCAGCTGCTAAGAACAATCAATATGAGGGAGGGCCTTTGTGTTCTTTTTCAAAATTACATTAAGAGGCTAGTCACGGAATATGTTTTCTCTTTGTTATTTGTATAGGAATGTTGTTTCTTGCTGTTCTTATTTAATAACAACCTACCAAATCGTCTCTGAAATTGCAAGCAATGTGTTTACTGAGAATGGTAAATGGAGACATCTGCTTATTATCAGTGACATTTCTCTCTCACTGGCTGCAAAGTATTTGAATTCAACTCCTATCCATGCTTAAACTGGCACAACAACCACAACAGAAAGCATTCCAATGCTCAGTATTTCTGGTAAGACTCAGTATGGTTTCCTTACATGTTTAGGAGTATGAACTAGTATGTTCAAGCCAAAGTGACATATATCAACACATATTTACCATTTTCCTCTATCTACACCAGCTGATGTGTTTATTTACCCAATTTGATGTGTTCCTAAACCTCTATGTTCTCCTACCTTGACTGGTCATTTCTTAGAATTGTGATTCAAAATATAACTTTTCCAAGGCTTGGGCATCCAACCGAGTCTCTGCCTTAGTGTGTTTGTGGGTTTGAAGTAAACAAGGATGTGGTGTTTGCCAAAAATCCTTTAAAGCTTTTCAGACACTCCAGCCATGTAGGGAATAACCAGGTTCTTTCATCAACTCTGGTCTCAGGCTGATTCATTGTCCTTCTGGGTCAGGACACTGCTTTGTTGAAGACCCACTTTGGATATCCACAGGGCTTAAGTGCTGTCTTCAGGTGCTTGAATTCCTTCTTCTTGGCTTCTGTGGAGGTGGGGATGCTCTCTGCTTTGTGGTTTAGAATCCTTATGACTCCTAATGTTTGTTGTAATCAATCGTGGGAGTCAAACAGTAAATACTGATCTGTGTATGTAAACATTCTGTAAACGTGTATTCTCAGGCCATGGTTGGACATGCAGAAAGGAGAAGAGCACTGTCTGAAAATCTTGGGCTAGAACACAGTATCATTTAAAGCTGCCACATTAAAACCCAGAATATATAGTGGAATATATAGTAATCACCGACCTCTGATAATGGTGGTGGTGGTGGTGGTGGTGGTGGTAGAAGGAAGAGGAGGAGGGAGGAGAAAGGAATGCCTCACTTTTACAATGGGGTCTTAATTTCCTTATTATGATTTCATTACTTAGTGTGTGAAAGCACAGTCACTTACGAGCTTACTCAGCTGTAGGTCCCCTTGAGTTCTGTGGGGCTAAGTCCTAGGGAAGACAGCATAGGACTGCAGCCCGAGGCAGCTAGTTCAGCTTCCTAGCTTCTATTTGAGTATAACAAGGTTGCAGTCTTAAGTTTTCCCAAAGAAGGTTCTAATTTACATGATTGTTTTACTTGTCTGTTTAGTATAAAGTGCAGTTTTGTGTACTGCAGCAGTCCCTTCAGGCTTTCATCCCTTTTGTGTTAAAAACATAGCATAAACCTGTGCTATTGTAGAAACGTCAGCTGGTCTTGAAACACCAACTTTAATTTCATCCATATTCATGCTAGAATTAACACTGGCCTTGGACATGTTCCCCAAACAAAGTCATTCTTTCAAATCTATGAAATAAAACTTTTGGAAGGAACAGATTTTGTCGCCCCCCCCCCCCCCACAAACATATACAAGTCCTGTTATCTTCAAAAGTAAGTTGCATTCATGTATCTGTCCTTTAGAGAACAAATCTCTTTCTGTAAAAAGAGTAAAAAATCAGAGAGACTTTTATACAGTTTGCTGAACCTCAACAACAAGTTTGAGGTTGGTGTTTTTTTTTTTGCTTTATAAAGATAAATAGTGCGTCAAAAGTGCTCACTCTCATGTAGCTTTTCTTAAGTCTTTTCACATCATATTGACTTGCGCTTTCTTTATCTTTGTTCTGTATCTACCTGTCTTTATCGATGAAGGTGACCCTTCCCAAAGGTAACTAGGTGGAAAGAACCAGTGTGATTTAGTGATTAAAATGTTCTTTCCTATCTTGAGTCTTTCTAAAAGGACTAAAGTGAAAAAATATTTGTTTCCATGGAGTAGTAAGCAATGCTACTTACTACTCTCTACAATTCTGATGAGAGAGATAGCTATCCAGGTCACCTTGACACTCCATGTGTTCTTGGAGGCCCAAGAACGACAACTGGTCAGCGTGGTCCCTGGGCACAAAGGACCACCAAGTGGCATCCGCAGGGGAGGGTCCCCAGGCACGTGTGCCTGTTGAAGGACCCTGCACAGAGATTGCTGCTTTTATCAGGGGGAAAAAACTTCCTGATTGTTAGAGCAGTACATCGACGGAACTCACCACCTCGGGAGGCGGCGAGCGCCCCAACACTGTAAAAACTCCCAACACTTTTTAGGATGGCTGAAGATTATGGTAGCCAGTGTGGTGTAGCGTGTCTAGAGGCATTGATGGCTGCAGCAGGTGATCTTGTTGACTATTTACATATCTTTCCTTGTTATGGCTATTATTGTAATTATCCTTTTAATTGTTGACTTGTTGATGTTTGTTCACCGCCTGGAGTTCCTTCGGAAGACGGGCGGTATATAAATAAATAAATAAATAAATAAATAAATAAATAAATAAATAAATAAATATAGCAGATGTTCCTAATCCCCAGGCTGCTGACTGGGACTGGTCCATGGCCTGTTAGAGACTGGGCTGCACGGTACTTCAGTGGCCAGTAAAGTTCCCTGAAGTGCACTTCTCTCTGTGCAGGGCTTCTTTTCCCCAATGCACCCATTGCAACGGCTTTCATTTTGTCTGTGACAGAACCAGACTGGGCTGGGGAAGGGGGGTCATTGTGCATGCTTGTGCAGGGCAAGTTGAGGGTATACATTGGGAGCCCTTTGTAGTTTGGACTCTGATTGCTGTCTGTTCTGCTCCCTCTGCACTTGGGAGCTCTGTAGTGCCTTAGTTGCAGACACGAAATCAGATGCAAGTATTTATCAAGAATTATTACATGCTGAAAATTTTATTTTAATACATTTTATTTATCCCATTAAAATGCTTATTAATGCATATGTGGCAAGGGGACGACAGGTCATTTGACCATTATAAAAGGGGATTATAACCCTCAAAAGGTTGGGAAGCATTGCTCTACAGGGAATCCTTGTAAAACAAAGATATCCAACCTGCTGGTCACTGCATGTGATGTCTCTCTCTCCTTTCCCCCCTCCTCCAGCATAGGTTGTGTGGACCTCAGGTCTTCTGTCAGTGTCATATTCCTTTCCCCACCCTCCTCTAACCAACATCACCATTACAGTGTAAACACAGTGATGCTGGTTGAGTATACAGAGAGGGAAGGAGGTTCTGATAGCAGTTATTTGTTCCTATTTATTTATTTACTGGATTCATATCCTGCCTTTCTCCCACTAGTGGGACCTTGAAAGTAGCAATTTTGGAATTAAGCTGTAATCCTATAGCCAGATGTGTGAGAATGAACCCCACTGAACAGAAGGAGACACACATCTGACTAGAGATGTTAGCAGAGTAATTGTTTTCCCTTAAGTTAGGGGTGTCCAAACTTTATGCAAGAAGGGCCAAATTTGTTGAGGTGAAAATGTGTGTGGGCCAACCATTTAGCCACATTTGGCCCCCGGGCCAGACTTTGGACAAGCCTCTAGGACATGCAAGGAGGTGGGAAGGATGCTGCAGCAATGGAGCCAGGGTGGGTAGGCTGGGCAGGTGTCTGGGGTGGCGGGGAGGGAGGCAGGGAGGGCAGGCAAACCGTAAAATTGTAAGCTGACATCTCCATCCATTATGGGGAGAGGCCAGCTGGTGGGGATGTATGACAGGCTGAGCTGGCAAAGTGAAGAGGCTGCAGGCCACTTAAAATTTGAAAATGGGCCACATTTGGCCCCCCGGGCCTGACTTTGGACATGCCTGCCTTAAGTTGTTGCCTTGTAGTCTGCTCCTGCGCAATGTGAAAACTCTTTTGAAAGAATTATGTTATAGTGTTGGTGAACCTATGGCACAGGTGCCAAAGGGGGCACTCGGAGCCCTTTCTGTGGCCATCTGACATCACCCCTTCACAGCCAGCTTTATTCAGGTTAAATTGCTGTATTGGCACTTTGCAAAAAATTAGTGGGTTTTGAATTGCAGTTTGGGCACTTGGTCCCTAAAAGGTTTGCCATCCCGGTTATAGTGTCTGAACTGCAGGCAGCCGAAGTCTCTTTCAGTTTGGCGGCATATACATAGTTTGTTCTTCTAATTCTCAAGGGCTTAGAAGTGCACATTCAAAGATGATTAATATTACTAGAGCATGACCTTCCCTCTTTTGGGACCTGGGAGAGGCTCTGTTTCTGTTTTGTGTATATGAAAGGAAAAAGGCATACATTTTCTTCCCACAGTTAGGAAAATGCTGTAGCCACACGCTGTGAGCAACAGTGCAGAGGCCGATTTTGAAAGGCAAATGAAGAGGAGCTGAAAGTGCTAATGAGATGTGTTTGCCTTTCCCCAACTTATCTATTTGAATTTTTGGCAAACTGCCAGCATTGGTGCGCTGGCTCCTATAGCCTTGCACCTTTATCTGATGTGCGCTCAGCCGTGAGTCTTTGCTCTCCAGTTTATGGATCTCTAGAACTCAGTGAAAGAATTGCTCCATTGTTGTTACTTTTAATCCCCAAATTCCAGTATTGCAGACCAGGGATAGGGCTTATGGCTCTTTCGATGCTGCCGGCCTCCCATTATGCCAGACCCATGCTAGCTGATAGAATCCAACATAACCCAAAGGGCCACTGGTTGCTTAACTCGAGAAGATGACATCAGGCAAGGAGCAGAGCATCGAAACCATCCACACCAGTCGTCCATGACTAGGTAGCCTCCATCATCCTCAGACTGTATGGCCATCAATACCTGGTTGAGGATTATGGAAGGTTTAGTCCAATGGTTCTCAACCTGTGGGTCTCCAGATGTTCCTGGACTGCAATTCCCAGAAATCCTGGCCAGCTCAGCTAGTGATGAAGACTTCTGGGAGTTGCAGTCCTGAAACATCTGGGGACCCACAGGTTGAGAACCACTGGTGTAGTCTAATAAAACTAGAGGTTGGGAAAATCTGATGTTTTATTTTTATTTTTGCACTGTAGTCCAAGCCTGGGTGGTAAGGACAGTCCATCCATAAGATTTTACAGCAGAATTATTAATTGTGTGTGCTGTAACTTATGCTGTAAGCTGGTGGTTACCCAATTACCCAGTGGACAACCAACACAGTTGTACAGTGCCATGTTTTGCATACCTGTTCAAAAGCTCCACTGAGTTCAGTGGTACAATGGTACCTCTACTTACGAGTGGCTTGATCGAAGGGCAATTCAACTTAAGAGCAAAACACCATTTAATTTTTTTAATTTTTAATTTTATTTTTTAAATAGGGTTGCTCTACTTAAGTGTTGCTTGACTTAACAGCATGCATTCAAAACAGATTAAACTCGTAAGTAGAGGTACCACTGTACTTCCTTCTTAAGAAGACTGGATCTAAGACTGGAACCTCAAGAATGCTCCAGTATCTGTTTTACAAGCCTTGAGGGTGCCTTGAGGGTGTAGAAACAAAAGAAGCAATATAGGTACGCAGTTCTTTGAGACTATTTGAAGTGAGCAAGGAGACAAACTGAGGCAGGCCAATAAGTTTAAGTAGAAAACAAATCAGACAAATAACAGTACGGGGTGGAATGAGTGAGGTGAAACTAAAAATATTAAATGGAGAAAGTTGCAATGAAACTAGAACTGCACATAGGGAGAAAAATGGATTGTAAGTAGAGATGGGCACGAAATGAACTTTTAATTCATTTTGTTATTCGTTATTAGTTTCATTAGCGAAAGAAACGAATAACAAACCAACCCATCAAAGAAAAAACAGAACAAAACAAAATGGATATTTCTCTTCCATTTGCTTCGTTTTTTGTTACCCCCCTCCTACCTCGTCGCTGCTTTCCTTGTCCTTGAACTCCAGAAGATGCTGCCTGTAGAGGCGCTGGCCCCAAGCCAACACCTCAAAAAGCCCCCAGCTAGGGACTTAATTTTTTTTAAAGGAGCACTGACCCGGCCCCAGGGCTCCTTGGTTGGTGCTCTAAACCTCCCCCCCCCAAATAAAATGAACGCCAAGCCAGCCCCAGGAGCCGTGGATTCGGTGCTAAAACAAAAACAAAAACAAACAAAAAAAATGAGGTGCTGGCCCCAAGCCAGTGCTTCAAAAAGCCACTGGCTGGGGGCTTTTAATTTTTTTTTTAAAAAAATTAAAAATAATAAAAAGGAGCACTGACCCAGCCCCAGGGGCTGCTTGGTCTACGCTCTGAAATCCTGCCCCCAAAAGAGCAATGATCCAGCCCCAGGAGCCATGTGGTTGGTGCTCAAAAATAAATAAATAAATAGATAAAATTAAAAATCCCCCCCAAAAGGCGTACTGACCTGGTCCCAGGGGCTGCTTGGTCAGCACTCTAAAATCCTCCAATAATAATAATAATAATAATAATAATAATAATAATAATAATAATAATAATAATAATAATAATAATAATAAACGAACACTGACCTGGCCCCAGGAGCCGTGTGGTTGGTGCTCAAAAACAAACAAACAAACAAACCCGCCAGGGCCTGGAATAGCCCCTGCCGCCCCTGCTGCTGCTGTCAGGATTGCCGCTGCCTCCACCACTGCCACCACCAGTAAGGACTCGAACCAGTTCGGCTAGTTCGGGTTCGTATGTTTTTTAAAAAAATTCGTACGAACCTGAACCAAACCGAACCAAGAGTGGGCCGAAACAGAATGAACCAAACCATTGGTTTTCTGTTTCATGCCCACCTCTAATTATGAGGTCATTATGAAATGCAACATGAGGCTTGTGATGAAAGGAAGCCTTCAGATTTTCAAATTTGGGTGGTGTGAAATGTTGCCAGACATTTTAAGAACTTTCTCTTCAGGCAGAAGCTTCGTGGCACAACTATTAAATTGCTGTACTGCAGCTAAAACTATGCTTACAACCTGGGGTTCAATTCCAGGTAGCCGGCTCAAGGTTCATTCATCCTTCCATCCTTCCAAGGTCAGTGAAATGAGTACACAGCTTGCTGGGGGGAGGGGCAATGTGTAGCCTGCATCATTAAATTGTAAATTGCCCAGAGACTGCTGTAAGCACTATGGGGTAGTATATAAGCAAAACACTTTTGCGTTGCTTAGTGGTTTTTAAATAGATGGTTATACCCTGTTGCTTTGACTGAGCTTTTGGCTTTGGTTTTGTTTATTGACTTTTAGTGTACTATTTATTGGTATATCTTTTTAGTATTTGTGTACTTATTGTTTTTAGCTTTTAATACTGTCTTTTAGTGATGTAAGCTGCCTTGCATTATTCTTAAGGCAGAGTGAAAATATTATAAAATATTAAAATAAATAAAATAAATATTTGGCAAAATCCTATGAAGAGGATGGATGGAGATGAGGAAACAGAATTTGAAGAGAGTTAATTGTAAAGAATGACCAGGAGGTGATTGAGGTACATGAATTAAAAAAAACCCACAACTCATTCTTCGAGAAGAAACAGTTATACTTTTTCTGCTGAAGAGGAATGAATGAGAGAAAAAACCTAATAGATCTACACAATATGCTTACTAGGCATCCCTCCACTCAAATCTTCTATTTTCTGTGGAGTTTTCATTCTAATATTCTTCTAATATTCAATGCAACAATAAATAGCGAAATAAACAACACAATAAAACAATCCCAGTTAACACAGGACAAATTACAGTATAAAACACAGGCAGAATTGTTCTGAGTGGTTCGGGACCTCACCAATCCTGGTCTGCCGGGGCCTCCTCCTAGTGATTTCACTAGTGAGTCATTCGCAGTCTTCTTTAAATCTAAAATAGAGGCCATCCGCTCCGATCTGGACGCCGGTTGCACTGATCTACCCTCTTATATGGCTGGTGCCGAACCGCCTTGGTCTCCCCGGTTTGTTGAGTTTGGGCCTGTTTCTCCATCTGAGGCCTCCAGGGCCCTGGGGCACTGCAGGCCAGCAGCTTCTCCATTTGATTCTTGCCCTTCTTGGCTGATTAAGACCGCCAGAGGGAGCATGCCAGAATGGGCTTCATTAATTGCCACTGCGTCCTTCAGGGATGGGATTTTTCCCTGTCGCCTGAAGGAGACGGTGGCGAAGCCCATTCTCAAAAGACCTGGCCTGGCTGCAGACAATATGTCTAATTATCGTACTATAGCCAATGTTCCCTTATGGGCAAGGTTGTCGAGCAGGTTGCCGCCCTGCATCTCCAGTCGTTCCTGGAGGAGAACCATGTCTTGGATCCTTTACAATCTGGGTTTAGGCTGCATCATGGGACTGAGACTGTCCTGGTCGTACTGCAGGATGACCTGTTGAGGAGGGCTGACATGGGTTGCTCTACCCTTTTGGCCTTTGATACCGTCGACCACGGTATCCTCCTGGGTCAGTTCTCCGAGGTGGGGATTGGGGGTCTGGCTTTGGCTGGCTCCGTTCCTTCCTGGAGGGCCGTACTCAGCATGTGAGCTTGGGGGATGTCTTGTCGTCCCACTGGACACTCTCCTGTGGGGTGCCTCAGGGGTCGGCTCTCTCTCCAATGCTCTTTAACATCTATATGAGGCCGCTGGCTGAGGTCATCTGGAGTTTTGGAGCTTGCTGTCACCAGTACACTGATGACATGCAGCTCTACCTCTCCTTTTCCACCTCTGCAGTGGAGGCCGTCCAGACCCTTTATCGCTGTCTGGCTGCAGTATTGGACTGGACCAGGACTAATAGGCTCAGGCTTAACCATGGGAAGACTGAGGTTCTGTTCTTCGGGGGTGGCCCGAACGGGTACTGTGCCCTCTTCCCAGCTTGGGTGGCTCCACCCTCCAGCTTGCAGAACGAGCGAGGAGTCTGGGTTTCGTGCTGGATCCAGATCCCCTTGAACCTTGTTTGGTGACTGCAGCCGGTACAGAATGCGGCGGCCAGGTTGGTGGTTGGTGCGGGCAGGTTTGACCGCATCACCCCCATTCTGGCTTGCCTGCATTGGTTGCCCGTTGCCTCCCATATAAGATTCAATGTGTTGGTTTTGGTTTACAAAACCCTCCATGGCCTGGGTCCTGATTATCTGGCAGAGCGTATCTCCCTACGATTAGAGCTGGCCCGACCCACCTGTTCCTCTATGGCTCTCTCACTCTGGGTGGCCACCCCCAGGAAGGCCCGCAGGGTAGTAACTCGAAAATGGGCCTTCTCGGTGGCCGGTCCATCGCTTTGGAACTAGCTACCCGGTGAGATATGCCAGGCTTCCTCACTGGCATCCTTCAGGAAAGCCCTTAAAACCTGGCTGTTCAGGGAGGCCTTTGGCGACTGCTAATGTGGTACCAAGTTCTTGTGTTTTTTTCCCTTCTCTGGTCATTAAGTTTTTGCCTCTTGCCCAGCACTATTTTACTATTTTATATTGTTTTATTGATGTCTGTTTTTAAGCCTATTGTGTGAACCGCCCAGAGTTCCTTTGGGAAATGAGAGCGGTATACAAATGCAAAAATAAATAAATAAATAAAATAAACACAGTCATGGGGGGAAAAACTCTCAATCTGTTCTTGCTGTTTCAGGTGCGTGGGAGTAAAGGTGAAGTGCTTTATATCCTGGATGCCAGCAATCCAAGACATTCTAACTGGCTTCGTTTTGTACATGAAGCACCATCTCAGGAACAGAAGAACTTGGCAGCTATCCAGGTAAATTTGTTAAATGGGTATCAGCCTTACAGTTCTGTCCTCTTGTCCGCTGGGAGGTCTCATCCGTTTCAATGATTTTTGTTTTAAATAAGTGAGTTAAGGCCTTTGGGCATAGTTTAAGACTTTAAGAGTGGAGATAAAGAACTTTTGTTGCTCCAGGTGTTTTTAGAGTTTAGCATGTCTCCAGTTGGGGATCCATGAAGATCATTTAAGGCAGAAGCAAGTTGGATTTCATATGTATCTCCAAACTACATATTATAAATATATTTAATAAAACATAATGGTAAAATATATGTGATGATGAGAGATGGTGATGAATTGCACACATGAATTTTGGCTCTGCCTACAGCCATATCAGCTTTTTAGTTTGTCAGGGCTTTTAAAAAGTGCACACAAAACCACCCCTACCCCCAGTCGACCCCCTTGTCACTCCCCGCACTACCACCATGGCTGCGAAAGCCTCCATCTTGCCACAGCCCCCACCAAAGTAGCCTCCAGGGCCTCAATTGCTCCAGCCTATCATTGCCTCTGTCACCAGTGCAGCCTCCATTGCTGTGGCCTGCATTGCTGCAACGGCCACATTGCTGTGGTCACCATGGTCTTCATCAATGCCATAACTACCATGGCTTCTTTTGCAAGAGCCATGACAGAGGCATCTGTGGCACTGAACTTGGAAGCCATGGCTGGGAGGCTGTGATGATGATGATGACAGAGGCCTTGGGACAACTGAGAAGGTAGGGAATAGGGCAGTGGGAATGAGGTGGTGGCAGAGGGGTAGGCTGGGTGTGTATGTGGAGGACTCAATTTAATGTGTGTGTCACTGTGCTTTAGATAGCCATGGGCTGTCTTTTAACAGAGGGGACAAATGGGAAGAAATAGAAACAAGGAAATATTCAGTCCTTCATATTCATTGGGTGTTTTGGACCTGATGAATTTGAAGGGATGAGCATTTAATGAATCAGTGATATTTATGAATATTATGATTTGTTTTTATTCGTCTTCATGTCTAGTGATGATAAATGCAGGACCAGCCCAATGCACATCTACTTACCATATTATTCGCTGTATAAGACACACTCCCTCCCTCAGAAGTAAGGAGAAGTGAATATAATAGTCCCTGCTACATTATGTATCACAGATTTTCATTTAGAGAGAAGTTACCTGCACAGACCCTCTCCCATCCCCTGCTGCAGACAGGATTCTGCAGTTCCAATAACCTCATTTGCAAAGAGGCTTCTTCGAAGGAGCCTCTCCCCACCCCTCCCCTTCTGCAGCCAAGATTCCACTGTCAAAAATCACCTTGTTTGCAAAGAGGTCTTCTCTGACTCCCCTTTTGTAGCTTGGATTCCACAGTCCCAATCAACTTGTTTGCAACCCTTCCCTTTTGCAGCCTGGATTCCCCAGTCACCTCAATTGCAAGCCTCCCCTTTTGCAGCCTGCATTCCACAGTCCCAATCACCTCATTTGCAACCCTCCCCTTTTGCAGCTTGGATTCCCCAGTCAAAAATCATCTTGTTTGCAAGGATGTCTCCTCCATAGAGCCTCTGCCCTCCCCCTTTGCAGCCAGGATTCCTCCACCATGAAACCTTAGGCTAAACATTTTTTCTTGTTTTCCTCCTCTCAAAACTAGGTGCATCTTATGGTCAGGTGCATCTTATAGAGTGAAAAATATAGTATGTTCTATTAAAAATTAGAATGTAATTATATTCAGTGGAGCTTCCTTCATAAGAAGTTCTTAGGATTGAAGCCTAAACCTCTTAGGCGTGTGCTGTGGGAATCCCAAAGACCCTACAGATATCAAAAACTATGAAGCTGGCCCTTAAATTTCTCTTACTGAAATTTTTTAAAAATGCTTTCATTTGCAGAAAAGTTGCCAGTGTGCCATCTTACTTTTCGTTTTGATGCATGCCATGCCGGCCACATGGCCATGGACTTGCACAGCACTAGCTCTTCCGGCTTGAATACGGAGATGAGCACCGCCCCTAGAGTCGGACATGACTAGCATGCATATGTGGGGGGAACCTTTACCTTTTTACCTTAGAGTCTTTAAGAATGACCTGCAAAGAAAGGAAATGGTCAATCAAAATTATTGCCATGCTACTAAATTGATTGAGTACTTGGAAAGCCTTGTATGACATGTAGCCGTGAAGTCATTGCCCTTTCTTTGCTGTGTTTTCTCCATATGACAGCAACAATAAACCTTCACTCTTTGCTTCAGTTAATCAATTGATCAATGAAAACCACAGTGCTTGAGCTCATTGAGAAATTTTTGTTTGGAGTAAGATGTCGAAAAAAAATGTGTATTCCTATGTTTGCAAGTTGAAATTCTTCTTCTTCTTCTTCTTCTTCTTCTTCTTCTTCTTCTTCTTCTTCTTCTTCTTCTTCTTCTTCTTCTTCTTCTTCTTCTTCTTCTTCTTCTTCTTCTTGAAACATTATATACTTGGTGACTACTGTGTGGAGAAGGCCCCTTGGTTGTTAATGTCAAAACTCTTTATAAACAGAACCACGGCCAGCCTTTTACATTCAAACACTCTGTTCATTAACCACCAGACATTCTGGTGTTCTGGACAACCTCAGCAAACTGGAATGATGAAATGGCAAAGGTTAATGGGAAAAGAGGTATTTACTGTGATGCAGCAGAGTAGTTTAAAGTCATACTTAACAAATGTAACAATGGGAGATTAGTATTTGAGAATCAGTCAACACTGCAATAAATCTGGTACAACTGTTCTATCTCTTAGTCTAAAAGACAAGGAAGAATTTGGGCAGGGAAGAAGAGGAAGTAGACAAAAATGAAGTTATGTGAGCGTATTACAAGGCAGGAATGGGAAGATTTTCAGTCACATAATTGAGCTGCACATCTGAATTAGGTTAACAAAATATTGTTGTTGTTTTGACGTATATACCTCCCCAAAGTGCTAAAGCACTCCCTGGGTGGTTTACAATGCATTCATGCATTGTTGTCTCTCCCCACCCCCACGACTCATTGAGCTGGTTATTCATTTTACTGAACGTGAAAGGATGGAAAGCTGAGTTAGCCTTGAGCCAGCTACCTGAACCTGTTGGAATCAAGCTTAGGTCATGAGAAGACATTTGATGGGAGGGACTCAGAGAGTGCTTTAGGGTGTTATGTGGTGGCATATAAGCAGCACAGTTTGCTTTACTTCATTCCATGACTTCCAGTCTATAGTACTTAAGACCCTTTGTTATCATCTTGCCATGAATTTTTGGACTTTTAAGCTGGCATAAACCTAATGGAATAGATTTTTTTTTCATCCACAAAAGCTTGTGTGGTGTGAAACCAAGGAGAACTATAAATTGGAGGCTTCACACCAACTTTCCTTAGACTGATGAAGCTGCTTGTATGAGCACTGGAATGTTTCGATCTCACATGAAAAGAAGTCCAATGCCATGACTCAATTTTTCGGATGTGTGTAAAGCTGTAATCCCATTCCCATTATGCCTACTGACCTCAACGAGATTTACATCAAGCAGGCATGGAGGGGACTGCCCTGCCACATATTTTTCCAGATGAATGAAACTGACATGGTGAAATATTTCTGTGCTGAGCCATGCAGTATGTTACTTTGAAACCAAAAACAAAGCAAAAAAAAAGAAAAGAAAAAGAAAAGAAATAGAAATAGTTTCACGGAAGAGAAAAATCTGTAGTTTGTAACTTGATTTATTAAACCTTAGATTGTGGTAAATTAAATTTCTCTGGAACATACAATTGTGCCGTTGGAGGTAAAAGTAATACTTTGATGAAGAAACCCTGTCACGATAGCCATCTGGGCTCCACTGTGAAAGATCCATCTTGAAGGAAATATGCAATTAATTTTCTTCTCCTATTCTATCACTGATCTAAGAGCAAATACATGTCTGGTTCTTCCACACTGGTGCTTTCATCAAGTTCATCACATTAAAAAGCACCCCCTCCATACATAAGTCATCTTAATCCATTACAGACCCATATAAGGTTTAAAAGTATATTATCCTCTGTTGACTTACAGCGAGTCTTAGTGCATTGCCAATTAAATATCATTATCTCATCCTCCAAAATATTGTCAAAAGAAATATCACTATATACAGTGTAAGCAAGGTTCAGTTAACTTTACAGGATATCAGTCACATAAATATTACGATTTATGACACCTCTTGTCTAGGTAAATGTGATTTCTGTTTTGTTTTGTTGTATAACACCAAAAGCGCCTGCCATGTTTTTTTCCTGGTATATGTTCCTGTGTGAATGTTGACTCATTTGTCTGAAAGCTGGTGCTTAGAGAGGGGCCAGAAGCAACAGTCCTACGAATTCCAATAAATTTCCAGAGGTAGAGGATAATACATGTTGTAGTGCAGATATCTTTAAATTATTTCAAAATCATCCAGAGTTCATTTGTATCTCAATGAAAGACAACCTTGTCAGTTAGCTGCTTATAAGGGATTCAGAAAAAAAAACAGAGAGTTGTAAAGAAGCTTTAGCAATTGACATTGTATTGGGCAATATACTTTCACGAACTCCAAGGTGTCACAAAGTTCAATGATGCTTTTGCTGCAACACACGGGTGCAGCCAACTTTCTGAAGAACTTGAGCAAGATGTTATTTTTTTTTCTAACAGGAAGGAGAGAACATTTTCTATTTAGCTGTTGAGGATATTGAAACAGACACAGAACTATTGATTGGCTACCTTGACAGTGACATGGAAGAAGTTGAGGAAGAGGAGGAACTAATTATTAACCAAGAAGAAGATGAAAGTAACAGCAACAGTAACAATAATAGCCAGAAGGAGGTGCAACAAAGTGATGAAAAAGGTATGGATAACAAAAGATCAAATGGAAATAATTCATATATGTTTGTTTAAAATGGCTGGCTGATCTCAGGGGATGTGTTGATCAGATTGTCCTCTCAATCTCCACTATGGGCTAGACTTAAACAAAGAAGCCATTTAAAACATTTTCTTTTTTGTTTGCAAATAATAAAATACATGTAAGTTTCAATTTTAAAATTTGGCCGGGAAAGGGGAACACCATGAATTTCCTGGAGGCTTATGTGTCCCCTAGGCTGTATGACACCAAATTGTGATTTTAAAAGTATGTAGTAATTTATTTTAATTTATATAATGTAAAAGAGCATTTTTGTATATAGTCAGTGAGTTGCAATGAAAAAAGTTATGAAACTAAGTGATTCCAACAGTGAGTAAATATTTTACCTTAACAGTTAGCTTCACTTTCAAAAGTGGTAATATCTGAACTAAATTCAAGTTAAGAGTGAATGGTGGGCTGGATTCTGATTTGGTAAAAAAAAAAAGCTGCATCGATTTCATGGGTCTACTCTAATTATCATTAAACCCAGATCCAATTGATAAAAAATTTCTGTTGCGCCTTTCATAAATCTCATTTTAACATGTCTTCTTTTTCAAGTGAACAAAATTGCTTTGGACTTGAGCTCATATAAAAAGGGAGGTGATTGTGAATTCAATTCTCCTTTTACTGATCATGGACCAAGTCCACTCTTCTAGGCAAAAACAATCCAGAGAAGGAGAAACCAACATTCAGTAATTGGACTCTTCTCTGTTTACCAATATTTACTGAATTTATCAAATGTATTTCTATGGTAATGTAGATAATCTCTTTCTTTGAAAATGCCATGGAACCTATATAACGGAAGAATTTTCTTCAAATATAACCTGTTATCTTAAGCAGATGTTTTCTTTTCCTTTGCTTTTGTGCGGTACAGAATCCCTCAGCTGTAAAAAGGACCACGCTTGTCCCAATTGTGAATCCAGTTTTGCCAGCCAAGAAATCTTAGCCGAACATCTCCAAACGTTGCACCAAAAACCCAGTGAAGAAAAGGAATTCAAATGCAGAAACTGCGGGAAGAAGTTCCCTGTTAGGCAAGCTTTGCAGAGGCAGTAAGTCTGTAATTTTATCCCCAATGAATTACTGTGTGAATTAATTGAATGTTTTGGATAATAATATTCTTAGAACTGGAAGGGGCCTGGATCATTGAGTCCAGCCACTGTCAGCAAGAAACAGGAATCAAACTCCCAACATCTGTCTCTACAGATACCCAAACCACTGAACTATTCAGCAATTCTAAATTCAGTTCATTATTTTACAGTTCTTTTACTTATGAGTGATTGCTAAACAGAACATGAAATAGTTGATATAAAATGTCTCACACTTAAAAACTGTGATGAAAGCATGACAGAACTTGCTTACAGATAAGTGTAACATAAATGTATTTTTGTCAGGGAGTAAGAACAGTATGTGAAATGATAAAAAAATTAGGTGATGTTTTGAGAGTGAGTATAAGAACATGCCACCTTGGGTCCTTTCCCAAGGAGAAAGGCTTTGCTTTTAAAAATATTTGCTTTAAAAATATTCTAAATAAATAAATAAATAAATAAATAAATAAATAAATAAATAAATATATGAAAGCCCACATTCTATGTGCATGCTGTTCTTGTCCCTAAACATTCTTGGTGCAGCAGGTTTGCTGAACATTATTACATCAATACCTTGTGAGCCTGTGGCTGTTAGGGTGTTTAGCTTTGTCTTTCCTTCTACTATTCTTCTGCTAAGGCTTTTTGTATGGAGTGTGACTAGCCTGCTTCCATTTCAGATGGCTGTTTATAAAGTTTTTCTAACATCATGGTACTGGATCTGAAGTTTCTAATTTCCCTTCTGTTGCTGTCGTTGTTACATGTCATCAAGTCACTTCTGACTTACAACTAATATATGAGATAGACTCATCACATGCAAACCGAGATATGTCAAGCCTTATTTCGGTATAATTGTGATATTATGGCATAGAGCTTATGAAAACCCCAAATTCGCAATCTCAGAAAATTAGAATATTGTGAAAAGGTTCAATATTCTAGCCTCAGAGTGTCGCACTCTAATCAGTCGGGAGGAAGAATGGAGAGACACACAGTGCACGATGCTCGAAGTCTAGTGTGAAATTTCCACAGTCTGTGTTGATTTGGGGAGCCATGTCATCTGCTGGTGTTGGTCCACTATGCTTCATCAAGTCCAGGGTCAACACATTTGTCTACCAGGAGATTTTGGAGCACTTCATGCTTCTTTCCACAGATGAGCTTTATGGAGATGCTGACTTCATTTTCCAGCAGGATTTGGCACCTGCCCACCCTGCCAAAAGTACCAAAACCTAATTCAGTGACCATGGGATTAGTGTGCTTGATTGGCCAGCAAATTCGCCTGATCTGAACCCCATAGAGAATCTATGGGGCATTGCCAAGAGAAAGATGAGGGACATGAGACCAAACAATGAAGAAGAGCTGAAGGCCACTATTGAGGTATCCTGGTCTTCCATAACAGCTTAGCAGTGCCACAGGCTGATAGCATCCATGCCACGCCACATTGAGGCTGTAATTTAAGCAAAAGGGCCCCAAACCAAGTACTGAGTGCATATGCATGCTTATACTTTTCAGACGTCCGATGTTGTTCTATTTTGAATCCTTGTGTTATTGATGTCCTTTAATATTCTAATTTTCTGAGATTGTGAATTTGGGGTTTTCATAAGCTGTACGCCATAATCATCACAATTATACCAAAGTGAGGCTTGACATATCTTGCTTTGCATGTAATGAGTAGAGATGGGCACAAACCAAAAAAATGGTGATTCGTTTTGGTTCGGTTTGTTTTAGGGTTTGGTTCGTTTCGTTTAATTTTTAACAAATTTTTTTTAGAAAAAAATCATTTCATTGGTTCATTGATTCATTATTTTTTTTTCCCCTTTGCACGATTTAATCAATTTGAAAAGTGCACGGGTGGGAAAAAACATTCAATTTTTTTTTAAAAAAAGATGTTGCAACTGTACAAAGCAGCATCCTCATCCTCATCATCCACATCATTAGCATCATTTTACCGGGTGGACGCAGCGGCAGCGGGGCGATCCTTTTATTTTATTGTATTTTTATTTTTACTTTTATTTTAAATTCCAGTTTCCTGGCCTGCGCTACAGCTGTAGCGTGAGGCTTTTTTTGTTTGTTTTTCTTCAAGTGCTGACTGCGCAGCCCCTGGGGCCTTGTCGGCGTTGGTTTTATTTTTAATATATATTTTTTTATTTTAGGTGCCGACCTGGCTACTGCTGGGACTGGGTCGGTTCTCCTTTTAAAATTATTTTTATTATATTTTTATTGTTTTTTTTACTGCCGACCATGTGGCCCATGCTGCAGCTGTAGCACAGGCTGTCAGCTTTTTTTCCCTGGTTACCCTCCCTGAAGCCAGGAAGACTGGACCTCCAGGACCAGCACCAGGTGGGAGACATCTCTGCCGCCACCATTAACGAAATGTACTGAATTGAACGAATTTTTTTTCATTTCGTTTCATTTCATTCTACATCCACTCTGGGGTTCGTTATTCTTTTCGTTACCAACTCTAGTAATGAGCCTATCTCATATATTCATTTCGCCTTTTGAGTTGACTTACTGGAATAAATGAACATTTGCACAGTACTATATATTTTTAAATATTTTATTGAATTTTCTGAACATAACAAGTTAAGACAAATACAGTGCTTGTGTGTTGCTGTGTTGCATAGTTCAAATACAAATATTTTCCTAATATTTCAGCCCAGGTGTTTAGAATATTCCAAATTTACATGTTTCTTTTCCATCATTGTATTCATCATTACTTATCTCCATCTTCATCTAGTACAAAAAGTGAAAATGACAAAGTACAATATTAAGCTATCCTATTTAATCTTAATTCTTCATTTTACTAAGCACTTTAAAATCTATTTGTCTAGCTCAATATATGATAGGCATACATTTATATCTATTTTCATCTAGTACAAAGGGTGAAGATTGTAAGTTTGACTTAAAATAGCCTATCTAATCCATAAGATTAAGTAAATAATAAACATCATCAACCCATTATATTTTATCTATTCACATAAATTCTATCAACTTTCAAATATATCAATATGGCTGAGACTAATATTTAATGGGCTATTTTGAAAAAAGGAGTTATAACTTGGTCTCTCAGTTTCATAATGCATTTAAAATTTTCTATTCTTAGCTACTAAATTCCTCTTTGAGGTCAAACAGATTGACATTTCAGGCTGGTAATTTTTTGAGTTTCACCTGTATGGTAGCCATAAGAGGATTCTGTTTCAAGGTATGTGATGTGCCCTGTATGCGTTTCAAAGGCTGAATGGAGATTTGAGCTCAGGTCCCCTGAGCCCCGGTCACACATTCTATCCTTGCTTACCTCTCCTTAGATGTTCTACCCTGTTTTTTTGTCATCTCTTTTTATATTGAAACCATAAGGGCCAGTTTGTTTATATGGATCTGCAGGTCACTCTGGGAGAAGTATCCAGTGTAGTATAGTAGATAGTGTGAGGGACTCGGGGGGACTGGGTTTGAGTCACCACTGAGCTTGGAGGTTCAGTCAACATGGAACTGGTAAAACCATTTCCTAAATACAGTATCTCACTTACTTTGAAGACACTTAAGGTGGCTATATGTCAGTTCTGACTTGAAGACACATAACAAGAGATCATTCTAAAAGCCTCTTTGGAAGAGAACAGGGTATAAATGCTCTGAACACACACACACACACACACATATGCACGCACACATTACATTTCTATATTTACATCTAGAGAAGAGGTTTTTTTCTACAACAGATTGAGAACCTGAAATGATTGTGCTTTAAACGGTTTTATTTTATTTGAAAATGTGGTAAACAAACTCCAGAAACTTGTTTGAAACATAGATTCAAAATGCCTTAAATAAATGAAAGGAAATGAAATCATGTGTACAGTCTTCAGGATAGAAAATGAGACAGACCTTATGCCAAATTGCATTGCTTCCCATGAAACTAGTAATTTTTGTTCATCAATTTGCAGTCTAGATAATAAATCTTAAAAACTTAAAAGTAGTTACACAAGCAGCATTTCTCAGAAAAAATGACAGTAACAATTTTCACAGATTTTGGTGGCAAACATTGGTATATACCATATTTTTCCGTCTACAAGATGCTCCGATATATAAAACAACCCCCACTTTTCCAACTCAAAATTACAATTTCAAGACTACATGGTTCTTTTCCCGGCTTACTTCCATGTATAAGATGACCCCCAATTTTTAGTTTAACAATTATAGTCAAAAATATAGTATTAAATACTGCAGATACTTTTCTGGGACTTAGTGCATTGAGATGACTTATTTTTGAATGAATATTTTGAATGATTGTTTGTAGATGGCCAGATCAAACCCTTAAGTTGAATGGATCCCAGAATATTTGACTTATATTTTTCTTTATTCTTTTTTTTTCTGAAAGTGTTCTTCAGTGCACAGAGAATTTCAGTCTGGGGGATCGTTCAAGAAGTTTTCCATGTTCTGTTTGCAACACATCTTTCGGCTCAGAACTGAGGTTCCATGTCTAATTACCAGACTCCTTTCATCCTGCTGCAAGGTCCCTTTGCATGCTTGCTTGCTTTCAAGTTTCCTAGCTGCTTTAAGAACCTTAACTGGGCAAGACGGGAAATACTTTCCTTCCTACCTGCAGTAAGTGAGGCATGAAGCAACCCTAGAAGTCTACTGCAAAGCATGTATTACGTGTATTGGTGCACCCAAATGCCTGCTGCTTTTTTAATTTTTTTGAAAAGTATTATAGTATTATTTTGGAGGGGAGGGGGTCTGTTTAGTATCTTTTCCTTAAGGTAGTATTTCTTTTCCTTTTCCCGTCCCTTCGGTGTCAGCTACGAGCAGCACAAAGAAGCATGCCGAGGGGATGCCAGGTTCATATGCAAGGCCGAAAGCTGTGGGAAGAGGTTCAAGAGTAAGGATGCTTTGAAGAAGCACAAGGAAAATGTTCACACTGGTAAGTAAATCTTGAAACAGTCCAATCGTCCACACCATTCCACGGTTCATGTACTGCTCTCCCAATATATTGCCCCTGGGGCAAGCTGTGTTTGAGGCCTATCTGAGGCCCTCTGCAGTTACCCCAGGCCTGGCGCTACCCTGAGCGCACCTCCGACGGGCTTCCCGGACCTATCAGAGGCCCCAGAAGTGGTTACCTGCGAACTGGAAGTCACTTCCAAAAACCAGAAGTGCCTTCTGGATTGCCTGAAACCATTTCTGGGGCCTCCAACAAGCCCAGGAAGTCTGTCGGAGGCCCGTTCGGGCAGCACCAGGCCTAAGATAAGTGTAGGAGGCCCCAAACAGGGGCATCTGCATATCATGGATTTTCCTTTACCGTGGGTCAGGTAATTCCTATGATAAGCAGGGGATTACTGTAGTTCAGGCTTGCCCAACAGGTAGACTGTGGGCTACCAGTAGCCCGTGAAGGGTTCAAAAGTAGCCCGCCGGTCATCAGTAAAAAGAGTGAGGGGATAATTTCTCCAGCCCTCCCTCCCCCACCCCAAGGACCACCACTGCCCCAGCAAAGTTCTGGGTCTGCCAGCCCACTGTCTCAGCGAGCAGGGCAGTTCAAGGGCCATGGCACACTGAAATCTGTTCCTTCCAGAACAGATTAATTGGTTTTCAATGCATTCCTATGGGAAACCGCTGTTCTACTTACAAAAGTTTTTACTTATGAGCATGTGGTCAGAACGGATAAAATTCGTAAGCAGAGGTTTTAGTGTAGTAGCCCTCAGGCACTTTGGGCCGGAAAAAGTAGACTTTGGCCTGTTCAAAGTTGAACAGCCCTGCTGTAGTTGCTTATTGGCCACTTTCAAGTATTAACATTTTCTTTGACTATCCCTCCTCAGAATGGCATCCGCTCTCCCAATATTTTGCACCCAAATTCCCGTTTTTTATTTTATTTTCAAGTCAGTAGGTACAGTTGTTGTGTTCTTATGGGATTATGTTGTTTTCAGAAATAAGACTAATTTCTCAGTTGCAAGCGGATCCTAAGTGCCTTCATCTGAATACTGCATTCTTGGGAATTTTGTTGTTCATGAAAAAAGCTTTAGGTCTCAAACAGCTCTAGTGTTCAATATGTGGATGCAATCTATGGGCTACAGATTTCTCCCCAAGCTGTCTTGGGTCCTTTTCCACCACACTGTAGAACCCCCCCCCCCCGACCCCAATGACAAATGCGAGGCTTGTGAACACATTCAGTCATCTCCTGGATAATGACAGGGACAGAAATATTATTGGTTGAAAACAATTGAAGAGAACCATGTGGTCCTTATACAATATAATAAAGGCACAGTTGCTGTCATTATTAAACAGTTGAATAAATCATATGCTCTTCTAGTTTATTTGGCTCAAAATCCACTCTCTCAGGTATGCACTGGAGTCTTGTAGATAGTGCGGAGAGATTAGAGTCCCCAAAGTTCATGGTGGATGGTTGTGTTGATCTCGTTTCTTAGAGATAAGTTAGAAAAAGCGCAGGCACCCACCAAGAGCTTTCTTGTAACACGATACATTGGAGGTGGGCTGAAAGTGAGAAATCCTTGTATCCATCAAATGGCCTGTGAAAAATGACACAGGCAGTTGAAAACATTTGGCCTTTCCCCCTTTGTACTTCTTTATTAAATCTGTTGGTGGTATGTTTTGTTTCTGTTTTAGGAAACTCAAGGAAAAGGCTGGTGTGCTCAGTATGCAATAAGAGGTGTTCTTCAGCAACAAATCTTCAAGAGCATCGAAAGGTCAGTAAAATGAAGGCTGACCCCCAGCAGGTGATGCCTCTGCTAAGGTAGAAAGCAACAGAGCCCGGTCACCAGAGAGCCTCTGAAATGCCAAGTATTGGGCGGGCTTCTTCATGCTGACAACGTCAGTAGTTTCCTTAGATCTTAAATATTTATTTTTATAACCACCGTGAAGCAAAATTGAAGTGGAAAAATGTAGTATATTGTTCCTTTCCCTGGGGCCAGGAGTTTAGTCCTATTAAATTTCCATGTTCCCAGTCATTGTTTCTATTATATTTCTGTTTTTCAAATGCATTGCGTCAGGTCATGAATATATTTTCAATCTACTGTGCTTCTAGTTCTGAGAGTTAGCCAAACCACATAAAATTTTCTATAAATAGTACTGTACAGTATATGACTTGTGAGCTCAAAATCTAGTGCAGGAATCGAAGCACTGCATTCTCTCTGGGTTTTTAGCATGATCTTTATTTGTTTATACTTCAGATTTGAGGGACAAAATATTTGCTACTGATTATGCAGATCTGGTGGATGAGTTATCTGTCTGCCATACAGGATGTTTTCAAGGATATAAGAGCCATGATTCTCACCTGAGACAAAAAAATTCCATGCATACCTCTTTTTCCTTCACGGCAGGGGAACAAACAACAGTAATGTCTTTTCATTGGCAGCTGCCCACAGCAGAGCCTCCTTGAAGATTAAACTTCAATTTGATAAATCCAATTGCTGTTAAGCTAGGCATCTTCCTAAGCAGCCTCAGACACCTGAAACCTGAAGCTGTGCTGTGCTAGATCATGGGATCTTCTCCATTCAATGGAAGGGAGAAACACAGGCCTCATGATAAAACAGAACACATTAGTGCTAAACAAAACTAACAGAAAGAGTACTCTTCAGAGCTGAATGTACCTTTCAGACCTTTTCTGTCCTTTGTTTGAAGGCTATGAAGGAGACGAAGCAAGGACACAGTTTTTAGAAGGGTAGCATTACAGAATGAAAAATCTGTTTCATAACCATATATTCATAAAGCCTGCATAAAGCTGGGGACTAACTTGTTATTTAGAATTGTCTTGAAAGTTTGAAAGCTCAGAACATATTGGTTGGATTACTAAATCTCTTTAGGGTCTTATAGTATTAACTGAGTTCTAAGGGGGGGGAACTATCAGGCAGATTTATGGACTACAAATCAATGGCTGTAAGGAAGTACCCCATCTGAGATGTATCCCGAAACATGATGGTGAAGGGGTGGGGTGGGGGTTTATGGTGAAGAGGTGGGGGCCCAGGGGTTTATGGGTGTTTCCATTTATTCCATCCGATTAGTTATTTCCTATTATTCCTTCCTATTGGTTACCAGTTGGTCTTCAGGATGATGCTCATGTGCCTCCACCAGCTGACTTCTCTTTGAGTACTTTGTCAGGCAAGATGATATAATATTAGGTAGAGGCACCAAAGTTCAAAATTCTGGTCTGATATATTGGCACCGAGTTTCTCTGTAGCTGAATGTTGCAGAATGCAGGCTCATGACCAAACAGGATGCTGTAGCCTCCATTAGAAATTAAAATCTCTTCTAGATATGTGAGCCAGGTGGGCCTTTGTGATCTGACAGTCATGCTTTGAAATGAAGCCTGTACCTATTTCTTGATGATGAAGTAAAAAACAAAAAAGAAGCTACTTTATAAACCTCGGGATGTGTGGGAAAGCTCCTGCTAAAAAAGACATTTTTGGCATGCAAATGCCTTTCCGATGATAACCAGTCTATGGCATATAGTTTGAAAGTTGTTTAGTTGAAATTTAAGAGAAAAGAGTTCAGATATGAGACAGATGAGAGAGGTTTGAGGGAAGTAAAGGACAGCACTTGAGTGTAAGTGCTTAGAGTAACTTTCAACTAAGTGTGCGCAAGGAAAGCTTGTAACTGAAAAAAAAAACACCAAGGGAGGAGAGCCCGGCACTTTATGGTATTCAATCCAAATGTTATTTTAAAGTTTTATTCACGTTACAACTCGACTGGGTCAGCGCAGTTATTTAAAACGCCCTAAGTGGGATAACCAACTGAATGGTGGTTATTTAAACTGGCGCAGCGAAAATAAAAGAAGGCATGTACGGGCCAATGGTCCATGAAACTACTAGGGGCTCTTATGGTAAACGCCACAATGCCATAGACATTGGCTGAGAAAGGGGGAGCTGAGATCGTGAGGCTGAAGAGGCCCCCTGCCAGAATGCTGGTGTAGTTTAGGTCGTTATAAAATAAGGGTCTATTCAGCCACCGCATCCATATATGTGTCTGCACAGATACTACACAGAGGACCCAAGTTACTGAGAAGGAATAATTTTTTTCTTAAGAAACCAGTGCTGCTTGCTTTTCAAGCTTTATATATGCAACATATATTTTTATCTCCACATAATGCCTCTACTCTATCAGAGTGAAAATGATGTAACTGATATTATTTTAATAGGAAAAAATTATCATAACTTTTATTTTGAGGGAATGCTTTCATAAAAGTCACTATATATTCCAGAGTATAGTATTGATATCAGTACAATAGTTATAAGTAAGTGGGTTATGGTTTAGGGACTCAGGTGTTGTTTTTGCTCACTAGCAATAACTTTTAATTTTGGGGGCATCTGCTTCTTAAACAAAGGATAATTAGAGAAGAATATACCATATTTGTGAAACTCTGAGGTAAGGAGTAATTCCAGTTTGTTTTCTATTTGAGATGTTCTTTTGTAGTTTAATATTTGTGATTTTTGTAAGACAAATACTAAATTATCATTAAATATTTGTATTGCAGGTTCATGAGATCTTTGAGTGTCAAGAATGTGACAAGAAATTTATATCATCCAACCAGCTAAAACGCCACATGATTACTCATTCAGGTAAAACAACCCTCCTCCCAATGAAATCAGTGCTCAATATATTGAATTATCTGGATTGGTTTCTTGTCAACAGCCATATTATATATCTCTTTGCATAGGGCTTGGGACAATTTAGGGAGCCGGGGTGGGGTGGGGCGGGGAGGGCAGTCTTATGAAATTGATCATTTCTGCAATCTAGTTAAACTGGTTGACTTAGGTTTAAGATAGTAGCAATACTAAGTTGAATAAGAAAGGGGCTGGAGTTTTAAACACTTTGTTGCAACACTTTATTCCAGTTAAGTGTGCTTAGAGTTGGTGTCTCCCTAAAATCATTTAGCTTAAAGAACTAGTTTAACCGTTTTGTGAGTTTCAGCCTGCATACATGATCCTAATACTTTCCAATCATTCTGTTATGTATTCCTTTCCCTCCCTCTCCTGATATGCCCCTGCTGTTTCCTTCCCTTTTGGCCTCATGTCTTGAAATGTGATCCAGCTGTTTGCTTGCAAAATCCTGATGGGGTCATTGCATGGTAGAAAGTAATCTCAGTGGTGCAGAGGTGACTCGTAGAGGTAGTGATATTGAAGGACTGACAGTAACAGGGGAAACATGAAATAGCGGGAATTTCAATTTTTGCTCCTGGTTCTAGATGTCCAGAAAAGGTGTCCATGGACTGAAGTGGACCCCTTGAATTTGAGGCAGTCGTAGCATTAGCTGAACATCCTATCTAGTGCTTCCTTTTGCCTTGTTTCTGATGAATGTGGCAGAAGGGAGTGTTTGAGGCCGCAAGAATTACTTCATTGCCTGGTCAGACTTATTTCTCTTTTTTAGACTTTTGTAACTTTTCATAGGCAGACACATCTGTTCCCTCTCAGCTGCTTTAAAGCAGGTTTTTAACATTGCAAACACAATTAATCGTCTGCTATTTCCATATCATGGCCTCTTCCAAGTGTGTTTTTGAAAGACCAATAGAAAACTAACTTAGCAGAGGCATTTAGCTGGCTCTTGGCGTTCTGGATTAGAATATTGTAAGGCTGGTTTTAACTGGCAACTGAACCATGTAAATGTATATATACCAACTGGGTTTTAATGAAAGCAAATATGTTATGTATATTGTTAGTTACGTTTTAAAACAGCTAAACGGTTATGCCGTATTTTCAATTTATAGTCTGGCAACAGGCTTTGCCACTTTGAAGTCATTCTCTTTTGATTTAAGCTAATTAATCAGAGTTTAGTTTTTGCTGTCATTGTTGCAAAGAGTGTGCCAATTTCTCGAGATGCTCCATGGCTTAGGTTTTATGAAGCGATTTGACTGTGTAAAGTAAAGGGCATTAGATGTCTTTCTAATTGGTTTAATCTTAATTGGGTTGACTTCATTGCAGAAATCTCTCCAAGAAGATGGCTGTCTCTGCCTTTCATCTTCTACCCCTGTATAAACAGGAGATTAAATGTCCCCCCACTCATTTTCTGCAGAAAAACGCCCCTACACCTGCGAGGTTTGCAATAAGTCCTTCAAACGACTTGATCAAGTGACTGCACACAAAATAATACACAATGAAGATAAGCCCTATACATGCAAGCTTTGTGGAAAGGGATTTGCCCACAGAAATGTTTACAGGAATCACAAGAAGGTAAACAAACAAACAAAAATAGCAACAAAGTTTAAAAAAACAAGCCGACACCAGTCTGCTGTTATTGTTTACAGCTCTGCCAGGCTTAGAACTGCAGCTGTTGCTCATTTTGATGATGGATCAGTTCGCTTTGGCATGCGTAGAAACACGAGCTGCAAACTTTTGAAAAAAAATATAGTAGTTTAGCATTCTATGGAGATAGCTTATATTTCAAGATAATAAACAAATTCCTGGTTATTGTTTGGTGTTTCTTTTACTTAGCCAAAACTAGTTACATTGATTTTATTCCTTTAGGGATAGTTAACTTTTTTTTTAAAAAAAAAAACTGATGTTGCAGTCGTCTGTTCTCTTTGTGGCTACCAGGAAAAACATTAGAATTCCTGTTGCATTTCAATTAAAAACAATTGCAGCAACAACAGACACTCTGCCTTTGAAATACTGAAGAGCCACACAGTCAGTTTCCACTACGAGACTCCTGGCTGTGTGATTTAAGCTCCAATCTGCCTGCTCTAATTTCAATAATGCCTGTCATTACTTTTGACCCTGGGTTACATTTTCAATGGCACTGCTTGCACCCTTGACTGCTGCCGCTGCTTCAGAACTGCAAGAGTGTAAAAAATTATCTGGCTGGCTTCCTGCTTAGTCTTTGGAACCTCTTACTCACCTACCCCCCCCCTTCTCCACTGCCCCCGACCCAACACTTTGATGAAACAGATATACCAATAATACATATTTTTCCACAGTTTGGCTCATGTTATATGCCATCTGGGAATTTGGCACTGGATCTTTGCACCATCTTTTGTATTTTTAGCCATAAATCATAGGAAAGTAATAATAATAAGCAGCATGCTTCTTGCAGGATGAAACAATGATGACTGTTCTTTGTAACCCAGACAGGATGCTTGAGCCTGTTGAAAGACAGACTAGCGTGCATTCACATTGCGATCATAGGTTTCATGTGTTGTTGTAAAGACTTAACCAAATGGCTGCATTTAGATGAGTATGACTAAAAGAGTCTCTAAGCAGTCTTGGAGCTAAAAGAGAAAAAAAAGAAAGTAGTTTATTTTTCTGTAGTTCCTGTGATTTAACAGGCAATATTTTAATTTAAAATTACCTCCATGTCTATAAGATGGAGTACTTGCACTCGCTGTATTCAGACCGATGAAGCTGTTTGGATGAACAGCGAAACATTTCTATCTCTCAAAAAAGAACTCCAGTAGCCATGACTCAACTTCCAGATACCTCCATGTCTTGTTCAGGAGCCAAAATGTAATATGCTCCTGAAAGTGATTAAAGCAGGCATGTCCAAACTTCGCCCCTCCAGATGTTTTGGACCACAACTCCCACAGTCCTTTGTCATTGGCAATCTAAGCGTAGAATTCTGGGAGTTGTGGTCCAAAACATCAGGAGGGCCGAAGTTTGGACATGCCTGGATTACTTTGAGCAGATTGATGTTCAGTTGTAGAAGTGTAACCATATCAGTGAATATGAGGAAACAGGACTGAGTTCTGTTATCACTCATTTAGACCAGGGTGGATTTTTGTCATAGATTCTGGAAAGTTAGCTTGGGAGTTTGATGATGATTTTGGACAAAGTAGATCAAGGAGATATTTGACTTCAACTTGTGTGAGTTATGTCCCCCCCCTCCCACAAATTTAGAGTCCATGTGTTCCACCAATGTGTTTTCAGTTTACAAAACATTATGCATATGTGGTATCTTTTAGTAGGTACCTCTTGTCCATGTTAAGTGACACAGAACATGAGCTCTTATTTCAAAATGGGCTTTTCAGATTCTACCAAGATCTGTCTTGTGGTCTGTTCCTGGAAAGAAGACCACTAGTCAGCAACCCTGACAGCTACTTCACTCAAGCTAATAATCATGGCTCATTTTCTGCTCATGTCTACAAAGCATTTGCTGGTCTACTTCAACTCCCATCAATAATGTGGACTCATTTAACCTACAGGTTTTGTGGTATTACTTCTGAAGCTGTAGTAGGCTGTGGGGTAGGCCAAGACGCAGAATAGCTGAAGCCACAGTGCTCCCAACAACTGAATTCTGCATGGGTTTGTTTTAAGGTTTTGCCAGGCTTAGATACTTTCAGGGCCATCTGGACAGCTGTGAGCACTGAAATGCTTAACTTTAAGCTCTTTAAAAAGTTAATACTGGTAGTTCCTCCCTGTTGTTCCACTTTAAAAAAAAAGATTGTATAGGAACCGGCATCTGCCACCCTCAGTGAGCTACTACATCTTTTGTTGAAGACAGACAATATCAGCTTTCATTCTTCTCTTTGAAATCCTCACAGGTTCAGAGATAAGCGTGGGGAAACATGAGAGCACTATACTCTGAAAAGTTCAGAAACTTGATGGCATGTAAAAATTAACTGTAGTTCATTCATTTTCTACACATTTTCTAAACCTCTTAACTTTAAAACCCAAACTGAAAGGGTCAGACTTGTCAAGGGCTTGGCATTTAAAGTTTATAATTTTGAAGCAGTCATGTATTTTATCTTAGTGCCTGATTTATAGCATCCAACTAGAGATGGGCACGAACCTCTAAACTGGTGGGTCTGGGTGGTTTATTTGGTGCTTCCCAGCCCTGCTTCCTCGAGTGGGTTCCCACACAGAGGCAGCACCGCCAGCTTTCCTCCCCTGCTTCCTCCAGGTGATTTCTCTCAGTGGATGCCTGCCAGAGAAGGTCAGGCTGGGAAGCACCAAACACCTAGTTTGGCGGAAATACAAACTGGCACAAACTGCTGGTTTGGTGCATAAAGCCCATCTCTACATCCAGCATAAAATACTTGTAGGTTATGCTGGCAGACAGAAATGAAATAAAGGGACTAAGGTTCTCTCTAAGACATGCATGTACTTCTCCCTCCATGTAGCCTTCCTTCTCCTCCATCCACCAACAGTGATCTTTTTTCAACCTTTTTGTTTCTAGGCACATTTGGGAGGGCAGGAGTTGTGCGTGCACATTTGAGTAGTGTCATGTGAGAGAGAGGAGGAGCCCTGCTTAGCGGAGCTGAAAATCAGGTGGAACATTGAAAGGGTCTGTAGCTGCCTATAACTGATTACAGAAAGAGAAGGTGATTCTCCCTGGACAAATTAACTTGATGTATTATGTGGCCCATAGTCATTATTTGCCTGCGTCTAAGATGCAAGGGATGGCCTGTAGCCAACATCCTGCTCCAATTTAGCCCTGCTGTATGATGGTCATGTGCCATGACCCAACAAATGGCCACCACAAGTGCCTTCTTGTGGGTAAGTGTACTAGTCATGTGACCTAAAAGAGATAGCACCACCATCCCAGTTCTGTAACTGTTACATAGTTGATGTGAAACGTGGATGCATTGGTAGTGAAGACAAAATAATGCATATGCATATCCCTGGGAGCACCACAACATTTAAATATGCAAAGCAATGTTTTAAATTAAAGTGTCTGCTAGACCCAGTGTGTGTGTGGGGGGGGGGGGGAAGTGGTTGTTCCAGGAAAGATGACAATCCTTTTGGCCCCTAGGCAGCAACTTGTTCAGTATAGAAATCCAGGCAAAAAGCAAAGAAAAATAAAACAAAACAAAAGGTACAAAAGACACAAAACATGTGGCACCTTAAAGACTAACTTCCATATTTTAATGTAACGTTTCATGAACATGCCTGTGAAATGTTACATTAAAATATGAAAGTTAGTCTTTAAGGTGCCACATGTTTTGTGTCTTTTGTATCTTTTGTTTTGCTTTATTTTTCTTTGCTTTTTGCCTGGAATTCTTGAAAAGACTAACTAACATAGCTACCCTCTCTGAAACTTCAGTATAGAAAAAAAATCCTTCATTTCTTCTCTTCTAGTTAAAGGGTTCTCAGGCAGCACAGTTTGGAAAAAGATTTCAGCATGCAATATGGAATTGGATCAAAGCCAAAGGTTGCAAAACTAGGTTTCCTGATTTTTGGGGTGTGTGTGTGTGTGTGTGTTCAGAATCCTATTATTATTATTACTCCAGAGTAAGTGAAAGCATAGAAGTTATATTAGTGAACTGTATTTAATTAACAAGGTTCTGGTAATTTCCTGATCCTGTGCTAGTAATGTGACCAGCAACATGACTCACAGCTTGTCAATTAGCTGCAATTTGCCAGTGTAATTTCCACATATTCCAGATTAAATTTCAATAAGAACCTGACAAATTACTGTAGTTAAAAAGATAGTTCCACATTCCTTAGAGTAGCTAGTTATTGTTACAAGCATTTAAAAAGTAGTATATTCAAATATGACAAACTAATGGTTTGCTAAAAGGATACAGTTACCCTATAACAGGCATGATCTTACTTCTTGTTAATTTTCAATTTGAATGTAATGTAGTTATTTTATTGGTATTAAAAATGAATTTGTTCTGAATAATCAGTATTGTGTAGTTAGTTACTTCCAATCTAGATGAAGCTTGTCAAAGAACTATGAAGATAACCCCTTAATGTATTATCGTGAGCTGATCTTCCAAAATAGGGTGCAACTAGCACATTTCTACAGAAAAGTATTTGTTCAGAATATCTTTTTGTATTTGCTAGCTGTAATAGAGATGTTTTTGTTATAAATTGAAAAAGAAGACACACAACCAAAATATGCTTTCAAATTTGATATTTTCTGTATCTTTGTACATCAAGTACATCAAGACAGACAAAGTAATCATGTGGTCTTTTTATTCTACTGGTATTAAAAGTGCTTATTTTGAAATGTTTAAGGAAAAACAGGGCATGGTGATCGTACACTTTTGGAAAATGTTATCTTGATGCCTATAGATACTTTTTATTATGATTATATAAGGACGTTTGACGTTGGCGTGTTAGAATAATGAAATATATGATTCAGCTAGGAGGAGACATTATACAAAACTCTGCAGCATAAACAATCAATGTATAAAAAGGGAGACCGTGTGGCCATTTCAGAATACAAATGCAGTGGAACTATTAAGCTGCCAAGAAAGAGCTGTCTCCACACCCCCTCACCAATACCAAGAAGAAGGCACATGGTCTTTCAACACCAGCAGAGCAGGACCGCGCAACTACTAGGTGATATTCCTTTTTTAATTTGGTCCCAACTGGTTATACCTGGTGGGCTTACTAAATTATACTACAATCTACCAAGCGGAGCACATGGCTTTTCTGTATCAACACCCCTGTCCCCATACCAGCCAAACAGAGACTTGTATGTTTCGAAGTGCCAAATGGAGAGGAGGTGTGACTGGAGGTGCATGACCTATGGCCCTTAATTTGAAGGATGGGTGTGAAACCCAATCCTTGGCTTCCTGCCTCATCGAAGACAGATGTGCCTGGCAAAAAAATCACCTTGCCAGGAACTTACAACTAAGAATAACCTCCACGCAAACAACATATTTTGCCATGTCTGGAGTTTTGGTATTTGCTTTGACAAAGTGGATAATGGTCCACAAAATATTGCAATGATTTTTTAAAATTATTTTTTATTAGTGGCCTATAAAAGTATTGCCTATGTAGCCTAGTTTTGCGTTTGAATCAATGCATAGTATAGGGCCTTTTTACACGACCCCTAAGGTCCGCTGGCCACTTAAATTCGGACCAGAGATCTTAGGGGTTCCTCGCTCTTCCTCTGTCCCCACCCCCCTCCGCACTTCCTGGTTGCTGGCTGCCTGAGGGGAGGGAGAAAAAAGAAAGAAAAGAATGCCGGTTTACCTCTGTTTTGTTCCTGGCAGCATTCAGATCTCTTAAAGGGGCGGGGCGCAAAAAAAGAACAAACAGAAGCCAGGAGAGCCCCGCACTCACTATCCTTACACCGGATCAAATATTTGTCACATCCAAAAAGCAGGTACAAGAAAACTGCTGTTTGGTCGCGCTAAAGTGGGCGGGATCGCACTTAATTGTCTGCAAAGTCCGGAGCTGGTGGGTAAACATTTTTAAGGTCCGGACCTTGCAGCCATTTGCGGCAGAGCTTAGGGGTCGTGTATAAACGCCCTTAGTTGTGCACATTTGTGTTCCTCTAGTCCAAAAAACACAATCTGCATGCCTGTAATATATATTGCTTTTTTAATCACAGTTACCACAGACAACAACATTCTGCTTGCACTTTACTGAGGGCCAATTCAAACAATACAACTGGCATGTGGAGGCTGATAAAAAGCATTTATCCTCTTCCACAGCATGGTAAACACAAAATACTAAAGCTTCTTGATGTGTGTGTTGACTGAAACCTGTAGAACTCCTTTATGCCAGGACCAGAAACTGCCCAGGATGTGCATTATTGGTGTGGAAATTCTGCACGTACTTTGGCAAAGGAATGGGGGAAGAAGCTTATTAGCAGCTTGCCTGTGAACAATGTAGCATATAAATTGGCTGGATAATTCCTGCAGAGAAGCCACTGTGCTGATAGTCCTTATACTAGCAAAGTTGGGGCAGAAGATCCAGCAAAGGGCCATTAAACACTCAAACAAGAGAAATTAGGCTGTGCGGATCATAAGTGAAACTAAGAGCTCATTTACATGATCAGCAAAGAGAATATTACAAATTGGAAGAATGATATAGTTGAATCAACAATTATCTCTACAGAGAAGAAAGTCAAAGTGATACAGGTTATTAAACTTTTATAAATACCTTAGGTAGTTCCTACATTGTTGTGTTGGAAGTTGGCATAAATGAGATGTCAGAACCTCTTATGAATCCCGAGATACTTTCCCACTCTTTCATTTTATTTATCTATGTACAATTGGCTGAGGTCACATTAAAGAATCTGAAGTTCTGTTTAAGGAATTATAAGACCAGGGGCTAAAGACACTTAATAGTTCCTACTTAAGTAAACCGGCTGAATTAATTACAAAAGTAATGACTTAGCAAGTTCATTCAGTGGGTTTACTGTAGCTGGGACTTACCGTTGGATTTAGTTCCAAGATAGACTATCACCTAAACAAGCCCCAAGTGTGCTTTTCGGGGGTGGAGGGAGTTTCAGAGAAACTGATGGTTTGTTTTTTTTCACTCATGCATGGTGCCCGATTAACAGCCCTAGAGACTGAAGCCTTCTATTTATCCACAGAACAGGTACAACACAGTCAGCAGCAGTGCAAGCTTCCCCACAGCAAAGTATCATCCAAATGTCTCAGCCCTGTTCTGGAGGATCCACCTGTTGAGGTGAGAAGGTAGTTCAGTCTCTTTCTATCCAGACATGATTTGGCTTTTCGGTAAGATTTGCTATTTAGAGGCACACCAAGACACCAACCGAGTAGCATGAGTGTTGCCTAAAACATCCCAGCTTTCTGCAAACCAACTCATAAGAAGTGTCATTAAATGACAGCACACACTGTTGCTTCTTGCAAGCAAGGGTCAATTTAAAAATGTGGTACATTGGTCTTTCTTGAGGTATAGCTGCATCTCACCCAAGTAGTAAGTTTTACTATATATGAAACTCTATCTGTGTATATAAGAGGGAATAAGGAGTTATGGTATAGCGTGGCCTCTGAGTAGGTAATGTCTTAGAAGTAAAAGTCAATATGTGAGCTGTTGTAGTATGCCATCAAAATACTTCATTGTAAAGTTCATAGACTTTTTTAATGAAAAACAGTTAAATTGTTTTTTTTTTAAATTAATAGATCCCAGTACTGAAAATGTCGAACAGGACATATGGAGAGAAAGAGAGGGGGAGAGAGGGAGAGAAACATAATATTCAGGTGATATTTCTGGATGCAAAATAGTTAGTGGGTTAATAAGCTCCTTAGGAAGATTCAGTAATAGAAGGAAAATAAGTGATTTCTTGTTCTAATGCTTTCTGAATCACAAGGACTAAAATCTGTTAATATAAGCTATAAAGTATCCCCATAAATGTTCATGTTAATAATATTAAAGCGGATTAGAGCGCTGAAACGGTCAGCCACAAAGTCGGCAGCTCGGCGGTTCGAATCCTGAGTGCCACGCAGTGGAGTGAGCTCCTGCTGTTAACCCCAGCTCCTGCCAAACTAGAAGCATGTAAATGCAAGTAAATAAATAGGTACTGCCTTAAAAAGCGGGAAGGTAAACAGTGTTCTGCGCAGCCATGCTGGCCACATGGCCATACACTTGTACAACACTGGCTCTTCGGCTTGAAAACAGAGATGAACACCTCCCCTAGAGTTAGACACGACTAGCTCGCATGCGGGTGGAACCTTTACCTTTACGTTTTTATCCCCATAAAATTTCATGTTACAATATTCAAAAGTAAATAACTTTCTTTATTTCTGCCAAGAAAATTCCATGGAAATTGGATGAACAGCGAAACGTTTCTATCTCTCAAAAAAGAAGTCCAGTAGCCATGACTCAACTCCCAGTTCCATGGAAATGGTGTCACGGAGAGTCAGTCATGACTGTAATGACACAACACACACACACTTAGGGATAATCAATTTTTCCAAATCTTTGGTATAAAATCTGATAGATGCGGGATGAATGCCGAATACGAAAGGATAAGAGGTTTCTACATTCTGCCTGTAAGCCGTGCATTGGCTAATATTGTTCCTCACTTCTGGGCATTGTGAGATAGGAGGAAGTATCTAGCTGTTTCTGTGGTCTAGCAGATTCGTCCCTGCTCTCAATGTGCTAACCAAGAACAGAGAGGTGCATTGTGTCTACCCAGTTTCGGAGCATTGTTCCACTTGAAGCTTGCTAAAGTCCAGAAGCCAAATTAGACTTTCATTTATGTGTTGAGTTTTCTAATATGTATTTCAAGCTGTTTCTCACATCCAAATAAGAGATGGGAAGGTTACTTTGTGGTCTACAACACCCAGATTCCCGCAGCTGGCAAGCCACAGAGACTTGTAACCCAAAGAAATGATTTCTCCTGACACTGATCTAAAACTTTTAATGTAATGATAGTGTCCTGGCACTGCTCTTGAGAAATGTTTAGAAACAGCAACTTGTGTAAAATGTTAGTGCCACACTGACTTCTGGAGTCTGCTTGCTGATCGGAATCTGATCAGCAAGCAGTTGTAGTCTGACTTTTGCATCTTTTAGACTGGCTTCCAGCTCATTTCTGGACACAGTTTCCTCCACTAGTGGTTGCAATTCACTTTAGGCATGTCTTTTTATATAAATCTCAAGGAAATATATTATATGTTCATATGCTTGACTTCATTTTCATAATAATTTCTTAGATATTTGAACTACAGTGCTTTTTGTTTGTTTCATGTTTCTTATAATTAATTTTTGTGTTGTAAAAGACAATCTTTTAGCAAGTAATACATACATATACTCTAAACAAACATTCCAATCCCAAAGATAAGAGATGCAAAAGAACTATCTGAAGGGTAACAAGCAAAGCTGATTGGAAAAATGACTATAGAACTTGGATCCAAGTATATGAATGCCTTGGTTATATAAAATAATCTGAATAATTAAAATACAATATTGTCATTTATATTTATTGCATATTAATTTTTTTCTCTATTTGGCAACAGATGGAGAATTAGTACTGCACAGTTCTTTTTTTATTTTAACCTAAGTGCTGCCTTTCATTATGGAGTTGACTCATGTACTCTGAGCTGCAATGGAACAATTTCTATCATTCCTCTTATCACCAAAAATGAAAGCCATTCTATTAGAGGGTTTTGTTTTGGATCCATACTACTGGCTTCAAATAAGCAAACAAAGTTTTTAAATTTGCCTAAAAAAGAATTAGAGATGAATATTCCAACAGACTGTTCAATTGTATTAATATTTTCAGGAGGAGGTTATGGCTTTTCTTCCAGTTCCAACCAAATATATTGCAGTGAGGAGTTGTGATTGGGACCGTGGGGGGGGGCACTTTTGAACCATGCACCACTGTATTGGACCACAAACTGTCCATGGTTTAGTACCTAGAACTTGATTTGTATTCTCAGTCCAAGAAAACCATGTGGCATATGTATATGTTTAGAATTATGGCTTTCTATATTTATTTCTCCTGTCATACACTTTAAATGCAGCAAGCAAGGAACTATTTCCCAACATTTTGGTACTTCTGACTCCAGTTTGACAATAATAAAGAGAGTTTGTGTTGAGAGAAACAACATCCTTACAATTTCTGACTTTCAGAAGGTGGAGCTGAGCAAGTGGATGAAAACCTAGGCTGCAGTTAACATAGAAAGTGTCAGCTGCCATTCCACATGTAAGATTTTGCAGGGCATTGGGTTATGGCATCTGATGAAACACCAAACAAAACCGAGATTGTTGTTAGAGTGTTCAAAACTTTAACCTATATTTATACCCACAACTCTCTATCTAGTGTACATCTGCTTAACAGCAATCAAACTAATTACTAGCTTCTCCCTCACTTCAGCATGCATAATCGTCTTTTTTTTTTGCTCCTATAGCAAAATGAGGCAATAGTTCTTCTTAACTCAGTCGCCAAAGTGACTATACCAGAGTTACTATATTGATGCCTAATTGATCTCTGTGAGCCTTTCTTTTTAAACAGAACCATTTTTCGTCCACAGACCCACTCTGAAGAGAGACCATTTCAATGTGAGGAATGCAAAGCACTCTTCCGAACCCCCTTCTCCCTTCAGAGACACCTTTTGATACATAACAGTAAGTGCCACTATGGAAGGTCAAGAGGTTCACACAGGGTTGATGACTTGTAATCTGCGAGAATAAATACACTTTTAACTCAGAACTGAAGGGGGTTTGTGAACATAAATCCACATGCATGCTCTCACTTATGCTAAATCAGAACATCTAGATTGTTAATCTTGAAACTCTCACCCTGATTAGCAAAGTGACATTTTGTTTAACAGTAAATGTTTGCTGTGTTATAATTGCGTTGATTAAATAATTAAAGGCTTATTAAGTAAATAAGCATATAAAATTTATTTACTAAATCATTTTTTTTCAAAGTAGCAATATGTTTATCGATTTTCAGGAAGCATCTAGCACTGTTTGTATTGAACGTGCCTTTTTAAAAGGTGGGGGAAAATGCTTATGTTTTAATATTACAGTTGTTCAGTTGTGTTTTAGCATGATGACTTTCTGTTTATTTTTATGTCTACCGGCATTTCATTTTTTTTTTAAAAAAACTATATCTGTTTTAAACTTGTTCTGAACTGTTCTGAGTCTTAAAAAGGAAAAAGTTAAAATTAGCTAAAATAAAATAAAATAAAGGAATGTTTTGGTATAATTTAATAAGATATTTGCACAGGGAAAGAATGAAAAGCAGTCCAATATCAAACCTCTCATTCGCAAATTACAAAAAAAGAGTTAAAATAAGACTGGATAGTATGGATATAAAAAATTACAGGTAAAAAACTTAGACTTCTTATGGCACAGCGGTTAAACTGCTGCACTGTGGCCATAACTGTGCTCACAATCTGGAGTTCAATTCCAGGAGCTGTCTCAAGGTTCACTCTGGCTTCCATCCTTCTGAGGTCGGTAAAATGAGTGCCCAGGTTGCTGGAGGAGGGAGGGCAATGTGTAGCCTGCATAATTACTTGTAAACTACCCTTTAAGCACTATGGGGTGGTATATAAGCTGCACACTTTGCTTTGCTTTCTTTTAAACTGCAAATTATTTCTCTCCTCACTGAAATCCACTCTTCAAAATATTTTAAATAACTAAAATAAATAAATAAATATCTTCATGATTGTTCTCCTTGAGTGAACATTCAGGTAGAAATGTGGTGCATGTGTCTTCTGTTATGACCCATGAAAAGGCTTGAGAATCTTAGATACGGTAATTCTTTCTTCATCAAAGACCAAGATTTCAGGGGAAAAACTTTTTTACAGTATTTATATGGAATAACAATACTTGTAAACAGTTTCTGCAAACATTAAATAATTATGTATTCTCGAAGGCTTTCACAGCTGGGATCTAATAGCTGTTCTGAGTTTTTTGGACTGTTTGGCGTTGTTATGGAAGTTTTTCTTCCTGAAGTTCTGCCAGACTCTGTAGACGTCTCGCTAGAGAAAACTCCTAGCTCCCTGAGCTCCTTGCCCTCTGAAGATGCTAGCCACAGAGTCTGGCGAAACATCAGAAGGAAAAATTCCCATAAAACTCAAAACAACTATTGAATGCTTTTCTCATTCAGTAGCTGACCTTGGTTGTTTCATGGTAAGCTAAATCTGGTAAAACAGCAAATACCATCTCTGGTTCAGCATAACAGTGAAGAATGGTGGCGATATATTATTTAGTCACTTCCCAGATTGGTGGCCCCACTTTCATTATAAGAATCTAAATAAAATGGTTACCCAGACAGTAGAACAAAGTTTTAAAATATTATGAAATATAGTAAAACTGGTATGTCTTCCTCTGTTTTTATTTTTGTTTTGTTGCATTCACAATTGTATTTAATTATTTTTAAGGGTGGTTATATTTGTGAATGGTTCCAAAGTGATATGGCTGTCCCAGGAAAGTAATAAGATAGCAAACACTAGTTTTATCTTCTTAAATTATAGCCAACTTTATTAAGATTTCACAAATTCATCTTAACATGAACAACTTGCAGGGATACAGAAACATTCTGTGTAGGCACATAGAATGGGTGCTGTGAAATGGTCCCACCTTGGACTGAAGAGCAGAACCTAAGAGCATTTATTATCTGTCTGATAATACCAAACACAATATAATAGAATAATGAGTCTGTTCAGGCCACTATCCACCTAATGAGCTTGCTCAGCCTAGGATGGCATGAAACCCAGGTGAACTATAAATTGGAGGCCTCACATCAGCTTTCCTTAGACTGATGAAGCTATTTGGATGAGGAGTGGAATGTTTCAATCCCATAAGAATACCAATTAATACTGTAATGAAACTTGAGCTAATTTTATTCTCATTTTATCTTTATTCCTTCCTTTCTCCTAGGTGAGAGAACCTTTAAGTGCGATCACTGTGATGCTACATTCAAAAGGAAGGATACGCTGAATGTTCACATACAAGTGGTTCATGATGGTCACAAGAAATATAAATGTGACTTATGTGACAAAGCCTTTGTGACACCCTCTGTGCTTAAAAGTCATAAAAAAGTAAGTTTTAAACCCAGAGAAAAATGCCCACTCTCACCCATCAGAATGAAAACTCATCAAGGAAAGGAGAATCCAATGTCCACAGTTGGGCAATATTTTTTAACACCAAGATTCTGCAAGCCGTTATGTAAAATCAGTTCTTTTTATATATGAGGACCCAAATCCGGTTGCTAATCCTAGATGGAAAAGAGCCATTAAATCATATTATGGTATTAACCCACGGATGGATGGTAACCATATTGATTTTAGTGGATCAAATCTAGTTGGGTATTTGAATTTAGGTTGAGGTTGCTATAATGTTGGTTGTTTATGTTGTGCTTAATTTATACAGTACCTCCTTTGCATTTAGAAATGATGGTATTCCTTTTGTATAAATTATGGTCATTTGTGAATGGTTCATCAGAAGACATAGACATAGACATAGACAAAGCAGTGAAATGGTAGCATATTGGAATGTTAGAATTAAGAGTAACTTGAAATATGTTTCGCATTCCAGTGAATGAAATGAATCACATATATAGCAATTTATTCCAATTTATAGTGTCTACTTATAGGTTTTAGCAACTGGAAAGTTCTTCAATTTATAGAAAGCAGCCCACCTACTTCTTGCTAGTCAGCATCCACCCAACCATCGTATCTCCCTGAGCTCCTACAAAACTGTTCCATGAAGTTGACACACTCTCTAGAATAGATAACGCTGTTCCATATTTTATTATTTTAGCTTTTTGCAGTCCATCCAGAGAACATTTATTATTGAGTGGATTTAAAATGTAGTAAAGACATGGAGTAATATACACCCTTGGGAAACATGAGGCCTGCGGATTGAATATGCCCATGAAAGCTGTTTTAGAACCCAGGCTCCTCTGCCTTCCGATATCCTCCTCAGGTTTACAGCTTCAAACAGGTTATGTGTTCACAGAACACACCACCTTGTAACTGAACTGGATCCATGTTGCAATTGTGATCTTCAGAAGTGTGATCAATATCATCCCTTTTTGGATGTTGCTTGTCCTGCCCATGTAATCTGTGTGGCTGTCATGATGCAGCCACCCTTGAAACATGAGAGAGGATCAGCAGCTCCCCTGAAAGACTCCACGAGAGTCTCACAGCTGGAAGAGAGACTTCTATATTTTCCTGGCTTTACCCTCCTGCTTAGTTATAGGCAGACGTTGCCATGAGCCTTGCCCCTCAATGCATCTTTAATACGGGATTCCATCATGAACTGATGAATTTGTAAACTTCTGCAACTCTGTGCAAATAAAAGGAAGGAGAACAAAGCTGGACTGGGCAATATTGTCACCATAAATGTCCTTATAAAGAGCAGGAATTACAAATGAATTGCATCACCACTTGGATAGAAAAAATTAAATTATATATTTGTTGTGACATCACAATAGCAACAGATAGCATCAGACATTACAGCCAAAGATTTACACAATAAATCCTGCTAGTTACAACTTCTGTGAAACATAATTGCTCTAAATCTTGGCTGCAAATTGCCACAAGCTGGAAATGAGTGTAGACATTTGCTGTTGTGCAGCTGTACTAAAGTATATAAAAATAGCTATGCTAACTAGCTTAACTTGCGAGAAGTGTCTGCCAAGGCTTATCTCAAATTTAACACATCTCTAGAAAAATGCAGTCAGATTTTAGCCTACATTTCTTACAGATTATCATTTTAGAAAGTTCCAAAATCTGGTGTAGTGTTTGGATTGAGAATGTTGGTTTTCAGCATCATCATGAGTTTAAAAATGCTGCATTTCATTGTTGCTCAGAATCAAGGCCCTAGAAGGGCCATGAAAAGATGAGAAAAGACATGCTTTCTAAAATTCTACTTTCATTGCCTTTCTTTATCTGCTGTCAGCGGCTACTTTCAAAAAGGCCAAACTGTTCAAAGTAGGTAGCTCTGTTTTCTCTTTCATGTTCTGAAGCCAGTGGAAGTTTCTTGCCCTCTTCTGACAAAAGCTATATTCTTGAGATTGAAGTATCAAATAGTTTGTATTTGTCTCAACTTCAATATACAGTACTTGTGTGCTCTTGCATTTGATAACAGGAACTAAATCAACATTCTTTGTCTCTCTCACTCTGAACTTTTGACTTTAGACAAACGAAGAAATATTGACATAGTTTTCGTATTGCAAGAATAAGTAGTTGAAATTATGGGAACTGGAAAATTCCAAAAATACCTTTCCTCTTGTCACCTTGCTTGGCTACTAGTGAAATTTCCATTTCAAGTAAACTGCTGAGAGTTAACATGTTTGTAATGAAAATTAGTTAGCTATATTGAAAATAGTAACATTATTGCTGGCTTATTTTGTTGGGTAGGTTGGGGTTTTCAGGAGCAATGCAAGGTGAAGAAATGAAAACCACTGCTCTTGGGGACATGCTGCGTAAATGGGGGGGGGAATCCCCCTATTCCCCATTTGTCAAAAAATAGGATTAATCTTGGGGCCTCTGGGTGATGAAAGAATGCTATGGGCTGCACTGTGTCCACCAATTGTTCTTCATGGCCTTGGTGAATGCACTCGTGAGCGAGGGTTGCATTTAGTGCAACTGAGCAAGAAAATTTAAAAATCTGACCAGTGTTAATTACTGTATACTGAAAGCCACATTGAGGAATTAGTGTAAATATGGAACTAACACAGACATGTCTTGTCTGCCCAAAGGATTTTAAAAAGGCAATCAAGATTAAACAATTTTTGTAAGTCAAGTGATGGAAGAAAAAACCCTAATTTGGCTAGTAGTTACGCTAGATAACCTAGTTTATTTTGCACTGAGCAGCAAAATTAGTTTAGGAATTTTATAGTGCCATCTTAAATTGTGCTCATTATTAAACTTGTAAAATCTGAGTTTATGTTGCACTTTGTTGTGTAAGAAATGGTGAGCCAATTCATCTTTTGGGGAAAAAAAAGCGTATAGAAAAATGGGCTTTACTTTACAACCAAATAATTCTTTGTTTGTATCTCATTTCTCCTTGTAGACTCATACAGGTGAAAAGGAGAAAATTTGTCCATATTGTGGGCAGAAGTTTGCAAGCAATGGAACACTGCGGGTGCATATTCGAAGTCATACAGGTACAACATTCCCTTGAGAGGATGTTTTTCCTTGCATTTAACTTGTGTTTGCTCATAAAGCAAGATTGTCTCTTTGCTTGATCAAAGAATAACTGCTATATCTTCCACACAAAAGTGATGATATGTTTATTTTTGTGTGTGAAAATGTGTCACTTTAAAAAAACTTTTTATTTCAAAAGGCTCCCCTGAGGAGCCTTTAATTATATAGGGTGACTTTCATTGGCCCAAATTGAAAGCATTCCAACAAATCACTCATCTTGGTTTGGAAGAATTCCGACAGATGAAAGAATAGCATTCTAAAGATCCTGCTACACATATTGAAGTGAAGGTCAATTTGCAAATGATTTTGCAGGTTGAGCTCTACCTTTTGTATGGTTCCCAGAGAGAACATCTAATGGGGGAAATTCATTTTCATCAGTCATGTGGGTGCTAGTGTAATCAATTAAATGCAATCACCTAATCCATGGTTAAGCAAATTACCATATTTTTATGTCTGTAAAATACTGCTGCATATTAGATGCCCCGCACTTTTAAGACCGCCGAATTAAGAAAATTAATAAATCCTCTTTGAGCTCTCTTTCACCCCACCCTACCCCACAGTGTTTCCTTTACTTTCTATGTTCTGAAGACTTCTCTCTGCTTTGTTTTTGCAAGGACTGGAGCTTTTGCTTTTGCAGGGAAATGCTTGTGGGTGGAGCAACCCATTAGGAAGTTCATTTTCACAAAAAAGGGGGGTCTGATCCTACAAGAAAAAAGCAGAGAGGAGGGCAATTAAGCAGTCCTGGAAAGAAAGGAAAACAAAAGACTGGGGGGGGACAGCAGGGAGTGGGGTGGAGGAGAAATGAAACAGGAGTCTTCAGAACACGGAAAGGAAGCAGCAAGGTCAGTTTGGTTTTCCCCCTACCCCACCCCTTCACCACAGAAAGGCTTACTTCCGTGTACACGAAACCCCTTAATTTCTTCTGACATGATTTTAGGGGGGGGAAATAGCATTGTATACATGGGAAAATATGGTACCTCTTTCCGATTAAACTCATATCCAACTAGTGATCACAAGCCTGGAATCATTCCAATGGGTTGCCTAAATCAACTGCAGAAAACAGTAGGCAAAACAGATAGGCAAATATGGATTTTAAAGATTTAGAACATTTATTGCAATCTGAGAAGATGTGTTTTGGAAGAGACTCTGGTATCCTCAGAGGATATTTGGTTGATATACTCAGCTGAACGAAGTTAGTTTCTCAAGAGCTCAAGAGTAGACACGGCATAGGGCATTTTTACACGACCCCTAAGATCCGCTGGCCACTTAAATTCGGACCAGAGATCTTAGGGGTTCGTCGCTCTTCCTGTGTTCCCACCCCCTCCGCACTTCCTTGCTCCTGTCTGCGTGAGGGGAGGGAGAAAAAAAGGGAGAAAAAATGCAGGCTCACCTCCGTCTGCTGGTGGAAGCCGCCCCGAGCCCTGTCGTCATCATGATTCCTATCTCTTAAAGGGGCGGCGGGGGGGGAAAACAAACACAAGGCGAGGAGAGCCCGGCACTCACTACTTTACATCCACATCAGAAATTTTTCAGCTCCGGAGACCAGGTACTTGAAAAGTGCGCTGGGACGTGTTTAGGTGGGCGTGGTCGCACTTAATTTTTTGTAAACTCTGGAGCTGGTGGGGAAACAATTTTAAGCTCCGGATCTGGGCGCCATTTGCCGTGGATTTTAGGGGTCATGTGAAAAGGCCCATAGTTGAAGGAAACACTGGGCAACTCTAACTATGCAAAATCAAAGATACACCCAACACTTGCTTCATACATTGTGATTTCACCCCTTCACAGAGGAGGGTGGTTCTGTTTTATGTAAAGTAAAAAATATGTGAACAGAATCCTGTTGGGAACCATGGATGTAATGTGTAATGCAAGATCTCATCCTTGTGGTTTCACCAGCTGGAGGGGGAAATGGGTATGTGTGCATGAAACAGACTTTTAGCATGCACAGCAAAAGCAAACAGGCTTTGTGGCTGTGCATGGTAATGGGTTGGGGGGAGGGTTGTATGCCATGGTTACATTGGTTGTAAATTGATGTATAGCAGTGGCTGCTGGATTCTTTCCTTTTAGCAAAAGAAATGGTTATTATATTATGTATTTCCAACCATACAGGTTAAGTTATTTTTCATCCTAATAAAATGTCCTTGCATGAAAAATGTCATGTATAAAGGTAGAAAGCATTTGTGGGAAAGATACTGTACATATGATGCTTCCTTTAAACTGGAGGGTGAAAGACTGGTGAAGGGATACCTCTAATGGATAAATTCTGCAACTCAGCCTTGACTTAATGTAGTTTGTTGCTTGGTTTGTTCAGATTCCATTTCCACTTCCCTCCACTTCCCTCATAGTTTTGATTGCACAATCATGCAATACTGTCATGTGCTCACAACATTGACTGCACATGTCTCTGTCACTGACTGTGAAAAAGCTGTACTTATCTGCAGATCTATTCATGTATATAGTGGGCAACACTTTCCAGTAGGAGCCCTAGAGCACTGTGTTCACCTCCGATTACATATCTGAGTAAATGACAAGCTGCTGAATGTTTTAGTAATGTTTGGTTTCTGACTTAAAAGGGTGAGGACTGGCATTTGACATGCAAAGCACTTGTTAACAAATAGGCTTTCTATGACATTCTGTGCAGTATTGCATAAACAAATTTAGCTTGCAGGAAAATGACAGAACATGTGCACTTAATCACTTGGCTTCCTAATATGTTTGATAAGTCGATCAGTCACTTTCATCTCCCCTGGCCACCTGTTAAGATTAAAGCTGTTTACTTGTTTGGTCCTGTTTGTAATCCCAACTGTAAGCAGGACTGAGTACTGATTATTCTAATGAAAGTTTACACTGGGTAGCAGAAACAAGAGTTTCCTTCCTGGGAAATGGATAAAATTGTGGTTTCAGACTAGATGTGTAGAGCTCAGAAGAAAGACATACTGTGGAAGCCTTGTTTGTGGCTAGGAGAAATGTTTTCCAAGGAACGGAGGAAGGATGATAATTGGCTTCTGCCATGGTTTCCATTTGAAATAGCTGCAGACACACACAGGGTGATTCTTTGGGAGGGAATGCAATGATTCCCCAAGCAAACATGTCCTCATTCTCCAAGTGCCACTCAGCTCTCTGAATAGGCTGAAAGTTTAGCAACACTTTCCCCATGATCTACCATACAAACACACTATAAATTAATGTACTTTTGGCACAGTAGTACTTTTAGGTTTGTGGTGAAATTTGTCAGGAAAATAGTATACACATGTGAAAGATGTTGAACACAACAAAACACTGTATTACAGGAACTAGGTATTGGCATAAATACCCCATAACACTAGCATAATTGCCCTGCATCAGACCATTACACAAGTGCTGGATAAACCCCCTCAGTCAATAAAACTGTATTAGATATCACCCTTGCACTAAAGCAGAAAGTAAACATCCACTAGTTCAACTGGTGTTGTGCTAGTACAATAACATAAACGCATGCAGATGCTTATGGCTACAAAAGTCTCAACCATTAACACTCACCCAGATGAGAGTATGGAGTAGCTAGGAATTTTACAGGATTTGTACTGAACAGACAAAAGTTCCTGGCATGCCTGCAAACAAAAATGACTGTTTACCACTGTGTTCTGGTCTTACAAGTCTTACCACTCAGTCTTGTCATGTAGTCTTCTATTTTCAGAGATTAAACTTGGTGAAGGAGGAAGACCCCAAAAAACATCTTCAGCCTCTATCATTTGAGGCAAAGTTGGACTGAATTTCACAAGAGAACAATGTTGTTTTTTCCCCCTACCTTCCTCCCCTGCCATATCTATTAAAATTTATTTTGTTCACTATTTTGGTTCCCTGGGAAATATTTTCCTGCTCATCAGGAGCACTAACGCATTGTATTATAAATTCCATTTCAACTACATTTTCTGATCTCATGGCATAAAGTGACTACGTATATATTATCTCTAATTCACATGAGTTGTTTTAAAAATGTTTTGTTTTTGTTATGTACCATCAGGCCACCACTGACTTATAGCAATTATAATACGGTTTTCAAGGTATGCGGCAGAGACTTAAGGAGTGGTTTTTGCAAGTAACATCCATCAGCTATTTTTTCCATGGCCGAGCGATTTTTCCAATTCAGGTCTCGGGAAGTCCTAATCCACAACCCTATCCATTGGGGGCCACTGGCTCTGTACACGTTTGTTAAAAACAAAATATCTCTCCTCTCCTCCTCTGTATTCAAATGATGGCTTTATTTAAGGTGACTAGAGAGGATGTAGTATAGCTACTCCTTACATATGAAGAATCTTCTTATGGGTCCCGCATACCGTAACCTTACCCGTCACTAGCCTAACCCTAGTTGCACTAAGCCACCTTAAAGGATTAAGAGCCTTGTGCAGGGAAGGCATGACGCTATACTCTCACTGGTCTCATAGCCTGCAACTGGTATGCATATCCATAAGAGGAGGGGAGACCCCCATGTAGAGGGGTCTCTTGATTCCCTCTTCCTAGTGGGTGAGGATAGGAGGCACCCACGGGTGCCTCCAGAGAGCACCTAGAGCAGCAGCAGGTGAGGAGGGGAGACCCCCATGTAGAGGGGTCTCTTGCATAAGATGGAGGCACCCACCCCACAGAGGTGCCTCCAGGAGCCCGCTCCCCCCAAAACCAGTACTAACGACACCAAAAAAATGAAAAAACGAACCGACTAATTTTTGCGAATTTTCGCGAAAACCGGAAACGAGCCGAAACGGGACCGGCCCGACTAACGACAACTCGAAAAATTTTTTTTTTTCAAGTCGTGCCCATCTCTATTATGTACCATCAGGCCACCACTGACTTATAGCAATTCTCAGAGACTTAATTTAAGGTGACTAGAGAGATGACTGCTAGAAGAATCAGTAATGTAGAGATTAATGTAAGAGAGAACTGCTCTATCAATGGACAAAAATACATAGACATCAGGATCTATCAGGCTTAGCTATTTCAGGAAAAGCTTCTTTGCTGAAGGTCATAAAGCTATTAGAAATATTTCGTGTGGTACAGTCTTTCTCATACTATGCCACACATTGTACCTACTGAGAATACAGGTAGATAGTGGCTTACTTGAATGCTTTTCCATCTGAATGTTGAAAATTAGTGGATTTTATCATTTAGAGTTCCAACACTGGAATGACAGATAATTCTTCTGAGTCAGCTGAGTCAATACAGCATGTTTTGCCATGGCTGTATCCTGTTGGTTGATGGGTCAGAGGAGGCTGAGGTTAATTCAGCAAAGGACTCTTCGCTCCATGTCATACATTCTTCTGCTGATTCATAAAGTATTTTTTTTTTAAAAAAAACTCTGTGAAGTACAATTTAGAATGCTGATGCCCTGGATGAGAAGGCTAATTACAGTATTTGCCTAGCATTTCATCCAGTGCTAATGTATACCAGCTGTGGTTTGTTCTTAGGTCTGCCTTGTTTTGCTCGTGGCCAGCCAAATCCAATAATAAATCACTGTTTTGTGAGGGTGAGTTACAGTATAACATGGGAACTCAGGAGGAGACCAGACCTTGATGGGAAAGGAAGGTTATGGCAAGAATTTAATTGAAGTGAGGCAATTCTAAGCCTGTGGAGCACCAAGGAAGAAGAGGTAGAACTTTCTGAGGAACTAAGGGACATTTAGACAATGAAATGGGAGGGGGTGAGTTGGAATAATAAAGACCAATAGTAGGGGATGTGGTTGCCATGTCAGCAGCCCTCACGTTCTTTGAAATTTCAGGACAAACTTGAGACTGGGGGTTAATCCTTCTGATGTCACAGAGCCAGGTTAAGTAAAAATTGGGAGTGGAACTGGTGCTGTTTCTGGTTGTGGAAACAGGCATGAATAGAGTGTGGCTAAACAGACCCAGAATTCGGATAAAACCCAAATAACTAGGCTTGTGGAAAACTCATCAGTAGGCTTTTGCTTTCCAGGCCTAGCTTTGAGATTTCCAAGGCTTACGGAACAAGGAGGTTTATGAGTCATATCACTGTTATTCCATTCTCTTGTGTCACTCCTGGCTTTGCGGCAGATGGCATGATAGACAGATGCATGTGACTCCACCATCTTTCTCCTCAGTCTTTGGTCCTGGCTTGCTGGTGTGCAAGCTCTATGCAAGTTCAACAGCTTTCTGCTGAGTCAATGAGCCCTGGCATCAGTTAAGTGGAGGGATGAATCTCAGACTTTAAAGCCACCTCACATTTTTTCCTCCTTCAGTCTCACTAGCCAGTGGCCATTGGGTTTGCTTCTCTGTCTGGAGACCTGAAGAAGCATAAAAATTCCAAGAGACTTCAGCTTCTGCATTTTATATCGGCAACATTAGGCAGATATGCATTGTAACATAAGGGCATGTATGTCAATGAAGGTTCAGGGAAAATAGTTTATCTGGGATCAGGAAGTGGAAGGGAAGCCAGCTGAATTGAGTTTCTTTCCATATATTTTGAAATCTTGATGCTTAAATTGAATTTTATTAAGGGAAGCTACTTTTAGTATTCTAGTATTTATAATGGAGGCTTCTCTACATGATTTATTTTATGGAGATAGGTTCCCCAAGACCCTGGGATTTCAAATTTGTTGACCCAGTTCAGGGGAGCATCTTGAAGAGAAATTGAGGAGGTCAGCTGAGACAGAACTGAGGACTCTTGTCTTGACTCAACCTGCTGATATGCAATTTAGTCAACAGTAGCAGATTCATTACCTCGGTTGGGTATAGATCACAGTTTCACAGAAAAGCAAAGTGAACCTTGGATGACCTGGGATAATTTGCAAAGGAGTGTGGCTGAATGCTTTGTTTCTGTGTCTAACAACCCTAAGAAGGCATTTATTTATTTATTTATTTATTTATTTATTTATTTATTTATTTATTTATTTATTTATATCCTGCCAGATTTCCCATAAGAGAACTCAAGGGGGTTAACAGATATTCTTTCAATCTTGGTCGAGTGAAAGGCCTATCAAATATGCTGCAGTAATGAAATTCCAGTTAATTTGTTGTTTTGTCATCTAGCCTGTCAAATTTTAGTTGACTCTGAGGAATTTATTTTATGTGATCTACCACTGTGGATTTTGTTCCATTCTTTTCTTCTTGAGTGTATTAACCATTGCTTAGCATCTGCTCTGTGACATCCTTTTCACACAGCATGTATGTCTACACTGTAACATGCAGGTAGATTTCATTTTATTGGAAGTCTCCCCAAGAAACAAACATAAAAATGAGGAGGAAATACTTTGTTCACCCAGCCCAGAAATAGAGGTGGGACACATTTGTGGGATTCAAATTGGGCCACAAATTATTGATATGAATACTCTTAATTCAACTGTCAAACGTCCCTTAAACAAGGGGGACTGAATGTAGTGCAAGCGGATCTGTTAATGATTCCTAACAATTAACTGATTGCCCACCTGTTCAGCACCCTCCCAAAACTTGCAGTCTGGGCAGCTGTCATTCCTCATCTTTGAACCTTTTTATATCTAACACCTAACGTTCCTAATATCCTAATCAATTTCCTAATTCATATTGAGGGCTACTGGCTCCATAAGGGTATATTCAATAACTTTTCACCTGATTTAAATTTACCACTTGCACTACCTGCCAATTGTGACCGGTTATAAACCTCCCCTTGGCCTTAAAGAGAATGAGATGGATGAAAACACTCTGCCACTTTGGTCCAATCCGAGTGACAGCCAAAAAATCCCATCCAGCCCTTACACAACCAGCTATTCTCATTCTCTTAATGGGGTGGGTGGAGGGAGGGAAGATGGCTGAATAGAAAGAAGCCTCTCTCCATGTGGCAAAGCCTTATCTAACCTGCTGCCTCTGCAAGCAGCCCTGTAGGCTGCACACATGTGACACCAGCCGGGCAGGTAGACAAAGAGGCCCCTCCCAGCACTATGGCCAATCAGAGCTACCATTATGTAAGATCTGACTACAAGAAGTACCTTCTCAGTTTCACTTCATGCATTATTGTCTTGATTTTAAAATGAAGCTAAATTGTAACAATGTTCAGGCCAATCTTCTTCCTCTTCTTGTTGCAATCCTGTCAGAGATTGGACTTCATCATGGGTATGCTGACATGGGACGTGCCAGCGCTCAAAAATGAAACTGTATTGCATCCAAACCACCAGCATCAATTCTTTGACAATTAAATTTTTCTCCTTCCTTTGACAATTAAAATTTTCTCCTTCCTTTATTTCTTTTCTCATGTATTTTACAGATTGCAGAAGTCTGAACCTTTCGTTTTTCATGACATGACTGATTTTTTTTTGCTTTTTGCTTTCTGCATTTTATTTGTTCAGTGATTCTTTCATATTTATTTAATTACTTTATTACATCTTCCTTGATCACCCTTTTATGGTTGCCATTCTCTATCCAATAAATTCTTATCATCTTGCTGTAAATCCATATTTTAAGTGGTTTATTTTTTATTATAAATGCCTATGTTGATATCTACATTTCCACGGCATACAGTAGAACCAGGAATTTTGCTCAATGAGGCGAAAAACTTTGACATATTCTGTTATCTCCTGCAGGAATGAAATAAGTGAAGATTTATATTAGCATTTATTTTAAATCCCTGAGAGACAGAACAATGTCCAAGGAAGAAAATTTTTGACTTTTGCACTGACATGTGTGACCCCACATACTAATCAGGTAGATAGAAAATATAAGAAGCTTAAGATAAAGGAGAAAAGTCCAAGATGTCCAAGAACTAATTAGTCTTACACAGACAAAAGATTTCATACCAGTTTCTCAAAATAGTTAATGGGAAGTGCATGTAATTTTAGATATTATTATAATATTTTTATATAGACCAGGTATCAATTTGTGGTAATGTTTAGGATTATTTTTATTTCTTTTTCATAATTTATGCAATTTATTAGAATCTATTAGCGGTATAGTGGTACTTCTACTTACGAGTTTAATCCATTCCAAATGCATGCTCATAAGTTGAACAACTTGTAAGTAGAGCAGCTGTATCTAAACACTAAAATAAATAAATAAATGTATCAGAAAAAAAATTAAAAATGTAAGTAGAGCAGACTGAATCTAAAATTTGTAAGGCAGCAGTTAAAATGCCAACGGTTTCCCACTCTCAAGTTGAATTGCTGATAAGTAGAGCCGCTCGTAAGTAGAGGCACCACTGTGTTTTAAGGAAAAGAAGTAACACAGCAAAGAAAGAATGATGTATAAGACTGGAGGAATCAGTTCCTACCAGAGAGTTTTAAAAACTGTGTAACAATGTGGAGACGTAAACTAGAAACTATCCCCATAGATAAACCTACCATATTTTTCCATCTCTAAGACAGCCCCATGTATACAATGATCTCTACTTCTCCAACCCCAAATTAATGTTTCGCAACTGTGTGGTTCTCTCCTTGGCTTACTTCCTTGTTTAAGACAACTCTCAATTTTTAATCTAACAATTTTAGACAAAAATATAGTTTTAGATATGGAAAAAAATGTTGTCAAATAAAGGTAGTTACTAGTGACACAGAGGGATCTCATCTGAACAAATACAGTAGTTGACTAGATTTTGCACTTGAGTCTTGTACATACATGGTTTATCACTAAAGTTGAAGGAACTAAAAGAAGTTCAATTTGGTTCTGAATTTGCAACAATCTGAACAAATGCTGAGAATTAAGATGATAACTACAGCACATTCCACAGATCAGATGACAGAGCTCTACTATTACAGCTTGAAAGTGTATGTTGAGATTTATCTGTTTTGAAGTGTCTGCTACACTTTGATAGAGAACATGCATGGGTTTCCATCATACTGTCATGGTTTTCATTTTCATTTAAAAATATCTGACAAATAAGGAAGAGAAAGAGCTATTATTAAGACCTTTGGACAGTTAAAATATGTAAAAATGGGCAATAGCAAGCTAAACTGATGTTAAATACAGTCACCGTGTCACATTTTATATATGTACTGGGTATCTCCTTGAACATGGACTTTAACACTTGAACTACTTGTCCTATCTCCAATGTGCCAGTGGTTTGCTTGAACAAGATCCTGACTGTTCTCCTTTAATCTCTCCTTTGCTTATCACCACATTTCCCTGATTTAGCTTTGATGTTATTTTATAACAAGCAGAATTGGTCTCCTCTTTTTCCCCTCAAAAGTATCCATTGCCTGTAAAGCTACTTCTGTACTAATAAGCCACAAAGAGCTGTGCATTCCTCAGCTTTTTGGATTGTATATCATTCTCTATTTTATCTCCCGGAGACAGTTAAATCTTCAAAAGTACCTGTAAAGTCTCAGGCAGCTGTCAGCCTGCTGTCATTTGACTAGTGGTGGGTGAAAGATAGACGTTTTTAAAAGAAAGATGGTTGTCTTGACTGCTAGTGACTTATTTAGATCAAATGAATGACAACACTTAATAGGTTGGTGATTGTGAGGAGCTGTAGGGAGAGCCAATGGTGAGTTCATTGAGTTCAGGCTTTTTACTGTTCTTGGAGGATAGCAGCTGAAGTTCTCTCCCATTAAAAACAGAGAAGCCACAATCCAATACAGAAGTAAACACATTTAAGTCCATTGAAGTTAATGGACCTAAGTATATACAACAATGCTCCCATTGTAAATAAGCATTTGGATAGAATTTAGGCCTTTGACTAAGAGGGGGGTAATTATATGATTTATTTCCAAATAAAAGTATTTAGGTTTAGAGTGCCAAATGGTTTAACTTAGCCCTAGTAAATGTGGGGGTCTTAAAATTATTCACTACTTTAAAGACATGCTAAGTGTTTAGTACCCTTTTCTGCTTGAGTAAGCAGTCAAAGATGCATTGATTTTAATGGAAGCGGGTTTGCATTACAGTTTAACTTGGAGGTCTTGTTTGTTTGCTGCAATTCAAGATTTGAGTGTAACACTACCTTTTGATGTTTCTGTTAAAGACATCTTAATGCCAGTAATGCTGCAAATCCATAGAACCTCTAATAGCCACACTCCTGAAGCCAGATTTGCTGTGCAACTGTATCTTTCCAAGCTCAGTAATTAACTGGAATTGTTTCAAGTAAATTTCCAAAAAGAATTTACCCTTCTTTTTGATTCCAACATAATATAATATAATATAATATAATATAATATAATATAATATAATATAATATAATATAATATAATATAATATAATAAACTCTTAGAACTGCAGAGCTATAAAGGATACTAACTATGGATCATGAGACCAACCTCTGTCCAGAAAGCACAGTGGGGAACAGAGCTCCCAACTGATGTCTAAGTCACGGAGCTGTCCATCAGTTCGCATTGCCTACATTGTTTGGATCACTGGGTCAAACCCACAGATGTGAAAAATTCTCAGTCTCTGTTTCATTGTGGGGTTGGGGGTTGGGTTTTTTTTGAATCCTACATATATTCTTGTCCCACCCTTTATTTATTTTAGGTTGTAAGACTTCTTTCTTGATTCCCACGTGAAAATTCATATGTGTTTTTACTAATACACAAGTTTCTTTCTCCATTTTACCTGATGCATACATTTTTTAAGGGAAAGCAAGTGGGGTTCCTCTCTCCATTTTGCAATGTGTGCTTTGTTGTATGACATGTACACAGGGTGTAGACTGAGTGGTTGTCAGTGGGACGGTGTTGGGGTGGGGAAGCAGGCTCAGCCAATTTCATTGTACACATTTTGCACATTGACAATAAAGGTGTTGTTGCTGTTGTTTTGTATGTTTTGTATATTTTCTACAGTGCCCTACAATACTAAAAGATGTGCAGACATTTGAGGCGAGGGTCATTTTGCCACCTAACAAGTAGAGATGGGCACGACTTAGCGGTATTCCCGTTTCCGTTACTCGGTTCTGTTACTCTACGGAAACGGTAACGGGAATCACTCCCCCAGACTTCGAGCTCGAACCGACGAATGAACAATTTTGGTCTGATTTGTCATGCTTGTTCCTTGCATCGCGCAATCGCGCGATGCCACGCGGCACAGAAAAAAAGTTTTTAAAAGTTACAAAAACCCGGTTCCCGGCCAAAAAGCAGGCGGAAAAATGCCTGCCATGCCTCAGGGCACCTACCAGAGGGGTTGTTTCTGGAGGTCCCCGGTTCCCCCGTCCTGGGCTGCTGTGGTGGGACTCGCCGCAGGCTCGCAGCCAGCAAAAAGCCCAGTCTCGCCGCCGGCCGCCGCAATTAAAGCGCAAGCAAGCGGCACGGACGGCACAGGAAAAAACTTTTAAACTCTCCCCCCACCCATTCCCGGGCCAAAAAAGCAGGCAGAAAAATGCCTGCTTGACTAAGGGCGCAGGGCACCTACCGGAGGGGTGGTTTCTGGAGGGGGGGTCCCGCCTCCCCCCCGTCCTGGGCAGCCGGACTCGAGTCGCCATTTCGCCATGCCGTGCGGTGCGGGCGGGGGATCCAAAATGGGGCGGCGAACACAATATTGTTTTTGAAATCGTGGTCCAAAAACACACAAGCACAACAGAAACACGCGAAAATTTATAAACTGTCAGATTTTTCACAGTAGCAGTGGGTTTTTTCTTGCAACAAAATGTCAGAGAGGCACCCAGAGGTGCAACCCACTAGCCCACCGTAACCTTACCCGTCACTAGCCTAACCCTAGCCCTTGCACTAAGCCACCTTAAAGCCAGATCTACTTGCTTGCATTGCACTACACACAGCAAGTACAATTCCCTTCTGTGTGAGACATGGTGGTGCGAGAGCCTTGTGCAGGGAAGGCATGACGCTATCACTCTCACTGGTCTCACTGTCTGCACATTCTGTTATGCAATATCCATATGGCTATTGCATAGCATTTTGCAGCAGCAGCAGGTGAGGAGGGGAGACCCCCATGTAGAGGGGTCTCTTGGAGCCTGCTTCCCCTTCCTAGTGGGTGAGGATAGGAGGCACCCACGGGTGCCTCCAGGAGCCCACTTTCCCTTTATAGCGGGCCAGAGGAGGCACCCACCCCACAGAGGTGCCTCCAGGAGCCCGCTCCCCCCCAAAACCAGTACTAACGACAACAAAAAAAATGAAAAAACGAACCGACTAATTTTTGCGAATTTTCGTGGAAACAGGAAACGAGCCGAAACGGGACCGGCCCGACTAACGACAACTCGAAAAAAAATTTTTTCAAGTCGTGCCCGTCTCTACTAACAAGTCTCGAGATATGCAGAATGGCTAAGCTGCATTCAAGTAGCTGAATTTGATCAGTCTTTTTTCCTTCCCAATCATGACATATTATACATTTTCAGAAAGAAGCAGCAAATGGAATGTAAACATGTAATATTCAGATTGCTATTTGTTTTTGTTTTGCTTTGCTTTTACTTTCTAGTGAGATCTACTCTAGTTTCTTCTGATAAAAGGAGATAAGCTTGTGTATTTTCCTCCTCTCCTTTCAAAGCAGAGCTTAACTAAATTCTGTGTGTCAGGCAAACAATAAAAGATAAAAATAATAAAAGTAATGTTTGCCGTCCAATCTTAATTTGTTCTGTTGACTCTTCTCAGTTGGTTAAAGGTGTAAACAGATACCGTACATTTTCTATTCTCCAAAGGGAGAACGTTTTAAGTATCTTCTAAACTGCACATGCTTTCTCTTTTACTTTAACCTTTTTGCCCATTCATACTTGTTATTGCCTCCTGTCGTCACCTCACACTATCTCTACTTAGAAAAGTTCTCCTGCAGCTTCCTTTCTGGCCTGTTCTATTGATCACCTGGCAGGGGGTGTTGAATGTAGGATCCAGATGGCCTTCTTTTCCTCACCTTCCGTGACCTCTTGCCCAGGAGAATTATCTTGATTTTGTAGATTGGAGTTGTGATTTGATATCCTTAGATTGCTGTAGCTTCTCTCTCTCCTCATAATCTGATTGTGGATGCAGTCTGATTAAGAAATAACAGACTGAAGTTTTATTTTTTTATTTTTATTTTGGCTTTCAATGACTACATAGATTGAAATGATGAAACAAAGAGAATTTGGACAAGCTTAGTTGCATATTGTAAATCTGTATCAAAGCATATGGAAATCAGTTCATTGCATAACTAGATGCCAGACGTACAGTATACTGTAGGTCAAACATCAGTTTAGGGTTGCACCATTATATCCTGTTGGGGATTCAAGCATTTAAGTTCAATTGTGTAGGTCACTACAGTATATAGCTGCTAATGAATGAGGCATTGGTTGTGTTCCTATGTACTTGCTGCAGAGTTGCTAGTTAGTAAATGGTGAGTTACACAGTTAGTTAGTGGTGAGTTATGGAGTTTAACTCATGTACCTGTACCCATAAACCACCAGCAAGGTGCGGATTGGTGTGTGCACAAATGCTCAAGAGTATTATTAACCACTGTGTGAATTATGTGGTATCCTCTCTGCTCTAAGCTGAATAATGACTAGCATGTATATGTACTACACATGTATGGAAAAGCCACAGATAGAAAGGTACCATTCACGGGCCTCATTATGCTCAGTGCTATTTATTGATCAGTATTGTCAATATTGTAAGCTATACTGTTTTTAATGTGGGAAAGAAACATCAAGTATTGGTCTGTATAGAACTATATTTTTATTTTTACTGTATCTGATATCCTTCATATGTTACATAGCTGGTCTGAAGCATTCTTTCTCTTTATTTATGTAGCTTTTACCATGTTATTGTGAATTTCTGAAAATTCATAAATTGCCTCACAACAGAAGTTAGACCTCCAAGTAGACCCCATGAAGGCAAAGATCTGAAATCCTGAACAGATGAAACAAAATTCTAGTTCATGTTTATTCTCATGTAATTGTACTTGATCAATCAACAGTTCTCATACCTTGATTCCTGTATGTAAAGTGCAACAAAATATGGAATTCAAGCTTGTAGAAGTCTGTATATATTCTTTTACTTAGCCATTAACCTATTTCTCTGTAACATACTGCTTATGGTACATTTATAGGAAAGAAATGTAATTGTGTATTTATGACAGATGAACTATAATATTGTATTGAACATTTGTTTAATTTTAAAAATAACATTCCCTGAACCTATATCTATTTTATTCTAAAAGTACTGTTTCCTCTAAGGATTATGTACACATGTCACTCCATTGGTGAACTGTTCAAACAATAGTATACTGGCAATAAAGGAAAGTGGATTAATTTAAATAATGGTTTAAATGCTAATTGGGATTAAGATTTACTTATTACTTTTTTAGAGGCTGTTGATTTGGAATGTCTAGCAGAACAAAATATGAAGGAGAGATAAAAAAGTCTCAGGATGTTGAAAAATGGGTTTATCATGCTTTAAAAACTGATGCATTTTGCCCAAAATGGTCTTCTATATGGTCTATTTAAAAGAAACACAGAAGAACAGTGCATTATTGTCATATATTCAGAGACCATTTTGCCAGACAGATTAAAGTTAATTATCCGTTATATGCAACCATACAAACTAATACTCTTGTGTAGAGAGATGGAACATTGGTAGTGCATACTTTTGGGTACACCTTAATGGCCTATACAGCCATCATAATTAATACATATCAACAGTTTAGCAATGAGCAAAATCTCATCATTTAGTGTAAATCATACTACAGCAGTGTTGGCGAACCTATGGCACGGGTGCCAAAGGTGGCACTCGGAGCCCTTTCTGTAGGCACCCGACATCGCCCCTTCACAGCCACCTATGTTCAGGTTAAATTGCTCTATTGGCACTTGGTGAAAAATTAGTGGGTTTTGAATCACAGTTTGGGCACTCGGTCTCTAAAAGGTTCGCCATCACTGTACTAGAGAAAACCCATTGAATCAATGGGTATGTGGTATGTCACTTCTCTTGTAAATTTAAAATGGACCTGTTCTAAATGTGACATACTTTAGCATAATAGACCATAGTTAGAGTTGACCCATTTGAATCAGTGGAACTTATGGAGCAGTTAACCTCTTGTAAATTTAAAATCGACCTGTTCTAAATGTGACATACTTTAGCATAATAGACCATAGTTAGAGTTGACCCATTTGAATCAGTGGAACTTATGGAGCAGTTAACTTACTAAATCTCTGTTAATTTAGTTGGCCTATTTTAGTGTGATATGAATATACTATACTAAGAACAGAATTTTTGGCCAATATATAATAAAGACCTCTGTAGGTCTGGTTCCTAAGTCCACATAGATATTTTCAGGGTTAGGTGGCTAAATCCAAGTGCTAATTATCTGAAACTTATTGGTGCACAGACTACTCCATTTAGAAAAGTGGAACTCACCCCAATTCTGAAGAAAATGTAGAATATTTACATAATTTTGAAATGAAAACTAATTTTGTTGGTGTCTTCTGTGATTGTATGAATTGGAGGAGTGTTTATATAGTGGGAGGGAGGCATGTTGCATTTTTTGTGTGCTAGGTACAACAATATAACGGTTGGGCCCTGGTACATTGAACTGTAAACAGAGAAGGCATATTTCCCCTGCTTAGATAAATAAAGGAGCAACCTAGGATCAAAGCCTTACAATTTAAGAGCTATAAATATTAAGTTTAATTTATGAAGGACACCAGGAACAGTTTTCACATCTGCCCTAAGCCAGGCCTTTAAAATGAAGCTCTTAGCTATAAACAAAGAATGAAGGTAGGGGTCTCGGTGCCAACCTGTCAGCACTCATCTGGTTGCAAACCTTTCCAAACTTTCCTCTTGAAATGCGAAAGCCTCAAAACATAAAAATGTCAACTGGATTAATTAAATGGTTGAGCCCCAGCCGCCCCTGCAGTGTCCAAAGGATGACAGAATGAATTAGTGACATGGGGGGGGGGGTCACACAAGAGATAGTGTCACATTTCAAACAGATGTGAAATTTGTAAATCAGAGCACTTGGGACAGTATGCTGGCCTTGTTAAAAAAGATTTGCCCAGATATTTACCTTAACAGTTAATAAGCTAAGGCAGGGTGACTGGAGTCTTTCCTGTCCTCTCTTTCTGGCTTTATTCCCAATAGCATTAAAAGGTATAGATAACTTACTACAGGACATTCTCCCCCCTCTCTCTCTCTCTCTCTCTCTGTGTGTGTGTGTGCACGCAAGTGTGTGTGTTTATGTGATATCTTAAAGTCAAGTCAATGTCACTGCAGTCTAACACAGTATAGAAATACCATTGCGAAACTAACACGGTCTGGTTAATTTTTTAAAAAGTAATTTGTTGCTTTGTTACTTGTTATTCCTGAATAATAACCACTATTTCTCATTATTAATGTCTTATTTGTAACATATTACTTTCAAGTTTTGAAAACAAATAGACTTTACATCCTAGAAGGCTATTGTTAAACACCGATCAAATGTAGGAAGATATATCTAAAGCTGTTAAGCTTTCCCCCGTCTCATTAACAAATGTGGGATTTCAAATAAATAAATTTGTTCTTCTGGTCACACGGCTCAAACCACAATTATTTTTTTCAAATAAATCCTATGAATGATGTCTGTGAAGATGGTAGTGACATGAATGATGGTAACATTCTAAAAAACAAAATGATGGAGTAATCATATCAGATAATCCTATAGAGAATAGCATGTACAAAAATGTTTTTTAAGGAGGACAAAAACAAAGGTTTGGTACTATAGACATATAAATGCTGTCTTTCAGATTAAGATCATATGGTATAGGGCTTTGAGCCTATAACTCCAGATTTGATTTTATTTTTTTTGAAATTGGCCATGTTGACTAGGGGGTTCTGTAAGTTGTATGTGTGTGTTGTGTTGTTACACTCATGACAGACCCTTCGTGACTCCATGTCCATGGAGTTTTCTTGGCAGGAATACTGGAGTGGGTTGCCAGTTCCTACTCCAGGCGCCTACAGTACCTGGTATTCCCTGGTGGTCACCCATCCAAGTACAGTGGACCCTTGTATAACAAATAGCTTGTATAAATCTGTACAACATAAAAATTCTGGAGAGAGGGGAAAATTTGCTTAACAGAATTGCCTATGGGGCAAATCCGTACAACATAAAAATGGTCGCGATTAGGGATTACTCTGTTTTCAATGCCTTCCTATGGGAAATTTTTATAAAAGAAATTTTGCTTAACATAATTTCATTTGGAATGAATTAATTCCTTTATACAAGGTACCACCATACTAGCCAGGCCTGACCCTGTTTTGCTTCCGAAATCAGGCAAGTTCAGATGTGCTTAAAGTTGGAGTACCCCAAAAGTAGCTTTTCTAAACTTTGGTTCTAAATGACGGAGAGAGGTCAGTTTTAGATTCCTGGATGGGTATTGCATGGCATTTGCATTTCGTAATTTGTACTACATTATTTCCTTCATAGTTATTGGAAAATCTCTTCTAATATTCAGAATATGGAGTATTTAGAACATGGAGAGGAGGTAGGGAGAAACTCCTTCCACGCTCACTCTCTCTATATTGACTGGGAATGTCAGTGTAGACAAAATATAGTTGGACTGCAGACTGGGTCAGGCCAGTAAAACCCTTTATGATTGGGACATCCGCCATGCTTTTGTTTTGTAACAACTGAAGAATAATAAGTTTCCTGAGTTTGGTTGAGGGCAGTATATAAACTCCTATATGAGAACATAAGAACATAAGAAGAGCCATGCTGGATAAGGCCAAAGGCCCATCTAGTCCAGCTTCCTGTATCTCTCAGTGGCCCCACCAGATGCTTCTGGAAGCGCATGAGACTAGATATCTGTCTCCTGATACCACTCCCCTGCATCTGGCCCTTGAAGTACCCTGATTTTAAGCCTGGAGATTATGCATCTCCATCATAGATTGTAACCTGTGATGGACTTTTCCTGCAGGAATCTGTCCAATCCCCTTTTGAAGGCATCCAAGCCAGATGCCATCACCACATCCTGTGGCAGGGAGTTCCAAAGACTAACAATACGCTGGGCAAACAAATATATTTTATGTGTTGGATAAGAGTTTATACATATACACATCCACACATGCCTAGAGGAACCTTACAATCCACATTTTTGACAAAGGGGATATTACAGAAGAATGGGAAGAAAATGGGATGGGAGGAAACTAAGTGTGCTGTTTTACTTGTACAGTAGTTGTCTGGGTTACAAGTGGAGGTGAGACTTTTCAGCAACAGCCCTATCAATAGCCTTGTCCAAGTATCTTGACATTTTTTTAATGGAACAGAAGTTCCCAGAGCGTGTACTGTCCATCTGACGTGAATGTAGCATGGTGAGTGTTGTATTGTGTTGCTTTAAGTGATACCAGCTTTGATTCGGGAGAAGAGTTACTATAGGCCAGTGATGGCGAACCTATAGCACGGGTGCCAAAGGTGGCACTCGGAGCCCTTTCTGTGGGCACCCGACATTGCCCCTTCATAGCCACCTGTATACAGGTTAAATTACTGTATTGGCACTTTGCAAAAAAATTAATGGGTTTGGAATTGCAGTTTGGGCACTCGGTCTCTAAAAGGTTCGCCATCACTGCTATAGGCTGTAACCTAATAAAGAGGACTACTAGAAGTTACACAGCAGGACCCACAGCAGCAAAATTTAGTTGATCTGCTTTTAGTTAAATGGGACACATGAATAGAATGGATTGAGGTAATTAAATTGGATGGTGACACCCAGATGGCTGTAATGATGAACAGCTGTGAGGTCAGGGAAACATACTGTACTTTGGGAACAGTTAATGACTACCCATAAAAGTGACCATAAACTGACCATAATAAAAGTCACCCTAGCCAGTACTGTTGTCACCAGGAGTATGGGGTGGATCATCAGAGTCATATCTTGTTAGGAAAATGTAAAGCAGCTGTCCTTTTGATCTCATGCTGTATGGTGCAGATCTTGCTGTTCTTTTCTTCCTTATGTGTGTGGTTGGCTTAAAATTTAGATGTGTCAGATGCTCTTGTATCCATCGCACATGCAAGACAGTACAATGAAAATAACTACCCTATAGCGCATCTGTACACTTTAGGATGCACAAATATCATAATTGTGTGACTAATGCCTATTATGCAGATCTTTCTCATGAAATCAGCAGGTTGTTGGAATAAAGCCATTTATTGTAGGAACTGAACATTAACACTTGATTTCAGAAATGTGTCTCTTTAACACATACACATGCCTGTGAGCTTTTTATCAATGTTTTCTCTTTTTTAACCCATTTCCCCCCTAATTTTCAGGTGAACGTCCTTACCAGTGTCCTTATTGTGACAAGGCTTTCAGCAAAAATGATGGATTGAAAATGCATATTCGCACTCACACAAGGGTATGTATGGATGTGTTACTTCATCTAGTGATGCAACTGTTTCTTTGGTAACCTAAAATAAGAAATGGAAAACCTTTTTCCCCATTGATATTAAAAACAAGTTCAAAAAATGAAGCATCTGAGCAAGCAATATACTGCTACATCTGTTCCAACTAGAAGTCATTTTGTAATAACTCAATAGAACTGCAGTGTTTGTAATATACATTTGATTTTTTTGTTTTTGTTTTACAATGCTACAAAATTGTTTGGACCTATTATTTTAAATATACAGTAAACACAATATCCTTGGATACTTTTGCTTGAAATCCTTCATCAGAGTTAAAATAAACAGTTGTAATAACTATGCAAAAATAGACATGTCAGCTGTGGTCATCATGCGGAAGTATATGCTTAATTTGGAGCTCCATTTTGAAAAAGACATGAATTTTTGAAGATAACTGTGGTGCTCTAAACGTGATCACAGACCAGTAGAGTCTACTGCTGGCTCCTTGCCCATTGCACCTTTCCTGTGTTTGTTTGGAGGAACAGTCTGACATTTGAGTAAGGCACTCAGAGAGGCACTCCAACTGAGGAACAAATGACCTCTAGGTGGGGGAATGGTGTAGGATGGGAGTGGATATCATGCTGGATGATTGAACCACTTCTGTTGTTTAAAGGGAAGTGCAAGAATGAGGGAGAGGTTCCAGGTATCAGTACAGTAGTATAAATTAATTTATCACCTTGGTGATTAAAGCTCCTTGATCTACGAAAAAATTCAGAGTACATTCCTGCCGAACAGAAGGTAGGCCACACATTTTGGCACCAGGCTGCCCAAATGATTGGAATGATAGTTTCTGAGTGTTGTATATTACCAAATGTCATGGTTAAAATGCTGGCCTGCTGTAAAATATCATGTTTTAGTCAAAATATCTTTATATCTGAAACACAAACAGGATTGTTCCAAAGCCACCTAACCAAAGCCATGTGTTGTATTATGGTTTGAACATGTTTGAGACATTGTGACTGATTGTCAGATAAGGAGATGGAATGTCACATACTTCATTACTTGTGACAAACATGTTACTGGAAATCCTTGCAGCTGTGTTCAGTGTGATTAAAAATATACAAAGCAGAAGCAGAGGTCTCTTTGAACTTTCCACGTTTAGTCCTGTCATGTTGTTTACACACTGGAGTTTTGAAATGTAAAAGTCATTCTGTTTATACATGACTGACGCTTTGTGTAACCTCTCACCAAATTTTGGATCATTCATTTCAAAATAATGGGTGTTGGTGCTGGGATGTCAGTGGTTTAAAAACAAATTTGTTTCAAACTGGCAACAAAGAATAAGACAAAGAGGACGAGCACTTGCTCTTGCAGAACTGTAGTTAATTGCATTGATTGTTTTCTCAGTTCATTTTCATCAAAGCAGGAGAGATGCAGTTATTGCTAGCAGCAAGTCCTCCGGATACATCTCTCAAGTTGTTGGCATAATCGAGACACATCCAAGGCCCGACTTATTTGACATTTATTTAAACCTCTTTGCAATTTCCTACTTCAGTGCACTCCACTTGGAGTATACATGCTGGCTATGGATAGCTGCTTGCCATAGATGCCAATAAATTGTAGATGAGTCCTTCAGCAGTGTATTCTTCATTGGATAATGAAGAGAAACACAAGGCCTGTGTGGTTAAGTACTATACCTTAGGATTTTTTTAAATGCTGATTTAATTGCTGATGTGTTTAAATAATGCAGTATGCATGCTGAACTCTGTGACTCTGAGACGGGACATGCCTAGCCCCTTTGGCCCTCTCTGTTCCTGAATAAAGGGCACAAACATCAAGGACAACCCACCGTGAGCCCTTTTGGAGATACTCTGATGGGGCTTTCCATGTGTTGATTATGATACTTATTCATTTTTAAGTCTCCATGAAAACCCATTCCTCTGAAAGTGGAACACAAATGAGAAGGTCATGTCATAGACTGAATGGTGCAATCTGGACAGAAGGGCACCAGTGGCAGTCTCATAGTTGGGCAAACAGCTTTATTTTTATTTATTCCCCATTTCCATCTACAAGTAGAAAGTCTGAGGGCGTTTATACACGACCCCTAAGCTCCGCCGCAAATGGCTGCAAGGTCCGGACCTTAAAAATGTTTACCCACCAGCTCCGGACTTTGCAGACAATTAAGTGCGACCCTGCCCACCTAAGCGCGACCAAACAGCAGTTTTCTTGTACCTGGTCTTTGATGGTGACAAATATTTGATCCGGTGTAAGGATAGTGAGTGCGGGGCTCTCCTGGCTTCTGTTTGTTCTTTTTTTGTGCCCCGCCCCTTTAAGAGATCTGAATGCTGCTGGGAACAAAACGGAGGTAAGACGGCATGCTTTTCTTTCTTTTTTCTCCCTCCCTCAGGCAGCCAGCAACCAGGAAGTGCCGAGGGGGGTGGGGACAGAGGAAGACAGAGGAAGAGCGAGGAACCCCTAAGATCTCTGGTCCGAATTTAAGTGGCCAGCGGATCTTAGGGGTCGTGTAAAAAGGCCCTTAGTCAGCTGCCCAAGGCAAAATTGCCTTAAATATTTTCACTTGTTCCTAAAAGTACAGGAGTGAGGAAACTAGCATAGTCACCCGAGGGAGTCCATTCCACAAACTGGAAGTAGCTGCCAAGAAGGCTCTGTCTCAGATCCATGTCAAATGTGCCTTCTCAGGGATACAATTCTTATCCCACCCACCAACTCCCAATAATTATTCTAACACTACATTTATACAGAATATGATAATTTGACAATGAGATATCTTAAGACCAAAGAGGGTTATGTATGGGTGGTATGTCAGATAGTCAACCCAAGCTGGACATGGCTCTGTAGATCATACTCTGAATTGGCAGCCAGTGAAGCACCTTGTGATCTGTTCAACAGTCAGGCCACAGCATTTTGTCTTCTAACACAGCCCTACACAGAGTATGTTACAGGTATCGGAACAGAATGTAACAAGGCACATGTCAATGTAGCCAAATCGGACATCTCAATAAATGGGTGTGGCTGGCGCTCCACCATTCACTGTGTAAAGACACTCGAGCCATAGCTGACCAGGGCACCCATGCTCAAAAATGAGCCTAGGACAGTGATGGCAAACCTTTAGAGACCGAGTACCCAAACTGCAATACAAAACCCACTAATTTTTCACAAAGTGCCAATACAGAAATTTAACCTGAATCTAAGTGGCTGTGAAGTGGTCTGAGTGCAGTCACCTATGCCATAGGTTCACCAACACTGCTCTAGGAGTACTCTTAAGCTGGAAACCTGGATTTTTACAAGGAGCGTAACCCCATCCAGCACAGGTTGAATCCTATTCCCCGATCTGCCTTTTGATTGACCAGGGCCACCTCTGTCTTGTTAGGATTAAGTTTCACTCGGTTTACTCTCATCCAATCCATGACTGATGCTGGATATGAGTTTAGAACACGAACAGGTTCCTTAGAGTTGAAAAGGGGAGTTGGGTGTCATCTGTGTACTGTTGACAGAGAAGGCCAAAACAAAGGCCTCTTTTAGTGTTAGACTCTGAGATCTGTTGAAATGAAGTTCTGTCCTTCTACAAATTAAGCATGGGCTGTACCACTAAACTAAACTTTTGGTTCCCTAAGAATGTTGTGATCATTTCCACCATAAAAACAATAGAATCTGACAGCATCTGACATTTGACTGACTGCTCTTCATTCATGGTTGCTATCTTTAGCCCTGAATAATGTTATTTTAAAGTGTAAGGGTTTTAACAGGTTGTTCATCCTCCCCGCCCTTTGAAATCTGCAGTTTAAGGAACACTGTGAATCGCTTGTCTCTGAACAGCATTGTATTGTGCTGAGACAGGAGTGAGTAACCTGGAGCCAGAGGTCTACATGTGCCTTGAGCCCTGCTTCTGCAGACCTAAGTTTAATTTCCAGAGCCTCCTGGAAGTTCATCAGTTCTCATCTCTGCAACAGCAGAGTGGCTCTTGTCCAGTGGCAGAGGAGAAGAGAAAGAGAAGGACATGGAGAAAGGGCTGTACATGCCCATTTTTGGCTCATGACCAACCCGCCGCCAGTTTCAGCTCCAATCTCCATGCTCTTCCGCAGAGAGAAGGGGCTATCTTGAAGCTGAACTGAATCTAAATCTCTCCCCACCCCCACCCCAGGCTCGGGATATTGGAAATTACTTAGGCCTACCCTTCGTTCGGTTGTAGTTTTTGCTGGCATAGCAGCTTTGTGCTTGTCTTGGAGGAGGGTTGGATCTGGCATACTTCAACCCCTTCACTTTATACTTTCTACACCCATTTTTGGCATTTCTGCTGACAGACCTTAGCCAGCAGAGCTGTTCATCAGATCCTTCTTTATCTGAGCTCCTCCACCACAAAGGTTTTTCATCAACATTAGGAGATTTCTTCCAGGGCATGGATGTTTTTTGTGGAAAGGAAAGGCTTCTGCTCATTCTAAACCACTTTGAAACAACACAGGTTAGAGTTAGGATTGGACTAGCTTCTTGAAATGACTCTTTTCTCTAGATACACTTGTTTTCCAATTTTAATGTTCATTTAAAAATATTAGCTCTGATTTTAAAATTAAGCAAAAGGCACCAATCACATATAAGAACAGTATTTTAATATTCAGTATTTTAATGTGTTTAAGTTGTATCTATAGTTGTGTTTTTAATAATTTGTGAAATGCCTCAAGTTCCTTCATATGAAGGCAGGTGACATAGAAATGAAATAAATCAGTCCATGAATAAGAAACTTATATTTTAGCTTTCTCCCTTTTGTTCCTGTTCCATTTATTTCCTTACCAAGTATTAACACAATTCCTAAATTTCATCAAGGATTTGTGACTTATTTTAAAAATCTTTTTTATTTGTTTACATATGACAGAGGCAAACAAAACAAAACAAACGTATCAATCTGACAAGACTCATAAAAGGACAAAAAGGGAAAAAAGAACATAGAAGTGAAGACAAAAACCAAACCTCTAGTGGTCACTCCCTGTCCACTTGTCCACATACTATACAAAAGGACTAAGGATTTTGCCATTGTCTGGCCATCTGCAAGTCTTCCATGAGTTCTAGCAAGTACTGTACATACATCCTTACATCTATATGCTATATAACTGAGCACAGAAGAAGACAAATGAGTAGGGGAAGAAACAGGATTTGTGACTTGGAATATCTCTGTGGTATTGCCAGTGTTTGTGCTAATATATCTGTTCTTAAACATATTTTGGGATTCACATAAATTGGGGGGGGGGATGATAATGCATTTGATTGTGGTTTCCAACTTTGGGTCCCTCAGAGATCCTTGGACCAAAACTCCCTGAAGCTTTCACCACTAGCAGTGCTGATCATGATTCCTCAGGAATTGTAGTCTAAGAACATCTGAGGAACTAACCTTGGGAACCACAGTGTTAGATGATCTCATTCATACTACTTTCTGAAAGAACATCCAGATAAGCAAGGACAAACAATCTAACCCTTCCCCGCTATATATTGTTGACAATATAGTTATCTAATCACCCTTAAAGGTTCTTAGTGATGTTGAGGCCTGTTCCTTGCAAAGTAGGTTAGGAGGTGTCTAGTCATTCCTACTATGCATTGCAAGGACTCACTTGACTAAATGTTCTCTCTCTCTCTCTCTCTCTCTCTCTCTCTCTCTCTCTCTCTCTCTCTCTCTGTGTGTGTGTGTGTGTGTGTGTATGTATATATATATATATATATATATATATATATATATATATATATATATATATATATATATATATATATATATATATATATATATATATATATATATATAAAAGGATAATCTTCAATTAACATCTTAATTTGCTATCATGAAGGATTTTACATATTTATCTTGACTCGATCCATGCCAGTCTTAGGAGGGCTGAGAAGGGGCTCTCTTCTTTCAAAGCATCTCCTCTTTGAAGGGCTGTCCAGCCCAAGTGCCAAGATCATCAAACAAAAACTGACATGGTATGTGAGCTGACTTATTTGAAAAGACAATATGCTGGGACTGATCAGTGGCAAAAGAAGAAGGGGCTGCCCCAGGATTCTCTGGCTTGACACCATCAAATGGGACACTGGAATGACCATGATGGAGTTAAAAAAAACCCTGTGAGAAATAGAAAGGCATGGAGAGCATCAAAGTGATTGAGAGTTGGACATGAATGAAAAGATAGATGGAATGTCAGCCCAAGTCTGATTTAAGGAACTATAAGGAAGGAGATCACATATCCTAAAGTTGCTCTTAAGGGACCTTAAAGTGAGCTCTTGGACATCAGACGCAGCCAGCACACAGGTTATCTAGTCACCATCTTCACCATTCAAATGGGAGCATAGTAATTCTGTTTAGATCATGAAAATCCTTTTTCATTTTGTACTTTTTCAGTAGAGATGGGCACGAACCATAAATTAGCATACACCATTGTATGCAAACCAGTGTCATTTTTTTGTTTTCCTTTGCATTTTGTACAACAAAACATCCATCTTGATGTTGTACAAAACAGAATACTCCAGAGTCTACTCTCTTACCTACTGGTTATGACAACTTTAATTTTAATGGCTTTAATTTTCCATTTGCAGAGGATTTTAATATGTGGATGTTTGCAAAGAAGCATGCATCTCAACTGGCAGGACTCCTTGAGGGGATGGAATTGCATACCTCTATGGAAGGACATCATAACTGGCTCAGAATATGCACAGAGGAATAGCTTTTATTTCTTCAAACCTGGCCTCTCTTTAAGAAGCCATTCCACAAAACAAAATCAAGGGCTAGAAATAATACGAGCAACCCTCTTAGTTTCCGCTGCAAGTAACTGATACTTCAAGGAGAGAGAATATTGACAGACAATGTGGGAAAAGATGTTGCTGCCACATTCTTCACAATAGTAAATCTGTAAAAAAAACAGGTAGAAACTGCAATAAGAATTGGGGTCAGGGAATCAGTGCCATTAGAAAGGACAATGGGGACACTGAAGATATTAAAACAAAGATGAAAAGATTTAAAATCATTGGAGTAGGAGGGAGAGGAGGGGCTTAACTATCAACAAACAGAAAGTCATCCGGAAAGTAATAAAAAAACTTATTTCACAGGCACTGAAAGGTTGCTAGGACTGTAAATTCCAGCTGTTTATGGAGCATCTATCAGCCTATAGAAGCAACAACTTCCATTCACCAGGGTAAAAGCACGACATCTGTTTGCATTTATTGATGGCAGAGACATAAAAATGGGTCAAAGTTGTGGATAGTTGTCCCCGTCGCTAAGTAGCTTAGTAAATATAAAATATGATAATCATAAATCAGAGTGTATACAATAAAGGCAGCCTTATAATCTTCCTCGTTTATGGAAAACAGGACACTGAAAACATATCCTGGCTGTATATTAAAACTTCAGGCTTCTTTATCTCCTCTTATCGTCACTTCTTTGGCTTGCCTGGTATCTCTCCTTACCTGATCACTTACTGTCACAGTCATTTGGGTCATGAGCAGGCATGTGTGAGTCAGCTGTATAAAATGTAAATCATAAGTGGCACCATTCTATTCAACAGTTATTGACGTATGTAATACTATCACATTGCAAAAAGATGTTGATTTATTTGATGTACTGCCCCCCTTCCCCCTGAAACTGGGAAAGACTCGTAGCAGTATTAAAAACAATATGGATAAAATAGATAAAAACCAGTATAGGTAAAGCATGTAAAAGTTCCTTGAGTTAAAATCCATCTAAAGAAGCTAGACTGTCAAGCCACTGTTAAGTTTTAAAAATAATTTAAAATGGGTCAGTGTGGTGAGGAGCACAGGAGAATTGTTCCATTAAAAAGCCTGTGCTGTAATAGCTAGTTTGTTGTCCACTGTGGCCATTGGAGCAAAGCCATTAAGAACACAGAAAGAGCCTCCCCAAAGTGTCTGCTGTACAAACAGTGAAGCTATCCCTTACTGCAGATGAAATCAGTATCCCTGACAGGATAAAGTACAATGCAGTTGGACTGCAATAAAATGAAACTGCTGTTTTTCATTGGTCTCGACCCAAATAAATGTTTCTCGAGAGTGGGGCCATTCCTTCTCAGGGTGTTTTAGTTGAGGATTTATTCTTTCAAATGTCCACAATGAGTCACCTTCAACATCTAGAGTGAATTGTATTTTCAGTGTGACACCTTCAGACAACAGCAGAGAAAAGTTATAAATGAAATGCACCTGAGGGATGATCGGCAATCATATCGCTCTGATTGTTCTTTGTAATATCCACATTTTCTTTACAAGATGTGGAACTGCTGACTGTACTTTATTTTGAACAATCTACTGAGCAGCACATACTCATATTAAAATGGGTTTTCAGAAGGCTTACACAAAATGTGGTTTGCATTAACTACAACACAAAACAAATTAAGGGTGTGTTTGCAAAGCCTGTTTTTCATATGGCTGAGACATATATTTCTGTAAAAATTACAGGGGCCAGGCTGTGGAGTATTTACTTAGTTTCTAGTCAGGAAACAGTTCTCGTTGACGTAAATGCTCCAAGACAGGACCCACAAGATTCCTTTTTAAATATATTGTTGGTAAGAAATCTTTTTCAGTTGGTTACCCAAAATAAAATAAATATAAAAAACCACAGAAATGGATAAACATGTCCTTGATAGAAGGACATGCACAAAAGTGTTCCATCAGGCCTATATTATTTGCATTGGAGAGATCCTACGTGCAGTGTTGTGGTGGTGATTTTGTAATGTGTTTGGTGGGTTTAACGTTAACTCTGAAGTTGTCTGAGACTTAAATAAGTGACAAGAGATTTATACAGGTCTTCTCATTTTCCAAGTTAACATTGTCTGTTAAAACAAAGAACTTGCACGTAGTCTAAAATACTGTTGAGGTGTAGGCTTCTGAAGTTGGCTTCCATGGTGCACACACAGATGTTTTCATTCCATGTTGTGTTTCTGCAAATCCTTGCATCTGTGGTTTCCAGTATTATGGCTAACAAGATTTAAAACGGCTTCAGACAACTTGCTTCGGTAATAAACTGTAAATCAGAAGCATCAAATTCTTGGCTTCGTAACATTTTTTTTGTTAATGTTGAAGGTATCCAGGAAAAGTTTTCTACCAGGTTGCATGGATTTCTCAAGGTTTGCTTTGATGTTCTTTACATTGGCATCTGTCTTGTAGAGGTGATATCAAGCCTGCACCATCCAGCTTAGAATACTGCCCTTTTAACAGTTTGCGCTCTCTGTTTACTCCCTTTCATGCCCTCTCTCATTACTGTCTTACAGGAAAAGCCTTACCAGTGTTCTGAGTGCAACAAAGCCTTCAGCCAAAAACGGGGTCTGGATGAGCACATGAGGACCCACACGGGCGAGAAACCATTCCAGTGTGATGTGAGTTGTGTTTCCTTTTAATCAATTTGACTTTAATTTAAAGATGACAGTTAGATAGAAAAGACTGCTAAGACTAGATTCTGGTATGCACTAGCTTCTAATTAAGGTACTCAAACTCAGTGGAGTTCTATGTGAGCAGACGAGCTTCGGATTGTACTGGAAATATATTTTGTGTGTAGCACATCATTGGGTAAATATATATGTTGCAGTTCTTCTCAAAACCCTTGATAATTATTAACTTAAAAAGAAAACAGGTAAGTACAGGTGTGATTTTATTACTCTAGGATTTCTTTGTTTTGATGAAGAACATTTTAAAACTTTTAAAAACTGTAGACTCAAAATATTTTAAGACAGGGTGTTCAAATATTTTCCAAATCATTTCTAAAAAATATCATTGAAACTTAGTCCCACTCCCTTATATACATTTCCCCCCTCTTCAATTCTTTTTATGAGAATGAGGTTATTTTATTTTTATTTAATACTGTGGAGCGGAAATACAAATAATTGTTAATTCTTGATTTTTAAACATTGTTTTGTAGAGGGGTTTTTTCCTCCACATAAACTAGTAAACAGCTCAGGAGATTATTACCTCATTTGTTACTTACAATTACAAATAAACACTATTTAAAAAGTACTGTAAATTCTGTTTGTAATAATTGTTTGGATACACTATATAGTATTTTAATATGCTAGTTGTGGTAATTTTATGTTAAGTCAATTTGTTCATAGTCATATTTTATGTTCCGAAAGTAACAAAATGACTCTCAAGTTGTAAAATGGGGGAAGTGCTAATATAGCATTTTTTCCCCATTTCCCCCTGAAAAAACAAAAAAGGCCTTTTTTTCTGAGCATCATAACTTCCAGAAATTTTACAACTCTAAACTATGCATATGTGTTCATGTATACAAACGTTGGACAGATTTCCAGAAAACCATTTTAAACTTTATCGCATCACAAGCATGATATCATCAAAGGCAGCCAATTGCCCCTGATTATATGCTCCCTTTTGTGCTTTTGGACACACACAACTTTTTCATCTTGTGTGTGAACTGAGTACACCCCAGAACTTAAAACCAGGCTTAAAACCAGGGTACTTCAACGGCCAGATGCAGGGGAGTGGTAGTAGGAGACAGATATCTACTTGTGTGCTCCCAGACACATTTGGTAGGGCCACTGTGAGATACAGGAAGCTGGACTCGATGGGCCTTTGGCCTGATCCAGCATGGCTCTTATGTTCATATGTAACTCCAAAAGGAAGTCTTGAATCAGTGGCTGTTTGCTGCTGGTAGTGACATCATTTCCATTGCACAGAGGGAGATGCATGGCAAAAGTTTAGTCTTTCTAAAACAGTGTCAAAATTCATTTGTATATCAAGGGTGCAAAATGGATTCAATAGCCATGTTTAGTCTGTTGGCATAAAAATTATAAAAAAATCTGGTGGCCCCAAAAAATTAACAAACTTTCTACTGTTGATAGTAATACAGCAGTAGTGGTAGCAGTAGTATTTAAATTATCACTGTACTTTAGGGACTAATAAATAGGCAAGTGATAAAACAAAGAAAGAAGAAGAGAAAGGAATAAGAAAGGTAAAATATGTCATATAATAACTCATCTATATTAATATAAAATGACCAAATATCTGCAGAAAATGTTTGGAGTTGACATCAGCAAAATGTCTTGCATAGCTAAAGGTAGAAGATGCTTTGACTATTGATGCATGGATACTAAGCAATGTTCCCTCTAATTTTCGACAAGTGCTGGGCAGAGTCCCTGCTCTGTGCACATGGAATTCTGGCTGTGACCAGAACCAGGTAGGCAGCAGTGATAACTGGAGGTGTACAGCAGCAATACAGCCCTTGGTGGCCATGCAGCTTAGAAGGAACACTGCAGTGAATCTTCTTGATCTTTTATGTTTCCAACTTGGAAGTATGGTCCTTTCAGGTATAGTCAGCTGCACACAATCACCATAAGCTAAGTTCCAACTCACAGACGTATTATTTTAAGTGTATTTAAGTGTATCATACAAATGTCAAAGGTTTTTCTAGTGCAAGATAAGCACGGTACTGACAAATGTACCATGGCACATAGCTTGAATGTTCAACATTCTCTTAGACTTCTGCACATATAACCTGCAGATAAAAGATTTGCTATGGCTCATTTACAATATGGAATCAGTCCCGACTCCAACCCTACCAGCTGTATGTAGCTTCCCCACCCCACTTAATTCAGCCACTGGTCGTTATTTCCACAGCAGAACAACACAAATCCAAGCCTTCCAAAAAATACTTATTTGGCCATTCAGCTTCCGGAATCCACTAGCTAGCAGGGCACAGATAAGATACAAAAATGATACACAAAATTTATAAATAGTAATCTGTTCTCTTTGAGCTGCCTAGATGCCCGAAGCACATCCGATCTCGCCTGATTTCGGAAGCTAAGCAGGGTCGGCCCTGGTTAGTACTTGGATGGGAGACCACCAGGGAATACCAGGTGCAGTAGGCGCCTAGAGTAGGAACTGGCAAACCACTCCAGTATTCCTGCCAAGAAAACTCCATGGACATGGGGTCATGAAGGGTCGGTCACGACTGTAACAGCACAACACACACTCATACAATCTGTTCTTTAAAATTGTAGTACCCATAAGGAAAGCTCCCACATAAGACCTGGTTTGTGAAAATAGTGATTAATGTTGTCCACCCATTCCACAGTCCTGATGAGAACACCCACCTCTTGTAGTTGGCATTTTGTGTCTTTCTCTGTGTGTGCACGCACACATGCACATGAGTATGAGCATATATGTGCTGTTTAATTTAATTCAACATAAACATATATGAAACAAAACCATCAGTTCCTCACATTATCCTTTACTGCCTTTTAAAGAAATAGGATTATAGGTTTCAGTGTTCTTACTCATTGCAGAGTTTTGGGCCTTTCCCCATAGTAATTTTTCTTCATGTTAATAGCCATAATTACATGGGCCCGTTCCCCACATGCCAAGGGTTTTTCTTTGTGGAACTGCTGAACAGACTGCATCTTTGTTTGCTAGTTTCCGTTCACTTCTGGAAGTGATGTAGAGGAAATGACTGCCCTCTTTAGTGGATGCTTTAGTAGGAAATGCTTGCTTTGATTAGATAGTTGGCATCAAAACACACAGATTATGGGTTTACTCTTCTGGTGATTTCTTCCTGCCTTTGAGTTAAATACCTGTTCTCTGGGTTATAATTACATTAAATTCTCATATGTGATGAGGATGTATCATTTTTCTGGACGTAGGAACATTCATTTCCAGTCAGAGACATGTATATGAACTATGTGGGTTTCACATAGAAGATCTCATATCTCTAGGTACGAGGTATTTGTTTTATTTCCTTTCCTTTTGACATCAAATCCCAGAATTCTTCAAGAATTCCCCAGGTAGAATTTTGAGAGCTGTTGCCCACAAATACAGGCCTACTATGGTTCAGTTCATCCTGGTTTGGGGATCCCGTTTTGCTAAATGAAATGCTGAACACCCCCCTCCCCCGACACTTTGTTTGCTTTGGCAAACTGGGATGGCTTGCCTACCCCTCCCTCCTGTCCCAGTTGCCTGGCTACCTGGTCCTGGGCATAAGCTCCTGACCAGGCTTCTTGCAGGGAAGGTGGTCACTGCAACCTCTCCCTGTTGATCAGGGTGAAGTTAAGGCTGTGACTACATGGTCTACTGACTACTGTGGAACTTGCTGTGGGTGAAAAACTAATGAATTCACTTTTTCACACCCTGATATCATGACACAAAGGGCAGCAGGAACCAGTCAGGTCCTTTTTGGTCTGGAATCCCCACTGCCACCAAGGGACTTCTACTTTCAAGCCAGAATAATACAAACAGTGTTTTCTCTGTGTGATCCATTGTTTAAAAGGATGGGGACGATGACTGTGGGTGATGTCCTGGTCATCTGCTGGGTATGGTGTTCTGGAAAGCAGGAACACCTTTTCCTGCAATCTTTCTCCCTAGTTGCCCTGAAGTATTTTTTTTTCATTTTTGAAACAAACAAATGAGTTTGGCACTCATTGATATATTAATATAGCAATAGATTATCTCTGCACAGACAAAAAGAAGATAAAACAGATATGAAATAGAAGCCATGCTGACAAACTACAGCAGACTACTAAGTTACTGTGGTGTGTGTGTGTATGTTTTTGTACAATATGGAGAGCTCTGGAAATCTGTCCCTTTCCCCTGGTGCCTTATAACAGTCTACCAGTTTTACAAGGAATCTTAAAAGGAGAGCTGGGGATCAGATGAGGACAGCATTAAAGGTCCTTGGAGGGGCATCTATGAATTTTGGCATAGATCAGATCACATCAGATAAAGGGGTCAAGTGAAGACTGGCAGAAAAACAATCTGCCCTCTTGTAATCCAAATAGTTGTGTAAAATAGGCTGTGAATAAAGTGGCAACAACACTGTGGGCATGTCCAGACTACGGAAGTTGTAGCACTCTGATTCATACTCAAATGGTTCTCTGGTTTTTTGCACATCAGTGATCCTTCTATTAGCCCCAGCGAAGTTTCTTCTCCTGTGAGAAGGATCCAGACAGCTCTTTGGATTGGTCCAATTAGTTTCCCTTTTGATTACTGGCACCCTGTTCCCATCCCCATCTCTACCTGTTGCCGGTCATCTGCCCTCTGCAGCAACTTCCCTTCTGCAACTGGAATTGAAACCTTGTTGTGCCACTTTCTATGTATTCTCATCTAAAGGCATTAAGCATTCTGAATATGCAGAAAGCTCTGTTTGGTAGCTTTACTTTTCTTCTTAGATTCTGCTTTTCCTGGGCAAACCGAAACACGGCTTGCACTGAGAATAGTGCAAAACCATGGCTTGTAAAGCCAAACCACAGGATGGCATTGACTGATGCCCTGATGCACTAGAGATATAGATCTTTGAATGTTGTGCAAGGAAGAGCAAACCAAAAGACAGAAAACCACCAAACATTTTCCCCTGCTGGAAATCATTATAAGAGCTTTTGTCCATTTTTGTGTGTGTGTTTTTAGCAGGGGGTTGGATGGAGGGGGTGTGGAATCATAAGAGTGTTTTTACACAAAAAGTCTCTGTTTTACACAGAGGGAACTTTATTTTGAAATTAAAACTTTGTACATCACAAAATAAAATGTACTACATGCTTCTTGCACCAAACCTACAGGAGTTTTTATTTTGTTTTGCAAATGATAGTTGCATTAGATTTTTGTTTGTTTGTTTTTTTAGTTCCTGGCAGGTTACAGCATCACATGCAATAATGTAAAGATGGAAGGCATCCTGGTTTGTTGTGAAGGTCAAAAATGTCCATTATTATTCCATTGATACCAGATAGAAAAGCCATTGATTGAAATAAGCTGTCAAACCACAACCTCTGGTTTGCTGTTATGTCTACATTTGCAGATGACTGACAAATCAAACTTTGGGCACAATTGTCCAAAACTAAGAGGCTGCTGCATCATGGCCGTCATGGTGAGGTGGAATGGAAGACGCAAATGAATCTGAGTCCAGTTTTTTTGTCTGAGATAGAAGATTTAATTCTTCAGGTGCTCTTGTATAGACTGCATTTAGATTGAAATAAACATCAAAATATGCTGTAGGCTTGTATCCACTTCTTTCCCTATTGAGAGCTCTGCAAGGCATTATTCTACCCATTGGAAATGGCATCCCCCATGATTAATTTTCTACTCACACCAGCAGTTGTAACATAGAAACTGCTGTTAGAGCCATGACATATATAACTGCCATACATGGAACATTTCTTGTACCTGGCAGTGGCTGCCAGGAATGTCTTCTAGGCACAGAAGCTATCAAAGATGGTACAGTAGTAAACTATCATTCATATTCCATGAGGGTGGATAGCTCATTCGAGAGAGGCTGATTTTGGTGCCATCATCATAGAGATCAACAGTGAAGCAAAGCAAAAAGCAAAGTGTTCTGCTTATATACCACCCCATACCACTTCAAGTCGTCTCTGGGTGGTTTACAGTTTTAATGACAGTATGCAGGATAGACATTGCCTCCCCCGCAGCAAGCTGGGTACTCATTTTACCAACCTCGGAAGGATGGAAGGCTGAGTGAACCTTGACCCTGCTACCTGGGAGTGAACACCAGGTCGTGAGCACAGTTTTACCTGCAGTACAGGCATTTAACCACTGCACCACGAGGCTCAGTAACACTTATGAATAAACTAATTTTGGGTTTATTCCTGCTTACTTTTCCATTTTGTCTATGAAAGATGGCATACCATGGAGAAGAGTCAGGTTAACTTTCCACAATCAAGAGAAGAATACAGTCATGTGATCTTCTCCCTAAAATTGAATGTGGACCATCTAAACATGAACTTGGACTCTAAGCATACATTTTCATCCTTTGTATGCTAAGTCATGTGCTATATTTCCTGAGCAAATGGCTGCCATGTGGGTTTTCTAAAATTGATGTTGTACCTTACGGCTTTGAATGTGTTTTGGAGCTGCTTATGTTTCTTGGTATCATATTCATTAGTGCATTTAGTATTATGTGCTAATTGCTAACTGATCTTAAATACTGTCTTTTAATTATCATAAGCCACCTTGAGTCCTTTTTAAGGAGAAAGTTGAGTTAAAATATTTTAAATAAATAAATATTGCTTTTTAATATTTTCACTGGCACTGTGCATTTCAATTGCTGCGTACTAACTAATTAAAAACATTAAACATGAAATTAACTGTGTTCAGTACTTGCATAGTATAAATGAAAGCTTTTCTCTTTTTAGCTTTAAAAGGTATTCTAGAATGGAACATAATTTAAAGTAAAATCTTTCCAGCTTTGATATCAGAATGACACAGAGAAGTTGGGTTTTTGATGATTCACTTTTCCTTTCTGAGATAATCCCTCTCACAGTTTTTCTCCACACATTCAGTTACTTCTTTACAAACCCTTTGTGGCATTCCCTTTGTTTTGTTCTAACCTCGGCACTGCATAATTTATTTATTTGTAGGCTTTTGAAATGTTACAGCCATAGCTTATCAAGGAGAACTTACTGCTCAGTGAGGAAGGGGTATTAAGTGTGCATCTGTAAGCAGTTTATTCTTCTAATTTTGCAAAAAAATAATGTGCCATTGTTAAACTGTCATCACTGTGTGATCGAGACTCATTAAAAGCTACTTACTGGTAGCAGAATTTGACACAGCCCATCTGCTGAGGATGATACTCTCACAATGTATATCCAGTAAGATAAATGATACCTTGGAGATGCTCATATGCCTGCATTTGTGTAAATGTAGTCATCTGTAACCAAATTTAATATGTTTGTGACATTGCCATCCAAAGACATGTACAGTATCATGTACATCTCTTCACCCAGAGTTCCCTCACCACCCAGAGTTCCCTTTGGGAAATTTGGGTGGTCTACAAATTAAATATTTTCCTCCCTGGTAAGCAAACTGTCCCTGCCATGATTCCTGGGATCATGTGCACAAACTGCCTTGGTATGCATGCACATACGTCCTGAGAATCATGGCTATGTTGCTTACTTTACCAGGAAGGAAACGACTGGAACTTTGGCTTGTACTAAGCAGCAGGATTTTGACTACTGTGTTACTGCTTGCTGTTCACACTAAGGAATCTTCTGCTGATGGTAAGGCTTCGTATAATCTGATGTCTCTCCATTGGCTTCTGACACCCAGCTAATAATTTTCATGCTGTGAAGGTATCTTAATAACCCTTTTTCCTAAAGGCTACCCCTTACCAACATAGATTAGCATGCTGTTAGTCTGTGGAACTCCCTGCCACAAGATGTGGTGATGGCATCTAGTAGCAGTACAAGAGAAAGCACTCTCAGGATGCTGAGAACAAAATGGTTTATTAAAAGAGCCCAACACGTTTTGGCCAAAAGTGGCCTTCTTCAGGGACTTTTCACAACAACGTGTGCTCAAGAAAACTCTGGGGGCAGCTTATTGTCTTTTCTGGAGGAAAAGTCCATCACAGGTTACAAACCATGATGGAGATGTGTAATCTCCAGGCTTAAACCTGGGGTACCTCAAGGGGCAGATGCAGGGGAGTGGTATCTAGTCTCCTGTGCTCCCGGACACATTTGGTGGGGCCACTGTGAGATACAGGAAGCTGGACTAGATGGGCCTTTGGCCTGATCCAGCATGGATCTTCTTATGTTCTTATTAGTGGGGCTGGTTGGGTACAGGCAAGGCCTTAAGAAGTCATGGTAATAAACAGACATTCATTGCTGCAATATATGCATGTAAATTACGGTACCCTTTGTAGCCATAGTATGTAACCCTATAAAACTGGACCACTCTGCTGTGCTTTCCCTTTCTCTCTTGGTGTGTCATCCTCTGGGGGAGGCAGCTTTACCATATGTGGGCCAGCTATCACAGTTTTCCATAAAAAATGATAGGACAATTGAGATCCAAGGAGCCTCGTGGCGCAGTGGTTAAATGCCTGTACTGCAGGTAAAACTGTGCTCACAACCTGGGGTTCAATCCCAGGTAGCAGGCTCAAGGTTCACTCAGCCTTCCATCCTTCCGAGGTAGGTAAAATGAGTACCCAGCTTGCTGGGGGGGGGCAATGTGTAGCCTGCACACTGTAATTAAATTTGTGAAACCGCCCAGAGACTACTTAAAGTGGTATGGGGCGGTATATAAGCAGAACACTTTGCTTTGCTTTGCTTTTTTGCTTTTTGCTTATCCAAAATTGACTGTTGACTGTTGATATACCTACTTTCTTTTTTGTTTGTTTTGTCTTTTCATCTGCGATTTAGGTTTGTGACTTGTCATTCAGCCTGAAGAAAATGCTGATCCGGCACAAGCTGACTCACAACCCCAACCGCCCCATGGCTGAATGCCAGCTGTGCCACAAAAAGTTCACAAGAAACGACTACCTCAAAGTACACATGGAAAATGTCCATGGAGAAACAGACAGCTGATTTTAGCTTTCATGAGAGGGTGTCCAGTGTTCACTGTGGCAGAGTACAAACTCCAGACTTATCACCTAAGGAGCAAACATAAACTCAGAAAAAAAGAGAACCCTAATGTTTTCATGCAATCCCTTTTTTCATTGTTGCTTTTGCATTTATGAGTATTCTTTTTTTAATGTCTGCCAAATTAAACAAAGTTAGAATAGAAATAATTAAGTTAGGAGTATGTGTGAAGATTCTCAGTCATCCAGGTGAGTTTATCTAGAAGTTGAGTCATGGCAACTGGACTTCTTTTTCTTGAGAGATACAAATGTTTCACTGTTCATCCAAACAGCTTCATCAGTCTGAAGAAAGCTAGTTGTGAGTCCTCCATCTTATAGTCTGGAATATAAGATGAAGGACTCACAACTAGCTTTCTTTGGACTGATGAAGCTGTTAGGATGAGCAGCGAAACGTTTCTATCTCTCAAGGGAAAGAATTCCAGTTGCCATGACTCAACTTCCAGATAAGTTAGGAGTGAATAACCCACAGGTTGGAAACTTTACTTTTTTGGACTACGATTTCCAAACCAGCTTAACCAAGCCACGCTGTCTATGAGACTATGAGAGTTGTCATTCAAGAAATGAACCTATCCAGGCTCTGAGATATACAAGAGCATTTTAAGTGGATAAATGGTTCTCAGAATCTGTCATCATATTATGTAACATGCAGCTACTGTATGTATCCTGATGGGAATCCAACACACACATTCAGCATGAACTTCAGACTCTGATCATGCTGGGGGATAAGTACATATTTCTGCCACACCTTATCAATTATTTTTATGAAGATTTTCCCCTCTACCTTATTATGCCTATAAAGCAAAAATGAATACGTGCTATTTAATGAAAGGCCACCTTCTCACTAGGGTGTAAGTACTATGGAGTTCTCTGGGTGCTACTTCCAAGTATGAATGCTTAGAAGTGCAATAGATATCCTGGAAACAATGCAACAATCTTGTCAGGATATGAATCAATGTCAGATTACTGTGGGAATATATTTATGGGGAATATAAGACTCAGTCTAGGTGCTAGTGGGCTGCTCCCATCATCCTTCATCACCTGCTGCTGGTTAGGGTTGTTGGAAGTTGCAATCCAACAACGTCTGGAGGGACACATGTACCTCAACCCCTTTGGTGCTCTCTTTGTTTGTGACATTTTATCAATCAAAAGAATCCCATCAAGTCAATGCCTTGAACTCCAGGACTTCTCATTTTCAAGCTTGATGTCTTATGCGCTGGGGATAGTGCCCAGGAACCCGAATAACTCTAATTGACTTAGTTGTACAAACTGAAGTTCAGGAACTCCCTTACCGTATAGAGACTGTACTGCAATGTTGGTTTGCAGGTGGTAGATGAAAGTCTTTGCAACAGTTTCTTATGATGTATAATTATACTTAGGAGTATTATAGTGGCTAGATTTTTATTAGCCAGTGAACTGACCTCCATTCTGTTCACCAGTCTAATTATTCAGGCAAAAATTATCCAGGCAAAGTTAATTCTGGGTTGTATGTAGCTCAATTATTGAACTACTAGAATGTTTTTCTAGCATTGCTCGGGGGGGGGGGGTCAGCATGGTCTGTATTACATTGCATCCGCCTCCAGTGGGATTATGCACAGTTTAGAAAGAGACTTGTGCAATCTTGTTTATTTGTATTGTAGAGTTGCATAATTTCAAATGAATCTGTCATTCATATTCACATTTTTATGAAGATAAAAACTGACTTAAGGATAATTTGCCAGCAGCACAACTTTTTCAGGAAGTACATTCTCTGTTGTTTATAAGATGTCTGCAAATTCTCATGCTTAAGCAAATGAAATCAAGGCATGGCTAAAAGGAAGCAAAGGAGGCAGCAGCATGTTTGGAGGATACAAGGTTGTTTTAAGACATATACTGTATGTTTACAAGTGATTTTTTTTAGTTATTCAAGTATTGTAAAACATGAGGATTCATAATACTGTATACAATATATGAAACAAAAATGTGATTTATATCCAGTACTGTCAATTTAACATCAAAAATGGAAAAACAGAGTCTAGGTATTTTGATTGTCACTTTCATAGTCTAATTCACTGTGATCCATAGTATGAAGAGCCATCACACTGAATCAATCCACTTTTGAAACTGTTGTCCCTTTCTCATTATGTTAGTTCAAAATTGTGCAGATATTTTGCTCAATAGTAATTTCCACCACCTGTAGCAATGATAACCAGTGGTGAAAATTGTCAGGAATCCTGGTCTTCCTGATTCCTCACCACTATGTCCTGTACTTGGCTTACTCCTTTGTTCATTTTGTTTGGGCAAATTCCTGTTGCTTTGTTAATGATTGCAGAAGGTAATTGGTTTAACTTACAGCAGTTATTTCCTATTAGCAAACAAGTTCCCCACTTGGATTTTTGAAGAGGTGCCCATTTGGCAGATTCACACTTGCCTTAAGGTACAAACAGAATCTCATTGATTGGAAGCGAGAGGCTGCTGCACATTACCCTTTGCCTTTTGTGAGTGGAACTAAGTGGGGCGTGGTGGCTCAGCAGACTAAGGCTCCGAAAATTGTTGGCTGCAAAGTCGGCAGCTCGGCGGTTCGAATCCAGGGTGCCACGCAATGGAGTGAGCTCCCACTGTTAACCCCAGCTCCTGCCAACCTAGCAGTTTGAAAGCATGTAAATGTAAGTAGATAAATAGGTTCTGCCATAAAAAGCGGGAAGGCAAAACAGTGTTTCCTTGCAGCCATGCTGGCCAAGTGGCCATGGACTTGCACAACACTGGCTCTTCGGCTTGAATACGCAGATGAGCATTGCCCCTCGAGTCAGACATGATTAGCATGCATGTGCAGGGGGAAACTTTAACTTTTACCTTTATAGCAACTGCCCACCTATCTATCATTCCACAAAGAATTGTCAGAAAAAGAAGCAGTTCAACTGTTTCCAAGGCAAACCCCTCATGCATTTACAGCTATACACCATCCATATCCCCTGGCCAGGAGCTTGTTTAAAAGCCATGAAATAGTCCATCTGCAAAACCAACATGTATACATAAAGCTCCTCCAGGCAGAGAGGCACATGCTATGTTTACTAGTAATCTTCACAATCTGCCTCAAATTGTCAAGTTGGCAGCATGCCGTTTCAGAGCAAACGTTAACACTGGGTCAGACCCTTCTAAGAGAGTAGATCCTTGTGCAACAAGAAGGTTTATGTATTGCAATGCTAGTGTGCTGTTCCCTGGCTTGCTTCTAAGGGTGCAGTGTTACACTGCCCAAAAAGCAGGACTGAAGGTAGAGGAAAAGCATGAGTAAATGCAGGCCCATGGCTCATCGTGGCATTTGTGGCGCAATTCACAGGTTCACTGAGCCAGTAACCTCTGGCATTAGCTACCTGTGGAGATTCTCAGACATCCATGTGAGGTTAACCGGAAGTCAAGTCATAACAATTGCTTTTCTTGTGAGATCAAAATGTTTTGCTACTCATCCAAGTAGCTTCTTCAGTCTGAGGAAGGTTGGTAGGAGGCTTCCAATTTATAGTCCACTTTGGTTTCATCCCACCCTGGTCTGAATAGGCTTGCTAGATGGACAGTGGCTTGGGTAAGTGAAAGTCACATCTACACAGCCCTTCCCAACACCCATTAAGTGGGGGTTATTAGCAGTGGTCTTCCTGTTGGAGGTGTGAAGTGGTTCTGATTTGTTGGGGATAGATGGAAGGGCAGCATGATAAATGGTAGGCAGATTATGCCTGTTCTTTTCTCCACCTGGAATGCATGCAGGCTGCCAGCATAAAGGTCTGCATGACTTCTAGGAAGGAAGTGGCCAATATCACCCCGACGCTTTGACTGACTTCCTTATATTCACTTGTTCTAATATACGTGTGTCCCCCCCCCACACACACCCCTTGTCTCTTCTCCCACACCTATGCATTCATCTCGCAGGCCAGCTCTTGGGTCTGGAAATCTTTTTCAGAAATCTGCAAAGTCACATCATAACAAGTTCCATCAGAATCTAGTCTGCATTACTGCAGATCAGCTAAACTTGGTATGTGTTAATGTGAACACAAATCCTCCTGCATATCCCTTCCCAACACTCTCTGTCTCTCTCTCTCTCTCTCTCTCTCTCTCTCTCTCTCTCACACACACACACACACACACACACACACACACACACACACACACACACACACACGTTTTTGTGTTCTTCCTGTTCTGTTCATTAGCTCCATCAATAATCAATTAATCTTGAGTACTTTAAGTTTAAATGTGCTAATATGCATTTGAAGTGGTCTAGAAACTAGTTGAAGTGTCAATATTGTATTGTAATAATTACTCATTAGACATGGGCACGACCAGAAAAAATGACATTTCGAGTTTTCGTTTGTCGGAATGGGTCTGTTTCGGCTCGTTTCCGTTTGTCGCAAAAAAATTTCAAAAATTTGTTGTTTCGTTTGTTGTTTGTCATTTGTCGTTTCCACCGCGATTTAGCGCGATTTGACTACTTCCCAGAGCATAGGGGCATCCCGCAATTAGGGCCGGCGCTAGGTGTTTTTGCGCCCTAGGCGGCGGGGGGGGCGGGGGGAGGTGCGGGCCGGCGGTGGTGGCGGGGGGGGCTGGGGGGGCGAGTGGGCAGGCAGCGGCGCAGACCGCAGGCGGGTGGCAGCGCGGGCGGACGGGCGAGTGGGCAGTTAGGATATCACTTAGGATAGAGGTTCTGTTCTTGGCTTGCACCCCAAATGTGTGTGTGTGCAAGCAAATTGAAGTTAGGAAAATAGAAAATAAATGGTAGTATATAATATATTTTTAAAATAAATCCACACCTCCCACTCCCAGTCGAACCTCCCCCTTTATCCAATAGCAGAAAAAAATCCTCACAAACCGCCAGAGAAGAAATAAAGAATAAACTGCTATTCCCTTCAGCAGACAAAGCTGCAGGGAATCAAAGAAATTATTTTCTAAATTCAACTCCCTCCCTGCCTGCCTAACTTAAATCCTAAAGCCTCCAGCCTCCCTCCTCAATCTTGATTGGATCACACCAGCAGCAGCAGCCAGCCCTCCTCCCTCAACCACATCCATACACCCGACCCGACTGCGATTTCTGGAAGGTGCCTTGGCTTTTTATGCCCTCCGAGACATCCAGAAGTGTCAGTCAAAAACCTGGCGATGCCATTGGTGGAATGGTTCAAACAATTTGCATGGTCCCATCCCATGCCCAGCCCAAATGGGCAGGTCTAAAAAAAAATAAAAAAGAATAAAATAAAATAAATACGACATTTTATTGCTATAAAAAACCCACTGCTGCTACTATTAAAATTCAGGCATTTAAAATAAATAAATTTTACATGTTTCTGTGGTGATTTGGTGTGTGTTTTTTACCACAATTTCAAAAGAAAAATTGCGGTCGCCATTTTGGATCCCCCCCCCCACGGCATGGCATGGCGAGATGACGAGGATGACCCCCCCCAGCCTGGTGCAAGCAGCCCAGGACAGGAGAAGAGGGGGGAAGGCCGGGGACCCCACAGAAACCACCCCTCTGGTCGGTGGCAAAGCCTCAGGCAGGCATATTTTCGCCTGCTTTTTTGGCCGGGAGTCGGGTTTTTTAAAAAAATGTTTGAAAACTTTTTCCGTGCTTCGCATTGCGTGATCGCCGCGATGCCACAAACGGAAACGAAAAACCCAACCAAATTTTTCTTTTTTCGGTTCGAGTTCGAGTTCTGACAGCTTAATTATCGTTACCGTTTCCGTTATGTAACGGAAACGATAACCGAAAATGGAAATGACAATTTTGCCGAGGTGCCCATGTCTATTACTCATTCCAACTAACAACCCCCCAAACTATGTATTAAAAAAGTGTAGTTTTCCGATTGGCTTCAAAGATACTGTATGCATACTTCTAAATAAAACCGAAGTCTCATCTAAAGATTACTAAGGAATAGGTCATTTACGGCTGTTTGTTGTATTCAGCTAATACTCCAACCTAACCTAACAGAAGACACTGCTTACCACTCAAGAAGCCTCTGCTTTCAGCACAAAGCTAACTCTAGTATAAGCTGAACTAGAGTGCTATCTTGTTGTTCAGCAGGAATGCAACCCAGGGTGCTGCTATTAATTTGAATGCCTACCCAAAATACTTCCCCCTTATCTGGACTGGTTGTCCAAGCATTAGTCTTCAATCAGTCCATTGCTACTGACTGGCATTCCCTTGTCTTTCCTAGGTAGAGGTCTGACTATGATGTTACAACCTATGGGGAAGGGGACTTGCATAGAACATGCACTATGCACAAGCTGCCAGTGTCTTTTTCAGCAACAACAAACTAGTTTCACTTACTTAAATAGAGATTCCTTGCCCTATTCCTGATTCACCATGGGATGAAGTTCTGTGGGTACCACCACATAGAATCATATAATTGTAGAAGAGTGACATTGGAAGGGGCCTATCAGGCCATCAAGTCCAACCCTCTGCTCCATGCAGGAATACAGATCAAAGGATATCTGCTAGAAGGTGGTCCAGATTTCTCTTGAATGTCTCCAGTGTTGGAGCACTCACCACCTCTTGAGGTAACTGGTTCCACTGCCATACTATTCTAACAGGATGTTTTTCCTGATATTCAGCTGAAACCTGGGTTCTCTTCATTTGAGCCCATTGTTGCGCATCCTGCACTATGGGATGATTCAGAACAGATCCTGTCCCTCCTCTGTATGACAGCCCTTCAAATATCATATCCCTCCTCAGTCTTATTTTCCCTAGGATAAACATGCCCAGTTCTTGAAGTCTGTCCTCATACGGCTTGGTTTCCAGCCCCCTGATCATCCTTGTTGCTCTCAACTTGTTCCAATTTGCCTGCATCCTTCTTGAAGTGGGGTGTCCAGAACTGGACACAGTACTCAAGTTGAGGCCCAACCAGTGCTGAATTATACAGAACAGACACCCTTGTGTGACATTCAAGGTAGTGTATCTTAGTGTGTCAGTTTCTTGGAGTGTGTGGAATGGAGGGTGGAGATGTACTTCCTCCTCTCGCAAACTTGCTTCTCAATCCAGGATTCAAAGTCAAACCATCTGAGTAACATACTCCCCCAATGCCCCATTTTAAGTACAAATATCTGCCGCTGAGAACCTCACTTTCAGCAAAGGCCCTGGATTACAATTGTGCATTTAGAAATATTACTTATATGTCTCCTCTTCATCAAACTAAAGATCTATGCACAATTGTACTACTTATTACTGTCCACTAGAGATGGGCACGACTTAGCGGTATTCCGTTACTCGGTTCTGTTACTCTACGGAAACGGTAACGGGAATTACTCTGCCACACTTCGAGCTCGAACCGACGAATGAACAATTTTGGTCTGATTTGTCGTGCTCGTTCCTTGCATCGCGCGATGCCACGCGGCACAGAAAAAAAGTTTTTAAAAGTTAAAAAAACCCGGTTCCCGGTCGAAAAGCAGGCGGAAAAATGCCTGCCGTGCCTCAGGGCACCTACCAGAGGGGTTGTTTCTGGAGGTCCCCAGCCTCCCCCCCATCCCCCGTCCTGGGCTGCTCTGGTGGGACTCGCTGCAGGCTCGCAGCCAGCAAAAAGCCCAGTCTCGCCGCCGGCCGCCGCAATTAAAGCACAAGCAAGCGGCACGGACGGCACAGGAAAAAACTTTTAAACTCTCCCCCCACCCATTCCCGGGCCAAAAAAGCAGGCGGAAAAATTCCTGCTTGACTAAGGGCGCAGGGCACCTACCGGAGGGGTGGTTTCTGGAGGGGGGGGTCCCGCCTCCCCCCCGTCCTGGGCAGCCGGACTCGCCATGCCATGCGGTGCGGGCGGGGGATCCAAAATGGGGCGGTGAACGCAATATTGTTTTTGAAATCGTGGTCCAAAAACACACAAGCACAACAGAAACACGCGAAAATTTATAAACTGCCAGATTTTTCACAGTAGCAGTGGGTTTTTTCTTGCAACAAAATGTCTCTCCTCTCCTCCTCTGTCCTCCATTGATTTTTTTTTACACCTGCGCAATGATGGGCTGGCCGAGTGGCCAGCCATGTGGGAGTGGACGACCATGCAAATTTTTGGAGCCATCCCACCAATCGCATGGCCACTTGGCCATGGAGACTTCTGGGATGTGCCAAAAAGGCCCCTAAAACCTGCCCTAGCCCCCTAACCCTAACCCTAATCCTTGACTCCAGTCCTTACCCATACGTCACAGACTGTCTTCTTAGTGGGTCAGAGAGGCACCCAGAGGTGCAACCCACTAGCGCACCGTAACCTTACCCGTCACTAGCCTAACCCTAGCCCTTGCACTAACCCACCTTAACCCTAAGCCAGATCTACTTGCATTGCACTACTTCTGTGTGAGACATGGTGGTGTGAGAGCCTTAGGCATCACCTATGGCTCTGGGTTCACTGCCATCACTAGTCTCACTATCTGCAACTGGTATGCATATCCATATGGCTATTGCATACCATTTTGCAGCAGCAGCAGGTGAGGAGGGGAGACCCCCATGTTGAGGGGTCTCTTGGAGCCTGCTTCCCTTTCCTAGTGGGTGAGGATAGGAGGCACCCACGGGTGCCTCCAGGAGCCCGCTTTCCCTTTATAGCGGGCCAGAGGAGGCACCCACCCCACAGAGGTGCCTCCAGGAGCCCGCTACCCCCCCAAAAAAACCAGTACTAATGAAAATGAAAAAATGAAAAAACAAACGATTAATTTTTGCGAATTTTCGCAAAAAACGGAAACGACCCAAAACGGAACCGGCCCGACTAACGACAACTTGAAAAAAAAAAATTTCAAGTCGTGCCCATCTCTACTGTCCACTGTGTGCAGCAATGCATATTATCGAGCTAACTGTCACTATTATGCACTCACCCAGACAGTATGTGTGAGTTGTTTCCATAAATGGAGTACATTAATCTAAGGCAGATCAGAGATATTTTACAAGCTGCCATTTCTGTAGAGATGTAATTTGAGAACCATTGTTCTGTCAAGTCTTCTCTGAGATGTTCACAAATGAACTTTCAGCTGTCCATTGTGCTGACAGGCATGCACGGGATTTCAAGTTTAAAAGGCTTATGTTAAGTGACTTTATTGAAACATGTCACTTCTGTTTAGCAGTTATAATTCACTCAACCATGTCACTTTGTGAGGAGCAGTCCAATCTGCTTTGCTCAGTGGAAAACCGTAGAGTGAGACAAGAGTTTTGCCTCTACAGCTTTGCAGTGACCAAAATATTTTAGACTGATGAGGCAATCAAAGAGAAGTAGTCTATATATAATACTCTGCAAAAAAGCTGCTACAAGAATAATATGTAACTGTTGTTTAAAAGATTTTAAAAAATATGCAGAACTAATAAAATAGTGTCTCATCCAAGAGTGGTGCGCACTAGATTCAGATAAATTTCCATGTGAATTTGGCCTGTTTGGATGAGGGTTAGTGCTTTATAAAGTGGACTTGGCTTCAAAGTAACCAGAACCAAAGTCTGGATTAAGCTCCATACTGGATTTCAGTTTCAGGAAGACAAGGAATGAAAAAAGAACATATTTCTGGTTCTGTAAAAACACCCAGGGTGAGAAAGAAGAGATGGAGGGAACTAAGTGACTGGGTCAAAGTAAGTTGGAATTGATTTTACAGCTGCTGATGTTGCATTTTCATTTCATCCCAATTAAAATAGATGGACAGGACATTTTAGTCAAGTTCTTGTTCATAGTTAATTCCCCTTGGTTGTTTGTGGGTATGCAACTGTGTGCATGATCTGGATATTTAAGAGTACACCAAGGGCAGCCAGAGTGAATGTGCCCACCAGGTACATATTTCTGGGTTTATCATGCATTAACCCAATAGTGCTCTGGCCTATTTATTTAAAGTGCTTATAAAGGTTTGATACATTTCAAAGCAAACTACAGGATGACTATGTGTCATCAGTACAAATAATTATTGTTCTATTGGGTACAAGAGTTGATTTCATTCACCTTTTTTGGCTCTTGGCTTTTCCAGAGCCTTTGCTCCTGTGAAGGACTGGTGTAAATTTGGTCCTGAAGACTTTTCATGACTTGCCCCAAAGTCAGGAAATCTGAAGAACTGTTTGCACGTGTGTGTTTTTAAAGCAGTCCCCATTAGGCAGAGTCTACCAAAGGGATAATGTGTAGATAGCACAAGGACATAAGATGGTAATATAATAGGTTCTAGGCAAGATCCTACCTATAAATATTCCTATTTTGTCTGACAAAAAGAGGGGAAGTATTGGCACATTTTTGAAATTCAGTCATAGAAGAGGTGTAAAGTGCCATTGTGGGCATCAGTGAATGCATTCTCTCAGCACTGCATAGCTAACCTACTATCTGAATAGAAAACACTTGAACAGAGAGTACTTCAGAACATGTTCACACCCTGAAGTGTTACCATACCTTGTAAAGGTCTACCACAAGGTTGGCATTGCTTCAGTACATCCCAGAAGTGACTACTGCTTTTTAGCCAGCTCAATGAGAGGAAAGATTTTGCTTCATTATACATTTGAATAGTTCAATGCATTCTTAGGGCTGTTTCCAAATTTACCTGTAGTTTTAGGCTTAAGCAAAACCCCTAGATAGGTGTGACAAATAGGTGGCAGGTTCCCCACCAGGGTCATCCTCTAATTTCTTTACATTCTAACTTCGTTTGAACTGTGGCTCTGTTTAACTAGATATTCTTTGTTGGCAATCTGTTTCATCAGGAAAGAGTAATATGTGGCCCTGCAGTTTTAAGAATGCCACTCTCACCTTCCCTCACATTTGGTAATGTTGGGCAGAGTGAAAAGGAGAGGTAATCATAGGCCAGATGACTGGTGCAGTCCAATAGTTGCCACCCTTGCATTAAACAATGCTTGTTCTTGCTTAGTGGCTTATGTCTCTGGCTGCAGACCTAGAGGCTGGGAGTGCAATTGCCCTCTGGGCCTCCTTGACATGGGCTGGACTTGATGATCCATAGGAAGTTCCAGCAATGCAGTTCAAAGCTGATAATATTATTATTATGCTGTGCCATCAAGTCACATCTGACTTATAGTGAATCTAATAAGGCGTCCAAGGTGTGTGAGATCTTGAAGGTGTAGTTTTACCAATGCCATCCCCCAGTGAGTTTCCATGGCTGAGCTCAGAGCTGAGCCTAGGTCCCCCGAGCCCTACTCCTACGGTCTGTTCTGATGTTGTAAACAACACTGTTGTGCCCTGCCAGGCTTGCTCTGAAAAAGACCTTGCTATTGGGAATTCAATTCCCCATTGTGCCTAGCAGACAGAGGTTAGACCTGTCCCTTGTAGCTCTACAGTTCTATGATTATTATTATTATTGCTATCATGGATTTTACCCTACTTTCTACCAAGAAGAGTGAATGTCACCTTCATGCATGAGAATTTATTTATCGAGAATAAAATCAAAATCTTATAATTCTGTATGCAAAAGAAGCAAAACAAACTCACGTTTCTTTCTTTTTTTCCTCCCCACCCAACCTTATAGCTCAGCAGTTAATTCAGCACTGAGTGTTAACTGACACATTAAGTGTCACTTTCCCTGTGTCTTGTTAGTTCTGCTCATGTGACATCCATCTTTCAAGCAGTTGAGTTGATGGTTAACCCTTGGTTGCTTCTCAGGTTTCCAAACAGTGAGATCAGAGGCTTTGTTTGACATGCACTCTCTCATCACCCTCCAGTGACAAAAGAAACCAGCTAACCAGAATGGCTGAGACATAGTGAAAGGCCAAATGTCCCATTTCTCTCTCTCCCCTCTTGTGTATTCTCTCTGAAGAAGGCAAGAATGCATTCCTAGGTCTCATGATCTGGCTATGACATGAGATTAGCGAACTGAGGATCAGCAAGCAAGCAAAGGAGGATGGGGAAAATGCAAAGGCAAAGCAAAAATCTGGAGGCATTTAATGTTTGCCAATGAAGGGACAAGCGAGTGAACTGTTTTGATGTATATCTGTGTTCAAAGAGATCCACAGAGTGTGAATTACCGAGACCACATGAGAGACTTCAGCTCAGAAACAGAAGCTAGGACCCATTCTTGGGTATTCTAGATATGGAGTAGTCAGATATGGCTTCCACCAATTTCCTTTTTCTGAGACTGCTCTAAGACTGCACAGGTTGCTTAAGGCCACAAGCTGGCTTTTCCCCTTTGTGTAGCCTTTGGGCTAGAAGATTACACAGTATATAAATCCAATCCAATCCAATCCAATCCATCCATCCATCCATCCACCCAACCATCCATCCATCCATCCATCCATCCATCCAACCAACCAACCAACCAACCATCCACTTCTCCTGAGAGGCAGTGTAGGAAATCAGAATCCCAACTTCTGGCTTCTCAGCCAGTACCTAATACATAGTGTACACACTTGATTAATGCATGTTGAGGCAAAAAACCCAATTACATTTATAAACTGATGGGGTCTGAACTCTCTGCAACAAACCAGGAAAAGGACCTTGGTGTCCCGGTGGACAGCTCAATGAAGGTGTCAACCCAGTGTGCCACAGCAATGAAAAAAGCAAACTCAGTGCTAGGGAACATTAGGAAGGGTATAGAAAATAAGTAAGCAAATGTCATTTTCCTCTTTATAAATCTATGGTCAGTCCCCATCTGAAGTACTGTGTACATTTCTGGTCACCATACCTCCAGAAGGATATTATGGAAATGGAAAAAGTGCAGAGGAGGGCAGCCAGAATGATCAGGGGACTGGAACACCTTCCTTACCATCTGAGGCTGCAACAGCTGGGCCTCTTCACTCTTGAAAGACGGTGCCTAAGAGGTGACCAGATTGAAGTTTATAAAATCATACACTGTGTGGAGAACGTAGATAAGGAAAAATTGTTTTCCCTATTGCACAACAATAGAACTAGGGGGCACTCCATGAAACTTTTGGGTGCTAGAGCTCAAACAAATAAGATAAAGTACTTTTTCACCCAGAGGATCACTGGTCTCTGGAACTTCCTGCCAGAAGAAGTGGTGACAGCTGTCAGCCTTGACAGCTTTAAGAAAGGATTAGACAAGTTCATGGAGAACAAGGGTGTCAATGGCTATCATTATGGAAGCCTAAGGACAACCCCCGGGTTGGAGAGATAGGCAGGATATCTCTCAATACCATTTGCAGGAAATCGTAAGCAGGTGAAGACATCTGCTTGGGAATACCCTGAAGCAAATGATGAGCCACTCTGTGAGACAGAATGCTGGACTGGATGGGCTGTGGCCTGCTCCAGCAAGGTTGTTCTTATGTTCTTATTATCTGTGAACAGATTTTGATTGATAAAATTGTCCAACTTCCTGTTCCATTGTTGGAAACAAACTTTCTTTTGTCCAGACATCAGCAATCAAGGATTTTGGTTAGAAGATCCACCTTCAAAGATTTTCAATAGGCCTTATCTACCTTACAGGATTGCTGGGAAAATAAAATGTGGAGGAAGTGGCTGCCCTGAATTCATTGGTTAAAAAGCCCTAATCTGAACAGTGACTAACAAACAAGGTCAAAATAAATATCAATATTTTTTACACTGAAAGTTGGAAACATTTGGTTTTACTCAAGAGAGACAGTTTCTGTGGAACTTTCACAAAGAAGGCTTACTTCTCTGAGGAAAGAGACTGTGTGGTTTCACCATCTTGGTTCCAATTTAAACAGCTGTTCAAATAGAAGTGGAGGAAAAACTGAAATAGTTTCTGTGGCAGCCGAAGCAATTCATGCCTCTTTACTACACTTGGACATGACTGCCATGTGTCTATGTATTTCAATCCCTTATAACTCTCATGGAACTATTTTTGAAAGAAGCTTAGACATTACATACATACACCTTTATTGGCATTAAAACAAAGAAAATAGAACACAACCAAAACAGTGATGGTAAACCATTGTCAAGTAAAACAATAGGTAAAAAGCCAAAAAGGGGATACACTCTCATTTCTTATTAATAACAGCTACTACAAAATCTGCAACTTGTAAGGTGACCCATTCGGAATTGTCGCGAAGTAAAATGCTTGTGTATTCCTCTGGAGGGCCAGAGAACATAGACATAATTGGGTCTAAAAACTCTTTGCGTAACCTAGTATGGGCAGGGCAACGGCACAGTATATGAGGGACTGTGTCTGGTTCAAGTTGACAAAATTTACAAAGCCTCTGGGACAGTGGTATACCCAAGTATCTTCCTGAGAGTACTGAGGAGGAGAAAATATTGAGTCTAGCCAACATGAAAGCACGTCTCTTATTTGGATTAATTAGCTTGCGGAAATAACAGAAATCATGGCCAAAGACCGGGGATAGGTTAAAGAAACGTGGAGAGCAGGTCCAATTTAGATTAGAGGAAAGTAATTCAGTTTCTTCTTCAAATAATTTTGCCTTAATGGTCAAGTAAGCTCTTTTAAAGTCAAAGTTGGCAAAATAGTCAAGAGTAAAGCCTAAGTTGTGGAGTTTGTTTACAAAGAGGGAATCCCAGGTGGAAGTAAAGGGATCCTTTAAAAGATTGAAAAGTAAGGAACCAGGGGAGGAATTATAATGGAGGGCTAACCAGTATTTGATGGCCCGAGACCATGCCAAAGTGGAAGGTAAGTGAATGCCCAACTCAAGGATCATGGTTGAGAGTTTGATTGTGTTGGGAACACCTAGCATTTGCCTTAAAAAGGGGGCAATTACCAAGTCTACTTTTGTGGAAGCCGCCTTGATCCAAACTGGAACTCCGTACAGAAGCTGACTCAAGGTCTTTGTCTGAAGAACCTTGAGGGCCGCAGGTACATACAGGTTGCCACTGTGGTAATGAAAACGGGATACTGCATTCATTTTTTTTTTTTAAATACGTTTTTATTAAAGAATTTTAGTATACAAAAAAAGTCAAGTTCAAAACATTGGTAATACAAAATCATTCTACTGAAATTTGGCTTCCCTCTGTTCATCCCGTGGTTTTAGCGTTATTCATCTCCTAGCCTTCCTTTCAGACAAACCCCTTTATATGTTTATAAAAAAGATTTGAAAAATAAGTAGTAATCCTTCGAGCTCTATCCTAATCCGGTAAGAGTCTTTAATTCCTTGCAATAAATCTCCATGTAGTTCTTAAATTTTTGCCAATCTTTTTGGAACTTCTGGTTGTCCTGATCCCTCAGTCTGCACGTCAGTCTGGCCATCTCTGCAAAGTCCAATATTTTCGCCCTCCATTCATCCAAAGATGGTATATACGTTGTCTTCCAATTCTGTGCCAGGAGCATTCTTGCCGCTGCTGTTGCATATAGAAATAGAGTCCTATCTGCTCCTTTAATTTCATTATCCACCAACCCTAACAGAAAAAATTCAGGTCGTTTTGGGAATGTACACTTTAACATCTTTTTGAGTTCATCATATATCAATGCCCAATACTCTTTCACTTTCTCACACGTCCACCACATATGATAAAAATCACCTTGTTTCTCTTTACATTTCCAGCAGTGGTCATCTTTCATCCTATACATCTTTGCTAACTTCGTTGGAGTAATATACCACCTATACATCATTTTCAACAGGTTTTCTTTTATCAAAGTACATGCGGTAAATTTCATATTCTTTTTCCACAATCTTTCCCACACATCTAACCCAATATTATGACCCAGATCCATAGCCCATTTTACCATACATTCTTTAACTTGTTCATCTTTTAAATTCAACTCCAACAAAAAATTATATAATCTGGTCAACAATTTCTTTTTTGGGCCCATAATTATGGTCTGGAACTTAGATTCCTTCTCTCCAAACCCAGACATCTTTCTATCTTTCTGAAAAATGTCATTTAGTTGATGGTACTGAAACCAACCTGTTAACTTCTCTTTCAACATACATATAAGACTTCAGTCTAGGACCTTTTTCTGAAAAGAATAACACATCACCATAGGTGATCCCCACCCCTTCTTTATCTTTCCTCTTGATCACCAATGCCTCAATCGGGGATAACCATCTCGGTGTATGTCTCTCTAAAAGAGGTTTCAACCGTTCCCAGACCTGAAGTAATGACTTTCTAATTACATGATTCATAAAGCTTTTGTGTACTTTCACTTTGTCATACCAAAGATAAGCGTGCCAACCAAATCTGTTATCATGACCTTCTAAATCCAATAGATCCTCATCAGCTAAAGTAATCCAATCTTTTATCCAACCTAGGCAGGCCACTTCGTAATACAATCTCAGGTCTGGCATGGCAAATCCTCCCCTTTCCTTGGCATCTGTTAGTAATTTAAATCTTATTCTGGGTCTTTTACCTTGCCAGACGAATTTGGACAATGTCTTCTGCCATTCCTTAAAGTGGCCTATTCCTCTAAGTATTGGGATCATTTGGAATAGAAATAACAACCTTGGTAGCACGTTCATCTTTATCACCGAAATTCTTCCCATCAACGACAAATTCAATCTATTCCATGTTTCCAGATCTCTCTTAATCAAGTTCCATACCGTATTATAGTTATCCTCAAAGAGATTTAAATTCGTAAGAGATAAGTTGATTCCCAGATATTTAACTTTTTTCACCACTGAGAGGGCGGACAACTTTTCAAATTCTTCGCAATCTTTCTTTGTTACATTTTTCAATAAAACCTTCGTTTTATTCTTATTTAATTTAAAACCGGCTAGATTACCAAATTCCTCAATTATTTTCATCATCTCAGTAATACTTTCTTTTGGATTCTCTAACGTCAGAACTAAATCATCGGCAAACGCTTTTAATTTATACTCTTTATCCCCCACACATATACCTTTAATTGTCCCCATGTCCCTCAGTTTGACTAGCAATACTTCCAATACAGTAATAAATAACAATGGAGACAATGGACACCCTTGTCTCGTACCTTGCCCAATCGGAAAACTTTCTGTTATCACATTATTAATCAATAAACTTGCTTTCTGTTCCTTATATATTGCATTAACACCGTTCCAAAACTTTATTCCCACTCCCATATATTCCAGGTTCTTCTTCATAAATTGCCAAGAGACATTATCAAAGGCTTTTTCAGCATCAATAAATATCAAGGCAGCTTGTTTCTCTTTCCTGACTTCTAGATACTCTATTATATCAATTATGTTTCTCATGTTATCTTTCATCTGTCTGCCAGGAAGAAACCCCGCTTGATCTTTGTGTAATAACTCATTTAAAACCCTTTTTAATCTATTAGCCAAAACATCGGCAAATAATTTGTAGTCTCCATTCAAAAGGGAAATGGGCCTATAATTTTTAACATCTGTTGTATCTGCGTTCTCCTTTGGAATCAGTGTTATATACGCCTCCTTCCAGGTGTTGGGTATGACTCCTTTTTCTAAAACTTCATTCATAACCTCCACCATTATTGGTAACATTTCTTCTGACAATTTTTTATAATATTTTGCAGTCAGACCGTCTGGGCCCGGTGATTTTCCAGTTTTCGCCCTCTCTATTGCACTTTGTACTTCATGTGGGGTAAGGGATACTGCATTCAAATGGAGTTTGGTTGAAGATATTGCCAAGTCTCTATGGAAATTCCATTCTAATCGGTGGTGGAAATTTATACCTAAATATTTGAATGTTTTAACTTGTTCGACTGGTCTGCTGTCAATGCTCCAGGATAGCGGTTTCCATAGATGAGAAAAAACCAATATTTTGGTTTTTTCGGAGTTGATTATTAGATCATTAGATATACAATAAGAATGAAAAGCAGATAGGAGATGCCGTAGCCCGATTTTGGAGATGGAGAGAAGGACAGAATCATCAGCATAAAGGAGAATTGCTAATGGGGAGTTACTCAAACAAGGGGCGTACTTATCACAATGAGATAGTTGAGAACGTAAATCGGCAAGGAAGAGATTGAATAGTTGGGGCGCTAGTATACAACCCTGACGGACACCTTTGGTTACAGTAATCTTTTCAGAAAGGGAGCCCTTGCGGTTTATACGGACCCGACATGAATTGGAGTGAAGATTCCTAATTAAGAAAAGCAGTCGAGAGTCAATTCCCCAAGAAGCAAGTTTGTGCCATAATAGGTTCCTATTGATAGAATCAAACGCACCTCTCAGATCGATGAAAGCAGCATAGAGTTTCCCTTTAAAGTGAAAAGAATATTTTTCCGCAAGGAAAGACAGCAAAAGTGCATGGTCTAAAGTGGATGATCCTGGACGGAAACCAATTTGCTCCTTGCCGGGAAGGCACTTCGGCTCCGCCCAGGCTACTAAACGTTTGTGAAGGAATTTTGCATAGAGTTTACCTATAGTGGAAAGGAGACTAATAGGCTTATATTGGTACTAAAATCGAAGATTACCATGATTCTGGGAAAATCCCAAAATGGTTAATCAGGGTAAATAGTTTAGCCAGGATGGGAGCCCACCAGTCAGGGGCATTAATCAGTATTTCGCTTACAATCCCATCGGGTCCTGGGGCTTTTCTGGGTTTCAAGGTGCTAATCAGTTCTAGTATTTCGGATTCTAAAACGGGAGGCCAAGGGGGAAGGTCAGGGGGCAGGGGAGGAAAAGGGAATACCAGGTCAGAAGCAGCAAAGATTTTAGAATAGTGTGTAGTCCAAGCAGAGGGAGAAATGGGAGGAACATCAATTAAGGGGGGGACCGGGTTGGAATGAGACACCAGTTGCCAAAATACTGTGCTGTTCTTGGAGGAGATGGTGTCGAATAACCTATCCCACTGATTTAGAGCAAAAATGTGCTGTTTCTCTTCCAAGAAAAGATGGAAGGACTTTCTAACTGAAAAATAAAAGGTAAGTGCCTCAGAAGAAGGATGAGAGCAAACAAAGGAGAACAATTGTCTCAGTTCAGCTTGCTTGCTTGAGAAAAGAGGAATTCAATACTTTTATCTTATTTTAAATGATGTTTTATGCTGTCAAAAATAACCAAATTGGAAATTGCTTTACCCTTGTTAGCTAGGGTACAAGCAAGCTACTATTTTCAGTCCACCAGTGATCAGTACTGTAGACATGATGGGAAGTCTTTACAGAAGGTGGAAGGCACTGTTGTGAGAGGAAGAATAACATGGAAAACCTACTTTCGTGGGCTATGACTCCCAGCATTCTCCAGCCAGGCTCTGGAGACATCTGAAGTCTAGATGATGCTATGTATTTATATTGAATAATATTAGCTGATGGTTTTAAGATTTCAGAAAAGGAAACGTTCCGGCATGTAAATGCAGACTGGAATGGAAATTACACGAATCTCCCATACGCTTTGGCAGGCTCCCCATTGTGTTACCAGTTGTGTGACCAGTCTCTCAAACAGTGCTGGAGGAGTCAAGTGAAAAGAATCCTGCTAAAGTGGGAGGGACACACGTCCCCTTCCATTCAGTATTTGGGCAGTATAAGTAGCCAGGATCTTTCAAAGGTTACAGACATGTGGCATTTGTCATTAAATGAATAATGTTGATCTATAGGGATGTTGATACAATTCAGCCAATGCAGACTGAACTGGACTTTCACCCTTTCAGGCTGCTATGTGTTAGTGAATTCCCATTAGAGACGAAGTTTGGATACCATTATTCTTCTTAGCAGAGGTTATTTATTTATTTATTTATTTATTTATTTATTTATTTATTTATTTATACCCCACCCATCTGGCCGTCTGGCTAGGGGGTTGCTCCCTTCTCAGTCAGGGGTGAAGGCAGCACCCCCGACCCATTGTATGTGAAGTGGTCTCAGTGAAGCTCCCAAACAGGACAGTGGAATTAATGTTAATGGTTGAGAGAAACAGCTTGTAGATGTGCATAAGTGCTTGGCGTGGCTGATAGGGCAAGAAAGGCAATCATTCATGTTCCTCATCTTTTCCCTCTCTGAAGATGTTGCTTATTATAAACAAAAAACAAACAAACAAACAAATAAGCAAATAAATAAGCAAACAAATAAATAAAATTTAGAAGACACAGTCCAGTAATCCATTCCCAGTTCATACATTTGCCATTGCAGTCTTTTCTTGAACTTCAAGGCCAAGGCGTGCAATATTTATTCACTTATTGTATGATGGCCAGGATGAAGGCTACAGCCATTCATCTCTTCAAAGGCTTCCTGCGAAAGCAAGGTTGACTAGAGTCAGGAATGTCTTCCCTGACCAATTTCGGAACACAGCCAGGCAGGACTCATGATGGCTCCTGCACTTGCTCCAGGCGGCAGACGCTGCTCGTTGCCAAAAAACAAAGCTGGTTTTTCTGCTAGATAGCACAACTGGACTTGGCTGCTCTTTCTCCACCCAGTATCTCATGTCGATACCAGGGTGAGCAAAAACAGAACCAAATAAAAGATAAACCCCCTTTTCCATTCCTGAAGCCAAATGAAATGGGTCACAGATGGTTCCTCTGATTTGTATGGCCTCCTTCTGCTTTGCTCTACTCTAGGTGAATCCACAGCTGCTGTAGATTTTGTGGCTAAATTGATAAGCACAGCTCAAGCTCCACTCAAGAAGCCAGACAAATACTGTATATATTCTTTTGCTCAGCTACTTTGTAGATGTAAATGAGATTCTTCTTCATTTTCCTACTTAGTAAATGAAAATCCATTACTTTGTATGGTAACTTTGGTTCACTGGAACCATTCCCCCAAAGTTCATTCTTCTAATACTGGTATAGATACTTATGTCCAGCCAAAAATTACACCATGTTGTGGCCCCTGATTTGAATCCAATTGTTATTTTAGTCCTTTTCTGCCTTCTCTTTATAATATATTCACGAGTGTCAAACCTTTCTATCTGACTCATTGTGTCAGCCCTGCATAGTGTAAGGCACACATTTCAAATGGCATGTGTATTTCTAAGCTCCTGGAAGAATTCCAAACATCCACTGTTAGCAGCATTTCCTTACTCTTCACTCCAGTGAATCAATGTGGGTTTGGGGATGGCAGAATGCCCATTGTATCACAGCCTAAATCTATGCAATGCTGGTAGAATATAAATCCTCACTAGTGGAGTTGCTCTGAGTAAAATAATTGCACAAAGCTGGTCAAGCTACCATACAAGTATGTACACAACTGTTTTTGCAACCAAAAGCACAAGCAATTGCTAGGCTGCTCTGCCATCTGAAAAATATTGATATGTATAACATCCATTGCATAATACATGTAAAGCACATTTATATTAAACATGTGCCCCCTGACAACAGTTGAAAGTTGGCAGCCAATGGCTGTCTGGGACATTATAAGCATCACAGATGGATAAAACCATATCCTTCTCTTAATTGCTTTCTCCATTGTGTGTTCCTGCCTGGATCACTAGAAAAGCATAGCAAATCCCCAAGGTTTCAGCTGCAACTTGCACAAATCTACACTTCCCTCGCACAAGCCCTGAAGCTGCACAACCAGCAGCGTAAAGGGTCTTACACCACTGTGATAGCCTGTGGCCAAATGGCTATTATGTTTCTTTGACAGCCTAGTGCAGTGAATAGTGGTGGACTGCCACAGCTTAAGAAGCTAATGCTAATATTTGCTGTTTCCTACTGAGGCAAAGTGGAACTGCAAATGGCAGTGCTGATTTGTTTAATGGTGGCAATTTAGGATTATTTCAGCCTTTCTCTTAGATGGTTACTTCATGTCTGTTTTGTCTCTGTAAGTGTTGCGCTTTGAACTGGTACAAAAAAATCTTACTTCATGTCCATCACACAACAGCTGAAATTTGTCTCAACTATGCCCCCAGAGCTGCAAAGTGTGACAATACTGTACCTGGTGCTGGGTTGGGGTATTCTCTTGCCATGGTTTGTTCCCATTCCTGTTATGAGACAAGGGACTGTGTGGTAACGACTGTCATGCAACAACCAGTGTCCACCTAGTGGTCAGTGGCTGAAATGGCATTTGACATTAGTTTTCCTACGGGAAGCACCATGCAGCGCAAATGTTTATTAAAGAAAGTACTGAAAACTCTGTAGCATTGACGTGTAAATCCCGGAAGACCAGTAAATTGAAATATCAAAAAAGTTTTATTTACGATATTTAAAAAAGAATTAAGAAAGCAAGACAGATTCAGAATTTGTCACGGAAAAAGACCGTGAAGTGACAGTTGTCACGAGACAAGTTATCATGACTGTGAGAAAATGGAAACAGGGACTAAACAGGGACAAAAACCATGTGATCGCAACCAATGCTGTCACGGTACAAAACTAGTCATGGAACAAGGAAGGACATGAAGTAACTGTCTTAGTCCTCCCAATTCAGAGATGCCTGGGAGACATAGGACCAGTTTATCTGCTCCGTTAGAGTCAGAGGTCACACTGTGGAACGTGCTATAGAGCACAACCCACTTTTCCATGCATGGGATTGTTCAGAGAATGAACTCCCACTGCATTCACTGGGGCTTATTCCCAGTAAAGTGTGTTTAGGACTGCACTCTGAATGAAGGCAAAAAGAAACCAACGGGAAGATGCAGTATATTCATTTTCTCTTCGATAAAGCTAAGCAGAAGAATTTGGTCATGAACAGCAGCAGCTGGATTAAAAACAGTCTTGGAAACAAGTTAGTATACAGTTTTGGGCTGTTACTAGATGTCTCTACCTGGCCAGCAGTGTTAGTATAATATTGTGGGAAATGAATATGTTGTTCGTTTTACACATTCATCTACTGTTTAGACTTAATTTCGATAAGCATTCCATGTGTGTCAAAATGCTTTACAGGAGGTCAAAATCCTAGAGATTCACAGTAGTTTCTCAGTCTCATTTTGCAGTCTAGTCTACTGAAGAGGAAATGTGTTTCACTGTGTATGACAGCATGGTAGACCTCTCAGAAGATGAACCATCAAAGCGAGGAGTCTCCTGTAATTGCAGCATTGTTCACTTCACCAACCTCCCCATGTGTCTCATATTGCACTTCCACTAAATCATTCTTTCAGCTGCTCTGTTTTCTTTTCTTTTCTTCTTTTTTTTACATCTTCATTTTCATCACATTTACGTGGTTGGAAGGGGGTATTGTTCTAAATGGAGCTGGTTGCGAGACATTAATATGGACCACTGTCAAGATACATGAGGTGGAACAGGCTGGGCTGTAGCCCCAATAAAAACAGATGGGAGAAACAGGGCCGTGTGTGATGTAAGACGTAGGTCTCTCCAATTTATCATGTGAGACTGCTGACAAACTAGTGACAATAATTGATGTGCCTCTTGAGGTGCAATCTGGAACTACTGCTCCAAAGGAATATACATTCCTCGCAGTGTTAGCTGTTCTTAATTGATTCCCAGCTACACCATATTGCCAGTGAAAGGCTTCTTTCTAAATTAACTATGCCTTCTTGGCTCAACCCCACTTGCTTTCTTGTCACATCAACTTATTTATACCAAGGAACTTGGTAACCTGGGCTCAGTGATCAATCCGGGTTTTGGGGGCAGCTTGTAGGAGCTCGGGTCAAAATCTGGTGCTTCTCAGAGTCCTTGAGATCCTTGCTGGCTGAAAGACCATAGTCCAAATTTTTTAAATTATTTTAAATAGTCCCCGTTGTGGGGCTATTTTTTCTTTTTCTTTTTTACAGCTGAGAAGTGCTGGCTTGGGGCCAGTGCTTCCCAGCTGAGAGGCGCTAGTGCCTCTTTTTTGGTTTTATTTCCCTGGCCGGGGAAACTGGCTGGCCTGTTTGGGAGGGCCAGAAAGGAAGAGAGCAGTCAAGGGAAAGGGGAAGGGGAAGGGAATGGAGCAGGACCACCCATCCAGCGAAACAGGGAGCGGAGGGGAAGCCGGCCTGCTGCTGCGCTCTCCTTACGTGGGGCGCACCTCCTCCTCCTCAACCTTGCCGCCGGACAAATGGAGATTCCCCCTCTCTCACACACACACATACCTCCAGGCAGTGTGGGTGGTGACCAGCGATGCTTCCCGAGAGCCTTGCTCTCTCACTCTCGCTCCTCCCTTGCCAGGGCAGCAGTAGCGGTGGTGGCAGGAGCAGCAGGAAGAGGAGCAGCCGGTGCTGGGGGCAGATGCGCCCCAGGTGCCAGCGAGGGAGCCCACATCACAGGAAAGGCAAGAGAGGTGGGAACTGCACCACTGCCACACACAGGGTGAGCGAGAGCGAGATGGAGTCAGCATGGAGGGAGCTGTGGGAGGCCGAGAGGCATCGGGGTAGTGAGTGAGTGAGATTGGGAGAAGTTTCCAGCCGCCCTGAGCGGGTGCCCCATCCACTTCCTCCTCCGCCTCTGCACCTGCCTACAGTGACGGGAGGCCGAGGGCAGACCGAGGAAACTCTATGTGAAGGAAGTTGGGGGGGGGGCTGAGCCGCCACCTTCCTGCCTGGTCCTGGCTCGGGTGGGGGTCTCCAGGGGGATGTGGATTTTTAATTTTGAATGTTGTTGGGTTTTTATTATTATTTTAAATAGTCCCCATTGCAGGGCTTTTCTTCTTCTTTTTTATTTTTACAGCTGAAAAGTGCTGGCTTGGGGCCAGCACTTCCCAGCTGAGAGGCGTTAGTTCCTCTGTTGTTGTTTTTATTTCCCCCCTGGCCTGGCCCAGGAGGAAAAGGTACACCAGAACAAAAAATGAAGCAAATGAAATGGAAATTTCCATTTTGTTTCATTTCATTTTTATTTGATGGGTCCCTTCGTTATTCATTTCATTCCCTAATGAAATGAATAACAATAACGAAATGAATAAAAAATTTTTTTTTTGCCCATCTCTAAATAACTATAATTCTCTCACACACACAAACACACACACACACACACACACACACACACACACACACACACCACATCATCATCACCACCATCATCATCATCATCATCATCATCATCATCATCCACTCATTTCCTGGTTTTCCAAGTGATAAAATTCCAAAAATCAGAACATGTATTTTGAAAAGAGTTGGGATGATTGGGAATATATAAACATAAACTGAAATATGTGTATTACTATTAAGTACATGCTGGAGTGGAATTTTGTCTCTAAGTAGTTGGGGGGGGGCAACAGAGAGTAATATGTATGTATGTATGTATGTATGTATGTATGTATGTATGTATGTATGTATGTATGTATGTATGTATGTATGATGTGGAAAATATGGATTGAAGTGTTTCCACTCCCTATCTCACAATGATGGAACCCAGAATTTGTTGAGAATTGTACCAAATGGAATTGTCTTATTGCAAGTTATGATGCATGTTGGGAATGACAAGGCAGAGTGGGCACACACCTGTGCAATTATATTCTGGCAACTAGACAAGTCAGGTGACAGTTTGGTCATGCTCAGTTGTCAATTTGCTGAGTAATGATTGCATCAGACACATGTATAAAAGCAGGACAGTTGTTCAGTGTGGTGTGGAATGTTGTTGGAAAAAGCAGCTTGTTACTCTGCCAGTTTGGACATGTGATTCCCGGAAAGTTTTGGACCACTGGACTGTCTATCATACTATTGAGGTATATGCCTGCCGATTCTGTTTTTGTTTGCTGGACTTGTATATATTTTTGCAAATACAGTTCTTGCTGAAGGGTGTCACTGCTGTGTTTGTGTCTTTATTTAGCACTGCTATCTGGCTGTTAAAGCCCACACTGTACACAGTCATTCCGCTTAGCATGAACCACTCTGTGACAGAATTAAGCAATGACACTAAATCTTGGGAGACCTAAGACATATTGGGAGCATTGATAATATATGCAGTATAGACCTAGATAAATGAATATTTTGACTTAGTATAAGTTTACTAACAAAGTTCTGCTTTTTAGGATTATTGGTTTATCATAGTCCTGTGCTATTGCAAGTACTAGAAATATTTAATTGCAAAAAACATCATGTCTTAAAATGGGGGGGAAATTCATGTACTGGACAAGGTATACCATTTGATCCATTGTATACTGGTTAGCCTACCCATTTAGGTCCAAGATAAAACTACAGTATATTTAAAACATATATGTGTCTGTGTATTTTGGAAACAACACACAATAATAGAAGAGCTGCTTCATTCTGTGGTCTATCAAAGTAAGGGAACAATAATTGAATTCGAAGGAGCTTTAGCCACTGGAAATGAATAAGATAAAGCAGGATGAATGTATTGGACAAAGTGTATCAAAACAATTGAAGTCCTGAGTATTATCAAAAGTAATTTTCTGTTGCAACAGAAGGCTGCCACCTGGTTCCACATATTTTTAGCAAATCCTTTACCCACCCTTTTCATTAGTTGTTCCTGGAATACTAGCTTCTGTTGAGCAGCATATCCTTTATTAAGACAAAGTTCAAAGAAACGCAAGGCACATGTTGCCTTCAACTCCCAAACAGACAAGGAAATCTCTTGAAGACACTTGGATACATGATGTGGGATTCACAAAGTATTTAGAATATGTCCTATCATGAAATAAAGAGAAAAGCAAAACAACAGCAATGTAACAGCCAAATACACTATTTCTTCTTCAAAATTCTTAAGTCACACAGAAAATAAAGGCGGGTAAGATGGAATACAGATTTGTTTGACAAATCTTTTAGAATTTTTTGAAACGGTCAATAGGCATGTAGATTTGGGTGAACCGGTGGATATAGTCTATCTGGATTTTCAAACGGCTTTTGACACAGTTCCTCACCAAAGGCTGCTGAGAAAATTGCACAGTCAGGGGATAAGAGGGCAGGTCCTCTTATGGATTGAGAACTGGTTGAGATCCAGGAAACAAAGAGTAGGTGTCAATGGGAAATTTTCACAATGGAGAGAGGTGAAAAGCGGTGTGCCCCAGGGATCTGTCCTGGGACCGGTGCTTTTCAATCTATTCATAAATGACCTGGAGACAGGGATAAGCAGTGAGGTGGCCAAGTTTGCAGATGACACAAAACTTTTCCGTGTAGTAAAAACCAAAGAAGTTTGTGAAGAGCTCCAGAAGGATCTCTCTAAACTGGGGGAATGGGCTACAAAATGGCAAATGTGTTTTAATGTAGCCAAATGTAAAGTAATGCATATTGGAGCAAAAAATCAAAACTTTATCTATCAACTCATGGGCTCTGAGTTATCCGTGACGGATCAGGAAAGAGATCTTGGTGTGTTGGTGGACAGCTCCATGAAGGTGTCTCCCCAATGTGTGGCAGCAGTTTAGAAGGCCAATTCCATGCTAGGGATTATCAAAAAGGGGATTGAAAATAAAACAGCCAACATTATAATGCCATTATACAAAACAATAGTAAGGCCGCACCTGGAGTATTGTGTACAATTCTGGTCACCGCATCTCAAGAAAGACATAGTGGAACTGGAAAAGGTGCAGAAGAGAGCAACTAAAATGATTACTGGGCTGGGGCACCTCCCTTATGAGGAAAGGCTAAAACATTTGGGGCTCTTTAGTCTGGAAAAAAGGCGGCTGAGGGGGGATATGATTGAGACGTACAAAATAATGCAGGGCATGAGTAAAGTGGATAGAGGGAAGCTCTTCTCCCTCTCACAAAATAACAGAACTAGGGGACATGCACTCAAATTGAGGGCTGGGAGAGTAAGAACAGACAAAAGAAAATATTTTTTCACCCAGCGCGTTGTAAGTCTATGGAACTCCCTGCCACAGGATGTGGTGATGGCATCTGGCTTGGATGCCTTCAAAAGGGAATTGGACAGATTCCTGGAGGAAAAGTCCATCACAGGTTACAAACCATGATGGAGATGTGTAATCTCCAGGCTTAAAACCAGGGTACTTCAAGGGCCAGATGCAGGGGAGTGGTATCAGGAGACAGATATCTAGTCTCATGCGCTCCCAAACGCATCTGGTGGGGCCACTGTGAGATACAGGAAGGTGGACTAGATGGGCTGTTGGCCTGATCCAGCATGGGTCTTCTTATGTTCTTATGTTCTTATGTTCTTATGTTCATATGGATTTGATCACACTATTGGTCCATCTATTATTTTTAATTCTGTCTTGCCAGCATTTGAGACCATGTTGTTCCCCCATCCCTACCTGATATTCCTTCAGGGTCTCCCATCAAATACTAACTGGGCCAACATGTAAACAGGTTACAACAAGCTATCATGTGGATGCTATTTCTGAAAAACAATCTTCTTCTTGAGTTTATACCAGCCAACATCCTTTCATCCTATCTTTCAAACTTTCATATTTGGTTGTGAGAAGACACTGCAAAAGGAAATCTATTTTATATAGATTTCTTACATTTGTCATGTACCCAATTAGGTCTGGCTATGTGATAACATCAAAAAGTAAAATTAGAATAAGAAACATGTCTCCGACCTTCTTTCTTAGTATGCACATTTTTTGGGGGGGGGGCATTACGACCTCCCCCAACTTAGCAGCTATAATGAAATACAGAGTATTGAAACCCAGAGTAATGCATATCTACAGTCTGTTTGCCTCGCCATGCAAGCTAAAATGCAGTGTTATGGATCAAAGGGACATCCTCCTCAGACCCAGAACGTCTGTCTCCTCCAACTACCATCTTGAATATGTAGAAAGTGTGGGAAATGTGGGAGAATATAGTGGGGAAAGAAAACTTTTGCTTGTATATTTTGTCTACTCTGATAATACAGCAACTCAACAGGGTCTATCGGAGAATCAAACAAGCTGCTGAGGCAAAGGTGCCTTTCCTATGATGAACCCATTTCATCACCCATAATGTAACAAGGATAATGGAAGGAAAAGATACTTCAGTTGTGGTAACCTGAAAAGTTTGTGCGATGTTTGTCTTTGAGCCTTAGTGTAACCCACCATATACCTGCAACAAATGCAAGCTGGTGGCTCTGTTAGAAGAAAAAGTGAGAGAATTGGAGCAGCGAGTAGCCACATTTAAGGTTATCAGGGAGGATGAACTATACATTGATAGAACTCTTGAGCATCAGCAGTCAGTGGAGGCACTGGAGATGGGAGAGCAACAGAAGAAGGCAGAGGAAGAAAATGCTGAACAGAGTATAACCACTGTGGAAGAAGACCACTGTGGAAGAAGAACCATGGGAAGGAGCGACAGTTAGGAGAAAAATAAGGTGAATGATATTGTGAGAGTTGGAATTGCCAAAAGGCTTCCAGCTTCTTGATGAAGAGTCTGGCAGACAACAAGAAGACAAAGTCAAAGATGACAGCTTGCAATAGTCTATGAGAGGGGCTGAAACTCAGTCAAGCAGTGTCACTGAAGCCACTCCATACAAAAAGTTGAGGAGAAGAGCATTATAATAGGAGACTCCCTACTGTGTGGCCTTGAAACTGACGTGTGCCAAGAAGATCCATGGATGTGCCAATCATGCTATCTCCCTAAAGAACAGATTAGGAATGGGACAGAAGGGTTTTCATTGCTCGTAAAACCCTTCTCATCCACGTGGGAACAAACAACAAGCTACGAGCAACTTACAAGAGGTCCCAGTGGACTTTGAAGTTCTGGGAAGGAAACTTAAGGACTCTGGGGCCCAGATAGTTTTCTCATCCGTCCTACCAGTACTCAAAATAGGAACAAAAGGGAAAGGAAGATACTTTGGATGAATGACTGGCTGCAAAGGTAATGTTGACATGAGATATTTGGTTTTTTGTACCCTGGGCTTTGCTTTCTGGAAAATGGACTGCTAGCAAGAGATGGATCCCCTCTCACAAATTCTGGGAATAATGCCTTTGGCCGCAACATGAAGAACTTCATTAGGAGGCCTTTATGCTGAACTGAAAGGTGGTGGTGGTGGTGAGGGGGGACAGAAACAAGCACAGGGGTAAAGATAGACAAAGGATTAGGCACAATAAGAGGAACAGACTGAAAAAGTCCTAATTGGGATCAATAGTAACATTAATGTTAATAATAATATTCATAAAAAGTACAAAGAAAATTGAGCCACAAATCTCATAATCTCTGGTGTCTATATATGAATGCCAGGAGTATAGGAAACAAACAAGAAAAACTGTAAATCTTAATTCAGAAGGGTAAATATGACAATAGGAATAACTGAAACTTGGTGCAATGACTCCCATGACTAGAATACAGAAATGTTGGGATATAAATTGTTCAAAAACAACAGAAAGAATAGAAAGGGAGAAGAAGTTGCAGTATATGTTTAAAATAAATATTGCTACATAGAAATACAGGAGGAAGAGATTGGCTGTCCCACTGAAATCATCTTGATCAATGTAGGTGGGGTGAAAAACCAAATGAACAAGGTTGTTGAAATCTATTACCAATCACCCAATCAAGGAGAGGATGTGGATGAAAGTTCTGAAAAACAAATTGCAAGGATTTCAAAGAGACATGATGTAGTAGTGTCAAGAGATTTCAATTACCTGTTAGGAGGCAAGTTCTACCCTGTGTGATCCCCTACAAGAAATTCCTGGCTTGTGTGGCTGATAATTTTCTCCTAGTGACAAAGGAAACTAGAGGACTAGCTATTCTTGACTGGATTATAACCAAGAGAAAGCTTGGTGGTGGGAATGGCAGTAAGGGGAATTCTGGGCAGTAGTGACTATGTTCTACTAGAATTCTTTATTTCAAAGGAAACCAAAGAAGAGTGTCAGCACACCTATATGATAGATTAAACATTTTTTTTAAATAAACTGAGAATAAGGATTATGGAAGTCCCACGGAAGGAGATCCTAAGAAGAAAAGGTATCTGAGAAGAATGAGATATTCTTAAAAAAGGAAATTCTGATGGCACTAAAAGGAACAGAAAGCATTTGTCAGGTATGTATATACCAGGAAACACATGCACAGAAACACACAGAAACACACAAACAAACACATTATGCATATCTCAGGCTTAAAGTAGTGCCAGAGCTGTTGCTTTGTACTTCACTATGAAATTCTGCTAGTTCAAATGTTATTGTACTTGTGGAGACTCACAGGAAGCCAAATATTAGGAAGAACTTCCTAACTTGTTAGAACAGTTCTGCAGTGGAACCAATAACCTCAGGAGGTGGTGAGTGCTCCAACACTTGAGGCATTCAAGTTAAATTTAGACACCTGGCATGTATCTTTTGATATGTATTCTTGCCTTGAGCGGGGAGTGGGCCTTACTGGCACCTTCCAACTTCATGATTCTATGAGTCTATGAAATACACCACTTATGTTCAGTTCAGTAGTTCTACCAGTCCAAGATCTCATTTCTAACACTGTGCTTCCATCCAATCTTTTTTTGGAGTGATGACAAAACATCAGGCACCACTACATTCCCAATAAGACAAGGATTCTTTAGCTTGGATGGTCTTCTCTTTTTCTTTAGTTAAATCTTAAATATTTGGAGCTGGAAGCCCCAAACAAAAGGAATTATTGAACATTCCTGGCTTCAAAATAAATCCTTGATATGTTGGCTCCGCAAGCTTCCTGGAGGGGATTTTGTAACATCCATGCTTTTATATCTATACACTGCACATGTTTGGGGTGTTTTTCCATACCAATATTAGTCATCAACATTGATCCTATATCATTGCTTTTCCAAAAAAGGGGGTTAAAGTTAATATTATTAATGTTATATTGATTTTTGAAAATCAAATAATATGTCTTAGCAAGTTTTGTGCATACACTAAACTTGATGTAAAAAGGTGTTTCTTGAATAGTTTTACATATCTCGGGTGAATGCTCTTCATTTTTCGTGCCATTTACCATGCATGAAAATTCCACCAAATGGGATGCATAAAACTGGATGACTGACTGTAAGCAGCTGCTAATCACATCACGGAATTGAATTTAAATGGGTTTAACCATTTCAGATTGCCTACAACCCCATTGCATAATGCCTTGCTTTTTGCCTTCAATTTCCTCACACTGTCAGTTCTTAGTTTAAATACCCCAGATTTCATTGGGAAAGCATAAGACTATAAAACAAACAAACAAATAATAAAATGACATATCTGAAAGTTTTAATACTCTGAATCTCAAAGTTATGAGGTGCCCTTAGTAGCTTTGACAGGAAAAATTCCCATTCTCAAGAACACACTGAGTGTTATACTGCCAAGATAGCATCCATAGAGGAAACTAATGCACTAGCACAGTTACATTACTTTTTCTCTCCAGTGGTGCAAGTACCACACCTGTTCTTGTAGTTCCTAGGCAGAGAGCCAGTTGTACAATTCTTTGTGCAATTGTTTGTGCAACTGGCTGTGCAATTGGAAGCTGAGCTAAGTAAAGTGCTGCAAAAATAAATGCCAGCTGTAAATGTTTTTTTTAAAAAACCCAATAGGGAATACAAGCAGCAGCTAAACTAGCAGGAAATTGACACTGTATCTTACCCCATTTTGTTTACACTGGTGTAACTAACCAATAGAGTCTAGTTAGTATTCTTGACACACTTTTCTGTCATATAAGAGGAGACATAAGAGAGACCGAAAATAGTGGGTGCTTTCTCTTTAGAAATATTTTACAAAAATGTTTTGCTGTTGTCAATTTTTGTTGCTACTGCTGCTTCTACTGACATAATGTCCAAAATTATTTTCATTTCCAGTGATAGACCAAATCTAATTTTGTCACAAAATATTATAGCCAACCCTAAAAGTACCAAGCATGCTTCGGCAAAGTAGACCAATTAATTTCAGTGGAAGAAAACTAAGCATGACCTTAATTCCCCTACAAAAATCATTGGGGCTTAAATGGGATATGGCCAGATTTTAGGGAAGTTACTGTTTGGGATTACAGCTTCTACAACCTGGGAACTATAGCCCAGCAAATGAATTTTGCTCTGTTTTCTTCCTCATTTTCCTTGTCGCCTCCCCACCCGAAAACATGTGTTCTGCAAGAGTTAGTTGGGTAGACTTGGCCTCTTTCTGAGACTACAGCCTAATGATTTCCTTCTGTACAAGGAAGCCACCCATTTGTAAAATCGGCACCTGTATAAATATCCTGTGTCCATGTGTGCAGTACTTTTCAACAATGAAAGCTGAGTAGATTCAATATGTGCTCTGAATGTTTGTTACAGCTTTAGCACAAGGGACAAGAAAATGTTAGCCAAAATAACCTGAAAAAAGAAATGCTAATAAAAAAAAGTCAAATATATGTTATCAGTATCCAGAGACAGAGGCTTTCCCAGAAGGAGTGCAAAAAACAAAAAACAAAAAAGTCAGCTCAGAAAGAGTGAGAGATGGAGAGACTAAGGGTATAACTACACTGGACATTTTGCTGCAATTTGATTTGCAGCCTGTACAGTGGAAAACCTCCCATTCCGGAAACATTTACAAAAGACATATCCTTATGAGATTAATCCATTCTGAACGGTAAAATCTCATAAATCGGGGAGCATTCTCATAAACCAAAATATTGCAGACTGTGAAGAATACCTCGACTTATGAGATTAATCAAAATTTGTCGATTCATTCTGATTACAACAACGCTTGTAAAAACATGGTTATTTTCTAACAATAAATCGGGACTTCTCCCTTCTTATTTGGGTGGTGGCTTGTGCAGTTTCATCCATAGGAATGCGGCTCCCGCGATATGAATGTGCTTGGGGAACGTTCAATTAAATCCATCCTACAGGATTCTATCCCTCTAACCTTATTCTTCGAAAAGGTTAGGATTTTACAATGCATTCTATGGGAAACTGCTTTAAAATTCACACACGCAGCTTCGCCCTCTCGGGAGATGGGCAGGCCCAGAATCACCGAACTGCGTGCACAATTCTCTATCCTCCTTTCTCTTTTGTCTCTTTCTTAACTTCTATTTCCCCCTCCGTCTGTAGCTAGCGTCAATCCCTTCAGGTGCTTGGCAAAAACTCCTCTCATAGTCTCTTTCAGGCCAGGGTCACCACATCACTGTTTGTTTTCCTTTTCTGTATATCTTCTCTTTCTTTAGGGCCGGATAAACCCACGCCTTTGGTATCTCCCTTGAAAACAATGCATTCTATGAAACTGTTTAAAATCCCACGGGACTTCGCCCGGGAGATGCAGGATGGTGCAAGACAGCTAGCGCCAAGCAGCTGATTTGCTCTTTGCTGGTGGAGGAATCGTGTGTGCAGCTTCTGCTTCTCCCCTCCCCCATTTGAGAGAAGGCACACGCGTGATTTGAAATGCCTTCCAGTCACGGAGGCAACACTTGCCTCCGTGACTGGAAGGCATTTTAAAAGGGGCGCACTACTCCCCCCCCCCCGCGGGGGATGCAGAGAAGCAGCATGCCACGTCAGTGGATTTAAAAAGTGGTATGCCGCTCTCCCCCATGGGGGGGGAAGAAGTGGCCCACCACTTTTGAATTGCCATCCAGTTACTGAGGTAGCATTTTCCTTGGTGACTGGAAGACAATTCAAATCCCAGCACCACCACCCCAAGCGCTGCTTACAAGATCGGGAATCCCAATCTTGCTCGTAAGCAACTGGTGTGGGGGGGTGCTGAAAAGTGCTGATAAATCGGGATTTTCATATCTCAGGTGCCTCATAAGTCGGGGTACCACTGTATTTATATATCAAAGCAAATTTCCCCATATGAAATAATGGAAACTTACCCGATTTGTTCTGGGGTCCAGTTTCCATTATTTCCTTTGGAGAAATTTACTTTGGCTGGGAGCCATGGTGGTGTCCAGAGCTCACCCTGGGTCCAGTGCTGTCTGGAGCATACCATGGTGGCTGTGGATGGCCACCCATGGGCCCGGGGCATGATGCATTAGCCATGGAGGGGCAGCGCCTGGCTCAGGGTATGCTAAGGAGTCCATGGAGGGTGGCACAAGGTCTGGACTCTGCTCCAGAGGCCACGGACAGGCAGCACCAGGCTTGGGATGAGCACTGTAGGCTGCAGATGGGCAGTGCCGGTTCCAGGGTAAGCTTCAGAGGTCACTTTGAGTCTGCCGGAAGTCACTTCTGGTCAGTGCTGGCCCTGGTGCAGGCCCACCAGATGCCCCGGAGGCCTGTTCCAGGCATCCCTGGACCCATGCTGAGCCCCAGAGGCCACTTCTAGTCAGGAAGAGTAGGAGGAGGAAGAAGACGTGAGCCAGACCGTGATATCAAAATGAGAACCTCTAGTGCTCGTTTTGCAAGACATTGCTCGCAAAGCGAAGCAAAATGTTATTAAAAATTTTGGTCATTTTGCAAAACATGTGCAAACCAAGGTATTCGTAAACCGAGGCACCATTGTATTACAGTTGAAATTGAAGTCAGTGCTCCTACAGGGGCCATGGCTTGATTTCAGAGTTCACCATTACTACTAGATGTGATGCAGTTTCCAGGTCTACATCCTCCACTAATAGCCTTCCTTCCTCTGGATCCTTCCATCTGCCAATCCTTCTTTCCTCTGGTCCTGGCTGGGGCAATCTGACAGGGAACAAACAGAAGCGTAAATATGGAAACAACAACATAAATAACTCATGCACCACTAAGAGATGGGAAGATAGACATTTGAACTGATACATTGCCATTCTTGGAATAACTATAAAAAAAATTAAAAAACCAATGTCGAGAACAATACAAAAAGCAATACTGCAGTTTTAGGTAATTTTAAGGTAAATTCTTATCTGCACTGACTTGTTTTAAGTGGCTCTTCTTTCTCAGGGACCAATGTGTTTTGTGTTGCTTGTTTTGACATGTCCATGTCAGAACCTAAAAAAAATGGTTTCAGATTTTCAATCTGGTGGTGCAGAGGTATTCCAAGAAACAGGAATACATCTTTCCCTCTGCTTAGGCTCTTGCACGCCCCTTCTAAAAGCCTCATTTCAACACTGTGTTTGTAAAGCAAATGTTTGTAAAATCCAACTAATATCCTAATAGGTAGGATTTACTGACCCGAAATAATACAGCAAAGTAGTTGTAGTTAAGGTGCAAAAGATATGGGCTCTTCTCTCAGAATCATTGGAATCTGACATCTCTAAATGGCACTGGTGCACCACAGGGAAGGAATCAAAGAGCTGAGCTGGTGCTCATGATAATCTTTGGTTTGTGCAAGACTGCAAAGCTCTTTGAAATGGTACCAGCCTGTAATCATGTTATCTAGTGATGCATATTCACAAATCTCATTTCAGTTATTTGCAAGGTTGGAGATATTTGTATGTATTTTGAAGGTTGGGCTCATCCTCCCCACTCTTTCCCCCTCTCACTCTGAAAATCCAGCTTCTGGATTTAATCTGATGGAACTGGAATGAAAGCCCTTTTCAAAGACCTGATACATGCTCTTCCTATTTCAAGCACTGTGTGTTCATCGCATATGACCTTGCTTCCTGAGGATATGGCCCGATGCCTGAGCACACTTCAATGATCCACTGAATAGCTTGATTCTGCCATGTGGGAGACAATAAAAGAGCATGAGGCATCAATTATCCTTCCCCCTGCTTCGAGTAAAACTGAAGTACCAAACATTTAAAAAGACTGTATATAAAGTGTGGATTTCCTTTAACCAGAAACAGTTGGTGTAAATAGCATTCTTTGAGTATCCTTAGGTAATATGTGCCTTCTTTTTCCCCTCTTGAGATAGCTGACATTTATATGTGTAAAGTATTTCACAACTGCAAACGCTATAAATACATTTACGAACAATGTGTGTGTGTGTGTGTGTGTGTGTGTGTGTGTGTGTGTGTGTGTGTGTGTGTGTGTGTGCGCGCGCGCGCGCGCGCGTTCTTTGGGACTAACACATAGTTGCTTAGGCATGCACACTGGATTTGGACAAAGGTGCAAAGCCAGACCAAACCAGGCATATATGTGCATTCTGCAGTGACTCTCTAAATATATGTTGTATTACACCCTTTTATCATATTATGTACAATTACAAGACAATTTATGTTTCCTCCCTATGAATTTGCCTGCAATCTGACTACTTCATTATCATGCTATTCCTACAATAAGCCTTATGATGTTAAGCGCCCACTGAAAATGAAGCATGTACAAAGCTGACTGAGGTTTTTACATTCGCAATGCTCGTGCTCACAAAATAAGTAGAAAGGATCATACTGGAGTTATTTGCCATGGTAGAATCCACAGATAGATCATGCTAATAAAAGACAATGTACAAAATGTACCTGAGTTCTGCTGGTTTGCAACTTGTGCAGCATCCTTTATTGTTGGAACATGAATGTCCCCAGACAAAGATATATGGGGTAATAACATTACAGCCATCAATTATTTAAAGAATGTCTGTCTGGAGAGAACCAAGCCAAGAACTTCAATCTACTTTAATAGTTTATGGATGTGAAGGAATATGTTTGGGGAGTACAACTCCTTTATGAGGAAGACTCAAGTAAAATATGAATAAGGGATAGAAAAAGAGGCAGGGAGTTTGATCTTAGCCGTTTTAGGAGGGAGAGAATAGAAGGAGAGGTGCTACCCTTTTTGCCTGCTTCCAACTCCATCTCACCTAAAACTCAGTAGTAAAGTATGTGGGGGATTTTAAAGGATTCAGTTCTGGCTGCAGAGAAAAGGGATTCAAACAAATTATTCTGTCTGTCTACCTTCCTTCCTTCCTTCCTTACTATTTGCTGCCTTTCTGTCCCTAAATGGACCTAAGGAGGCTAGCAATAAATTCAAACATACTAAACACAGTTTAAAGCCACATAACTAAAAAGCAGTAGTAAGTCACAACTAGAGGACACCCGGTGAATCAATAGCACTTACATAGGCGTTGAGTCATCAAATCCCGCACTGATTCAATGGAGCTGCTCTAGTTGCAACTTACTACTGTGTTTCAGGCAATGAAATGTGATACGAAATGAACAATTGACCAAACATTAAAACTGCCATGTATGTATGCTTTTGAAAACATGCACCCCTCAGCTTGATAGGAAACTGGGTGGAAATAAAGTAGATAAAGCATCCCATAACAGGACAGGCTTGTCTTGAAAGGCAAGTGGAAGGACAAGAGGAAGTGAGCCTCCCAAAAGGTTGCTTTCCATAGCTTGGAAGCATCTACTGAAAAGACCCATGCTGGCGCCCTCATGAAAAAAATATATGAGGGAAGTGAGGCCCAGAGAAAGGCTCCCCCAGAATATCTTCAAAGTGAAGCAGATTCATGTGGGTAACATGGTCCTTCAGCCTCAAGTATGTGGTGCTATACAGACCACAGCCAGGACTTTGAACTGGCTCTGGAAATGGACAAGAGGTGTGTGACCTTTAGAGATGGGCATGACTAGGGAAAATGACGTTTTCGAGTTGTCGTGTGTCGGAGGCGGCCTGTGTCGGCTCGTTTCTGTTTTTCGCGAAACTTCACAAAAATTTGTCATTTCGTTTTTCGTTTTTTCGTCTGTCGTTAAACTGGTTTGGGGGGGGTAGCGGGCTCCTGGAGGCACCTCTTTTTTGGGGGTGGGTGCCTCCTATCCTCACCCGATAGGGAAAGCAGGCTCCTAGAGACCCCTCATACATGGGGGTCTCCTCTCCTCACCTGCTGCAAAAGGGCATGCATGCATAGCCATATGGCTATGACTGCATACCCAGTTGCACGCAGAGACACAGCAGACTGGCAGAGGCACCCCTCTTTTTGGGGTGCCTTCCCTGCATCAGTCAGGCCTCGGGGGCATGGTTTGCATGATGTCACACATGCTGCCGGCCAAGCCAAGCCTGCAGGAGTCACCCAGAGCCACAAGTGGCAGACTGCCAGACTCTCTGCACCCGCTGTGTCTCACTAAGAAGGGAATTGTACTTGCTATAGTACAATGCAATATGCAAGTACAGATCTGGCTTAGGCAACAGGGTTAGCGCAAGGTCTAGGGTTAGGCTAGTCACGGGTGAGGTTAGGGTGAGCATTGGGGTGCACCTCTGGGGGCCTCTCTGACCCACTTAGAAGGACAGTGTACTGGTGTATGGGTTAGGGTTAGGGTTAGGGTTCGGGCTAGGGTTAGTGGGCTTTTTATGCCCGGTTGGCACATCCCAGAAGTCTCTGTGGTCAACCTGGCCAAGTGGCCATGCGATTGGTGGAATGGCTCCAAAAATTTGCATGGTCACTCCCATTGCCAGCCCATCATTGCGCAGGTGTAAATAAAATAAAATAAAATAAAATAAAATAAAATAAAATAAAATAAAATCAATGGAGAGAGGAAAGAGGAGACATTTTGTTGCAAGAAAAACCCACTGCTGCTACTGTAAAAATCTGGCAGTTTTAAAATAGCAATTTTTGCATGTTTCTGTGTGGTGCTTGTGTGTTTTTGGACCACGATTTCAAAAAAAAAAATTGTGGTCGCCACCCCATTTTGGATCCCCCGCCCGCACCGCATGGCATGGTGACTCGAGTCCAGCTGCCCAGGACAGGAGAGGGGGGGAGGCCAGGATCCCCCCCCCAGAAACCACCCCTCTGGTAGGTGCACTCTGCACTGCAGGCATATTTTCGCCTGCTTTTTGGCCCGGGAATGGGGGGGGAGTTTAAAACTTTTTTTCTGTGCCGCTTCCGCTTGAATTGCGGCGGCCGGCGGCGAGTCCGGTGCTTTGCGAGTGACTACGACGAGGATTTCCCCCCCACACCAGAGCAGCCCAGGACAGGAGAGGGGGGGTCAACCACCCCTCTGGTAGGTGCCCTGACTGAGCCCTCACTCAGGCAGGCATATTTCCGCCTGCTTTTTGGCCGGGTAATCGGGGTTTTTTTTTAACTTTTAAAAACTTTTTTTCTGTGCCGCTTGGCATCGCGGGATTGCCGCGATGCCAGGAACGACCACAACAAATCAGACCCAATTATTCTTTAGTCGGTTTGAGTTCGAGTTCTGGCGGAGTAATTCCTGTTACCGTTTCCGTTCCGTAACGGAAACGAGGAACGGAAACGGAAACGGGAATTCCGCCAAGTCGTGCCCATCTCTAGTGACCTTATCCAGTTCAAAGTAAGCTGAAGTAGAAATCCTGACTTTGTGGTCAGCTGAGCTGAGGCAGTTTGTTTTCTAGGAGCTTATTTCTACAAGATTATTGTGCGGATAGATGGGAGAGAACCATATGCTCTGCCTTGAACTTCTTGGAGTAAAAGTGAATTATCAATAACATCATAAGTAAATAAATTATAAATAAATCAGGTCAATAATAGAAGATCTGTATGAGAAAGTGCACAAATTGTGAAACTTCAGCTCTGAACAGATATGCCATATGCCAAGTTTGCTATTCCATAGACACTCTATGATTTCCAACTCTATGATTCTATGATTCTATGAAACCCAGTGAGTCCTCTTTTGCCTAACTCCTTCCCATGCCAAGATCTCTACTGCAAGCTGAGAAGCACTCGTTCACTTTTAAAATTGTTTCCAGATAATAGTAAATAGGATTTTAGCTTTAATTTCTGAAATATGGTGTGGTAACAAAAAAAAAGTGGATGTTGCAGCATTTTCATGGTGTGTCCAATGTAGGTTGGATATGGAAGTCTGAGTTTGTCCTGACACTACATATTTCACTAACCCATAACTCTGTTACCTTATAGAAAATGAGTTACCTTTGAAGGTCAAGAAATGATTGTGACATTTTGGAGCTCAGTAAACCTTACACAATAAACTGCCATGGCTCAGAAAGAGCTAATGGAATTACATCGCAACTAGCATTAATAAACCATTGTTTGCACTTTTGCCATGCATAGCAGAAATGTGTAGACAATCAGTTTATCGAGTTTATTGGAAATTGCTATTGAGGTTGGGGGGGGGGCTATAAAGAAATGAAAAGCCTTAGGCTAGAATAATGCAAACTGCCTATACAAACGAGGGCCTTGTTGTCATTTTCTGAAAATGACACAAACCTCATTGCTTGACCTAGAGCAGAGGTTGGATTTGTTTAAATAGAACAATCCCAAATATTCATTTAAATAAGTGCTACATGGAGTTTATGCACCGTTGATTTGATTGTTTGGCCACAGACACCCAGTGTTTTAGTTATTAGAATAGGATTTGCCTCATGCTATTCGCATTTGAAAATGCAATCTACCACAAATACAACACACAGTTTTATCAAGACAGATGCTGCACACTAGTAATTTGCAAAGGCAAATTATCCCCAGCAGGGATAGTTTATCAAAAATGAGGACAGAATTTCTGAAGATGTTTTACTTTCTTTTTTTCTCTTTTTCCTCTTTTTATAAATCTAAGAAATTCTCATCCTAAGTACTGCATGTCGGTATGGGATCCAAAGAAAAGGGAAGCTACCAGTATTTAAGCATAACTTAAGATGAATGTTAGTAACCCACCAATTGCATGTGTGCTCATAAGAAGAAAATAGATTAAATGAGCTAAGTACTGGTGGGCCCATCTCTGAAACTCAGCTTCATATATATCAGTGGAATAGGGTACATTACTACTGGGCACAGCATGCATTCAGCTCAATCCATGTTCTGCGAAGAGGGGCAGCTAAATCTCCTTCCCTTTCCTGTGTCAAGTCTCCATCTCATCCAAAACATGGTCTCCAGGTGGGTTCATACACCTCCAAGCTGGTCTCGGGGAAACACAAGAGGCTATAGAGGAAGCTGAGAGATTTTATTTTTCTGCCAGCAGATGCCTGACAGTGATGGTGGATGCTCATGGTAATTTGTGGGGCAGACAATACACAAGGTAATGTTGGCTTGAGTCAAAAGTAAAAGACCGAGCTGGGACAAGTGGGCATTCTCATGCTCATGTATACACACACAGGCAAGTAAACTAGATTTCATACATACACAAAAAGAACGAGGCCTTCTCTCAGACACCACCTCACCTTCTTCTTATTCATTCATTCCAAATCCAGTGTAAAAAGAGAAGTATCAAACTCTTGGCTCCAAGATCTATCTTGCCCTTCCCTGTTTCTTTCTTCTCTCTGCCTCCTGCTTTCCATCTCTGGGGCAGCCTCCATTTGGAAAAGGAAGGAGGAGGCATGGTAACATGAGGAGAATGAAGCTATTATCCACCAGTAGATATGTTTTTGCATAATTTTATTTATTTATTTATTTACCCGCTACCCAAAGGTCTCTGGGTGGCTTACAATAAAGAATTAAAACAGTTAAAACATCAAATATCAATAAATAATTAAAACAATAATAAAAAACCTTACACTAAAATCATTACACTAAAATTGCCATCAGAGGACCCACAGTCTATGTTGTATCAATTAAAAAACTTCTGGAACAGGAAGGTTTTTACCTGGCACCGAAATGTCATCAATGTTGGCGCCAGACAGATCTCACTTGGGAGGGCATTCCATAGCTTGGGGGCATTCCATAGCTTGGGGGCAGCTGCCAAGAAGGCCCTATGTCTACAAGCCATCCCTGTCACCTCCTTGAGGGATGGCTCTTTCAAGAGGGCCCCTGGACCAATCTTAATTGCCAGTTAGGTTCATATGGAAGGAGGCGGTCCTTCAGGTATCTAGATCCTAAGCCATTTAGGGCTTTATATGCCAAAACAAGCACTTTGAATTGGGCTCGGGCAGCAACTGGTAACCAATGAGGTTATGTAGAATTGGCGTGATGTGATACTTGGCGGCCCCACCGCTTACCAGCTGTGCCACACAATTTTGAACCAGTTGCAATCGCTGAACTGTCTTCAAAGGCAGCCCCATGTAAAGTGCATTACAGTAATCAATACGGGATGTTACCAGTGCATGCATAACTGTCATGAGGCTCTGCTCGTCTAGGTAGGGGCAGAGCTGGTATATTTTCCGCATCTGAAGAAAGGCACCCCTGGCTATCAAGTCCTCCTGTGCTTCCAGAGTTAGACCAGGGTCCAGGAGAACCCCCAAGCTGCAGACCATGTTCCTTAGGGGGAGTGCAACCCCGACCAAGACAGGAATATGGCCCTCTAACCCAGCGTTTTTCAACCACTGTTCCGTGGCACACTAGTGTGCCGCGAGATGTTGCCTGGTGTGCCGTGGGAAAAATTGAAAAATTCTAAAGAAATTCAACCCAGGGCCGGCGGGCGGCCTACAGCTGGGAGGCACTATAAATAGCGTCCAAGGGCCAGCTTGGCTCCTCTCCCCCGAGGCCCGTGGCACTGGCGTCACTTCCTGGCCCCGCTCATTCTCTTTAGTGTTTGCCCTGTGCCTGCTGCCGCTGCCGCGACTCGCTCGCTTCCCTCCCCCCTCCTTTTTTTACCCTGGACCACCACTACCCCTTTCCTGGGAGGTACCAATGGACTGAGCCGCCCGACAGCCCGCCCGCCAACACGAGCCGGCCCAGGAGCCCCAGCCCAGAACAAACCACCAGGTGAGGGGAAGGGGAGGAGGGGCGCCCCCGGCTGCCCCACGAGCACTGCGGCAGGGCTGCGAGGAGGAGGGGATGGAGGAGGCCTCCGCCAGGCCTGGGCTGAGGAGGCGGGCAGGCAGGGGGGGCTACTGGCACAGCTGGACGGCCGGACGGCCGGCCTTTAGGGTCCGGGAGGGGAAGAGCCGTCTCTGAGTGGCCCCGCGATGGGTTCCTCATCGGTGTGGGGCCGGCACTGACAAGCTCTCCTCTTCCTCCTCATAGATTGGGGGGGGGGAAACGGTTGCTTGGGGTCCTCCTTGAAGTCTTGCCCCTTTCTTTCTGTCTTGGGTCGCCCTCTTCTCTCTCTCTGTCTTTTCTTTCTTTCCCCCCCACCTCTCTCTTTCCATTCGTACTCTTTCCCCTCTTCATAGAAACGTGCTCATTTCTAGCCTGCATATGTGTATCTGTAATTAAAACTGTAAACCGCCCAGAGACTCCTTGAAGTGGTATGGGGCGGTATACAAGCAGAACACTTTCTGCCTTCTTTCCTTCCTGCCTTCCTTCATCCTCCTCCCCTCCTGTCACTGGACTTGCTGAAGGCATCTGCACTTTGGTAAAGTGGCAATACAGCAATTTAGCCTGAATACAGGTGGCTGTGAAGGGATGATATTGGGTGCCCACAGAAAGGGCTCCGAGTGCCACCTTCAGCACCCATGCTATAGGTTCGCCTACAGTGCCCAACTAGTGCTATCCAGTGTACACTGACGGATGGAGACATTTTCTAATGGTGCTGTGCCTCATGATTTTTTTCATGAAACAAGTGTGCCTTTGCCCAAAAAAGGTTGAAAAACACTGCTCTAACCTATCCAGTGAAGCACCCATTAACAGCACTTCCGTCTTGTCTGGATTTTGGTGAGTGAAGATTGCAGGTAGTGTTTTCCTAGTATTGTTCATGAACAGCCGGAATAAAATCAGGAGAAACAACAACTAATGCAGTCTTTTTAAAGCATCCTCAAATGTCTCCAAAATTTGTTGCCCAGGAACAGTAGCCCTCCCTTGTGGGGTGTCCCAGAGGTATGTGGCTGCTTAAGGAAACAAAATGCTGGGTTTTGTTGTGGTCCAGTGGGGTGCTTCTTATTTCTCATGAGCATAGAACAGTGTTGGTGAACCTATGGCACAGGTGCCAAAGGTGGCACTCGGAGCCCTTTCTGTGGGCACCCAACATCGACCCTTCACAGCCACCTGTGTTCAGATTAAATTGCTGTGTTGGCAGTTTGTGAAAAATTGGTGGGTTTTGAATCACAGTTTGGGCACTCAGTCTCTAAAAGGTTCACCATCACCGGCATAGAAGAACCTCTTCTAATAGAATTTTCCAGAATTAATCTGCTACTGGAGAGGAAGGAATAGAACAGAGAGCAAGAGAAAACTTTTAGACATTTCACACTTTTGTTCACATTTAATGCAAAGCCTCATATTTCACATTCAGACATTTCTGAAAACATATTATAGATTTGTTAAAGGAAAAAAAGTTATTTTATCACATTTGCTCTGTCAGCAAGTGCACAGGGGAAAAACAAATTGGTCAGATGCTGGCATTCAGACATGTATTCCCACTTCTAATCAGTAGTATATCATAATCTTAGTTCCCAAATGGAACTGAAAGCAATAATTGTAACAACTCTGTCATGGACCCACAGTGGAATAGTGGTTTTGTAAAGTGTACTTATTCCTGTGATAATTTGTTATTACAGTTAATCCATCAAAAAATAATCTTGGACTCTCTATTAAAAAAAATGGCTAGTGGCAGTAGAAATACGAACACGTGCCAGGCTGAATTGCTTCTCAGAGGTAGAAAAATAATAGATGTTATTCTAGAAATGATAGAGAAGTTTATAGGACAAAATTGTCAGCAGAATCCATAAGCTTTGGAAAGCCTTGAGTTATTTTGTTGTTGTTTCTTTGTTTGTTTTGGGTCATTTTTCACATTGTTAACTTAATATGGTGAATAGAGATGGGCACGACTCAAAAAAATGGTGTTTCGTTTGTCGTTTGTCATTTAGGGGGTCCGTTTCAGTTCGTTTTTGTTTTTTGTGATTTTTTTTGCAAAAAAAATCGTTTTTGTTTTGTTATGTAATGAAACGAAAAAATGAAAATGAAAATGAAAAATTGCTGTTTCATTAGCATTCATTACAGTTCAATGTATTTGCTGCAACGAAAACAAAACGCACGACAAAATTTCTGTTGTTTCAGTTCATTTCGTTTCATTTTGGAGACAAAATTCATTTTTTGTTTCGTTACGTAACGAAACGAAAAAACAAAAACAAAAACAAAAAAAAACTTGCTCGTTTCGTGCGCATCTCTAATGGTGAATGAATAGCAATACCCGCATTCATTCTGGAAAAAATCTTTTTCTGAACCGGCCATGGCATGTGCATGATTAATGGAAATATCCTACAGGCACCTCTTTATTTATAATATATGTAATCTTCACTTCAGTCCAGCTATCTGTCTAGTATATACCACTCTATCTGATGGCATGTTAATGTTTTCAGTATCATGATTCATTAAAAAAAATCCAATTGCTATAACTTCCCCCTGTATCTCCAGAATCATTACAAATGTCAAGGCACCTCATACGTCCAACCAGCATGTATTTCTTTGGCCAGTAAGGAATCATTGTGCAAGACACACATTGTGCAGGGCATAATTCAAGGTGCTGACCTTGACCTACAAAACACTGTATGGCCTGGCTACAAGATACCTCAAAGATCGAATCTTACAGTATGAACCGGCTCGGGTGTTAACGTCATCAGGAGAGGCCTTTCTCTCCATCCTGCCACCCGCACAGGTGCATCATGTGGGAACACATGAAAGGGCCTTGGTGTGGTGACCAGACTCTGGAATGTCCTTTCCACTAGGGGCCACGACTGTCCCATATCTGATATCTTTCCAGAAACAGGCAAAGACCTTTCTCTTCAGACAAGCTTACTCTGAATGATGGACTGCCTATTATGTGTCTTTTATATGAATCTATATGATTGATCACATAAACTTTGTGTTCATAACCTTGCGTGATTACATTGACACTATGTTTTCAATGTTAGCTTCCATCACTCATAATTTTACATTTAATTTTGCTCTCCTTTTAACTGCTTGCATTCTTTTGTAGCTTTAATGTAATGCTGTCTTTTACTGCTGTAAGATGTTCCTCAATTCCCTGTTCTCAACACTTGAACGCGTCTTAATTGTGCTGGACTGTATATTATCCCTCATTACCATAAGCCGCCTTGGGTCCTTTTCCAAGGAGAAAGGTGGGGTAAAAATACTCTAATAAAATAAAATAAAATAAAATAAAATAAAATAAAATAAAATAAAATAAAATAAACTGTTTGTGTAGAACATCTCATTGCCGGAGAAGGCAAAGGTCTGTCCTAGACTACCAACTAGAAATAATCTTCAGCAAAAGCTTTCTCCTTTAGGTTTCATCTATGATGCATTTAAGAAGAGCAACACATGCAGGACTTCTGAAATGCCGGTTAAACACTGGGAATGCAGAAGGCAGAAAATATGGATCATAGCAGTGTAAGCTGCGATAAGGGGAAATATAATTCAGCACAGAATGGAAACCCCAACCACTCATCAGCTGTAAAATTGACTTTTTATTTTATTTTATTTTATTTTATTTTATTTTATTTTATTTTATTTCATTTAATATACTGTCCATCTGGCCCAGTGGGCCACTCTGGGTGGTGAGTAACAAAGAAAACAAATTATAAAACATCAAACAACAAAAGGAAATACATACCATAACACTCAAGGTATGACGAATAAACCATTTGGTTGTTTATTTTGGTTTATTTATATGAACTAGTTATACAAATGTATTCTGGGATTGTCTTGAAGAGATCATATGTAACATCAGCAGCATGCCAGCTACTCACAGGAAAGGCACACAGGGCAACTTTGACTCTTCTGTTGACTATGATCATTGGTCACACTGTCTGGGACCAGAATCTAGCTCCTGCTGGTGACACCATACTTCCCTTCCCTTGTAGCAGGAGAAAAAAAGAATGCCTCTTGGAGAAGTACAGGAAGACATACAGCAGAATAAAGGTCTAGTTTGATGTTGCATACACCATAGTGTATAGTTGTGGACTTCGTTGGAGAAACCGCACAGACTATTGTACAATTAATGGGTAGCTGCATGACTGTGCTTTTTGAAATTGCGGCCACTGAGAAGGTGATGCTCAACAATCAACATAATATATTACATGGGGCATTCTTACATTAAGGGAGCCCACTTCCCTCTATCATGCACAAGTAACTTGTATATATCATAAGTGATAGGACTTAAAGAGGTTTGGGATCCAGAAGTGAAAAGTATTGGGAAAGTTTTGGGAAAGAGAATTTGACATGTGGAGAAGGAGCCTGCCTTGCATAGCATTTTACTAAAAGGAGATTTGTGTGATTGTATTAAGAACTGAAAGGAAGGTCTTATCTCTCATTCAAAGTGTCCTAGAGTTGTACATCAATGAAGCAACGTGAAACAGGGCCTTAGTGGTTCCAGGTTTGGTCCCCATTCTAACACGTTTAAAGAACACAAGCGTGTGGTGATGGCAAGCAAAAGCCTCTTTATGCGTGCACCAGTATGGCATTTTAAAATCTGTGATAACTGCATCATTTTAATTATTGGGAAGGGGGGAGAAGGGTGGTCTATCTATCTATCTATCTATCTATCTATCTATCTATCTATCTATCTATCTATCTATCTATCTATCTATCTATCTATCTATCTATCTATCTATCAACTCCATTAGTGCCAAAGCATGATTCTGGACCAGTGGTTAAAACTAAACATCACAAATCAATAAATGCTAAATTGCAATATACGGTATATAGCAATAGCATAAAAACAAAAAAGGTACCAAAGCAGATTTTTAAAATAAAGCGGGAGGTGACACATTCAGCTGGGTTCACCATGAATATCCTGCTTGAAAAGTAATGTTTTCAACAGCCTCCAAAATGAGTATAGGGAGATGATTCCATAACCTCAGTTGCTACCACAGAGAAGGCTCTAGCTCTAATAGATGACTTTTGGGTCTCCCTCATGGAGGAGCTTGGCCTGAGAAGATCTGGTGGGTTAGGCAAAGATGATGGGGGAAAGATGCTTTGACAAGTACACTGGTACCTCTACTTACGAGTTTAATCTGTTCCGAATGTATTCTCATAAGTCAACTCTTAAGTAGTGCAGCCCTATGTATAAAAATTTAAAAATTAAAAATTAAAAAAATTAAAAAGAAATTAAGTAGATCAGACTGCATCTAAAATTTGTAAGGTAGCAGTTAAAACGCCAATGTTTTTCTGCTCTTAAGTCTAATTGCTCATAAGTAGAGCTGCTCTTAAGTAGAGGTACCACTGTAATGTGGCCGAAAACCATGAGGGGCTTTAGGGTGTTAAAACCTTGAACCTGACAACATGATATCCAATCACATCTGACTTCAGAAACTAGTCAATGTTGGGTCTGATTGCTAATTGGATGAGAGATTACAGTGACATTTACCTGTGTTATGAATAATGTATGAGAGGTGTCTGAATTGATTGGTGGATTTGTAGACCAATGAGAGAGTCTGGGGGTGGCCTGAGAGGATTTAAGGCACTGCTCAGCAGTTTTAGTCAGATAGGGGTAAAGGACAGTTAGGGTTAGATAGGGACCTACAGAAAGACCTAGTCTTGCAGATAGGAATCTGACAGAGTTTGAGAGAATCAGATAGAGTCTGGGACTGTCTAAGAGAAAGACAGAAAGGACTAGAGAAGAGATAGGATTTTAGAGTGTTTGTGAAGAAAACTGTTTAGAGTTAGTAGTAAACTTAGGAACTGGGTTTGCATTTATTTAACTTTATTAGTGATCAAACTTGAGTGGGTTTGAGCCATATTCTCCTTTTGTTTATACTCCAACGCGTAACTATTAATGATTTTGATTCTACTTTGTAATCAATAAACTTTTTTTATTTTTATTCAACTTAAAAACAGCCTGAAAGCTTTAATTTACTAGGACAGCTCGTTGGTGGCAGCCATATAAGAAAATCAGAAGCAGTGTTTGTCAATAGCCTGTGATATACCAGGGACTTTCTCATGGAAATCGAAAATACTCCTTCCTGAAGTTCAGCCATTGTGAAGTCCTAATACTGAGTTAGAGGGACTGATAGTCTGACTTAATATGTGACAACATCCTATTAAGGCCAACACTATTTGTAAATGCAGGAGATTTGGGGTTTCAAGAAAAGACAGCAAATTTGGTCATCTAGTTTCTTGTATTTTTACTGCACAAAAGAAATGCCTTCTGCATTTTCTTCATTAGGCTTGTTTTGGTTACTTTGCACTCAAGTTGGAATGAAGGCAGCATTAGTTGCTTCACCTCAGATGGCAAAAAGTGTGGGGATGACCCTGTTTACAGCATCAATATATTATTAAAAATATGGTCCTTGCTTAATGTTACAGCTGCCCAAATGAACAAGAAAAAAGCCTATGAAACAAAAGAAATGTAATCTGAGATGGAAAATTTGGAGGCAATTTGGTGGTGTGTTGAGAAACAGACATTTTCTTTTCGTACTGAGTAACTTTAGAAAGACAAATAGGCTCTCTGCCAGTTACAAATGTCATTGGCTTTTGTCTCACAGTTGCCGAGGACTGTGTTCAAAAAAGCACAAAGTGTTTTAAATTATGGGTGAATAATGTGTGGGTTTCACGTTAAGATATCACATATTAGTGGGAAAAGTTTGCTACCTGCCAAGGCTTTACATTTTGTGCAAACCAATTTCCTCGTGTCTCTCACCTAAATCTTATCCTATAAAATGGAACTGATATTCAGAAATGTCAGACCGAACCTGAAGAAATTATGAAACTCAACCATGCAACTGGAGAAAAATATGCTACTTTTGTGAGATAGATATATGTTGCCAGAAATTTTCAGTGGTTAAAATAAACATATACATACTCATTTTTATTGGTTTTGTTGACGGCATTCCAGGAACATTTGCTAACTTGGAAGACAGCAAAATAGTTATCTTGGTCCTTAATAAAATACTGGGTGTGATCCAGATTCCAATATGTAAAAACTGGGTAGGTGGAAGCTGGTTTCCCCAGTACCTCTTCCCTTCAGCACCTTCTCTAGCTCCCTAAAAAAAGTCAGATGCAGTTCAACAATCCCATTTAGCAGGCTCTCTGTATACTGTAGTATGTGGGGAAAGAAACCCTTGATTATTACCTTCCTATATGTTAGAACCAGAAACCATGAAACATTTTCCCCATCCGTTAGAGAAGATCTTTTCTTCATTCTCCTAGTTCCACAAATATTTCTCAAGCTGCAATTGCACAACGTTACGCCTACTGCTTTGTAGCAAGGACTTATAAAAACCAATGAACTGGCTGTTGTATAAGATGATTTGTGGACAATGAAGCAGGAATGAAGGAGACTCGAGAGCAGATGGAGGTCAGAGATTAATCGGGCTGCAGTTTGTTTACTGACCAAGTGCTATGTTCGTGCGATCAGGGAGGCTAAAGGATACCATGCCTCCCTGAGAACTTATGTGGCCTTGAACCGCCAGGTGGAATTGTTCTGTGTGGTTCGAGACCTCACCAATCCTGGTCAGCATGGTCCTCCTCCTGGTGATTTCACCAGTGAGTCTTTTGCAGCCTTTCTTTGATCCAAAATTAAGGGCATTTGAACCAGATTCTGGTTGTACTGACCTGTCCCCGAGTATCTCAAATGCCACACCCACAAGGTCTCCTTGGTTGGCTGAGTTTGGCCTGTGTCTTCAGTTGATGCCTTCAGGGCACTGCCATATTGCAGGCCGACAGCTTTTCTTTTCGACTCTTGCCTGTCCTGGCTGATTAAAACCGCTGGAGGGAGCATGCCTGAGTGGGTTTCTGAGATTGCCACTGCCTCCTTCAGAGAAGGTATTTTTCCCCTCCTGTCTGAAGGAGACAGTGGTGACGCCCACTCTAAAGAAATCTGGCTTGGCTTTGGACGATTTGTCCAATTATCGTCCAATAGCCAATGTTCCTTTTTTGGGCAAGGTACTGCCATCTGGCTGAAGTCATTCCTGGAGGAGGATCATGTCCTGGATCCATTCCAGTCCAGGTTCAGGCTGTGTCATGGGACTGGAACTGCCCTGGTCATCCTGTAAGATGACCTCCTCAAGGGGGCTGACAGGGGTTGTTCTACCCTGCTGGTCCTTCTTGATCTGTCAGCGGCCTTTGATGCCATCGACCACGGTGTCCTACTGGGTAGGCTTGCCGATGTGGGGATTGGAGGTCTAGCCTTCAGTTGGCTCCAGTCCTTCCTTGAGGGCTGTGCCCAGTATGTTAAGCTCAGGGAAGAACAGTTGGCCCCTTGGACGCTCTCCTGTGGGGTGCCCCAGGAGTCGGCAATTTCCCCAATGCTATTTAACATATATATGAGGCCACTAGCTGAGGTCATAAGGGGATTTGGAGTCTGCTGTCACCAGTATACTGATGATATTCAGCTCTATCTCTCCTTTACCACCTCTGCAGTGGAGGCAGTGCAGACCTTCGAGAGCTGCCTGGATGCTATCATGGAGTGGACCAGGACTAACAGGCTCAGATTCAATCCGGAGAAGACCAGAGTTCTGTTCTTTGGGACATCCTCTACTGGGTATAGTGGCCCTCTCCCTAGTTTGGAGGGCTCTGTCCTCCAGCTGACAGATTGAGTGAGAAGTCTGGGCATGGTCTTAGAATCAGATCTGTCCCTGGAAGCGCAGGTTTCAGCCGTTCCCCTCATCAACCAGGCCTGCAATTCTATCAAAAAAAGAGATCAAATTGGTCTGGCATGACTTGTTTTTAAGAAACTCGTGTTGACTTCTCATAATGACAGCAATGCTAGTTAAACTATATAGCATAGTATGCTCTGCTGGTTCTAATAATCGCAATGGAAGGTGGACTTGATGTATATAAGGGGCATAAAATACAAATACATAAAAAGAGTACAAAGGCATGTGAAACATTTTATATAGATTTTATATAGAGAATGGAAAAGATATCTGAAATTCCAAATGACAAATTGCAATATCCAGTAAAAGGTGAAAATATAAAGTTTAAGTATATGACATTAAAATACATTTTTCATTGCTATCAGCATTGCTGTCAAAAAGGTTGGTCCATATATTTTCTATATTCTTGAGAAACAAAGACTATTGGCAGAAGTAACAGGGAGAAACTAGCGCCCCCACAACCCCTCCCTCACCTGACTGATATTGTTATGTCTCAAAAGTTAAAGTCAATGCTTTGAAAAACATCTTGGTCTTGTGGTCCTTAACCTACCTTTTATTTTTATTAGAACTTTAAAATGTAAGATATTGCACCTGCTTGAATATCCTTAAAACTACCATTAAAATGGTAAAATACATAACAGATGCCCAGATTAGCCCCACTGCTTAAAGAACTATATTATGCACACAAAATTGTCAGCAAACATTTCACAAGCACATTTTTCACCTACTCATATGGCATCCACCTGTATTTTGCTGGCACTGCATCCCGGGGTCATCCAACTGAAGGCCAGTCTTGATGTCCATGAAGGCATTTTCCATTGTTCCACTTTCTACAGAGTATATTCCAAGTGTCCAAAAAGCATTGAGTAGCACATACTTATACAACGTGAGCAGTGTGACAATATAAATGCAGAGCCTACAGAACTCTGTCTGGCCATGTAGTTAATATAAGATTTTCTAGCCAGTCTCCAATCCTAACATGTTTTACATTACAGCTCACAATGTTAACACCATGAATCTCCTAATGCACACAAATTACAGAAACATCTGGGTTAAAGAGCTTCATGCCAATCCACTGAGAAAATTCACAGAGGTCCCGGGACTCCTAAAAGAAATTGCTCATGGTGTATAGGAGACGGCAGGCTACACAGTTGGGGTCATAAAGCCATTCATGGACACATTAGCTTTCAAACAGCCTACAGTACATTCTCTATTAAGAGAAGGATGGAGTCACTTTGTGTGGTTCTTGAGTTTAGGAAGGGTAGGAGACCTCTGTATCAAAAAGCCCATAATGTGCGGTTAGCCCATCAGGATCAATTAAAGAATATCACTTGTGCAGCTGCTTACTACATAATTCTAATTAGGCATACAGGTGACACCAAAATATGAGAGACTGCTTGTACAGCCAGGGAAGATACTGAGTTCCATGGCCCCATCTTTGCTGCTGTTCTGCAAGCAGGCAAAGACCTTTCTTTTCAGGCAAGCCTTTCCTCAGTAACTAGCAATATTGTTGTTGTTGTTGGATTGCTATACATTCCTGCTTTGACTTTGTTTTTAGTACTACTTGTGTTTTCCATTTCTCTATTTTCCATTTCTCAAAGTGGTATTTTTTTTTAAAAAAGTATACGTATTGTTCTTAGCTTTGATATTGCATTTTAATGATATAAGATGCCTCTGTAGTCAATGTTCTTACATATTGTATACTCAATGTTTTCAGCTTTGAATATTGTCTTTGTATGTTATAAGCCATCTTGTATTTTTTTAAAGAAATAAATAAATTGCATCAAATCCAGTACAGTATTTGGTGCAGTATCCATTTCTTTCTAAGGGCTTATGTTTCTGCCTTATAGAGCTGAATTCAAGGCAGAATATACTATGCAAAAACCCTTTGTATACAGTGGTGTATCATAGCCCAAATTTGAAGCCTACATTAGCCTACAACTACATTGAGAGAAATGGCTCAAGATGCCTTAAAGTGACTTTGTTTTTTTATTTAAAATATTTTACCTCATATTTCTCCTTAAAGAGGACCCAAAGGACAACATTTGAAAGCTAGAAACAATAAGTATATAAATATTTTAAAAGGTTCAAATAAATGCCAAATTAAAAAGGTGAACAAAATCAACTCTAAAAACACATACAGACTAACAAGACAGACCAATCCGTATATGTTTTAACTTCTCAAACAGCCTGTCACTAAGAGAAAGCCTGCATGAAGATAAAGGTCTTTGTCTGCTTGTGGAAGGACAGCAAGGATGGGACATGCTGGAGGGAGTTCCAGCAACAGAGAAGGCCCTCTCCACCAAATGCTCATGTGAAGGACCAAGAAAAAGGCCTCTCCTGATGTTGCTAAAACCTGTGTAGCCTCATAAAAGGAGATATGGTCCTTGAGGTAGCTTGAACCAAAACCATTTAGGACTCACTAGTAGGTTAGAATACTCTATATAGTGGAGAAGCATGTCCTTGACTATCACTGTTCCTCCAGACTGTGAGTTGCTGCCAAGATTTGGGAGTGTAGAGGATCTGGGAGTGTAGAGCAGGGGTGTCCAAACTTTTTGCAAGGAAGTCCAGATTTGGTGAAGTGAAAATGTGTGGGGGGCCGACCATTCAGCTGCATTTGGCCCCCGGGCCAGACTTTGGACAAGTCTCTGTAACAAGCAAGGAGGCGGGGAGGATGCTGCAGCAATGGAACTGGGGGCGGGTAGGCTGGGCAGGTGGCTGGGGGGATGGACAGAGGCAGGGAGGGCAGGCAAACCATCAAATTGCAAGCTAACACCTCCATCTGGTATGGGGACAGGCCAGCTGGTGGGGATGCGTGACAGGCTGAGCCGGTGGGGAGAAGAAGCCGTGGGCCACTCAGAATTTGAAAACGGGCCACATTTGGCCCCCGGGCCTGACTTTGTACATGCCTGGTGTAGAGGATCTGGGAGTGATGCTAACAAAACACATCTTGCTCCCAAAGACCATGTAGGGAGCTGATTTACACTTATGCAGACTCACTTGGTCCATCGAGCTTGGTAATATTAGTGCTAAGATGCAGAATTTTAGGCAGGATTTTTCATATCCCAACATAGTAATATGTAGGATTATTGGACCTGCATGGAAAGCATAGGTTCTACTTCTATTACTATGCTATGTCTGCTCCCCAATTTCTGGGGGGACACTGACGTCCTTCCTAGTGTACATATGGAGCCACTGGGTTTGGATACGTGTGATCATGAAAGGCTTGAATCTAAAGGAAACTGACCTCTGCCATTTTGATTTAAAACAACAATAAAAACTCCAATGCTGGTGGATAAATACTGCACCATGCACCATCAGCACACACAAGGCCCAAAGTGTTTGCAAGCAAGATAAAAAATAGAGATGGGCACGACTTGAAAAAAAAAATCGAGTTGTCGTTAGTCGGGCCGGTTCCGTTTCGGCTCGTTTCCGTTTTTCGCAAAAATTCGCAAAAATTAGTCAGTTCGTTTTTTCTTTTTTTTCATTGTCGTTAGTACTGGTTTGGGGAGGGGGTAGCGGGCTCCTGGAGCCACAAGTGACGGATTGGCAGACTCCTTGCACCCACTGTGTCTCACGTACTTGCATGTAGTGCAATGCAAGTAGATCTGGCTTAGAGTTAAGACGGGTTAGCGCAAGGGCTAGGGTTAGGCTAGTTACGGGTGAGGTTAGGGTGAGTATTGGGGTGCACCTCTGGGTGCCTCTCTGAGCCACTTAGAAGGACAGTGTACTGGCGTATGGGTTAGGCTTAGGGTTCGGGTTTGGGCTACTATTAGTGGGCTGTTTGTGCCCGATTGGCACATCCCAGAAGTCTCTGTGGTCAGAAGTCTCTGTGGAAAATTTGCAACTCCCATGGCAGGTGTAAAAAAATAAAATAAAATAAAATAAAATAAAATCAACGGAGGAAGTGCAAGCCCACTGCTGCTACTGTAAAAATTCAAGCATTGGTGTGGTGCTTTGGTGGGGTTTTGGGCAAATTTCAAAAAAAATTTGCATGGTCTACCCTCCCATGGGGATGTGCGAGCCCAGTCATTGCAAATGTGCCAGGCATGTAAAAATTGCGAATGCGCAGCTGTAAAAAAAAAAATAAAATAAAATAAAATAAAAAAATCAACGGAGACTTTTTTTTGCAAGAAAAACCCACTGCTGCTACTGTAAAAAATCAAGCATTTAAAATAGCTAATTTTCGCATGTTTCTGTGGTGCTTTGGTGGGGTTTTGGGCAACGATTTCAAAAAAAATATTGCGGTCGCCATTTTGGATCCCCCCCACCGCATGGCAAATGGATGCGCCCTCCCAGCCTGGGACCAGCAGCACAGCAGTAGCAATAGCCAAGGAGAGGGGGGCGGGGAAACCCCCCCCCAAATAAAACACCCTTCTGGCCTGGTAGGTGCCCTCAGACAGTTTTCGCCTACTTTTAGGGCCGGGAATCGTTTTTTTTTTTAACTTTTAAAAACTTTTTTTCTGTGCCGCTTGGCATTGCGCGATCGCCGCGATGCAAGTAATGAGCACGACAAATCAGACCAAATTGTTCGTTCGTCGGTTCGAGCTCGAATTCTGGTGGAGTAATTCCCGTTTCCGTTTCCATAGAGTAACGGATACGAGTAACAGAAACGGAAACGGGAATACCGCTAAGTCATGCCCATCTCTAATAAAAAATAATTATCTAGTGCTGTCCATCTTTGAGTGTGCATGTGTTTTTTTCATGAATGCAGTATGCTCAGTGTGTTATAAATTCAGCAAGTTTAAACGATATAGCATTTCCATTGAAAATTATGACATTATCTAACAAGCCTCACTTTTATGAAAGAGCAAACTTGTAAATCTTTCACCAGTTCGACATATGGTGTTAGACCCGCCCTTTACCTTAGCTGCTTTCTTGAAACAGGTGTATTATGCCACTGATTCTGGGAGAAATAACTGATAAAATGGGGTATGAAATTTCATTCTCAGTACTATAAAATACTGGAAGGTGGTGGTGGTGGGGAATAAAGGAGTTAGTGTATGGAAACCTGCTGCTTTAAACCAATACTGGAGAACTGGAAACATGGAAAGGCTTGAAGCCAAAGTTTTTGCAGTTGTGTTCCCACCGTGGTTCATTGTGACCTATGCTAATTAATAAGGTAGCACAGTCTTAGCAAAATGGTAATAAACTCATTTTATACATAGTATTAAAAAAACCCTTCCAGTGCTCTTTGGAAAAACTAACCGTTTCATAATAAAATAAAAATTCAACAAGTCATAAATCTTTCAGTGCACTGTTGGTGTGGCATTCGGGATTAGTACCTTATATGGTGTGCAACCTTCAGAATTCAATGGTGTTGCTGTTACCATTTATATAATTGGAGGCTGTGTAGCAGAAGGAGACAGCAAACAGAAAGAGATCAAATTGAAAGATTTTCCCCAGGCTGATTTTGACTGATTTTAGAAGCTAAGCAACATCAGGCCTAGCTATAATTCAGATAGGACACTCACCCGGGTATATTAGGGATTTCCTGATGGAGCTGGAAAATCTCTTGCTTGAAATCGTAAAGAAAGAGCCACGCCTGTTAACAATATTTGCTGAGTTAGACCAATGGCATAAGGTTGTGTGAGTCAGCTTCCAGTATTCCAAAGAGTGCCTGACTGGAGATTACAGAGTGAGAAGCAAGAAAAATCTGATGTGTTGATGACATAATAAGAAAGGATCCCAAATAAATAAGGAAATATATTTATTTTGTTTCCATGTTTATCCTGTCTTTCTCAAAAGGAACAAAACGGCACTCAAACAATAATAAAATTCAAACTGAAACAAATCCAGTTGAAATGCAAAAACATAATCCAAAACAGAAATAAAATAGAAACACATTTGGAGATTGGAAGTGGGAAGGCTTATTCCCATATGGTTGCCCCTGCTTTCCCCACGTTGCCCAGCTTTGTTTCTTTCAAACCCAATCTAGTAGCACCCTAGTAGCTGACATTACTGCTGATATATCTAATAAAATAGCTGTGCCGCTTGAGAAATTTATGAGGCTCTACTCTTGTGTAGAAAAGATTTAGATTCCAACAATGCCTTATATGTACCACATTCTTTGGACATTTTTTAATTTTGTCAGCTTCAGTTTCTTCCAGATTCAGATTTTCATTTCTCATGCTCCTTCCACCAAATTTATGGAAAGATTTAAAAAAGCCAAATTGTTCTTTTCTGTATATGACCTAAAATATGTTTTCATCCACCATTAACATAAATACTGCACTGGATCCTTTGCTAGTGATACATTGCCATGTCCATTTAAACTGATTAAATTGCCATTAGACATAATAACTACAACAAGTAATAATCTCACTGAACTATTAAGACCTAACCACACAAAAGCATTACCTTAATAAACATTTCTATCCACTCTACTGAAGGGATAAATCTCACCTAAAGATAGCCATTGACTGGACTGAGTTTCAGCCTAATTTAAAAAAAATATATCAGAAGCCACTGGCCTGTGGTAGCTGCCTAGATGCCCTAAGTACATCTGATCTCGCCTGAATTCGGAAGCTAAGCAGGGTTGGCCATGGTTAGTACTTGGATGGGAGACCACCAGGGAACACCAGGAGCTGTAGGTGCCTGGAGTAGGAACTGGCAAGCCACTCCAGTATTCCTGCCAAGAAAACTCCATGGACATGGAGACACAAAGAGTTGGTCACAACTGTAAATGCACCACACACACACACACACACACACACACACACACCTTGTGTGTGTGTGGTAGAAAACTCACTTAAACTCTATTCCCAAGTAACTAGAAATATTGCAATTATTTCACAGAAGGAGAACAGCTCTGTGCTCCTAGGATTAGTATGTGCCTTTAAGCCCTAGGGTTATTTTAAAAATAAATAAATTACTGTCTGTGATGTCTGACCTCAAATCTGTGCATGGTTTAGTCCAGGAAAATGCTGACCAAGCCTGTAGAAAGTAGTCCAAGATTAAGTTCCAAACTGCAGGCCAAATCCAATTTCTCTGATAAATGAAAGATGCGTAGTGTTCAACTTCACTGGTCTAATTTTTGTGACTGGGCTTCACCACTCAAGCCTCAGCAGCTTTGGTATTTGGTAATAAGGGATATAATGAAAGCATTATTTTTCATAACCAGAAAAAATAGACTACCTTCTCCAAAACTGAGGGAATGTTGGGTTTCATATGCATCAGTTGCATTACATGACTGTTGGCAGGAATACTGAAATCATTTCTGAGTGTTATGAACATCCAGTTGGATGTATTGTAATGTCAGAGGACTGCCTCTTTGTCTCTTCATTTAACTTATAACATATATGTTTGCCTTGCCAAAAGGGATACATGCAAATCAAGGCAAAGAAAATAAATTATCTGTCCTTTCTAATGTCCAGCCATACAAACAAATCCAAGATCAGGAAGAACGCGTGGGGGAGAAGAGAAGAGATGAATAAGCAAGGCAAAAGGGAAGAAAATCTTATATTACTGCATCTCATAATTCTCACATGCTAGTTGGTCGTTTCTGGGAACTGTAATTTTAAAAGAACAGAAGAAAACTATTTTTATCAACGGCAGACAAACAAACTGCTGGTGTGACATGGAATGTTCCTTACCTTCTGCCTACATCTCAAGAAGCTTCTCCTCCCCACCAAACAATCTTCAAAAGGTTTTCCCAACCAAGTGGGGCATATTTTGGGGTACACAGAGATGAAAGTACCCCATTAACATCTGGTCGAAATATTTTCTTCTCAACTTCCTATTTTCATGTTTCTGAGTATGATGGTGATATTTGTCCCAGTGTTTCATTGAGGCACTTCCAGTGTGTCATTAAGGGCCTTTTCACACGACCCCTAAGATCCGCTGGCCACTTAAATTCAGACCAGAGATCTTAGGGGTTTGTCGCTGTTCCTGCGTTCCCACCCCCTCCGCACCCCTGGCTGCTGGCTGCGTGAGGGGAGGGAGAAAAAAAGGAAGAAAAGAATGCCGCTCACCTCTGTTCTGCCGTCCCGGCACTGCATTCAGATCTCTTAAAGGGGCGGGGGGCAAAAAAAGAACAAACAGAAGCAAGGAGAGCCGGGCAGTCACTACGTTATATCCGTATCAGGAATTTTCACCTCCAGAGAGCAGGTACCTGAAAAGTGCGCTGGGACGCGCTTAGGTGGACATGGTCGCACTTAATTATCTGTAAACTCCGGAGCTGGTGGGGAAACAATTTTAAGCTCCGGAGCTGGGAGCCATTTGCGGCGGAGTTTAGGCCTAAGTCACTTCCAATATGATAACCCGAATAGGATTGTCGCGCTATATGAGATGTTCAAGGAGTGGTTTGTCATTGCTGCCACCCCTATCTCAAGAAGGAGTAACAACTTAAGAACATAAGAAGAGCCCTTCTGGACCAGGTGAAGAGCCTTTCTAGTCCATCTTCCAGTATCTCAGAGTGGCCCCAACAAATGCCCCTGGGAGCACAGGTGATAACAAGATACCTGTCTCCTGCTACCATTCTCCTGCATCTGGCATTTTGAGGTACCCTCCTTTTAAGCCTGGAGATAACATGTTATCCTCATCATGGCTTGCAGCTATGATGGAGATACATGTTTCTTCCAGAAATCTGTCTGATCCCCTTTTAAAGGCATCTAGGCCAGATGTCATCCCCACATCCTGCAGCAAGGAGTTCCATAGACTAACAGCACTGTGAATACAGAAATATTTTCTTCGGTGTGTTCTCACTCTCCCAACCCTCAATTTGAGTGAATGACCCCCTGGTTTTGGTATTGCATGTGAGGGGAGGAAAGCTCCCCTCTATCCACCTTCTCTATTTCCTGCATAATTTTGTAAAATATGTCTCAATCATGGCCTGCCTCAGGGACACTTTTTTCCAACTGAACAGCCCCAAATGCTGTAGCCTTTCCTCACAAGGGAGGTGCCCCAGTCCAGTAATCATTTAGTCGCTCTCTTCTGTATCTTTTCCAGTTTCACTATGTCTTTTTTGAGATGTGGTGAGTGGTGACTCAAGAGATTTTGAACCCAGTTCTCCTTAGTCATAACCCAGCTCTCCATCCAGTATGCCACACTGGCTTTCCAAAATGTAGCATCAAGGACATTAACAAAGAATACATTTGATAGTACTTACAGTGATCCTACCTACATGTTCTTAAGTAGAGTGAGATAGCACTTCAGGCAGCCTATTTTGCAAGCCATAAGATGGCAAATTTTCATTCTTTATATTGTTTAACACTGTATACAGTTTGGCTGGTTTGGTTATTATCCACCAGGACTCAGATGGATGTTGGATTTTACTTTAGGCACCCAAATGTTGTTGTTCTGTCTGAGGCTAACAGCTTATGAATGTAGATTTTGATGTGGAAAGGATGGGTAAACAAAAGCTTTGTTACAGAAGCATTTAGTTTCAACAATCCCATATTTGGTAGTCCTCAAAAACTCAAGCTAGGATATATTTACTAGTATTCAAGGAGCCATAAGATTGCATGGTTGGTTTTGATGCAACAAATATGACCACTTCTTTGGAAATTGCTGGCACATGTGAGCTAGAAAACATGGATGCTCACATATATCGAATCTCCTATTTGATACTAGAGGATACTTCATAGATTCATAGAATCTTAGAGTTGGAAGAGACCTCAAGGACCATCTAGTCCAACCCGCTGCCATGCAGGAATCCCATCACAATATTTTCGACAGATGGCCATCCAGCCTCTGCTTAAAAAACCTCCAAAGAAGGAGACTCCACCACCCTTTGTGGCAGCATATTCCACTGCTGAACAGCTCTAACTGTCATGAAGTTCTTCCTAATGTTCAAATGGAATCTATCCCCAGAACATTCTTGAAATAAATAAATAAATAAAACACAAGCAAATGAAAACAAAATTACAAAAAATTGTTTATGGTACTTAAAATACCTGTACAGGGCAATTTACTGGTGGCTGTCCAGTACATTATCTTTTAGATATACAGTTACACCAAATATTTGGTAATTTTGAATTGAATTGTTTTGAATGTTTAATATTCTGTGCTGCAAACAAAGTGACAAGAAAATGGTAATGTGAATAGGACTTCTGATGGAACACAAAGGAAAGGCAGTTGATTCAAGTACCAGCATCTACTGTAAGTGCTCTTGTTGACTTCGTCTTCATGGAGAATAATACTACAGGCCTATGTTGTGTCAGCCAGAAGAAAATCCAATCCGAGTTATTTTGTGTTCTAAGTAGCTGAAAATGGAGTTACTGTATAAAGTTATAACATTGGTTACAAAACTGACATCTAAACAGCTCTTTCTGTATCACACTGAAGCCATGAATGTGCAAGTTTTATAAATATATTCCTTCAAAGAAAAGAAAAGAAAAGAAAGATGACATTGGCCTGACGTTTCTGCCCAGCCTCATACTTTGGCAGCTTAAGAACTTATTGTTAATTTCAACAGTACTTTTTAGTATTCAAGATTTCTAATATAATGCACCAGTCTGTACTATTTCTCCAGAAGAAGTTTCATGCAGCCTTAACTTAATCCTGTTACAGTTAAAGCATACCATGTCGGACTCCAAAGGAAGAAAACTGCTGTGACTGAAAGGTTAAGATCCTGTCATAACTGCTGTTTTGCTAACAGTAAAGGAAATACAACCCCTTCAAGATTTTCTACTGGAAAAAGAAAATAGTCAGCACTAGAGATGGGCACGACTTGAAAATTTTTTTTTTCGAGTTGTCGTTAGTCGGGCCGGTTCCGTTTCGGCTCGTTTCCGTTTTTCGCGAAAATTTGCAAAAATTAGTCAGTTCGTTTTTTCGTTTTTTCGTTGTCGTTAGTACTGGTTTGGGGAGGGGGTAGCGGGCTCCTGGAGGGAGCTGCAGGAGTCAGCCAGAGCCACAAGTGACGGACTGGCAGACTCTTTGCACCCGCTGTGTCTCACGTACTTGCATGTAGTGCAATGCAAGTAGATCTGGCTTAGGGTTAAGACGGCTTAGCGCAACGGCTAGGGTTAGGCTAGTTACGGGTGAGGTTACGGTGAGTATTGGGGTGCATCTGGGTGCCTCTCTGACCCACTTAGAAGGACAGTGTACTGGCGTATGGGTTAGGCTTAGGGTTCGGGTTTGGGCTACGATTAGTGGGCTGTTTATGCCCGATTGGCACATCCCAGAAGTCTCTGTGGTCAACCTGGCCAAGTGGCCATGCGATTGGTGGAAAATTTGCATGGTCTACTCCCATGGGAGAGCCCATCATTGCGAATGCGCAGGTGTAAAAAAATAAAATAAAATAAAATAAAATAAAATCAACGGAGACTTTTTTTGCAAGAAAAACCCACTGCTGCTACTGTAAAAATTCAAGCATTTAAAATAGCTAATTTTTGCATGTTTCTGTGGTGCTTTGGTGGGGTTTTGGGCAACGATTTCAAAAAAAATATTGCGGTCGCCATTTTGGATCCCCCGCACTGCATGGCAAATGGATGCGCCCTCCCAGCCTGGTACCAGCAGCGCAGCAGTAGCAATAGCCAAGGAGAGGGGGGCGGGGAACCCCCCCCAAATAAAACACCCTTCTGGCCTGGTAGGTGCCCTCAGACAGTTTTCGCCTACTTTTAGGGCCAGGAATCGGGGTTTTTTTTAACTTTTAAAAACTTTTTTTCTGTGCCGCTTGGCATTGCGCGATGCAAGTAACGAGCACGACAAATCAGACCAAATTGTTCGTTCGTCGGTTCGAGCTCGAAGTCTGGGGCAGTGATTCCCGTTACCGTTTCCGTAGAGTAACGGAAACGAGTAACGGAAACGGAAACGGGAATACCGCTAAGTCATGCCCATCTCTAGTCAGCACTGAAGTGTGATATTATTTATCTAGTTTCTTTTCTAAGTTCTTTTCAGTGTCCACAGAATTTTTTTAAAAAAAATCATTTTGTAAGATACCAGGCAACCCCATGTCTACTGTGCCAAAAAGGTGACGTGGCTTGGTGTTGAATATTTTCTGTAACTGCTCTTGATTTGGCTTTAGTATAATGTTGCAGTGGTTCAAATTAGATGTTAAGGGTTTTGTGAATTCCCCTGTGTTTGGCCTGTTTTATTCCCAAAATGCAGTTTCCTCAGAGATATGCGCATCTTGTAAATTAAGTTCTGAAAAATTACATCTGTGATTAGCCTTCAATGCCCCACCACAAAACAAAGGATGTTAGATGTATGATATGGAGGTGAAGAAAAGTATGTATTGAGAACACACACATTTTTCCACTTAAGGAAAAAGCTTAATCCATATTATTAAGCATGGGATTTTTTTAAATTAATGAACAGCCCCATAATTTGGCGGGAACACCCAGACCAATTTATTAGGCTCGGAGCTCACTAACTCATAGGAAATAGAACAGCCCTCTTCCATTCATGCTGTTCCTGTACTGCTTCTTGAAACCATTAGAAATATACCCTGCAGTAGAGCAACACAGATTCTCTGCAACTGACAAGATGCATTACAGAGTGCAACAGAGAGTGCCACCACATAGGGTGTATGGAGGCAGCCTCTGTTGGAACTCATTCCACCATGAATCTTTTTGGGTTCTCAAGACTCCTTTCAACTCCCATGATGCAATGGAGCACTTTTGAGGGCTCCCAGTTCCATAACTTAGCCTGGATAATTCCTGCCAAATGACAGAACTGGGAATTCATTGATTTAAAAATCATATCCTTAAATATTACTACATATTGGATTTAAAAGAAAAAAGAATTATATGTCATAGATTATGGGACAAGAGGGGTCATGGAGCTGACAAGATATTAGATTTAGTTAAACATTCACAAAACTTCTTATCTTGATGAGAAGCTCAGAAGTAGAATTAATTATCTGGAGAAGCTGTACCATTTCCTTCCTTAAAATATTTTCTCAGGGGATATGAGAGCAGTAGGGATTCTTTTGTAAATACTGTGTCAGGCCTGTGGTGATATAACCTATTTGGATTACTGTTAGCACACTACAGTATACATGGGGCTGCCTTTGGAAAGGGTTTGGAAACTTGAGCTATAGCCAGATTCTTAGCAGAAGTTGGCTACAGGAATCATATAATACTGTGCTAATGTAACTGTTGTTTTTTGTTTATTTTGCTTTTAGCTTGTTTTAGAAATGTTTCTGTCTTTTAATGCTTTTAATAAAGAAAGGTAGATTAGATACAGACCTGTCAAGTGTCATGTTTTGGCAGGACATTCACAGATCAATCACTTTCCCGCCATCTTCACCCCAAAAATATTTTTCCTTGAAATGTCCCATATTTCCGGCGGCGGGCGTCTAAAACTCTGGATGCTGCTGGCCACCAGGTGGCCCACCAGAGAACACTTCTCCCTGTGCAACCCCTAACCCACACACCACCAGCTGTCCGGATTGGTATATATATCCCCTAGAAAGCTGAGACACCTAGGTCACAGTGAGCATTTTGAAAACACTGCAAGGGGTTCTGGGAAACCTGTATGCAAATGAGGCTACATCCCCTAGCCAAAGCGCCCGGCTGCCATCACCCCACCTTCCTAGAGCTCCCAGTCCTGGGCAGCCATGGGGAACACTTGACAGCTATGATTAGATACAAATGAAGGATGAGTGTAAATTTCAGGAAGACATGACAATAATTTAAGATATGAAGATGACACCATCTTACGGACAGAAAGCATCAATGACTTGAAACAAGGTATAGTGATGGCAAAAGAAGAATGAGCTAAAGTAGGGCAGCAGTTGAACCTTATGAGGACCACAATCATGATTGCAGAAGAGCTTCACAACTTTAATGATGACTATGAAGAAACTGACATTATTAAAGATTTTGTGTACCTTGAGTCGGTCATCAGTCCAAATGGAAACTACAGCCAAGACATCAGAAGAAGACTGAGACTCAGAAAGTCAGCCATGAAGAACTTAGAAGAGATCATCAAGTGGAAGGATGTGTCACTGGAGATATAAACCAAGATCATCCCCATCATTGTATTCCTAATCACTACACATGGCTATGAGAGTTTGGCAGTGAATAAAGGTGTTTGAAATATGGCACTGGAGGAGAGCTTTGCAAATATCCTGGCCTGTCAGAAGGATGAACAAATGGGACCTAAATCAAATCAAGCCTGAACTGTCTCTCAAGGCAAAAATGATACAACTGAAGCTGTTCTTATTTTGGCACAGTGTGAGTAGACAGGATTCTTTGGAAGAGGCAATAGTGCTGGGAAAGGTGGAAAGTTTAAGGGTTAAAAAAGGGAAAAGAGATATGCTGACTCCATAAAGGAATTGAAGACTTGATTTTGGAAGAGCTGAACAGGGTTGTTGGTGACATTCTGGACATTTTGGAGATCACTCATTCATAAGGTGGCCATAAGTTGAAGGCAACCTGGAGGCCCATAATGCAATAACAATAGTTTATTGGTTTTTAAGCTTTTAATCCTATTTATTGTAACATTATAAGCTGTTTGGGGTCCTCTTGAGGAAAAAGGAAGGGGGTATAGATATTTTAGATAAATAATTTTAGTGCAATTATATTTCCTATAGCCAACTTCTGCTAAGAATCTGGCTGTAGCATTTTTGGGCCTGCTGAAGTTCCCAAACCCTTTCCAGTGGCAGTGCAAGAGGTTGAACTAAAAGATTCATCTGGGTATTTCTTGTGGACTGCAGACAAATATGTTGCACTCAGTCAGTTTTTGCAATGCAAGCTCCACCTATGAGTAATAAATGCGGGGAGCTTATGAAGTTTCTTTGTGCTTTGAAAAGAAACAAGGTTGATTGGTTCTCCTTTTTATTTGGATCAGATTGCAACTTTTACATTTCTCCCGGGATACTGGAAAGAAACATATTGTTCTCTCCAGCTTGACCAAATGTGACACTTGTTCAACATTTGATACTTGATGCAATGTTGACATTACCTTTGAGCAAATGGTAATGTAACACACACATAACTTGCATTGTAAAGGGCACTCTATATAAAATCTTTACATAATGAAGGGCACAGGGTATAGATTACACCTAAAATAGCTCATTTTAAGAAATTCAGAGGTTTTCTTTTGCTAATGTAAATACAGCACCACTTGTTCCCATCTCCTTAGGTGTACATTGGTTGATTTAAACTAGCCACTTGAATTACATTTAGTGCCAAGTATGCATCCTACAGTTTGCTGGGCTTTTTGAATATACCGTATAACTATAATTGGTTGTTAGTGGAAACCTTGGCCAAAAAACTGTTGGAGTAAATTTACACCAATGATGTCATAATCTGGCTCCAATAAAATTTAATTTAAATTAACCAAAAGCTTCTTATCCCTCCATTTCATGTTCTGAGGCTGCCTAACTAGGGTTCTACTTTCCCCTAGTGAAGGCACTGAGAGGAGACATTAATTTTTGACTATTAAAGGCTTCCCTCCGATTCCTAGACAACTAGTTGCATTCCATCTTGATGTGTCGAATAAAATAATGTCATTTGAATAATTCAACGAGATTTGAAGGAACTCCATTCAGTGACATATGCAGCACGGTTCTCTACATGCCTAGTCAGAAGCAAGCCTGCTGTTTCCAGTGGGACTTACTCCCAAGGAACCATGTATAGGATGTCAGCTCAACATCTGGACACAAGAACCTCAGAAGCTGTTTCTATGAAGTGAGATAATTTGTCCATTTGGCCCAATATTGTCTGTTCCAACTGACCATGGCTCTCAGGAAGGGATTGGTCTGATAGCCTTCTATCTGTATTTAAGTGGGCATGCCACGGATCAAATCTGAGACTGTGGGGTTCAAAGAACTTACTTTGCCACCAAGCTACATTTACTGTAAGCTTTTAAGAAATGTGCAGCATGGAAACAACTACAGAGTTTCCCCCCTATGAATAAGATTATATTTTTGTCTAAAATTGTTAGACTAAAATTTGAGGGTTGTTTTATAAACAGAAGTAAGCCAAGGAGAGAACCACTGATTGCAAAACAGCAATTTTGGATTAGAAAAGTGGAGGTAGTCTTATATTTGGAGGCTTCTTATAGTTGGGAAAATAAGGTATATCCATGAGCAGCAAATAATTTTAGCGATTACTTTGTTGATCAGGCATGTATGTACTGTGACTTGTATTAGATGGCGCTTGAATGGATACATTGGCTGCTTTGCGCTCCTAATTGTGGAGCAGGGGCATCTTTGCCAACTGGTCGAGGAAGACACCGGTTGGCTACGCTCGTTGCATAGCCTACTCAAGGGGAGTGCGCCTATTTAAGGCTGTGGTGCGCTCTCCTCTGCTGGCTCCGCAATCACTGGATTCCCCGCCCTCCCGCCACTTATTTTGGTTGTGGATGGTGATGCTTTGCTGGTCGCTTTGGGGCCGGATGGGAATTTTTGACCGTCACTCAAATTGGCTGGGAGTGACGCCCATCCCATCATCCACATGCTGGCGTTGGGCTTTTGATGTAATATTTTCCCGGTCACAATTTGGCGGGTAGCACACATAAAATGTTAACCATCTTGGTCCCTTCGTTAATTGGCATTTGCAAGGTGCTCAGCAGCTCTCAATTAATCAGTTAGAGCAGTGTTTTTCAACCACTGTTCCGCGGCACAGTAGTGTGCCGCGAGATGTTGCCTGGTGTGCCATGGGAAAAATTCTCCCTACACCAACAATGCCCCCCCCCCCCGCATCCCGCTCACGACCAAGGCAGCAGTGCGGCGCTGGCAAGCCGGAGGAAGGCGGGGTGTCTAGAAAGAAGCCGGCTGCCGCAAGGCTTCCTTGGGAGATGTAGTTCCTCCTGCAGGTCTGAGACGCGGTCCTGGGGAGGAGAGCGGACTACCTTTCCCGGCATGCTTTGCGCGCTGGCGAGGAAAGGCTGGCCGTGGGCAGGGAAGGAGAAGAAATAAGGGAGGAGGAGGAGGAGGAGGAGACTGGAGAGCGAGAGAGTGAGAGAGAGCCGGGAGACCCGCGCAGGCGCATTGCGGCGAAGGGCGCTCCAGAAGCCGCTCTTAAAGGTTCTTGGGGTTGGTTCCACCTCCTCGCTCACCGAACCCCCCTCCCTCCCTCCCCCGCCTCACGCACTCGCTGTTTGCCTCCCGAGGGTGGGCGCGCGCCCCTGCTGAGCCAGGTAGGAGCGCGCATGTGCACCCCTCTTTTAAGGGTGGGGAGCAGGCGGCCGTTGACAATGGTCATTTTTGTGGGGGGGGTAAATAAAGGGGAGGACGTGGGAGGCTGAGGAGGGGATTCCTAGGACCTAGGGAGGAGACGGGGATGGGGGGTTCATTCCGGGCCCTGTGGCTGCCTGGCTGGAAGGAGGCGGGGGTGGGGGAAGAGAAGGGAGGCTTATACTGGAAGGGGTAAAAGATGGGGGTTGGGGGTCATATATGAAGAGCCTCCCCCAGCCCCACCTTCCTGGGTTTGCAAGTTCCTCTGAAAAAAGTGCCAGGAGGAGGGAGGGGGAAGGTGAGGGCAGGCGGACATTTTGATAGGGATGCCTTGGGATTGGCAGAGGGGCTCACAGGGAGTTCGGAAATTGCTCCGTAATTCCCAAAACCTGGCAAGCGAATGGGTGATCCCGTTAGCCGAAGGAAAAAAACGGAGGGCCCCACAACAAAGATTACTAGGTAGGGCCTGGGCTGGAGGATGGATTTGTTGTTGTTTTTTTTTGGGGGGTGAGAAGTGTGTTTGTGTGTGTCTGATAGGCACAGAGTTAATTTTTTTAACATTTTCTAATGGTGGTGTGCCTCGTGATTTTTTTCATGAAACAAGTGTGCCTTTGCCCAAAAAAGGTTGAAAAACACTGAGTTAGAGTAAGAATTAGCTAGGCATCAAACTAAATTATAACCATCCATCACACTTGAAAGGGCTGCCATCATTTAATTACATTTAATAGGATTTAGGTTGTGCGCTACGGCACAGGCCCTCAAGACCTGACAGTTCTTTGGCAGTTTCAGTAAGTTGAAGAATTAATCTTTGTTAATAAATAAATTGTGGCCCTGTTTAACCCCATACAAATGTGTGTCGCCTCGTTATTTCGACCTGGTCTGGCAATATGATTTTGTGACAAACCTTCAAAACATGAGTGTTTGTATATTTCATCATTGGTATCCTGCCTTTCTCTCTTGTGGGACCCAGTGAGGCATATAATAGATTAAAAAAACAATCAGGCTAAAGGGTATAGTAAATGACACATTGAAATACTATTCAATAAATTGTTAGAATAAAACAGATACCCAGCTGAAAGGTTTTCAACTAAGTTATCACCAATATAAGCCATTTAAAAATACATAACAGCTGCAGCAGAACACATGATCACTGGCCAATGGGCTAAGTTAAATGGGGGAGATTGCCATCACAACATGTTTCATCAGAATGCTTATAAATGGTACAGCTGGCTCAAGACATTTGGCGACCAGAGGAAGAATAGCAAATATTAGCATATTATTTATTACCACTATGTATATATGTGAACTGTCCAGAGTAGTGCCCTGGCACTTGAGTACAGTATAGAAATTGGAATTATAAATAAATAATAAAATAGTGTCCCCACTCACGCAAGTTATTTGGGCACAAGAGACAGAGAAGTCCTTAAGTACCCTTTTCCATATTTAACATTAAGACTATCATTGTAAAAAAAGCAATTTACTAATTTTCCTTTTCTAGTTTATTACTATTACTATTATTAATATGTTTTTGGTTGTTTGATAAGTTGTTGTTAACTGCCCAAAGTTGAGGAAAATTGGTTTGCGATATACAAATATAAAAATAAATAATATATAAATAAACAATTTTATCACCTTTCATTGTACATAATCTGCTGGCTGAGGCCGCTGCGCCAGTCTGCCCGATAGTAGAGCTGACAATGAAGTATACAAAAAAATGGAGTGTATAGCTGTGCATTGCTGAGACCGTGCAGAAAAGACTTCACATTTATGTTTTGTTGAACATGAACCTCTGAGCATACATGCTAGCTTAGGCCACTGGTGGCCAGAAAAAACAACAACAAACCAATTTATTGTCCTTTGAAGTTAAAAGAGCAGAAAACCACAACAGCATTTCATTCCCTCTTTTGTATTACCTCTGACTAGTACCACTGTGAGGCAATCATCTCCCTCTTTTGAAACATGTGATATATCTACTCCCCCTCTCACTTTAGGACATAAACCAGCTGTGATGATGGGGATGGAAAGGACTCCTCTTTGGCATGCAGTGTTAGTTTCATAGACTGAGAAGGAGGGAGGCTGTGTAGCTATGAGCTTTAGCCTCTGCACTACAAATAAATGGAAGCTTTAGGCCCCCTCTGACTCACTGGGTGGTTCTCTTTGAAGAAAAGAGTTGTGATTTTTGGCAGAAGCTAGAAGCACAAGGGCAATGCTGGTGAAAGGAGAGCATGAGCCAAAATTAGAGGCCCAGCAGCCAAGAATACAGCTTTTATTGGCAATACAACCGCATATTCTTTTATACAGTCTCAGTTCTAATTTAGTTTAAATTGAAGAAAATACTTCAGCCTCAATGTCATTCAATGGAGGAATTATGTTGCCTTCCTATAAAACATGGATGCTTGTGAGCTATGTCTCTGAGGAACATGTCATTTCAGTGTCATTTGTTATGACTAAAATGCCCTCAGTGTTCAGAGATGACCATATGAGGTTTTTCTGACTGTGGTGATGCCATATAAGACTTTTTTTTAAAAAACTACATTAAGTCATAATCTAAATGACTTATTTTTAACATTTTCCAGAAAGCAAATGGATAAGACAAACCCAATTTGTGGTAAGGTTATGGAACAGCTCCATGAAAAATCAGTCTGGTAACTTCTTTAATTTTCATTTCAGTTAAGCATCCTATTCAGAATTAATTGTCAAATGACATATATTTGTCAATTTTAGCAGTAAATAAGAATCATTTTGTGAGTTACCATGATGTGCATTTTTGTTTTATATTACTGCAGTCTAGAACTATTTTCTTGTTTCTTATCAAGAGATACTTTTGTTGTCCACTTCTTGCTAGAGTGTGCAAATTCTGATAAATTAGACACGACCTAAGTATCATGCTTCCTGAAATAAAGTAGCAAATGGTACCTTACACTAGTTCAAGTTACTAAATTTGACTAGATTGGTACTTTGACCCTATTCAAGTCCTACCAATGGAACAACATTTGTTCTCCATCTGAGAGCAGTAGGTCAGGGGACACTAGGTAGGTCACGTGACACCAACATGTCTTGTCATTATCTAACCAGTGCCCTTCAGCATCTCCCACTTTGGGAAGCTACTTGCTCTTTTCCGTTGTAAGATTGACTCACATCAGTCCAATGATCCATTGTTCAGTTTCCAATAATGGCAAATCAGATATTTCCAGAAAACCCACAGGGCACATATTAAATAGGTATTTAAATGAACAAATATAGTTGAGCCCTTAGTTCTTCCCACGGACTGAGAAAGTATGTTCTTTGGACTACAACCTTTGCTATCATGGCTAATGGTAGTTTGGCATTCTGGTTAGTGGGTCTGGGAAAGAAAGAAAGAAAGAAAGAAAGAAAGAAAGAAAGAAAGAAAGAAAGAAAGAAAGAAAGAAAAAGAAAGAAAGATTTCAAAGCTCCAACTTTAAATATAACTAGCATATTGTTAAGCCCTAAGTGATCATTTTAAAGCTTGAGACATTTTCAAGAATATACCACTCTTCTAGAGATTAATACTATATCTACATTTGACCACAGATGACTTCAGTAATCTAATAATGTGAGTTGTTTTAATTTTGCACCACCTTGCCAGATTACTTCAACCTGAGAATCTGGTGCTGGGTCCTATTTCTGCTTTAGGCACTGTCAAAATTATTTAACAAATTCTGCTTACATGACTTTATGGTGTGATTTGGGGGGGGAGGTTAGCAATTTCACTCTGCCTCTGCTTTCAAACTTACTGTAGAATGTGGGACATAATAAATTTGGCTGCTTCTGATCTGAAATCTAAAGTGCATGGGATTCTTTTTTAAAAAGACACTTGATTATAGGTTAGGGAAGTATGTGTTAATAAACCCTGGCCTCCAGTATGGGAAATTAGTATAGAGTTAGGGTCACTGCATCTCTAGGCACCTGCTAAAACCTCAGGTCTATGCTTTCTTGAGGTCCGAAGGAGGGGAAATTTTGCTTTGTGTGTGTGTCAAGTGGGTTTAAAACCTGAGCACCCATATCCACCCACTCCCGCCTGGCACCAAGCCTTAGTGGGTTGACATGAAGATATTTACTAGAAATGGGCACAGACCAGCACAATGGTGGTTCTTGGTGGTTCATAGTTCATCACTCTCTATGAACCACAAACTTCGCTGTGTTTTTTTTTAAATGAACCGGTTCATGGTCATTTGGTTCATGATCATCGCTAAATGAAGGGGTATTTCTATGCAGCTTAGTTACATAGAAAGTCCTACTTCTTCGGTTTCCTACCTCATACCCCTTTCATGGAAACCAGCACCTACCTGGCAGAATCCTGTACAGAAAAGTACCGAAGATAATGTCCTTTCTAGTAAGCATTGTTTTCAGCCAGTAAAACAGAGAAAAATCTCCAGTAGTTGGGCAAAATCCAAAGGGCCTGTGACCATTGTATTAAAAAGCATGCTAATAAGGTGAAGCTTTCTTTCTCTTTAAGGATACTTCTGTTGTACAATACCGGTGAGGTTGGGAGGTCAATGTATTGTTAATGATGCTTTGGAACCAAGTTGGAACAGTCTCTGCTTTAAAATGCTTCTTAAATTACATCCAGAGTAGCCCTGCAATCATGGTTACACAGACTGACTGGTGAGACAGGTATTCTAGTGTGTTTCAAAGATTTACCTGTTGCAGTAACATTTGTTTGATATGGTATTTTTTTTTAAAAAAAAACACTCATACCCTTCTAACAGACCCAATCCCTAAATATTCTGTGATAGTAATACAATGTTAAGATGGTATCCCATTTGAATACATAAAAATATTAAGTACAAGTTTTGTGAAATTGAGATTAGATATAGCGACCCAAGAAACCAAGGGCTCCTTCATCACTGCAGATGGTGACTGCAGCAAAGAAATTAAAAGACACCTGCTTCTTGGGAGGAAAGCTGTGAAAAACCTAAGCAGCATCTTAAAAAACAGAGACATCACTCTGCTGACAAAGGTCCAGATAGTCAAAGCTATGTTTTTTTCAGAAGTGATGTATGGAAATGACAGCTGGACCATAAAGAAGGCTGATCACCACAGAATTGACACTTTTGAGCTGTGGTGCTAGAGGAGACTCTTGAGAGTCCCCTGGACTGCAAAGAGATCAAACCTATCCATCCTGAAAGAAATCAACCCCGAATGTTCACTGGAAGGATAGATTCCTAAGTTGAGGCTCCAGTACTTTGGCCACCTCATGAGGAGAGAGGACTCCTTGGAAATGTCCCTGATGTGGGGAAAGATTGAAAGCAAAAGGAAAAGGGGACGGAAGAGAATTGGATGGTTGGATGGTGTAATTGATGCAACCAACATGGAATTGACAAATTTATTGGAGGCAGTGGAAGACAGGAGGGCATGGTGTGCTCTGGTCCACGGGGTCACAAAGTGTCGGACACAACTTAACAATTGAACAACAACAACATAGTGATCCAAGTTTACTAAGAGGAAACCTACATGAGTGTGCTGATGGGTCAGGTTAGTTCACTCTGTTTCCTGCAGTCCACCTAGAGCCAACCAATTTGTTCCAACCCACACCTTTTGAAGAGCTCTAGTTTAATCTGTTCCCAGTAACTCTGGTCACTTGGAATGGACTAAATTAGAGCCTTGGAGCTCATTCTGGTGTCCGTTTCTGGTATTCTGAAGAGCTGCTTCAGAATACAGTATGACCCCTTATCCGCTGTATCATTATTAGCTGATTAATTTATCTGTGGACTTGGGGGGGGGGAATATATATAAAAAATTCAGTAGCCACAAAGCAGGTTGCTGTCACAAACAGTAGCCGTAAAACATGCTGCTGTCACACACAGTAGCCGTAAAACAGGCTACTGTTGCAAACAGTAGCTGCAAAGCCAGCAGCGAAGAGGGTGGCTGGGAGCTCTCGGCATTGGTGAGCATTCTTTTGTTTTATAGCTGTTGTGAGTTTTTGGGCTGTTTGGCCATGTTCATGGTCAAAGAGCCCAAAAAACTCACAACAGTTATCAGATCCCATCAGTGAAAGCCTTCAAGAATACATTTCATTTGTTTTCTTCCCTCCTCTCGCCACTGCCACTCCTGCAGGGTGGCCACTGAGCCTGGTGGCGAAGAGGGTGTCTGGCCGCCAGTGGTGGCAGTGAGGAGGGCTTGGCATTGGTAAGTTTTATTTTGTGTTTTTTTTCCCTCCTTGCCGCTGCCAGCTAGCTGCCCTCTTCACTGCCAGGCTCGGCGGTAAGCCTGCAGTAGCGGCGGCAGTGGCAAGGAGAAAGAAAGAAAAAGAAGAAAAACTTTATTCTCTCCTCACCACTGATGCCACACTACAAAGAATTTAGGTGGGTGACGGGAGTGAAAGCTTTCACCCTGGCACCTCACCACCCCTGTTTCCACCATTATCCTCAGATAGCAGCATTTGCTCTTATCCGCAGATTTCACTATCCGTGGGGGTCCTGGAACCAATCCCCCACGGATACAGTGGTGGACTGGAATTGAACACATCCCCTTCTCATCTGTGGAAGGTCAGGGAAAGCTAAATAATTATAGATATAATGTATGTTTAATGCGAATTGAAACTGTGGCTGCAGGCAATGTCTCAATCAGCAATACATAGGCAGGCGGGGGGGGGACTTTTTAAAATTTAAATGGAGTGATTCATTGCATCAGTGATGATCTATCAGATGTAAAAAAGAATAGCTTCTCTTCCCTGACCCTCCTTACACAATCAGGATAAAGGCTTATTGACAGAGGGAAACAGCTGAGGAGTTCTTAAGGAAGCTGCCAATGGTGCGGGGCTAGACCCGCAAATAGGAATAATTAGCTGATCTGCAGTTACACACCATGCAATGAGTATTAAAGTATATTTAAGAACATAAGAACATAAGAAGAGCCATGCTGGATCAGGCCAAAGGCCCATCTAGTCCAGCTTCCTGTATCTCACATCGCCCCCACCAGATGCGTTTGGGAGCGCATGAGACTAGATATCTGTCTCCTGATACCACTCCCCTGCATCTGGCCCTTGAAGTACCCTGGTTTCTCCATCATGGTTTGTAACCTGTGATGGACTTTTCCTCCAGGAATCTGTCCAATCCCCTTTTGAAGGCATCCAGGCCAGATGCCATCACCACATCCTGTGGCAGGGAGTTCCATAGACTTACAACGTGCTGGGTGAAAAAATATTTTCTTATGTCAGTTCTTACTCTCCCAGCCTTCAATTTGAGTGTATGTCCCCTAGTTCTGGTATTCTGGGAGAGAGAGAAGAGCTTCCCTCTATCTAGTTTAGCTCTTATTACTAGGGAGTGCTGTTATACCTCACAAAATCTAAGCATGAAGGCGACAGTCCAGTGAGTCATCCCCATATGATTTGCAGAGTAATGGGAGCTGAACAAGCAGCAGCATTGCAGGACGTACTGTGTGGCAGGGCGACAGAAAGGAGATTTAGATGAAAGAGGTCTTTCTACTTTCTCTCTCTCTCTCTAAAACCTTTGCAGAAGGAGCTATGCTGCTTCTCAAAGTGATTTTGGAGCTGCAGTAAAAACCGCCCATTGGTATTGCCCTCCCTTCCCCTATATTTATCAATACATTTGCTTGGGGACACTATTTGTCTATCAGGTCATTTTCCCACATCAAGATGCAGGCTGATAGCGAGCTGCTTAACGCTGGTCCCTGCCTTGTAAGAACAATGTAATCATCAGTGCAACTGCACATTACTGTCCATCATCCCCCCAGTCACCAAAGCAAGTCACAGTAACCTTGAACACTCTATCAAGGGTTTGTAGGCAGGAACATTAATGATGTCAATCCATTATCTCACCATGAGGTCTGACAAGAAGACATAACAGAAAAGTGATCATTCTGGAACTAGGATTTAACTGCTTATCCTTGGAAATTGTCTTCAAGCTGTTAAAAGGAAGTGCACTTGCAATTAACAGGGGCAGGAAAAATAAATGTTTTCTATTGATATGCATTCAGATATTTCATATCTGCTGTGCTGCCCCAAGTGATATTCTCAATTATCACTCAGAAATGAAAGACTGCATTTGAACTCTTTGCAGTTCCCTTAAAAGAATAAATGAAGACTTTAAGGGCCTTGCATTTACTGAAACAGTTATGTTTATCTTATATGCCAGGTGCCCCTGGACACCTTTGATAGTGATTTGATGTATATAATTCTTTGATGAAGGAGATGGGCATTTAGCCCTTTCCCGGGCAAGGGATCCACTCTGTGAGGATATTTGACACAATTGGAACCATCCTAGCCAATTTGCTACCAATTCTTGTGGTTACCAGCAACATGCTGGGATTGGAGGCCTCAGATGGCAGGCAAGTCATCCGATATATTGCCATGCCAATTCTGTTCTGCTGCAACCAATCCAAACAGTATCCTTTTAATATTCATTATATTTTACAGTATGTTATATTCTAGTGAAGAGCAGGGCAGGGCAGTGCAGGAAGGCATCCAGAGCTATCTTGCCTGAGTCTGTAATAGAAGATGTGCATGTTTTAACCCTCACCTTAGCCGTTGATACACTAGAATTTTCTTTGGGTCATAATATATCAGTACCTTGTAACATGTACTCTAAGCTTCCATATACTGTATAAATCCAGTATCAACTTTTGCACAGCATCCTGTCTCCTTTATAACTACAAAGTATGTATTCTGCAGCACTCTCCATAAGTAGATCCTTTGGGAAGCAATAAATGCATTTAAATCTTTCCAAAACAGAGTTCTGTTGTCATATATAACAATGGGAGAGGCATAAATCATAATAAGTACCACTGAATGATTGGGGTCTTCTACCTGGGCAACCTGGTCTATCCTGGTTTCATAATTGTGGTTGGTCATCCCTAGAGAGGCTTGGAAAATAATCACCAGGAACTAGGCTTTCTTAGTGGTGGCTGCAGTACTATAGAATTTGTTGCTTGTTGATGTTCACTAGGCTGCTGCTGTTCTGACCTTCAGGGAACAGGTGAAAGCCAGGCCTTTCAAAGAGGCCTTTGGTATAATCTCCCCTCTGTAATGTTCTTGCAGCCCCATGTGTTATGTGATTTTATCTGTTTTTGTCTCTGGAGTATTTTCATTATTTTTTAAAAAAATTGGTTGGCAGGTGGTTTTCATTTTTTAAACAGCTGTTAACCTCCCGGAGTCTGAAAGAAATTAACCCTGAATGTTCACTGGAAGGACAGGTTTTGAAGCTTAGGCTCCAGTTCTTTGGCCACCTCATGAGGAGAGAGGAGTCCTTGGAAAAGTCCCTGATGTTGGGAAAGACTGAAGGCAAAAGGAAAAGAGGATGGCAGAGAATGAGATGGTTGGATGGTATCATCAATGCAACCAATATGGATTTGACCAAACTCCGGGAGGTAGTAGAAGATAGGAAGGCCTAGCGAGCTCTGGTCCATGGGGTCACGAAGAGTCGGACATGACTGAAGACTGGGGGGGGGGACCCAACCTCCCGGAGTAGTGCTCTGTCTCTAGATGGGCAAGATAAAAATGAAATAAACAAACAAACAAGGTTGTATTGTGCATGTCATCAGCATTGTATTGGCTAAATGCATTCTCATTGCTGAAATGTATAACAATAATTTATGAAAACTTACCAACATTTGGCAGTTTTGATCCAAAGTGGTGTACTTAAGGAGCATTTTACAAATGTGAGTGACGTATTCTCTTGACCAGTTCTCTCTAAACAATGACATGTAGAATTTGGAAACTCCTTTTATGGGGGGGACTAGAAATGTGGTTATATTTGCAGGGGAATTCTTTGTGTGGTAGTCTAGAAAAGCAGGAACAGATGATATCTTAATTAGACCACTAAAAATCAAATAAAACAAAAAAAATTAGTGAACTTTCAATGACAAAGGCTAGCACCAAGCCTTGAAAAAGATGATTTATCATTGAAAGATCAATGCTTGTTTTTTGTTTTCCTTTGTTTTTATAGTGGTCTAATAAAGGTATTACCTGTTCCTGCATTTGTATTGTTTTGGAGGCCACACAGCCTTTTCCTGACTGTATTATTCTAGAAAAATAATATTTCCAAGCTCTGCATATGTACACATCAACATCTGACAAAGTATTTTCATATAAACCAGAAATCCTTATGCCACTGTGTAAGGAGCTTTATAGTACTGTAGCTTGTGAAAACATATGGAAGAGTAATGCAGGTTATCAGTTTTGTTTGTGCTGAATTAAAATAGGGATGTCAGAAAATGTTTTGGGTAGATTTTCTCTCTCTCTCTCTCTCTCTCTCTCTCTCTTCTCTCTCTCTGTGTGTGTGTGTGTGTGTGTGTGTGTGTGTGTGTGTGTGTGTGTGTGTTTTAGGATTTCAGACAGAAGCACAAACTAAGCCACACACCAAATGCTGGGTAGATATCAAATGAAATCAAATTTTATTGTACACTCATAGACCTGGTTATTTGACAGAAGAGTCAAAGACTACATGGCAACACAGAACCAAAAGAACCAAAAGTTACATATTAAAAGAACCAAAAGTTACATAGCTATACAAGTAAGTCAAAATATGGAGACTGGGTAAATATCATTTGTGGTATTCTTCCTTCCCAATAATGCATTTGTTAATCTTGATTCTTTCCTTCTCATGTAAAACAATCATAGTTCTCTCCCTTTCTGGCAGAATGTTGGCAGAATGTCCAAGTCCAAGACATCTGGGTATGCTATTAAATGATTTTGATATATTATGTTGTTAAGATGATTGAAGAGAGACATAGATCAATACTGGATTTTAAGGTGGTTTAAAACCCTTTGACCTTAGCCTATATCTATTTATCTTCCAAAATGTATAAAGGAGGAGATAAATTTTATTGTTTGTTAATGGCTATTATATATATATATGACCTAGGCAATATATTTTAGATTTGCTGTACATCATTATTGCACTGTATAAATCAACCTAACTACAGCAAAGACGCTTGATATTCTGTTTTGTTACTTAAGTAGTGATTTTGCTTGGGAGAAAATAATAATCTTGCTTTATTTGGCTTGAATTATCATCACTTATTTTTAAAGAAATCTATTTTTGTATCTATTATGTGCAGCACAATATGCAATGGTTTATCTTCTTCAAGTGCCATGTCCTCGTAGTATGTTAGCAATCAGCAGCACAATCGGTTTTTATCTAAACCTATCCTAAATAGAGAACCTGTGCTAACTGCGAACCATTGGCTTAAATTCTTAATCCAGAACGTTCTTTTACACCCCGGGCCATGCTTCCCATCTATTTTTCCTTGAAGGATAACCTGCAGTAGATGGTATATCTTATTGCACATTATGTGATCGAAATATTGTACTTTTCTTCTATTTATGGTACTGAGAAGTTCTAACTTTTTATTCCTACACTCTAATATGGCCACATTAGTGATTCTGGATGTCCAAAGTATCTTCAGAATTCGTCTGTACATCCACATTTCCAGTGCTTCCAGCTTCCTGCATGATGCATCTGTAAGGATCCACATTTCATCACCAGAGAGACTCAATACATAAGATCAAAGTATTCAGGTGTGAAGCCTGATACTGTAGATCAGCCTTGGTTTGTCAAGACATTTCTCACTTTCTGGAATGAATGTTTAGCTAGAAAGGGCACACAAGGGCTTATCTGTGCTGCACATAGCTGGGGCCTCCTGTTGAAGGCACTGAGCTCAGCAGACAGAAGCCTGTAAACTGTTAATTATTTGCCATAAATCCTCAAGCTCTAAAGAAAAGACACCAGACTGTTGCTGAGGCTCATCTCTGCTTTAAGTCGCACCCTCAACTTCCTTTGCCATTGCCTCTAGAGCACAGCTCACCTAATTCTGATAAATTGACTATGACAGTGACTATGCTAAATTGCCACTGCATGAGAGTGCAGTGATGATTTTGTGCTGGCACAGCAATTCAACATTCTATAAGACAATTCTAAAAATTTTGAAACAGAACATTGTAACACTGAAACACTTGTTAAAAACAGTCCTGGCAATTGCTTTCAGTTTGGGTGAAAAATGGTTAACTGGGGGGTGGGGGGGGAAGAATCACATTTTGGGGGGATTTTGTTTAGCTTTGTGTCACTTTGTTGATGGTAATGAATCCAAGGTGATATCCTTTGTAGACCATCTTGACTGCTGCCATTGGTGTTGTCAATATTCTGGTTGCCCTTTACATCCTTTTTCCTGTTGGCAACATGGGCACGATATTGTGCAGCAGCATTGAGTCATTTCCTGTTGTTTGAATTATGGTATCTGAAGCACAATGTCCCACATTCATAAAATGGAGTCAAGAATGTTATGAGCTTTTCAGAAACCTGGGACTGCTTCTGTGTGGATGTTGCACATAATAAAATATGGAGTGCTGCAATTTGAAGAGAACAGCCTTCTCTATGTGTGGAGCACCTCTCAACCACACAAGGAGCCTCCAGACAGAGAGGAAATTTTCTTCTGTAGCTTTATACTTGGCAGTGAATGAGGAAGAAGGCTGAAGGGCTACCCTGCTGTCTTCTGTGTTTATTTCACTTTTCCATATGAGAGTGTGAGAGAGTTTTAGAGAATAATTTTCTAGTCCATGAAATTTTATAGTCTTATGCCTGTGTGACTCTGTCGCAAACATCCGTGCCCAGAAAGAAGCCAAACAGAATGTAAAGGGGATTACTTATGAGCAGATATGTGGACAACTGCAATCCCGTAACAGCATTTCCAGAAGCTCAGTAAACTTACACCAAGGGTTTATTTTGTTTTGCTTTGTTTTCTGTTTTGTTTTAAATTACTGGTTGGCTTTCTCCATTCGACAACAAATTTCTGCCCTCAGGACTTCATTCACATAGGCACTTAGGCAGCAGTCGCTGGCTGACCCCAAGCTGTGTGCAGGTACATGGCACCAACCAGAAGTTGCAACTTTTATATAATAATTAGAACAACAGGTTTTTTTTTAAATTAAATGTCCCTGTGAAAAAATCATAACTATAGCAGAGGATTATTAGTAAGTAGTTCTGTTATCATGGACCATTTCTGCTTTGTTAAAGGTTTGTTCTTACTGACATTGGTTTACAAAACTCTTATCACAAAATAGAAAGTTAGACAAGGGCATGTACAGTGGTTCCCCCACCCGTTCGTGGTTCGTATACTGTGGTCCCACTATATTGTGGGACCACAGTATATGAAAAAAAGCCCCCTGGGATAACGGGGTAAGGCTTGTTTCAAGCCTCCTGTACTTACCCAAGGACTAGCGCTGCCCCAAATGGGCCTGTGAGGGCCTTCCTGGGCCTTCTGGAGGCCCAAAAATGGCTTCCCTGTGAACCGGAAGTCACTGAGGGCCTTTCTAGGCCTGTTGGAGGCCTCGGAAATGAGTTTTGATGATACAGTTCGCAGGGAGGCCCTTTTGGGGCCTTCAGAAGGCCCAGGAAGGTCCTTGCAGGCCCATTCGAGGCAGCGCCAGGCTGGGAGTAAATACAAGGCCCCCCCGCTAGGCCCCCCAGGCCCAATCCAACCTGCATCCACATATTGTAGATTTTCGATTATCACGGGTTGATGCGGGTCCCTAACCTCCGCGATAGGCAGGGGGTTACTGTACTCTCATTTTCTCTTCCCATTATATTTGCCTTGATAAAATTAATTTGGAATCTGTCTTTAACTACGAAACTGAGACATACATGCATTTCCTTGTGTAGTACTCCACTAAACACGTATTAATATATAATCAATGAAGCTAAGGTTACACTGAGTAGAAAACCCCCACCTCTGTAAAAATCCATGATTCTGCAGCTTGTGCCTATGTTGCTTTTGTCCAAATGGAATCAGTTTTGGATTTTCCTTGTGGAGACCACTGCTTGCACAATGGCAGTGCTTGCAAATGTTCCAGTTAGAGCTGGGCAGAAACCAGCAAAATTTATTATTTTTCCCCAACAAGCCACAGCTCAGTTTGCTGGTTTGTTGGGATGATGATGATGATGATGATGATGATGATGATGATGATGATGATGATTGTGCAGGCTGGCTGACCTGAGATAACCCAGAACCGACCGGAACCAACAAATCAGTGATTTTCAACAAACTTCCTAGTTCATTTTTTGTTTGTTTATGCCCCTCTCAAGTTCCAGTCACTGGAGGTTCAATAGGACATGTGCCCTCCAATTGTAACAAAAATGGCAGGCATTTTTCTGAAAAAAGAATCTGCCAGGTTCATGGTCAATGATTTAATGGGCTGGTTTATACAGTACATGTTTATATTACCCTATTGCTGTGGAGGGTTGGGGCTGACCTTTATCTCAAGTATCTCAAGGGAATGGAGAATGAAATAGAAATAAGCACACACTGTCTGCTTAGTGTCCTTTATGGGTTATAAATCAAAATAACATATTTTTGTCCTGTTGGGCTGTCTTTTTTTTTTTTTTTTGCTAGCATTCCATAACTATCTCAAACCAGAGTCACAAAAACCAGATGTGTAGAAATATGGGAAATATTTTGTAGATATCATATACAAAATTGGAATAATTGTTACTTTCCATCAAAAATTAGTTTAGCAAAAACATAGTGATGGTGATATTTAAATAAATCAGCTCTGTGTGATAAAAACATTCAAAATATCTCTATTCAGATTTTTAGCAACTTGGACATTTCCTGCATAATGGCATCACTGTTAATATATTTATTTACTGGTTTCAGTAAACATATATTTACTGTTTTCAGTTTTTCTCAAAATGGATGTCAACTATGCATGTTCTGATTATTTTGAGTAGGTAACAACACTGATGAAAGTCTCCACTAGAATGTAGAAGATTCTATGGTATAGTAAAAGTAAATTAGCTTGTAATCATTTAGCTTCAACCATTATAAGGAAAAGTCATTATAAGCCTTCTACAAACAATCAAGCTTAGTTGTTGTGAGATTTTCAGGCTGTTTGGCCGTGTTCCGGAAGTTTTGACCTTCCAGAACACGGCCAAACAGCCCGAAAAACTCACAACAGCAATCAGATCCTGGCCGTGAAAGCCTTCGAGAATAAATCAAGCTTAGACTATAATGAACTATGCAGAGTAACTAGAACAGAGCTTAGAAATAATTACTTATTAATAAGAAAATTACTAGAACCTTCAAGAAACAGTTACTTTAACTAACAGTTGCAGGCTACTTTTTAGATGTAGCCATTAAAGCTAAATTGTGTAAGTCTAATGAATAACTGTTATGTTCAAAAGTTACTTGTAAGCGCATTTCGAGATATATTTGGAAATATTTTGACAGGAATTCTTCAAATGTTACGCAATTTCCTCAGATGTTACATAATTTATGATATGTCAGGAGGAGCAGTGGCCCATGTGTCTATAAGCCCACATTTGTCCTGTAGGTGCTATCTTTTTTCATCCCTGATTCGACCTGCTATAGAATAATGGCAGGTGAGCCAAAATACCTTTACAGAAATCCCCTGGGGATCTCAGGAACAATCAAATAGTTCTACCTACCTCTGCAGTTAGAATCATCTGCAGATACCCTTAGGGAAGCAAGGAATATACTATTTTTAACTCCTATTACTTTTCAGCTGTTGACATAGAACTGAATTCAACATGATGAAGGTGGTTCGATGTGTCACTTCTAATAGGATGCAGGTGTCAGACAATTTGAGATCATTTCATAACTGCTGTTACTTCAGCTAAGGTGCAAACTGCTGCATGAAATGCAGATGTCCTTTTCAGCCCTTCTGAAAATACATGATCTTCGTTGTGAACAGTACGAACTATGTTGGGAGGCAGAAGTTACAGATAGTACTACTGCTTCTTCTCCCCACCCTGCTTTCTTCCACATTTTAAAAACAAACAGAACAAATCTTCAAGAATGCACCATTATGGTTAGCTTATTCTCAGTGCATAGAGATTTTATGCAATTCTTGATCAACTCTATGTTGGGTACTTTGAGTCCCTGTAGGAAGTTTAAAATGGCAGCATGGCATTGCCAATAGGTGAGCCTACAATTAAAGAGGTCCATTAAATTGTTCTTAGCAGGGCTGCCTCACTGCTGGAAAAACTTGCATGTAATAAATCTCAAAGATGCATGTCAAAAATAATATAAAATAGCACTTGTGATTATGCAAACAGATCTATGCTTTTGGATTTGGAAATAAGGGCCTGGTCACACAACCAAAAATCCTGGGATTTGACCTGTGTTAAAAACTGTGCTGAGTTTCACATTCACACAATGAATTCCAATGTGTATACTGTATTTATTTTCCTCTGACTTGTTTCATTTTCTTAGGGAGCAAGTTAAAATAAATGGCCACCAGAGGGCTATTTAGCTGTTTTTCTTAAGGGACTTAAGTCCACTGTGAACTTTACACTCAGTTTTTAAAGGGAGCATTTCAATTACTTAGTAAGGACACAGGAAATGACTCCACAACCACATGACTGAAAATGACTTAAATTAAAAAGTTACATCTTGTGAGGGTTTTTGAGAAAGGTGGATGTGTTTTTACTACATTTTAAGAAATGTGTTTTGCCACAAATTCTATAATGCATTCCTTTTGACAGCAATGAGAACACAACACTATTCCTATCATGAAATACAGAACAACTGGTATCGTTGTTATAATGGTCATAATAAAACCAGAGAAGTAGTTTCAGATAGGGATGGGATTCATGTGTTTTAACAGAGGGTGGAAAACGCAAAAGTGGCTCTCTTTCACTTTTATATTATTTCACTGGTTACCAAGAAACTCTCTAAAGCAGGCATGTCCAAAGTCGGGCTTGCGGCCAAATGCGGCCCATTTTCAAATTGTTGCAAAAAGTTTGGACACCCCTGCTCTAAAGTTTCATTTATATGATTCCCTTTCATTTAACCTATTATTTATTTATTTATTATTTGTTTTAGAGTAGCTTTACCCCCCCTTTGAGGGAATTTACATTTCCCTTGGTGTGCAGTTCGACCCTGATGTTGAATGAGACCTTGGTACATCTAGCCACGTTGGATCCCCCCCCCAGTCCTATCTGGAGCCACTAGACATCTAGCCTGGGATTTTCTTCATGAAAAACATGAGTTTGACCATTAGACCACAGACTCTTGAAAACCTGGGCTCCTAAGAATATATCTGCAGTGTGCTTCTCTGCTAAGTCTCTTAAAAACAGAGAAGAAACAAGTGAAATACTTATTATTTCTTCTTTATCTGACCATTTGCGTAGACATTAGATCCAGTTATCTGGAAGTTGAGTCATGGCAACTGGACTTCTTTTTCTTCAGAGACAGAAACATTTCACTGCTCATACAAACAGCTTAGCAGCTGGCTTTGTCACCCACCTACTCACTTCTGCTTCCGGATACGTGCATTTCAGTCCATCAGTTCACATGCCAGATTGTCCTCAAACAATTTGGAATTTTACAGTGTGGAAGTTATCACCCTCTCTTCTCCCTGGAACCACATCAAGAGGCTTGCCACTAAATTTCATTATGTGGCTGTGAAATTCCTTAAAAAACATTTCATCCTATAGCAATGCACACATTGATGTCAGCAGCCAATTAGATTGCTGGGGGGCGGGGGGAAGAGCAAGAAATTTGAAATTGTGAAAGGTCTTGGAATCCAGTGAGGAATGTTCTTTCTTTGCTTCAGTCATACTTTGTGAGTATTCAAGGTTCTGGAGCTCTCCCTCTTGGACTGTGCTGCCAGTTTGCTTGGGTCACTGCCTTTGTGACTCCGTCTTGGATCCTTTCCTTCCCCAACTCCCTTGATTTTGGGGGCAACCTATCTTTGCCAGCATGCCTCCTTGGGATTCTAGCCCCCTTCCCCAAATTTCTTAGGTTTGTTACATTTCTTTGGGGAATATTCTTGCAGTCTACCTGATGCTGCATGCTAAACTCCAAAAAAGAAAGAAAGAAAGAAAGAAAGAAAGAAAGAAAGAAAGAAAGAAAGAAAGAAAGAAAGAAAGAAAGAAAGAAAGAAAGAAAGAAAGAAAGAAAGAAAGAAAGAAAGAAAGAAAGAGAATGCACCAAGTGATAGAGATGACAGAAATCTCCCCTTTATTTGCTTGCTTTCTTGCTTTTCTGGTTTTGGGAAAGGGGTGTTCTCTGTTTTTATTTTGCTATTTTCCCCCCTATGTGTGAGGAGGTGTGTTTTCTCTGTATGACCATTTTTTTAAAAAAAAAAAGTGGTGTGGCTAATTTGCTTTGTATTTGCCTCTGTTTGTTTGTAGCAGTTTATTAGTTCTTTAGGGCTTTTTGTACTAGTGCCAGATATCATAAATGGGGAAAAATGAAATGAAATGACCTGAAAGAGGCAGTCTCTTTTGTTTAAAATAAAAGAACCAGTGGCCAAAAACCATGAATACGAAAGGGGCATCTGAAGGAACCTGAAACGAAAGAAAAACAAATATTTTCTATGCACATCCTAGTTTAATAATGGACCTACCTGAAACAACCTGGTTGAATACATTATATTAACTTTCTTTGGCTAGGAATATATACTGCATATATTGAACAATCCTAATAAACACATAAGGACCAAATCCGTGCCAACTCATACGTCAAATAGATTAATGAGCTTGCCTACAGCTGAAAGGTGATTTATCTTTTGAGAAAAGGAGTAATTTGATCCAAGGTATTTAAAAGGGGCAGTGCATTCTCAAGGCAGAGATGGATGCTAAGCCCAAAGCCTCTCTAAAACTAGGTCACCTGAAGAGTCCAGACAAAAGGATTGATTTCTTCAACTTTCACTGTTTAATCTGCTCCTTCAGTTGCTATACTCCTTTCTTTGTCCCCCCAAATTTCTGCCCCCCCCCCAATTGTTGAGGAAATGTCACATTATCACCTCATCATGTATTACTATGCTTCCTATGTATATGGGTGCAAATCCCTTTTGGAAGATGAGAGAAGGAAATGGCCTCCTATAGCAAACAGTTGCCAGGTTTCTTTGCTGCTAGCTGTTGTTTGGGAAAAGAGCACACAAACCACAACACATAATGTAAAATGTCATGCATCTTGGCTAGTATCGTATTCAGTACTTATACATACATGGAACTCTGACTACAAAATCTGCTGTAGCAATCTCTCAAGGTGCTCACCTTTCACAAGCAGGCATAGAATCCTAGAATCATAGAATCATAGAGTTCGAAGACCTCAAGGGCCATCCAGTCCAAACCCCTGCCATGCAGGAACACCATCACAGTGTTTCCGACAGATGGCCATCCAGCCTCTGCTTAAAAACCTCCAAAGAAGGAGACTCCACCACCCTTTGTGGCAGCATATTCCTCTGCCAAACAGCTCTAACTGTCATGAAGTTCTTCTTAATGTTTGAATTGAATCTCTTTTCCTGTAGTTTGAAACCATTGCCCCACGTCCTAGTCTCTGAAGCCATGGAAAACAATCCACTCCCTTCTTCAATGTGACATCCTGAACCCTACTCACATACCCCCTCTCAGCCTTCTTTTTGTAAGGCTAAACATTCCCAGTTCCCTAAACTGCTCCTCATAAGATATTTCTTCTAGACCCTCAATCATCTTGGTCACCTTCTTCTGGACCACAAAGATTATGTCAGGTCACCATGGTAGCTTATGGAGGTAGAGTACCTTGCACATAAATGCTAAACAGAATACTAAGCTATTAATTCTATGCCCAGTATTGAGATCAGTACAAGTGATTAAATGGAAGGCAGTTAAATGCTATTGATGATTATTATTATTCTGATAGTTCCTTCTACAATTCCACACCTGGGCAAAAGACGCTACATCAGCAATGGGCCTGCATTTAAGATTGTACATTCTTGCAGGTGAGGGCAAGGAACTACAATTTTTCTCTCTTTGTTTTTGGATTTGGGATTGGATCTCCTGGTCCACCTCACCAACCACTATGCCACACTTCAGGCAGGCTGAGGGATTATTACAAGAAACCTATTGTGAAATTTTAAAAAAAATCTTGCTTTGTCTTGTTAAACATTTCACTTCACTGCCAGAGTGCGTCAAGAGGCCTCTTTGCCCCTCACCAATCAGATCATGAGTTATTGAGCCTATGGGGCTGCCCTTGCTGGGGCAGAGGGTTTTTGAGGCTGCACCACATAGCGCTCATCCTCTTTTGAGTTTTGACCATCTTTCTGCCCTCCCACCCAAGTAGGCGGAGAGTAGCTAGGCCAGATCAGAATTTTTGGCCAGGAGTAGCAGTGTGTTTTTGATTACCCATTCTCTTCAGGGTAACAGTAGGTTATTAAATCTGGTCACAATTGGTAGGTAGTGCAAGTGGTTAATTGAAGTTAGGTTAGATTTAGTGTGTAATAGACCCTTAATTTAGCCAACAGCCCTCAGTTAAATTTTTAATTGGATTAGGAAATTAGCAATGATAAATCAGCTATAAACAAGGCAAAGTGTGAGATGAGGGCTGCTTAGACCACAATGTTGGGAGGGCACTGAACAGGTGAGCAGCATCCTCCTAAAAATTACATAGGTGTCGTGAATTGAGCCACTTGCACTACTTTTAGGCCCCCTTGTTTAAAGGAATTTTAACAGTTAAAGTTCAGCAAATTTAATATCAATAAAACTGTGGCTCTTTATAATCCCACAATTTGTGTCTTGTCTCTTTATTCCAAGCTGGGAATGCAAAGTTATTAATAAATGTTATTAATAAATGTAAATAAAAATGAAAATGTAAAATGTTCACACTAGAGATGGGCACAAAACGAACAATTTTTCGTTTCCGTTTTCGTTTTTTCATTTTGTTATGCAACGAAACGACAAACAAATTTTATCTCTAAAATGAAATGAAATGAACAGAAACACCAGAAATTTTGTTGTCCGTTTCGTTTTCGTTACGGCAATACATTGAACTGCTTTAAAAGCTTTAAAAAATCACAAAAAATTGAAATAAATGATAACGAAACGGTAACAAAACAAACGAAAATGAAAATGAAATTTTTGCAAAAATTCACGAAAAACGGAAATGAACCGAAACGGACCCCCTAAACCGGTGATCCCCAACCCCCGGGCCGCGGACCGGTCAGCACCGGGCCGCCTGGGGAGGCCGGGGAGGCTCCTCCCCTTTTCCTCCGCCGCCCTCCTCCTCCTCCTCTTCTCTCCCGCGGGCGGCCGGTGGAGGAGGAAGGCTGGAGGAGCGCAGGAGGAACCGCCGCTGCCGCCTTTGCCTTTGCCTCCCTCCTCTGCCTGTCGCCGCCGGTGGCGGCGGCGCATCCTCCTCCTCCGCCACCCTCCTCCTCCTCGCCCTCCACCACCACCACCACAGCAGCAGCGGAGGAGGAGGAGGACGCGCCGCCGCCGCCGTGGCTGCTGGTGGTGGTGGTGGTGGTGGAGGGTGAGGAGGAGGAGGGCGGAGGAGGATGCGCCGGGGGGCCACGGGGCTGTTGCCCCCCCACACACACAGAGAGAGAGAGAGAGAGAGAGGCCGCCCCCCCGAGCCCCCCCAACCGGCCTCCCTCCCCTCCCCCCTCCCGCTCGCCTGCCCGAAGGCCGCAGCCAGAGGCAAGGCGACGCGGTGGCGGCTCCGGCCCGAGGGTGCCACCGGGACCGCCGAGCCGCTGCTGGCGGCGGTGCAGAGGCGCCCCACCAAGGCGGGCGGCGGCCGCTGCCGCGGCCGAACCCGGGTTGCTGCCGTGGCCACCGCGGCTGCCGACAGGAGGAGGAGGCGGGGGCCCGCCCGCCCAGGAGCCCTGGGCTCCCCCCACCCTGCTCGTGTGCGCAGGGGGGGGAGCGGCACGCCCAACGCCCCCAGCCGGCGAGCGCCACCGCCGCCGCTCCCGTGCACCCCCGCAAGGCACACACGCCAAGCCCCCCGCTCCCCCTCCTCCCTCCCCCATCCCCCGCCCCCCCCACACCCTCCCCTGCCCCCCCGCCTGACCCCCCCGCACCCCCCTGCACCCCCCATCTCCACCCCCCTCCCCACCCCCAGCCCCGGGCCACGGATAAATCATCAAACATTTACTGGTCTGTGGGGAGAAAAAGGTTGGGGAGCACTGCCCTAAATGACAAATGACAAACGAAACACCATTTTTTTGATTCGTGCCCATCTCTAGTTCACACCACTTAGGACTACAATATAACCGACTTGGTCATCAGGAGAGGCCCTTCTCTCCATCTTGCCTCATGGGTACTCGTGGGAAAAAGGGCCTCTTGACTGCTGCACCCAGACTCTGGAACTCCCTCCCACTAGAGGCCAGGACTGCCTCATCAGGCTGCAAGCTTTCCTAATGATGGGACAATGTGTACAAACGAATCTACACTTAGACCATTTTTTTGATTCGTGCCCATAGTGTGCCGCTATGTTCCTGGTGTGCCGTGGGAAAAATTCTCCCTACACCACCAATGCCCCCCCCGCACAATATAACCGACGGTGCGGCATCCGGAGGAAGAGAAAGAAGCCGGCTTCTCTCCCCGCAGGTCTGCCGGTCCCGGACTACCTGGGTGCTTTGCGCGCTGGGAAAAGGCCCATGAAATAAGGGAGGGGAGGAGGAGACTTCTGAGAGAGAGCTGCAGGCGCATTGCGGCGAAGGGTGCTCCAGAAGCCGCTCTTAAAGGTTCTTGGGGTTGGTTCCCCCTCCTCGCTCAGACCTGGAACTCACTCGCTGTTTGCCTCCTGAGGGTGGGCAGCGCCCCTGCCGAGCCAGGTAGGAGCGCTGTGCGCATCTCTTTTAAGGGTGGGGAGCGGGCGGCCATTGACAATGGTCATTTTTTGTGGGGGGGGGTAAATAAAGGGGAGGACGTGGGAGGCTGAGGATGGGATTCCTAGGAAGGGAGGAGACGGGAATGGGGGGTTCCTTCTGTGGCTCAGGCAAGCTTATACTGGAAGGGGTAAAAGATGGGGGATGGGGGGTCGTATATGAAGAGCTCCCCCACCACCTTCTTGGGTTTGCAAGTTCCTCTGAAATGAGGGGGAAGGTGACAGGCGGACATTTTGATAGGGATGCCCTTGGGAATGGATTTGTTGTTGTTTTTTGGGGGGGTGAGAAGTGTGTTTGTGTGTGTCTGATAGGTAATTTTTTTAACATTTTCTAATGGTGGTGTGCCTCGTGATTTTTTTCATGAAACAAGTGTGCCTTTGCCCAAAAAAGGTTGAAAAACACTGACTTAGACTTTGTGTTTATGACTACTTATAACCGTGTTGCCTTAATGCAATGTTGTCTATTAATGCTGTAAAATGTCCCTCAAGTCCTTGTTCTCAGATAACTGAACATATCTCGACTGTATATTATCCCTCATTACTGTAAGCTGCCTTGGGTCCTTTTCCAAGGAGAAAGGCGAGGTAAAAATACTCTAAAATAAATAAATAAATAAATGTGAATTTGGATACAGAAATATTTGGAATTCATCAAATAATGCCATATTCAGATAGCTCTGAATATACCCGAATCTGAATGTGAGTGTTTCAAAGATCTGTAATAATAATTATTAAGATTCGGAGTCTCATTTATTTCTATAGATAGAATTGCTTGCCTCCTGATAGGACAGTGTAACAAATACAACAAGCAATAGGAGAATTATGTACCACAGCTGCCTTTCAGACAGGTTATTGTCTATGAAAGAAGTAAGAAACTATTGTCTATGAAAGAAACTAAGTCACTATATGTCCAGGGTCATTAGACAACATCAGTTCCAATAATCACAGACGTTTCCAGGATTCCTCCCTGAAAAGGAAGCCACAGACACCCAGCAGCTAGGAGCAATAATCTATCTCTTTGAAGACTTATCTGCTGTCATATTTTTTCTCTATTCCAGAAAGACTGAAATGTTTTAATCAACTTGTTCCATTTTTCACCATCTCTAGCAGAACTCTAAAATAGTTTCAGCTTAGAGTCATATTTTGATGACACCCAGTATCAGAAGGGCTTTTAATATATGCCAGGAACAAAGACCTCCTTTTGGCACTTAAAAGTACTGCTGTTCCTGCAGGGCAGTAAATCTGCAACTCATTTTTACCACGTTTTCAACCCAAATATAAATGCACTTCAAGGAATCTTTGGGAAAGGACAGTCACCTAGGGACCAGCCTCTGAAGGACCCCTGTGGTTGCTATTAAAATATGCACATTTTATATTACATTAAAAATATCTGAGAAATCAGATCTGGTTGTTGAAAGTATAGACACGTGTGCTCATATCTCGCTGCCAATCACCTACTGGGCACAATTCAAGTTGTTGACCTTAAGTTACAAAGCATAAAACGCCCTTGGTCCAAGCTTCCTCAAAGATCGAATCTTTCAGTATGAACCAGCTCAAGTGCTAAGATCATCAGGAGAGGCCTTTCTCTCCATCCTGCCACCTTCACAGGTGTGCCTCAAAACAACACATTAAAGGGCCTTCTCTGTTGCTGCTCCCAGATTTTGGAACTCCCTACCACTGGAGGCCAGGACTGCCCCGTCTCTGCTGCTTTTCCGAAAGCAGGCAAATACCTTTCTCTTCAGGCAAGTTTTCCCTGAATGAGGGACTTCCAACAATGTAACTTTATATGCATTACCATACATCAGGCCTGCACAATGCGTCGACCATGGGCAACCAGTCGCCTGTGGTGCTTTCGGAGGTTGCCCACTGGGTCCCTGCTGGCTTCCTGGTGTGTTCCCTATGGTGGCATATTTGGGAGGAGCTATTCCTCTGTTTGTGCACCAGTGAGGCACGTGGGAGCCTGGGCTGGTGCTGGGCCACCTGGTGGGGCTGTGGGTGCTGGTGCTGGTGAGCTGCAGCCTGGACCCTGCCGGCTCTCCCAGGCAAGGTGCCTCTTCCCTGCCATCCTCTACACCCTCGGCCTCTCTGGCGGGGCCTCGGGAGCTCCCTGCCAAGCTGAGAGGGGTGGCACAGGGGATGTTCCGGAGCATCAGGTCAGCCACGGGCTGTTCAAAGTTGGACAACCCTGCCATACATTATTGCATTGACTGATTTCATAAGAACACCAGTGTTTTCCATGTTACTTTCCATCCTTCATAACAGATTTTTCTTTTGGTTTTGCATGCTATTTGTAGCCCTACTGTTACCTTTTAATATTCTAAGATGCCTCTTTTAATTCCCTGTTTTTAACTTGAATATGCCTTAAATGTTCCAGGATGTATACTGACCTCATTGTTGTAAGCCACCTTGGGTCCTTTTCCAAGTAGAAAGGTGAGGTAAAAAAAATTCAAAATAAATAAATAATAAATATCTTTGACATTAGATATCCTGTGTGCCGAATTGATGTTGTTCACTATCCTGTACTCCAGTGCACTTGAGTCTGGGAGGCCTATCTCATGGTGGTCGTATTCCGAGGCACATGACACGCTCCAGAGAATTAGAACTGTTATGTCAGAGATACTTCTTGAACAATTCCCTTAGTTTATTATTATTAGTTAAGTTGTAAAATATTTCTGCCCCATCTTTCTCCTTAAAACAATCCAAGGCAGCTTACATAATTAAAAAGATAATATTTAAAAGCTAAAAACATTAAGTATGCAAAGATTTTAAAAGAACTGAACAAGTATTATATTAAAACTGGTATATACAGTAAAATATACAGTAAAAGCTATATAGTAAAAGCAAAAGCAACAGAGAGCATCAAGCTGTTCGACTCCCCTACACTCTTATGCAACTAGTCACTGCTTTTGAACACTCATCTTGTACAGTAGTTTGGTTGGGGTGAATGTGTTGCGGAACAGTAAACATATTACTTCTATGCTGAAAAATCAATACTAGCTTCCAGTGTGCCACCAAGCTAGACTGAAGATTAAATAGGGACACAAATTACAAAAAAAAAACAACCCCAAATTACAATATTTATTTTAAAATTGATAATTCATTGATCTATATTTGTATAAATTGACATTTACAAATCGATAACTTTTTAGTGATTTTTGATTCATCGGGCTATAAAAATGGTTCCCAAGGCACCTAGTGACACCAAATGTGTAGAGAGGTTTCTTCTAACTTTCCTCTACAATCCTTCCATGTTCAGTGAAGACTGGGTTTTCCCAAGCCAGTTGCTAAAGGTTTGATTTGTGGGTGCATAATTAAAATGTCCGAAACCCAGCCTTCATCAAACTTTCAGGGCTTGTTTCCCTGAAATCCTGGTGACTCTAGCTATTTTATAGGGGTTTAAAGTAAAAAATGAATTTATGATTTGATTTGTGAATTTGTTATAAAAATTGTAAATTCATTTTTTGTGATTTGTCAGCCTCGATGAATCACAAATCAAAACAAACCACAATTGTTCTGATTTGTGCCCATATCTAATTAGGATATTAGTATTAGTTTGCAGAGCCCCATACAACTTAGTTACTTACAAGAAATATCTTCTCCCTGCCAAGCTTTCGGGCTACTTTCAGGGGACACCTTGTTTATTTATTGATTTGAATTTTTTTTACCTTACCTCTCTCTGTAAAAGAACCTACAGTGACTTATGTCATTAAAAGAAACAGATAAAAGTCCCCGATAAATTATTTAAATACTGTAATTAAGAATAACTAAATGTACATTATATTTAAAATATAAGTATTATTAAAACAGATTAAAACAACAATATACCAATCATTCCCATGTTAAAACCTCACTTAGAGAGGCAGTCACTGAGGGAAATTCTGCCTGAAGAGAAAGGTGTCCCTGTTGTCTTTGAGTAACACTGAGATGGGGCTTGTCTACTTGGGTGCCCATCCTGTGGAATTATCTGCCTTCCACAGTAAATTACGTTGCCTGACTTAGGCAGCGGTTGAGAATATATCTTTTCCCTTGGCTTTTCCCTAGTAATGAAATGTTGAATTACTCATGTTTTTGACTGATTCCTTTAAGTGCTGCAAATGAGTATGACATCTAGTCAGGTCTATACTTCCCAGCCTGCTGCACTGCTACTAGCCTCATCTAAGACTGACATGGCTGGCAAAAATCATCTTGCCAAGAATTTTACATCTAAGAATAATCTGCTAGGAAACCACATGTTTTGCCATGTTTGAACTTTTGGTACTTGCTTTGAAGAAGTGGATATTATCCACGAAAGCTTTCAATTTTTTTTAAATTAGTGTCCTGTGAATGTACTGCCTATAGACTAGTCTTGCATTTGGAAGTAAGTTGTTGTCCGCAAAACATGGGGGAAGGGAGATCTCTGTTATAAACAGCTATACCACATTTTCCATGTACAAAGACTATGTTTTTGTGTAAAATCATTAGACTAAAAAATGAGGTTTGTCTTGATGGAAGTAAGAAGAGAAGTAAACAACACCATTGCGAAAGTGCCCATACGATAGATAGATGTTATCTAAAGAACTCTATCTGGCCATCCTTTCCAAAGGCATTTAAAAAAACACACACCTCTAAATAAGACAGAAAAATCCCTTTAAATAAAGAATAAATTATATACCCTCTCATAGGTTACTATCAAGAAGTCTTCTAGTGCATTCATGTGTTAAGGATTAACGGGGGACCAACGCCTTTATTATCTGGTTTGTCTCTTCCTCGGCCTTTAGGTCACAGGAGTTTGCAGTAACTCACTGTAAGATTTATCACCTTGTATTTTCCTAATATAAGGTTGCCGCTCTTCTGGAAAGAATCAAAATACAGCACAATTCCTTGTCAGCATGTGGGATGCAGATAAAACAGAAGTACCTTGCAGTGTTCAATGAAAACAAACAGCACAAGAAGTGCTTCCACACGGAGCTGATTAGAGGATCAGGGGCTCCGTGTGAGGCAACCTCCAGGAGAGGATGTAAGATCTCTCTTCACCACCTTTCAAGGAACGAATACACTTCTCCAGGAGGCTGAGGGAAGCTTATTAGTGATTCTTTCTTATTGGCACCAAATAAACACACTAGATCTTTTGCTTCCTCTTATAACCCTAAACAGCTGTCAGGTATGTGCTATTTGTTCTTTTTTTTTTAATGACCTCTTCCCAAAGAAAAACTGTATTCTCAACAAGATTTTACTATTAATAGGAGTGATGGTTTTTAATAATTCTCCTTTAATGGAAACATTTACCAGTGCAGCCTTGGTAACCAGAAAAAAATATTGCTTTGCATAAAGGAGGTATCCACACACTGCAACCAAAGAAACAACGTGTTCTTTGTGGAAGAGTACAGCTGACTTGATATTGTAACCAGACTGGCAGGTGCACATAAGGGAATTTGAAGGATAAACAGCTGCCAGTGTAAGTCCTTCAAATCATGGGTATCATTGCTCCAGGGAGGAAATATTAAAACCATTAAGAAAAGTGGAGGGGGTAGGGGAGAATTGACAGAGGCAGATTTCAATGGCAAAGCAAATTAGGAGAAATTGAAATAAGCTATGATCCATAAATATGTAGGCAGTAATAGATTTCTGTGTTATATAGGTGTCACTAGATTTAGAGTATTGCAGAGTTTTGATTTTCTGGTCATATTCCTCTAATTGTCCAGCAAGAATGCTGGGGTTCTTTTAACAGAACAGCTTCAAGTTCCTCACTTTTGTCCATCCCTTTTTCTGTTTAACCGGCACTTGCTTATAGTCCCAGTAAGTCATACTGAGACATTAGTAAGAGAAAGAATAAAAAGCACTTTCTTTAATTACAGTTCTAAACAGATTTATTAGTGAAGGCATAAGAGAGCGGGATTGATACTGGAGGAAGAAGAATGAGTCCAAGAAGGATGTTCCTCTACTACACCTTCTCCACAGAAGAGACCTCATCTCTTCTATCCACATTTATATATTTATTTATACAACTTATATGCCACCCACTACCCAAAGGTCTCTGGGCGGGTTACAATTAAAATGAACAGTTAAAACAGTTAACACATTAAAAAGGCAATGGACAATTAAAAACAATAAAAATATTTAAACACAAAACACTAAAATTGCCACCAGGACCCACAGTCTATGTTATGTCAGTTAAAAAACTTCGGTAATAGGAAGGTTTTTACCTGGCGCCGAAATGTCATCGGTGTTGGCTCCAGGCAGGTCTCGCTTGGGAGGGTGTTCCATAGCCTGGGGGCAGCTGCCGAAAAGGCCCTATTCCTACAAGCCATCCCTTTCACCTCCTTGAGGGATGTCTCTTTCAGGAGGGCTCCCAGGCTAGATCTTAATTGCCAGGTAGGTTCATATGGAAGGAGACAGTCCTTCAGGTATCTAGGTCCTTCAGGTATTTAGGTCCTTTGCAGGTGACAAAGGACCAGTCTGCAAGGCTAAAGCAATGACTTTACCAAGTCGGCCCCCACAGTTAGTAGAGAGGAGATGGGAATATTAGAGTTACGTACATAAAGCAAGTTGTTTGTGGCTACTGGCTGGATACCTCAGTGAGCTGGAGCAGGGGTAGGGAATGGGAATTCTTTTCTCCATTGTGTCTTGTAAGAAGAAGATACCACCTGTGTGGTTGCACCCCCCAAACAACGGAATGGTCAACCACTTTTTATGTAAGAAACTGTGGCAAAGGGTTGCCAATCCATATGTTGAAATTGGCTTGATGATGCATATAATGATAGGACTCTGCACTGAATTCGGCCAAAGCCAAAAGTATAAAAATAAAAAAAAAGTCAAAGCCATTTTGTTTTCCAATGGAATTGAATAGTTCTTTGGAAATCAGTTAGGGTCTGAGGCATAGATAAAGTTGCATGGGGCAAAAATCACTCTAGACCAAAATGGAATCTACTGTACTTCAAAGCCCCAAATAGCATCTGTGTACAGTCCTACTTTGCTATTGTATTTTTCTCAACAGGGTGAAGAAAATCCTCAGGTGCCAAAATAACTTATCTGGCTATAGAAACTATGCATCTGGACTTTGTTTGGAAGTAGCATCATTTTTATTTATTTATTTATTTATTTTGCTGGTCCTCAGGCAGAGGAACACCTAAAATGAACAACACAATGTTAGGACCTTTTTAAGATCATTAATTCACAGGATTGCCTTAGGTTGGAAGCATTTTAATGGCACATAAAAACAGCTCAGGCAGCAAATACCATACGCTAGGCACTCTTCAGGATCCAATCATTTAGGACCTCACAGGTTAAAACCAATATACCAAATTATGCCCAAAAGCAATCTGAGAGCCAGTTAAGACTGTTATGAACTGCTGAAATGTGTTCATTGTGCCGGACTGCTGTTAATAATCTGGTTGTTGTATTCTAGACTATTCAAGACCTTAAAATGGCTGTATCTGTTCCTTATCATATGAATGATAAATGAATAATAAAATCATAGAATCATAGAGTTGGAAGAGAGCTCAAGTGCCATCCAGTCCAACCCCCTGCCATGCAGGAACCCCCATCACAGTATTTCCAACAGATGGCCTTCCAGCCTCTGCTTAAAAACCTCCCAAGACTCCGTGGCAGCATATTCCACTGTCAAACAGCTCTAACCGTCATGAAGTTCTTCCTAATGTTCAAATGGAATCTCTTTTCCTGTAGTTTGAAACCATTGCCTCGAGTCCTAGTCTCTGAAGCCATGGAAAACAAACCTGCTCCCTCTTCTATATGACTTCCTTTCAAATTTTTAAACATAGCTATCATATCCCCTCTCAGTCTTCTTTTTGTAAGGCTAAACATTCCCAGCTCCCTAAGCCATTCCTCGTAAGACATTTCTTCCAGACCTTCAAACATCCTGGTTGCCCTCCTCTGTACCCACTTGAGGTTGTCAGCATCCTTTTAAAATTGAGGTGCACAGAACTGGACACAGTACTCCAGGTGGGGTCAGACAGCAGAATACAGTTCTACTATCACTTCCCTTGATCTAGACACTATGCTTCTGTTGATGCAACCAAGAATCGCATTGGCTTTCCTGGCTGCCGCATCACACTGCTGACTCTTGTTCAAATTGTGGTCCACCAAGACTCCCAGATCCCTTTCACATGTACCATTTTCCAGCCAGGTATCTCCCATCCTATATCTGTGCAATTCATTCTTTTTACCTAGATGCAGCACCCTACATTTCCCTGTGTTGAAACCCATTCCATTAGCTTTGACCCAGCACTCTAATCTGTCAAGGTCATTTTGGATTTTCATCCTATCCTCTAGGGAATTAGCAACCCCTCCCAGTAGATATTGAACAGCACTAGACCCAGAACAGAACCCTGGGGCACCCCACTGGTCACCATGAAATCATGGTTGCAAATTGCAATGCATTCATTAATTCCTTGTGACTGATTATTCCATCTGCTGGAGAGAAAGCAGCTATAGTAGCCAAAGTTTCAATGAAAGAAAAATTCAAGTTTGACAAAACACTTAAATGTATTTAGGGAGGTAAATATAAAGAAGACCATTTTCCTTTCTGTCTTAGCAAGACAACAACTGGAAGAATGACAAGTCCCCAGATTTGTCATTAGAAAAGCTTACTCCTAATCCACTTTGACTTGTTCTTTCATTTTTCCAAGCTGGAGCAATTAAAGATAATCTGCCATAAGTCTCTATTTATTCAATATCTAATGAGTGAACTTGTGCTTGTAAAATCTGGCCATGATGAAGCACTTGATACATTTACTTCCCAATCCTATTCATGTTTACTTAGACATTAAGTCCAGTTGGGTTCAATGGGATTTACTTCAAAAGATGACAATGTCATGTTTTAATGTTTTTAAGAACGAAAGAGCCATTGATACTGAAACCAGGTGGCCTTCCTTCTCTGAAGGCTACTGATAGACATTTAATTATTTCACGAAGCGACCGTAAATAAAGTTTTGAAAATCAGTTTATTTACCATGCAGGGATAAGAGTACACGAAACCTTACCACAAAGCATCTCTGGAAGTCATTCATGCAAGTACGTACTCTCACACACTTTCTCTCACTTCTGAATTCCAGTTGCACATGACTTTCATCAGAAGTAGAGATGGGCACGACTTAGCGGTATTCCCGTTTCCGTTTCCGTTACTCGTTTCCGTTACTCTACGGAAACGGTAACGGGAATCACTGCCCCAGACTTCGAGCTCGAACCGACGAACGAACAATTTGGTCTGATTTGTCGTGCTCGTTATTTGCATCGCGCAATGCCAAGCGGCACAGAAAAAAAGTTTTTAAAAGTTAAAAAAAACCCCGATTCCCGGCCCTAAAAGTAGGCGAAAACTGTCTGAGGGCACCTACCAGGCCAGAAGGGTGTTTTATTTGGGGGGGGTTCCCCGCCCCCTCTCCTTGGCTATTGCTACTGCTGCGCTGCTGGTACCAGGCTGGGAGGGCGCATCCATTTGCCATGCGGTGGGGGGGGAATCCAAAATGGCGACCGCAATATTTTTTTTGAAATCGTTGCCCAAAACCCCAACAAAGAACAAGAAACATGCGAAAATTAGCTATTTTAAATGCTTGAATTTTTACAGTAGCAGCAGTGGGTTTTTCTTGCAAAAAAAGTCTCCGTTGATTTTATTTTATTTTATTTTTTTACACCTGCGCATTCGCAATGATGGGCTCGCCCATGGGAGTGGACCATGCAAAGTTTTGGAGCCATTCCACCAATCGCATGGCCAGGTTTTGCTGACTGTACCAGGCTGGGAGGGTGCATCCATTTGCCATGCGGTGGGGGGGGATCCAAAATGGCGACCGCAATATTTTTTTTGAAATTGTTGCCCAAAACCCCACCAAAGCACCACAGAAACATGCGAAAATTAGCTATTTTAAATGCTTGAATTTTTACAGTAGCAGCAGTGGGTTTTTCTTGCAAAAAAAAGTCTCCGTTGATTTTATTTTATTTTATTTTATTTTATTTTTTTACACCTGCACATTTGCAATGATGGGCTCTCCCATGGGAGTAGACCATGCAAATTTTCCACCAATCGCATGGCCACTTGGCCAGGTTGACCACAGAGACTTCTGGGATGTGCCAATCGGGCATAAACAGCCCACTAATCGTAGCCCAAACCCGAACCCTAAGCCTAACCCATACGCCAGTACACTGTCCTTCTAAGTGGGTCAGAGAGGCACCCAGATGCACCCCAATACTCACCGTAACCTTACCCGTAACTAGCCTAACCCTAGCCGTTGCGCTAAGCCGTCTTAACCCTAAGCCAGATCTACTTGCATTGCACTACATGCAACTACGTGAGACACAGCGGGTGCAAAGAGTCTGCCAGTCCGTCACTTGTGGCTCTGGCTGACTCCTGCAGCTCCCTCCAGGAGCCCGCTACCCCCTCCCCAAACCAGTACTAACGACAACGAAAAAACAAAAAAACGAACCGACTAATTTTTGCAAATTTTCACAAAAAACGGAAACGAGCCGAAACGGAACCGGCCCGACTAACGACAACTCGGAAAAATTTTTTTTTCAAGTCGTGCCCATCTCTAATCAGAAGTAGTACCTCAAACGTTCAGCCTAGATTGGTGATCAGCATAATAAGTTCATTGTGAATGAGAACAACCCCTGTTGTACCTTAAATTGTAATATACTTTACTTGGCAGCCCTGTAATGTGCCTGATTTGGAACAGTGCATCAAGAGAGTCACATGCAATTTTCTCATGATGTGGTCAGTGGACTGTCTTCAAGGGCATCCTCATGTTGAGAGCATCCTAACAGCATCACCAGGAAGTCAGCAGGACATAAATTCCTGTGGCTATATCCAGATCCAGGCTGTTTATGTACAGTTAAGGTTACAGACAGTGATCTATACAGAGCTGGACAAAGATATGCTGCACCAGTGGGATACTTCAGCAAGAAGGTAGAACCAAGGAGCCAATGACAGGCAGGATTGAGACTGCTGAAATAGGGTGTGATGACCCAAATTCCCTCAGTGATCAAGTGCAGAGAAGGAATGCCATATACACTGCTTTAGGCTCACTGGGGGAAAGACAGAATAGAAATGCAATAAATAAATGAGTACTTAAATGCCATGCCTCTCCACTTCCCATTTTAAAAAAAATTAAATAAATTTATACAAAAAAGACATTTGGAAATGGAGCAATACATTTGTAAGACTCAATGTGAAGCATTTATCTTGCATTTCTACTGATCCAACCAACCAAAAATGAAAATATACACACTTTATGTTGGTAGACCACATTTTTTGCTTCTTAGAGTGGCCATTACACATGCCCACAAACATAGGAGGTGTGGAACTGAATGTCTGGTCAGTATCTATAACTGAATTTCCTGTGTCCTGTTCTATCTTTGCATATTCCCCTTAATTTTTTGCCATGACCTATGATCTTAACAATTACATTTATTCTGATCCTGATTTAAATCTGTCCAGTTATTCAATTGTTGGTTGTTGTGTAATTATGCAAATAGTGTAACTAGAGATGGGCACGAAACGAACAATTTTTCATTTCCATTTTCGTTTTTTCGTTTTGTTATGTAACAAAACGACAAATGAATTTTGCCTCTAAAATGAAATGAAACGAACAGAAAAACCGGAAATTTTGTCGTGCGTTTCGTTTCCGTTACTGCAATATGAGTGAATTGCTTAAAATCCTTTAAAAATCAAAAAAATGAAATAAATGGTAACAAAATGGTAACAAAACGAACGAAAACAAAAACGATTTTTTTTTCAAAAAATCGCAAAAAACAGAAATGAACCAAAACGGATCCTCCAATCGACAAACAACAAACGAAATGCAATTTTTTTGATTCGTGCCCATCTCTAAGTGTAACTTTTGGAAGGCGATTGCTTTAAGTTTTGAAGTCGCCATGAACATTGTGTCTTGCATACTGAGTTGTGCAACTCAGCAGAAAACAGATAATAGTAGTGAAGATATATATTTTTTAAACCTGTAGTAATTCACGTCTAAAAGCCATGCTATTTGCACATCAGGATTTTAGGTAATGTGTAATAATTTCATGCTTCTGTTCAATTTACTAGTGAGAGGCAGAAAAATAATGAGTTTCGGTCCATTGTTCCTTGTTAAACATGGAAAGAAAACAAATATATCCATAAATATAGGAAAGAACACATTTCTTATGTAAAATATTGACATAGCTTTACTTAACAAGGAAATGTTTTAAAGGACCATTTTCTCTAACAATAAAAGAGTCACAAGAGAAAATGTATAATATGGTATTTGTCGATGTACTTCCTGAAGATAATTAGGCGGGATTAATAGTTGGAAAACCACAAGTTTGACCCACATTACACTGATGATGCAGCCAAATGTCAGCCAGGATTCTCCCATGAGGATCCAATATTATTTGACTTTACTGGCTTGTTTACAGGAGGGAAATTCGCATGAATATGGCAATAGGCACATTTCTGTAAATGTAATGTTAAATTAAATGCTGGTGATTTTGCTGGGTGAGTAGTTTATACATCTAATGCAGGGCTGTCCAACTTTGAACAGGCCAAGGTCTACTATTTCTGGCCCAAAGTGCCCAAGAGCTACTACTGTAACACATCGTAAGACAAATGCCCCTTAAGATGAAAAACTCGTAAGATGGATGTAATATATGGGGATAGGAAAAATAGTAAGACCATTTTTCCCTTCCCATTTGCATTTATCTTATGAGGTACTATTGCTTCTCACCCATCCTGAGCTGTTTGCAAGGGAACAACTCAGGCTGGGTGAGGAACAATCAGACCCTGCTTCACCCACCAAATTGCTGGGCAAAAACATGGTCCCATTGATCTTTGCCCACCCCTGGAGGCTTGGGACAGAAGCAGGCTTTCCTTCCAAGCCGTCAGGGGTGGGTGAAGATCCATTTTCAAATGGCCAGCCAGGATTGGTCTGGGCCCCAGAGCGCTCCTGTCGGGACATTTGAAAGAGGCTGTAGTCACATGGTGGGACATTTGAAAATGGATCTTTGCCACCAACGGGATCCTGCTTTGCCCATCAATTTGGTGGGGAAAGCAGGATCCCATGGATTTCAAACGTACCAACATGAGTGTTCCTCATTCCAGAGGGGACATCTGAAAATGGATCTTTGCCCACCTATGCGATCCTGCTTTGCCCACCAAATTGGTGAAAACAAGATCCCATTGATCTTCGCCCTCCCTGAAGGGCTCAGGAGGGAAGACGTGGTGGCGATCTCCTCGTTGTGGGGGTGCACAATTTTCAAAGGGCTCAGGCCATCCCTTTGAAAATCACATGCCCATAACAGTGAGCCTCTCAAAAATCTCCTGCTAGCCAATTGGGTCATGCATGGGCAGCCTGGGCCAGTGGAAGGGGCAATCTGTGCATGCATAGAGTGAGTGAGACCCCAGAGCACAGAGAGAAATTCCTAGTTCCCTGAGTTCCTTGCCCTCTGAAGATGCCAGCCACAGAGTCTGGTGAAATGTCAGGTAGAAAAATTTCCAGAACATGGCTATACAGCCCAAAAAACTCACAACAGCTATTAGTTTATACCTCTCTTGGTAGAAGTAGTACCAAGCTTGGATGACTTTCAAATGTCTTAAACATCATTAAAGATGCAAATACACTGTATAAGGATTCATGCTGATTGCTGGGGGACTCAGATGGAGAACCAGCAAAATGATTTACTTCATTGGATTCATCAACATCAGAGCCATCAGCAGTGGTTTTGACACTAAGGCAACTGGCATCAATCTCCCACAGCTTCTGACTTCATGGTTTTGAACCCTGTCAAGAGACCACGGGACATGAAGCCTCTCCCCATAACAAAACAGAAGGGTAATCTGAAGTCCCCCCAAAAAGAAAGATAATGTTTTTGCTTTCCAGGAAAAACAGAAAGGAAAGTGAATAAGGCCAGGAGGTGTTACAGTTTATTTTCCTAAAACTCTCCAGCAGACCTCCAAATCTGGTTCCTTCTTAATTTCTATGCTCTGGGCAAAAGCAGGTGTTCTGCCATAGTTACAGTCCTTGCTAGCCTTGTAAAAAAGTGATGCAAGCTTTCAGATGGCACTGGACTCTGTATCAATCAATCACTGAACACAGACAACATGGGTTCATCCACTGTTAGTAACAACCTCATGGTTAAAAGAGATGGATGGGTTTTTGTTCCTGAAAGACACTAGAAAAGGCTTACAGAGCAATTCCACAAGGACACCATTCTAACTGAAACATGATACAAATATGACAACATAATATTTTATTATCCTCAATGAAAGGACCATTGAGCACAGGAAGCATGAGAAAATGTAATCTGCACAGAGGGACAATATAGTCTGTCTTGCCAAAGAATGACACATTTATTTTGTGCTGAATGCATGTGTTGGGGAGACAATGCATGTGACCGCGCAAAGAAAAAATATGTTTGCCACACTCTTTTTAAATCTGAGAGTTTGGCGCTGTATTTAATTTGCTTTCACCAAAAAAGGGGAGAATAGCCATCCTTATTCAATGCACAGTTCACAACTGGAGGAAGAAGTGGTAAAAACAGTTGAATTTTAGAGAAAAACACCATAATTGTGCTTTTCAATCTAATACAGTGACTTGGGTAGAAGAGCAAAAAAAAAAAAAAAAGCACAGGGATGAGACCTCATAAGCTTCTAGTTAAATTATCATGTATCATTTTAATAGGGGTTTCTGTGGGCGAAACATATCATTTTCTTCACTTGTCTGGGCGTTGAGTCATGGCTACTGGACTTCTTTTTTGAGAGATAGAAACGTTTCGCTGTTCATCCAAACAGCTTCATCGGTCTGAATGCAGCTGGTGCAAACCCTGACTCTTATAGGCAGCTTTGACCTCTAGTCACCCTGGCCTCAATTAGGCTCATCAGATGAACTAAATAGGCTCGTTAGAGAGACAATGGTATCCTTAGCCTTGAGGTGAACCATGGCTTAAGGTGCTGAAACCTATCAAGAAAGGGTCGTTAATGGTCGTTAGCTATGGCCTTGGTGGTAAAGGCTTTTTGATTTGTCTTGGTAGTGTGGAAAGCACAGCTTGATAAGTAGCAGATAAACTATGCCGGAGGCCACCACCTCTGTTGAGGGAGGGATTTTCAATGCTCACATGAATGGCCTCCCTTACTCCTCTTTCAAACCACCTCTCTTCTTTGTCTAATATGTGTACATCCTCATCTTTGAAAGAGTGCCCTTTCTCCTTCAAATGGAGGTGTACTGCTGATTCTGGACCTGAGCTGTTACCCCTCCTATGTTGGGCCATCCTTCTGTTTAATGGCTGTTTGGTTTCCCCAATGTAGAGGTCTGAACACTCCTCACTGCATTGGACCGCATATACTATATTGCTCCTTTTATGGTTGGGTACCGGATCCTTTGGGTGGACAAGTCTCTGCCTTAGTGTGTTTGTGGGTTTGAAATAAACAGGGATGTGGTGTTTGCCAAAAATCCTTTTAAGCTTCTCTGACACTCCAGCCATGTAAGGAATGACCAGGTTCTTCCGCTGGGTCTGGGTCTCAGACTGATCCCTTGTTCTTCTGGGATGGCCCACTGCTTTGTAGAAGGCCCACTTTGGATATCCACAGGCCTTAAGTGCTGTCTTCAGGTGCCTGTCTTCCTTCTTCTTGGCTTCTGTGGAGGTGGGGATGCTCTCTGCTCTGTGGCTTAGGGTCCTGATGACTCCTAGTTTGTGCTGTAATGGATGGTGGGAGTCGAACAGTAAGTATTGATCTGTGTGGGTGGGTTTCCTGTAAACTTCTACTTCCAGGCCACGGTCAGGTCTGATGATGACTGCACAATCCAGAAAGCCAGCCTGTTGTCTTGGGTGTCTTCTCTAGTGAACCTAATGTTAGGGTCCACTGCATTGATGTGGTCTGTAAAGGCCTGTACTTCCCGAGTCTTGATTTTCACCCAGGTATCATCTACATACCTGAACCAGTGAGATGGTGTTGTCCCTGGGAAGGTGTTGAGTGCCTTCTTCTCCACTTCTTCCATGTATAGGTTTGCAACAATTGGTGACACTGGAGAACCCATGGCACAACCATGCTTCTGTCTGTAGAAGTCCCCTCTGTAAATGAAATATGTGGTATTCAGACACAGGTCCAGGAGCAGGCATATCTGGTCTGGGTTGAGTCGGCATCTGGAGGTGAGGGTGCTGTCTTCTCTTAATCTTCTCTTTACCATTATTAGCGCATCAGTGGTGGGTATGCTGGTAAAGAGTGATGTAACATCAAAGGATACCATGGTTTCCTCTGTATCCAGTTTGAGCTCCCTGACTTTAGAAACAAACTCTTCTGAGTTGTGTACGTGGTGGTCCGTGTGTCCAACCAGTGGGGCTAGGATGGTTGCCAGGTATTTTGCGATGTTATAAGTCACTGAATTTATACTGCTGACAATAGGTCTGAGGGGGATTCCTTGCTTGTGGATCTTGGGAAGTCCATAAAAGCAGGGGACTGTCTCTCCGGGATATAACCGGTGGTAGGTCACCCTGTCAATTGCGTTTTCCTGCTCCAAGAGTTTTAAGCATTCTATTACTTTCTTCTTGTAATTGCTGGTGGGGTCTCTTCTTAGTTTTTCATATGTATGCTGATCATCTAAAAGTGTGATAACCTTCTCGTGGTAGTCCACCGTATTGAGGACGACAGTGCACCTTCCTTTGTCCGCAGGCAGAATTGTGATGCTCTCATCCCTGCTGAGGGATGTCACAGCACTTCTCTCTTGGCTGGTGAGGTTGGATGGTGGTGGTTGAGCACTGGATAATGCAGCAGAGACTTTTATCCTGAGTTACTCAGGATAAAAGTCTCTGCTGCATTATCCAGTGCTCAACCACCACCATCCAACCTCACCAGCCAAGAGAGAAGTGCTGTGACATCCCTCAGCAGGGATGAGAGCATCACAATTCTGCCTGCGGACAAAGGAAGGTGCACTGTCGTCCTCAATACGGTGGACTACCACGAGAAGGTTATCACACTTTTAGATGATCAGCATACATATGAAAAACTAAGAAGAGACCCCACCAGCAATTACAAGAAGAAAGTAATAGAATGCTTAAAACTCTTGGAGCAGGAAAACGCAATTGACAGGGTGACCTACCACCGGTTATATCCCGGAGAGACAGTCCCCTGCTTTTATGGACTTCCCAAGATCCACAAGCAAGGAATCCCCCTCAGACCTATTGTCAGCAGTATAAATTCAGTGACTTATAACATCGCAAAATACCTGGCAACCATCCTAGCCCCACTGGTTGGACACACGGACCACCACGTACACAACTCAGAAGAGTTTGTTTCTAAAGTCAGGGAGCTCAAACTGGATACAGAGGAAACCATGGTATCCTTTGATGTTACATCACTCTTTACCAGCATACCCACCACTGATGCGCTAATAATGGTAAAGAGAAGATTAAGAGAAGACAGCACCCTCACCTCCAGATGCCGACTCAACCCAGACCAGATATGCCTGCTCCTGGACCTGTGTCTGAATACCACATATTTCATTTACAGAGGGGACTTCTACAGACAGAAGCATGGTTGTGCCATGGGTTCTCCAGTGTCACCAATTGTTGCAAACCTATACATGGAAGAAGTGGAGAAGAAGGCACTCAACACCTTCCCAGGGACAACACCATCTCACTGGTTCAGGTATGTAGATGATACCTGGGTGAAAATCAAGACTCGGGAAGTACAGGCCTTTACAGACCACATCAATGCAGTGGACCCTAACATTAGGTTCACTAGAGAAGACACCCAAGACAACAGGCTGGCTTTCCTGGATTGTGCAGTCATCATCAGACCTGACCGTGGCCTGGAAGTAGAAGTTTACAGGAAACCCACCCACACAGATCAATACTTACTGTTCGACTCCCACCATCCATTACAGCACAAACTAGGAGTCATCAGGACCCTAAGCCACAGAGCAGAGAGCATCCCCACCTCCACAGAAGCCAAGAAGAAGGAAGACAGGCACCTGAAGACAGCACTTAAGGCCTGTGGATATCCAAAGTGGGCCTTCTACAAAGCAGTGGGCCATCCCAGAAGAACAAGGGATCAGTCTGAGACCCAGACCCAGCGGAAGAACCTGGTCATTCCTTACATGGCTGGAGTGTCAGAGAAGCTTAAAAGGATTTTTGGCAAACACCACATCCCTGTTTATTTCAAACCCACAAACACACTAAGGCAGAGACTTGTCCACCCAAAGGATCCGGTACCCAACCATAAAAGGAGCAATATAGTATATGCGGTCCAATGCAGTGAGGAGTGTTCAGACCTCTACATTGGGGAAACCAAACAGCCATTAAACAGAAGGATGGCCCAACATAGGAGGGGTAACAGCTCAGGTCCAGAATCAGCAGTACACCTCCATTTGAAGGAGAAAGGGCACTCTTTCAAAGATGAGGATGTACACATATTAGACAAAGAAGAGAGGTGGTTTGAAAGAGGAGTAAGGGAGGCCATTCATGTGAGCATTGAAAATCCCTCCCTCAACAGAGGTGGTGGCCTCCGGCATAGTTTATCTGCTACTTATCAAGCTGTGCTTTCCACACTACCAAGACAAATCAAAAAGCCTTTACCACCAAGGCCATAGCTAACGACCATTAACGACCCTTTCTTGATAGGTTTCAGCACCTTAAGCCATGGTTCACCTCAAGGCTAAGGATACCATTGTCTCTCTAACGAGCCTATTTAGTTCATCTGATGAGCCTAATTGAGGCCAGGGTGACTAGAGGTCAAAGCTGCCTATAAGAGTCAGGGTTTGCACCAGCTGCATTCAGACCGATGAAGCTGTTTGGATGAACAGCGAAACGTTTCTATCTCTCAAAAAAGAAGTCCAGTAGCCATGACTCAACGCCCAGATAAACGCACCTGGATGACTGAGAATCTTCACAGACGTATTTCTTCACTTGTGTTGCAGAATTTGGATGGCATGCCCTTTTCTATGCACCGCTGGATGTGGAAAAGAACCAGATGAAGGATGAAAGGGGTGAGAAGCGATACTGCAATTTCCAAATAACCTTATGAAACTCTGCCATTTATAACACTCCAGTTCCTTTGGTTTCACAGTCTTTCCTTAAAAACGACCTGCAGAAGAGGTTGAATAAAATAATATTTTTCAGGATCAGAAAGTGAGACTTCACACACACACACACACACACACACACACACACACACACACACACACACACACACCTTCAGCATCCTGTAGCTTAAGACATCCCTTTGCCCCAAAGCAAATTGAATAAGTGAAGTAATAACCATTTGTCACACTGCCACCTAGTGAAAAGATATTTCAAAAGTGCTCTTCTCAATAAAGGTTCATCAATTCCTTTCCTTCCGTGAGAAAACCAGAGAGCGGAAGGGAAACTAATAGATCCCTCGGTATAATTTTCTACTTTTATCCACAGCGTTTTGTATGGCAAGGATTCCCCACAGAAAACTAATTCATGTCCTCCCCTCCCCTTGAAATAATCAAAGAATGGCTCCCATGTGTATATTTTGGACCTTAATGTGTATGTGCCCTAAAAAAAGAAGAATCAGCTTTGATTCAAATACTGTATATAAATGGGTCTTCCAAAAGTTACCTGTTTAGACTCCAACTGCCAGACTCTGTCAAATTTTGTATAGGAAAAACAACAACTGAGATGCATATCCTATAGACAAAGAAAAGTAAAACCAAAGATGGAACCTAGAGTTTTCTGGTCCCAACAGAGAGAGTGAATGGAAACATATTCCTCAGTCTCCGAATTTCCCAATGTGCTATAACAACTCAAGAATCCTGAGAACATGTATTCACCACAGTCTGTTCAGAATTCATTCCTCCTTGTCAGGGAACAACGTCTGAATCTAATGTTAGACAGAGTGAGATGACTGCTTCAGGCAGCTTATGCTGGGTCTTGTAGAGGAGGGACTAAAGGCCCTTGGTTTTAATTCACATTGGAGCGATATGTTTGTCCAACTAGCTTGCTGTCTGTGAAGGATGCTGTCCCACCACCATCTCTAGCCACACATTTATATATTTCTTTTTTTTTAGTATTTACTACTAGTAGTTTTTAATGGTACTTGGATGTTTGATGTGCATTTGTTAGGTTTTTATGTTTATTTTCACTGAGGATTGTTTTGTGATTGTATTGTTTAGTCGCCTGGGGTGACATGTCTGTACACCGCCCAGAGTTCCCTCTGGGAAAATCGGGCGGTTTATAAGTCCAAGAATAAATAAAATAAATAAATATAATTTTGTGTTTAGGCTGCCCCTCATTTTCAAAATTGCCTTCTAAAATGTTCATTTTCTCTTCTGCACAATGACATAGCAGCACTACTGTGCTGTGATAGGAACTGGATATACAGAGATTCAAACTCAAGTTTCCAAAATAAAGCACTCCAATTTCTCTGCTTACTTGGAAAAAGCTTTCAAATTTATGAAGGGACCAGAAATTGCTATAGGAAGGTGTTCCAAAGTGAGAAGTGCTGCCAGGAAAGGATGGGGGACATATCGTGACAGAACCATTCATGCGTCATATTTTGACTGTAATTCAAACCTAATGACATTTTGGAGCGGCTCTAAAGTAAACAATTCAGTGAAAATTAATGCTGTTCTATCTTTGTTATACAGATAGGGATAACTTGTCAGTGGTGTTATTCTGTTAGTAATATCTGTGCTTGCATTTTTCTTTTGTTAAAAGTATAAGATCAAAATGTCAAAAATCAAGCTACAATAATTTGTCAAGGTGAAGTCAGTGAGGGGTTGCTAATAAGGGCAGATTCCTAGCTGTCAGGTCTTACACAGTATACATTTTCTAGCTCCATCATTAGTTCTAGTAATCTCTTTGGGTATCTTGGCCCAATGCCCAACAACTGATATTCTCCAGCATTACCAGCTAAAACAACAGCCTCCACATCTTTATCTTACCATTCACCAGAGGTTGGGGAAACTTGGCTCCAATTTGTAATTCTACCCATTTGGGGATGGGATGGTTTGATAAATGGTTTAATTAGATGTTTGGAAAAGAAGGTGTCAACTAGGGACTGGGAAAACAATGTGCATGAGATTAATGAGGAAAAGAAAATGTTGTTTCCCCCCCCCTGCAACTATAAGAAGATTGATACATGAACTGTTAACACAGTAAAAGAATAAGTTGTTGTCTTATTTAAAAGAGGAGCCATTCCAAGTTGACTGACAGTAATGTACAAATATTATTGAAGGGGTAGTTGTCCTTTATCAGAGTGACTTTCACGGTGACAGTAATCCATAATAGTTCTCCTTATGTGTCCCAGACTGGAGAAAAGGTGGAAAGAGAATCCCACAGCCTGCACATGACCCTGGAGAATGCTGGCAATTGTCAGGTTCTGGAACTTGTAGTTTCCAAAATAAATGTTTCCCATCTTTGATTTGGAACACTGATTTTCAAGAATTCGAAACTGCATCCGAATTTTTGTTGAACTCGTTGCCAACTCACATGCTGCCTCTAATAGGTGTGGCCAAGAGGGATCTTTCTAGGCTGGGTGACTGTCAGTGTATCCAGTAGGGTAAAGGTAAAGGTTTCCCCCACACATGCGTGCTAGTTGCATCCGACTCTAGGGGCAGTGCTCATTTCCGTATTCAAGCTGAAGAGCCAGTGTTGTGCACATCCATGGCCATGTGGCCGGCATGACTGCAAGAAAACAGAGTGTATCCAGTACTAACCAATAATCCCTTTCCTACCTCCAAATTTAAAGAGAACTCCACCTCTCAATTGAGAACTCTTTTGCTTCACTTGAGTCTGTTGGAGTCAATGCGTCTATTGAGGCCTGTTGCTCAAAGCAGTGAGACATGTTAGCTCACTGCTAATGATCACAGTAAATAAATGAATTCTCCTAATATTGTCTCAGAGTGGGTCTGTAAATGCCAGTTGATGAAGGAAAGGGATAGACAACTCTAATTCTGCACTGGGAGTCCCTGCAATTTGACTGTGCATTGAGCAGAATTTAGCCACAAAAATCAAAATTCTGCAACAGTTTTTAGGGACAGAGTAGGCTCTTGGGCACCAGAAGGTCACCTTACATGTGCACTAGAAGGGGCAGAGTTATGGCATTTCTGCTTTTTTCCTGTCTGCCTTGATTTGTACAGCACCCATTAGTCCCCTCCAAGATCTGGCTAGTGTGTCTAGCCATCCACCACTTGAAGTGAGGGTTCATTAGGGTTCATAATTTCAACTATGATATTCCAGTGTATCGGGGAAATATTAAGTCCCTGCCTCCCTGCCTCAGAGGGAAGAGTCATCTCCTGAGTTTGGGTTCCTCTGACCCAATATGTTGAAATGTTATTTCTTGTTGACAGGGGTTAAATCACTTAGTTAAAAGGTACCAAGTGTGTGGGGGGAAAGAAAGATATATATTTCAAAAGCAAACTTTCAGTTTCCAGCAAAAAACTAACACAAGCATGAAAAAGGAATTATTTTTCAATTAGGCAGATTTCAAAACTTTGCATATATTAAACACTAATAGGAAGTGACATCCAGGACAAGACTTCTATCTATATGTCCCTCAGGAAATTTCTTTTTAAAACATATATATTAACATAGCATATCTGGCATAATCTACACAGACAGTTTTGACTTTTAGCTAATAGAAGTCTTTTGTACTTGAAACTGTGAAACTTTGTGTGGCAGGGGGAGATAATGTAAAATATCTATCTCTCTCTCTCTCTCTCTCTCTCTCTCTCTCTCTCTCTCTCACACACACACACACACACACACACACACACACACACACACATCTTGAAGTTCTGTTATTAAGATTGTTGCATTCTGATTTTCCAAACCAGGCAGACTTTTTTTAATGTTATGCAGAGTAGGTGACCTTATTTGGCCATAAGGTAAATGTGCACAACTGGCATTAACTACATGAACTGTATCTCTGTAAAGATTCTCAGTATTCCAGGTGACTTTATCCGGAAGCTGAGTCATGGCAACTGGACTTCTTTTCTTGAGTGAATGAAACATTTCACTGCTCATCCAAACAGCTTCGTCAGTCTGAGGAAAGCTAGTTGTGAGCCCGTGTTATAGTTCATTTTGACCTCATGTCACCCTGGTCTGAGATAGGCTCATAAGATGAACAATGGCCTGAACAGGCTTGTTATGAATGTGTATCCTGCATAATTAAATTGTAAACTGCCCAGAGAGTGCTTGAAGTGCTATGGGGTGATATATAAGCAGAACACTTTGCTTTGCCTTATAGACCTAACAAGCCTACTCAGGTCAGGACATTGTTCATCTTATGAGCCTATTTCAGACCAGGGTGACATGAGGTCAAAGTGAACTATAAAACGGAGGATCACAACTAGCTTTCCTCAGACTGACGAAGCTATTTGGATGAGTAGTGAAATGTTTTAGTCTCTCAAGAAAAGAAGTCCAGTTGACATGACTCAACATCCAGATCCATGAACTGTACCATTGTTTCCTACTCTGCTGATTGCAACATACTTCCACCAGCCTTGGCACCAGACATAGCAAAACCGCTGATCTGAGAAAGCAGATGTTTTAGTTATTTATTTCTTGTCTTTGTATATAGCCCATCTGACACCGAGGTCACCATGAGGAGTTTGCAACACAAATTCAACAATAAACAACAATCAAAGCAAAACAAAATATCATAAAGCAACTACATTAGAATACCATTTAAAACATATACATTAGATATACAGTAGTATAAAAGTTAGAATTAGAGTTGGGCATGAAATGCCACAATGGCATTTTGTTTTGTTTTTCATTTTATTTATCTTTGTTTTGTTTTGTTTCATTTCATTTGAAATGATTTTTTAAAAAAAATCTGTTTCGTTTTTCATTTTGTTTCATTATTTATTTTTTGTGTTTTAATGTGTTTTATGTGCATGTTTTATGTAACTACTGTGTTTGTGTGTTTATGCTTTTTAATGTTTTTTTAAACTTTGTTTTATGTGTTTTGTGTTTATATGTTTTTTAAACCTAACGCTAACCCTAAACTTGCTCATTGTCCTTAGGTCAATAAATATATATCAGCCAAAGCCTACTTTACAGCATTATTTGGAGGAATGAAAAAGGAGAGAGAGAGAGAGAGAGAGAGAGAGAATATCTGCAAAGTTGCCTTGTATATTGGTACATTTTTAAAAAACAGCAACAATAACAAAAAAGACTTTGCCAGATACAGGAACCTCTGGTGTTATTTTGTGATCTGTATCTCCCTCTCTTTCTACACACACACACACACACACACACACACACACACACACACACACACACACACACACACAAGCCAATCTACTGGGGCATCTCCCATACTCTACTTCCACTTCTCAGTAGAAATCCTTCTTAACCCCACCTCCATGCTCATTCGCTGCTCTTTTGTTCCAATGTTGATGGGTCATGTAGGGATCACAGCCTGTAAAATATACTTTTGGGACTTCACCATCCAGATTCTGATCTGTCAGCCAGAATAGGCACTGACCTTGCTGCTTAGAGAATTCTGGGAGCTATAGCCCAAAGAAGTACATTTAGAATCTCTGTTTCTTAATAAACACAGATGTATCAACTACCAAGCCCTAAGATGAAAAACTAAAAGAACTGGGCACTAGAGATGGGCACGAAATGAACTTTTTTTCGTTTCCATTATTCATTATTTGTTATGTTACGTAATGAAACAAATAACGAAAATTGTGATGAAATTGGAACGAACCAAACAGAACCACAAAAATTAGGTTCGTTACGTTTTGTTTTCGTTAATGGCGACGCGCAATGAAATGAGCTGTTTTTAAATGTTAAAAAACGACCTGAATATCCGTAAAAACCCAGTGATAATTATTTATTCTGCCTGATAATACCTAACAGGGGGGTTGGGGTCCTTAAAACATACATTTATGTCTTTTCTCAGATCGCTGTATTTTTTTCCTTTAAGGGGAGTTAGGGGACATCAACCCGAAATGGCTCCCAGATGCCTAATATTGATTTCTTGGGTATTAAAACGCCCTGAACATCCGTAAAAATGCAGCGATAATTATTTGAGATTATTACTTACCAGGGGGTTGGGGTCCTTAAAATGTTTGTTTTTGTCTTTCTCCCATCGCGATGTATTTTTTCTTTTCCATTTGACACAAAATAAATTCCAGCCATCAAATGGAGGCAAGCCATGTGATGGGATCATGTAAATTCTTGGACAACTTCAACCAATAGCATGCCCAGGTTGCAGAATGGGCAGGTCTGGCAGCCACAGAGGGCATAAAAAGCTCTGGCAGCCCCCATCCTCCTTGCAGTCTCCGGTGGGAGTTAGGGTGGGATTGCTGTTTCTGCGACTCGTTATTTTCACTTTAGGCCAGCCAGGCAGGTGTGTGTCTCTGTGTTCCTGCCGGCTGCAGCCTGGCTTTTAGGGGAGAGAAAGAAGAGATTTCTCTCTAGCTTCAGTCTTGCAGCCTCCCTGTGTGCATGCGTGCGTACCTCTCGGTGACTACCCTCCCCTGCCCCGCAGTGCAGTCACTCTGCAGGTGCCTTGCACCCTGGGCAACGCTCGCCGCTGCCTTTGCAGCCTCCCTGTGTACCTAGTCTATACTGTGTCTCTGCCAGCATCATTTTTTTAGTGTTTCCCTCTGGTTTGGGGCGTTGGGGGCGCCTGCGCATGGAAATGCTTTAAAAATCGTGCAAAAAGTGGGTAAAAACAAAAAACAAAAACAAAAAACAAAAATGATTTTTTTCAAAAATTCGTGAAAAAAACAAACCGAAACGGACCCCTCAACGAAAAATGAAAAACCAAAACGCCATTTTTTTTATTCATGCCCATCTCTACTGGGCACAGTTGTTATGTTGTTATGTGCCATCAAGAACATGGAACATTAAAATCCTCCTGATTTTAAATCATGGAGAAGTTAGAAGGCAGACAGTTGCTTTAAAAGAATATTAATAAATGCCTGTTAATGTTGATTACTGAGCTGTACCATTTCAGAGGGCCAAATTAAATGATATAATCATCCACAGAAACCAGTTCCTCCTACTGAATTATAAAAATGACACAGGACATTTAAGAGAACTGTTTCCTGTTATATTTGGCTATTACATGGATGGCTCTTATACAACTTGGCTCCCTTTTATGTATAACGTTATGTGCCTAACCATTTTCATTGTTTTGGTGACAGGGCTGTAGTTGCTAAATGTTTTTGATCACAAGCCTTGGACAGTTACTACCCACAGTAAATTAATCACATGTGCAGGGAATATAAAAATAATCTTATAGGCAGAATGGTAGTGATATGTCAAATAATAACAAACAGTGTGGGAAATTCATACTCTTATAGATCGATGGACTTGCTTTAATTCCAATACAAACCATTCTGTTCAAGATGGTGGAATCTAAGACTTTCACTCTGCCAATATCAGCCTTTGTATGACCTCAAAATCTAGATTCAGTGAGCTTGTGCAAATGTAGAGATCAGAAAGGAAAACATTATCTTTGTGTGTGCTGTATCGTTACAGTCATGACTGACTCTTCGTGACCCCATGTCCATGGAGTTTTCTTGTCAGGAATACTGGAGTGGCTTGCCAGTTACTACTCCTACATTATCTTTAGTGTGATGTAGTTCTTTAAGGAAGGAGCATTCAGTCTAGATAGATGAGAATTCTGTTGAAATTAAATTCTGTAAAACTGGCCCTTTTTCATAAACGACATAAAGGACACGATACAATACTGTATCTGAAATATGCAAATATGCAAGAAGGCAAAACAAGATGATTTGACCATCCAGAGAAGAGTACTGCCAATGCCTTAAATCCATGTACAATCAACTGTGTTAGTGATGCTAAATTACAACTGCCATCTCTCTCTCTCTCTCTCTCTCTTACCTTGACAAGCTCCTTGCCTTTAAAAGCACAGGTTCAGCATAGTCATCTTCATGACGGTGCTAGTCAAACCCATCAAAATTTACCTTGTTTATGAAGAAATCTATATTTTTGATAGATCATTAACGGAACTGAACAGAACAACGATTCAGAATTCTGCATGAAATGATACTTCATCAAAATACAGAATTCAGGCTTGGATGCAACATTATAGAAAGAAAAGCATGGATACCCAAACCAGGCTAACACCACAAGTCTGAGAAGTGTGTCTGCAGCCATTGCAGGCATTTTCCACCTATTGAAACTCTGCTTGATTCCTCTTTTCCTACAAACATTTGAATGTATGTATGAAACATAGCAAATACTGTCAAACTGAGAAATCTCATCAACACTGTTGGATAACCCAAAGCAAAATAAAATAAAATAAAATAAATGCAACGTGGAAATAATTGTGTGCAGGACAAATGTTCCAACAGATAATATTTAAATAACTGTGTTTTGCGTGGCATTTTGATTTATTAAGCGTGGAAATAATTTATATGAATCTCCAGCACAAGTTTTCTTCAGCTTACAAATATGTCTGATGTAATTCTTGATGGATATCTTTTGAAACTCAACATGTAAACTGCCCAATCTCTGTTTTTCTTCCGTTCAAATGCACTGCTAAAATGTGATGACCAGGTATTATAACATATCCTGGAGCATGGAAAAGCCTCAGACCTTTCTATTGCCTTCCTTATTGAGCTGAGTTACCTTTAAATATACTTAATGTACAAGAATGTATAAGAAGGAAAGACAGCATTCAGAGAGAGAAGTAGTCTTATGTAGCCCGGTTCCTTTCCTTAGGGCCTTTCCAAAAGGGTATATATAGAGATTGTTGTTTGGATCACTGTTGGTGCTGATACGTTTTTTTGTGGGGGTTTTTTGAGACCAAAGCATGGTGTTCACACATGTAAGATTGATCCATTCTGCCTCTTTAAGAGCTGCCCTGCTCCTTTCTGAACAGTGCTAGAGGCTAAGTGGTTTTTTTTTGTATGATTCAGCATGTTCCTCATTGTCCCATTGTGTAGCCCATGCAGATTTTTAGTGTGCACTCCAAGAGAGATGTGGGCAGAATTAGCTGAGGAGCCAACCCTTTGACATGGTGGGTTGTGACATTAAAAGGGAGGATGGAGAAAATACCAATTCTGTTTTCAACTTCTTATTTTATTTTATTTTTTTGTTAATTTCTCCATAACTAACACAGTGATATTTTAATATGCTAGGTTAATACATTACACTTAATATTGTAGTTTCTCTTAATCTACAAACAAGTATAAGCAAATCTTCAACCCTAACCATTGAATAATCATTTATGTAAATAAAGATTTCTTCAAATGAGAATTTTTGGAACGGGAGGCTTTCCTATTGAAAGGAATAGGATTCATAAGCTCATTGTGGTCTTTTACCTCGTTTAGAAGAATAACATTTCCTCTAGCTTTATTTTCAGAATCAGCTCTCTTTTTCATTTTGATGCTATAAGGTAAACAACTTTAAACATTCCCACATATTGCTCAAGTACGGAAAAGTGCTGCCAGATAGATACATCATAAGACATGACGCAAATGTCTTAGGCCACGTAACGTATTTTCTTTGTCTTATTGTTCTGGTCCATTTCCTCTAATTGTTCAGAACTTTAAACACTACGTTGCATGCTAAACTGGTGGCATGAAAACTTAAGGCTCCTTTAATTCCCCCCCCCCAAAAAGCTAGCAACACTGCACATGTCGCTACACTTTATATTGTTGGCTTTGAGGAATGTTTCCATTTTTACACGTTATGCCACTGAAAACCGAATGCATAATTATATGCAGTTATGTAGTGGTCACAGACATTGGTCTGGACTACATGTGATGAACAGTGGATGGCACATTTGTGAACCAAACATTTTTAAATGTCATCATTTAAAATGTATAAATGCAACAAATAAATAAATAAATAAATAATCACCTTTCTAATGTACTTTGAGTCAGCCCTAACCATACAATTCAAAAGAATCCTTTAACTCAGTGGTCCCCAGCCTTTGGTAACACAGGTCTCCTTGGACTGCAACTTCCAAAGGCCTTCACCACTAGCTGTGCTGACTTGGGTTTCTAGGAACTGCAGTAGTAGAACACTTGGGTTATCCAGGATTGGAAACCACTGCTTTAACTATTCAAACACTGAAGTATCTTGAAATTCCTCTTATTGGCCAGAATCCTGTTCGTCCAGGCACAGTATAACATTATGCCTGTATAACAGGTTGAGTTTCATAATCCAGTCACATACCAGCTTGAGTCTATAGACAGTGTAAATATATTGGATCGCTCCGTCTATACGAATGTATTTAAGACAACTGTGCAATGCTTTTTATCTCCTCCTGAAAGAGAATTTTCTTAGAAGAGCTTATAGAATATACAAAGCATTAAAAACCCTTGGGAATTACTAAAACATGTTTTCAGTCACAAGCTAAAGGCAATGTCAAGAAGAAAAAGAATCCAAATGAACAAATATAGTAGTAAGATTAAGCAACAGCAAAGTAAAATGTTTGCTAAAGATGGAATGTCTTTGTCCCCTAAAGGAACCCAGACAGAAGAACCAAATCTAACTCCTGCAGGCAAGAGGTGCCACGTATGGAATTCTTTCCTATTGCTTTTTAGCATAGCCTTGGCTACATCCATAATCAGAGCTGAGAAGAACTGTGTTTTGGGGTCTAGTGTTCCCATAAACTTTCAGCCAGCCCCACTATCACACATATTGCCTGGGGGTGGGGTGGGGCAATGTAGTCCATACATATTTCAACAGTTTAAAATCTGGCTAGGAAAGCAATCTTGTACTATTTATTTTACATTTGACTTCTAAATAAAGATTTTAGGAGCAAAAGCCTTCACTAGCCAGTGTTCTCTGTTCCCATTATTCTCCCCTTCTTCTCTTCTAGATCTTGGCAGCAATCATGAGAGTGGACTGCTACTGTTGCCAAGTCCAAATGCAGGAACATGGAGGAAGAACAGTCAGCCTGTAAAATACTGCACTGGGAAGAGATGCTGATTGCACTGAGGTATGTCTTACTTTTTTACTGTACCAGCTCATTGGTTACTCCTGCTTCCAGTAATCTTGTTTTATTCTTTAACAGAGGATGTTACCTCAGAAGCCCCCAGACATTTCCTCTTTTTCCTTTATTGCATTCTTTGACCCTTCCTGCAAGGGGGTTGTTCAACAGCTGTGCACAGATTGTCTCTTCTGCCCCCCAACTATCCTCACACAAATCCTAAAACGTTGGCTAAATGGAAAGAGTATGACTGATAGGCCACAGTCAGTAAGGATGGGATCCCACCATTCTTCTACTCTACTATTAAGTACAGGAGCTCCTCAGGGTTGTGTGCTAAGCCCCTTCCTCTACTCCTTGTACACACATGATTGCACCCCACTGTATAATACCAACACAATCATCAAATTTGCAGATGATACAACAGTGGTGGGGCTCATTAGTAAGAACGATGAGTCTGCTTATAGGAAAGAAGTACAAGGGTTGACTTAGTGGTGTAAAGAAAATAATCTTATACTTAACACCAAAAAACTAAAGAGCTTATAATTGATTTTAGGAGGAAGAAAGATGTACATTTACCATTGTACATAAGTGGTGAGGAGGTGGAGAGGGTTGGTAGCTTTAAATATCTGGGCACTTACATCTCAGAGGACCTCTCATGGACTGCAAACACCAATATGGTTGTGAAGAAGGCACAGAAGAGGCTGTATTTCCTGAGAATGCTCAGGAAGATGAATTTATCTCAGCATCTACTTCAGTCTTACTATCACAGCACCATTGAGAGTGTCCTAACTTATGCCATGCTATCATGGTATGGGACCAGCTCTGTAGCGGACAAAAAAGCTCTACAGAGAATAATTAAAATTGCCCAGAATGTTATCGGGCTCCAACTACCAACCCTGGATGACATCTTCACATCTCACTGTTTGAGGAAGTCACACAACATTCTGAAAGACTCTACTCATCCTGCTCACAATTTCTTCGAACTGTTGCCTTCTGGCAGAAGATACAGAACAATTAAAACTCGGACGACACGTCTTCTGAACAGTTTTTATCCCAGAGTTATAATTGCACTTAATAATGAACTCAAGGACCACCAGCAGTGAGCACTTGGACAGGATTACCTAGCCTATTGTGTAGATGCTTGTGTTTTTTGGGGTTTTGGGGGGGCCATTTTGGAGGGGTTGGGGGGGAATGTTCGGGGATTTTGTGTGTGTGTGTTGAAGGGTTTTTTATTGTGCGTGAGAGTGTCTGGGGATTTGTGTGTGTGTGTATGTGTGGAATCTGGTCTCTGGGTGTCTGAATTTTGTATGTGTATACTGTGTATATACACACAATGACAATAAATTATTATTATTATTATTATTATTATTATTATTATTATTATTATTATTATTATTATTATTATTATTATTATTATTATTATTATTATTATTACATGGGTCAGCACATTATTTATTTGGAGACATAGGTATTTGCTGTCCTAGGTGTCTATGGTACATGTTGAATATTGAAATGTATTTTAATATATTTATTGATAAATATGTAGTTTATTTAGGGTTCAAGGTTAACTCTTTAGAGTAATGTATCACTAAAAGCATTACCTTCCCTGTTCCCACTGAAAGGTAAAGAAAGGTAAAGGTTTTCCCCGCACATGTATGGTAGCCGACGCCGTGGCCCTCATCTCCATTTAACTATAATAAATAAGCTAGCCCAGTAGTGTCAACTCTGACTGACCAGAATAGCTATCCTGTCCCAACCCAGCTGGCCCTGTTATCAAAGTCGTAGCTAGGGTTTGGAGCACCTGGGGACAAAGTCAGCTTTTTCACCCCCTCCTAGCCCACAAGTACGTCTCACCCACTGAGCAAGGGGTGCTCGATCCTAGAGGGAATGCAGGGGAAGGGGAGATGAGCCCCTCTTTCTCACGCCCTCTTCGGAGGGCCTTCTGGACAAGGCTCTCCTGTGCAAACCACACAACATACGGATAGCACCAAGCAGGTGATTTTTTTTCCCCAAGCAGCACTTCTGTCACACGCTTCCCTCTCCTCCTTTCCCTGGGCTAACAATCGCCAAGCCTTAGTGGTGGGGGTGGAGAAGGAGGAGGGGGAGCAATTGACAGAGGTGCTGTTTGAAAAAATAAACATTGCCTGCTTCCTTTCGCCTGACTAAGGATCTCCAAGCCTTCGTGGGGCGAAAGGAGGACTGCTGGCGGGATGGTACATAGCGTCCTCTTCCTGCTCCCCCTCCAGGCGCTACAAGATTGCTGCATGCCCCAGGGCAAATGGACTCTTCCACTCCCTCCCTAGCTACGCCAGTTCCTGTTATGCCAAGTTTCCAAAATCAGATGAGATCCAGTATATGCAGGACCAATGAAGAATGCTACCTTATTTTCTGCAATGGCATTCCATTTGGGTAGAGGTATCAAACTACTGTTTCTCATATGTAGAAAAATGCATTGGACCACTTATAGTATTTTTTTAAAAAGGGGAAGCGGTTGATTCTTTTACAGCATATAACTATATTTCTAGTGAATGAATGAGGGGGGAAATGTCAGACTGGAAAGCCACAGGTCGATTATTATTAGCATAATTCAAAACATTTAACTCTCAGAAATAAAATGAAACACTTTGAGAGAAACCAGTGAGCATTCACATGTGGTTATTCAATGGCTTATCTTTATGAAGATGTTTCCCAGTGCTACATCCCCTCCAGTCATATTAAATTCATAACAAACATTTCCTTGGTTTTAAAAAGTTGGAAGATTTTCCCCAGAAAAACTATAAAGCAAAACTTGTAATAATTAGTTGACTTCAATGACTGCCAATTTTTAATATGACACTCACTTCCTTAACAATACCACTTCTGTGTTTTGCATAAAGACTAAAGGTTAAAAAGAAAAAAAAATCTTTGGAACAGGAAAACACATTCTAACAAGCTTTCTATGATATAATTAATTTGTTCAGTATGCTGTTTGGCATAGTCATATTTAAAGTATATGGTTTAGAACAAGAAAGACCAACTTTTGAGTTTCAGCTACTTTAAAGTAAAGGAAATAATTCCTATATTATATCACTAGCAAAACTGAGGCGACCTTGAACTATGATAAAATCCATTCAAAGGTAGATAATTTTGAATTATCTGTAAATTGAGTAATAAGAACATAAGAACATAAGAAGAGCCTTGCTGGATCAGGCCAAAGGGCCATCTAGTCCAGCTTCATGTATCTCACAGTGGCCCCACAAAATACATCTGGGAGCACTCAAGACTAGATATCTGTCTCCTGATACCACTCCTCTGCACCTGGCCCTTGAAGTACCATGTTCTTAAGCCTGGAGATTACACATCTCCATCATTGTTTGTAACCTGTGATGGACTTCTCCTCCAGGAATCTGTCCAATCCCCTTTTGAAGGCATCCAGGCTAGACATCTTGTGGCAGGGAATACCACAGACCAACAACACGCTGGGTAAAAAATTAGTTTCTTTTGTCTGTTCTCACTCTCCCAACCCTCAATTTGAGTTTATGTCCTCTAGTTCTGTTATTTTGTGAGAGGGAGAAGAGTGTCCCTTCCCTATATCCACTTTACTCATGCCCTGCATTATTTTGTATGTCTCAATCATATTCCCCCTCAGGCGCCTTTTTTCCAGACTAAAGAGCCCCAAATGTTTTAACCTTTCCTCATAAGGGAGGTCCCCCAGTTGTAATCATTTTAGTCCCTCTCTTCTGCACCTTTTCCAGTTCCAATATGTCTTTTTTGAGATGTGGTGACCAGAATTGTACACGATACTCCAGGTGTGGCCTTACTATCATTTTTTACAATGGCATTATAATGTTGGCTGATTTATTTTCAAACCTTTGTTTTTATAATACCTAGCATGGAATTGGCCTTCTTCACTGCTGTCACACATTGGGTAGACACCTTCTTGGGGCTGTCCACCAGCACACCAAGATCTCTTTCCTGATCCGTCACGGATAGCTCAGATGCAAGTGATATGAATATGTTATCTGCTTGCCTAATTTTGTTTAGTTTTCACCTTATTCGTGGACTTCAGAGCTAGGAATAATACCCAATGATCACTTCGTCAAACAGTAAGTAAAAAGGAAAAATGAGTAGGTTCAGACATTCATAAAACCTTTTACCATATTGAATGTTCATTTTTAATCCAAACACTCAGTTTTAATAAATGGGAGCAAGCAAGGAGCTGTAGCTACTTGCAAAGTTCAAAACTTTTTGGACAATATCTTGTCCCCTAGCTCCAATAGCACAGTGGATGTGAGGTCAATAGAAGCAGCAAATTGCCACAAATTAAGGAATCTCTGTTCCAACCTCAGGTTGCACACAACTATATCTTGTCATAAGTAAGCTGCATGCACCATGAAGTCAAAGCAGGAACTCATAAACTGGTGGCCATCTGCTTCTGGTGGTGGCATAACAGGTCAGCAGAACTCTGGAAGAGGATATTGGCCATTTTTATGTATTCAAACAATATACTAACATGAGGTTAGAACTAGTGTGCAATGTTGTATATGCTATAGGTGGGGACTAGGCATGGGCCTTTCATTTTGGAATCAGGAGCTGTGCAGGGAAATGCATCATCCTGCCTCCCTTTCTGATTGGCCAGTGCCGGGGGATTAGGACCAATGATGCACTGGAGGCTTCTTCCTGGTTGGAGGTGCACCCTGCGTGAGGTAAGACAAGGTAAGTCAATGGGCGATTCTGTTTCGCAGGGTGGGTCCAAATTCCGAACAGCACATGGGCTGCTGTGTTTTGTTTCGGAACTGGACCCATTCCAAAATGAAAGGCCCATCCCTAGTGAGGACTGTTTGGGTTTTAGTCTACAGTCTCTAGAATTCAACCCCAGTAATCATTTCCGTCCTTCTTTGGGATTTTGTCATAGATATAGTTTTAGCTTTTAAAGGATTGTTTGTAGGTTGTAGGTAAGTGGCAACATTTCTAAATTGAAATGTAAGGAACAAGTAGAGAGCACAGAAGATTTACAGCATGAGCATTTTTGTCATTACTGTGTCTAAATCCCACCGTTTTGCAAACAAGTGTATCATGGTACTATTGCTTATGTAAAAATAATTATGTAATTCCATTCCAACTTATGGTTACCCTTTCCAAGACTGGCAGTTCTGCCCAATGTAAAACTCTGTGGATATACAGTATGTGTTTATAAATTCTAGTTCCAGGTTTGTACATTTAATAGTTTTGAGTGCCTGATGTGTGCATTTTCATGGCAGAAGTGCTAATGTAATTGGTACTAGTTAAACAACATAATGTTGAGTGTTCATTACTTGTTTGGCTGCAATGCAGTGGGGAGGAGCCTGGTCTGAGTGTCATTTAAGAGAAAAGTCTGGGTTTAAGAGTTGCTTAATCACAGAGCAAGAGAAGTCTGTTTTGAGTCAGTCTGTTTTTGAGACTGTTAGGAAACATCTGTCCTGAAAGCCTAGTGTGTGTGTGAAGTCTGTTGATGCAATGTTGTACTGTACATAAAATACAAAAAAATAAAATAAAAATATTTTCCTAATATTTTCCAGTTATTTTAATATTTGTATAATATAGACCCTAGCATCTACCTTTATATCATTTACATATTTGTAAGTCACACCAGTTCATTCCAGGTTGACAGGGGCCATGGTCCCTTCTTCCCTTCCCTGATCCATGTCTGTGACAACAGTTGGTTAAAAAAAAGGAGAAATTATTGTATCCAGAACAGGGATTTCAAACAAGTCTCACACAGGGGAGTCACACATTGGTTGTAGTGTGAGATTAGTTGGACTCATAGCCCCGTACTCAACTTCATGTGTGAGAGTATGGCATGGTGGGTAGGTTTGTGGAGTTAAAAGGCGTCAAAGAGGTACCTGTGATTGTGAAAATCGGCAGCAAAGGCTGCCTCCTCTAGGAATAGAGTGTTGCAAAGATTACTTAGAAATGGCTTACCCATCTTTTTTGTTGTGAAGGGAGAATGCTCTGAGTCTGTGCACCTAGCCCAAGACCACATCAGCTGGCTCTTCTCCTAGAAGTACAGTGAGAAATGGAACTTCCAACCTCTGTGTCTCCATCCAGCTACACAACTCACTGAGCAATAATAAAAAGCAACTGCCTAAAAAATCAACAAATAAACAAAATGAACATAGCAAAAGATACACAACTCATCAGTATTCTGATAAAGCCTTGTAGTGCAGTGGTTAAACTGCTGTGCTGCAGGTATAAATGTGCTCATGACCTCCAGGCAGCAGGCTCAAGGTTCACTTAGCCTTCCATCCTTCTGAGGTCAGTAAAGTTAGTATCCAGCTTGCTGTTGTGGGGGGGGGGATAGGTAGCCTGCATAATTACTTGTAAACTGCCCAGAGAGTGCTTTACATAAGCAGTGTGCCTTGGTTTTCACTTTGCTATTCTGACAAAGCCAACCTAAAGAAAATAAATACAATTTGTGAACAACGGATTGTGCAGATTTATAATTCTAGCTGTGTACATAAAGACACCCCCAATATAAAAGAATATGATCATGGACAGTTTATGTATTATTGTATCTTTCTCAGAAAATGTTTTGCAGAATAAAATTTCAGTTTTGAAGTATAAAAGCTGGCATTGCTATATAGCCATTCTTTAAAATGCATACTCTCCATGCATGTCATTCTATTTTTGTTAAAATACATACTTTGAATTTCTTAAAAAGGAGTAGCAGCTGTACTAATTGCTACCACTCAGGCCTGGTCGGATTTCAGTGGCCTGTATTTAAACTGGAACCTATACATTCTAAGACTAACCGCACCCTAATCTGCTTTAAATCCTGGCTCTCCGTGTCATTTCATCTGACATTTAGTTTTGGCATTTAGAGAGGAATTCTGAGCTGTGCCATCATAAATAATATCTCACAATGGAAATAAAAATCCTGGGTCTGCAAGACACATATTGATATCATTTATATTATACCCAGATAGATAAGAATTGGGCCATCTTACGCATATAAGAAAAAAACATTGCAAAAGCTCCACCGAAATGATTAAAACCTGAAAAGAGAATATGTTTGTATAGACCCCACCATTCCCAAGGGGTGTCCAAGAGAAATACATGTAGCACTGTGCATTTAGTTCCCATATTTTACAGAAAGTTATTTACACAATTGTTTTTTGTACTGAAAAATTAATTCTAATTTCCAAATTTCCATTTGTACAAATATTATTTTTGTTTCTCAGTTGTTTTCTGCCTCATCATCAATGTGTTAAAGTTGGCTTATACAGTGACCCCCCGCCATTTCGCGGTTCCAGCATTGCAGGCCCACTACATCACGGGACCGCAGTACTGGAACCGTGGGGGGGGGGGTTGCTCCGCACGGCCCTCCCACACACCCCAGAGAAGCCTAGGGCGGATCACTCTCGCCCCCCCCAGGCCCCTCTGGGAGGCCTCAAAGCCGCGTGTGGGGTGGGTGGCGGGGAGCGATCCAATCGCTCTCCGCGCCCCTCGCCCCTTCTGGGAGGCCGCAGAGCCGGGTGGGAGTGCCACCAGGAGCGATCCGATCACTCTCTGTGGCCCTCCCGCCAGGCTCCACACCCCGCCCCTTCTGGGAGGCCGCAGAGGCGGGCAGGGATGCCACCAGGAGCAATCCAATCGCTCCCGGCAGCCCTCCCGCCCGGCTCCGCGGCTCACCCGCCCCTTTGGGCAGGCCCTCACAGCCGCCTGGGACCACTGTGGGGATGGACGGCGTCCCTCCACGCAACTGCCCCAGGCGACTACGGAGGGCCTCGCAGCCACCCGGAATGGCTGCGGGGACGGACGGCGTCCCGCCCTGCAACTGCCCCGGGTGACTACGGAGGGCCTCGCAGCCGCGCGGGGGGCAGCGGGGGGCAATCAGATCGCCACCTTGCCCCCAGGCCCCCCACTTCTGCATATCGTGGATTTTCATGGATCGCGGGTGGGGTGGGCCCCTAACCCCCACAATCGGTGGGGGGTTACTGTATTACTACTCTTCCCTTCCAGTCTTGTCAAGTAGGTTAGTATGAGGAAAAGAGTGGCTGCTCCATGTGAGTTTTGTGGGTAGTGGGGATTTGAATCTGGATTTCCCTGGCACACTCCAGCATCCTTATCACCGTACCACACTGCTGTCAGAAACTGCAAGAAGAATGGGATTAAACATATGCACGCAAAGCAAAATGGATCAGTGATCTATCACCTTAAACGTGTGCAGATTTCATGCAAATCTGAGCCCTAATTTATCTTCTTTTTGGTGGGATGTACAAGTGGCCACCCAATGTGAGAAAATGCAGCTTTCTGGAGAAGAAGAAATGCATAACCTGCTATTTAATATTCTTTTTATAACACTGTGATTCTTAAGCATTTGAAAGCATATCAGTAGCTACTATTTTTTTCCAGCATTGGGAGAGGAGGTCCCACATTGTCTGGATCCAAAGCAACATCTTTTTTGTGTGACTTTTCACAGGTAATGGCAGATAATTGATGACGTGCTGAGGCTTATCTCAATTGCACATTATAGCATGTGACCAGGTATGCAACCAGGACATACCCATCACCTCTTCAATTAGCTACAATACCTGTGTCACCTTACAAACCCCAGTATGATTCTGGCCAAAGTCTTCACAAAAAATGAGTGTTGTTTTATTTTATTTCATTTATTTTTTATTTTGGGGAAGCAACGTGTGCACACACACACACACACACACACAAATGCACCATGCATAACATTGTCTGAATGTTGAAAAAGACCCAAACATCTAAAAGTCATGTAACAAAGCAGGAGTTACTATTATTTTGCACAATTTGTGTTAAAAGATTCCCTGTGTTCTATATGGATTTTGCTAAAGTTTCTAGTACCTTTTTGGAAAAATACACAATTTGGAGGAAAGGGGAATAAATTGTTTCCCTTCTCTTATAAAAAAGCTTCACAAAATACCTCAGCCTCTGGGGGGAAGATGAGTGTAATTTTGTAGTTTTGTGTACTTGAGTTTATGTCAAACTCATCTTTATGTTAGATTTCTCTTCATGTCAAATTTCTCTTTAAGGAAGAGTCCCATGGTGCAGTGGTTAAACAGCTGTACTGCAGCTATCACTGTGCTCATGACCTGGGGTTCAATCCCAGGTAGCAGGCTCAAGGTTCACTCAGCCTTCCATCCTTCTAAGTTTGGTAAAATGAATACCCAGCTTGCTGTGTGCTGGGGGGGGGGCAATGTGTAGCCTACTTAAATTGTAAACCACCCAGAGAGTGCTTTAAGCACTATGGGTAGGTATATAAGAAGAACATTTTGTTCTTTCTCCTCACCACTTTAGTTTTATTGGTCCTACCTCTTGTCACTCTCCCCACCTCCCATAGGGTAGAATTATAGGATTTAAAAACTATAGAATTAGAAGGGACTTCAGGTAATCCTGATAAAACAGCTAAAGGATCCCAAACAACCCCCCTCCCAATCTCTGTTTAAGAAACTTCTGGTGAAGCAAAGTCCACTGCCTCTGAGAAAGTGTACTATATTTTCAAAGAGCTCTTGCTGTCAAGAAGTTCTTCCAGATCTCCTATTGTCCCACTGATGTGAGAAAAAGACATTCAAGTAAGCTGAATGAAGAATCCTGAGGTTTTAAAAAAACTACATAACTCACTCTTCAAAATAAATTTTCTAACTCCAGACATGAAATCCGTGTCTATGTTGCCTATATGTATTCATGTTCAATCAATCTATGTTCTTTTAGGCTAGTCCCCAAACCCACAGTTCCCACTAAATACATGAGAAATTTTATTTGTGGTGTATGGAAAATCTAGATGGCTCACAAGAATGGGTAAACAGCATCAAATGGTAAGAAGTTTTGCATAGAAATTTCACAATGAACTGTTGTATTGCAGTTTTTTTTTAAGGACACTTAATCAAAACCTTGCACTGAATCATTTGTCTCTTTCTGACCTTACTGTGGTGTACTGTGAAGTGTGGCTATCTGGTGTGGAAGAAGATATACTGGAATTATTAGAAGCTGGACAAGGTATTGCAATTTGAACTGTACATATATAAATTAGATTGCAAAAAGCCAAGATATATAGTTTTGTCTTCATTTCTTCTCTACTATGGACTAAAGCTGCACAACTGTGTTAAATCAGGAACTGGATAACTCCAGCTCCGTGACAATGACAACATATCCTTTTTATTAGTTCAAAAAGTATGTGCTAACCAGGGTCCTAACGTCATTGAGAAAAACTTCATGTTTCTCACGAAATCTTTCTGGTGACAAACACATTTTAAAAATGAAACAAATACCTCGCCCTCATTTTATTAAGGAGTTGCTAATGATTTTAAAGATATTTGGAACCCATCCTTGGTATAAGTACTTGAGAAGGGAAAAGGGTGTACTCCCAGTGAGGAGTCATGGTATTTCAGGATAGAATGGGGACAATATTATAAAAGGTTAATAAGAAGCTGTTTTGCCTTTGCCTTCTCTCAATAAGAAAAAAAGTCTCAACCTAGTCCTGGTAGAATAAATAAGGAAGTGAGGAAGTTGTTGGCCAAGATAAATGCAGAGGTAGTATGGGAAGACTAGCTACTTTAAATGAATTCAGATCTTTAGGACCAGATGAATTGCATCCAAAGATCTGAATGAACATGCATATGTACTCTCAGATGTTCCATCTATAAATTCTTGGAGAACATGTCAGTTACCTATAGACTAAAAGGGAGCAAATGTTGCCCCAAATATAGAAGCAGGTACTCGGGCAACTAGCACTCTGTTAGCTTTATAATTACATCAAGAAAGGTTCTAGATCAGTTCATTAGCATTAGTCTTTGAGTGCTTAAAATAAATTAAATGACTGTTAAGAGACCCATCCATCATTATAATATTAGAAAGCTGGTAGATCAGGGGAATTCTATGGTCTTATTGTTTCTGGATTTTCATGAGAGCTGTTCAACCCAATGCCCTTCCATCTTCATGATACTATGATAACCTTGCTCACCAAAGGGAGAAATTTTGAATATATTTGCTCTCAGCTGTGCTAAAGGCAACCAAGTTGTTAAAAGATGTCTGCAACCACTATTAGGGAGAATGGATGTGCTTAGCCTTCAGAAAACTCTGAGAAGCTTACGATTGCTATTTCTCAATGACTGGTTCTATAGAAGATGGAGCAAGCTTGTTTTTGGAGAGTCCAGAGAGTGATAGGAACCAAAGTAATAAAATCAAATTACAAGAAATGCCATTTAGGCTAAACATTTGGAACAACCTCCTGACAGTAAGAGTTGTTTGAAAATGGAATGGACTGTGTTGAAAAGTGGTGAACTCTCTTTCACTGCAGATTTTAAAACATAAATTGGGTATTTATCAGGAAGTTGTGGAGTTCTTATTTGAGCAAAGGAATGAACTTAATGACTCTTTGTTCAATGTCAATGCTTCAAGTCATGTCAAACTTTCAGCATGAGATAGCTGCCTTACACTACATAATGGGAGGGCCAGCCCTGTTTAATACTGCTTCAAAATATAATGGGAGAAAGTTAGAAACTTAGAAATGAGCCCTTCTATATGGACCATAACTTACCTTGTTAAGAATTTTTAGATTTAATTAATATTAACTTGGCTCTGAAAACAAATCGGTTCTAAAACACAGCATTCTACGCACCGGTGATCTAAGTCAAAATAGGAACTGGCAAAGCACTCCAGTATTCCTGCCAAGAAAACTTCATGGACATGGGGTCACATAGAGTCGGTCACGACTGTAATGACACAACACACACACACACACATAAAGATTTTAGCATATCCCCCCTTTGCTGCCGCAACCCATCCAGTGTTACAAAGTTGTTCTAAATGCCTTGCTCTTCTTTTGCTTGCTAAACTATGCATAAAGTGGGCCTTTATAAACAAGGCCCATTTAACTGACAAGAACAGATTAGCCTTCTGTCTTGCTTCCAAATTCTCAATGGGAAGCACAGACAATGCTCCCTTAATTGAAACAATGGATGGATATTCCTAGGCTATATGATTCTAGGAGGAGTAATGTCATTATGGCTTTCAAGAGGAAGAGGCCGTGAGAAAGTAAGGCACGCAAATAGCCTTTCAGTGCATGAACTACGACAAGCCTTTTATAAAATGAAATTGTCACTCAGATGTCCGTAGACACACACTGAATAGATGTGGTCTGTCTAGATAAAACACACAGTCTTTAAACACACTTCTGTTTTTTGTGGTTTGTTGGAAGCACATTCATCTTTACAGACATTTGTGCTTTCCCAGCTCCGCAGCCATTCTCTCATTTGTTTATTGCCGTGTCTGTATTACACCCTGATGATCACAGAACTGATGGGAGAGCATGAAAATCCATAAGCCATCAGTGACAAGATCAATGTACACTGTAGTTTTAAATACATACTGAGTGAACATAAAAATTAAATTTGCATGGAAATACTGGACCAATTTGAGATTTTAAACCTCCCTCTTGTATTGGACAATGTTTAAATTATTTTTGTTGATTTTTACAAAAGCCAATATTTGCTTCATTTAGCAGCTGTTTTCTGCCCCTTTTGGACCAATCCACATATAAAGCTTTAAAATCTGAAACATGTAATTGATATGTTATTCTTCCATGTTCTAAGTATGCAAATAGATTTCTTTCTCCTTTCAGTATTTTACTATTTAACTAAGCTTCTGGAAAATGCCAAGAAAACAATTTTCACTTTAAATGAACTGAATTGTACATATTAAAACCATAGTTTTCATAAGGACAACTCCAGTTCTCTAGTTATCTAGTATACTCTTAAATATACAACTAATATTAAGAATCCTTGAAAAGAACGAGCAAGGGAGTGAAAAAGGAATGAGTAAACATCTATATGGGTGGTAATAAATTAGGTCAAATACCTTAAACTCTCTTTTTTAAGCCATGCAATCATTAATAGAACTATATATGCAAAAGAAAAAACAGATGTGGTTTTTCTAAGTGACTTTTAAAGCATAACAGATGATTGCATTCAATACTTGAATGTGTATTCCCCAGAACTGTTCAAAAACCATTTATAAATATTGCCCCTTTTTGGAACAGAGTTTTTTTTTAATATTTTTTACCCCACCTTTCTCCTTGGAAAAGGACCCAAGGTGGCTTACAATAATGAGAGTCAATATACAGTCCAGAACATCTAAGGCATATTCAAGTTAAGAACAGGGAATTAGAAGAGGCATCTTAGAACATTAAAAGGTAATAGTAGAGCTACAAAGAACACACAAGAAGAATAGAAAACATCCATGATGAGGGGTGGGAAGTAACATGGAAAACACTGGTGTTCTTATGAAATCATTCAATGCAATCATGTATGGTAAATTGGTAATCCATATACTGTAAAGTTACATATAGTACGGTAGGAAATTCCTCATTCAGGGAAAGCTTGCCTGTAGAGGAAGGTCTTTGCCTGCTTCCGTAAAGACAGCAGAGACGGTGCAGACCTGGTCTCCAGCAGGTTTTAAAGCGTCATTTACTATGATTGGGACCCCATTGACTAGATCCAGAAAGGTTTTTTTTGCACCCTAGGCGAGGGGTGGGGGGTGAGGTGGGCGGCGGCGGGGCAGGGCAGGGGGCGTCGGGGGTGGGTGAGTGGGCAAGGTGGTGGTGGGTGGGTGGCAGGGCGGCAGGGCGGCAGGGCGGCGGAGGGGGCGGAGGGGCAGCAGATGGCGGGGGATGGCACCGGGCACGGGGGGCAGATGACGGCAGTCCTGGGGGTGGGCGGCAATGGGCGTGGGGCACAGCGGGCGGACAGCGACAGGCAGCGATGGGTGGACGGCGACGGGCAGCTGGCGGGCGGGGGGGATGGACGGCAGTGGCCAATGGCGGGGGGCGGGGGGCAGCAGGCTGGCCAGCGCCCTCTCTCCATTTTGGCGCCCTAGGCAACTGCCTAGTTTGCCTTAATGGAAGTGCCGGCCCTGTCCAGAAATCTAGACAAAGCTGAAAAGACCTTTATTTTCTCAGTACCTTGACTGATTGGGGGCAGGGATGACCCTCCATTATGGACAGCATGATATTACGTTACAAGGAATAAGGGTTCAATCTGCCTCTGAGCAGGTTTCCTCCTTATAGTGCCCCTCCCATTTAAGTTTATGAATGTGTTTATCTAAAACATTTTACCCTGCCTTTCACCTAAAAAGGACCTGAAATGATGTCAGTCTATATTGAAGGGCATTTCAAAGTCTACCTTATGCTAGTGCTTGTTTAAGAGAACTACAAACAGATTTCAGAAGAAAACCGCCTTCATGACACTATCTGTTTATTTCCCACTTACAAGTGCCATGTGTAACGAGACAAAACGGGCATGCCCTTCCTTTACATCCAAGACATATGGCCAGTTTGCCTGAATTACGGCTATTTAATAAATAGTAAAAACAAATTCTGTTCCAATAGAGTCAAATTAAAGCTCACCTTTTCCCTTCCTGATTAAAGAAGCAAGGATGCCTTAATCAAAACACATGAAGCACTAATGATCTGATTGGTTTTTGATTGCAGTGAAAAAAATTTACAACGTATTAAGGTACTGTGTGTAGAATATGGCAGCCGCCAAATGAGTAACACCGACCAGACATAAAGTTCAGGCAATTAGTCTTCACTAAAGGTGTTCAACCTTTGGCCTTTTTAATCCTCAACTTTTTTTCCTTGCTCAATAATAGCCCTCCTTGGTTGCCACACCTCTAGGGCAGGAGGTGTCACGCTAACTAGTACAGACTAGATTGCAAGGCAGTACAACTTATAACCACAAGAGAGAGGCAGAAACCAATTGTTAAAGAAATTTGTCTGCATTTGTTTTTGATTTTTTAAAATAATCAATAGATGCAAAATCCTTCATACACAGGACAGAAAAGAAGGGAGGCTTAAAAATACCTTGGAAACTGAGAGTTTTGTTCATTCAGACAATGTGTTAATATTCTGTGTAAGGTAATGATTTACCCACCCCTCACCATTTTTTCAGTATATTCCCCAAATGTACTAAACTAGAACTAGGACTAGAGCTTCAAAGTAATTCCAGATGTTCCCATTGTTGGGAATATTTGGGAAGAAGGAGCTAAGAAGTATCACTAACCTCTAGATTTTCAAAGTCAGTTTTCAGATAGACGTAGGTGGATCATGATCAATATGCGCTATAATTTTTGCCGTCCACACAGGTGGGTTCTATTGTGATCAAAACAGAAATGGTTGCTTCCAGTGCATGGGAGTAGAAAAATCCTGTATAGAGGGGCTGGAGCCATGCAAACCCATACACGCCCATGCCTCCCTTGCTGTAGGGGGAGCTTTCTCAATCACTTCCCTTAATTACAAATGATTTTTTCCAGGGGGACCCCCTTTTGAGTTTAAATACTCAGCTCCCTAAACTCCAGACCTCTCCAAATTTGGGGGGCTTACAGGGAAAAGTCCATAAAAGCTGCCCCCACCAAATTTGGTGCCTCTAGGACCCAGGGGAGTCATTATATAGAGTAACAAATCATTTCGTTTAATTTTTCCAAAAATTATTTTAAAAATTCATTAATAATGAAATGAAATCAAATGAAAGGAGAAACAAAATGAAATGAAATTCTATATTTCATAGCCATCAAGGGGGGATGTGCGCACGCAAACAAAAACACATGTGCGCACGCAAACAAAAACACATGTACAAAAACACAAAGAGCCCCCTCCCCCTGATCGCAAAAAAACCCACAAACAAAGCGCCCCCTTCCCCTACCAGCTACAACCCCCCAAACAAAGTGCCCCTCCCCTCCCCTTCCCCTCCTGATTGTAAAAAACAAAAACAAAGTGCCCCTTCCCCTCCCTTCCCCTCCCAGTTGCAAAAAAACCCCATAAGCAAAGTACCCCTCCCCCTCCCCTCCCCCTTTGGCAGGGGCTCCCGATCAGAAACACACACACACACACACACACACACACACACACAAAAGGCAAGTTTCAGATTTGAAAATAAGGGATTGTGGTCACAGTATACCTGGCCCTACCACCTACTGAGCATGCTCAATAGCTGTTGCCAACATGGTGGTGCCCATGCAACAACCCCATGCCATTCAGTGGATAAAAATTATAAAATCCGGGAGATTTACAAGAAAATACTATTATAGAACGATGGTGGGAAAGATGCCTAAAAATGTGATTTCCTGGCTAATACAGACTTGACAGCTATGATGTTTTCATTTTGTGCCCATCTCTACTGATACCAGTTGGTAGATTTCCACATCACTTGTCATTGGCTGATGGATTGTGTGGGTTATTTTCCAAAATATGACTTCTCCCAATTCTTCTTCTCAGAAGACAAATAGCTGAACAGCTCTGTCCAAAGCACCTGTGAAACAACTTTTCACCCCTCAGCTTTTAAAATGCAGATCTACCCTCTGGGACTGGAAATCTGGAGCTGAAAAAGACAGAACAGGCTTGTCCCTGTTTCTTCTAAGACTAAAGGGAAATTGGTGTTGTTCAGTCGTTCAGTCATGTCGGACTCTTCGTGATCCCATGGACTAGAGCTCGCCAGGGAATAGCTGGTTACTATTAGTTTGGTCTTGAATCAAATGTTTACTGAACTGAAGCATGAGTTGTTGTAGGTCAGGCTAAGGAATGATAGCCTGCAGCTGTGATATCTTTTCTTTAGTGGACAAAAGACAGGCTCATGTAAACAAAGGATATAAACATTCATGATTCAAACCACTTCTGCTATGCTTTATATGAATTATATTATTATTACAAATATTTAAAATTGCTGCAGAAAAAGAAAGAAGACTAGTTAGTAAAAAACAAAAAATCTTGTTATTGCTACTGTATCTTATTGGTGCTTCATCTCATAAATTTGTGAAGACAGTTGACAGTAAACAAAGGAATACCTGGTGAGCTAAGAAGGTTTCAGACTTCTGAGTAGGATGGCTGATAATCTCATGCAGTTTGTTTTGGGGGGGGGGAGATTACATTGGCAGCTTGCATAATTTTCAGATTTTTTTTCCAGTTAATGATGATGATTCACTGTCAGCTATCACTTGTAGGATCTTGAATTGTGATGTTCAGTGACAAGCTGTCACTGTCTTTTAAAAGCCATTAAGGCCCTGCTGAATTGTTAGATTCATTCTGAGAACAGTGTTTCCCCCAATTAGCATGATGTCAAACATTCTGGTTATTTGTAGTAATTAGGGCTACAAGTGAGAAACTCAGATTTGAATCTCTGCTCGCTATATAACTTTAGAAACAGCTACTGTCATTCAACAAGAGCCCTCTGTAAAGCAGAACAGAAGAAGTGAAGGAATGAATACAGGCACATTAGTAAACAATACATTTAGAGTCAGGGTAGGTGACAGGTGGGTGATGCAGTTGGGAAGTTATGGTTAGGGGGTGAGTGGGAGAGATAGGAGTGAACTGGAGAAGGAGAGAGAAATTACAATGGTACAAGAAGGGTGGTTAGGATAAGAGTTGAAAAGGGGGTCATTTGGTGGGCCAGTATATAAACAGCATGTTCTGTGTTGCTGCTACATTAAAATGTTTCCCTGTATGCTGTTTATAAGCTAGTACTGTGTCTTTACAGGCAGCACAAGTACTTATGGTTAACATACATTTGTGCAACCATAAACCCCCCTTTTAAAAAAAGAGCTATGTGAGCACAAGAATCAACATGAGTGGCCTCATTTCCTCACTGTCATTTGTTTACGGTATTGCATATATATGTTTATAGCTTGGCACTAAAATTTCTTTGTTGCTTGCTGGTTTTATTTTTTCCAGCATGGACTTCAGCCATGCCTTTTGTTTATCTCAGCACAGACTATTTTCAGAATGCCAAGAGCTATTTTAAAGGGAAACAGCATGAAGTGATGATTACTAGATTAGAGATAATCCTTTTTTAAGGGATGTTGTCTTTAAAGGGAAAGAGTGAAAAAGCTCCCTCTTGCAAATATGATCAAAATATTTATCTGCAAAGATACCCAGTGTGCTCCAGCCCAGTGTATAAACCATATATCTTTCTTCTGCAGAGTTATTAGAATACAGTAGTCTGCAGAAAATGTTCTATCTAGGGATAGGCACAAAACGGAAAAATTGTGTTTCGTTTCATTCCGTTTCGTACGCCCTGTGTTTTGTTTCATATTGTAACAAATTTGTTTAAAAACATGTTGCTTACAAAACAAAATAAAAAGAAATGAATCCCCCAAGGCACCAGTGCTCTAGCTGGTGTCATGGGGCATTCAAAAGCTTCCTTGCAATTGCCTCCCAGCTGACTTTAACAGCTCAATCCCAGCGGAGAGGCGGACAGGTAGGAGGAAAGGAGCAGCCAGGCAGACGTTAGTTCCCGGCCTGACTGCTCTTTTCTCCCCTGCCACCCCCTCCTTCCAGAGGGGTGTTTTGGACAGGGAGTGCTGTGGGCACTGGGGTGGGCAGCCCTCCAGAATCACCTTCTGTCATTTCCTCTAGAACGAATTATATTTTGTTTCATTTGTAAAGAAACCACTTATAAACTTGTGTGACTGCATTTCAATGTTAGTTTCCATCCCTCATAACTTTTACATGGAATTTTTATTCTCTCTTTAACTGCTTGTGTTCTCTTGTAGCTTTAATGTTGTCTTTTAATGCTGTAAGATGTCCCTCAATTCACTGTTTTCAAACTTGAATATGTCTTAATTGTACTGGACTGTATATTGTCCCTCATTACTGTAATCTGCCTTGGGTCCTTTTCCAAGGAGAAAGACAGCTTAAAAATACTGTAAATAAAATAAATAAATAAATAAATGAAAATCAGTTAGTGCTTTATTTGAAGCAATCTCATTGGAAACAAATGAAGGCACACATCTAACTTTCCAATGTGGATTCTCTTCTCATTGGTAGTATTTTAGAGCCCTTGACCCTTACTGCGTTTCCTATGATGGAAAAGAGTACAAGAGTTGTTTTAGCACCTACCAACCTAGCTGGAGCAAATGACCTATATTTGGATCTTTATTGTGAATTGGTATGCAAGAAGCAGGATTCTGCTTTTTGGTCCTCTACAGAATGCATTAGGTAAGGCTAAGCCAATGTTAAATGTTGTACCAAAACTACTATTCTGCCAATCCAGGGGGACTGGGAAGAATTTATCAGCACTGCCTCAGGTCTGCCTGGATAGATGTGCTTTCGACACAGCTTTTGTAACTTCGTAGCAATTATCTTCCCTGCAGGGAAATTTAATCAAGCAGAAGGTCTTAACGGACCCCTGCATGTAGCACATAATTACCTATACCTGTTAGAGATTAGTTCCAACTAATAAAGCAATAACATAAATCTCCAGTTGATCGGTGTTTGACTTTAAACTCCCCAACAAGAGCGCAAAGCTGTGAACTTTTAAATACCAAGGAGAGAAAAGAGGCGATTTAGAATAATCGGAAAGTATATAGTTAGGGGCAATAAAGTATGCTCATTATTCAGGATGATGCTTTCTTGCCTTGCAGGAGAAGCAAAGGCATTTAGGAAGCATATGGTCCTTTTACCCAAGCTGTTTTAAAACAAGAGTGCACAAATAATTTCACTCTGGGGATGGAAACGGTAAAGGAACCATACTGCAAAAGAGCTTTGATCCAAGTAGCTCAGCTGTGGCGGAGTTTGAGCAAAAGTAAACTATTGTAGGTCAACCAAGACTAACCGGGACTATTGGTTTCAGCTGAATTAAGTCTTGGCAAATTTGATCAAGATTAAGATAAAGGATTGGCCACTTTCAGGTATAGAATTTGGGTACAGGCAGAACACATGTATGGGCAGTAAAAACCCTAATCTCAATTTCTAGCACTTCCAACAAGGCTGAAAAAGACTGCTTATGATCTCAGAGGTCTCTTGCCAATCTGGCAACTATAGATGTGAAGCATTACATTCTGAATGTCAGTATTGACCAACCTGACGGGGCAAGACAACTCAAAGTGAATTTTGTAAGCTATGTTACCAGCAAAGTGAAGAAAAAAATGCTTAGTGAAAATCTGTAACAGACATATTTACCATTTAAAATAATAATTCTGCAATTTGTGGAAAATTTCTCTGCAGTAGTCTGCACAACACTAGTGTTCTTTCCATTTAAGAAACAAAGCATTCATGTACAAAAAGAGAGAAGACAAAACCACAGTCAAACCGCCTGATCCCACTAATTATTAAAGGTCCATGCAACAAGGCACCAACTCTTGGAGTTTTGCATGGTTTGCAAACAAGATGTAATCTGCATAAATCTGATTCAACAGCACCACAAATAACTCATGAGGAAATAATTGTTTGTTTCACCCTCAACCTGAGTGCAAGGCAAGTGTAAATAATCTGGAACTGCTTCACAGACACATTCTCACAAGAGATGAAAAATGCCTCCTGCCTTTCCCCCCCATATATGGAATTGAATTTAGAATTATCTGTTTGGAAAGGTAGACACGGCCTTAATGTTCAAATCCAAAGTCTGCAACAAGTATCTGTAAGGAAAATTTGTCACGGAGAAAAATTGACTAATCCAAGTGAAAAGTATTCCCTTATTTGGATCCCTGTCATTGTCTTTCCCTTCTCATAGTCTGGTAGTCTAAAGAAAACACAGATACACCCACTTTGTGTGCAGATTCTATATATGATTGGAAATACGCCTATCCTTTTCAGATCCTTGCTCTCCCCATGAAGAGAGCAATGGTCAGTGGACAAGGTGAACCTTTTAGAGACCGAGTGTCCAAAATGTGATTCAAAACCCACTAATTTTTCGCAAACTGCCAATACAGCAATTTAACCTGAATACACATGACTGTGAAGGGGCCATGTCGGGTGCCCACAGAAAGGGCTCCCGTGCCATAGGTTCACCAAAACTGGCCTAGTCCCTCTTCTAACATGTTTAGATTAACCCTATCCTGAATAGGGAGTGCAAAAGAATTTCCTGTGGTTGTCTCTCACACACTCACTCACATGCACAAACCCACAGATTTACAGAGGCTTGTGGCATATCTGCCCTAGTTCTTACAGCACAGTTACATGGCCATTACATGAAGCAGAACATAAAAGGACAGCTAAATGTTGCGTCTTTAGATATAACTTAGGGCATTCATAAATAATTAAGGGGTCTACACTGGTGTCCTAAACTCTAGAACAGTGGTTCTCAACCCGTGTGTCCCCAGATCTTCCTGGACTGCAACTCCCAAAAATCCCTTCCAGCACAGCGAGTGGTGGAGGCTTCTGGAAGTTGCAGTCCAGGAACACCTGGTGACCAACAGGTTGAGAACCACTGCTGTAGAACAATAGAACTAGGACATGGTGCCACAGATGTGGGCATTCAGAATATGCTTGTAGACATTTCATCTTTGCTAATATTCCTTTAAAACCGATGCATGCACAGTAAATTCCACAATACTGTACATTTATATGGGGACTTTGCTGCTCTAGACTGCCATTTGAGAGGAGAGAGGGCTTAAAAATAAAAGTGATTTGAATAGGGATTTTAGCACCTCTGGCCTTTTCACACCAAAAAATGTGTATTACGATATGCTGCATGTGGAGAAGGATAGAAGTATGATATTCGGTTGAAAATTGGATACTTCAAGTGTATGTTTTAGGAAGCAGAATAACAGCAGTATGTTTTTATCTGCCATCCACTTTGCTATCTATTTTACTATCTTTTCCATGAAAGTGTCAAAGCATCATCCATTGTTTTAATGTAAAAATTGTGTGTATTAAACAACTGCAGCTATTGTAAGAGAGGAAATGAAGCTTTTAAAAAAGAACAATGTGCGATTGTCACTGCTGTCATGTTACAGATTACTTGTGCCACCAAAATACAAATATATTTAACAAAAATGGATTCTGAAAGAATGGAGGAAGAGAAGGTTATCTGAAGGGCAACATTATTAGGAAAAATGATGAAAGCTTTATAGAGGGAAGTGCCTCAGATATTTATAACACCATCTCTTAAAGCAGTGGGCTTATACATATGTGTGTGTGTATATAAGGCATTTGCATGTATGTGTACATTACATGAAGCAGAACATAAATGGATACACACACACACACACACACACACACACACACACACACACACACACACACACACACACACACACACACACACATATACATATATATATATATATATATATATATATATATATATATATATATATATATATATATATATATATATATATATATATATATATATATATATATATATATATATATATATATATATATATATATATATATATATATATATATATATATATATATATATGCATGTTAGGGTGGATTCGGGTTTCTTCCCGTGTAGAAACCCGTGTAGAAACCCGTGTAGAAACCCGTGAAAATCTACGAAAACATATATATATATATATATACATACATATATACATACATACATACATACATACATACATACATACATACATACAGTATAGATAGATAGATAGATAGATAGATAGATAGATAGATATAGATATAGAGATATAGAGATATATAGAGATATATAGATATAAACTTATATGTTAAAATTTACATATAATAAATTTGGAAAATCATTTCTTATGAGAAACCGATTTCCACTTGGGGGAGTACCTCTGCAAAAATGGGAAAAACTCATTATTTGCTTTGGCCCTCCGAATAATAGGGAATATGGCAGTACAATCCTTTGAACATTATTCACATTATTTACTGTACTGCTTCTGTTCTGTTACTGAGATGAAGCCACATCGTATTCTATTTATCGGTTTATGGCAGCCAGAGGCATAGCCAGGATTTGGAGTGCCTGGGGACAAAGTTCGTTTTTGTACCCTTCCTGCCGCTGCCCCACCACATTGCACCCACCCAAAAAGGGGGCTGAACCCTGCAGGTGTGGTGTGGGTGCATGCACACACACACGTGTGTGTGTGTGTGTGTGTGTGTGTGTGTGTGTGTGTGTGTGTGTGTGTGTGTGTGTGCACGCGTGCACAGTAGTGCTCACACCTTACACCTCTCCCACCAAGGCGAGGAAGCGGAGGGGCGTGCCATTGCGAAGCCTTAGGGGAAAGGAGGACTGCTGGGCGGCAGGAGGGTGCACGGCTTTCCCCCCCTCCAGGCACCCCCAGATTGCTGTACCCGGGGCAGATGTACCCTTCTGCCCCATCCCCAGATAAGCCCCTGATGGCAGCAGCAGTGAAAATGAAAAGTGATGAAAGACAACCATGGGATGGGATGAGATGGCCTTCATTATTTCTTGTTAGATGGCCTTTCAGTTTTCCAGTTGAAATGGTCATAAAACCATTTGAGAGAGATGAGGATGCAGTCTAGTGTAGCACAAACTGGCTGAAAAACTTTCCAGATTATACCAAAGTGTGCAAATGATACAACCACCCTATTTTTATGGTGGATGATAGTCAACAAGAAGAAATAGAATAGAACGGTTTTATCTGCCATTCCCTGCCATTTCATTCTGTGGGGAAATGACATGGGAGAAAGAATTTTTAAAATGTAGTGCAACCCATTCATGCTGTTGGTTGTTGTTGTTGTTGTTGTTGTTGTTTTAAATACTTTGTGGGACACACAGCTCATGGATATCCCATGTTTAATTTGGGCGTCAAATACATTAATTGATATTTCTGTGATTTATTTACTTATTTAGCATAAAACATATGAACGGATCCAATATTTTTAAAGAGTCTTCTCCCCCTCCCAAAAAATCACCCTTATTGCTAAGAATTCTGAATATGTTATACCACAGTTCATGTTTTATGTTAAATACGTAACTGTGCATCCATTTAGTATTCAAGCAAATCACAGAAAAAGCACTCGCCATTGCCAAGATCAGTGTGCACTGGTATAATGCAAATAGTGTAGCGCAAGTTTCCAACAGATGTTTCAGGTTGGGTAGTTCAAAACAATTAAGCAGTTATAGCGCTGCAGCCATACACTTACGTATCCAGGAGTCGGAAGTCACCAGGACCTCCTTCTGAGCACGTATATACAAACAGAAGGATAATGTAGGAAAGGCTTTCATGATTATTCTACAGAGAAGCTTCTGCCTTTTTCCTCACAGAGAGAGACCAATGTTTTCAAAAAATGGGTGGTACATGGATTTTGTCTGCCTCACTTGGTGTTCAGACTGTTTTGCAGAGTGCCAGTAACTACACTTCATCAGTTCTCACAGTAACACCTCATAGCCCCTTGTTAGTTTCCCTCAATTTTATGGTCTTTGAGGTGAAAATGCTCATCTTGCTAAAATAGCCCTGAGGCTACTAGCAAGAACATGTGAAGAAAGAAAAGAATAATACCTAAATATAAAAAACAGATGCATATATCTGGCTTGCAAATAAGTATAGTACGTACGCATGGTCCGAGATCCAGCTCTAATAATGACTGATAGGTTAGTTCCCTAATTCTTCTTCTAATTGTTCTTCAGAGGGACACAAAACCTAGAACTGATTATGGAAGTTTTATCTTGTCTCCTAGTCTGCAAATATTCTAAGATGTACTTTTTTTTTTTTGCTTATGTTTGGTGAGAACCTTGTGAGTCTCTTTTGTCTTTTAAATCTTGTATTTTCCTCATAAAACCTTGTCTTGTTTCTCTTGAGCAGAGGGTAGGTCTTGAAGTATTCAGAAAGCATACCTCATCACTCAGATAATGAAGCTGATAGCAAAGACTGGAACTTCATTTTATTTTGCCAACTTCCCTGGTTTATGTAGTATAATAACTATAAAAACCCACAGCATTAAATATTCTTTCTTGGATTTTTGATGATTTCTATCAAAAATAGTTTTTTTTTTTTAAAAATGTGGTTTAATTTTTTTTATTTTTAATAATTATTTTTTACCCACACTGTTTAGATGTTTATAAAGGCTACAGCTGGGATTCCCCGAAAGGACAATTATGGGACAAACTGTTCAAAACATTCAGAAACATCACATCTCTAATAAGAACATAAGAACAGCCTTGCTGGAACAGGCCACAGCCCATCCAGTCCAGCATTCTGTCTTACACAGCGGCTCACCATTTGCTTCAGGGTATTCCCAAGCAGATGTCTTCACCTGCTTACGATTCCCTGTAAACGGCATTGAGAGATACCCTGCCTATCTCTCCATCCCGGAAGTTGTCCTTAGGCATCCATAAGAGTAGCCACTGATACCCTTGTTCTCCATGAACTTGTCCAATCCTTTCTTAAAGCTGTCAAGGCTGACATCTGTCATCACTTCTTCTGGCAGTGAATTCCATAGACCAGTGATCCTTTGGGTGAAAAAGTACTTTCTCTTATTTGTTTGAGATCTAGCACCCAAATGTTTCATGGAGTGCTTCCTAGTTCTAGTGTTGTGCAATAGGGAAAACAGTTTTTCCTTATCTAATTCTCCACACAGTGTATGATTTTATAAACTTCAATTAGATCACCGTAGAGGACGTGTCACTTCTCTCTCTTTTTTTCTCACACGAAGCTGGTGACATTAATTTCACATCGATACTAAATCTGCTCCGGGGTCTAGTCCAAACATCACAGGAGCTATCCAACTTGCTGTATCCCACCCCTAGAATCAATGGTTTGGACAGCCATTTCAGATTAAAATTCAGATTAAATATTGGAGTTCATTTACTGTCCCCATGAAACCATAGCCATCATTTTCCACAGTTCCTCTCTCTCTCTCTCTCTCTCTCTCTCTCTCTCTCTCTCTCTCTCTCAGGATGGCATCACTGTGCTTCTGATACCCATGTCTAGATTGGATGCCTAGCATTAGGCAACGAGCAACATGTTCTAGAAGTACAAAGAAACAGGAACTTCTGGATTGTGAACAGAGAGCATCTGTGGCCCTTTACCTCGCAAATAGAAAGTTAGCTGTTATTGTACACTTATCTGAACATAATCCGCAAACAAACCTTTGGGTTCCCTTTTGTTTACTATAGTTGCAGTTGCAGTTTTACAAAGTATTTAAGTTGAAAAAAATGCCTCAGTTTATTTAAATTTTTTGATATCATCAGCTTGTGAAAGACATCTTCCATTAAGCAGGACTCTAAAATTTATTGTAAACAATTATTTGTAAAAGAAAGAAAGGAAGACAGCAAAACACTGGTGAAGGAGAAACACACTTGGAATCTGTAGAGGGTTTTTTATTATTGTTACGAGTGCTAACTTGTCTTCATAATATTGTGCTTGAATTATTGCATTGAAATCTGCGAGACAAGAACTGGCCTCTACACAAAAGCACACTGTGAGTTCAATGTGTCTAACTGTACATGCTTCGAATATTAACCATGAATCCTGCATAAGTTAACATTCTTTTTAGCCATAGTGTTAAAGTCTGGACTGAATTTCAGTATTTGGATATGCATTCCCTTGCTTGTTTTTCAATACTTGAGGCCTCAGGCATATCTTAAAAACAGTCTCTACAAGACCCCAAATGTTTCTGTTTTTTGCAATTGTACTCTTGTTGCCCACGCATTAATGTACTGCGTGTCTACTCCTAATGGTTCTAGCTCAATGTATTCATCCAAATTCCACTATTTATTTTCTCCGTAAGTGGGAAAGTGATTGAGATGTGGGTAACTTCATTGGGAAACAATGGCTGAGGCGGGGGGGAAGCTTCATCATGTCCTCTGTAGCGTCACTGTTGTAATTAAATGTGCAATTGATTTGACACATGTTTTTCAGTCTATTTGAATATTTTTAGTTTTTCAGTCTATTTGAACATTTTAGGCTGTAAAGTATATTTCCTCCATGTGGGGAAGGGATGTGTATGCATCTATATATTTGTTATCTGTGGAAGTGAGAAAACTGCATGTCTCTACGCATGTGAAGCGAGAGTATACGTGAAGGGAGAAGGGTGTCTGTGTTTACCTTGAGAATAATTCCTGGGCCACTCTAAAAATGACATCAAAGTATTGTCTTCCTGTCACAATGCACCTGCCACTCAGTCCTTTTTATCCAGATGCAATAGCAGCAAATCATTTTCTCAGGTACATCTCAGAAATTGTTCAAGGTGATTCTTACCTTCAATAACAACCTTGATTGAAATATATTAATTGCAGAGCAATTGACATTGCTTAGGGCTCAGAGAGCTTCTGGAAATAATGTTTCCTTATTCAAAAGTAATATCCATACAAAAGTCAGCGTTTCAATTCTTACATGAACTATAGACATCTGTGAAATGCTGACATATTTCTAAACCCTGGGGTAAAAATACGAATAATGGCAGGTGCTGCTGATTTGGGACTCCTTTCTGTCTCTCCATGGTCATTTCTGGTGAAGCAAGGGCTCAGGATTTTCCTAACCATATTCAAATTCATTGGTTACCCTTTGTAGACCACAGAGCATGAGAATATAATGAAACATGCTGTCTTTTCCTAGTGACATTTGAGGAAGGCACGTGGAATGAAAGGAGTCACATGGACCATAGCCTCAAGCTTGTACCTAGTTGTAAACATAAAGATCTTCCAGGCATTGAATTGTCTTGTGTGCTTCCAGAGGCATCTGGTGTGAGATAAAGGAAGCTGGGCTAGAAGGGACCTTGGCCTGATCCAGCATGTCTCTTTTATGCAATGAAGTGTAAAGAGGAGTATGCAAGCTGCATAGGTGGTTTATTCAGCAACTTCCTGAATCATGTCATATTAGGGAACTAACTTCGGCTGTTATTTAATGCTGCTGTGGATGCTTTCTCCTACACTGATATTTAGATCCTCCCCACAGAGAAAAATATTATTATGGTGATATCTTTTGCCATCATAGTTCCCCTATATCTTATTTTCAGTGTATTTCAGTCACCATCACCTGGGAACCCCTAAGCACAATGGTCGGCACAATTTGTTTTCAAGGCGAATGAGTGTGGGAGGGGGTCCACAAATGCTGGAATTAGGCAGCAAACTTTGTGACAGTGGCCAGGATCCCACTGGGGTACCGGACTTGGGCAATGCTCAGCTGTTGGTCTTGCTTAGATATTAGTCCCATATGACACACATCCACTCCCTCTGACTCAACACACAATTGATTGGCTAATGGCAGGGGGAACACCAGAAAGCTCCCTGGCCCTGTTGTCTGTACCTGCTAGGACTTTAAATCCCAGACATCCAGAAAGCCAAAGATCGTACACCTGTGGTTCAAACATAGATATTTATGCAGTTACCCACAACTCATGTGCTGGGTTGGGTGAAGCCACAGAAAGATAGGGGTGAGGCCAGGAGTGCAGATCTGCTTGAGAAATGCAAGAAGTGGAGTAGAGTTAATATCACAAATCTGTTAATGGTTCTGAAATACATCCTTAGCGTGACTTTGTTTCTCATGCCAGTTTTTATACCCATTCTTTAAACAACTTTGATATCTATAATAGATGCATAGAAAAAATCCCTGCAGTATTGGGGTCACGATGATGTACTAGGACTTGGGCACTAGTGAAAGGTAGCAGCGGTAAAATCTCTCCTTGAATATTTCACATTCCTGGAAATGGTCGTTAAGGTCATTGTAAGTCAGATGTGACTTGATAGCACATAATGCAACAACAATGCACAGGAGACACACATACACATGGAGGGAGTATGATTTGTACTCTGATGTCTATTAAATTCTGCTGGCTCAAGAGTCAATATCAATTGTGATACACTGTAAGCTTAATTTGTCCATCTCTGGGTGATATTTTAGCCTTAGTTTATTCCAGGTAGACAAATAAAACACCTTCCTCACAACTGGGAAGAAAAGATTAAACTGTATTAGGATAGAGAGAAACTTTATTTCCGGAAAAAGAAACCTTTCAGAGATACATCATGGATCTGTGATGGTATTATGACGCTGAATTATTTTCTTGTATTTTCAGCGCCCATCTGTAAAGCATTTTACGGGAATTTATAGGGGGGGAAACCTGTGTTTGGAAGTAAGCCTCATGGTTTGAAAAGTATCTAATGTGACAGTGCAGGATCTCTGTTTTTCATTCACTGACAAGTTGGGATGTATCATCAAGGCATTTATTTTTGCATTGCACTATTATAAATCATTGCCAGTTCATCCTGCCCTTTTCAGTCTTCGTTTTTCATTTTTTCCCCAATAGACTTAGGCGGCATACAAGTTTATCTGATTCACCATGTGGGCGTGCATTATGCTAGGCTGCTTGTTTCAAAGTTATGAAACAACAAAGAGGAGGGCTTAGATCTCATCAATACTGGTTTATTTCAGAGAGGAAGGTGTGTAATAAACTGGCAACCAACAGAGTACTGCTTATAAGAAGTATTATCATATCCCACACTTTTTTTCCTCTCTCTTTTCCTGGAAAAGTTTCCTTGGTACTAATGATAAATGACCATGATCAAGTATCTGCAACATTCTGATCTGACTTCTTTCAGTACAAGCTACAATGTTTCTTTGATGGAGATTAAACTGTAGAATTCTTAAGCATCAAGCTGAAATTTGTGTGCATATTTTTCATCTGTTGTACTGAGTTTCTGGCACGATCTTTGCTCTCATCCTGATCATTTTTCCACATGTATTCTCACATTTAAATTTTGATCTCTTTCTAAGGAGATCACTGGTCTTTCTTGTTTAAAAATAATAACTTTTAATGTAAACACCTTCATCCTCACATGATAATTAAAAAGCAGCATTTTCAGCTAAGATTGTGGCCATTTATCATTATACTATGTACACTTTCCCCCAAAAAGGAGGGGCCTGCAGTCATAGCTGGTGACTGCTGCTTACTGATAGTTTAATTTTTTTTGAATAATTGAATTGTAATTCTGGCCTTCCTCTCTATCATAAATCACTACTGGTGAGATTTAAATATTCCATTTTATTTTTCCTCCAACGTGGAGCTTGCATAATTAACTTATAAACCATCCAGAGAGTGCTTTAAGTGCTATGGGATGCTATATAAGCAGCATCCCCCCCCCCCGCATAAAGGCTGCTAAACTTACACCTAGTTTTGTTCAAATTAAAGCTTCAGGACCATAGCAACTGATGGAAAACAATAATGCAAAAACACTTTCCAGGTGAGGGACACAAATGGTTATTCTTGAAGATACTGCCAACATTTAAATGTATGGCTGCTGTTAAAGATCCTTGGACATTGTATACAACACCACAGTGAAGGGTCATGGGAGTGGAACGCATACATTAGCAATCATTCACATGAAGGTTTCTTGGTTTATTCTCTGGATCATATTGAAATCTATCCACTTGGTTTCCACTTCGGTTTTGCAGGGGCAGGCAGTTCTCTAGAGCAGATGGGACAAGTGCTAGGGACAAGCAAGGGAGAAGAAAGAGGAAGAAAAAAGTCTGTTGCAAGAGTGGGAGTCATGTGACACTGGTAAGAAACAAGCTATCCTTGTTAATCCACCTCCATGTTCTGAATTGATACCAAGGAGACTTTTCCAGGAAAAGAAGCCTTGTGGCCCAGTGGTTAAATGCCTGCAGTGCAGCTAAAACTGTGCTCACGACCTGGCGCTCAGTTCCAGGTAGCAGGCTCATGGTTGACTCAGGCTTCCATCCTTCCAAGGTTGGTAAAATGAGTACCCAGCTTGCTGGGGTGGGGGTGATGTGTAGCATGTGTGCTGTAATTAAAACTGTAAACCGCCCAGAGACTACTTGAAGTAGTATGGCATGGTATATAAGCAGAACACTTTGCTTTGCTTTGTGAGAGGTGGAATCAATTTGGTGCTCCCGAATGTGCCATGCTTGGGTTACTGTACAACTAGGAGAGATGCAGAACAAGAACCAGAGCTCCTGGGAAAGCTCTGCCCAAACTGGGCTGTTACCCAACTTGTCCTGGGACAGCGATCACTCTCTACCAGCGTGAGAGCAACAGGACCAGAGTTTGGTCCACTTGATGTTGACATGGAACTGTTATTACCGGACAGACTGAGTTGCCTAGGGAGGTCTCCTACTGATTCCCTCCCAATTTCCAATGAGTAGATGTCATTCATTCATTGTCATAGACAGACCTTAAACCTATAAGGTGGGCCAATGAGGTCACTCCCCACAAAGTAAAATTAAAAGGAGATGTTCATTTGAGATACACATATGTACACATCCTGTACATTATTTTTGAGTTGTGTTTAATGATTCATGATTTTACCGGCAACCTTAAGCTGGATCTGAGTATTTTTAGGGGATGGATATTTATATTAATATTTCCCTCTGAGTTTTATTCCTTATTTCCTGCACATTCTAGAAAGATACTTTATTGTATATTTTATCTTGGATAAAGGATAGAGTAGACTTCTGTCCTTAAAGGCAACCCAAAAATTTACATATAAACTTAAATTGTAATTAGAAATACTCATCAAACAGGGAGGATCAATCTCTGACTAGGGTTGTTTTGAAAAGGCAGTACTTTAAATTGCTAGCATCCGCAAGACATATGAATGCAGTACTTAGGGAGACATCAAGGTTTAAGAAGTGCTGTTCAGCAAGTTGTGCAGAATGGCACAGTTACATTCAAAACAGTATCTGGAACAATAGCAGTTTTTAATAGGCAGTAGCAGGTGATTGTTATGAAGAAAAGCATCTAAAAAGCCTTTTTATATCCTCTTTACTGTGTATGATGAGCTAAAGGATTTACATTAAAATCCTCTAAGAAGATGACACCAGTGCTAAGATGAATTCAGTATAAAGTGTGTGTGTGTGTGTGTGTGTGTGTGCATGCGCGCATACACAGTGCTTAACCCACTTAGACTCCCATTTGTTTCTAGTTCAAGTTTTTGGATTATCTGGAAGCTTTTCATAATTCTGTATGAAGCGAATAAACTTGAATAAACAAGATGAGATCATGTGCCATGATTACTTTGTGAAAGTGTTCATGACGTGAAAAATTCCTGGTTAAGCCAAGAATGGTTCTTTTTCCTACCCACATCCTTTTATTATGTTTTCAAGCCTTGATTAGATAATAAAACTAATATGGGACTATCATTACATTAGTTGCTGCCTTCCTTCTGTAGTTCTGAAGCCAGTCCAGCCTATTAATACTGTTATTGTATGGCTTCCAGATAAACATTCAGCCTGCCAGCTTTGTATAAATTCAACTTCTCCCCTTTCATATAGCACTTTATATTTGTTTGTTCAAAATGCACCTTTCTTTCCTTTCCTCTAAATGGAAAGCGACTATGAAACAATTAAAATAATGTAGCTCCAATATAATATATTTAACAAGTAGCATATTAATTTAATGTAACCCAGAATCTAACATACAGACTGCTGCCTCATGTTGGTCTTTGTTCACTTTGGGCCTTTTCACACGACCCCTAAGATCTGCTGGCCACTTAAATTCGGACCAGAGATCTTAGGGGTTTGTCGCTGTTCCTGCGTTCCCACCCCCTCCGCACTCCTGGCTGCTGGCTGCGTGAGGGGAGGGAGAAAAAACAGGAAGAAAAGAGACGTGGCTCACCTCCGTTCTGCCTCTCGCTCTTGCCGTGGCAACATTCCAGTCTCTTAAGAAGCTCTTAAAGGGGAGGGAGCCAAAAAACAACAAACAGAAGTGAGGAGAGCCCCGCACTCACTATCGTTACATCGCATCAAAGAATTTTCACCTCCAGAGAGCAGGTACTTGAAAGGTGCACTGGGATGCGCTAAAGTGGGCGTGGTCGCACTTAATTTCCTGTAAACTCCGGAGCTGGTGGGGAAACATTTTTAAGCTCCGGAGCTTAAAGCCATTTGCGGCGGAGTTTAGGGGTCGTGTACAAAGGGCCTTTATTTGAGTTTCAGCCACATTCTAAAGTTGTGCCGGAAGGACATTTCAAAACATGGCAAAATCACTCCCCTCTCCCTTAGAGGACAGAAGGAGACTTTTGGAGAAAAACATTTATCATTTAAAAAATTGAAAATTTGGAGAGGGAGGAATCCATTAGGATTCCTACTGGGGTCTTCTGCTTCTTATGGTCTGCACGGTGCACACTCCTGCTTGAAATCAACACACTGAGTAGTTTTGACATCTACTTTGTGGAACTTTCTCTTATATTCATATATTTTAAGTTTGTTTAACAGTAACTATGACTAAATTAGGGCTATTCTAAGGCCCCGATCCTACAGATGCTAACAAGGATCCTCACTGTAGACACACAAGATTAAGAAGCAGTTCATATGGCAAGGTTTATGTGCAATTTTCGAACAAACTGTATCAGAAACATATTATGGCAAATGGTACCTGGGATCACTACTTGTTTTGTTAGTTAGTTTCAAGGTAGAGGTGATGTTCAATCATAACAAGAGAGACCTGCGCTTAAATGTGGGGGCAGCACACAATCTCCCAGCTCAATCCATAAACCACCCATCCTGCATCCACTCTGAAGGAACAATTGTGACTCAAAAGTTCTAAAGATCCTTTAATAAACATTGGTTGGCTCTATTTTACATTATATTTTGCAGTTGTTTCCTGGCACACACCTCCATTATTAATTCATAAAGTCATGTAGCCATTGTTTGAAGCAGTAAGTGTGAACAAATAAGTTTGTCTCTGGATCGGACAAATACTCCCACAGCTGCACCATCCACATGCAGCAGCAGCAGCAGCAGCAGCACAAGCAGCAGCAGCAGCAGCAGCAGCAGCAGCAGCAGCAGATGATGATGATGATGATGATGATGATGATGATGATGATGATGATGATGATGATGATGATGATGATGATGATGAATATTATTGCCCAGCCTTTCTCCTTGAAACAGAAGGCAGCTTACAACACTGAAGGACAATATTTAAAGTTGAAGACAATGAGTAGACAATGGTTATTAACAGCATTCAAGACAATATTTAAAGTGAAAAACAAAGTTTGCATTTTGTTCTGCAAATTTAGTTTGGGAGTATCATAAAAGAGGTATCATTGCAGCAAGAGCCATCAGAGGTCTCTGCATAAAAAACACAAGTACATTTTAAAAATGAGGCTTGATGTACATGCCAAAAAACAAAAACAAAAAACCCAACCTAAGCCCACAAATGCAAGCATAAAAGGTTAAATGAAAACTACTGTACTCCCCCAATTATTGCATGAGTTAGGTTCCTGATCCACCTGCGATAAAGGAAAATCCGTGAAATGCAGATGCCTCAATAAACTGACCTTGGGCTGCTCCTGCCAGCTGCACAAAGAGAGGTTTTTAACCCTCTCCTAACACCTCAGCAAACCTTGCTGCCAGGAGCTCAAGGTCTGTTTGCTGAGGTGTCAGGAGGGGATTAAAAACCTCTCTTTGCAAGCCCAGCCGGCAGGAGCAGCCCCAGGTCTGTTTGCTGAGGTGCCAGGATGGGGTTAAAAACCTCTCTTTGGAAGCCCACTTCTGTCAAGGAAAAAAATGCAATATACTGAGACTGTAATATATGAACTGCGTTGTGGTGGGGGACTACTGTACTTAGTAATTCTTTGCACTAATCAGGTATAAAAATCAGGGAGTAAAGTGTTATAAATCTGCAGATTTATGGTTTTCAAAGTAATAATATCTTAGATGAGATTTTCGAATTCGTTGAGAACTGGTTTAATGATGATGATGATGATGAATATTATTGCCCAGCCTTTCTCCTTGAAACAGAAGGCAGCTTACAACACTGAAGGACAATATTTAAAGTTGAAGACAATGAGTAGACAATGGTTATTAACAGCATTCAAGACAATATTTAAAGTGAAAAACAAGGGGGTGAAAAGGCATCTTATATACCTTAAAAGGCATTATTAAAGCTAGCAACCATAAATAAACAGATATAGGAAAAACACAACTTTGAGAAACTGTTGCAAGAATGAAAAACTTACCTGCCAGGTAGGACGTAAAAGGTATAGAGTCTCTTACAGGGAAATCAAGGTTGAAACTATTGTTCTTTTCTAAAGTGGGCAAATACACAGTGTAGTATTTGAAGACATTTAAGAGCTGAGTACTCAAAGCCCTGGACAGATCTTTTGCTTTCAGGTTTTCCCACATTCGTTAAAAAGATACATGATAAGCACAATAAACAATAATTTGCTAATTTTTGTATATTTGTTTTGTTTTTAAAATAAACTAGTGGAAAGTTATAACCAATATTTGCTTAGTACGTGACTAATGTAAAGGCAGAAACAGATAACTTGCAATTAGAAGAATGAATCCCTTAACTACTGAAAGCATCTGCATGCATAGCAGGAACTTTGCCCACCTCCAAGAATTGGCAAACTGGCTTCCACTGCTTTGCAAGTAGTTTTCACAACTCTAGGATGAGATTCTTTAAAATAAATAAATCTTTATCATGTGTTGATAATACAGTATATATACTGTACAATCCTAAAAGATTTTCTCAAAGTTTCATGTGAACCTGGAGGTGGTTGTCCATGTTCTTCACTACGCTGCATAGAAATGGGATTCAAGGAAAGACTACCTGAATCATGTATCTCCAATACTAGACTGCTTTCAGTACTAATCAGGTGCTATGAAGACACAGTTTCTGCTCTCAAACTGGGCAATTAAACGAATTAGCAAACCTACTACTCTTTCCTCCCAGTGCTTTCCTTATCAGAGTCAGAAAGAAAGTAGCTAAATTATATCCTTGTTTTGAAATTTTTTTCTTGCCCAGGTGTTGCACAAGTACTTTGCCAAATCAGGACTTTCTCCTTTAAGCAAGAAGCCTCAGCATGGGGTCTTTGCAAACTAAAAAGTGAAAGCATGAATTAATCTATTCTGTTGCATTGAGTATAGTACAAAAACCAAGAGGAAGCAGATCAGCAGTTCTTCCAGACAGATGATTGACTGACTTTAAAGTCACTAAAAAGAAAAACAAGTGTGATTGGACCTCCTTCTTTTTGGGTTCTTCATTTTCATAATGCTTAACATAATATGTGCCAACACATAAAAAGACATTTTGTTCTGCAAATTTAGTTTGGGAGTATCATAAAAGAGGTATCATTGCAGCAAGAGCCATCAGAGGTCTCTGCATAAAAAACACAAGTACATTGTAAAAATGAGGCTTGATGTACATGCCAAAAAACAAAAACAAAAAAACCCAACCTAAGCCCACAAATGCAAGCATAAAAGGTTAAATGAAAACTACTGTACTCCCCCAATTATTGCATGAGTTAGGTTCCTGATCCACCTGCGATAAAGGAAAATCCGTGAAATGCAGATGCCTCAGTAAACTGACCTTGGGCTGCTCCTGCCAGCTGCACAAAGAGAGGTTTTTAACCCCCTCCTAACACCTCAGCAAACCTTGCTGCCAGGAGCTCAAGGTCTGTTTGCTGAGGTGTCAGGAGGGGATTAAAAACCTCTCTTTGCAAGCCCAGCCGGCAGGAGCAGCCCCAGGTCTGTTTGCTGAGGTGCCAGGATGGGGTTAAAAACCTCTCTTTGGAAGCCCACTTCTGTCAAGGAAAAAAATGCAATATACTGAGACTGTAATATATGAACTGCGTTGTGGTGGGGGACTACTGTACTTAGTAATTCTTTGCACTAATCAGGTATAAAAATCAGGGAGTAAAGTGTTATAAATCTGCAGATTTATGGTTTTCAAAGTAATAATATCTTAGATGAGATTTTCGAATTCGTTGAGAACTGGTTTAATTCTAATCCTTTGCTGACTTCAGATTAAACAAGGCCATGACCCTTTGTGATGGGTACATGTCTTTGGGAGAGAGCATGATCAAACTTTATCATCAGTGCCCTGTCTTTAGCTGCACCATTGCAACAGGAATGATATCACTAGCAGCAACTGCCAGTAGTGACACGATTTCAGGCTCCTTGTGCCTTTTGTCTCCTTGTGCACAACCTGAAATCCATTGCTAGTCACAACACTTCCCCTACCTTGGAGCAAATGTGGTGAAAGCAGGACAACGCTAATAATATTTTGGAAAACATTAAAAAAATACAAATGTCAAAGTATTTGTTCTACGCATGATAAGTATGGCAGAATCCTGTCATGATATGTATGGCAGAATAATTTGGCCGGTAAAAGCCAAATGATGGGAATTTGGGCTTATTCTCAGCAGTGATTACATCTGCTGCTTTGCTGATCTCTCTGAATTTATCAGTACAGCAAACCTTACAGAAGTCAAGCAGAGTGGAGCCTCAAAAGTAACAAAATATTGTAGTAAGTTATCTCTCTTGTGATGCAAAAGATCAAGAGGTGGTTTGGTCTTGACTAGGCAACTAAGACCCTTAAGTTTTACAAAAGACCTGCATCTTGATATGATTGAAATGGGAAGAACTGGTTTGTGAGCTTGTATAAACACAGCAGCCTGCATTTTTACACAAAATGCAGAGGCATGCTATGCACGAGGTATCCCCAGTACAGTAATTTTTCTTTTAGGGACAAAGTTCCTCTTGGTACATTGGCACAATGTACCTGCATGGATCATTACCCTAAAACACAATCTATCTTTGTGCAGTAATACTGTATAATACATACATTAAGGATTCTAAGGGGTGAAGCATCCCTCTGCCCTTCTGGACTTGAACATTTGCCACTGCAACACTGAGCATGCATATATCTTCTGAGAAGCAGAGACCCTTTGAATTCAATAGATACACTGGGTGAAATATTCTTTCTTGAGGTGGTAAGTGGAACTATAGTGGGCCCATTGAATTGGTGGGGATTTGCGTCCCTCTTCCATATGTTCCACTAATTTAATGGGCCTGATTGAGTTGTGACTTACTATACTCAGCCATTCAGTTGTGAAATGTGTGCAACCTTAAACTATCAAAAATGCAGTACTTGCGTCACAGACTTCATTCGTTCATTCAGTCTTCTGTATGGAGCCTGTGAGCTGCAGCCAAAGCTTATACAGGGTTACACACATTGATTATTCTGCTATTTGGCACCAGCATTATTGTACATCTTAGCTGTCACTTTGTATGTTAGATAATGTCTACCCTCTGGGCCACTTCCTGGAGAACAGAGCATTTCCCAAGAACCCAATGCTATCAGCTATATCTAATATATATTTTTGGCTGTAGTACAATGATATGTTACTTGGATAACTGCAATATACTATGTATTTATTTGATAAATTTAATATTTGGCTTTTCATCTGATGAAACACTTAATAACATAGATAATCAAAGAAAAAACAATGAAATATTTACACAGCAAATGGATACAGCAACGACTCTAAAAAGCTAGGACACATGAAAAACATTTCATTGAGTTCAATAAAGAACAAACTTGACATAAAGCAAAATGTAAAAATGCAATGCTAATACTAAAAAGCGACTCCTTGTGGTCTTCACCTCAGAGATAAGGATGAGCGAAAAGAAAGACCTGTGAAGACAATCTCAGCACCATGGAGGGGGAAAGGAGGAAATGGTTATTAAGGTACCCGAAGTCCCAAACAGTAAGAGCTTTAAACAGACACACATGTAGGCCTGCTTAGTTCTTTGCAAATGGAATATACTACTCTGGGTGGGCAAGGTCCTTTGATCTGGAGGCAATTTTTTCTGTTTCTTGAGACTGGAGGATTGGTCGGTTCTGAAAATAAAATTGTTCACCCCCCCATCATCTCTGGTTCTGAGAAAATACAAGAGATGCCACTATTACCACTAGAAATGCCCTGCAAATCATCATCATCATCATCATCATCATCATCATCATCATCATCATCATCATCATTCAGTGAGAACAGCGCTCCACAGAGATTTGTAGGGTTCCAAGGAACACAGAAATGCCATTGAGCATGACATTATTTGCATGTTATATAGGTTATGTACTCAAGCCATGTGCACTTCTACACTTTAGCAATTGTGTTTTGAATGAATGGTCTTTTCCAGGCTGTATTCAAAGACATCCCTCTTGTGTCTAATGTATCCAATACATTAGATACCAGAGTATGGGCAACAGGTTGATGCTTCTGTGTGTCTAAAACCCGAATTTCTCCCTACCAAACTGTAGAAGGCCTATTTCTAAATATATCCAGATACAGTACTCTTCAAAAGAGTCTCATTTTTAAAGTTCTGTTTTTAAGAAACCTTTTATATAAAGAAAAAGCATTACAGTATTAAAATGCAAGAACAATTATCCTGCTTTCTACCTGTTAAAGACAGATATCTTTACTGGTATATAAAGTTAATATCTTTGAAGTCATTAAAAAGGAAATTACGTCAATTAATTCTAACCCACTGATGGGTTAAAAGAAACAAACAGTGAAACTTAAAAGGCAAACTAACAAGAGAGGGGGGATTCATGTGAAATATTTTGGTCATAATGAAACAGAATGTTGATGGCTGCCAGACACCCAGAGGTTGGTCTCCTGTGACTAATTCTTTCTAGCAAGTTTGTAAATTAATCTCTATGTTCAGTTTTTCCTCTCCAACCCATTGATCCCCCTCAACTACTAAACTAAACAAAAGCAGTCTGTGCCAGAACTCTACAGGTAAAGGATGGAAATTAAAACGACTTCACACCCTTATTTGATCCTGTGGCACACTTTTATCTAAAACAATATTATTTTACAGGTCCTCTTCCCCGCCCCTTACCCACTTACAAATGTGTTTTCCATTTGCAGCCTTTAGATGTTTACTTGACTTTTCCTGAGACAGCCCACACTTTTTAAAAATGTGGCTGTATGCTGTGATGCCTTTGCTCATTCCTGGGAAGGAACAATCTTTGGTCTCAGGGGATGTGGAAGAAAAACATTCTTCATGAGGAAGGGACATTATTTTACAAAGCTCAGAAGCATGCATCTTTCTCAGATTTGGTTCCAAATTTTAGAATTGCTTAAACTGACATAATGTTTTCCAAAGAAAACATTATAGAACAAGGTCAGTATAAATGAAAATGGAGCCAAGTCCCCCTCCCCTTTCAGATCTATATTGCAATTTTCTCATGATGAACAGCACATAGGAGAGTTCCAAGATCAGCTCATGCCATAGGTATTTCACCAACAAATACAAGTCTTCCATAAGTTGCTTGATCAATGATGTTACTCCCAGCTGATGAGCCAGTTATTATAAGCTATCTTCTATACATTTTTTCTACACATACAGAAAATTTATAGAGTTCCCCTGGTGCGTAGATGTGCTGGGCTGTGTAGGGGAAGATTTCCATTACTCTTGATGGAAAATATTGGGAGGGTTCAATTAGCACTTCCACTAGTGCTCAAGTTTTGGGGGTGAGCTGCAGCCCAGTTTTGGGGGTGGGCTGCCTATAGTGTTAATTTTGTTTGCCCAACAAGTGGTTTGGTCAGGTAACACACAAGGCATTGAAAATGTTTCTCCCCAATAGCTTCAGGAAGAAAGGGCTCCTAAGCCCTCTTTTTCCTTCTGAAGATGCCATCTAAGAGTCAATATAGGTTCAAAGCTGAACCAGATATTATAGCGAAAGTGTGGTAAGAAGTGGAACTTTCCCAAGTGTTAAAAACCACATGATTGTAACCTTGTGAACTTTTCTGATTTCCCATGGCTTGCACATTATCTTGCTTTGTTTTGGAACTGGTCAACAGTGTTTGATTTAGCCTGATGAGACACAACAGTGGGAGGGAACGGCATCTTATTTGACCCAGATAGAGCACAGGAAAAGCACACATCCAGGCACACCAGAAAGGGTAGCTGGGCAGGGAGCAATTCCCTTCCATCTGCCAGGGAGCAGCCTTAGCCCAGCCTCAAAAAGTAGTAGCCTTATGGCTAGACCAGAAAGGTTCGGCTTTGGCATACACTGAGACTGTGCTGGAATGCAATTTCCTTGTATGTTGTTTGATCAGTGGATATAAATCACACCAGATCACTCCATAAGCAGTCCAAAGTATAATGTATTTCCATGTGTGATCACATTCAGAGTTTCTCTGCGTTCTTTTTAGTCCATCTTCTTTCCCTAACTCAATGTATATGTATGTCATGATGCATGATGCATAAACTTTTGTGATTATAACATGTAGAATGCTGTACTCAAAAAGGCAAATCCAAGTCTTTAACATTAAGTCTGACATGGATTAATGTGAATGCCTGGATGTCATAGTATCCATTCTGTTACATTTTAAGTCTGTGGAGTTGTTAACAGAGCTATTTGAATTTCTTTCTTTCTTTCTTTCTTTCTTTCTTTCTTTCTTTCTTTCTTTCTTTCTTTCTTTCTTTCTTTCTTTCTTTCTTTCTTTCTTTCCATTTCATTTATACCCCCTCTTCCACTAAAATATAGTTCTAAAGGTGGCTTACAAGTGTTGTTCTGTAACACTTTTTCACGGATGAAAAGACCTGGAGGTCTTGAAAACTTGCTTGCATTTTTGATAATCAAATGTTTTTAGTATGAAAATATCAGATTTTATCAATTGAATTAGTGCAGTTTGAGTACAGTATACTGGAAGGGAAGGGATTTGGAAAACTAGTATAAAACTGTGAGTTATATATTCCTTTTGTTAAATATCACAAGGAGAGGAAGGTGCCTCTTAGGACATACCTAGACTTACCATTAGAAGATGGTTGTGGGAACAGCAGTATGTGTTATATCCCGTGAGAGGTCAGGATTGTTGAGAATATATTAGGGATGGAAGCAACCTGAATGATAGATGACAGAAAAGTTCAGAAAAATACATACCTGATTTTAGGAGACTAGATACGCTTGGCTCTTCTGCAGTGAACTGTGTGTGAATAGCTCTTTTTATGCTTACCTGTATCCTGACCCACACTGAGACATTTTGTGAAGGAAAAAAATCCAGTGCCATTCTTCTGTGGTACATTAACCTTTTGTGTAGGCATTTTCCTAAAAATAAATAAATGCCTGTGTAACATTTGTCTCTTTCTGTGTTTTATTGTATGAAGCACCAAAACGTCATAGAAAGGAAAACCAAGTTGAAACCAGTAGTACTTCTTACTTCCTGCTTCAGGCTTCACATTCGGGGCAAGGAAAAGTTGTTTCCTCCTTTCTTTCTCTCCTACCCTCTTTCCCCTTCTGGACCTCAAATTCAGGTTACAACTCCTGTAATCCACAGCTAAAAAACTACTGTTCGGATATGATAGAACAAAAGTCCATGGGAGAGAGGGCCAGAAGTCAGGCCTTCAAGTTCTTGGGGGCAGCAGGCAGGATTCAGAGGTAGTAAGACACCCTTCTGCAGTCCAAAGGAGAGGGTAAAGACACACTCTTCCCACAGTGAGCCACACACCCCAAGCAGTAGAAAAGCAGCAAGGATGTAGTACAAACACAAGTCCCGGGGCTGGATTGGTTCAAATATATCGTCCTTGAAACTTTTAAACTTGAAGGCTTCTTGGATACTCTTTGCAAAGTTTTTAGAGTCTTAAAGAGATGTTGGAGCTAATAGAGTCGGTATCCCTTAGTTAATTGGTGAAACACTTACTTGCTTGCAGTTTATCACACCCCTCCCTTGTGTTCTTCAGTTTTCTGTGCCAAAAGCACAATATTTGGAAAACATTACCATGCAGTTCAAAGGCAGATGTATCTTCTAGGAAAGCAGGGGTAAATAGCAGCTTGGCAGCAACACAACGGGAATTCCCAGGCTAGTATATTCGTAGCTACCAGCAGGACTCCTCCGCGTCTCCTCCACTGGAATCGGAAAATATCCTGGCTGAGGAACAAGCTGGCTTCAGAACCGGAAAATCTACCATGGACCAAGCCCTGATTCTACATCATCTAGTTGAAAAATATACTATTAAAACTAAAGGATCTTTATTCGGAGCATTCATCGATCTTAAATCCGCCTTTGACTCCATCTCAAGAAATAAACTGTGGTGCAAATTAGAGGCCTCTACAATTGATCGGCGCCTCTTACTGCTCATCTATAAACTTCATGAAAATACCAATATGAAAATAAGATGCAACCAGAAAGGTCACCTATCTGACAAAGTACCCACACATAGCGGAGTTAAGCAGGGATGTATATTGGCACCACTATTATTTAATTTTTATATTAACTCAATGGTTGCGGCCCTTAGTCAGGCTGACTTCCATCCCCCGAAGCTAGCAAACAGAAACCTTTCGGTGTTGCTGTATGCTGATGATGCGGTGATACTGTCACAGACACCCATTGGTCTGAAGAGGGCATTGCGTGCCCTGACACACTACACTAAAGAGAATAATCTTCAAATTAACTTTGAGAAAACCAAGATTATGGTATTTGCCAAAAGACCAAAACTCTACAAATGGGTAGTAAATGGCCACAAAATTGAACAAACTAAAGTCTTCAGATATCTAGGCACAGTTTTCCAAGCAAATGGCTCTCGTAGGGCGCATGCTAACCATGTTGCCCAATCAGGACAGAGATCGGCCTCTGCAATCCTAAAATTTTTCTACACCAAGGGTGGGCAGTATATCCCTGCAGCCTTGAAGGTATTCCAAGCCAAATCCATCAGCCAACTCCTTTACGGTGCACAGTTAGGTCCCTACCCTTCTTTTACTCCTATTGAAAGGGTCTAGTCAAGATTTCTGAGAGCACTCCTCCAGGTACCATGTTGCGTTACCAATGCAGCTTTGCGGCTGGAGGTTGGGCTCCCGAAAGTAGAAGCAAGGTTTTGGATAACCATTTTTAGATTTTGGTTGAAGTTATCCTTCTTTCCAAGAGGCCTAACCACGCTAATCCTACAGGACAACCATCAATCAAGTTGGATGAAAGCACTGTCTGCCAAACTCAGAATGTATGGATTCTCAGAGGACTGTGTAATCCAAATGGGCTATGATGCAGCAAACCAAATGCTTAAACAACGTATTATGGAGGTTGAGAGGCAGCATGACCTGGGGGCAACTTCAAATAACATCTCATTGGATAAAGCACTATTGCCCTTTAAACCAGCCACTTACCTCTTCATGCTACCAATTAAAAAACATCGCAGAGCCTATACCCTTGCTCGCTTAAATGTATTACCATCTGCAGTATTGGAAGGGAAGTTTAAGAAAACTCCATACTCTCAACGCAAATGCCCCTGTAATTCAGGTGCAATAGAAACTGTAACCCATGTTCTCCTGTCTTGCCAGTTTTACTCTGATATCCGAAGAAAACTCATTGAATCCCAATTAAAATTATTCCCTGGGCGTTCTGAGGCATTTTATACTCTGTTACTTCTATCTAGACAAAATTCAGCCACTTTGCATAATGTGGCAAAATTTTTAGTTGCTGCTATTAAAATACGGGAGGGAAAGGTTTTAACAAAATAAGGATAGAACCTAACTATCAGTGGGATTCTTCCTCTCCTCTCCTCTCTTTTCCCTTCTTGCTCCCCTTCAAATTAAGATGTGAGTGAAAGGTGTTTATTTTTTCTGTTAGGCCATTTTAACTTTGCACCTAATTCTTTTAGAAATGTAGTATGTTTTAACTTGCTCTTGTATATAGTATTTGGATGTTGGCCTACGGCCGTATTAAAGATTTCATTCGTTCGTTCGTTCGTCATAGAAAGGATTCTACACAGACCTGTCAAGTGTCCCAATTTTGGCGGGACATTCACGTTTTCTAGCCCTTGTCCCAAATGTTCTTCCTGGAACATTCCTCCAGCTGCCAACAGGAGAGACCTGGGAGTCTGAGTGGAGAGAGAGAAGGAGACTATGACTCCCATGATCCTGGCCAGGCAGGCAGACTGCCTGGGTGGTAGGGTTTCTTTTCTCCTTGCCTCACCTTCCCAGTTTTCTCATGCCCAGATCCTGCACCTTGCCCTCATCATCATCATAGCCCTCCTCATCCCCCGGCACAGCTTCTACAGGGGCCTTGTCCACTTTGGGCTTCGTGGTGGTGGTGGTGTGGTGTGTACAGGCGTGCGGGCACAAATGCACACATGTATGGAATTTTGTCTTCATCATTCAAATACAAAGATGTACACCTTAGAAAGAGAAGATAGGTGGCCTGAGAGAAGAGTCAAGGAAACCATTCATGTGGGCATAGAAAATCTTTCAACAGGGGTGGGGGACTTAGGCACAATCTATCTTCCATTTATCTTCCTTCCCTTTCATTGATCCCCACTTCATACCTCCACCAGGAAGGCTTCTGCTAATAACCCATACTTGATGGCTGTTAGGAAGAGCTGCATAGGTTTGACTTCCACATACCCCAGACCATTTTTCATCTAGCAAGCCTATTCAGACCGAGGTAGAGTGAAACCAATGTGAACGATAAATTGGAAATCTCCTACTAACCTTCCTCAGACTGAAGAAGCTACTTGGATGAATAGCAAAACATTTTGATACCTCATGAAAAGAAGTCCAGTTGCCATGACTCAACTCCCAGATTACTTCACCTGGATGAATGAGAATCTCCACAGACATTTTGTCTTGAGGTAGGTCATCTGGAGCTAAGCACAATTTTGCTCAAAAGTGCAATTGCTGTATTGTGAAGGTATACAGAATCCCGTATTTAACAGGTGAAAATGATCTAATTATGATAGAAACCTGCCTCCCCACTTCTAAATACCGTGTAGACCGTTATGTGTTCACAAAGACTGCACTGACATTTGTGGATGCTGTCAGCCAAGTGCACCTACTCATGCCTATACAAATCTGTATACTGAACATGTGTAACTTCTGGTAGGTAGGAATGTGAAGGCTGGCACTTACGTATGCTCCTCCATACACACCGCCCTTTGACCCCAATGGCAAAATCTTTATTGTGAAAGCTTACTGAGTTTCTCAGCCATGCTGTTCTATTATCGGAACAATAAATCAGCTCATGCATTTCTTCATTGAGTTATGAAGACGGCATTGGGTTTTTTTAATACAGTATAACGACTGAACACTATTTTGCAGCTTACTTGCATTATGGAAAATACAATTTGTTCTATTATTAGAAAACAGATGGACAAAGAAAAATTTTGATAGATGCAATCCCCCCACGTAAAGATACAACATAATTAAAGGAAGGTCGATCATCCCTGCTATGCAAGCTGAGAAAACAATGAAAAGACAACTAATTGATTACACGTAGGTGGCCGGAATAAGAAGCCAAAAGAAGCAAAATAAAAAGGGGTATTGTCTGTGATCTCCAAAGTCCATAAAATCAACTGTTCTCTTGTCTGTCCACATTAAACGAGAGGGGCTGTTCATGTTAGGCTGACATAAAGACGGGGTAAAAGATGGAACTGCTACTCAAGGGAAGCAATGCTTATAAAACTCAAGAAATGTCAACATTCGAGATGGGCACAAAATGGAAAAATAGTATTTCATTTTGTTTCATTTCTAGAGCAGTTTCATTTTGTTTTGTTTGCAACAAAATTTTAAAGTAGTTTAATTACAAATCGAAATGAACTGAAACAAAATGCTACACTCCACTGGGTCCTAAAGGACCATTATGGCAGGGGTAATTTCCTTAAGTGATTCTAGGTAACTCCCTGAAATTTGGAAAGGTTTGGGGGTCAGGAGTTATGAAGCTCCAGAGGGGTACCCCTAGGAAAAAATCTTTTTTTGGGAATCGGAAGCTGATTGGCTGAGTGATAGCACCGCCACCGCTTGACTTCCAATTGATTCTAATTAGAAAGATTTTTTCTAGGGTCACCCCCTTTGACGTTTAATAACTCAGTCCCAAGCCCCCAACCTTTCCAAATTTGGGTGGTTTACAGGGAAGAGTCCAAAATTGATCCCCAGTGATTTTAGTGCCAATTCATGCCTGCTGATATACTATGCTGCCACTTTGGTGCCAAAACATGGTTGGGATGAGTATTTTCAAGTACATATGCACTCAAAATTACTGATCCTAGCCATGTTTTGGCAGTCGGCACCAAAGTGGCAAGGGTACCTTCCTCAAGCAATGCTAGGTAACCCCTTGAAATTTGAGAAGGTTTGGAGTTCAGGGAGCAAAGTCATTAAGCTCCAAAAGGGGTCTGGGTAGCTAATTGAGAGAGTGCGCTGTGTGCATTCCAGCACTTTAGGAGTTAATAGGAGTTAAACTGGTGGCTAAATTAACTCCTAAATTGCTGGTAGGCATTCCACACACCCCCTTTGGAGCTTCATAACTCAGTTCCCTGACCCCCAAACCTTTCCAAATTTTGGGTGCTTACAGGGAAGAACTTGAAGATGCTTCCCTGCCATTTCCTCTAGAATGAATCATTTCATTCTAGAGTGGAAAATGGTGTTTCATTTTGGAACAAAACACTCTCTGCCATTTTGGTTCTTTACGAAACATTTTGTAACCTTACGACACAATGAAACAGTGTGTTGTTTTTCATTTTGTGCCTACTATCTTTTCCACAGCTCCATAAAGTTTTCACTGAACTTAGATTTCAACAGATGCCCTCTGCTTACCTTGAAGGGAGATACAAAAGAATTCCTGTTTTAGAACGTAAATGTGTCTATGGCTGCAATCAAACAGAAGATATAATCCACTATTTACTATTCTGCCCTCTCTTCAAGAACCCTAGAGACAGATTTTTATTGCCTATCACCCAGATGTTCCCTAATTGTACCCATGAATAAACAGTAGTAAGGTTGCTCATTGACAACCAGCCATTCATTACTTATAATGTAGCACTCTTTGCATTGGCAGCTAAGAAGTTAAGGTCTGGGTTTCTCAAGGATTCAAATGCCACCCAACATAAAGGTCCTTAGTTCAGTGGGTACTGTTGCTAATACTTTTAAATCAATGTGTGTTTTTAAAATTGGTGTTTTTAAAACTGATTTTTAAATGCTGCAATCTCTTTGGTTCTATGCATTGTGTATTTGTAAAGGCCTATGGTCATAAAAAATAAAGTTTGATTTGAACTAGTCAACATCAGTGCAAGACTGCAAGTTATTCTAGATTTCCTATTGGTATCACAGGGAATTGTCCATACGGAGGATGAAACAAGAGGAGCCCTATCGAGCATTTGTTTATTTGTGTTTGTTTCCTTATACAATATTACCAATGTTTTCCAACACATATCGGGGAAATTCCCTGCTCTGATCAGCTTAGAGTCTAAAAATTAGGAAGGAAATACCATGCAGCTATTTCAGTTATCTGTTTAGGCTTAATGTACGGCTAAGTCATAGCAATATACAGGGTCTGCCAATGGTTTCCAGGAATAGTTGGGCATGCAACAGCCCTGGCTGTATGTTCAGAACCTGGATAAAATGAATTTTTGAATTAAAATTCCCAGTATCTTCCTATATGCCCGGACATAGATAGATGCAATAGACCTAGACCTAAATGGCTGAGTGAATCCTGGTGTTGTGGTTAAAAAATCTTCTCAAAGCTCTGCACATGCTTTTTGATGCTCAAAATATTCTAAAAGGTTGTTGCAATTAGACTTAATCAAGTGCCATGTCGTGCCATCAATGTGGCTGTTATGTGCCATCAAGTTGCCTGCAACATATGGTGACCCTATGACTGAATGACCACCTAAATGTCCTATTTCTAACAGTCCTGCTCAGCCCTAGAAAACCCAAGGCTTACTAGGAATCAATTTACGGAATCAATCCCTTCCACATTTAAGCTTCATTTTTTCCTGCTCCCTTGAACTTTTCTCAGCATTTCCCCAGCAAATGTAGCCTTCTCATGGTGTGCCAAAATACTTTGTAGACAACAGGTACATTCTCCCATCACTAGTTTCTCCATGCTTGATTATTTTCATTACAATAATGCTTTCTACTAATGTCTTGTCACAATCAATCCATCTGTTGCCTGCAAAAAGTCAGTTATTAGAGCAGGCTGTACTTTGTGACCCCATGCTTTAAAGCTGACACACACTCTTTGTAATGCAGAGAGAAGATGTGGTACAGAAAAAAACATTTACTATGAACTAAAATAAATTTGAAAAACTAATATACACTATACATAGAGATAGTAAAACTTTAGCCCATTAGCTGGATATGAGGCCAGCTACCATGATTTCAGGCCTCACTATCTGTTGGAATTTTTTCTTAAAGATCCTCCACCCTGGCCACTCAGTCTATCAAAGCTTTTGTGGTTGCAAGCAGTCACCCCTAGAGACGCCAGGAAAACAACCACCAGGAACTGGGCTTTCTCAGTGGTGGCTAATCTCTAAGGATCACATTGTCTCTTTATGTATGCCAGGCTCTCTCTTTTCTGATCTTCTGCAAACGTGTGACAGCTGGGCTTTTCAAAGAGGCCTTTGGTAACATACTCTCCTTTTGATACTCTCAGGGACCCATGTGTTTTCATTTGAGTGTGTTTGCTGTTGACGTAGAAGTTTCCCTTTTGTTGTTTAGTTCTGTTTTTAAAAATTGTGGGTTTATATTGTGGTTGGTTTATTATTTTTATTCTCTTTATTGATTATAGCTAGAGATGGGCACGACTTGAAAAAAAAATTTTTCGAGTTGTCGTTAGTCGGGCCGGTTCCGTTTCGGCTCGTTTCCGTTTTTCGCGAAAATTTGCAAAAATTAGTCGGTTCGTTTGTCGTTTGTTCGTTTTTTCGTTGTCGTTAGTACTGGTTTGGGGAGGGGGTAGCGGACTCCTGGAGGGAGCTGCAGGAGTCAGCCAGAGCCACAAGTGACAGACTGGCAGACTCTTTGCACCCGCTGTGTCTCACATACTTGCATGTAGTGCAATGCAAGTAGATCTGGCTTAGGGTTAAGACGGCTTAGCGCAACGGCTAGGGTTAGGCTAGTTACGGGTGAGGTTACGGTGAGTATTGGGGTGCATCTGGGTGCCTCTCTGACCCACTTAGAAGGACAGTGTACTGGCGTATGGGTTAGGCTTAGGGTTCGGGTTTGGGCTACGATTAGTGGGCTGTTTATGCCCGATTGGCACATCCCAGAAGTCTCTGTGGTCAACCTGGCCAAGTGGCCATGCGATTGGTGGAAAATTTGCATGGTCTACTCCCATGGGAGAGCCCATCATTGCGAATGCGCAGGTGTAAAAAAATAAAATAAAATAAAATAAAATCAACGGAGACTTTTTTTGCAAGAAAAACCCACTGCTGCTCCTGTAAAAATTCAAGCATTTAAAATAGCTAATTTCCGCATGTTTCTGTGGTGCTTTGGTGGGGTTTGGGGCAACAATTTCAAAAAAAATATTGCGGTCGCCATTTTGGATCCCCCCCCACCGCATGGCAAATGGATGCGCCCTCCCAGCCTGGTACAGTCAGCAAAACCTGGCCATGCGATTGGTGGAATGGCTACAAAACTTTGCATGGTCCACTCCCATGGGCGAGCCCATCATTGCAAATGTGCAGGTGTAAAAAAATAAAATAAAATAAAATAAAATAAAATCAACGGAGACTTTTTTTTGCAAGAAAAACCCTCTGCTGCTCCTGTAAAAATTCAAGCATTTAAAATAGCTAATTTTCACATGTTTCTGTGGTGCTTTGGTGGGGTTTTGGGCAACGATTTCAAAAAAAATATTGCGGTCGCCATTTTGGATCCCCCGCACTGCATGGCAAATGGATGCGCCCTCCCAGCCTGGTACCAGCAGCGCAGCAGTAGCAATAGCCAAGGAGAGGGGGGCGGGGAACCACCCCCCCCCAAATAAAACACCCTTCTGGCCTGGTAGGTGCCCTCAGACAGTTTTCGCCTACTTTTAGGGCCGGGAATCGGGGTTTTTTTTAACTTTTAAAAACTTTTTTTCTGTGCCGTTTGGCATTGCGCGATGCAAGTAACGAGCACGACAAATCAGACCAAATTGTTCGTTCGTCGGTTCGAGCTCGAAGTCTGGGGCAGTGATTCCCGTTACCGTTTCCGTAGAGTAACGGAAACGAGTAACGGAAACGGAAACGGGAATACCGCTAAGTCGTGCCCATCTCTAATTATAGCTGCTGAGAATAATTCTGTCACTAGATGTGCAGGATAAAAATACATACATACATACATACATACATACATACATACATACATACATACATACATACATACATACATACATACATACTGGCTATTGAGAAAACCCCTTTCCTCCAATCTCTGATCAGAGACAAAAGGCTATTAAAAATCCACCCTTTCATGTTGCCATAAGGTTTTATAGCTTTCATAGGGTTTTTTAGAAAGCCTAGCTGTTGTGTACGGGAAATTTTCCTTGGTGGGGAATGCTACTTGGAAGAGGGAAAGCTAACCAATATTAAGAGCTCCTCCCCTTGAAAAACCACTTCACCTTTTCTTCAATTTTAGTTTACTTTTAAAAATGCAGTTGACATTAATAGAGATTTTAAAAACAGCTGCATAAGACGACGGGTAGTATGTATGTGTGTGGGGGGGTCAGATCAATTTTGCTTCTGACATGCTTTCAAACACTTATTTTGATCTGTGGGTCAAGGGTCCTCATCTCTGACTTAACAGAACCAGCATTTGGGCTACAAGAGATGAATAACAATACTCTCATATTCTATACAGTGAAATGTTTTTTAAAAGAAGGTTGGTGGGGAAGAAGTGTGAATCAAGATAAGAAATTTACCTTTGACCCCAAATAATGCTTAACCACCTAGGATCCCACAAATACCTTTTTAAACCCATTTCACAGACTAGAAATTACAAAATATTTCCCCCTCTTAAATATGAGATTACCTTTCAGTTTTCACTGCTTAAGACACATGCAGAGATGGATAACTCAGTTCCATGTCCATATAAATCAATCATATTCTGGATCCAAAGAAGATGCAGTTTCTCCAAGTGGGCACAGTGATTGAAATGAGGGGATCTCACCCACTATAACAAAATGAAGCACCCTTTTGTTTAGTGCATGGGATGCTGATACAGTATAGAATAAACACCTGCCTCTTATTCTCTAAGTTTTAGCAGTGTGAAGGATGGGATACAATTTTTTTATATTTTTAGTGTAATAGTTGTATATTGGGTTTCTTATTTTATTTAATCTCTATTAGTTTTTTTCTTTCTCTCATACCTTACACTTTTTTTGTGCACCTAGCCATCTTTACTTGTTTTTTATATTGGGAGCTGTGTAACAAGTAAATTTCCCCAGATGTGGGATCAATAAATATTTATCTTATTCCAGTCTTACTTTTCCGTGTGTGTGTGTGTGTGTGTGTGTGTGTGTGTGTGTGTGTGTGAGTGAGTGAGTGAGAGAGAGAGAGAGAGAGAGAGAGAGAGAGAGAGAGAGAGAGAGAGAGAGAGAGAGAGAGAGAGAGAGAGAGAGAGAGAGAGAGAGAGAGAGAAGTTCTCTTGTTCATGGCCTAGCAACCAAATGTTTTCCATTTCAAAGTTATGCTATTGCTTTTCCCAAATGCTGCTGTTTTGTATTATCACTATTACTGGAAGCATGTGGTGTTTTGGTTCCTGTTGGGTATTCCTTGCATTATTTTTAAATGTTAAAATCAGCAGGAAATAATACGAATAGAAATTTAAGCACTCATTTAACCTGGGGATTAGATGTTTATATGCATTATACAGTTATTTAAGAAAGGTAAAAGAAACTCTTAGATCAATTTCAGTTTCTTGCTTCACTAACCCCAAGCCACCTGCAATCATTATGCTTCATCCTACTGTAAGGTTTTATACAAACATGAAAGGATATAGTGTGGCATTTTAGCTGAATGCTATTCATAAGTATTGAAAGAGGATAAATGTTCAGTAATTCCATACATTAAAAATCTGATATGCCATTAAGAACTCAAGCTTTGACACTCTGCTGAAGATAAATGGATTTCCCCCAATATATTTTTCTACAGCATAATCTAGAGTATAATACACCATTGTTCAGCAGATTACACTTAATCAGTTTGTGTCATGTTTATTCTTTGGCATGATGTCTAGTATAACTTTAGACTAATTAATAAGCACATAGAAGAGAAGGCGTTGCTGAAGGAGAACCAACATGGCTTTTGCAAGGTCAAATCATGCCTCACTAACCTGTTGGAATTTTTTGAGAGTGTCACCAAGCATGTGGATAAGGGAGATCCAGTTGACATTGTTTATCTGGACTTTCTGAAGGCTTTTGACAAGGTCCCTCACCAAAGGCTCTTGAATAAACTTGCCAGTTATGGAACCAAGGGACAGGTCTTGTCCTGGATCAGCAACTGTCTAAGGGACAGGAAACAGAGGGTAGCACTAAACAGACGGGACGTAATGAGGTTCAGTACTGGAACCCCTGCTTTTCAACCTCTTCATAAATGATCTAGAAGTAGGAGTAAATAGCAAGGTAGCAAAATTTGCCAATGACACTAAATTATACAGGGTAGTAAAAACTGAGAGAGGTGGTGAAGAGCTACAGAGGGATCTCTTGCCCCTGGGGGAGTGGGCAAACCAGTGGCAAATGAGCTTCAACAGTAGTAAGTGCAGAGTGATGCACATTGGGGCAAAAGCCCAGTTACATTTATAAACTGATGGCATATGGACTCTGCAACAAACCAGGAAAAGGACCTTGGTGTCCTGGTGGACAGCTCAATGAAGGTGTCAACCTAGGACTTTCAGTTCTGGCTGCACTGTGGTGAGACAACTTGATAAGTGCTCCAGCTTATCAAGTTGAATTCCTCCAAATAAAGGGACCCTAATAAGGGTAAAGTTTTCTTGGAGAGGAAACAAAGAAGAGGCAGCAAATGTAGACCATGAAGGAAGTGGTAGTGAACTTTGTGGAAGCAGAAAAATGCTTCATCATGTGTGGTGAGTAGAATGCTTCTATCTCTTTCGATGCGAATCTTCTCCTTGGTATCTGGAAAATCTTTCCTTCAAACAAGCACTAACCCCCCTTCTGAGGAAGTGGCTTTTAGCAAAGAAGGGCTGAATGTTTTCTTAAGTCATGTATAGGATAAGTTATTGTTTTCACATTATTTCATGAACTTGCCTTTCTGCCTATTCTCTTCTGGTAGAAAAATATTTTATGCCTTTGCTGCTATGTGGTGGATTTAAAGTCAAATTTTAAAGGAAACTACCTTATGCCTCTGTGCTTTCTATATGTTGAATTTAAAGATGCAATTGTAACAGCAGCATTGGGAAAGTTCATTTTTTCCAAAAAAAACAAAAAAACAAAAAAACACAACAACATCATGTGACCTTGGAGTAATTGCATGTTTTGAAAACAATGCTTGAAGGCTGTTCCTCGCTGCTTTGGCTTCAATTTGGTCTACTTACTCTCCTTTGTACCTCTCTTTTTCGGAAACTAAGTGGCAGAAACTATTACAAGCAATATTAACCCTTTCTAGTGAGATATAAAACACAATGGATTAGGAGAACATCTCAGAAGATTTTGCCAACATAATTCTATCCGGTTTGCAAACAATTATAGATATCTACATAGACTCAACTTCTGAAGATACAGAGATTTTCAATTCTGATAAAATCACAGAGGCAAAACAGATAATTCAAGATGGAGTCATGGATAACACTGGATCTCTAGAAAAACAAATTAGTTCTGATCAGGAGATTGTGCTAAAACCGACAGCTGATCTTAATCTACAGACAAACACAACAAGATTGAAGCAGGATAAATCTTTGGATATGCCAAATTCACAAAATATGATAAACACATCTACTGAAATCAGCTCGAATCAAGAGATTAAATCAGAACAAAGGGTGGATCTCAACATGAAGACAGACATGACAAGAATGGTGCAGGCTAAACCCTTAGATGTGCCAAGTCCACAGAATATGATAAGCGCATCTGTCTTACGTAATATGGGTGCCAAAAAGAAGAAAATTTGGGACTTTTTCAATAGCAGAGTGGCCATCAAGATTACTATCAAGATAATACAACAACTCGTGAAGATAAAGGATGTGAACAACCTGTGAAGATAAGGGGCTTGGCAAGAAAAGGGAACATTGAAAAAAAGAATTTCTGATTTAGTTAATCTATTACATAAAAATGTTTTCTGTGTTCTGATTGTCTAAGGCCAATAGTTAATTGCTATGATATGGGAAACAGAAAGTGGAAATATGATAATTTTGATATATAAATAAATGTTAATCTGTTAGATTTTTTAAAAGAATAGAGGCAGTTAGGTATAGATAAGAACTTCTATGTACAAAGTGAAATATATAGACCAGGAGGTAGATCTCTTATAATAGCCCATAAAGTATTAACATGAATTAGTGATGATTGCTGAAATTAGGCATTCTTTGGAAGAATGGGTAAATATACAGTGGATGATATATATAGACTATATATATATATATTTTTTCCTTGCACCTGAGACTCACTCAGCTCAAGGTTTATTTCAAACATAGGCTGGCTTCCAAGTTCTTTTTTTTTTAATCTTTTTATTTTACAGACATACAAACATACAATAAACAATAATAAACAAACATGGACAATAAAATCATCAAACACTACAAAGTGCCCCCCACCCCCCCCCCGGGACCATCCAGTATTCTTGAATCTTCTCTTCCTTCATCATCTTCTTTTTTTCCTAGTTAGCTTCTTAAGGTCCTTTTCTCGAGAACTGTGTTGAATTATAGGTCGGTTGTATCCCTTTGCCTTTTAATAGTACATACTCTATAAATTTCCCCCAAATATCATAAAAAATATCCTTTTTCATTTCCCCTCGCAAAACTTTTATATTACAAGATAATTTATCATTTAAAGCTATATCCCACACTTCCTTATACCAGTCAGCAATTTTAAGATCTAATTTCAATTTCCAATTTCTAGCTATAATCAATCTTGCTTCTGTCATAAGATTCGCAATTAATTCTTTTGTTTTCATATCATATTCATTAATAGGTGGTAATGATAACAATGCAGTTTCCGGTTCACATTTAATATTAGTTTGTAGTATTTCTCTTATCTCACCTAAAATCTGTTGCCAAAACTTTTGAACTATTTCACATTCCCACCACTGATGAATATAGGTACCTGTCTCTTTTTTTCACATTTCCAGCAGAACTTGGAATATCTTGGATTCATTCTGTTCAGTCTGACTGGTGTCACATACCATCTTAAAACTAGTTTGAAATAGTTTTCTTTTATTCTAACTGATAATGATCGTAAAATCCTGAAATTCCAAATTCTTTTCCATTCATCATTATTTATTTCTTTGTCTAAGTCTTGTTTCCAGACCTCTCTTATTGTACCCAGCTCCGCATTCTCAAGTGAATCCTGAATTATTTTGTATATTTTACCTACTGCTCCTTTCCGTGTATTTCCTTTCTCTGATTCATATGTTAACAGGAATTGCTCAAACTTTGTGTATTCTCTAAGTTGTATATTTCTCCTTGTCCATTCTTTCGTCCAACTTTCTAACTGAGTATAATTCAACCAAGATAAATCCTTAGTTTGCAGTATGCGTTTAATTTCCTGCTTTGTTCTCATCTTCTTAATCCAGTCTTTTAATCTTGCCACTTTCATTGTTTTAAATAATTCTCCATATTTCTTCATATTTGTGGGGAAATTTATCTGATCTATCACCAATCCAAGAGGGAAACCTTCCGGTACCAGTTTCCTTCCGTATTTTTTCCAAGTAAATAATAGGGAACTCAGGAGCGGATTTTTAATTGAATATCTTTTTGGGGGGAGGGTAAGCAGATATTTGTTTATATCTCCACTTAACTCATCTGATTCAAGTTCCCACCATATTAATTTTTCGGGATTAAATAATACTTCCCCCACACAACTAAGTTGGTTAGCTGTGTAATAGATTCTAAGATTTGGTATGCCTATACCTCCAATCCTTTTGAGATCTATACCAAAAGCTTTTACTTATTCTTGCTTTTTTACCACCATTACAGTATCTATTTATAAGATCTTGATAAGCTTTAATTTCGGCTTCCATGTACTGAATGGGTAGCATTCTAAAAAGGAAGTTAATTTTAGGAAGTATTTTCATTTTTACCATTGCTATTCTACCAAACCAAGATAAATTTAGTTTAGAATAATTTTGTAATTTATTTCTAATCTCTTCTTTTATTTTGGTGAAATTCCGTTCTTTGGTCTTACGCATGTCTTTGTCTTAAAAAAAAAAAAGATATATATAGACTATATATAGTTAGCCAAATCTATTCTAAATTGCTTAGTATTGAAGAGCTAAACAGCGAGTTTGAATAGATTGTTGAGATTAGATTGAGATCTTGGGTGTTTTATAACAGGTTTCCTTCTGGTATGTTCTTAGCTGGAAAAATTCATACACATTCCATAGTCAAGCCAAACATAAACAGGTATCCTTAAAAGTTGTTGGCATTAATGACATTTTCAGATACGTTGTGAGTCATGAATTTTACAAAAATATTCACGGGCTATTTTCCTCTTGTTAAAACACCTGGCCTTGTGTCAATAATGTTCAGTATTACATGCTCTGTTATTGCTTATACATATATGCTGTATACATATACTGTACTGTATTTCCAATTTCCTATATATGTATACAGCAAATAGGTGCAAATAAAACCAGAGAAATGTATTTTGAATGTGAAATTTACCTTAAGGGAAGTTCAGAAAGAAACCTCAAATTTTAATATCAATATTGGTGGTCAAACATACAGTAATGGCCTAAGGCAGATGTTTGAGTTTATTGTTTCTGAGTGCAGAAGAGAGGAAGTAGGAAAATATGGGAGTTTAGTAACCTTTCCCAGATCTGCATATAAAAGAATATCCTGCCGCCTTGATCACAATTCAGATCTCCTGTACTAAAAGTGCCGTTTTAAAGACAGGTGTTAGAAATGGGGACAAATTCACTGGGGCTGATGAAGGACAAATTTCCAGCAATGCATCAACAAATCATCTCCCCTTTAAAATGATTTATTTATTTATTTATTTATTTTATTTATTTATTGGATTTGTATCCCGCTTATCTACAAGTACCCTAAGCGGCTTACACAGGCTTCAATAGCCAGACAAAGTTACAAAGCAATATTAAAAATACGACAAAACAAGACGACTAATCACGCTATACGGAATTAAAACCTAAGCAGCACTTCTTTTGTGGGGAAAACAGATTGCGATGGCGAGCCAAGAAAAAGAAGAAGAAAAAAAAATATATATATATAGATTAAACATCGCCAAAGGCCTCCCGAAAAAGATAGGTTTTTAAAGCCTTTCGGAAGGCCAGCAGGGACTCTGCAGAGCGCACTTCACTGGGGATGGAGTTCCAGAGGCTGGGGGCCGCCACAGAGAAAGCCCGGGTCCGAGTCCGCGTCCTCCGGGCTTCCCAAGGGGTGGCGACCCGGAGCAAGTGCGCTCGCGCCTGCCGAACGGGACGGGCCGAGGTTGATCGCTGAGCGATCCGCTCTGCCAGGTAGTCTGGTCCTAAGCCATGGAGGGTTTTATAAACTAAAACCAGGACCTTGAATCTAATCCGGGCTGCAACGGGCAACCAGTGCAGGCGGACCAAGGCTGGGGTGATGTGGTCATAACGACGCACACCAACCACCAGCCTGGCCGCTGCATTCTGTACCCGCTGCAGCCGCCGGAGGAGATTCAAGGGCAACCCCATGTAGAGGGCGTTTACAGTAGTCCAGCCTCGAGATCACCAGAGCTTGGACCACTGTTCTCAAGGAGTTCGCGTCGAGGTACGGGCGGATCTGGGCGATCCGACGGAGATGGTAATAGGCGGACCTGGTCACCGACGCCACCTGGGCCTCCATGGTAAGCGCCGGGTCCAGGAGCACACCCAGATTCCGCACCCTCTCCGCAAGCTGGAGGGAAACCCCCCAGGCAAGGGAGGGGGCCACCGTACCCCGACGACGAGCCCCCGAAGAACATGACCTCCGTCTTCTCGGGGTTGAGCTTAAGCCTGTTCGCCCCGGTCCAAGCCAGTACGGCCTCGAGGCACCCGTCGAGGACCTCCACAGCTTCCACAGCAGAGGTGGTAAAGGAGAGATAGAGCTGCGTGTCATCAGCGTACTGATGACAGCAGACTCCAAAACTCCTGATGACCCCCGCCCCGCGCGGCCTTACGTAGATGTTAAACAGCATGGGGGAAAGAGATGACCCCTGGGGGACCCCACAAGGGAGGATCCAAGGGGCCGATAACTCCCCCCCATGCTGTACGTACTGAGGCCGGCCCTCCAGGAAGGAACGGAGCCAACTGCGAGCAGTGCCTCCAATTCCGACCTCGGAGAGCCGGTCCAACAGGATACCGTGGTCGACGGTATCAAAGGCCGCTGACAGATCCAGGAGAACCAACAGGGTAGAACACCCCCTGTCGGCCGCCCGGAGAAGGTCATCTTGCAGGGCGACCAAAGCTGTTTCGGTACCCCGGCGGGGCCTGAACCCGGACTGGCAAGGATCGAGGCACTGCCGATCCTCCAGGTATGATTGCAGCCGGACCGCCGCCACCCTCTCGAGCACCTTGCCCATGAACGGGACGTTGGCGATAGGGCGATAGTTTGAAAGATCGTCCACCGCCAGGCCCGGTTTTTTAAGAATGGGCTTTACCACCGTCTCCTTCAGGCGAGAGGGAAAAACCCCCTCGCTGAAGGAGGCGGTGGCGATGACCGAAGCCCATTCGGCCATAGTCCCTCTGGCAGCTCTAATTAGCCAGGCGGGGCAAGGGTCGAAAGGAGTGGAGGCAGGCCGGCAATGCACCATAGCCTTGGAGACCTCGACAGCAGAAACAGGCCCAAGCCCATCCAACCGAGGCGGCGAAGGCGGACCAGCAACTGGTGGTGGCGAGGGAGGGCCACTGCAACCGGAGTCAAAGCCAGCACGGATGGCCTCTATTTTTGTTCGAAAAAAGGCTGCGAACTGCTCACTACTGAAATCAGTAGGAGGAGGCCTAGCCAGACTAGGATTGCTGAGGTCCCGAACCACCCGGAAAAGCTCCGCCTGGCGGTTCGAGGCATCTATAGGCCCCAAATTTGCTGGGATACCTTCTTTGCCTCTGTCCTATAAGACCTGAGAGTTTGATGCAATCTGCAGATTGGGGTTCAGACATCCAAGCTATGTACCCCCAAGTAGCTCCTTCCAGGAAAGTGCACCCAGGAACCTAGAGACAACAAACTAGCAGAGAAGCTTTCTCTGACTCTCCTCTACTGAATAATCCCTCTATGGAGCTTCATGGGGTGCAGTGGTTAAATGCCTGTACTGCAGGTAAAACTGTGCTCATGACCTGGGGTTCAATCCCAGGTAGCAGGCTCATGGTCAACTCAGCCTTCTGTCCTTAAAATGAGTATCCAGCTTGCTGGGGGGGGGGGAGGATGTGTAGCCTGCATAGTCTGTAATTAAAACTGTAAACTGCCCAGAGACTACTTGAAGTGGTATGGGGCGGTAAATAAGCAGAACACTTTGCTTTGCTTTAAAGACTGGGTTTCAGGCATCTGAGTTGCACCCACCGACAAAGTGCCCTTTAACAATTGGGTTGGAGAAATCCAGTCTTCACCAAACTTGGAGGGATTGTAGTGGAGGCTCATAGGAAGTCTCTCTGTGAATTTGTAGTCTCAGTCTAGGTACTTACAGAGAACTTTCCTTTCAACATTTGGAGCTACAATAAAAACATGTAATAGTGTTGCTATATGTACATGAGGTTTTGTACGTCTTTTGCCATGGCACTCGTACACATTATGTAATACACTGGCTGATATCATGTGGCTTTGCATAGTATGTTGCAACTAATGTAGGTCCATTGGATCATTAAGGAGTTGGCGAATGAACTTCTCTTTAAGTTACACTGGGTCAGTGAACCAACTGTAGTTGAGTTTTACTATGCTAAGCAACATGATTTCATCCAATGCATTTTAAGCAGCGATTGCATAAACAACTTTTTTTTGTTTCATTCTCTATTGTGGAATATTCTATTGAATATTAGTTTCATTCTGTTGAACTACATGGAGCTGACAGTATGCAAAATAACTTCAAGCTTTTTCATTGGTGGCAGGAGTTAATTTAACCATTGTTTGAATGTAGTAAAGTTTCATTCTTTTTCCAATATGCATTACTTTGCGCTTGTCAAAACTGAATTTCATCCATCATTTTATTGCTCAGTCATCTAGTTTTATGTGATTTCTATAGCTCTCAAGAGGCTGTTTTGCATTTCCCATCTTGAATAAGTATGTGCAAATGACATTGTTTCATTGTTTACCCCCTTAGACTTTTCCCAGACCATGCTGAATATATTGATTTCATTAATACAAATACTTCAGCTATTTGTATGCTTATTCCTTAAAGTGTAAAAAATAATCATTCATCCCCCTTCTTTATGTGATATTGTTTAATTGTTAAATGATCCATGAAAACAAACTATCCCCTTTCTTTACTTTGTGTTACACTGCATCACTATCCTATGCAAATAACTGGGAACCAGGTCTTATTGTATTGAGTGGAATTTATCCCTAGTAGCAGAGTTTAACATGACAACATCAGTTTTGTTCATGAGCTACTTGTTAATAGTTGTGTTGTAATTCAAATAATGTTGCATAATAGAATCAGCTTAATTTATATGCTTCTTGGCATACCTAAATGGTGCCGTTGATTACTAGAACATGACTTTTCTAGCATGTTAGGACTTTGATTTCAAAAATAAGACCGAATTGGTTATGGATTGATTGGATATCTAGTGACATAAAACAAGGCATGTGCTTTCTGGAAAAAATCTAGCACATTATCACTGATCAAGTCATGATCTTTATTTTGAATTAGCACTCTTTTCTCCAAAACCTTGTCCTATAAGGCAATAGGAGACACTTCATTTCAGGGAAAAAAAGTTTTGAATGCTGATGCCATAAAGCAGCGTTACAAATGGTGAAAAGTAGAGTGGACCATCATTAGGGGGAAACTAGATTGAAGAGAAAGGTCTTTGACTGTTTCCAGAAAGACAAAAGAGATGGATGAGGCAGTCCTGGTCTCTAGTGGGAGAGAGTTCCAGAGTCTGGGCATAGCCGCTGAGAAGGCCCTTTCGTGTGTTCCCATGAGACGTACCTGTGAGGGTGGTGGGAGGGAGAGAAAGTCCTCTCCTGATGACCTTAACTCCCGAGCCGGTTCATACTGTGAGATTTGATCTTGAGGTAGCTAGGACCCAGGTTGTACAGTGCTTTGTAGGTCAAGGTCAGTAACTTGAATTGTGCCCGATAGCTGATTGGCAGCCAGTGAAACTGCTTTAATAGGGAAGTAATGTGATCTCTGTATCCCACCCCAGTCAGCAGTCTGGCTGCTGCATTTTGGACTCGTTGAAGTTTCCTGAGGCTTTTCATTGGTAGCTCCACATAGAGTGCATTACAGTAGTCTAGATGGGATGTCACTAGGGCATGTATCACTGTGGCCAGAGCTGGTTTCTCAAGAAACGGTCGTACCTTGCGTACTAGCCTTAATTGTGCAAATGTGCTCCTGGCCACAGCTGAGACCTGGGCATCCAAGCTCAAGGATGAGTCCAAGAACACCCCCAAGCTGCATATCTGTTTTTTCAATTGGAGAGTAACCCCATCCAGTACAGCTTGCATCCCTATTCCTTTTTCTCCCTTTCAACTGACCAGGAACACCTCTGTCTTGTCTAGGTTTAAAACCTCTGGTTTGTCCGGTTTGTTCAAAGTATACTCTCGGATAGCACATGACTATTAGAGGTAACTGACAAACGGCCATGAAAATATGCTAGCCTACTTCTCAATGCATTTCTCCATATTCTATCAGCCTTCTCCAGGAATCTTTGTCCCTGAAAACCTTGGTTCCCCTACAAGATTAGTAACAATATAATATTCACGTGAAGTTCAAAATTATTGGCATTGTAGATGGTTCTGAACAATGCAATCTCAAAACAGGTTATTGTTGGGAATGTAGAAAATAGTGCCTAAATGCTGAAGGAGCCTCATTGTTGGCAATTGTTGTAACAAACAACTGCATCCTGTAGTGGAAAAAAGTTGTCTTGACGCACTAAGACAGCTCACTGAACAAAAGCATCAAGGATCACAAGGATAATTTGCTGAAGCATCAGACTGAAAAGACCAGACTTCCTCCTGCCATAATCAGTATTTGGGGATGGTGGTTTTAGACAAAATCCATTCATGTGAATTGTGTACACAAAAAGGCACAAAATCCCTCAGAATCTGGGCCAGGAGGAAGGTTTTTATTGTTGCTGTTGTTGCCACGTGTGAAAACAAAGACTTACTTGCCTACTCTATACTAACTGGATTCCAACAACCACACTGATATAATTTATAGACAATGGATGAAAATTAGAGAAGGGCATGAACCACCGTTTTGGTTTTTTGTTTTTGGCTGAAAACCTGTTCAGTACTTCCAAGCCTCACCAACTCAGAGGCCACACCCAGAGGATGAGGGACATGGGAGCTTCAACACTGCCACTGAGTGGGTGCCCACCAGAGGAAGTGAGGCTGGGTAATGTTGAATATCTGTCGGGCCAAAAAAATGAACTGACATGAACTTCTGATTTGGCAGTTCATGTCCATCTCTAGTGAAGTGGGAAAGTTTTAACCATCTAAATTATGTCAAATAGAAATGGATTCAAAATGCTACAGTCCAGGCTTATGCATTTGTTAATTCAGAGACTTTTGGGTAGTGTGGATGGCATGTTATTTATTTATTTACTTACTTACTTATTTGATTTCTATACTGCACCATCTGGCAGAAGTGCCACTCTGAGCAGTTTACAAAGTTTTACGATAAATACAGCAAACATAATGTTAAAGGTAAAATCAAACATAAAACAAACAAATAATAAATAAATAAATAAATAAAGTTGAATAAATATGGTAAATAAATAAACGTAATAAATAAATAAATAAATAAATAAATAAATAAATAAATAAATAAATAAATAAATAAATAAATAAATAAAAAGTTGAATAAATACGGTAAATAAATAATAAAATTAATGCAACATTATTCCTGCACAGTTTCAACAGTATTTCGGGCTGTCCTTTTCTCAAACTTCTCCTGCCATGTCAAACTGTGTAGCAACTATCCCTGTTAAATTGGTAACATTTTAAACAATGTGTCCCATTCAAAATGTTACTTTTTTTTTTTTGCTTTTTACTAAAGGTTACTGTGACCGAACATCTGAGCACAGCTTGTAAGCACAGAAAAAGATGTTTACTGTGTTTTGTCTTCTTCAGAAGTTGGAAAAAACATTACTAGCATCTGGGGTGTAGACGCACTTCTGGGATTCCAATATTTCTGTGGTTTGTTTTATTTTAAAAATGGAAAAGCATTCATTATGTTAATCACTTCAGGAACTGCTATCAAGTCTAGACCTTGGGAAACAACTGCATTATTCCCACTTCCTGCCTGATGACCTAGAAGCTTGTTTATTCTTTTGATTCACCTCCATTCTAATAAAAAAGAGGCAGCCATATTTCTTCCTAAGAATAAGCCATGGTCCACCATTCATGGGGCCATCAACTTCAGTGCTATAATTCCATAATGTTTTGTCTGATTTCATTTTGTCACCAAATGGGAATTTTAGAAAATTCAAATGTTTGCACAATTGGGTGATCCTAATTAGTCACAAATAATGGTGCCACACAGGTGGTGAGACGCCCACAAGGAAGCACACAACAGCAGTAATGAATAAAGGTTTGTGAGAACTGAGCAAATTATTGGCATATCCAAAAAGGACACAGTTAAGAAAACAAAGTACATTGAAGACTGCTTTAGAAATGGCTTCGTTGATTGAAAGGAAAAAATAGATCAGCTTCAGTGTAGAGAATGTCTTGATGATGAACCACAGTGCTTGTAAAACAAACTAGAAAAGCTTTTTGATTCTAAATTTCAACATTTGAGATACATGTGACTGGATACTGGTAGAACGTTTTGTCAAGAATCCAGCTGTCTCTCTGGTGGTGGCGTGGCCAAGCTTCTGTTAATTGCCCAGCTGCACATTTACCTGGAGAAAAAATGCCTAACAGTGGTTCATGTGTTGGTAATGTCTAAAATAGATTGCTGTAATGACCTATATGTAGAGCTGCCCTTCCATTCAGTATAGAAGCTTGAGCAAGTCTAAAGTGTGGTGGCCAGACTTTGAACACATATCCTCAGTCTTGGCAGACTTTCTTTATATACAGTGGCACCTCTTAAAACAAATTTAATCCATTCTATGGTTCAATTTGTTTTAAGAAACTTTTGTCTTACAAAATGCAGTTTCCCATAGGAATACATTGAAAATGGATTAATCCGTTCTGGAGGCTATGTCACTTTGTTTTAAGAAAACTTTGTCTTAGGAAATGTGGTTTCCCATAGAATGCATTGGAAAGGATTAATCCGTTCCGGAGGCTAGAGTAAAGACACAAATATAAGTTTTTCCCCCTGCCCCCGGGCACATGCGGAACAGTTTTTCGTCTTGCGAAGCATCCCATAGGGGATTTTTTTTCATACAAAGCATGCCTATTCCCGGAAATTATTTTCTTCCTATGAGCTTTTTGTCTTACAAAGCATTTGTCTTAAGAGGTACCACTACACACACACACACACACACACACACACACACACACAGAGAGAGAGAGAGAGAGAGAGAGAGAGAGAGAGAGAGAGAGAAGATTTTGCTGTTTATTGTTTGATTTTTTAAAATTGTTTATTGTTTGGAGTTCAAAGTCTTGGAACACTTTTATTGGCTCCATTTTAGTTTCCATGCCACAGTCAAGATGCTGGTCATGACCTATAATGCCCTTCATGGTTTAGGCTATCAGAACATCTCTCCCGCAGACAGAAACCTATCCCACCCACTCCTCACAGTTCGTTATGTTAAAAATGGTGATGCCTAAGGAGTTCAAAAGAGTTGACACTCGGAACTGCATTTTTTTCATTGCCTCTTTCCTTTGGGACAAGCTTCTAACAGAGGCTTTTCAGGTGCCTTGTTTCTCCGTTTTTAAGAAACTTGTAAAAACAGTATTATTTAATGTCACTTTTTATTAGTGCTTTTCCACCTGAGATGCTGAGATCTGTTTTAATTTGTTTAAATGTATTGGCTAGGTATAGGGTTTTATCTATTTTATGGTATTGATTGTAAGATATTTTGTTTCCTTTATTGTGAGAGATTGTAATGTGTTACGAGATAAAGAGCACAGCACTAAAAATATAAATTGCTTTGCAGAATTTTGCTTACATTATCGAAGCTGAAAGTGTCAGTGTCAGCTCCTCATAAGCACAAACAAATAATAGCAATGCATTTGGCTGATAAAACATATACATTCTCTAGATAGGTTTAAAAAGTGCAGAATAAAGAAAGGATCGTGGAATTTGGTGTGACTGATTTACTATTGTAATTTTTGTTTGGTTTAGTTACATTATTTATTTGTTAAGGGCACTTCAATCCCAGCTAATAGCAGGATGTTGTAATGTCATCTAGGGATTTAAAGACAAAATGATTGAAAATGATTTAGTGTGTCAGCTGAATCATTCAAAAATAAAATAATTTACTACAACCAAACCTGCCAAATAAACCTCCTGAATGCAGCAGTTTTTTTAAAAACATCTGGTGGTGTGAATCTATAAATGTATCTCTATTTCTGCACATCTATACACAAAAAGGGGAAAATTGAATATCAAAAGCCTAGTGGGGGAAAAAAAATCTCTAACCCATGTTTTATTAACGCCTGCAGATACTTGAGTGATACACTCATGGTGCTGATCCATGTGTTATGGCATTAAAACATCTGATTCCCTGATGAGATTATTGCTAAATAAAGTAGATGATGCAGAAGTTTTTAAAAAAATGCTTGGCAATTCAGATTTGGACTGTTCAATTAATTGCTGAGTATTTCATATGTGTCATGGATAGTAGTAGTTGCACTTCATGGGTTCTGTGTTGTAAGCAATAGATCAACAGTTCATCTTCTGTATGATTAAGCAAAGAAAACTTAGCCACAAAACTTAGTATGGTGAACACTGGTTTGTTGTAAAGAATCAAAATAAAACATGTACTGTACAACAGAGGTTGAATACATTATTCTTTATTCTATTTTAAACATTAGGTTGGGGGGGGGGTATATAGCCACTGTCCGTGCCATCTGGAATACTCCAGGACTTGTTCAGAAAAGTTAAATGTAATTTTTTTAAAAATTATGTGCAGCCACTTTTCCAAGGTAATTTTAGTCATTCTACTCCATCAAAAGTAACCTCTCTAATCTTAATATTGTGTGCTCTTGAATACTTTGTGTGCGTCCCTTGGTGTATATTGGATTTATATGAGTTTGTAATCAAGTTTCCTAGCATTCCTCATACATATGCAAAAGCTGGGGGCTCTGCCAGGACTAGAGATTTAAAATATCTGGAAAGTTTGAATCCATGGGGAAAAATTTGGGGGGTGGGGGTGGGGGGACAGAAGCACTGAGAGGAAACAGATTTTTTTTTCACCACCACCACCACCAAGTTTCTGGAAATGTCACATCTCTAGCAAGGACCTATATTGGAGAAATGGTGGACAGTCCAGAAAAGCAAGCCACCTCCTGGATCTCTCTTCTGACCACCTTCAGGGAGAAAAGCCTTGCATCCAGAATCACTGCAGGGAACTCCTGCCTGATCTCCAGGATATGATTTGTTTCTGACATAGTAGAACAATAGTAGAACAACATAATAGGACAACAGTTGGCCAACCAAATTTGTAACTCAGTGACAAAATGAAAAGTGAGTATGATAAGGGAAATCCTTTGAGTCTTGGTGGTAAATTGGTACTCATTAATGAGGTGCTGGTTGTATTCTCATTAGATATTGCAGGGCTCTCCAACTTTCAACAGCCCGTGGGCTCCTTTTGCCCATGGCACGCCCCTGTGGGCACCTTTGTTAAGCAGGCACTCGCAAGCGTGCATGCACGCAAATCCTCACAACTGCTCCGCCCACAGCGGCGGTGCGCCTGCTTGCTCCATCCACCCACCCACCGAGCTCTGTGGCACTGGTGGCAGCAGCAGAGGAGGAAGAGGGGAAGCGCCCACTCAACCCCCCACCAAGTTCCATGATGCTGGCAGCGGCGCACCCACTTGCCCCCACCAGGACCCACCAAGCTCGCAGCACTGGTGGTGGAGGAGAAAGAGCACTTCCAGGTTGGGAGGCAGGCGGGGATCTGGCGGGTGGCTTCTTAACACCCCGTGGGCTATGAGTTGTCTACAGTTGACTTGTTGTGCAGACCTGCGATATTGTACAGAGTAGACATTTGTGTCTTCACATATCGGTTTTTGTGGCCTCCTTCAGATTGTGAAAGTGACATGCTTCTTTTTAGAAGAAATCTTATTCTCAACTCTAAATTAATAGTGTAGTTTTTTTTGACAAATTATAAACAGCAAAGTTGTGCACAACTCTTATTTTGAAGATTGCAGAAATTTCTGTGTCTATGAAATGTGACCATGCTCTTTAGTTTACAGAACTAATTCTTGTCTTAGGCCAAGAAAACATTACAGAATTGGGGGCGGGGATGGGTAGGAAAATGTTGTCTTATATCTGAGCAGAATGAAAAGCTCTTTATCCACCTTATTCTATCTAAGTTGACAATCCTATTAATACTTCCACAGGTTGTGTCAGAGTTTATCTACTGATTATCTAGGTTTAAAGTGATGCTGATGGAATGCCAGATAGCAAGCCGCAGTGTCTCCAAGTAACACTCTCCTCCAAACCTCTTCAAGCAAATGAACAAAAGACAGTTTGTGACTACCAGCAAATCTGATTAATTGAGAGTGACATTCTTTGCCTAGTACAGGTGACCCAATGATTGGGTCATGCCCTGAAGGTTTAAAGTCTCATGTCTTTTGCAAGGAAGCAGTCAAACAACTATGGTTAAGTGACATTAGCCAACTCCTGTTGACAAATTTAAACACTGTATATGATCCAGCTCGTGTTGGCAATGATAAATACAAGCTGAATGGGCATTTGAAGTTGCAGAGAGTTTGCCAACAATAGTCAGTATACACAGTGATGGTAAGAGTATGAAAATTAATCCTGACAGTAATGATGAGGTAAGCTTCCCTGCTTTGTATCATGAACTGAGGTAATATTCATCACATTCCCTCCCTCCCAACTGGAAAACAAATTACTAATTCAGTGTTGAACATGGATAATGGAACTAAATTACCAGCTGTTAGGGGAGATTTGCCCCCCCCCCCAAAAAATTGCTCTATACAAATCAGTTGAAGAATTGTCACTGGCTCGATACTACTGGGACTGGAGGTAGCAAAGACAAAGTCAATTAGTTTCCTGCAGCACAGTGGTCCTGAATGGCAAGAGTCATTATACTGAAAGGCAAGATTCTGGCTATCCAATATTTGCTTCCAGTGGGAAAAAAGCTAGTAGGAAATTTGACACAAAGAGGCCACACATGTTGCTACTTCTTTGTCTATAGTCAAACTTTGGTCTAGTTTATATTTTCAAAGAAATTCTTTTCTACAGGCTATTGACAAAATCTTCAGAGGGTTTGCTTTTAACAGAAGCAAGGGATTCCACTCTTCCCTCCACTATCTCATGTCCCTACATTTCTTATTTCTGATAGGAAAGACTACACAACTCCAATGTTTAGTCTGTTAGGGCAGCAAATGCTACCAATATAGTGTTTACTATATAACTGAGCTTATTTTAGCTGATGTTTAAACATCTGAATATTTTACTTTGTTTCCTTTAGTATTCAGATAAACAAGGCACCATGAAGTAAACATACAAACCATTACATATGTCAAAATAATAGAAGTATTGGACTAAATCCAACTGCAAACTCCAACTAGAGTATACTCATCTAAGTGGATGGGACTCATTAAAGTTACAGTTATGCAAGTTCTACTCATTAAATGGGTCTACTTAATTTAGAACCATTGGATTTAGTCCATCATTATTTCAACGCCAGACCATATATTACTTTTCTGTGTTTCATGGTAAATATGTTAGGAAACCTTTCACTAACAGTTTCATTCTTAAACATTATTAGAAACAACACAGGCAGCAACATAAGTTAAGGGTTGTCCTCCCCAAGCTGATCAAATGTCTATCCCAGCAAGGAAAACTGAAGAAGTCAAACATGTTTTTTGTAGTCATGCTGAATAATTGTCCTTTTTTCCTTTTGGATTTTCTTTCTCTACTGAGTTTATTATTCATGCAATTAAAGCTTCATTTTTACATCAGGGGGGAAAATCACTGACCACCCAAGGATGCAATGCCATAAGCGCTCACTTGAGCTCAGTAGTGATGTAATGTTGTATTTGAAAACATATTATCTTCCTTTTCTGTCCTTGTGACAAAGAAGTCAATTGATTTTCCCACATCAACAAAATCTCAAAGGCACCCCAAACTCTTATTAAAGGAAGAGGGCTAGTTATCAGAGGTTACTTAACCAATTAGTTTAAATGTCGCTAACAATGTGTGGCTGTTTGAGCAACAGAAAGATATGTACAGTCACAGTTCCTTTTATTTTGAGCTTACCAATTAAAAAGCACAAAGCCACACAAGCCCTAAAGCTACTAATTTAGTGCCACATTAAAACTCATTCTGTTCTTTCCTGTTGCCCCTAGCAAAGTCAAGCTCCACTGACCCCTCTCGGGCCACGATGATAGAACGCTACTTTTTGTGACGTTAGTGTGAGCATGAATGATGCAGACATCTTCTATGAAGGAGTATGTGTTAAAGCATCCCCCACACTTCTAATACTTCTTGCAGTGTGTCATATTTATTTTACACTATAAAACCAATTTATATTCCAAATCATTTCAATTTCTCTGCTGCTTATATAAACAAGCAAGGGTATCTAAGAAACATTAAGGAAAGAAAATTGGACTGAGTAACACTATTTTCAGTGAACACACTCCCTTCAGAGACTTAGACACTCTGTGAAAACAATGCTATCAATCAGCTGTGCATAAAAATAAGCATACCCAGCAGCAATACAACATAGAACATGTATATATTTTACTGACCCAGTTTGTTGGCAATGCCGACATTTTTAACTATCATGAAATGCAAGAGCTGCATAAGTCAATAATTTCAACCTGATACAAGGAAATGGGTCAATTAAATGGTTCCTGACATATAACAATTATAATGCAAAGTACTGTATACATGCTGACAGGCTATGGTGTGCCAAAAGTATAAAAGATTCACAGAATGATTTAGCTAATGTGTAAAAAAGAAAAAGGTAATGCTTAAGCCAGTTGTTGCATTACTTACTTACTTACTTACTTACTTACTTACTTACTTACTTACTTACTTACTTACTTACTTACTTACCACCCATCTAGCTATGAGGCCACAACAAAAGCATTAGGTCAACTTAAACCCTCCAAATTTCCACATGCAATGAGGATGATCTTCAACCTGCCCCTTCTGTTGCTGCATTTAGCATAGAAAAGCAACAGTCTGAACAAGGGAAGGTTATTCTCTCTGCATTAAAAATCATGTGGATAGCCTACAAAGCAGCCCAATAATAATAATCTCTGAACTGCAGAGCTGGAAGGGATTCTATCAATCATCAAGCCCAGCCCTTTTCAAGGAAGCATAACGGGGAACTGAACTCCCAATCTCTGGCTCCGCAGTACACGATCTAAGCCACTGAGCTATCCCGAAGTTGCCTCCTTTTCTTTGGACTCTCATATTTATCTATTGAAAGTTACAACGGAGTGGGTGGGGATGAAGGGAAATATCTGTGATCCCCTCCTCACATGTGGGAAACACACTTTAAGAATGTACAGTATTCTCAAAGGCTTTCATGGCCGGGATCCAATAGTTGTGAGTTTTTCGGGCTGTTTGGCCATGTTCTAGAAGGTTTTTTTTTGACATTTCACCAGACTCTGTGGCTGGCATCTTCAGAGGGCAAGTTTACTCAACTTAAAAAACCCTAGTCTCACTCACTTTATAACCCTAGTCTCACTCACTTTATAACAGAGAGAACTCCTAGTTCCCTGAACTCCTTGCACTCTGAAGATGCCAGCCTCAGAGTCTGGTGAAACATCAGGAAGAAAAACTTCCAGAACATGGCCAAACAGCCCGAAAAACTCAACACTTTAAGAATAATTAAGTAGGCTTGCTATGGCTGCTAATTTCATTACATGGTATCTAGCAGTTCTGGCCAGCCATAGCTGCTCAGAAGTCAGCTCAAAGGTGTTCAGTGCAACTTACTCCCAGGAAACAGTGCTTGTGCAGATCCTGTGGTTGCATAATCACATTAATGCCAACATCTCTAAATTTGTAATGATTGCTAGTGTTCTTTATGGAGTTTGTTAGCTCCATGTCAACATTTGAATCTCTATGCACAGATCAAATTGTATAGGAGCATGTAGATGTAATTCTAAACCATTACTTAGAGGTCAGGTTACAAAACTAGGTTAAAACTAGGTCATTTTCATATTCCTTTTCAGTGTGCCATTCCTTCCCTTCTGGTAAGGAAAAATGTGAAACATGTGTCAAATATCTTAATGTGGCAAAGCCGTCTGTATTCCTCATGCAGAGAGTGGCAATGGAAGCAAATGAAGAAAAGTGCGTTCATGGCAAGAAAAACTGCTCAAGAAATAATGCCAGTGCTTAAATATTTTCATTTTCACTTTCATTGGGGATAATAGCATATATTCAAAAAATTTAATAGGTTTATTTTGGTGGGAAATTGAGCTGACAATGAACAACTGCATAGTGTTTGTTTAGGAACCGTGCTGAGACATTTTATAATGGCAGCTAAGGAATGAAGGGATTTGAGGCTTAAATGCAAATTCCCCATAATCATGATTTCTCCTTGACTGTATATTTTAAGATATAGAAGAACTGCTTTGTTGGACAAGGATAACTTAGTCTTTATATACTTAAAAAGCAGGAGAGTGCTCGGCATCTCTATGAAAATTTTGTCTGGAGCAATACCTTGAGTCTTTAAATTCCAAGGTGCAGCTATACATTAAGTTTTGGAAGCAGTAACACAGATTGTGGCAAACAATGAAGTGGTAGTTGTGCGTTTTTCATGCTGTTTGGCCGTGTTCTGGAAGTTTTTCTTCCTGATGTTTGGCCAGACCCTGTGGCTGGCATCTTCAAAAGGCAAGGAGCTCAGGGAACTAGGAGTTCTCTCTGTGCTCTAGGGAATAGAGTGAGACTGTGGTGGTTTTAAGTTTGTGGGAAAGAGGAAATGTCCTAAGCAGGAGAATAGGTGTTAGTCATTGTATTGTGGTGAGGGGATTAAGAAGTTTCACTGAAGTTAGGGGTGGCAGCGATTCTTGTCTGTGGCTGATGGGTGTCGTTAGCTGTTCTATTGTGTGAACTGATCACTGTTGCTTTTGGCTGGGTGGGAATTAGAGATGGGCACGACTTAGCGGTATTCCCGTTTCCGTTTCCGTTACTCGGTTCCGTTACTCTACGGAAACGGTAACGGGAATTACTCCGCCAGACTTCGAGCTCGAACCGACGAACGAACAATTTTGGTCTGATTTGTCGTGCTCGTTACTTGCATCGCGAGATCGCGCGATGCCACACGCGGCACAGAAAAAAAGTTTTTAAAAGTTAAAAAACCCGGTTCCCGGCCAAAAAGCAGGCGGAAAAATGCCTGCCGTGCCTCAGGGCACCTACCAGAGGGGTTGTTTCTGGAGGTCCCCGGTCTCCCCCCTCATCCCCCGTCCTGGGCTGCTCTGGTGGGACTCGCCGCAGGCTCGCAGCCAGCAAAAAGCCCAGTCTCGCCGCCGGCCGCCACAATTAAAGCGCAAGCAAGCGGCACGGACGGCACAGGAAAAAACCTTTAAACTCTCCCCCCACCCGTTCCCGGGCCAAAAAAGCAGGCGGAAAAATGCCTGCTTGACTAAGGGCGCAGGGCACCTACCGGAGGGGTGGTTTCTGGAGGGGGGGTCCCGCCTCCCCCCTGTCCTGGGCAGCCGGACTCGCGAGTCGCCATCGCCATGCCATGCGGTGCGGGCGGGGGATCCAAAATGGGGCGGCAAACGCAATATTGTTTTTGAAATCGTGGTCCAAAAACACACAAGCACAACAGAAACACGCAAAAATTTATAAAACTGCCAGATTTTTCACAGTAGCAGTGGGTTTTTTTCTTGCAACAAAATGTCTCTCCTCTCCTCCTCTGTCCTCCATTGATTTTATTTTATTTTATTTTTTTTACACCCTGCGCAATGATGGGCTGGCCGAGTGGCCAGCCATGTGGGAGTGGACAACCATGCAAATTTTTGGAGCCATCCCACCAGTCGCATGGCCACTTGGCCATGGAGACTTCTGGGATGTGCCAAAAAGCCCCCTAAAACCTGCCCTAGCCCTAACCCTAACCCTTGACTCCGTACCCATACGTCACAGACTGTCTTCTTAGTGGGTCAGAGAGGCACCCAGAGGTGCAACCCACTAGCCCACCATAACCTTACCCGTCACTAGCCTAACCCTAGCCATTGCACTAAGCCACCTTAAAGCCAGATCTACTTGCTTGCATTGCACTACACGCAGCAAGTACAATTCCCTTCTGTGTGAGACATGGTGGTGCGAGAGCCTTGTGCAGGGAAGGCATGACGCTATCACTCTCACTGGTCTCACTGTCTGCACATTCTGTTATGCAATATCCATATGGCTATTGCATAGCATTTTGCAGCAGCAGCAGGTGAGGAGGGGAGACCCCCATGTAGAGGGGTCTCTTGGAGCCTGCTTCGATAGGAGGCACCCACGGGTGCCTCCAGGAGCCCACTTTCCCTTTATAGCGGGCCAGAGGAGGCACCCACCCCAGAGAGGTGCCTCCAGGAGCCCGCTCCCCCCCCAAAACCAGTACTAACGACAACGAAAAAATGAAAAAACGAACCGACTAATTTTTGTGAATTTTCGCGAAAACCGGAAACGAGCCGAAACGGGACCGGCCCGACTAACGACAACTCGAAAAAATTTTTTTTCAAGTCGTGCCCATCTCTAGTGGGAATCATTGAAATTTGAACTTTTGCAGACTGTAGCTTCCCTGACCCCATCTCTCAAACCACCTTTATGGGTGCTTATCAAATCATACTTTATGGATTTCAGCACCTTAGGCCATTACCTTAATGCTATTTAGACTGTTGTCTACCTAACGAGCCTATTTGGGTCATTGTTCATCCTATGAGCCTATTTCAGACCAGGGTGACAAGAGGTCAAAGTGAACTATAAAATGGAGGATTTGCAACTAGCTTTCTTCAGACTGATGAAGTTCTTTGGATGAGCAGCGAAACGTTTCGGTCTCTCAAGAAAAATAAGTCCAGTTGTCATGACTCAACTTCCAAATATATTATCTTAGAAACATCCAATAAAAACCAGGAAAATAAGTGAAAAGAATGTAAAACCAAATGGTATTTTTGGTTTGAATGTCTTTAAAGCTGAAAGCTGAGTATTAACATTATAGAAATAAGACAGAACATCAGTGTTTAAAAATGTTAATTTTGATTAATGACTCTGACAAACTGTTCCACAAAAGTTATCCCACAACTGGATGATAAGGATCCTAAAGTATCCAGGGCATTTGACACATCTGTCATGACTATACTTAAATTATGCAGAAATAAATTAAAGGCTCTAAAGAATGACCAAGTAATTGAAAACAAGATAATTATTTGAATCTGTTGTGGGTTGCAAACAACAGCTACTCAAAAGATGTGAAGACTCATCATACATGAGTCATGTGAATGTTTTTTGTCCTATGAAAGCAAGGTTTTTCATGGCTGACATTCTATTGCTTATCATAGTAAGCTGCTACTAGAGGAGGCTCATGGAAACAGTGGAACTTACAGAGGAGTTGATTCACCAGGTCTCCCCTGATGCACTGGCCCTACTCTAGTTGCAAGTTACTATGCTAAGCAACAGAAATTCATCCAGTGTTGGCCTAATATTGCCTGTTAGCATCCAAGTGTTGAGTGTTGCCATGTGCAAAAGAATAGCTGTATATGAGCTGCTCATGCAGACAGCACTTTGACGATGTTCCTCTTCACAGGAGGAAAAGGATAGAGTATGTTTCCAATGATTTTGGCAGGCAGTAGGTCTCGCTATTGCTGTTACTGTAAATTGGCACCATACTTGCTATCAATAATTTTAGCCCTACCTGTATGTTCAAGTAGCAAGCTCCGCAATGCAGGAGATGGATGAATCTGTCACTTCCACATTATCACGTTTTAAATCTGTTTCATTCTGTCGCATTTCTTTAATGCAGATCTTGATAAATTCTTTTTGCAATTGAACTGAAATGAATATTTGACTAATTGCTCTGGCCAATTAAAACAGGCACAGCTATTGTCAGCATGCCAAGGAGGTTGTTGTGCCTGCGTGCCACACAGAGGTTAAATGTTAGGAATCATTTCCAAGAAGAAAAGTCTTAACCCTAATATAGATGCCCAGTGTGGTATAGTGGCCTAGTGATGGACTAGGAGTCAGCTTCGATTCTTTCTTCACCCACGGAAATTCCCCGGGAATGTACAGCTGGTAGAACCACTCTTTAAACATTCTATTTACTTGAAAATCCTATTAGAATCATTGTAAGTCACTTCTGACTTGATAGCACACAGCCCCAATACTGTTGACATATTGACAAAGAATTAAGACTGGGTAATAGTGGGAGGACGCTCTTCACAATCTAAGGCAACTATCTTTTGCTGAGAACCTATTGCTAACATTCTTTTTCTCGCCTCTGGCTTTCTCTCTTTCTCTCTTCTTATTTGTTTGCTTTGCTTCCTTCCTTTACTATTTGCCTCCGATGGGGGTGGACACCCCCTGGAACCTGTAAGTGGAGTGGAGGCTCAGGACACCGATGGGGGTGGGCACCCTGGGATGTCTCTCTCTCTTTCTCTGACCTTCCACCATGCAGCAAATATGAACAACATCTCTTCCAAGTGTGGAGATTCAATTTTCCTATTTTACTATTAACAGTAACCATAGAAAGCAACTGTATGTAAAGGCATTTCACTTAAAATGCTTCTTGAGAAATTTGTAACACATAAACTGCTAGCCACTGTGAAAACAGGTGGACTACTGAGACTTAAGAAATTCCTTCATGCTTTCTCTGTCCAGTTGTTGTTTGTTCCTGATACTCTGCTAACTATTAAAGGAATTAACCAAATATTCCAGTAAATACAACACTGTGTGTAAATACTGGCATGGTTAAATAAGCCTAGTTTTAGAGCTAATCATTCAAATCCCTGGAGTAACTAATCTGGCACTTTTGTGCTCTCACTGGAATTTATTTTATACCCAATTCTTTGTATCAGAAAGATGGAGAATTTTGCAAATTGAAATATTCTAATCAAAACCAAATCAAAATAAATCTCTGACTCGTCTTTAATCTCACCTATGAAAATTCATGAATGGGTTTTATTTAGTTTGGTGCTGGGGAACTTCATATTCCTTTAATCCCTGACTTCACTCTTCCCATTAAACAGACTACTGCCAATGCACCCGACCTGGCTCAGATACCAACACATTTTCCAAATTAAAAGGAGCACAGCATGGGTAATTTAGGAGCTGTGGTCTAGAATCTACTGAAACATCAGTATAAAGTTTCCAGGAAGGAAAAAGAGAATTGACATGTCAAGTCCTAATCAGACATTTGATTTGAAATTTTATGAAGGATTGACTGTGGAAAGAAAGAAAGAAAGAAAGAAAGAAAGAAAGAAAGAAAGAAAGAAAGAAAGAAAGAAAGAAAGAAAGAAAGAAAGAAAGAAAGAAAGAAAGAAAGAAAAAAGAAAGAAATGTAACAGAGGTATGTTTGATCCTACGTTGTACAAACACAAAGTTAAATCAAGGAAGAGGAAGGTTGATTAATGATTGAGCGCTGATGGTGCTTAGGGTAAGCTAAAAGAAAGAATGGAGCGGCGGAAAGGGGTTACTGACTATCTTTGATCTGCTGAGATGAACAGATAAAGAGAGATGAATAATCACCAGTGGATTACCCCAAAATGAGGAGATCAGACTTTTCATGGCTTTTGTAGGCCATCAGTAGCACAAGCATTCAGGATAGCAGACACCTCCAGGCTGCTTTAGGGCTTCCACTGGACTAGAACAGAGACTGACAGATGGAACTACTTGCCAACTGGAACCAGACAAAACAAAGATAAAATGGAAGTGATCTGGCAAGAAGAAGCTAAAACCAATAGCCCGTATAATAATGATGTTTTTATTTCTTAAAGTCATGTACAGCATGTTAATCTAATTTTGCAGAATATGATATTATTGTCTCTGCTAATAATATTCCATTTGCAAAGGAGAAACATAAAATTGTTTTACGCATGTGAACTCCTGTCTCTTAGAAAATCCCATCCAGATCCCTCCTTGATCCATGTGATGTGCTTAGACGAGGAGATAATCTCCTACACATGGGCTTCTGGTAAAATGGCAACCATGCCTGGCTAAGAAATTAACACCCTCTTTAAGTTTATCCTCTCTCTCCCCAACCCCATTTTCTCAGCCTCCAAGAGAAAAATTAAAAACAGCATTAACCAAGTGAAGTTTCACTTCATGTGCAATTTCCGATCATCGCTTCACAAACACTGTATACTGCAATAGCCTCAGGCACTGCTGCAATTGAATCATAACCAGTGACATTCTGTTTCCCATCTTGCTGTATTGATTTATCTCCATGGCCCCCTGCTGAGGACTCTGCATGCATTCCACTGGGGAACAATGCTTGTAACAGCTAAAATATGTTCTTAAACATCTCTTTCAGCTTGACCTGGAATACTAGAAAACTCACTTACCCCGGCCCCAATACCAACTGGATTAAAACAGGCATAACTAGAGGTCCATACATGTAATTATAACAACCTTATTTCATTTGACTTCCTTACTGACTGACAGCTGCTGCCATCTGCATAATGAAAAGATGTGCAAAAGAGGCATGAGCACGTAAAAGCTTCAGATTAATTTTTCATGTGATTATCTAGGTTTATGCCAATTCACACATGAATACACCATTCTATCATACAACTCTTGAGAACTCAGAGCTTTAAAGTACCATAAGTTATGAGGTTTGCAGTGAGGTGATATTTGAGTTGTTGAGATTCAGTCCATTACAGATATGTGTGCTATAGCTACTGCTTCAGTGTGTCTATGTATCTCTATTCAGAAGAAAGATCCATTGAGTGCTTCTTTCAGATAGGCGCTTACGGTAACACATGGCTTTAAGGACACATATTTTCCCCGACATCTTTCTTGTGACCATCCAAAGTTACCCTTGGGTGCCAATAAGCTGCCACACAAGTCCCTCTCATCATCACACAATGCAGGCAAGGAGAGGCATTCCTACAGACCTTGTCTCTGAGCAGAACTGAGCTTTCACCAACCAGCTATACAGCTTACTAGAGCAATAAAAAAGAGGGCACGTGAGATGAAACATTCCCATGTACTTTAAGGACAGGTGAGCGCCAAGATTTGCTTATGTTTATACGAGTACATGGTATATGCAATCAGCTGCATACCTGATAAGTTATATGGCCTTTAAATGCTATCAACATTGGTCATTGCTATTCCTCACCATGCTAAATCATCTTCAAAGGAGGAGGAAGATATTGTGCTAGTGAAGGTTGGTGTAGAACAGGAATCTATTGTTCCAACTGCCAGCATTCTTCCAGAAGCTACAGCAATCACACCATGCCAACAGCAAAGCCTTTGTGGGAGATGAGATGTAAATTCAACTGTTGCCTATACTTGCATCGCCTAGCGCAATATCTGACAACTTCAGCTGTCTGACTATGCCTCTGCTGGCTCCCTATTGTGATGGTGACATGACAGGTTTAGCTGGATCCATACTCTGTGCTGACCTCCCACACTTGGGAAAGGAATGGTTTAGACAACCTAGTTCTGGGACTTCCTGTCTATCGAAAACATCTGCCACACTTGCTGGAGAGAATTGAATCCAGAAGGCCCAACTAGGCACTCAATCCTTTAAAATTTTGCTAGTGGCTGTATTGTTCTCCATTTTTTAAAATTCTAAAGCAAGTGTCTATCTAGATTAGAGATTGGGCCCAAGTCTGGGGGTTAGGACAGTTTAAATTCCACTTAACAGTAGACACATTGACTCCACTATTGAATGGTAAGTTAACATTTATGCAAATCCATTGATTCAGGAAGTCTAGTCCTGCTGAATCTTTTGCTAAATCACAGTAGGTAGGGTAGCAACTGGATTTGATCAGTGATTTTATCTTTCTGCTGTTTACATTTCATGAGAGGAATCAATTGTTGCCATGTTTGCCATCTTAGAATCTAATAACTCCCTTTTTATTGTGTGAGATACAAGCTGCAGGCATAATTTAAGTGATGAATCATGTCTCCACTCCATCCTATCACCAGCTTCATTTGGACACATTCATTGTAGGTCGACCAAAAGCCAAAATGAATCATTTTTTAAAAAGATAACAGCAGTTTCTTTTGTTCCTTTAAAGAATGTGTAAGGGCTCCCATTCTAGATTGGGACCATAGAAAGGGGGCGGGGTATTTTTTATTCCTCCCCAGCTTCCAATTGAGATTAGGCCCACCATGCCTGCAATGATTTTGCAAAATTTAATATACCCCAAAGATGCTAATATATCATTCCTAGCCTTTCGATGAGGCTTGGCAAAATAGTGAAAAATAGACACCCCCTCCCACTTCATCAGAAAGGGGAAACAATCAGAAAAAGGGCAAAAAGATTGATGCTAATTGGCCTCTGCGTTGACAGACTATATAGTTATTCCACATTAGCAGTAAGAAATAACCTAAAAATCCTGCATGTATATTTAAAAGGCCTACAGGTAAAAGATAGATAATTTCCATGACATAGTAAGAGGAAGCTGTTGTTTCAGCATTTCTGTAATGTTGATAAAGAAAAGGCATTCTTCAGTGTGATCAGAATTACTGTGGATTAGCATTGTGCAATCTGTTCGCCTTTCTATGATCAAACACTACCCATCTGACGGGAAGCCAGTAGTGCTTCCCGTCAGATGGGTGATGTATAAATCAAATAAATAAATACATCTATCTCATACAAAAATGAATAAATAAAAAAATCTTTTAAAACACCCTTATATTTATTTATTTATTTATTTATTTCAAATTTATACACTGCACCTATTTCCCAAACGGGAACTTAAACAAGTCATAATGTTTCTCTGTGTAGCCCAGAACTGTCTCCTCTAACAGGTAGTGATTTTTTAGGGCCAAAGGCATTCTTCTTACTTGTAACTAGATATTTTTAACTGGACATGCCAGTCTAGAACTGAAACTGAGAAAACATGTGTGCTGCTATTTAGCCATTCCTTTGAAACTATTTTAAGTTAATTACAATGGCAATAATTTTACTGTAATGAGTTTGTTTGCTAAGCCAAAATTCTACTCACATTTTTCCGCATATGTATGGGCATTCATAGAAAGGACTGACGTAGTTATTGGGTTGTTCGTCGTGGAATTGATTGTGCAACCAGGCGGCAGCTGGGGGCATGACAGATGGTCTGAAACAACATTTGCAGAACTGCCTGTGTGCAGTTGCATAAGCGACAGGCCTCTGGCCATATTTGTTTCTAATTTGTACTTGGTCTGTTTTTGAACTTGTTACTTAGCTCAGTTGAGCACCAGATTTTCATGGAAAGGGGGAGGAATAGAGAAGTAATCAATCAATCCAATCAGTCTGTGTGACATGGCTCTTGGGAGCAGGCATGGGAGGCAAAAAAGTTTAATGCAAAACGTTCTCGTTCCTTTTCCCAGTTCCGTTCTCATAATAACACTACTCAACTCAGTATCCCACTATTTTTGGAAAATATTCACAAAAACCAAGGTTATCCAAACACTAATCACAAGCACTGCTGAAAATCAACATGTATTAACAATGAGGCTGATCTAGTGAGGACGGTCTCTCTCAATCGACTTCATCTGGGATGAGCATCACAGGACAAGTGAGGTAAACTAAATGTTTACATCCTCACATGAGGGATGTGCTGATCTCATTTATTTGGACAACAGAGCAAGCTGTTATTTGTTCTTTTCTGGACGGGCTTCACAGTTGTCTTTAATCATTTTGGCATGGGGTTTCATAGTAGAATTCAAAATAGCTTGGAAACTTTAATGGCAAAAATTCCTTCTGGCTACAAAAGAACAGACCTCAGAACAGAAACCAAAGGTGCATGTGTATTACAAAGAAAGAAATATCCCAACCCAAGCCTTGGAGTGTTTTTGTACGGAAAACCTTGGTTCTGGTACAACCAAGGTTTGACATGTATGCTATGTAAGAGGGGAAAGGAAATTATATAGTTCTTACAACATAGAACAAAATTAGATATTGCCATTTATTGAGCATGTTTCGTGAGCAGAAAAGCAGACAGTTTATGCCACAATTTGGGTAATAGTCCTTAGGCATCATTTTATTTATTTATTTATTTATTTTAATTTATTTATATACCGCCCGTCTTCCAGGGAACTCCGGGCGGTTAACAACACCGGTTGAAGCAACCAATTAAAGTACAATACAACAGTACATCAAGGAATAAGAAAGGATTTAAAGGGGGGGACCAAAGATGGATAAAAACAAAATCATCGGCAAGTGGCGTAAAAAAATCGAATTAAAAAAAATTAAAGGTCGTCAAATGCCTCCTGAAAAAGCAAGGTTTTAAGTGCTTTTTTGAAGGTGGGCAGGGACTGTGCAAGGCACAACTCACTCGGAAGTTGGTTCCAGACTGAGGGGCCAGCCACACAGAAGGTGTGGTTGTGCGTGACTGATTTCCGCGCGTCTCTGGGCGTGGCTACTCAGAGTGAGTGCACCTGTGATATTCTTGTGGGTTGGCCCTCAGTTGACGTTTGGAAGATACGCTCCGACAGGTATTCAGGTCCCAAGCTGTGGAGGGTTTTGTAAACCAAAACCAAGAACCTTATCTGGAGTACAACGGGCAACCAGTGCAGGTGGGCCAGAACTGGGGTGATATGATCATATTTTCGCGCACCCACCACCAGTCTGGCCGCCGCGTTCTGAACCCGCAGGAGTCTCTGGGTAAGGATCAAGGGCAGCCCCACGTAGAGGGCGTTGCAGTAATCTATCCTCAAGATCACGAGGGCCTGGCACAACTGTTCTCAGGAAATTTATCAAATTTAATTAGAGCATAAATTGATGAGAACTGGAACATATTATCTCCTATACATATTTAGTTTTATACTCTCCTCTCTTTCTTGTCTGTTCCCGTATTCTATTAGGGGGATCCCTGGAAGCTGAAAAATGGTTTAAAAATATTAAAATATTTACAAAGACAAAAATCACATTATTAAAAACCAATCATATTATTATAAGAAGAAAACAGTTACAAAACATACACTTTAAACAAATGAAAGTACATTTTCCCTTCAAAGTCCCTCCCTCAGCAGCAGATGACATATTAAAAGCCTGTCCGTACAGAAAGAAAGAGGTTGACCTGGTCTCCCATGGAGAGGAATTCCACAGCCTCTGAAAATGTTCTCTCCTGTGTCAGCACCAAGCATGCCTTTGAGGGTGGTGGGACTGAGAAAGAGCCCTCCCCCCCAGATCTTAAAGCTGGTGGCGATTGGTGTGGAGAGATACAGTCCTGGAAATAACCCGGAACCAAGTTTAGTGTTTTATATGTTAAAACCAATTTATTTATTTATTTATTTATTTATTTTAGAGTATTTTTTACCTCGCCCTTCTCCTTGGCAAAGGACCCAAGGTGGCTTATTGTAATGAGGGCCTCATTAATCCCTTTAATGAGGGTTAATATATAGTCAAGTACAATTAAGACATGTTCAAGTATTGAGAATAGGGAAGTGAGGGACATCTTACAGCATTAAAAGACAACATTACATTAAAGCTACAAGAGAATGCGAACAGTTAAAAAGAGTAAAATTCGATATAAAATTTATAAGTGATGGATTTGCAGGGAATCGTAAGCAGGTGAAGACATCTGCTTGGGAATACAATGAAGCAAATGGTGAGCCACTGTGTGAGACAGAATGCTGGATTGGATGGGCTGGGGCTTGTTCCAGCAAGGCTGGTCTTATGTTCTTATGGAAACTAACATTGAAACCAACACTTTGATTTGTGCCCAGAAACAGGCTAGTAACTATGGACACTGTTGTAATTCTCCATACTTTGCAATTAGTAAAAGGTTGGTTAAATGTCAAACCAAGATATAAAATACAGTACTTCTTCCACAGTAAGACACTCAGCCCCTGATTATTGATGGAGTTTGTGTAGAGCGGGTGACGGACAGTAGGTTCTTAGGAGTTATTCTACAGGAGGATCTGACCTGGAGTGCCAACACTGAAGCACTGGTTAAGAAGGCCCAACAGAGATTATATCTTCTGAGACTTCTCAGGAGGGAACAACTGTCTAAGAAACTGTTGGTAACCTTCTACCGGGGCTTTATAGAAAGCACTATCACTTACTGCCTCTGTGTCTGGTTTTCCAGTTGCACAGAGGCAGATAGAAGGGCACTCCAGAGGGTCATAAACACTGCTGAGAGGATAGTGGGTTGTCCTCTTCCTCCTTTGGAAGAATTATACAACTCCAGATGCTCAAGGAAGACATCTAGAATTTTGAGAGACCCTTCGCATCCTGGCTACCAATTTTTTGAACTGTTGCCATCTGGCAGGAGGTACAGGACTCTTAGGTCAAGGACAAATAGACTAAAGAACAGTTTTTATCACAGAGCGGTATCCAAGCTAAATGCAACAGTTTTAAGTAGTGTTTTAAATTTTGTAAGCAATTTTAAGAGTTTTTAATATTTTGTATGGTGTTTTATATGTTTTATGTGTTTTGTATGCTTAGAGTGTGTAGTGGAACAGCACTCTAATTTCATTGTGCATATTTTGCATATGCATAATGACAATAAAACTCTATTCTATTCTATTCCAATCTGATTTTTAGTTTTTCAAAGGATCTAAATTTGATTCTAGGAGTTGCAGTGCAAAAAAGCAAATTACCAACCCGAGATGTTGACAAGCCTCTGGTGGAGGGATTACAAATGGCAAGGTCTACTGAATTCAAGATGAATATAAGACTGAAACAGTAATTTCATCATCCACAGCTCAGTCTCTCAGTCAATATGCTACAGAACATGAGGAAAAAAATGTACGGCCACATATCAGAAAGATTGTCGGTGAAGATTCTCAGTCATCCAGTTGAGGTGTTCAGAAGTTGAGTCATAGCAACTGGACTTTTCTTGTGAGATCGTATGTTTTACTATTCATCCAAGTAGTTTTGTCAGTCTGAGGAAAGTTGAGGAAAGTTGGTGCAAGGCTCCCCTGGTCTGAGTAGGTTTGTTAGGCCATTGTTCACCTAATGGGCCTATTCAAGCCACTGTCCACCTAATGAGCCTACTGGGACCAGGGTGGCATGAAACCAAGGTGGACTAGAAATTGGAAGCCATGAACCAACTTTCCTTGGATGGACAAAGCTACTTGGATGGCTAGTGAAATGTTTCAGTCTCACAAGAAAAGAAGACTAGTAGTGAAACGTTTCAGTCTCACAAGAAAAGAAGTCCAGTTTCCATGACTTAACTTCCAGAGATTAGAAAGTATTACTTTGTGCTGCAGTTTATGTTATGTTGAATTGGAAGTGAATGACTAGTACAAGGAAAGGTAGTTTCACTAGTACAGATTTAACACTCACCATCAACATGATCTTACTTTTTAAAAAGCTGTTCACTGACTTTCTAAACATGACAGAATAAATTGAGAGTCCCTTAAAATGTCCTGTACTGTATCTGCAAAGTGTAGCCTGCATAATTAAACTGTAAAACACCCAGAGACTACTTGAAGTGGTGTGGGACGGTATATAAGCGTAACACTTTAAAACAAATATTTCTGGTACATCATATTCTCACTTACTCATATGGTACACCTTCATCTCATTTGCTAGGTTTTAACAACTTCTTCACAACCCAAAGGTTATTTCAAATACACTGCAATGTAGTACACCACTGCCATCTGCTGAACAATTGTTAAGATACACCTTTTTAAAAAGAGCTTTCTTGTTTCTTTGTAGAGATGTGGGTGGTGGTGGGGGGATATCTTTGTGATTAGTAATCCACACTTTGCTGCCTAGATGCCCTAAGCACATCCGATCTCGCTTGATTTCAGAAGCTAAGCAGGGTCGGCCCTGGTTAGTACTTGGATGGGCGACCACCAGGGAATACCAGGTGCTATAGGCGCCTGGAGTAGGAACTGGTAAGCCACTCCAGTACTTCTGCCAAGAAAACTCCATGGACATGGAGTCACGTAGAGTCGGTCACAACTGTAATGACACACAACACACACACACACACACACACACACACACACACACACACACACACAATCACACTTACTACTAGCAATAGGCACAACTGGAATATTAATATACTTCTAAAATAGTCACAACTGAAATCCCCTAGAGTTCTTTTATTAAAGCAGAAATCACTACCAATAAATATCTTGAATAAAGCAACAAATGGAGAACCTTACAAGGGCCTTCTTTGCTGTGGTTCTGAAGCTACTACAAGTACATCCCTTTTGAAGCCCAACTAGCACCAACACTGCTTCTATTTTGGTGAGGAGTTACAAATTTGCTCTTTACCCAAGCTTTTTGGGTCCAGAGACTTGGCATTAACAACTAGATTATGGATTTCCACAAGATGTTTGTTTATATTGTAGAATTGTTTGTTTTTTAAAATGCTATGCACCATGACCTGAAATATCTCAATACGGTCAATATATTCTAATACATGAATAATTACTATCCCAAAATACAAACTTAGAACTCTTCTAAACTACCCTACTGGTCGTTTTCTTCTTCTTAGTGACTGCTAAAAATTGCCTCAGCTCTAAATATATAGCTATTTAATTTTATATGGACGCAAAATAATTTAAATAGAATCAAGTGTCTTTAGTGAATGTACTAGCCAATCACCATAGCCAGAATGCACTATTCATATTACCATATTCAAACCTCATTGTGATACAAAGTGCACTTTGCTTTAGAAAACTGCATATTTGCAAGACTGGTGTATTTTTGAGAACTGAAATGCACAGAAACCTTGAACAGGAGACCAAGCTACTCTTTTTAAAATGTCAATCATAACAAAAAAAATCCCCAGTATTTTATGTCAAGACATGTTTTATAATGAAAATGGGTTGGGTACTATTACAGGAAAGCATAAAAACCTCACACAGAAGACCATGTTATATCTAATAGTACAGCAATGTTTGCATTGAAATAACCCAGGTTTAACCATCTGCATCTCCACTTAAGGCAAAGTCTTAACCGGGTTGATGGAACAAGTCCTCAGACTCAAGCATGCTTGAGAAAGAACTACACTTGTACAGTTTATATAATGCATAATGAGCACACCAGATGATCTTTGCAGTTCATACATGTTCTCATCAAAGAAAAGAGTTAGATCAGCAGACCATGGAGATAATCATCCTGTCCTGTTTCAAGATTACTCAATTGGAAGTGTAATAACCTTCTTGTCGTAGTCCACAGTATTGAGGAAGACAGTGCACCTTCCTTTGTCTGCAGGCAGAATTGTGATGCTCTCATCCCTGCTGAGGGATGTCAGAGCACTTCTCTCTTGGCTGGTGAGGTTGGATGGTGGTGGTTGAGCACTGGAGAGTGCAGCAGAGACTTTTATCCTGACTAGTTCTGCTTCTGCTGCTGGCAGATTGTTGCTGGGGATGGCCGATTCTGTAGCTGTGATGAAATCCACAACAGGAACCTGCTTGGGTGTGATGGCAAAATTTAGGCCTTTGGCTAGGACCTCTCTCTCTGTCTGGGTGAGTTCCCTGTTTGAGAGGTTCTTCACCCATTTGTCCTTTACATCTCCTGGCATGGTCCCTTCATCCTTCTTCCTCCTGCCAAACTCTTTTGCTGACTGTTTCCGGGAGAGGAGAAGATCAAACTTCTTCATTTGCCTCTCTTTGCTTTTGCAATGCTGAGCCAGTTGTGCTTTCTGGACAAATTCTATGACTGCATCCACTGCTGGTTTGGATAGGGTGGGAAGGTTAAGGTAGGAGATCGTTTACGTATCCAAAATAAACAATGAGATGAAAAATTGGGAAATTTGCCCTTTTGCTCATTTCTCCCTAACATCACTGCCAGTCTGAATACAGATTTTAGGCTGCATTGGATAAATGGTGTACAGTAACCTCTTGAACATGGAACAAAGGTCTTTAAATCTGAATGATGCTGGATCTACATAAACACTGTAACTCTGAGATACCCTTTCTTCCTGTCCCATCTTATTTCACTGGTACAGTATAAGTCAATTTCCTGTGAGGATCTCTCTTGCACATATGCAAGCAGGCACTTTCTCCTCTGATATGCCTTATTTTATTCATCTGTTTTAAATAAAAGGTTACATGCTGCATTTTCAGCTCACTGACAATTCCATAGTGGCTCCTAAAAATTAAACATTCGATACAATTAAAACACCCTAAAACCCAAACATAAACAGTAACATCCAGAGGGATTATGACCTTTAACAAAGATTTGCTTTAATGTAGCAATTTAGCTTTTTACAATGCAAACTAGTGACTAAAATCCTGTGGCTTGGTGTAGTAACTTGCCCCACAGTAGGCCCACTGAATCAGTGTAGATTTGGTGGATCAACATCTCAGTAAGTTTCATTGATTCAAATTGGCCTACTCTATTTGTGACTACTTGCACAACTACGCTACATAAATGGTGGTGTTATCATCACCCAACACCATTAATCTTTATTGTAACATACTTTACAACTCTCTATTCCTCCTTTAGTTTTCAAGACTCCCTAGAGACCCTTTTTGCCCTGGAGAAGACTTTGTGAGCTTCAGGACAGGGGAGATCCTTTAAAACTGGAAAAATCACCAACACTTGAGTCCTGTTAGCAGATTGGGACCGCCAGTGGTGATCCAGCTGTTAATTTTCCAATTTGAAAGCCTCCTTCTCCTGCCCCTCTTCCACAGGGCAAAAGGGATCCCTAGAGAGCCTTGGAACAACAGGAAAAGGGAGGAAGTTAGGAAGTAAATTAAAATAAAGGTTAATGGAGTTAGGTGATGACATCTTCACCATTTATACAGTGTAGTTGGGTCAATAGGATTTCAGCCAAGAAAACCTATGGAGCAGTGGACTCACCAAATCTCTAGAGTTTCAATGGGTCTACTAGTGCAGCTTACCATACTAAGCAACAGGGTTTCAACTGCTGATTTAATAAAATTGCCTGTATAAGTAAAAATTTGAGCTTATGGGATGGCATTTTGAATTGGGGCATCACTATGGAGAATTCACCCTCTTTTGTAGCTGGTAGCTGCAGTTCACTAAGAGAAGAGTGTGCTTTGATTACAATAATGCACAAGCAAGTTGAAATGGTAGAAGATACTTGATTAAATGTCTTCATTATCTATTCATAGGAAAGGGTGCATTTGGATTTCCCCATGCCTAACACAACTGACTTTCCTTTCTTCCTTTCTTCTTACAAGGCGACATCCCAAAGGGTGAGTTATATGCAGAGGATTGTTGTAGTATGAAAGCAACCCACATCCTTGATTAGAACTACATTATGAAAATATAGCAGTACATGATGACAATTATAAATAATATTTTATGTATTATTTAGGGGACAAGAATAATGAAATGATTACTACATGCACTAAACATGGTTGAAAATCAAGATATTACCGTAAAATTACAGGACATATGTTGTAACTGCCAAAACTGTATGGTTTGATTAATGGCTTCACAAGAGTAATGTTTATTACATTAGACCTACAGTCACTAATTTGATAATCTGTGTAACGCACAATAATTTTTGCAAAGTTTTAAAAATTTAATTCACTCTACCATATTGAAAACCTTGAATGTAGTTCCAGAAATTACTGTCAGAAAGTATATAATAAGGCAATATTAAGTAACAGAGATTTGTATTAACATATATGGAATCCATGAAAAAGAATGAAAATTAAAAACTAGCCATAACAGCTTGCTTTTTTCTTCTAATGTGCAATTTTTAAAACACTTGCTTTCATGGCACACTATCTAAAGTTTCTTTTTAAAATGCTGAATGTAGAATTAAACACATTTATTACTCTCCTTACATTCAACAAAGCTTAAGCACATTATATTATTTTTTTACAAAATACTGCCTTTAATACAGAAAGTCTTAATTTAAAATCACTAGGTACGATGAAACCAAAGTCAAGTATTTCTAAGTTCCTTTGTCTTCTGCGGAGAACATCAGCAGGTACTTACATATCTCTCATTTCTTTTAAATTTCCATTCTAGAGCCATGAAAGCAGGCTTAAAATTGCTTCTATAAACACTTGTTTCCTGTTTTCAGAACATGTTATTGCTATTTTTCTCCTGCTTGAGTCAGGTAAGCAAACCAAATGTTTAAGTATCATGTTCGATTCAAAGTTCAATTAATCTACTCTTTTTTGCTAACATTTTCCTTTTAAATCAATGTACTTATTACCACATTGTAGGTGTAGGATGTAGTTGCATAATGGGCGCATTAAAACAAAACTATGACTTCTTTTTCTTGTTATTGATCGTGCATGAAGCACTGAAAATACAGGATAAACAAACTTTAAAATTGTGAGTTTTTAACACAAAGCAAAAGCAAAAATCACTTTAGAGGAAATTGCATATTCTATGGGTTGTTTAGTATTTTGTTTGTTTTATAGAGGTCATTTGATTTAATTATTTTATTCTTTTTATTGTACTTATTACTGATCAATTAATAATGATTTTATATTGTTGTATTATTGATGTGTTGTATATACAGTACTTGTTATCACATATATTTATCTACTCATTCCTTTGAAAAATTATGTATTATATTAGATATGCCGGGCATACAAATCCACCAGTACAGTAAATGATGCAGAACATTTATGTATCCCTCACAAATTTGTGATATAGTTGCCAGGAAAATTCTGCTGTATGGCTATTAGTACAGTCCCCAGGATCTGTTCTGATGGGTTGTAAATATGAAGGGTGAAAGGCTATGGATATTATGCTGTGCCCTGGCTCTAACGTATGCTTAAGTTTTACCAGTTAAAGTATTTTTATATGTTGCAAGAAGATGCAGTGAAGGAGAATTTTAAGTTTGATGCACAGGGTGGGATTCCAAGTAGTTGACCCACTTAAACACACTGCATGTTTCTATCAAGTTTCCTTCTCCTGCAGTGCTGCATGTACCCTTAACACCTGCTCTGAATGTCCATGTAGATGGAGAAGTGACAAATAGAAAGTTCTGGTACACTAGCAGGTTTCCATTCATACAATGTTGGGTAGGCCATAAGACACAACTGTGATCATTTTACAATTTCATTAACAAATTCACTTCCCCTCATAAAATTTTAAAGCAGCTATATTTTCCATGCATTGTATGATACATTAAAATGTGTGTATGTCTTACTAACAATATACCCCACCTTTTTAATTCCATCTCTGTTATATTCTATATACACATGGAGCCTCTCTCACACATACACCTTTCATAAGGAACAAGAAAACAAATAATCTTGTTTTCATTTTGAATGAAATACTTTCATTTTGAATTTCAAAATATACTCTATTAGCAAAATATTATTGGGCCAGTTTGATAGTTGCAATAAAACAATTTTGAAATTCATCCAGATATATTGTAGAAGAAATCATTTTGAAAATCTACAAATTAAAACACAATGCCTAGTGCAATCAGGTTTCAAGTTTCATGATCCCGAGATAATGCTCAAACATGTCTGAAGACAGTCCTGGATCAAGGAATAGCCTATAATTTCAAAGTAATGACTATATCATTTGCTTACTTATAGTGTCCACTGACTTAATTCTTTCCCAGTTCCTTGACTGTCCCTATAGATATATCTTATAAAACTCTGACTGCAAACCTGGGGAGAGGCGGGGAAAGAAAACTGGTTTGAAAGTTTAACCTTTCCACTCATTTTGGGAGCAGTGATCAAGAACATATTTTTCAGTTATACTAAAAATCCCAATCCCAAATATATACAGTGGTACCTCTTAAAATAAATTTCATTCTTACTACGGGTCAATTTGCTTTAAGATAATTTTGTCTTACGAAAATGCAGTTTCCCATAGGAATGCATTGAAAATGGATTAATCTGTTCCGGAGGTTATGGTTTGCTTTGTTTTACAAAACTTTTGCCTTACGAAATATGGTTTTCAATAGGAATGCATTGGGAATTGATTTATCCATTCTGGAGGCTAGAATAAAGACAAAAATAACCAGGGCTTTTTCCTCGGTACATGCAGAATCCCATACGGATTTTTTTGTCATGCGAAACATGCCTATGACCGTAATTGTTTTGCTTCCTATGAGTTTTTTGTCTTACGAGGCATTTGTCTTAAGAGGTACCACTGTATTCACAATACATACAGAATCCATTGCTACGGCATCCCTTGATAAAATGTGTTTCCTGCTTTTACTATGCCTGTTCTAATTTATGACTCTGTTCAGAGTAGAGGCAATTATTTTTCCCATGTTGCATAGAAAAATTTTTAATACTTAATACATTTGAAAATGATAAATTCAACTTGCTATGTGTTATCAAGCTACTGTATTTAACAAGCTATGGCAATTCTATGAATTACTGACCTCCAAAAGGTTCTATCATTAATAGCTCTGCTTTGGTCTTGCAAACTCAAGGTCAACGTTTATTTAATTGAGTCAACTCATGTTAGAGCTTTTTTCCTATTGCCTTTCACTTTCCTTAGCATCTTTTTCCCCAGTGAGTTTTATCTTCTCATGGTAAGTGCAAAACACAATTCAATTTAGCTTCCAGTGGGAACTCAGACTTGATTTGCTTTCCCAACCCATTTATTTGTTTTTCTGATCATCCATGCTATCTAGAAACATCTCCTTGAACAAATTTTAAAGAAATATTTTTCCCCTAGCAACATTCTTCACTCTATCATTCACATTGTACATCACAGAATTCCATATGGATTATCTTGGTCATGGTATCCATGACACATCCTTATCCTTACAAATATTTTCTAGTGTTTTTGTTTTCATAGCTACTGCTCCACAGAGTTACTAATCATTTGGCTTCAGGGTACAACCCATCAGGGTATGCTTAAAATACAGAAGAAGAGCAATAGTTCATCTGTTTCTAGCCTTTCAATCTACGGGAATGAACAGATGTAATTCTAACCTGTATTTGTGATTCTCAGTACAGATGGCTTTTAAAATCTTTTATCACAGGGAGATCTGATTTTCTTATGCAACTTCTTACCCTTTCCTTTTCCATTATTAACTCTTTGCTAATTGAATTACATTTGGGATGCAATTTCTATAAGGAATATAGGGAATATTGGGAAGATGGGCGGGATATAAATTCAATAATAAATAAATAAATAATAAAATACTAATGTCTAGAACAAAAACCGGCCTTTAACTAGAATGATGTTTATAAAGAATAGGGCCTCTCTCTCTCTCTTTTTGTTTTTTTTTTTACAACTGGAATGAAACATATTCCAAAGTTAAGTTGAAATGAGCAAAATAATCATAAAACAATTATATTGAATACATTTGCTTAGAACGATGTATGACTGGTCTGAGACTTGAAAATTGGAATCCACCACAGGAGGAAATGGTTACTAATTTTAAGAAATGTCGGTTCTCACAAGACAAACAATGATTCAAACATTTGGCATAGAGACTACAAATGCTAGACATACAAAATGCTTTGGGGGACGTAATGTCTCTACAAGCAGGCTAGATGGCAATTCAGGCAGATTAGCTGTTTTTAAATCAGAGGGGCCAGAAAAAGAGACAACACATCAGAATTATGGGAATGGAAAGAGTTTAAGCCCAAATTCCAGAGCTTGGGGAAATTTATCCATTGACATATATCACTTGCTCTCTCATCACTTGGTAATGCACAGCTATATATGCAGACTTCCTCTATTGAAAATGATTGTGTTTGAGGTGATGTCAGGTGATAAAAAAGCTTTGTCTGCAACATTTGATCTCATCTAGTTATTTCAGATGCAGGTCATGACTTCATGATACATTGCAGTCCTCAGATGATAAATATACATGCCTGAATCTGTCAGAACACAGATAAACCAATCTTCACAGATGTCTTAAAGATCCTCTTGTGGTATATTTTAGAACTACCTAAGCCAAGCAAGTCACTCGACCAAGAAATTCAGCTCTCCTATGGAAGTTCATCTGGAGTGTTTCTTCAAGAGTTCTAGTTGAAGCATTTTCTGTTTCATGTAAAAGACACAATCTCCTTTTTCAGAAAGAGACTTCCAAGATATGGCAGCCTGTCTGTTACAAATCATACCTCAAATGCCCAAAGAATGTGTCTGACAAATAAAAGCACCAGCTGTTTGGACCGGATAAAGGCAAAGCAAAGTAGGAATGGCAGATAAGGATTAGGAGAGTCCAGATGATTTGGTACGTACCTCTGCTCAAGATCAGACTATGATCTGGGAAGATTTCCTTTGAATGAGAATATGACCCTGCATATGATTTATATCTTTTGGGAACACCTTAAAGGAAATGAACTATTTTTTTCTAAATAGGTAGAATGGCAGGAGTTCTATCTTAATTCTTCTTAAATATAACATTCCATATTGATGTTATGTTTTCTATTCTTAAAGAGGCTGATATTGCAGACTGGCACCTAAGTATTTTGATCCCTTTGTAGAAATATTAAAAATTTACTGATGCCCATTTTTAATTTCTAATGATAGGCTCCAGTTGGAACTTACATGTTCTCTTCTGGCAGGATCTGCTTATCTTCCCAACTCTAAATGTGTGGCAGTTAGCTGCCAAGTACTTAGTGATAAGTGAATGACTCTCTGAAAATGCTCTACAAACATTTTCCTTTTTATTTTCACATTTTGGAGATGAACTATTGCACAGGCACACATTCCAAAACTATGCCTTGGTGAGCCTCATTCAAGTTCAGCCTAGGCTTCTAAAATCTACACCACAGTACTGTATTCTGACATATGATGCATTTTATTTGGAATGCATAATGCTTCACGGTAGCTGATTACACAAACTAGAAGAGCTGTTTGCAAATCAAACAAACAAACAGAATGTTTTAGGTGCACTCCCAGGTTCTGGGGGGGAAGCAGGGATACAAATTAGATGAACCTACATTTTAATTTCAGTTGTTCTACAGCTTTTAAAGACATGGATTTCTACATATCTTTGTCATCTCCTGCACTTCTTCTAATTGCTAGCTCCTTCCAGTCAGAATGCTTTGTTAGCTGAAGTCTGGTGAGGCACCACTTTCTATTTTTTCAATGGATCTTAAAACTCATCTAGTTCAGTCAGCTCATGGTATTAGATTTAAACTCTCGTTTAAATTCCAATTTTTTAAAAAAGGCATTTATTTATATGGTCTAAAATAAAAAAAACACTGGTAGCCTATAAGCAGAGCCTCATTTAATCTGTATCTACTGTACAACTGTAGATGTCTTAGATGGCTGTGTGCCTAATTACAATATAAAAGGTTGCTTTAACAGACATGATTTCTCTTAACACAACTCTTCCATCTGCCAGGGAATTGCCCCATCCCATCCCCAAAAGACAGTAGCCCTACAGCCAGATCAAACATCTTGGGCATGGATTGGCATTGGGCTGGGGAGGATCTTCCTGTATGTCATGTGATTATCCAATCCAAATCCAAATCCAAATCAACCTTTATTGGCATTAAAATAAAATAAAACAACACAAGAAGAGAAAATGAGGTCAGCAAGGAGGGTAATCAAACATGGAACTGGTGATTCTAATATATGCATTAGCTACTTAAGCCGATGAGATGGGGAATAGGGAAGCCCATGTGATTATCAGAAAATGGATAACACTGGAGTTCTGCACAAGTAAGCACACCTCACACTTTTAGGAACAACACTATACATGTCATTGGCATTGTTTTTATTATAAAAACAAACTTATGGTTATGGGAGATGCAACAAATAGTTATGAGAATGGAAGAAGTAATTCACTTATTATTTCTCCCAGTTTGGGATGGAGATTCAACAGAGCTTTCCATTCTAATAGAGATAATAGGATACCACTCCCTGTCAGAATCCATCATACTTTTCTTTACACTTGGTACACTTTTTTCTGGGATGATTATAAATTTAGCATTCAAGTCAATGGAGCTATCCAGATTTACACCCAATAATAATGAAAGTCTTAACTAACTACTAAAGAAAAATGGGATCCTTAATGTTTTAGCTTTATTCTCAAAGAATCAGCAATTTGATACCGTTTTGGCTATATTATAATTAATGAAAAGTGCCTCAGCTATTGTCTAAACACATTTTAGGGATTCTTATTCTCTGAATTAATATACATGTGAGGAACTAATGTATCTTATGTATTGCTTGATGCCAAGAAAATCATTAGACTTAAAATCATTTGATTTGTGAAAATGGTTGGGTTTTTCATGACTATGAAAAGAAATACAGAGTTGAGCTTTTTAATCTTATTTTCACTATTAGAACAAGCATTCTTACAAGAATGAGGTTATTATTATTTCCATTTTAATACTTTGCTTCCTAACTGTCTGCAATTTTTTTCAACTGCTTCTCTACTTCTTCCACAAAAGCTGGAAAACTTTGGTCCAACAGGCACAAGTGAATGAAACTGCTTAAATCTTCAGCATTCCACCCAGAGAACCGATATGCAATAGGAAGCTCAATATTTGATGCCATAACATACTGCAGAAATAAACAGATAGATTAGGGTTTTTTTTAAGAAATCATGGCATATTTAACAGATTAATATTTTTGAGTCCAAAGTAGTAGCTGTGTTAATTGGTTTCAGTATATTTGGGTGAGTTTCCATGAATCAAAACACGGAATGCATTTCAAACATGGAACGCAAATACACATGCTCTGTGTTTATTCCTGTGGTTGTTTGATAGCTAGCTGGGGATGCAAATAACAGATTTGGGGTTCAGCTACACTGAAAATTTGTTTTTTTTAACTGCAACTTAATTTGTAACCTGTACTATATTTTAAATTGCAATCAATGCTCCCATAGGAGCTATGGATTTATTCCTAAATTCACCATTCCAACCCAGAGACACTCCCCCTTCTTTCCTTCCTTCTTCTGGTTCCGTCTCAACAGATCCTATTATAGGATGCAAATACTGGAAATGATCATTTATTTGTTTTATTTATTTTGGTTTGTATATACTGCTTTACTTAATATTTCACAAAGCAGTTTATAGACATCCAATAGACAACAAAACATTAACAGAGGCATAGGAATCAAAATAAAATAAAAATAGAAGGAAACTAGCTATATTATTAATATATATATAACATCCACTGAACATCTATCAAAGCAGATCAAGCAGTCGACAGGCCTAAAAATAATAAGTCATCACCCTTCAGTGGCATCTGACAGATAATATCACCGCTTCTCATATACAGCATGTCTGTGGAAAGGTCTGGGTGAAGGTTTTCACAATACCAACCCCAACACCTAAATCGATATTATATAGCATACCCAAGCAATCTATAATGGGCATAATGGGGAACCATCCTCACTAGGTTAGGAAAGCCTGCTGAAAGAAATGCAAGGATTCTGAAGCCCAATGAGGTTAGATGCCTGGTCAACATCCAGGGGGAGGTAGATCCAAAGTTCTGGGGGCACTATTGAGAATGCCCACTAATGGGTAGATATTTTCTTAGCTTCTCTTGGAGTGGACACTCTTAGTTCAAATAGTGAAGATGCTTTCATGGTCAGTCTGAGATGTGCTGGGGGATGCATTCCCTCAAGTATTGAGATCCTGAACCATGTACGGCCTTATTCATCACCACTAACATCCTGAACCTGACACGGTATATCACCAGGAACCAATGCAGACATGCTAGGACTGGTGTAATATGTTGGAAAGTATGAATACTTGTCACCAGCCTGGCAGCTGCATTTTGAACTCCCTGACATTTCTGGGTCAGGGGGAGCCCCAAATGAAGAGAGCTGTAGTAGTCAGGTTTGGAGATTACCAGGGCATAGGTCAATGTTTTAAGTACCTCAGCATCCAAGTATCGTTGGAGTCTCAAGATCCACTGAAGATGGAAACAGGCAGCCTTGACCACTGCACCCACCTGGGATTCCATGGGGAGTGCAGGATCAAGGATGACCCTGAGACTCTGCTGAGCCCAGTCTTTAAAGGCTAGCTGCGTACCTCACATATTCAATGGAGGGACCTAATCCTTGCACTCAGAGGTCCCAAAAAAGACCTCTGTCTTGTCGGGATTCAAGTGCAGCCTTTGGTCCATTTCATAACTGCTTCCAGGCGACCCTCCAGAGTTAGGACAGCCTCTGTTGCAGTTGTTCTGAAGGAGAGGTAGAGTTGGGTGTCATCCCAGTATTGATGACATCTTATTCCAAATCTCTTGATGAACTCTCCCAGCAGCCTTACATATATGTTAGAGATGACTAAGAGATAGTGTATTGCTTCTGAAAAATACTATTTTTTCTACATAATATGTTGAGCTTTCTGTCCCCAACAGATAAATGAACTCCCCCGTGCTAGCTATATACCTGTGCTAACTTTGCCACAGAGACTTGTCCTTCTGGAGGGAAATGATTTTCAACCTGTAAGATATAAATATGAAACGGGACAACAAAATGAATAAAAAGCATGAATGAAAAGGGTTATTTTTACCTGCTTGGGTGCTCCAAAGTGTTTTCATCTATAGCAACATCTCTACGGCCTGGAAATGAATGTGTCACCTTGTGTGTAAATGTGAGAGACTCACTAGTGAATTTACTCATAAGGGAGGAACAGCAAGAGAGGAAAATAGACTTGACAGAAATAGGGAAAATCCTATTCAAATAATCTTATGAGATTGACTCTTTTCTGCCCATGCCTGTATGATTCATGGACATAATGAAGAAGAAGCTATATTACTCCAGCTAGGCTGTCTAAATATGGTGTATTTTAAGTGATGCTCAGAAGCGTGGAGTAATCTTAGCTGTGCTACATATTACGGTTGATACATGTTGATATGGATATGACAATTCCAGGCATGTTTTAACAAAGTTTCCAAAATTCAGAAGTACATTAGTGAATGCTAACAGACAACAGACAAAAACCGTTAGTATTTATCCATATATGTCTAGTAAGCATGTATTTCCAACAGTAAAATATATTATGCACACAAGTAGATGTAGAACTGTCAGACATATGGATGTTAGCATTCACTAATGTTTGAACACTTCTTGTAAAATTATACATGCAAGGGTGATGATGGTGTGAAAATCAAGTGCTTCTGCATTCAAGTCAGATCAAAACCTACACATTTTGATTCCCAAGACAAAGCACAAAGTGGCTCACTCTTATGAATCTGCAAGGAGAACCCTACTGGACCAGCAGCTGACTTTTATCAGTGTGAATCAATGTCAGGGCATTACTATTCCCTTTCCCTTGATAATACAACCATCAGCTTACAGTTTGTTGCATTGCAATATTTTTTTCAGCATTTGGCATCTGCATTTCATCATCAGGAAGTAGGCTGAGACTTTGAGGTGGCTCCTGTCTTGCTGGATCTATGACTTGAACAGGAACATAGTCAGCCAGCTTCTGCACACAGCTATGGCAGTCCTCTTCTGCCTTTGATTTGGAGTCCCCCGTAAATTGAACACGGAACATACGATGTTTATTCTGTTTCAGAGCCACAGACAGAAAACAATACTCAACTTACATTTAGTTTGATTTATGCTAAATGTTCCATGGTTTAAAAGTCACACTTATATAAGCATTTTAAGAATGGTTGCCCTGTGCATATTTCAACAGTTGTGATATTATGCAGCTACCTTTTCTAACAGATTCTGAACAGATACTAGACGCTTGTTTGCTTAATACTTTTTAATCTCACTTTTTGTATGCATTATTTTTTCACTAGATTAAGTGCATTTCCTACAAAATCAGATAAATTAATGCACATTTAGTTATGCAAAATGGATAAATTACTTCTCTGAGATCTTCTTTGATAAAGAAATACCACCTGCAGAGCTAGAAATTCTAAACCTTACTCCTTCCGGGCCTCCCTCCTGGCCCCCTGTAACATCAGATGAGGTCAAGGGACTAATCGGCCAGTTAAAATCTCAGAAGGCTGCTGGCCCAGATTTTATACCCCCAGATTTACTTAAACAGGAACCAGATTGGTGGGCAGGGATACTCGCCCCTCTTTTTATGCCCATAGACCGAACAGGATCTGTGCCCAGAGATTGGCTCCATGCAGTCATAGTTCCAATTTATAAAAAAATAAAAATAAATGATACATTAATAGCAAATGGGAATTGCAACAGAACGTAGTGGTGGATGTTCCTCTTCACTGTTCTAGATATCTATAAGCTTCTCCAAGATACTCCATTCTTTCCCTTCCCATGTTTTCTGGCCGCCTCCTTTTCTATTTGTGATCACCAATTATGCTCAATCCACAGTGCTCTGCTTTACATACCCTTGCCACTTCAATTATTTTCCTAAAGCGTTTTGCACGTCTGCAAAATATGAGGTTTCTCAGTGTATTCATACCTTCCTCTTGTCAAAATATATGCAAATCATTTGGTTTTCCAGAGAATTGAAATCATATGTTTGTGTAAGAACATAAGAACATAAGAAGAGCCATGCTGGATCAGGCCAAAGGCCCATCTAGTCCAGCTTCCTTTATCTCACAGTGGCCCCACCAAATGTGTCCGGGAGTGTACGAGACTAGATATCTGTCTCCTGATACCACTCCCCTGCATCTGGTCCTTGAACTACCCCAGTTTTAAGCCTTGATATTACACCTCTCCATCATGGTTTGTAACCTGTGATGGACTTTTCCTGCAGGAATCTGTCCAATTGCCTTTTGAAGGCATCCAGGAATGGTAATTAATTTTTTACATTTATTTTTATAGACACTTTGGTCTGATTGACATGTTCATTTTTTATCACAGAAAACATTACTGGGCATGAAAATATAGGAACAAAAATAATGTATGAATTGGAAGCGATTTTTTTCACTTACCATAGTAAATCACAGTAGAGTTGCTATACATTGCAGATACTGTATAGCAAATCAATTCTTCTGTAAATTCCATTAATTCAGATGGGCATACTCTCATCTTACTATGCTAAAGTTGCAATGAGTATGCCCATTTGAATCCATCAAACCTACAAATGAGTTGATTCACCAAATCTATATTGATCAAAGGGTCCACTATCTAGCAGCGCAATTTACTATGGTAAACTGCAAAACTCTGCTCAATCAATGATTACAGATATGAACTCTTTGGCAAGTTGAGAAACAGTGACCAAACACCAGCTGGATGTTTACAGTGACCAAACATCAGCTGGATGTTTACAACATCCAAGAACAATAAATTGCATGAGTCCTGCACCTGGTCAGGCATGACAATGTTTGCAATTTCACTACATGCATACATGTAAATATCGTACAGGATTTTGGTCACTGTTTTAACATAGTTTAATTTGCAGTTTGCCACTCCAAAAGCAATATAAGCTTATTAACTAACTCCTTTAATAAGGCACATTATGATTATTTTCATATTTCTTTTTACTCATTCTTTCAGTGAAATAGAGTTATAGAAAGAAAAATGCAAAATTAAAAATTAGAGCAGAACAATGTTGTAAATTAATGAGACGTTTAAAAACTTTTTTAAAAGCAAGGTTCTGCATCACATGTACTTGTATTTGTTAAAGACATGTTCAGTAAGATGTTCTGAAACTTGTTTTTGCTAATTAAAGTGTACAGTACTAGGTCCCTGATCTGTGTACAACCTGCTAAGTATTCTGGTTGGTGAGAAACTATTGCTCTATATCTTCCCAAGAGGAAACAAACTGAAGTTTCTTTCAGTTGAACTCTATACCAGATCTTTAGATCCTCTAGATATGGGAAGGGCACATGCATGCCTCTAGCTATCCATGGTTTAGTATTTGAAAAAAAAATCCAAATGCAAAATAAAGTAGAAAAAAATCTGGTCATCTGTATTAAGCCTTCAAATATAAATATAAAGAAAAGCATGCTTGAAAAATAGTATTTGTATCTGAAACAGCATACCTTTGCTTTTGAACCAAACAGCATACTATCTCCATTTCTTACTACCTTCAACCATTGAGAAGCATCAATTAATGAAAAACCTTCCTGAAATAAAAACAAAAACTGTTAATGTATTGGCTGGAAAGTATAATTTAAGTGAACCACAGGGGGGGAATGCAGAACAAAAACTTGAATTCTCTTAATTCACTTCACTATCATGTAACTAGCTAAAACACCTTAAGAAACTACAGATACCGTGACTGAAATCCTATTGATTAGTGTAGCAAGTTGCAGTACAGCAGGCTCCCTGAATCAAAGTGATTCAACCCTAATGTACATTCCCCTACTTCATTGTTAGTAGAGGTTATTCAGGAGATTTGAAGGCTTTTTTCTATCTGTAATTTTTTTTTAAAAAAGTAAAAGGCAATTCAAACATAACACTTTTGTAACATAAAAGAGTAAAAGGCTATAAAGAAGGCCAACAACAAGAATGGGACTCTGTAATACCCTGTTTGATGTAGAGTCTTGTAGGAGTTGAAAACAAAGCTGTGGATTTTTATTAGGCTGCAACTGCACTGGCAATCATTTTGCTGTGATGTGATTCATAAATTTGCAGTCAATGACCACACAGGGACTTCAGCTTGATTTGAAAGTTCAGTGTTTATGCTTAAAGAGATAGAATTCACATTTCATCCCACAATCCCCTTCCTTCCGGTCCCTTCTCTGCCGATTCTTTTATGGTTCGCAATCAAGCTACTTGGTTTCAAAAGGGTTGTACAGTTGTCAAAAAGAAATTGCAACAGTCCAAAGTTCTCCTTTACATGTAGAGAAATACCATATGCCGCAGGAACATCTTTAATTTAATCTAGGTTTGCCATTGTGTCATCGGGGGGGGGGGGACTTTGAATTCACTCACTTACAAGCACAGCAATCCCCATGGCTGTGAATGCAAGGCATCCCAAACCTATCATCAGAACACCCTTTTCCACCTCCTGTTGCTGGCTTAATGCTGCTGTTGCTATACCTGATTTTCATTCCTCGGCTTTCTCCTATAGGGTGTTAAGTGCTGTCATGTGGCTAGAACAGCAATGTATCAACATCCAACAGTCTGCTGGCAGCTGATTGATGGATCGTTTATTGCAACCTTATTGCACAAACTGAAAAATATGTACCACATTGCCCATGAACCACTATAAATGTAAACAGTATATAGAAAACCACTTTACCGGATTTTTCAATAAGACCAGATTTGTAAAGAGTGGGGACATTGTTCAGGATATATAATATTTATGAAAATGAACACATACCAGTACTTCCTTTCCTCTGGATATGAAGAAATGGCCTGAAATAACTATGGTGAGAACAAGAAAGCCAGATTCCTTATTTGACTCCAAAACCTTTGTGGTAGTTAAAAGAGAAAAAATCAATTAAAGGAGTATTATAGCAATTATATCTATCTATCTATCTATCTATCTATCTATCTATCTATCTATCTATCTATCTATCTATCTATCTATCTATCTATCTATCTATCTATCTATCTATCTATCTATCTATCTATCTATCTAACTAACTAACTTTCCAGATGGCAAATTCATAGCTATCTTTTGCTAAAACCAGTAATGCATACTAGCCGTAAGAATTAGCAGGTCCATGTCCTGTTAACTATTTATACCCATGGGACTCTATGAAAACTACCGCAATGGCATGACTCGCTTGTTGTTTCTGGGATGGCATAAGTTGACATAATGGGATAAGTTGGCCACACAATCAGGACAGGAGTGGATGGATGTGCCTGGCAACTCATCAGATCACCTTGGCAATTTCCACAGCTGGAACTCTACAGAAGTATTGAATGGGATACTGGCTATAAGAACTGAATTCCTTATGATGGGTAAGAAAAGAATGTTGTGCAGCCATCCTCCTAATCAATTCTTACTAATGTATTTACATATACTATAGGCAAAATGGCAAAAATAGCCTTTTCTGTTCAAAAACTGAGCACGCAATCAGAAAAACTAATGCGTGTTCCGCAACACAGATTGTGAGAGACAATTAAACTGCATACTGTAGGCCAGATACTTTTGGTTGCTTGCGTTGGTGGAAGTATCAACTGCAGCAGCGAATTTCCACTTTAGCTACTCCTTTTGTAGCTTGTCACATGCCAGTTGCATAACTTAGTGGCTGACAAGGAATACAAGTGCTAATTCATTATTTAGCATCCACTGGGAGTTGCAATGTATATCACAGTGCCTACCTAGACTGATGTAAATTACCAATAGGATTGTGGCTACTGAGCACTATTTTAGTTTAGTTTTATTTCCACAACTTATAGCCCTGATCCAGACTGTGGCTAATGAATATAAACTGGAGTTATTTAAACAAAACAGTTTTTAAAAATCCTCTCTCTATATGAAGGAGAGCTGACGGGATAGCTCAGTGTTTTAGGTATCTGGCTGTGGAGTCAGAGGTTCAGAGTTCAAATCCCCATCTTGCCTCCTGGGAAAAGAGCCAGCTTGTGTAGCCAGTTTCACAAGTTGCACAGTTCCACCACTATGGGACCTTTGGGTAGTGGGCGGCATACAAGCTATATAAAATAAATATAAAATAAATAAATATCCCCCGAAGAAGGGAAAAGTGAACCACTTATGGGTACTCTCTACCTAGAAAATATTGGAAAAGTTTGCCATAAACTGAAATCAACATAATGATGGCACACAATTATATTATTATAAGGAGGTGATAATTGGGGGTGGGGTGGGAGGAGTGAGGGCTGAATTTTACCTGAGTTTTACCCTGAGCCCAGAACAGCTCTTATGCATGCAAGTTTTGTTTCTGGGATAAGATACATCTTGTGGCCGATCAATCCCTTAGAGCCGGCTCCCTCGAAGCTCAGTGACCTAAGCTTACCTTCCAAGAGCCTGAGGTAGCGCCCAAGCCTCCAGGCATGAATCTGCCATAACGTCTCAACGGCCATTCTGCAGCATTGAGGGAGGAAGAAGTGGCCCGTGACTGTTCTGTCATTGGATTTTGGCTTGGCATGGGCTGCTCTACTTCAGAGCATGGAGCTGAACTGCAATCAATCCACAAGCCACTGTTATCACTTCCAGTTGCCATCTCCTAGACTGCAGTGGGTGAAGAGAACAACACAAAAAGGGAAGACTTTCCGGAATCAACAAGTGAGCAATAACATTTTTTTTTACAAAATAATAGTTTTTGTTTCATTTACCAGATGTTGTACCAAACTCTTGTTTCTGTTGAAGGGGGGGGAGACCTTGTAACCATATGAAAAATGAATACATACAGATATGGCTGTAATTCTCTGTAATTCTCTGTTCTATTCTTGGTTGGCAAAAGTATAAATGCTATTTTGTTCAAAATTATGCTGAAGAAGGCTTGAAAGACTCCAAAAGATCTGGAGAGTTTTTATTTAAAAATCATTTTTAAATGCAAGGCCATCCATAAATAACTCCCAAGTTCTTTAATAAAACCTGTCTTCACTTCTGCTTTAGTTTTGATTCCTATAATAACTTTGTGACAGGATGTTACATTTGTAAATTATGGGTCTGGAACCTTGTCTATCAGTGCTCCCAAGAGGATGTTTGCTGTGTATTTTCAGAATCATATATGCTCTTCAAAATAAAACACTGAAGACAAGATAAATCCACAGTAAAATACAGCCTTCATGTTTGCTATAACATCCTTGAGTCTTAGTTCCCTTTCTCTTCTATCAAACCCATCTATCTTCTAAGAAGTGGGGAAAAATGACTGTGTTAGCAGTTCAATCTTGTCCATATCTATCCAATTTGTGACTCTACTGAATTTAATAGGATTTACTCCCAGGTAATTACACATAAGACTGCAGCCTAACCCATTTTTACATAACATCATGGATAGATAGATAGATAGATAGATAGATAGATAGATAGATAGATAGATAGATAGATAGATAGATAGATAGATAGATAGATAGATAGATATATACTTCATGAACATTACTAAAAATATTCTCAAATGGGTTTTTCGAATGATACTTTTTTATTACAATACAGTGCTTTTGTTTGTACTGGAACTTTCCCAAAATTATAATAGGAGATAAAAATCATTATCACCCATTGTCACCTGTATAAACTAACACTGACCAGAAAATTATTCTTCTGGCTCTCCTATCCCTTCCTATTTCCTATGTGTGATTTTACAGAATTTCTATAGAAAACAATACTAAACACATAGGAAGTGGACTTGTCCATAAAAGTTCACATTAAAACATAGCAATTATCTGCTGAGTCCATCCGTTTCCTCACTCCCATGGATGCTGAAAACCATATACAGTTGTACCTCTACTTACGAGTTTAGTCAGTTCCAAATGCATGCTCTTAAGTCAAACAACTATTACATAGAGCAGTCCTATCTTGAAAAATAAAAAAAAAATTGGGGTGTGTGTGTGTAAGTAGAGCAGAACACATCTAAAATTTGTAAGGCAGCAGTTAAAATGCCAACTTTTTTTTGCTCTTAAGTCGAATTGTTCTTAAGTCGAGCAGCTGGATGCCACGCGGCTTTGCCCGCCGCCCAGGTGCCCAGTGGCAGCGGCGGTGGCAAGGCAGGAGAGGTGGGGGCCAGGAGGATGGGGGCAGGAGGCGGCCTTGGCAGGGGTGGCCAAGGAGGGGGAGAAGTGCACTTTCAAAGTGCACTTTGTATGGAGTACTCAAAAAAAGGCTCTTTTTTCCTTTTTTCTGGACCTCTGGAATGGATTAAATGGTTTCCCATTCATTTCAATGGGAAACCATGTTTCGGATAATGAATTTTTTCGGATAGTGAATTGCCTCGGAGAATGCATTAAATTCGTTATCCGAGGTACCACTGTACTTATAGCACAGTCTCTGGCTGATTCTGGTAATAAATGTCAAAATAGTTTTTTTCAGATTTTTTTCCTTTTAATATTTTTAATATTTTCATGTCATGCATAAGTGATTTGGTGGGTGCCGATCTCATGGATAAAGGCAGGCAGCTGTAATTTATAAATCAAGCATTTTCTTCAGTTTGATCATGGCAAGACAATTGCTAGTTTTAACTGGCAAAAATACAGGATTCAATCAATATGCCTCAGCATCTGCAGCTAGTCACACCTGTGCAATTAAGACTTCCCATGCCACTTCTGAAAATAACTACAGTACATTTTCTGGAGATATTTTTTAGATTCCTTTTTAAAAAATCTACTACAATTCTACTAAATTTAAATTTAAAATCTAAATTTAGTAGAATTTAAAATTATGCAAAAGATAAAGAATGCTTTTTGATCAAATTAAGACTAAAATCTCCCTGGAAGCAAAAATGAAAAAAGGAGGCTACCATACTTTGGTCACATTATAACAAAACAAGACTAGAAAAGACAATAGTGCTCAGAAAAGTTAAAGACAACAGGAGGAGAGGAATGCCACATATGGTATGGATTGACTCAATAAAGGAAGCCTAGGTACAAATTCAGAAGTTGCCATAACGTAGAGGTGACTTGATGGCACCTAACATTACCACAACATTTTCTTTTTTTAAAAAAAAAAAAACTTAATTTAAAATCAAATTCCTCAATACAATACAGCTAGAAAACACCACAGTGAAATTCCAAATGTTTAAAACACAAAACACCATTAGGATAACAGAAGGAACTCTGTTGGAGAGGGGGAGTGTGTACCCTCTGGGGAGATGGGCGGTAACAAATATAAATAAATAAAATGTGTTTGTGCATCTGTGTGATAGCATATGAAAATAAGGCTGCAATCATTCTTTCCTGAGGTAAAAGGAAATGAAACCTAATCGGTCTTTAAAATTCTATTGAGAAAATGGGACTTCAAGGAAACCAAAATCCCTAACAATCTGGATTTCTTTTCAGCATTGTTTCCCCTATATTTTTGAGGCCTAGACATAATAGATATTCACAAATCCTGTGTAATTTCATTAGCTAAACAATAAAAAGACAGCTTCCAGTAAGTTTGGGCACTTTCTTATCTTCATGCTGTTTAAGAATTCACCGGAAGAACCAGAGAAGATTGAATTAGTCAAAGCTACCATCATTAACAATTGCCAAAGAAAGTGCCCTGATAAGGCCCAAGTTAAACCCAGTGTGAGGCCTTCCTACAGGTATTTCTTTGCTTAGATTATTATCCTTCAAGTTTCTACTGTTACATTTTTCACTTCCTTGACTTTGATGATCAATTGTCTTCCTACATGTTTTGTTTTTCAACTAGTTAGTAAGTCATATATTTATTGTTTATTTTGTTACATTTCTATAGATGGGCAAGGTGTTTCTGAAGGCCTCTTCAAAAAATATAGGTTTTACCTTGTCTTCTAAAGGCCAGGTAAAATGTATACACATATACAGAGTATAAGTATACGAATATACATTATATCTTCAATACACCCACTGACCAGAGGGAAATAGGGAATTGTTTTAACATAAATAACTTGACTTATTCTTGTTTTCACAATGTGACAACCCTGCACATTCCCTATGCATATTAAAAGGCCCCTTTAAAGAATGCTTCATATATGTCAGAATTCTAGCTCAGGAAAATTCAGCCCCTCACTAATTTCGTACAAATGCCATCAGAAAAAAAAACTGACATAATTCAACTTTTCTCAAGGACAGCCTGCCTAAAATGCACTTCAATGTGTGAACTTTTTGATTTGATCCTTTTTGAAAGGGCCACCAGGCTACAATTCTTTACCTGAGGAAATCAGAAAACGATCCTGGATCCTAGCTGAATCTCTGGCTCTATGAGTGCTCTCTGACCCAGCAGCTCAGCCCGAAGAAGCTGGATCAAGCCTGATATGTCCCTCAGCTGGGTTATAAACAGGCTCTCCACCCATAATATATTGCTTGGAGTTTTACACAAAGCAGATTTGTCTGTGTGATCATGTCTCACTGCAATATATCAGGGTGACAGAATGATTTACAGGCTTACACAGAGAGCCTGATCCAGATCCCGACTGAGCTATTGGCTTCTATAGCCAAAGGCTCAGCTGGGAGCCACTGTGATAAAATGTAAGTGCCATCATATTCCTCCATGCATACACCCACCAAATTGTTAGTTCCCAGTAAAGAACAATAGGATGTTGGTCATCACATCAGCTCAGCTGGGATCTTTCTTTAGCGGATTATTATAAATATTTGCTTTGAAGCTTTTAGAACTGGCATTGCAGATTGTTTCCACCTGTCCTTTCCTTCCCATCCTCTTTTCTTTTTGCATCCTGTAGTGACTGTGAGGTTGCACACTATATTGAAATAATTTTTGTTGATTATATATAAACAGATAATGGACTGATGTGGCATAATCTCAATGCTTCAAATTCTGCTTCCTTTAATGATGTTTCTTATGTTTTGTTATATCATTCTGTTTATTTATAGTGTTTATATTTATGCTTGTATTTGTTTAATTTCTGTAAATCACCCAGAGTGGCCTTGTTGCTAGATGGCACGGTGTATAAATCAAGCAAGCAAGCAAGCAAGCAAACAAACAAACAAATAGAGGAAATGAAGAAAAACTTCCAGAACACAGTCAAACAGCCCGAAAAACCCACAATAGCTATCAGATTTCAGTCATGAAAGCCTTCAAGAATACAAATAAATAAATAAATGATTTCTAAAACAATGATGATGATAATAAGAACTCCCATCCCAGCAGTAACTGGGAATAATCTTAAGCAGGTGAAGATGAGCAGATTTTATTTTTAAACTAATCATTCTGAACAGCCTTATATTCAGAGAAACCTCTTTAAAAAGGCAGGCAAGATAAAGGGCAGAAAAAGAAGCAGTGTACTCCAGCCTTGTTTCCTCTTCAGGGCAAACAAGGTTCTTCAAACAAAATGTAGTAAGAATGTTTTTAAAGGATGAAAGGATTTTGGGGGGGAAGGGGGAACAAAAGTGTACTCTAGGAATGGAAAGAAAAGTACAATAAATCAAAAAGGAAGGTCTGGCAAAGGTCAGCATTCAACTAATTTATTAGCAAGGAACAAAAATTGGAAGCAAACGTATGAAAGAAGTCCAAGAATAGATATTTATGAGAAAAGGTACTTGAAGGCCTAAGTTGCTGGAGGTTAAGTTACTAGTACAAACAAAGCAATCTGAATTTAGATACAATAGAAATGCATGAATTATAAGGTGCAACTACCAAAGAAAAAGGCACTTATACTGAATATCAGGAAGTAAATACATAATCAGAACAGAACGTCTTGTAGTAAAGCCATGTGGAATAGAATAAATAGAACACTGAAATATCTCCTTTGGTAAGGGATATTCAAATTGGAGACTTATTCATGGATAAGTGCAGTGCCCACGAAACATAAGCCAAAGATCAAGCAGGCAGTGTACTTTTCTAGCACTGATTACAATCAATGTTTCTGCATGGTGATGTGCAATGCTGTAACAACAGAATTCAGGAACTTTTGGAATCAATGCCAAAACAGGTCTTAAGCGTTGGAATTTTTTGGATTTTGTAATCTACAGCCCCCAGATGTCTGCAGAAATCCCCCCAGCCAGATTTTTGGAAGGTTTAATCAAGTAAACACGTAACAGGTGTTCTCGTCTTTTAGACTCCAGAAGCAATTGTCAATCTTTTGAGAACACAGAGGAAATGGGTATGCAAAAGTTGGTTAATAGTGTTAATACTGGACTTAGCTGCATTAACTGAGTGATAACTACCATAAGCTCATCTTGAAACCTCACCCAGAAATGTAATACTGTACAATCAGATACTGCATAATAAGCCAAATTCCTGTTGGCATAACTGTGCTTGTAGAAGAATGATAACATTACCCCCCAAGGTCAGAATAAACAGGCGAGACAGTGTGTTGGGTTGCCAATTGGGCCACACTTTATTTAAAGCTGAACGTTGCTCTTTCATCTTATGAGGGGGCTGCTGTCATACAGGGAACCATTGGCCCCAGGGTCACCAGTGGACTCTGCCCGAAGGCACTGTCAAGTGGTGGCGAGTCCCAGAGCCCCCGGATGCTTCCGTTCAAATTCGGCTTCCCCCAAGATGGCTGAGCGAAACGTTTTCCCTCACAGAGCTGGGGTGTCATAGCCTGGCCAGTCCCTGCCCCAATTGGGTTTCAAATGCCTCCTCTCTCCAGGCTCTGTGATCTCAGGATCCGTGGCGTCTGGGGGTCAGTGTGGCTTCATATTCATGCATTTGAGATTCAACTAATGCCTCAATTCGTAGCACTACCCACCTGCATGGCCGGTGCCGCACCACCAATGCCAGTGTGGGAAAAGCAAAAAATCCTTGCCCCCTTTCTGGGCCAATTGTGGGGAGCAAGGCAAAAATTCCTATCGGGCTCCCGAAGTTGACATTATGCCACTCTGCATGCAAAGAAGAAGAAGAAGAAGAAGAAGAAGAAGAAGAAGAAGAAGAAGAAGAAGAAGAAGAAGAAGAAGAAAGAAAGAAAGAAAGAAAGAAAGAAAGAAAGAAAGAAAGAAAGAAAGAAAGAAAGAAAGAAAGAAAGAAAGAAAGAAAGAAACCAAACAAACAAACAAACAAAGAAAGAGAAAGAAAGAAAGAAAGCAAAATGTTATACTGTAGTAAGAACAAGAACATTCAGACCATAGACCAACTCCTATTCCTCATTTCCAACACTGACAAGTTGATGCACTGTTCTTATGCCTTACCTTCCACTCCAACTAAACACTAAGTATATCCTATTAATCGTCACACTTCCTATACAGCACATCAATAGTGATAAGGAAGAGACAAGATGAAATAGACTCAAATGGTATAGCAACACATGGTTATTCTGAGTGAAGAAAAGTGGTAAAGGTTTTTCTTTTATGGGAAGATATAAATATATGAATGGAGAAATTTTGGAGACTTGGGTGTCTTAAAAATAATAGTTGCCAATTATAGAACTGTTCATTCTATTCACTAGACTCTACAAAACATGGTTTAAGGAGAATCTGACAAGTTAGTGCAGTTGCAAGTAAAAGAAAGCCGCACATACACATGTTTATGCATAACATCCCTTCCACTATTTGCATTCATATTTATGTTTAGGCATATATTTCTCCCAGTTCTCTGCTTCCACTAACAGATACATTTTCTGCAAATATGTTCTGTGGGCATGCTTATTCTTAACTAATACATGCGTCTAGCCTTCCACCCTGATCACAGAAGCACAGCAGTTCTGGCACAACCTGTTGTGAACATGGCCTGGAGACCATAACAATCAGCCAAAATTTCCCTCTCACTATTTGTTTTAGGATACAATTTTGCCAACTGTCAAGAAATGTACATATAGTTCATAAACTATAAGAATTCTGCGGAAAAACTGTTGTAAGCATGCAATTGCCTATTTATCTTATTTAAATGCAATGTAAAATATGTACACTAACCAATAGCTGTTCAAGAAAAACAGCATGAAAAAACATCTAAGTATCACTCTGAAAATTCACTTTAAATTATTAAACAGATGGAATCTGAAGATGTTGATATTTGCAGGACAAAATTTGTGATACTGGCAGGACCCTTGGGCCAGATAATCTTTGGGATTTGTCCCAACTCTCTCAAGTTATCTTAAGAGCCATTGTGATTAAAATTTGGAACACTGGACACAGCCATTTGTATCTAGGAAGATGAACAAAAGGAAATACAGTATACACACCCAGATGAGTTTAATAAAGGCCACAAAACTATGGCAACTGTACAAACAGTCTAGTAGACCAAAGGGGGGAGGCTTAGACATAATGTTTTCATAATTGCAACTGAATCCAAGTGCTAGTTATCATACCAGGAAAAGAGAATTTGTCAGGAAGAGTTCAATTACTATTATCTGAGTTGGAGATGATGTAGTTTTCTTTCCCCAGTGACATGAGCTATTTGTTTGCTCTGAAAATCTGTTTTTAATCTTTCTTTTTATTCATTTTTTTAAAAAGCACACATCCTTGCTTAATCCAAAGTATCAGGCCAAAATCTGTGACACTAAACACGAGCATCTCACAAAACACTGACAATGCAATCCCCTTGAGGTCACTGTGGACAACTAAAAATGCCCATGCATATGTAGTTCATCAGCAAAGTTATTTTAAAAAATCATTCCTACCACCAATCATTCCTGCCCAGTAGCGACGCCTTAGCTCTAGACCAGGGGTGCCCAAACTTTTTGTAAGGAGGGCCAGATTTGGTGGCTGAGAATGTGTCAGGGGCCGGTTGCTCCCCAACCCTGCCACCCCACTGCAAGCCCCACCCACTGACCCATAAGCCCCACCCACTGACCCCTTGCAACCCCCCCCCCGCAGCAAGGAAGGCGGGGACCAAGGGAGGGAGGGAGGGAGGTGGAAACCAAGAGAGGAAAGAAGAAAGGTGGGGAACAAGGAAGGGAGGGATGGAGAGAGGGAGGTGGGGACCAAGGGAGGGAGGGAGGGAGGGAGGGAGGTGGGGACCAAGGGAGGGAGGAAAGAAGGAAGGTAGGGACCAAAGGAAGCACAGGGAGCCGTGGCCACCGCATGGGAATGTGTGGGTGAAGGAGGGAGAGGGAGGGGCGGGCCAGCCAGCCGCGGGCCACTCAGAATGGCCTGACGGGCAGGATTTGGGTGCGCCCCCCCGGGCCGGACTTTGGGCAGGCCTGCTCTAGATTAAAGAAGAGCAAGAGGAAAGGAAGCCTGTGTATTAACTGATCATGGCAAGGATCAGAATCTAAGGCAACAATATACACAATCATAGCCAAACATGGCAGTCCTCTGAATTCTTTCTCATGACCAACTGGGTAATTCCAAAGAGCCTTGGCACCAACCCATCTGAATACCTTCCTCCTGCTCAATGCTACTGAGCTGGCACAACCTGCCCTGATAGGAATATATTTCATTATGACATCACATAGTAGAAATTTTGTATTACTATTTCATGTATTTTGGTTTTATTAACTTTTGTACCATACCACTGTCGTTTTTAAAACATTCAAAACCCACTGAAGGGAGAAGAGGAGTGGTACATCTTGTCAGAAGAATGGAGGTGTGTGGAATTGCCTACACGTTCGCATCTGGTTAGAACTCCATTTGAGAATGGCCAGTTTCTCATCAAGGAAGTAAAAGAAGTTCACAGGCAGAAGCAAATTTAATTTGCACAGCAGGGAGAAGAGAGCATCAAAGGAAGCAGACATCTTGGGCAGCAAGTTACATATAAAATTACCACCTTGCTGAAAATTAGAAAATCATCATTTTACTTACAAATTATCCTACCATTAAAGCAAATTCCATAAACTGAATTGAAGCCTAGCTGACTGCTATGGTCATAAAAAAACAATACGGACTCAACTAAGAAAATATTTCCTTTTCTTTTTCAGGAAAAACAGAAGAAATGGAGTGGAAGGATGATGAAGAAGAAATCTTTTACAAAACTCACCAGTGGAAGTTCAGAATACTTTCAAGGTGCTGTTCATGTGGCGGTTGAGAGGGAACTAAAGAGAAGATGGTATAATGGTTTGTAAGCTCTGGAATGTTCTTAAGAATGTCTGCTTTATTGCAGAGGACCCATATGTTGACGTCATAGGGACCAAACAAAAGAAACAAAGTTCTGCAGATATGAAAAAATAATTTAGAAAAATCCAGAGACAAGTCCAACCCTGAAAAAAATGTTATGGTTGCTTTGAGGTGCAAATCACAGTAAATGCACATGAATTTTCACCAGCATCCCAGGCAAAGAGACAATGGCTAATAACCTGTTAGCACACAAAGCTATGCTAAGTAGGCCTATTGAACCAGCGGGGATTACTTTAACACAGAAAATTGCTACTAGAGTAGTCCCATTTCAATCGATGAAACTTACAGTCAACTGATAAAATCCTCACTGATTCAATGGGTGCATTCGAGGCTAAGCAAAATGACTGCAGGATTTGTGGGAAAGTATATAACATTTTCTGAACTTCCTAGTAAAGCACAGTTGTTTTAGAGACTGGATCTATAAATTGGGCATCTAATATGAATGTAACAACTGATGAAGTACTGGTACTGTAATACCATATTGTAATAGCTGAAAAGCTGGCCTTTAAGGCGGACATTATTAAGCTTAAATTTACAATATCAATTCAGTAACTGATTACATAAATATAAGATGACTGATAGTATCATTTAACAGAATATTAGGTTGTTGTTCAGTCGTTCAGTCATGTTCGACTCTTCGTGACCCCATGACACATGTTAGGTACTGAACACTTAATTATTCAAAAATACTTTAGTATTTTAATTCAGTGTTCTGAAAATTGAATTGAAAATTAATAGATTATACTGTCTCCATAAATGAATGAAGCAACAGATCCTTCTGAAAAAAAATACCCCTTGAGATAAGTTGGCTTTAAGTAAATGAATTAGCAGTGTATTATTTGATGTTGTAGGCTTAAGACATGTGCATCCATACCAATAAATACTTATGAATGGGAATTGTGGAGTCTCATACAGCCACTTTTATGGTCTATAAATTTTTTAATGTACTGTTTTATTTGTACCTGTTTTGAATTATTCATGAATCATCTTGTGCCCCTATACTGGGAGAATGATAGCTTAGAATTAAGATAAATAAATACGTAAAATACCTTATAAGCAATTTCTGAAAGTACTGTAACTAACAAATTGCTCATTACACCAAAATACCTTTATATTCAATACATTACTTTAATAGCACAGTGTTTCTTGTTCCTGATTTTAATTATACTGTAAATTACACACCCTTAGAAGGAAATATTGTGGTCCAATTCATCCTGGAATATATTGACCAAGGTCCCAGAGTTTAGTTAAACATAGTCAACATGATTATCTCATGACAAGACCTCTGTATTAAGCCTGTGAATCAGCTGGGGTTGAGCTTGATAAAAACTGGTCAACTGTTTAGATATGGAGCAGAATTACAGCCTTCTAGTTATTCTCAACAGTAGTTGCAAAAGGACTGGTATATCTAATTTCACTTAAAGAATCTAATAAATAACTATAATATTTGCTTAAGACTCATTAGTATGGTTTAATGTTCACAGGCTTACTCAGGTTGATGGGCCCATAATATATAGAATTAGTAGCAGTGAGGCCTCTCCGAATAACTGGATATACTACACCGAATGCAACTGCCCATCCACTGCTGCACACTCTTATGGCAGGCCATATTAGTCTATTGTCTACTCAGTATAGTTCTATCTGTCAGAATGGCCAAAAACAAGAATTACACATGTGCAAGTTAACAATGACTAACTGTAATGCCTACTTCCTATGATGGCTATATATTACCTCCAGTATCTCAGCAATATGCCTTTTAGAATGAGTTGTTGGGGAAATTAAACAAGAAAGTAATGTTGATGATCTGCTCATGTGCTTCTCATATATATCTGGGCAGCCACTACCAAGACAAACTATTGGACTGTATGACCCAGAGGAACTTTTCTTGCATAGTTATGTAGACACCTGGGAAGATAAGGTGCATGGTGAGAAAAGAAAAGTTACTATTCTGGCTCAGGAAAATTAGCAAAGCCAAGATAAATGTGCACTGCTTCCTTCTTGGTTGATGGTAAAAGTCAAATGAGTAAGGCTAGCAGAGTTGTTCCTACTAGACAGAGTACAGTATTTCCATGCATGTCACATGCAGTAGATAAATGGTACTGTGACATAAAGCATCAAAATCTCAAGCATTCATATTGCGACAGACTACTTAGAAATCTTACATTAGATGTGTGTGCCTTACTTTTCCAAAAAAACCTTTACAATAATGTGGTGTGGAGACCAACTCTTAGATGAACACTGCCACCTTATGGTAATGTAAGTGCAAAACAGTAAGCAAATCCTTTACTAATTGACATGGAAAACACTATTCAGCAGGCAGTAGAAAATCACTTACAACATGATCTGCAGAGGAGGCCAACTGTGGCAATTTGCCAGTTTTCACCCCTGGGAACTGCTGCAGGTTGCACTCGCTGTGAGAAAGTAAACCTTTTCTGTATTTAAATACAATGTTTCTAGTTTTATACAGCTCATTTCTACAGACCCAATTACTGTACTAAAATTTTGACTAATGACATCTTGTTACTTGCAATAACATTACAGCATAAAGTAAAACAAAACTGCCCTTTACTGACATTCCACTTAATAACATTTTAAAATTGTTCAGTAGGTATTCAGGGTGTAGGATTAACTCTTTAAAATCTGATATGCTTTTTATATAGAGAAAAGTGTGACAGTGTCACACATCCCAAAATAACTTCAGCATCCACAACTTCCCAGTACAGTTCTGAAAGTCACACTCCTACCAATAATGGGTAAGCATGGTATGGGATGTGGGATAAATCCAGATCTGGGACGCAGAAGTGGGACAGAAGTCTTCAGCCTTCCTACTGAGACAAGAGACTTGGGGTTTCTGGAGGCTGACAACCTAGGAAACCGTATCAGGTCCTGGGCATTCCTGGTAAGAAAGAGAAGGTTCCCCCTTAGCTCAACCGAAACATCTGCAATCAACCTCTGCCGTCTCAGGAACCATCATTCTGAGAGATGATGGGAATGAACTTTTCCAATAGACTAGTAGTGAAAATGAAAAAGAAGAACAAAGTAGCCCATGGTACTGAGAAGGTAAATAAAGAACTGGTATTTTGTGTAAATGAGGAGTTTGCATGCCCCTTAGGCAACTTTACACATGTTCTCAAAATAAGGCTTGCTATCAGGCTACTGCTTCTAGACACAGAAGCCAAGGGCAGACAAGCAGTTGGCACTCCAGCCTACATAACCACCACTGAGCCCTGTGTGTGTGTGTGTGTGTGTGTTGCATCATTACAGTCGTGACCAACTCTTCATGACCCCATGTCCATGGAGTTTTCTTGGCAGGAATACTGGAGTGGTTTGCTAGTTAGGAAAGCTTAGATTTCCATTCAAATACTGGTGCCTGCACTGCTGGATTCCAAAGACTGGTCTGTTTACGTGGTTGCCGCAGCAACATGATTCCCAGCCAACCTGGGGCTACTGGTCCTTTATGCTCTGGACTGGGTCACTGAGAGTAGCAGCTTTGGGGCTCTTCTGCTGGTGAGCCTTGGTTGGTCAAGACTTTTGCTTCACCCAAGCTCCCGAGCATCATGAGGCAAAGAAGAATATCCAGCCGTTTGGAGTGAGTGACAAGGAGGGTTGTGGTCCCCAAGATAAAAGGTATCACCCTCTCTTCTATCGCTGTTTTAACAATTTAATATGTTTGAATTTGGATGTAAATTTACCTCCATTCATTGTGATACCTAGTGAGCAGCGAGGCACATGGGAAGCCCTATTTATTAAAATAGCACCAGCTGCACAAAATGAGATTACTGCAGTTTGTAGGAAAGAAAAATCAGAGGGGAAAAATCCAAAAAAAAATTAGGAAGGGGCAAAAGAAAAAAAAGTATGTTCCATTTTTAGCAATATATACAATACAGATAGTTTTTAAAAGGATTTTACGGAGTTGAAGAAAGAATGTAGCAGTACTTAGAAAAAGTTACGGGGGGGGGTACAAACTACTAGACTCCTCCAGCTAGCATGGTCACTAGGATTCTAGGACATATGTGCCAAACAGTAACTTTTCAATAGTCAACTCATATTTGGGGATGAGTATAGTATAGTGTACTGAGTAACATATTAGGTCTCAGGAGGCCCATTTAATTCTCTGTCTCTCTCATGGGAGCTCATTGGGGGTGTAGAACGGGTAAAATCACACCTGAAATACTTACTTTAAAAACCAATCTGAGTCACTATAAGTCAGTTCTGATTTACTGGCCAATAAGTGTAGCACTATAAATGTCTATTCCCTAAGATTTGCGTTTTTGTTCCACTGCAAAGCCATATACAGAAGTGCCCATGATTTCTGTGTAGTCTGTGGGCACAGATGGAGCCTATAATTGGATTTTAATTTGGGGATCACCCCATGTAAAAATCATGTGGATCCATGAGAATCCATCAGATGCATATTGTTCTACCACTGCAAAGCCTTGCATTTAAAAAACCATGCTTTCTGTACTGTGATCCGTGGGCACAAATGGGGTCTATAGTTGGACAGTGGATTGTGCAAGCTCCTAAATAAAAATCATTTCCATTCATGAGGATCTATGTCAGGGATCCACGCTTTTTACATCACTCTTAAATCACAACCAAAGGACCTACTACAGGGGTGCCCAAACTTTTTGTAAGGAGGGCCAGATTTGGTGGCTGAGAATGTGTCAAGGGCCGGTTGCTCCCCGACCCTGCCACCCCACTGCAAGCCCACCCACTGACCCCTTGCAACGCCACCCGCAGGAAGGAAGGCGGGGACCAAGGGAGGGAGGGAGGGAGGTGGAAACCAAGAGAGGAAGGAAGGTGGGGAAGAAGGAAGGGAGGGAGGGAGGTGGGGACCACGGGAGGGAGGGAGGGAGGGAGGAAGGTGGGGACCAAAGGAAGCACAGGGAGCCATGGCCACAGGTGACCTCTTGGAAGCAGTGATCTGTGCGACCTTGCACCCCCCAAGCTACCCAGTGGTGGCAACGGTTTGCACGCCAGCCCACCCCAAAGCTCCTTGGCGGTGGCAGAGGCCCGCTGGCCTGCCCACCCCACACCTTCCCCTGCGGTGCCAGGAATTTTAAAGATTTTTAAAAAATGGGGCAAAGGAGGGGGAGGGAGGGGCGGGCCAGCCAGCCGCGGGCCACTCAGAATGGCCTGACGGCCAGATTTGGCCCCCAGGCCGGACTTTGGGCAGGCCTGACCTACTACTTCTTTATTGTAATCTTTGGGCCTAGATGTCCCCTCTCAGCCTTCTAAAATAAGGCTGAGAGGGGTTATGATAGCTATGTTTAAATATTTGAAAGGATGTCGTATTGAAGAGGTAACAGGTTTGTTTTCCATGGCTTCAGAGACTAGGACTCAGGGCAATAGTTTCAAACTGCAGGGAAAGATTCCATTTGAACGTTTGGAAGAACTTCATGACGGTTAGAGCTGTTCAGCAGTGGAATATGCTGCCATGGAGGGTGGTGGAGTCTCCTGTTTTGGAAATGTTTAAGCAGAGGCTGGATGGCCATCCGTTGGAAATACTGTGAATGGGGGGTTCCTGCATGGCAGGGGGTTGGGCTGGATGGCCCTCGAGGTCTCTTCCAACTCTATGATTCTATGGGATTTGTCATTTGATGGTGTCTGGAAGTTGAGTCATAGCAACTGGACTTTTTTTCTGGAGAAACTGAAACGTTTTGCAGCTCATCCAAACAGCTCTGTCAGTCTGAAGAAAGCTAGTTGCGAGCACCGAAACGTTTCAATTCTCAAGAAAAAAAAATCCAGTTGCCATGACATAACGTCCAGCTAAGCTCACCTGGTTGACTGAGAACTGTCAGTCATTTGATGGTGGTTTGGCTAGGATCTCTCATACAAATGATTTCACGGATCCACTTTTCAGCCAGGGCCCCCTTGCGAACACCGCATTAACTAGAGACCAACCTACTCGTTCAAGGATAGCTTACACAACCCTACTAACCTGTAGCGTCCCGTTTTAACCCAAAACTCTCTTAACTGTTAACCTTTCAAGCGCTACAAGCCATGTGTCACTGCGCTTTACGAGCGAGACCAAGCAACAGCTTTTCCTGACGAGCGCTGCAACTCTCCTCCACCAAGGAACACTCTGCAAAGGCACCCCACGCCGGCCGGCCGGCCGACCGACCACGAGGGCTTTCGCGCTTGCGCACTGATAAGCGAACCTGGACGCGCGACACGCTCCCTTTTCCCCTTCCAGAGAACCCGCCGGAGCGAGTTTTTTTTTCCCCTTGCGCCTGCGCAAAAGGAGAAACCCGCCCGCCGCGCGCTTACGTACGGTGGGCGTGACCGCGTAGGGAGGCGGAGCCAAGGTTTGAATAAGGTGGCGGGAGAGGCTCCATTTGCTCTCGTCTGGCTTGGCCTTGAAGGGGACGGCGAGGGTCCGGGCGGCCGTTGTCGCGGCCGTTGCTCGCTCGGATCGCTCCCTTTCTCCGTCCCCCTCCCCTCCTCCCAATGGCGAAGCAGCAGAGCCGCGAGAAAGGGATCACGCTGCGGGGCAGCGCCGAGATTGTGGCGGAGTTCTTCTGTGAGTCACGCCGGGCGCGGGAGGGTCTCCTGGGAAGGCCGCGGCCCCTTCTTAGCCGGTTGACTCGGTTTACCTCCGAGGAGAGGTGCCTAAGATGAGGAGGGGAGGTGGGGACGGGGGCGTTACGAGGCCTCGTGGGCAAATGGCGCCTCCTCTGAGGAGGGAATCTTCTGCCGGACGGACGGGAAGCTGGGCTCGCCGTCGTCTCGGGTCGCTTGATTCTCGGGTCGCTTCCCTCGACCCTTCTCTCTATTCATAGTAAAAAAAAATTTTTTAAATTTAATGACCCTAAAGAGCTATGGGGATTCATTCACAAAGCGAGGCCAAGGAGGCGGAAACCGATGCTTCGGAAGCTGAAGAGAAGAAGATCCAGGTCTCCTTGGCACGGGCGGGATGGCCGTGGGAGAGAGGAAAGCGTACAATGGGGTGCAATGCGTGGGGTTGGCGCTGGGAACTCGAAATGTTCCGAATGTGCCTCGTGGCTCTAGCAGTTTTCCCAGCCCCCCCCCCAAAAAAAAGTGCTCTGTTTCTTCCTTTCCTAGATAGCAACAGTTGAGAAACAGCCCCTCTCTTGGATTATGGATAAATTACCATTCCCATCTAGGCGTGTCTCCGTCCTCCGTGCTGGAGGCGAAGTTATGGCTTACACACAAAAAATTCAGGTTGTCAGTCGCGATTTAGGAATGGGACTTCAGCCTGCGCTAAATCCCGTTGATTTAGTAACTGTACTCCAGTTGAAACTAACGTTTAGGCTTAAATTTTAATCTCCTCTGGAAAGGCAATGAATGCTTTCTAGATGAAATGTCCAGATATGTTTTATTTCTTCACATCTACGCCTTGCAGTTCCTTAAAGTTGCTACCTCTCATCTGAAGACCCGTGTAGACATGGATTTGGACAGTTTCAAAACATTACCTCACCAGATGGGGATTTTGCAGAGAACTAACTTTAAATATTTTGCATTGCGATGCAATAGTTTTGTAGTAATTTACATAGCTGTAAGATTTGAGTTCTAGCTCTTTGGGGAAATTGCATGAAGACCATATGCTGATAGATAGATAGGTTTTTATTGCAGTACAAAACCATAAAAGTCATTAAAACCAACATGATTGTGAAATTGTAGGGTTACAAAAACAATGTAGATATACTATACATAGAATATTTTATTCATTCAGAATTAAACCTGACTTTGAGGTGTATGCCAATCTACTGTGTTATTTTGTAAAACATTAGTGTTTTTTGCTTTGAAGAAAATTATCTAATTGAATCAATGCATCAAAAAGTGAGTGTGAGGCTGTGAAAATAGTTCAATGGAAAAGCCGATTTTGGCAACTAGAATTGTACCTTGTCCCATCATGCATCAGAAGTAGGAGATCATATGAAATAAATGTACATTGGAGTCTAGATCAGCAATCAACTGTGAAACCTCAGACTTTGGCATTGAGATGCTGGCTGCATAGCTTATTGACCTGGATATCTGACTGAAGAGCCAGAGACTGGGAATTTGGTTCCATGTTGTTCTCCTATGTAGTTTTGGACAAACAACACAGCCCTGGAATACCCACAGAAGATGGGTATTTTTTAATTCAGTATTTTTACCCCCACCTTTCTCCCGGGAAAAGGACCCAAGATGGCTAACACTAATGAGGAACAATATACAGTCCAGTTACAGTTAAGACATGTTCAAGTATTGACAACAGGGAATTGAGGGACATCTTACAGCATTAAAAGACAACATTACATTAAAGCTACAAGAGAACGCAAACAGTTAAAAAGTAAAATTCCATGTTAAAGTTGTGAGTGATGGAACTAACATTGAAAACATAGTGTCAATGCAATCACACAAGGTTATAAGTGGTTATAAACACAAAATCTATGTGATCATATAGATTCATATAAAAGACACATAATAGGCAGTCCATCATTCAGGGAAAGCTTGCCTGAAGAGAAAGGTCTTTGCCTGTTTCCGAAAAGACATCAGATATGGGGCAGTCCTGGCCTCTAGTGGGAGAGAGTTCCAAAGTCTGGGCGCAGCAGCCGAGAAGGCCCTTTCATGTGTTCCCATGAGATGTACCCATGAAAGTGGTGAGGTGAAGAAAAAGGCCTCTCCTGATGACTTTAACACTCAGGTCGGTTCATACTGAGAGATTCGGTCTTTGAGGTAGCTAAGGACCCAGGTCATACAGTGCTTTGTACGTTAAGGTCAGCACTTTGGATTGTACTGATTGATAGCCAGTGGAGCTGCTTTAATAGAGGTGTAATGTGATCTTTGTGCCTTGAAAACTCTGGATGAAACACTGTAAATTGGAATCAACCTGATGGCATGTACTGTTACAAGCATCTTACAATTAGGTAGTAGCTAGAAGAAAATGATAATAAACTATTTATATTTCCTTTGGATATGTTTTGGGAGACAACCTAGAGACTGGCCCTTGAACTATTTTATTTAATTACATTGCACAGCACTTTAACACACACTGGAATTGACAGCAAAATAAAAGCAGGTGCCTGGTTTGCTTTTAACAAGAAGTCATTGATGGGGTACAAAAGAACTATGATCTCTTATCAGTCCTTGGATTGTAACACATTAATATTTTTCCTTTTTCAGCATATGGCATCAACAGTATATTATACCAACGTGGGATCTATCCTGCTGAAACCTTCACATATGTTCAGAAATATGGACTTACTATGCTTGTAACATCAGATCCTGAATTAAAAAACTACCTGAACAATGTAGTGGGACAACTAGAAGGTACTATATGCAGGCGTAAACTTCATTGTGTATAGGGCTGCACAACTTCTTCACTTGAAACTTGGATGCAGTTTTATTGGGATAGGATATATACAAATCATGGAAATAGACTGTCTATGTGGATAATATTGTGAAATTGGCAGTGTTGGTTTGGATTAATTAATTTTACAAACAGTTACAGTACAATTATTTTGTAGATTTCTATTTTTAAAACATGAAGAAAACAATTTTTCTTCTAACTTCTTAGAATGGCTCTATGAATGCCTGGTTCAGCGACTAGTGGTGGTGATCTCCAGTAAGGAAACTAATGAAGTTCTTGAAAGATGGCAGTTTGACATTGAATGTGACAAAACTGCAAAGGATGAAAAGTAAGTATAGTCAATCTGGTTTCAAGCAGTGGCAAATGTAGAAGAGCATTTATATTTTCATTCCCAGGTGGTATCTTCAAAAAGGAAACTGATTGAGTAAGTAAATATTTGTCTGATGGTGATCTGGGGAAGATAGCCTTCCTACCTTTCTCTGTTTTAGCTGTACCTGACATTAGGCTTAAAATTAAATAGATTAATTTTCAGTTATGTTGAAATTTTATATCTACTACACAGCATTCCAATTCCTCTACTTTGATTAATACAAATGGATTGGATAAAACACGTTATTCAACAATACAAACAAAATCTCAGTTGCTTAACATATATTAATCTTCTTCTGAAAAGAATGAGGAAAGTTTGAGTCATCACTGCAGCAATTTGAATTTATGCCCTCATTGCTTTCAGGTATAAGAGTTGCTGTTATCTCTAAGGAAGTGATAACATGAGAAAGATGCTTTTTACTGTGAAGCACTGTTCAATCTATTTTTTTTTTAAAAAAAGATCTTGGAGCAGGGTATTCTCTGAAGAACTTCAATGGTCATATAAAAGGAGGGACTCTAAAATTTTAGGCTAAATTGCCTTGGGTAAGAATTGGTGAAGTGATGATAAAAGGATTCTGGCTCTGGGGTTTTCCCATGCTTGGTGTCTCTATGAATTATACTGAGCACAAGAGGGTATCTTGTGTAGACCATCTTGATTGTTGCCATTCAGGCTGCCCTTTGCTATACAGTGGTACCTTATAAGACAATTTTAATTTGTTCTATAGCAGGCCTGCCCAACAGGTAGACCGTGGGCTACCAGTAGCCCGCAGAGGGTTCAAAAGTAGCCCGCCGGCCATCAATAAAAAAAGTGAGGCGTTAGGTTCTCCACCCCTCCCTCCCCCATCCCAAGTACCACCACTGCCCCAGCAAAGTTCTGGGTCAGCCAACCCACTGTCTCAGCTGAGTGGGGCAGTTCAAGGCCATGGCGCAGTCCACTGTTCCCCCCACCGGCCAGTGTGCCACTGACTTGTGACCAGCTGAGTCGCTGGTGTGGAGTGGGGGAGGAGAGGGGCAAGAGGTGGGGTTGCAGGTGTGCCCATCTCCTTTGTGCAGTGACATTGCCCTTCTTCCCCCCTGGATAATTCATAACAGATTAATTGATTTTCAATGCATTCCTATGGGAAACTGCTGCTCTACTTACAATTTTTTTACTTATGACTATGTGCTCGGAAGGAATGGATAAAATTCGTAAGTAGAGGTTTTAGTGTAGTAGCCCTCAGGCACTTTGGGCCGGAAAAAGTAGACCTCAACCTGTTCAAAGTTGGACAGCCCTGTTCTATAGGGCAATTCATCTTACGAAGAATCAACTTGCAAAACACAGTTTCCCATAGGAATGCATTAAAAACTAATTAATCCTTACGGAGGGAACAGATTAATTGGTTTGCAATGCATTCCTATGGGAAGGCTTTCCCAAAGCCCCTTTATCACCGGACATCAGAATGCTGTTCCCCTTGTAGCTGACAGACAGCTGGTTTTGACAGCTCCAAGCTGTCAGGCTGTGCAGGAGCAGCCTTCTGCTACCAGTGAACCCAGCAAAGGGGGGGGGAGTGTTTCCTCTTCTTTGCCTGGGGCATGGGAAAAGCTTCCCTCCCAAACAGCCCGGGCTGGGCAAGGATCACTGGGTCCCTGCTTCACCCACCAGTTTAGTGGGCAAAGATTAAGGATTCCTTAGCTGTACTGTAGTATAATCCTGTTAACCACTGAACAACTACAGACTCCAAGATAAATCAGAGCTCCAATAACACGACCATCTTATCTGGACTGAGGTTCAAGTTTGTTCACCATCCCATCCGTGCTAGGTTGAAGCATATTCACGACTTTCAGCATCATACAGGACTACGGAAAAGATGGGGGAGGAGAACAACTTAGTTGTGCTGTTCTGTCTTAGGCCATCTGCAAATACTTTCCAAAAGCTAGACCAGTGATGGCGAATATTTTAGAGACCAAGTGCCCAAACTGTGCTTCAAAACTGGGAGTTGAGTCAAGGCTACTGGACTCAACTCCCAGTTAAACGCACCTGGATGACTGAGAATCTTCACAGACGTATTGTGATTCAAAACCCACTTATTTTTCACAAAGTGCCAGTACGGCAATTTAACCTGAATATAGTGGTACCTCAGATTACAAATGCTTCGGGTGCTACCTTCAGGAAAGTGAGGATCGAAGAGCCGGCTTTTGAATTTCCCAGAGCCACAGCACCCTCGCTTTTAGGATGCACAAAGCGGCATGGCTGGAGAGTAAATTGAGGCTACATACGAGCCTACAAACCGCTGCCTCCCCCTTGCCCGGCTCTGCATGGAGCCCAGTGGCATGCTCCGAGTGGAGGGGGGAAGTGCTGCAGCTGTAAGGAGGCGATGTTGCATGCCCTCAGAAAGGGCTTTGTGTGTCGAGCTAGACTGATAAAGGTCTAAGTAACTTAATCCAGAATTTGCTATAGCTGCATGGTCGCTTCTTGCTTGATCATGATGCTTTGAAATGGGCAAATGCTGGCTTTTTTGATATTAAAGATTGTATGCCTGGCTTTTTCGAGGGAGCATGATTTCTCCTGGGGGAAACTGTCCTTTTCCAGTCCTGTCCATCTGGCGAAAGCCAGCCACTATCAGCAAAAGTTTTGCTCACAAGTTAAATCAGATAAAAGTAATTGGAATTCATTCAAGCAGATGTGACAGACAGAACCCATGGCTTTTGCCTGCATAGGATTGAAGCCTAACAAAAAAAAAAATCCAAAATGGAATGTTCTTTATTTGCAAAATGTCTCACAAACACACTACACTGCTTAGCTATGAGTTATGTCTCCTTATTAAAAACAACAGGATTTAACTGGGTTTTAATCTTGCACAAAGGTGCAGCATTTTCTGTAACAGTATTGTGCATATAAAGCAGCTATTGCTAAGCTCCATATCTGCCCTGTTTCCACTAAACAGTTGGCCTTCCATTTGGATATAACCTGTTTTAAAGGATTTCAATCACTGACATGCTAAATGTCCCATCAGTTTATTGATTCTCTTACCCTGTCGCTAAGCAGGACTAGCTGGGAAAATATTTTCTAAAATTTGCTTAGCAAATAGATATCTATAAGTTAATTTAGTTACACAAGAATTACTGGGGGTTTTATAGAATGAAATAATATGTTCAGTGTATATTGTCAAATTTCTTGGATAATCACTACTTTTTATTGTACTTTTAGAGCGCCAAGACAGAAATCTCAGAAAGCCATACAGGATGAAATTAAATCTGTTATCAGACAAATAACAGCCACAGTAACTTTTCTTCCTTTATTAGAAACTACCTGTAAGTAATATTGTTTGACACTGTTAATAGAAGATAATGAATTGTTTTGAGGCCTATAGAAAACCTAGGTTATATACTATAGTTTAACTTAATATAGCAAAGAGCCAGAGCATTGTAAGTTTCTGTGTATTTTTAATAATTTGCAGTTATTTACATCCTGTTATCCATAGAAGGAAGACAGTTTTGCCTTGGATTCAGTTATATTTAGCATACTGATTAACTACCTAAAGTTATAGGTGAAAAGAAAAGAAACAATTTCAGATAATGCGTATCATGTGGTTGAATTTTTGTAAAGGTCGATCATGATTTGAAGTACAGAAACAGGTAGAGAAAGGGCACTATATTCCCATAATTCTTCCCTATCATTTCCCTCAAACCCAGTTCCTTATTTCCAAGTAGGTTTTCCACATAACAGACAAAATCCATTTTCAAGTGGAATACTGTCGAGCTCGAAAAGGTTCAGAAAAGTGAAGCTAAAACCAATATGCTACCTACAACGAATAGTCTGAAAAATTCACCTCTTTTGTTCAGGGGCAGAAGGGGGAGGGATTAATATATTATATTGTAACACTAATACCTGGGAGATCCAGTGGGGTGTGGGGTATCAAACTAAGTTTAGGAGACAGGAGTTCAAATGCCCAACTGACCATGAGAAGTTATTTGGGGGGGGGTGACAATGGGGAATCAGCCCTTGAATTACTCACATTGCAAGCTATTGAGCGTCATTAAAATCAAACAACTTACTTGTACGAAGCACCAAGACTTCACAATTGTTTAGGACTTACAAGTGTATAAGAAATTCATTGTAGAGGCATGATTCACAGTAAAGATTCCTGATGTTGAAGTCTGAAAGGTGATTAATGTCTAAACCTTAGAGAAGCCCTGCTGATGTTGCTCCCTGAAGCTATGAAAGCTACAAGTGAGTAGAGATACGTGTTCCTCCTTTATGTTTGCTGGTCTCCCATCCTGTCCCCCAACCTTGTCATAGTAGTAAGTCTGAAATGATCTGTTATATTTGATTGAAAGTTGGACCTTATGTGCTGTTCTACTTGTATTCACTTGACCATGAGTAGAATACTCTTCAGACTCTGCTACTAGGTACCGTAAGATTACTGCTTGACAAGTTGAGATCCACTTGTATATCCTTCTACCTACTTACAGCTGTCAATATTTTCATAGAATGAGGATGGTACTTTCCAATGAAATTAATCAGGAGATTCATGAGACTAAAGGCCTATTGTTCCCAATCATTCCCCTTGGGAAGAAGGTAGTAAATGAAAGAGCTAGCATTCCAACTCAAGATTTCTAGTTCACTGCTTTAATGCTAATCTCGTTAAATCAGCATGTGTGCGCATGGTGTCTCTTTAGGTAGAACCCTTAGAACTAAGTAATGAGTAATGTCTTATCATTTATTATTTGCTGTAGTATCTTAAAGCTGAACCTACCTATTTGTAGCTGATGCTGAGGTTTAAAGTGCATGTTTCTGTTGACAGTAAATATTCTACCACTCAATGGATTTAAAAGTCAGTTAAATTTCATGAATGTCTGAATTGCTGAGATCACCAAATATTATCATCTGCTAGTGTAAACAAAATATCTAAAATGTACTTACCACCAATATAAACAAAATAATCTGTTTGGTTTTTTATAGGTGCATTTGACTTGCTAATTTTCACAGACAAAGACTTAGAAGTTCCAGAAAAATGGGAGGAGTCAGGTCCTCAGTTTATTGCTAACTCTGAAGAGGTCCGTCTTCGTTCCTTTACTACTACTATACACAAGGTTAACAGCATGGTGGCCTACAAAAAGGATGACTTTCCCTGACTCAGCAAACATCAATGGACATAAATGTTATATTCTAAGTACTTTCCAAATCCTATGATCGTTTTCTGTTCCAGGCTGAATGCAAACAGCAAATGTCCTTTGTACATCATATTTTGCAATCAAAGGTGCAGCCCTAAAGCAGAAGAGCTGTTTTACCCTAAGGTATCTTATACAAAAAGCCAAATTCCTCCAAACGAAATTATGAAAAAACAAACATCTTCATATGGATCTGGTAAGAAAAATTTAACAATAACATAATTTTGCTTTTAAAATACCAGGTAGGTTATTTTATTAAAAGCATCTTATGTGGATGTGTTGCTAAGAATCTCAAAACCCTGTTCTAATCTCTGTAAAAGAAACTAACACAAGTGTATGTCAAGTGCCCTTTTATATCCTGTTATTTTGTACAATAAAGATTTAACTGTAATATACATTAAAACTTGTTGGTCTTTGTTCAGTTTGTAAACCGCCCAGATTAGTCATGTAGCTAGATGGAGCGGTAACAGGGCTCAACTACTTCCTGATAATCTGAATATCTTCCACAAAATACTATTATGAAGTGGTATTTTCCTTCACAACTATCAGGTCTATCAGGACAAGGCTCAAAGATTAAAACTTAGTATTTTTATATTAATACACAGTTCTGTCTCCTAATAAGGTTATTCCTTATGGTTGGTCTTTAACCCTTTTGGTATTGCTGGGACATGCAAGTCCCAGTAAGCTGATTTACATAGTCAATAATGAAAGAGTTAAGTTACCAAAACACCCCCTCTTTTTTTTTGCTTTTCGCTTTTGGAAAGGTTTACAAAACCAGAATTGAACACCAAACATACATCATAAACTATTGCATGTGTGAAATTCAGCCATACATTACTGTATCGTGAAGCCTGGCGTGAAAGTTTACTACGTGAACTCTGTATATTACCTCATGTCTGAAAAGATATTAGACTTGTCTATGAGACCACAAAAGCTCACATTAAAATATTACTGTCTTGAAAGTATCACAGGATTATTTTCTTTGGGTTGTGCCTGATGTTTGCAAAGACTATAACAGCTAGTTCTTCTAAAACTTCAGCTTTCAGGCTCTAGGTAGGTAGTCTCCCATCTAGGCAGGGCCAGGTCAAGGTTGCTTTTTCTCAGTAAAAGGTCCCAAACATCTTTCCATCACTGATTCTAAGCAGGAAAGTACTTAGAAACCAGTGTCTGCAAAGAATGCAGAGGAAAATAAAGTCAAACATGAACCAAGTTCAACTTCATATATCAGTACTTATCTGCAAATTAGAGGAGGCACAACATCCATTCACACAACTGAAGCCTTTATTAACCCCTCAGTACAAACATGCTAGTTTTTTTTTCCTGGAGGTCCTATACTTGCATCTACCCAAAATAATTCACAGGGGTTAATTTCCTATTTTGCCACTAGATGCCACTCATTCTACAAACTCAGGGGAACTGTATGTCTATACACTTCTAATTCCACTTTTGTGTTGGGGCTCGACATGAATGTCTGGATTCATATAAGGGCTGTCCAGCTTTGAACAGCCCGCGGTCTGCCTTCAGCTTCCAAACGTCCCCGCAGTCTACTCTTAAAGCTCCTGAACATCTCTGCAGTCTAAGAAGCATGCACTTTGCCAGTGCTCCAAATTAGGAGGGCGGAAACTTGGCAGGAAAGGGAACACATCTGGACCAAACATCCAGGTGGGCGGATCAGGAGGGTGGCGGAGACCTGGCAGTCTGCATCAAACGGCCCCACAGGCTACCAGGCATCTGTAGTCAATGTGTTGTGCAGGCCTGATATAAGGGAAGAAGAGCAAGGCTCAAAGAGGCCAACAGAAAATAATTTACTGCAACCTGTCATCTAAGGTGGTAATGATTTTTGTCACAGTAACCTATATTTCTATGCTACAAACTTACTCTCTTGAAATTAAAAACAAAAATATGTAACTACATGGAGAGGCAATCTCAGTTCCAAGACAATCACTGATAAGCATGGCGAAGCCATCAAACCAAGAGATTTTCACCAGAACTTCAATTAAAAAGGAATTACAAAGCAGTGTGTTTGTTGTGTTGTTACAGTTGTGACCGACTTCGGGACCCCATATCCATGGAGTCTTCTTGGCAGGAATACTGGAGTGGTTTGCCAGTTCCTACTCCAGGCACCTACAGCACCTGGTATTCCTTGGAGGTCTCCCATCCAAGTACTAACCAGGGCCGACCCTGCTTAGCTTCCAAAATCAAGCGAGATTGGCTGTGCTTAGGGCATCTAGGCAGCTATATAAAGCAGTAGTACAAACTAACTCTTCCCTCAAATTGTATTTGTTTATGCAGGTTACTTAGGAATACTTTATTTCTAGGGCTGCAATTTATCCTGTTAATATTCCATGCCCTCAAAGTAATATACCACTAGTGAGCCTTGTGGCACAGTGGTTAAATGCCTGTACTGCAGGTAAAACTGTGCTCATGACCTGGGGTTCAATCCCTGATAGCCGGCTCAAGGTTCACTCAGCCTTCCATCCTTCCAAGGTCGGTAAAATGAGTACCCAGCTTGCTGGGGCAGGGTTGGGGGGCAATGTGTAGCCTGCATACTGTAATTAAAACTGTAAACCGCCCAGAGACTACTGGAAGTGGTATGGGGTGGTATGTAAGCACCATACTTTGCTTTTTTTCTTTTTTTGCTTTTAGTGATGTTTCTAATAATCACAAAAAATAGTTCAGTCAATTCCCAAAATTGCACACATCAGGTTAGAAACGAAGTCCTGCAATAAGCACAAAATAATAGCTTTTATTTGATTTTCATCTAGTAAAAACAGTTGAAGGCTGACACTGAAATAGGCATTTTATAGAACTACAAAAGCAATATGTGAATCTAACTGAAAACATTAAGTCATCAGCTGGTCAAGTAGGGTAAGGGAGAGAAGGTAAGACATCCTGCTGTGCTCACTTGAGGTGCTTAATAATTTCTCCAGCCTATTGCCAAGTACATTCTTCTTTAGACTACAACACTACAAAAATTAACCAAGATGCCAAATAGTTCCACTTTTGTAGTTCAAAAGTAAATAATAAAATTGCATACAAAATACTAGCATTTCAACTCTTCCCAATCATCTTTCCAAGTATATATTAATCTGAGACAGGATGTTAAAATAAGTGGCATTCTTGACATTGTAGGACTGATTTTGCAGTTCTTCCATTCAAAGAGGGTCACGATTTGGTTAGGACAATTAAGTACATCTTAAGAGTCTTCTGATTCACAAGGTGTAGTTCCTCCATCATTTGTCTCTTCATTCCAGAGAAGATGCCATGCAGAGTCACAGGAATCTAAAGAACAGATGTGTGTATCTCACAGAGTACAAATAAATATCATCCAGAACACCCTCCAAAAACAAAGATCAGCCTGAAAAAAAGAATATAGTTTTTTTTTTAAAAAAATGGAATTGTTACAATTCTGAATAATAAAATCTGGGAAAGCTGGAGCAAAAAGTAAGGGGCAAATAATACATGTTTATGAGTGAACTGAAGATAATTAGGAAGCACAATAACTAGTACAATTAATCCACTACTGTAGAAGAAGACCATGCATTAAGGGGACCCCAAAAAGAAGACAAAATACAAGATTTCATTAAAAATCCATCAAATGGTGCAATGCTAAACACAGCTTGAAATTAAGACCAAATTTCCGCTCAATGTAACAATCTATATCAGTGGCGGAGAACCCTTTAGAGACCGAGTGCCCAAACTGCAATTCAAAACCCACTAATTTTTTTGGAAAGTGCCAATATAGTAATTTAACCTGTATACAGGTGGCTATGAAGGGTCAATGTCGGGTGCCCACAGAAAGGGCTCCGAGTGCCAAAGGTTCGCCATCACTGATCCATATTGATCACTATATTTGAAATAAACTAACTTCTGAAAAGGAACTGAAACTTTTTGCCCTATTTATATCTTCTACATACAAATCATTCGGATTTATACCATGTACAGATAATTGCTCCTTTTCTATATAGCTTATTGGAGGCTTTCTAAAGTCCTGAAGCAAAATAAAGTCCTGAACTATCTATCAGTTTGTCTTACATAGGGTCTGACCTGCATCTTATAGTCAGCTTTTTGCTGACACACTACACTTAGCTAAAACTAAGCTAAAACATTTCATCAACAAAAACTGAACTTCCAAGAATCTGATATCACAGCACCCACCTGGAATTAGTTCAAATGACGAATTAGCTCATTGATCCCAGCGCCCCGAAATCCAGTATCGCCTATCTCTTTGTGGAATCCTATTTTATTACGGGCAGCATGGCGAGCTACTGAAAGGTGGAATGGCCACAGAAAGTTGTTGATTTCGTGGAAGTGCTTCCCAGCTGAGTAAATTTCATGAATAAGATCTTCCAGACAAATGATACCATACTTTCCTAATTGGGCGAAGAGAGAACACTGTTTAGAACAGTAATAGCATCTGACCATCTACTAAAAGTTATGAAGCACAAACTGCCCCTCCCTCAAATTAAAAGTCCCCTTTACCCCATTTAATTTCTTACCCAAATGCTCTTCTATCAGGATGTTGTCTGTCAGAGCAACCTTTTTATTTTTGAGCTTTGCATGGCCTCGTTTCAGGATCAATTCTCGAACAGATTTCAAGTTGGGATAGCTGTGTAAATATAAATGTTGTGCAAGTATTTAAAATAATGCTAAGCTTCATATATTGCAAAATGTTTCCAAATTTAAAAGCAATCCACAAATTGTTCTGTGTTTAGCATCCAAAAAAGAAAGCACACTGCTAAAAATTTTGAACTTTCATTCTTCTATGCTGAGAGACAATGAAACCCTGTTGTGCAATTTTATCCTACATAAGGCATAGATGACTGGCGTTTCTGGAAATGCATGTCTTCTCTTTCCTCCCTCTGTTCCGGAGCTTCCAAAGGCTTCCCATGACGAAAGGGATCCTAAGGAAGCCTCAGAATCTTAAGAGAGGAGAATTGAAAACTTTTAATTCCTGGAAAACCACCACAGCTGAGGAGGTCATCAGCCTTATGCAGTGTAAAGCTGTGTAACAGGTTTTCAGGCAGGAAGTCCTGCCACCCCAATTCTTACAAGCTAATTATGCTTAATTAAAATATCACACTATCTCCTATACAGCACTTAGGGCATGGACAACTGTAAGATAGCCATTACTTAAACTGTTCCAAAAAGCAAATCAAGTCCATCAGAATCATCCAAGAAACTGATGATAAATCTCATACCTAAGTCACCTCATCTGAAAGAAAAGAATTCACCACTACTCCAAATCTCACAAGTACAGTGGACCCTCGTATAACAAACAGTTTGTATAACATAAAATCTGTACAACATTAAAAAATTCGGCGATAGGGGAAATTTGCTTAACACAATTGCCTATGGGGAAAATCCGTACAACAACAAAAATGGGATTACTCCGTTTTCAATGCATTCCTATGGGAATTTGTATAAAAGAAAATTTGCTTAACATAATTTCATTTGGAACGAATTAATTCCTTTATACAAGGTACCACTGTATATTAAATTATTAGCCTACCTCATACAAATATTAAATAGTCAGATATACATTGTTTCACATTGTTTTGTTGTACAAAAGGGCCCCTGTGTTAGGCAGGATTTACTCAGAGCATATATAGAACTGTAGTCTAGAAAGAAATCCTAACACTTCAAGATGTGCTTAAGGATGCACTCTTAACAGTTTAAAAGCTCCACACCACTTAGACATCTGTAAATTGGTTTGATTTTAAAACTGTATCTGGTTCTGTGTCTGGTTGACAAAACAAACATATTTTAACTCTGTCTCCTGGATCTATGAACATATACTACTATTAAGCTGAACTGTCTCTCCTAGTCTATCATTGATTAGATTTCCCAAAACAGTTTTAGAACTGAAGAACATTGCAATAGTGAGGATAACCTCAAGGAAAAAAGCTGTTTCTGGAGTTTTGGTAGGTGATAGGCATGGTTTTATCAAAAAAGTCTAATTATTATTATTTACAACAAAAAGTCTGTGTAAACAATACACAATATACCACTGTGAACTGCTCCAAAACAGAACCTCATACTGCTTGACAAAATGAAAATTCACCTAATTCAACAAGGAACATAATTTGAGCCACACTTTGCTATATAATAAATTAACAAAGGTACTTGCTTTTCCTCCTTAATGAAATTATATATAAGTAGAATAAGAGAAACATTTCCGGTTCTGCAATGCAACAAAAATGATGTATTTGGATCAACTTTCTCTGTAATTTTCCCCCTTTTGCATGGGACTTCACCCCCACATGTGTGAATCCTCCACATGCATATTCTGTTCCAATCAATAAAAAATAGCTGCAAGTGTGCAGGGGAGGAGCCCTGCACAGATGGAGACAGATGTGCACGTGTTCCTTAGAGGGAACCTTGTCCTGGATAGATTCATCATGTTTTAATTCAACACCTCACCTTCAACCACACAAAAACCAAAGATGTACTAACCCCCATGCCACATAGGGCTCCACTATTCGCAACAATTTTAGGGTTCCTGGTGACAACTTGACAAAAGTGCCACTGTAGATTTTTCTAAGACGAAGTCTCTCTATCACATGCCGTACTCGTACACTCACCCCTTTAATACTAAAATAAAATGAAAAACGTATCAGTATTCAAAGTTTCACTTTAGAAAGATCACATTTAAAAAAACAATTTACTCTGCATTTTTTCAGGAGCTAAACTAAGTTATAACAAGGTTAGTCTAGTAATAGTCTGAGCCACGGTCTTCTTGAAAGGCCATATCTAAGGGCCATATTTCAGGTTTGTAATGACACCACTTAGTGGACTGGTGAAAAACAAAACCAGAAAGCACATGCTGTATATTTAACACTGAAACATAATATCCTTGCTTTAAAAAGGCAGATGGCAACTTCCAATTAGTGCTCAGTTCAATAATCCTTTGTGTTTTTACAATTCAATAGTATTGCGAACTGATTTGAAGAACAAGGTCTTGATTACTTTAAATATTATCCCCACTCCACCCAGCCCCAAACCAACACAAATAAGAATGTATGAGCAAAACACAGTGAGACAGATTACTAAATAACTACTATCACAGCTAATCCACCACCATCTTACTCTGCAATCCGTACAACAAATGCCAAACTGTGTCCCTCAGGCATAAGCAGTGCTCCAGGTTTGTGTTCCATGCGCCGCAGGCGGACATCATCTCTGAGTTTCCGATGTGAATCACGCAAAAATGTCTCAAGGCGTTTGAAGGTAATCTGTTTTCCTTTCTGGTGCTGAAGTAAAGCAGTAAAATACCTTTACTTTAGTCGCTGAATCATGACATGAAATATCACACTGGCTCTTAAACTATAAACTGTATATTACACAGAGTTTTGAGAAACTAAATAAATGCAGTATGGGAGGGGCAGAAAGACAGTAGGAGCAGCTCTTATTGTCAAAAGGTGGAGCTATCATACACAAAGCTACTTCTGCTAATCCCAAATAAGAAAAATCATAGAATAGTGAAGGGACTTATAAGGCTATCAAGTCCACCCTCCTGCTCCACGCAACCTGATCCACGCACCTTACACTTGGTTTAACCAGCCCACACCTAGTTAGGTTGCAAATCAGGATATCATGGGGGACTTTGTCAAAAGCGTTGCTGAAGCTGAGATATATTACATGTATAACATTCCCTCTGTCTACCAGGGAGGTTACCTCAGTAAAGGATCAATATACCTATTTATACTTCTTCCTGCACTGATTTTCATCAGCCAAGTTCATCCTGGTTCTAGTTTTCTAATAAACTTGTTTTCCTTGAACCTACTAGACACAGTGGTCATGCTTAAGGATACTCATAACAGACCTCTCACACACTGTATTTTGAATTTAAATAAGTGTGCAATTGGGGCTTGGTGGCTCAGCAGGCTAGAGTACTGAAAACTGTTGGCTACAAAGTTAGCAGCTCAGCGGTTCAAATCTCGAGTGCCACACAGCAGGGTGAGCTCCTGCTGTTAACCCCAGCTCTTGCCAACCTAGCTGTTCAAAAGCATGTAAATGTAAGTATATAAACAGGTAGGGCTGTAAAAAGCGGGAAGGTAAAACAGTGTTTCCTTGCAGCCATGCTGGCCACATGGCCACATATTTGCACAACAATGGCTCTTCGGCTTGAATACAGATATTAGCACTGCCCCTAGAGTCGGACACGACTAGCACACCTTTTACCTTAAGTGTGCAATGCCCTCCCCAAGGTTATGACTCTCCTACCTTTCTCTTATCCAGCAATGCCTGCTTTGCTTGGGTGGCTTTGATTGCCTGATAAGCTTTCCTTTTCTTCAGCAGGTTTTCTGGCACCAAAGGTATCTTCCTTTGTGGTCTAAAAACAAGAGAGGTACAGCTTCGATGCAAGGCTAAAATAATTTTTATTTGCCTTTTTCTGTGTGATCCGGTTGGCTGTGATTTACAGAGACCTGAATAAGGTTTTTGTGGTATGTGAAATATTCATAAAACAGATCTACCTTGCCAGAGACACCCCAAGTAAATTTCCATGGCCAAGCCAGAACTTGAACCTATATGTCTGGAGTCCTCATCTGACAATCTTCCCACCACTGGCTGGCAAACGATCAGAATCCATTTTTTCATCCATTATAGTATATAATAATATCCCACTGACATCCATGATACTCGATTTAGCAATGATTAACTTAACATGGATTCAGAGATGACTCGATTTGGCTTCAAATGTTATAATTTGGTAAACGATACCCTATTCAGGTATCCAACAGAACACTACTGGTAATTTTTTATCAAGAGGTAACTATTGATTGTCTATTTATTGAGCAGGCAATAAATCAAAGTTACAGGCTTTTTTGTAATGTTGCAAAAGCTACCTTCACAACAGATACAGAACGATGCACAAAACAGACTATTTTGAAATTTAAAACACGCATTTTTCGATCCAAGCCCTCGATATTCGACGCCCTCCCTCGCTCTGCATTCTTTCCTCCGGTTATCCCTGTACACGCCGCCTTGGAAGGCTTTCGAGAAACAGCAGCTCCCGTATACTACCGCATTCTTCCCCCGGCGACGAAGGACCGCGTATGCCCTGTCGCAGCCATTAGTCTTAGAAGTCTCTGACCCACCACTTCCACCCCTGAAGCCCGTCAGAAGGCCACCCTCTCCGAGGATGGACACAGATTGTCCTGCCACCTTCTTATTCCCCCTAAAACTTACTCAGGCGCCGCCATCTTGTTTCTCCACCTGGAGCCACTGCGCATGCGGCTATTGGCAGCCTCGCCCCAACAGGAAGAAAATGCTTCCTGCCCTCCAGCGCATGCGCGTACTATCCATGCTCGTTCGGCGAACGAAACGAGGTTGCAGGACTACAGCCCCCAGAATTCCCCCAAAAAACACATGTTGCCTTCGTTGCCTAGGAAATCATCGTCCTAAAACACAAATATTCGTACCTCTTTTAGACCGGTTCGGCTTTAAAAAAATAATCTCATATTCTTCTTGCAAGTAACTGTCTGATGGCATAGATATAAAAATTGTAAGAACAATTGAAGTAAACGGAGAGGAGACTTCCGGTTCCACTTTCACAGTCTCTGTGCAACAAAAATATAAGAGCCACAAAATAATTATTTGGAAATGTTGTGCGTATCTGTGATACATCAGCAACGTGGTCACCTTGGGCGGAATAAAGCCTAGATAAGAATTCTCGTTCTTTTAAGTCAGATCTTATTTTGTTTGAGAGAGAGGGAAACTTAAAAACTTCAAATATTTCTTCCAATAGCAATAAACGCAATTTACCCTGCGTTGTTTTGCTTGTGAAAGTCGACACAGAGCATGGAAGCAATAAGTTTTTCACAATAAGTGCGTTGCAGAAGTACTTTCCAAAGCAAAGTGATAAGTGTGAAGTTTCTTTTTGTGTGTGCTCAGTAACTTTTTATTATTTTTAAAATTATCCAAGGCATTTTCGGAGTCCATCTGAGTGTCATTTTACATTTTATGCTGTTTATGCCTTAGCTGTAATGTGAGGATCTCCCCTCACAAAAATGATGATAACAGGAAATTATTTGGACTGGGTTGGTAGAAAGATGCATGACACTAGCTTTGTGAAAGTAGTTTTCAGAACTCTTAATATTCTTCCTGCATCAGGACGGGGCATTGTAGTCTCTTGCAATAAAATTTTATTGCAGAATGTATACAGAACCAGACTTAAAATGTAGACATTTGGGCGCATTGATCAGATTGACATGCCAGACATGCTATATCAAAGTGGATTGAGAAGCTTCTGAATTGCTAACACATAGCATGCACCTTTCACTTTGCTCCAGAGACAGTATAGTATATGGGTATATAAAGGGGGAAAATACAGCCCATTGTTTTTTCAGAGGGAAAAAAAGAAGCAAGACACCATGGAGGGGAATGACATGAGAGTGGCTACAGACTGAGAAAGGATTAAATGGTACGTGTGGGTCTGGACGTAGGCATATTATCCATTGGAAAATATGCTTTCATATTTCAACTACATAATGCATATAGATTTTTGATTTTTACAGGTAGAAATGACTAGGACAAAGATTGTTCCAAAAAAATCTATTGCTTACTGGGGGAGGGGCCCCTTAGTCTATGTAACTTGCTGAAAGAAAAAGCGTTGTCCAGTGCCATTTTGTATTATGCAGAAAGCACAAGTGAAATACTCTGATGGTCCATGTGTAGACCATATATAACAGGAAACCATTACAATTCTTAGTGGTTTCAGGAAATACAAGAGTTGGACATTAAACACGTCAACCAACCCTAACCACCCCACAGGGCTACCTGTACAGGCAACTTTCAATTGCTAGAATCATCTTGCTTCATATAGTAAATCACATTAGAGTTGCTTGAAATAATTGGATAAGTAGGGATTTGGTGAGTCAACTCCTTTTCAAGTTCCATTGATTCAACTGGGTCTACTTTAGGTGTAAGTACTTTAGCATATTGAGTCGCAACTACAGTAGGCCCATTTGAATCAATGGAACCTATGGAGGAATTGACTCACCAAATACCCAATGATTCAATGGACTTACTCTAGTGTAGCTTCCTACATTAAACTACAGGATTTCTAGCAGTATGTTGGAATTCTCATGGGTTCTTAATGCAAGGGGTTTGTTACTGTTTTTCATCTTGGTTTATGAAAGTTATATCCCCTTCCCAGACTGCCTCTAGGCTAAATGAAGTCATATTAGATCATACCAAAGGCCTATTTAGCCCAGCATTTTTTCCACACAATGACCAACCAGTTCCCCATGGGCAACTTACTCTTGGGTAATTCTATATATACAAATACCAGGCATGGTATGTGTATTAAGTCCTGTTGAAACACAGTAGGCATTGAAATAAGTAACTGCTTTGCATCCAGAACCATAGCAAATGTCCTCAGAGAGAGTTGTAGATCAAAACATCTGGAGAGGCCCAGATAGGGGAAGGCTGGAAATATTGTCAGTTTATTCATTTGAAGCTTTAAGAAGAGATTAATATGCACATTCACTCTCTCTCACACACACACTAATAGCAGAGTTGGGAATGAAAGACATACCTTTGTGTAAGCAGTACACATGCTTCAATTTCTCATTTTGCCAAATGTTATAAAAACAGTAAAGATAGATTTTCCTTCTAATCCATGTCCAAAGTTCCCGGACATGTTGAACTACAGGATAAAACCACAGTGGCTTTCCTCCGGTGGGAAGAATCACTGGTAAGCAAAGCTAACAGTGCTCTGTAGAAATTCATGTTGATTTGCCCCCAGTACTGCCAAGATTCAAATATGTCGGTTTTAGTGTTTTAGTGTCATGGGAATATTTTATATTGATTATTGATATTTTATGTTGATTAAAATAAAGTATTTCACTTATGTTTTTAAAAATTCTTCTTCTAAGGACCTTAGAGCAACATAAATGGATTTTCCTACTTGATTTTCACAGGATCCTTCAGAAGTTTTGGAGAGGGTAACCATGTTACTGTTTTCATGAATTCCAGGTAAAGTCAAAGAAAAAAAAAACAAAATAAAAGACACAAAGCATGTGGCACCTTAAATACTAACTTTCATATTTCAATGTAATGTTTTGCAGACTACACGCCCACTTCTTCAGACATATAGCAGCAGAATAAGGTGTGCAATATAATATGTGATGGGATATATATTTCATACCAAATATTCATTGGCTGTAGTATCTGTATTTGCATGTCAGCTAGGGTCTTTTATTATAAATAAACTTATACACTCCTACCTCTGTGTTGCAGTATAGATATCACTGCTTCTGTAACTGTCATTATTAGAGATGGGCACGACTTGGCGGAATTCCCGTTTCCACTTCCGTTCCTCGTTTCTGTTACGGAACGGAAACGGTAACGGGAATTACTCCGCCAGAACTCGAAACTCGAACCGACTAAAGAATAATTGGGTCTGATTTGTCGTGGTCGTTCCTGGCATTGTGGCGATCCCGCGATGCCAAGCGGCACAGAAAAAAAGTTTTTAAAAGTAAAAAAAAACACCGATTCCCGGCTAAAAAGCAGGCGAAAATATGCCTGCCTGAGTGAGGGCTCAGGGCACCTACCAGAGGGGTGGTTGACCCCCCCTCTCCTGTCCTGGGCTGCTCTGGTGGTGGGGGAAATCCTCGTCATATTCGCTCGCAAGTCGCAACAAGCACCGGACTCGCCGCCGGCCGCTGCAATTCAAGCGGAAGCGGCACAGAAAAAAGGTTTTAAACTCCCCCCGCCATTCCCGGGCCAAAAAGCAGGCGAAAATATGCCTGCAGTGCAGAGTGCACCTACCAGAGGGGTGGTTTCTGGGGGGGGGGTCCCGGCCTCCCCCACTCTCCTGTCCTGGGCAGCCGGACTCGAGTCGCCGTGCCATGCAGTGCGGGCGGGGGATCCAAAATGGGGCGGCGACCGCAATTTTTTTTTTGAAATCATGGTCCAAAAACACACAAGCACCACACAGAAACATGCGAAAATTGCTATTTTAAAACTGCCAGAATTTTTACAGTAGCAGCAGTGGGTTTTTCTTGCAACAAAATGTCTCCTCTTTCCTCTCTCCATTTATTTTATTTTATTTTATTTTATTTTATTTTATTTTATTTTATTTACACCTGCGCAATGATGGGCTGGCCAAGGGAGTGACCATGCAAATTTTTGGAGCCATTCCACCAATCGCATGGCCACTTGGCCAGGTTGACCACAGAGACTTCTGGGATGTGCCAACCAGGCATAAAAAGCCCACTAACCGTAGCCCGAACCCTAACCCTAACCCAGTAACCCTAACCCATACGCCAGTACACTGTCCTTCTAAGTGGGTCAGAGAGGCCCCCAGAGGTGCACCCCAATACTCACCCTAACCTCACCCGTAACTAGCCTAACCCTAGCCCTTGCGCTAACCCTGTTGCCTAAGCCAGATCTGTACTTGCATTGCACTAGCAAGTACAATTCCCTTCTTAAGTGAGACACAGCGGGTGCAGAAAGAGTCTGGCAGTCCGCCACTTGTGGCTCTGGGTGACTCCTGCAGAGGCTTGGCTCGGCCGGCAGCATGTGTGACATCATGCAAACCATGCCCCCGAGGCCTGACTGATGCAGGGAAGGCAGTATGCACCCCAAAAAGAGGGGTGCCTCTGCCAGTCTGCTGTGTCTCTGCGTGCAACTGGGTATGCAATCATAGCCATATGGCTATGCATGCATGCCCTTTTGCAGCAGGTGAGGAGAGGAGACCCCCATGTATGAGGGGTCTCCAGGAGCCTGCTTTCCCTAGCGGGTGAGGATAGGAGGCACCCACCCCCCAAAAAAGAGGTGCCTCCAGGAGCCCGCTACCCTCCCCAAACCAGTTTAACGACAGACAAAAAAACGAAAAACGAAACAACAAATTTTTGCGAAGTTTCACAAAAAACGGAAACGAGCCGACACAGGCCGCCTCCGACACACGACAACTCGAAAACATCATTTTCCCTAGTCGTGCCCATCTCTAGTCATTATACTGTTCATTACTCAATCCCCATATTGTGAGAGATCAGAAGTAATGAGACCATCAGTTTTCATCAATTGTGGAGTTTTGCTGTTTGTTCATTTTGTTGTGAATTGACAGACTTTATCTTGCTACACTTTTGCTTCATGTGGCAGCCCTTAATCACCCATCTCTTCAGTTAGTTAATAACAGGTTACATCGACACATCTGGTGTAGATCTACTATGAAACTGTATTTGCCTTGAAACAAGTCTTATAATATAATGCAGACATTAATGCTGTTGCCCATCCATGAGCCAAGGTCTTTTAAACAGCTGTGTATATGTTTTTCTTTATTCCAACATATCTGTGGCATGATTGTTCAACTGAAAATCTTGGCTAGGTAATAAATATGCCCATTATGAAAAATAATACCTTCAGTCTGTGTAGCATTTCCTTGATCATAAATTCTGGTTTCAGAGTTTGCTCTACAAGTAACTCCATCACCTTTTTGGGAACCAGGATTTGAGATTCTGGCAAGATGGCAGCTGGCAGAGGGAGCTTGCCTCTGCCTCTGCCACATGTTTTATTTGTTTGTATTTGTATTTTATATTTCTTCTTTTACTTTTTGCCTTTGCCTTTTTATTTATAGTCCCGTTGGTTCCTTATGCCACTGCCTGAGGGGGGGGGGCGATAGGGGCTATTTTCCCTGCCTTTTCTATTGGCTGGCTCAGCGTCTCCCCCCCCCCTCTGCCTATGGTGGACCGCTTAGTTTGCCACCTGCTCTGCTGCCAGCTCCTACCGGGGCACTGATCATGGGCACATCAGCTCTCCAAGTCCCATTGCTTGTGGCCATGTTGGTGTGCTGGTGGTGGCAGCGAGTGGCGGTGGAGAGAGACACATCTCCATGGCATGGTGAGCTGTGGTGGGGATGACAATGGCGGCGTTGGCATCCTGGAAGTTGCGGCAGCGAGGGAGGCGGCTCATCCTGAGGTCGTCGGTAGATGGTGGAGAAGATGGCGAGGTGGCAGCAGCAGCAATGATGAGGACAGCTATGGTGGCGGCAGCACCCGTGCCGGTTTTGCTGCTGGCGCCTCAGCTGGTTCAACCACATGGCATGCCATGGAGGAGCTGCCAAGATGATATATGCCTGGTGGAGCCATTCATCTTTTCTTTCTGCTCGCTGGACTGGCTTGGGTCTCTTAAGATCTTGTGGTTGTGTGCCCCATTTGCAGCCTGGGGCATCCTAGTAATGCCTGGAGAGGGCGTGGGGTGATTTTTCACGTGAGTCGCTGCCAGCTTGGGATGCTGCCTTGGTTAGGGACACTGCCAAGCTAACATCTACTGCCATGATTGGGCTGGACCTTTGGCATGGGAAGGAGGTGTTATCCCACTGTGATTTTTTTAGTCATCTTGAGCTAGTGCCTGCGGGTCTGACATACTATATTTTATGACAGGCCTGCACAACGTGTCGACCTTGGGCAACCAGTCGCCTGCTGTGCCATTGGAGGTTGCACGCCGGGTCCCTGCTTGCCTTGGCACGCTGCCTGTGATGGTGTGTTCGGGACAGATTCCTCTCCACACTTTGTGCACCAGCAGGGTGCTCACTAGGTCCCTGCCAGCCTCCCAGCGCACCGCCTCTGACAGTGTGTTGGGGGAGTTCCCCCCACTCGCGCACTGGCAAGGCATGCAGGAGCCCGAGCTGGCACTGAGCCATCTGGCGGGGCTGCAGCCTGGCTCCCGCCTAGCTTGCCCAGGCCAGGTGGCTCCTCCCAGCTGTCCTCGGCCTCAACTGCTCACTGAGCTGGGAGGGGTGGCTGGCAGTGGGGGTTACACCACCAGGAGGGGGAGGTGGCAGCAGAGGAGGGGAACTGCCACTGCCACCCAGCTCCGCCCACCCTGTACCTTCTCAGCCTCCACCGTGGTTGCCTCTGCCAGCTGGGGCCCGGCCTCTCCCACGCCTCCTCAGCCTTTCAGGAGCTGCTGCTGGCTGGCGGCACCTCCACACTCTCCCCAGAGGGCTTCTGCCATACCCGCAAGCCTGGTGGCTTTTATCCAGATGGCAGATAAAGTGAGGAGTCTGGGCATCGTCCTGGGTCCAGCTTTGTCTCTGGAAGCCCAGGTGGCAGCTGATTCCAGGGCAGCCTTTTACCAACTTAGGCTTATTTCCCAGATTTGCCGATACCTGGACATGGATTTCCTTAGGATGGTAGTGCAGGCACTGGTGATCTCAAGGAAAGATTACTGTAACACTCTTTACATGAGGTTACCCTTGACCCTTGTTTGGCGACCGCAGCGGGTGCAGAATGTGGCAGCTAGGCTGGTGGTTGGTGCAGGTAGCTTTGGCCGCATCACCTCCATCCTGGCTCACCTGCATTGGCTACCCGTTGCCTCCCGAATAAGGCTCAAGTATTGGTTTTGGTTTATAAAACCCTCCATGGCTTGGGACCTGACTATCTGGTGGAGCAGATCTCCCAGAGGTCAGCTTCGTCCCGACTGACCAGAGCTTTGCTTGCCTTTTCACTCTGGGTGGCTATGCAAAGGGAGGCCCAAAGGGTTTCTACTTTATTGGGCCTTCTTGATGGCTGCCACAGCACTTTGGAACAAACTGCCAAAGGAGATTAGACTTGTAGAGTCTCTGCCAGCCTGCAGGAGAGCATTAAAGACCTGGCTCTTTAGGGAAAGCTTTGGTGATTGCTGAGTATATGATTGTGTGTTATCAGATGGTTGTATTATTTGTCCCAGCCCTTTTCCTGCTGGATTCTGTGCTTGTTTGTATTACTGTTGTTGTTTTTATGTTTTTATATTGGATTGGGTTTTTTTTTTTTGGTGGCCGTGTTCTTTTTTTTGCAATTTGTTGTACACCACCCAGAGTTCCAAGGGAAAGTCGGGCGGTCAACAAGTACAAATATAAATAAATAAACAGATGTTTTGTTTTATGGGTTAGGCATTTATGTATCAATCCTCACAGCCAAATAATATTTGAGCACTGTTGTTGTTACTGCTGTTGTAGAGATTAACCCATATGGGTTTTGAATAAATTCAACTAGTGCATGGAGAAGGCTTAATTTGTATGAAATAATGTAAAATATACCAATAATGTAAAATTTACCATGTAAAACCACATATAAAATTTATCATGTAAAACCACATCCAAAAATGTCAGGCACAATGAACATAAATATTAGGACACTGGATATTTAGAGAGACTGAGAACCATTGTTTAACTTCTTTGTCAGCTCCATATTCAGGCTGAAATCTGTGGGCAAAATTTACACAGCTTTTGCATACTGCTATAGCTAAGAAATCCTAGTAAAGGTGTCCATAAATCAGAAACAACATGATTGCATATAATTGTGAGAAGGACCAGGAGAAGGCAGATGAAGCCAGTGGTGTGCCGTCTGAAGGAACAAGTGTTAAACAGAAAGATGATGAAAATGAAAATATATTAGGAGTTAAAGAGCGCGGGAACAAGACAATAGGCAAGGATGAAAGAAGGGAGGTAGAGATATTAGAGGAGGCATTTTGGGTGAGTGACAGCGGAGACGAAGGAGAAAATTGCACGTGAGACGAATGGCAGTTGGAGGCAGTAAAAAAGCCATTACAGGAGGAGGTTGGGACTCAGACAGTAGAGAGAGGTGGATGGAGAGATAGAGAGGATGTGCATCACCTGCAACCCTTAACGTGGTCAATAGAAGTTAGACCCGTGAGATGGCCGGGGAATACGGAGCGGATGAGGGAGAGGTGGCGGCCACCAGTGAGAGACAATCCAGTGGCACAGTGGGCACGGCACCCTTGCTGTGGGAGCCAGTGTCACAGGCGGGGATCTTACCCGTCACAATAAGTTCACCTGAGGAGAATTTACCTAGTGAGATTTTTGATAGTTACTAGTAAAAAACTGTTCATGTTTGAAGAACCTGTTGAGTTGATAACGCGCACGGAAAACATGGCACCATTTGTGCGAAAGAAAGAAATTTGTGAGTTTAAGAATAAATATCTATTAGAATATCAAGCAACTGGACTGGACAGTCCTCATTTCATCTCAGAGTCAAGGTACCAACCCAGCAAACCCTTACAATAATATTATTTTAAAATAAATGACACCGGTTCAAACGACTCCAGTCTTTGCAAGCCCTGTATGGTATAGCAGTCAGTGCATTGAACTGAGGTACCTCTGAGGTATGCAACATCCAGAGAAAATTGGGGTTTCTATCCTTCTGGAGAACCTGGGGTCAAATCCCACTTGGACAATGAATTACCTTGAACCAGTCATACCCTGTAAGCTGATCGACTTCACAGGACAGATGAGGGAAAATTAAAAAGGAAAAGAGTCACTAGAATGAAGATGGAATGCAAATGTTATAAATAAATAACTATTCACACTGTCCCACAGTTTCAGGGAATAAGAAGGTGGCAGTAACAGTACTCACCAAATGGTGAATGGTCTCCAACCCCACCCCTTGGGTTCCTTCTGGATCAGACAATGGTAATACAATCCAAAGCGAAGTCACTGTGAAATTTCATTTACAGCACAAGTCTATGTGAATTTGAATTTGCATCTAGATGAAATGAAAGAGGGTGAAATTGTGCCATTCACACTAGCAGAGTTTCTCTGTTGGTTATATACCTCACAGGGATCAGTTAGTGGGATATGTGTTATTAGTGGGGTTCACATTTAAGAGCTGCATGGAAACAAATAGAGTGAACATCTGGAGCATTTGCTGGAGCCAAACCTTCCCCAACTCGACACTGTGCCAAGTTTGGCTAAGGTGGGGATAGTCCTAAATCAGAGCTGTTCAACTTTGAACAGGCCAAGGTCTACTTTTTCCAGCCCAAAGTACCTGAGGGCTACTACACTAAGACCTCTACTTAAGAATTTTATCCGTTCCGACCACATGCTCATAAGTAAAAACTTTTGTAAGTAGAGCAGCAGTTTCCCCACAGGAATGCATTGAAAACCAATTAATCTGTTCTGGAGGGAACAGTTTTCAATGTGCCATGGCCCTTGAACTGCCCCACTTGGCTGAGACAGTGGGCTTGCAGACCCAGAACTTTGCAGGGGAAGTGGTGGTCCTTGGGATGGGGGAAGGAGGGCTGGAGAACTTATCCCCTCACTTTTTTTTTTATTGATGGCTGCCGGGCTACTTTTGAACCCTTCATGGGCTACCAGTAGCCCGCGGTCTACCTGTTGGGCAGGCCTGTCCTAAATTATTTCCAGCATGCCTAGTCAGAGAGAAATTCAGCACAACTTCCATTGGCTAATAACAGCTCAACTGGCCTCCAGCCATCTTGGCTAATTAGGCCCGAGCAGTCAATCCTGCTGTGTTTAATGAGTCTTATTCTCCAGTGAAAATGTTTTGGTTTGAAGCCCCAAATTATCACCCATACTCCTCCCCCCCCGCGTGTGTGTGTGTGTGTGTGTGTGTGTGTGTGTGTGTGTGTGTGTGTGTGTGTGCGTGCGCGCGCGCGCGCGCGCGTGCATGTGCAGGCAATTGTCTGCTTTTTTCCAAAAATGGCCATCCTTTCTGATTTATTTAATATACTGAACAATTCTTTTGGATTGCTTAAAGTATTTTCTACTCTTGCCAGAAACTTCTCTGTGAAGCTACAAACACTGAACTTGTTACCCTGCAGCTGCAGTGTTATATAAGCTGAACACCATAAATCCAACACTTCTTTAACAAACAAGGATTTGGACCCCTCATTCAGCAAAGAACGCTGCATTTCTCTGGGGAGAAAACAAACAAACAAAAACCATTCCTCACATTTAATATGCGGCTTAAGAATGGTGCTATAAGATCTGTGCAGATCAAATACTGCAAAGTTGAATTAGTATCCTGTTGGCCTCCCCCTCCTTGCATTTCTTCCTATGAATATAAACAGTCACTGACACACTAGCAAAATACACTAGAGTCCTTACATGCTCCGTCCCCTTTCTCTGGTAAGGTAATCAGGACTGGCGTAAGCATCCTCTGGTAACAGCAAGGCCCCAATAAGATCATCTGCTAAAGCTAGCTGAGAATTTTCTCCTTTAAATGCCTACCAGCACCATTACTATATTCCCAGTAGGAATACGGTAGTTCTAGGTGCTATTTTGAATTCCCATGATGCCCTTGACATAGGCACCACCCTAGGCCTCACGGGCAATTTAAACGGCATTGAAATACAACAGCCCCTTAATGCTGTTGCCACCCATAGCTTCCACACACTCAAGGCCCATTAAGAGAGAAGGAGTTGTCCCAGAGGAAAATTTTCTGAGCCCCACCTCAAAGAAGGAACTGGCCTGAATATACTATGATAAGGACTCTAAGGCTTTTTGCTTGTCTTACTTGGGAAATGGCAAACTAATAACAAAGCATTGGAGGTCTTATTTTTGTAAGTGCATGGGAACACAACACATAGGTTTAAAGAAAGGTAATATTTGGGAGCCTACTTAATGTACTGTGAGTGCCATTTTGTGTCTACCCTTTCCTCCAGAACAAAGAGATATTTCCCAGAGAACACTTAGACCTCTATCCCATGACCCTTAAAACCCGCTTTTTATTTCTTGAAAAACTGCCTCCAAAAATCTTGTCTCCATAAGACGCTAAAAAAAAGCCTCAACCATGCCCCCTGAAGTGTGACCCACTGAGTTTTCATGTTCCAGGCTCCATCAGTAGTAATTATTTGAGCTGCATCAAATGGGGAACAGAAACTGAAGCAAATGGTAATGGGGTCAAGGAGAACCGCTTCTTGTTCCTTTGGCTCCTGTTCTGCCTCCTTTTTAATCTCTTTCTTTTGATGTCAGAAAGGAATCACTTAGATTCCGGGTGAGATGCCAGTGGTGGTGTGGCTAGTGCCAGCATATCACCCCCAAGAATAACCGCTCCCGGTGGTCACACTTGATGGCTAAGATGGGGGAAGAGAGAGACCCCAGCTGCCTGGCAAGCCACCCGCGGCCACATGTCTAGTGTTCCAAAATCAGTGCCACTGCAGTCTCAAACACTCCCAGGTCAATGAACTAAGGCAAGGAAGGTGAGTAAAGCACTTTCTGCCTCGCGAGGCGGAAGCGACGGCTCACTGTCGACAGGGGATTCACCCTGACTCAACCACGCGGTTTACCATGAAATGGTGGTGTGTGAGGGTTCAGTCTTAGCCCAGGCGTCCCACCCTTCAAACTTCAAAGAAGGCATCTCTCTCAAGGAACAAACAGAACTTTCATTGTGTTCATCAACAATAAACGAGGTTTTCCTTCTAACTACAGTTTCAACATCTTTAACATCAGACATGAACGGGTTCTTTCCTCCATAGGTTGCGGTCTCTAGAATGTGATCAAGTTCCCCACCACCACTTGTGGGTATTCTGCTCCACCAGTGCTCTCCTCCTCCCTCACCGAGAGCTTCAGCCCCTCCACCTGTATCCAATTTCATTCATGGAGGGTTGGGGTCTTCCCACTTGTATCCCAACTTCCGAAGTGGACCTGGGACCAGGGGGTCTCTGCTGGCGTATACGCAAGGGATAGTCGGGTCTCCTGGTCAAGTCCAACTGCGGATCCAATGTCCCAGCCTCGACTTCCATCCGGATCTTTACCAGCCATTCTTCCAGCTCAATCTCTTTGCAAATCTCTTTGCGTTTTCGGTTGTACTCTCTATAATCCCTCTCTCCCCAATAAGAGCACTTCTGCCTGTGAGCTCTACGTCTGTAGCTCTCAGCCTCTTTGTGGGGCATCATCATTTGTTCCCAGTCTCCTGTCCATGGGTTCTCCATCCTCACCCACTCCCATCCTTCTGGAAGCTCCCATTTCTCTCCCTTTTTACAAGCCCCGAACCCCACCTCCACTGGAGAGGATTGGCTAGCTTTTCCCGCCAAGTCCTTCTTTTTACTTCCGGTCTGCCCCGGATCCTCTTCCTTCTCCCTTTCCTTATGATGTTCAATTATCTTTAAGGCATCATAGTATCCCTTCAGCATCATGAACCTCTCCACAGGTGTCACTGTCAGTTGTTTCTCAGGTTTCCCTTTCTCCCCGGGTTTCTCCATCCTCTCAGCTGGACGTGCAGGGGTCCCTCTCTTCCCATCTGAGAAGTTTCCCTCACACGGTGACATGTGGGAGAGGATACAAACCCGTTTGATGAGGTTTTCGGTAATGGGGGAGTATAAAATATGGCTCATTAAACTGCTGTTGTGGGGACGGAAAATGCACCTCTTTTATCATGTGACCTGTAGTGGAGAAGAACCACATTTTAATATCAACTGCATTTTTCAGTTGTGTGATAGAGGCTGGGAAAGGAAATGCCATCAATGTTGGCGCCAGGCGGATCTCACTCAGGAGGGCATTCCATAGCCTGGGGGCAGCTGCCAAGAAGGCCTTGTGTCTACAGACCATCCCTCTCACCTCTTTGAACAGAACTGAATTGTTCTATTCTGCCCTTCACCATCCCAACCATCTGGCCTAGCTTTCTAGTTCCCCATGCTTCATACTGCCTTTGTTGTCAACCTCCGGTTTCCTCATTCTTTGCACTGTTCTTCCTTGCTTCATGCACCGCTGCTTTCACCTTCTAAATTAAAGACATGGCTGATGTCTGGTACAATTTTGCTGAGAGCCAATAGCCATTAAGACAAAGCTAATGGAAACAAGAAGCAGATAGAGGGAAGATGGAGCAGATACACACACGTATTGATGAATATGAAGCACCATATCCATACTTCTATCACCTGTATGACAGAATTGGTTCACTTTTTGTCACAAGGGTGTGTCCTTCTGATGCCAGAAATAGGGGAGGCAGCCATTAGGAGGGGACAGGTTTTTTTCTGGGCCATCTGGTAATGGAAAGGTCAGCCCCAACAAATCACAATGAATCACCATTTCTTCAATTCATCTCCATGTTCTTCTGAATAATGGTAAACCAATACTGTTAGGAACAATGTTTTCGTCTCTTATATTTCCTCAATTTATTTTATTTTAGCCACCACTCTACAGATCTTATTAATGTGAATTTGGCTTGTTTAAGAAATGTTTTTGGCATCTAGAGGCCCCAAATTTTCAGAGCTGCTTCCTCTGGCTTTCTTCTAAAACTTTTGCACGTTTGATAAGAAGTGGGGTTCATACCTTTGTGAGGTATGCACCCACAAAGAGCCTTCACCAGAAAGTGTTATCCAGGCACATAGAGACACCAAACTTGCAAAGAGGCTACACTACAGGTTTGGTGAAGACCAGACTTTAGACACCCACACGCATACAATGCCCCACCACCACCAAGGAAAGAGCCCTTTAGAAACTGGGTTGGGGAACCCCAATATTCACCAAACTTAATGGAATTGTGGAGGAGAATCAAAGAAAACTTCTTTGCAAGTTTGGAATCTCTAGGTGCCTAGGGAGAACTCTCCTGGGAAACCTATTTGGGGATGTGTAACTCAAACATCAAAACTTCAATCTCTACCAAACCTGGAGGATTGTAGAGGAAAGCTCGGGAATGCTTTCCTCCAAATGTGGTGCCTTGGGGACCATTTTTAGTCTGGTGAACTAATGAATCACAATTTCCTAAATAAATAAATAAATATTTGTTGAGGGATTTTATTTATGACGAGTGTGAATTGATGAATCTTGATGAATCGACCAAATTTGTCAGAAAATTTGATTTGATTTTCAATTCATTCCAATCTCTAATGAGGAAACAAAATGTGTTACTTGAAGCGTGACTTCCATAGTGTGTGAAAAAAATTGTCCTTGGACTAGTAGGTGCCTATTAGGAAACTAATAGTGAGGGGTCAGTGCATGTAGATAATTGGCATTTCACTGAATTAATTGCTATCACTTAGAACTTGACTGTAGTAACTGCAACTTTTGAGTCTGTTAATCTTTATAAGTTCAAAAATTGTGTGGTATAAAAGAGGAGCATACCAGCACATCTCCTTTATCTGCTGACATTTGAATTATGCTCTTTGTGTGTGTTATATGCCATTAAGTTGACTTACAGAAATTCTAGTAGGGCTTTCAAGGCAGATGTTTAAAAAGTTATCAGTTACACCCCATCACACACACACCCCACCCCCACCCCCACACACCTTTAAAGTATTCCCCCACAACAATCAGTAGGACCAGCTGCAGAACTGTAAGCAGACCTAAGACAGATCTCAAGAATTAGTGGAGTTGGAGAGTTCTCTTTGGCCCCAAATGACCCCACATTTAAGCTGACAATGACTTATTTGGACTAAAACCAGTGAAGACTGTGATATTAATTAAAATGATCCTGTCTAAATTCCTGGGCAGTAGATTCTGTGGTTGATTCTGTTCACTGTCTAGGCCTTTTGCTTATATATGTAAGATGGAAAAGTCATAATATTGCCACATTATGCTGAGTTGCTTACCTCAAAGGAATAACTTCCTCAATTTAGCAATTCAGGTGCTATGAGCAGAATTATATACAAGAAGGTCAGGGTGCTCCACAATATCCCCTGTTGACCATAATGAAATGTGCATGCATGGAACTTTTTGAAATCATCCGTGTAATAGATCATGTAAATATTACATAAATATTCACAATCTGAAGTTATATAGATTTCTTTAGGTGTAATGAAAGTGTGTTTGTAGAAAAGAGAATAATTCTGGAATCCAAAGCCTGGGAAATTTTTTTTAGGGGGGGGCAGTATTTCTCTTCCATATCTAAGAAATGTCATCCTTTATCTGCTGAGAACATTAAAAGATTATTGTGAAGAAAAATACGCTATTGCTCAGTTCTAGCTAGTCAATTTGATAAGGGAAAGAAAAAATCCATGGGTTCACAGCATTTTTCAGGAAGGTTTATATTAGGAGATACTTCACCTCCTGATGATTGTTTATTTTCCCTTGTAATGGAGACATGGACCACCCACTCTACCTCTCAATTAATCCCCTGGTATGTGTTTGTATATATAGTTGTCAGCAGATCTCCTTCCAAATCATATAAACTTGCCTCTCATAAGAACTCAAAGTGGGAGCAATGTGAGTTCACAATATTCCACAACAGAATTTGGCAAAATCAAGCAGGTTTACTTCTTTAGGTCACTGAAGACAGGGGGTTAGCTTTTCAAAGACGTCACAATGATGCTGAAACAAATGCCACAAAAAGACTTTCTTAAGTTATCATAGAAAAGCAAGAGTAGGCAATACCTTTATAGACCATTAAAACACACAATATGCTAGCTTTTGTAGATCAAGACTGGCCCTTACTTCACGAGGCGCGGCGCTCTGCAGCGATATTGCCTTCGATTTGAATTCAGAGGCGGTCACGTGGCGGTCACGTGTTCTCGCTTCGCTCCCGCCCCTGTTTCTCAGTACTCACGAGCTGCAGTTTTAGGACCGATTCGAGCACAACCTCACGTGCTCCCTTCGCATTCGCATGCCACTTTTCAACGTTCGTTATTTCCCATCCGTCCTTTAAAAAAATTCCTACCGACGGCGTATCGATGCACTGATGCTGGACTGTCAGTTGCAATGGCTCTACTGATTTCAACTGTTTCCTGGCATCATTGGCAGCCCCCCCCCGCCGCCGCCGCCGCTACTCGGGGGGAGCCCCGCATGGCACAGCCGCCCGCCCTCCGCCGCTTCCACGCTGCCTGCCCCGGGTGCCCTGCTCTGGCCGGGCGAGGCGGCAGCGGCTCCTCCTGCTGCCGCCGCCGCCGCCGCCGCCGCCACCCCTACTCGAGCGAGGAAGTAAGCGCAAAGTGATGAAACGATATAGCGATGCATCGATATCCCTGTTTGAATATATTTTTAAAAACCTTGAAATAAAAGCCAAAAACCGAGACCACACGTGACGTTGGGAGCGAAGCAAGATGCGAAGCGAAAAGATTCCCGGCAGCAGCCAGGGGAACCACTCGCCCCGCTTGGAGCACGGTAAAGGGGGCTTGGTCGGGGTGGCATCGCAGCCAAAAAGGAGGAGCGTGCGGACTGAAACGATCGATTCGCACAGAAAATAAGGCTAGCCGCGAAGCGAGCGGCTCGTGAAGTAACGGCCACTGTCTGCTTCATCAGGTGGTACTGGAGTAAAGAACTTGAAAGTCCAAATGTTCGTGACAAGATGGATTTTGCCAGGCATTGTTTTTTCTTTGATGCAAGTCAGGAAAAAATGAAAACTGCATTAGAGCTTTTGTTTTAAAGTTATAGTTGATGCAGCTATGGATATGATTATCACTCTCCAGTTCCTCAAACAAAGGCTCGGACCTATGCCCACACCTTTTGTGTTTGGCCTTCCTTTGAAATGACATGTTTTTCTTTGGCTAGGGCATGAGGTACAGAAAACCCAGAATTCTCCACCTGGGAATTGTGTTGAAAATTTAGTTGAATCACTACGCTTAGCTAATTGGGGTCAAATTAAAGTCAATTCATTCCATATTATTTCCATCTGTGAAGAGAGGGATCTTCTAGTCAAGAAAATGCTCCTTTAAAACACAACGTATTTCTCATTTTAAGAGAAACTTTCTGGTTTATGCCTTTCCTGAGGTAATTGTCCTAACTATTCAACCATACGAACAGATAGCCATCAGTCACATGGAAATGCATCCTCGAAATCAAAGATGCCAGGAATGCAGGGTACTTGGGAAGACCTGAAGCCTGGTGACTAAGTATATAGGATACAACTCCAAAAAGGAAGATGTTGGGGACTGCACAATGGAAAGCTTGGCCATGTAACACCACAGAATGGGCTAACCACTACCAGCCATTTTGACACTCCCAGTTTTCTTGGCAACCAACATGACCAATCTTCCATCTTCTGCTACTTCAACAAATTGGCAGAATGTAATGGTCAGTTGATCTGAGTGTGTTCTCCATGGTAAAAGCATGAAGAGGAAAGGTGATTTGGTCAGAGGAGGACCAAATGGAATGTTATAGAAAGGTATAAAAACCAAACAAAATGTCGGTAAGGAATAAGTACAAGAAAAAAGAGAGGGAAAGTTAAGGATAGAGTTAAAAATATATCTATTAGCTGTTGGTTAAAGTTAAGGGTAAAAGCACCTGGTATTTAATACCAGAACACTCATACTTCATATACTGTAACCTTACAGCAAAGTGTCTAAGATTTTGTGATTTGTTTATTTATTTATTTATTTATTGAATTTTTACCCTGCCCATCTTCCAGAGCGGAACTCTGGGCGGCTTCCAGATAGCTGAGCGAGTCAGCAAGCAATACAATATAAAGCATAAGAATAAAACTGCAGTACAAAATAGACAACAGCAAAGATAAAACAACATTTTAAAACAGCTGGGGCATCTTAGAATCATAACTTATGGTCGCAGCTCAGCAGGAAAAATTGTTGGCAACCGTGTAGATGGCGGAAAAAAGAAAAAAACAAAAACAAAAAAACCATTAAGTTGCGCCACCATAAGCCTCGCTAAAGAGAAGGGTTTTTAAGGCTCGGCGAAAGGCTAACAGGGACTCTGCAGAGTGCACATCAGGTGGTAAGCTGTTCCAGAGTGTTGGGGCGGCCACCGAAAAGGCCCAATTATGGGTGATGGACTTTCGGGCCTCTTTCGGGGTGGCGAACCGGAGTGTGTGCGCTCGCGACTGCCGAACTGGACGGGTCCTGAATAAAACACATATTTCAATGCATATTGACTTGACTAGGAAAAGGGTTTTTTTAATACTTAAAAACACTCTGGGTAGGAGCTTAGAACCCAAACTAGAGCTGATCTGGGAAAGGAGAAAAGGGAAGATGGCGGTTTAGAAACAATCTTGTTTTCAAGCAGTGTACTCCGCCCAGGATTTATAATACAGTAGAATTAGAGACATTGAAATAACTTCATATTAGACCTGAAAAGAATCATGGTTGAAATGGAATGGAATGGAAATCCAAATGATTGGAATAATAAGCTAAAACTCTTATTATATGCATATAGCAATGTTCACAAGGAAGTACTGGGTATAGTCCTTTTGAATTATTATTTGGGAGATGAATTAGGGGACCCCCTCTATTTACTAAGACAGAATTGGGAAAATACTAAAGAGGGAGATCCAGACTGTGTAGTAAAGTATATGAACAATTTATTGAACATTTAATTGAAAGTTTTTGTGTGTGCAACCCCTCCACTTAAAAAAATTATAGGCTGGGAGTTCATTTAACTTCTCACATGGGCCCCAATGTTTGAAGACTGACCTACCTAATGTAATATTTTTTAAAAAAATGCTTTTATTGACACACAACGAATATCATTAGAACGGAGAAGTAATGGCTGCATACTTATGAAGGCCGTATACTTATGTGAGTACTGTATATAACTTAAGCACACATAATTGGTGTCAGACCTTTAGCCAAACATATTATATTTGTATTCCAGCCATATTCGTGTATTTGAACAAATGCTTTTTAAGAAGATAAATGTTCAGTTCATTTCTTAACGGGATATCACCATTAGAAAATTTTCTTTGGAAATGACTTTGTTTAAATTGAAAATACTTATCATTCATACCAGTTTTAATCTGTAAACTGCACAGAGTAATGCTTCCTCTAAAGGCGTAGTGTAAAAATTCAGATGAATAAATATTTGTGGCATAGGGCTCAAATATTTGTTATGCATTCTATTTAAAATCCTTTGTACTTTAAAAGTATTTGAAAATACTGATCCCCAACATCTAGTAGCATGGAAATGGCAGGGGAGGTTCCTCAAGCTCTCCCCTGTAACCCCTTGAAAGTTTTAGGTTTCAGAGAGCAGAGTGATTAAGCTCCAAAGGGGCTGTGGGGGGGTACTGCTTTACCAATTATAGAATGAATTTACAGCTTCCCCTCAGTGTGCCACACCACACTCCTTCAATTAAGTACCCCCCACAACCCCTTTGGAGTTTAATCACTCTGTTCTCTAAAACCCTAACTTTTCCAAATTTCAAAGGGTCCCCTAAAATCGCTTGAGGAAGCTTGCCCTGTCAGTTTGGGGGAGACACATGGCTGGAATCAGTAGTTTGTACTGCATAGAAAAATATGCTGTAGAAAATACTGATCCCAGCCATGTATCTTCCCCAAAGTGACAGGGCAAGCTTCCTCAAGCGATTTTAGGGGACCCTTTGAAATTTGGAAAAGTTAGGGTTTCTGTGGGCAGAGATATTAAGCTCCAAAGGAGGTATGGAGGGGGTACTTAATTGAAAGAGTGTCTTCTGCATGCTTTACTAAGGGCTTTTTTACACGACCCCTAAGATCCGCTGGCCACTTAAATTCGGACCAGAGATCTTAGGGGTTCCTCGCTCTTCCTCTGTCCCCACCCCCCTCCGCACTTCCTGGTTGCTGGCTGCCTGAGGGAGGGAGAAAAAAGAAAGAAAGAATGCTGGTTTACCTCCGTTTTGTTCCCGGCAGCATTCAGATCTCTGAAAGGGGCGGGGCGCAAAAAAAGAACAAACAGAAGCCAGGAGAGCCCCGCACTCACTATCCTTACACCGGATCAAATATTTGTCACATCCAAAAAGCAGGTATAAGAAAACTGCTCTGGGTTGCGCTAAAGTGGGCGGGGTCGCACTTAATTGTCTGCAAAGTCCGGAGCTGGTGGGTAAACATTTTTAAGGTCCGGACCTTGCAGCCATTTGCGGCGGAGCTTAGGGGTTGTGTATAAACGCCCTTAGACAGTCATTTGTAAATTACAAATGATTTTTTTCCTATGGACAACCCCTTTGGATTGAATAACTTGGCCCCCTGCACCCCAAACCTCACCAAATTGGGGGTGCTTCAAGGGGAAAGATTGAGGAAGCTCCACTGTAATTTCCACCCTGCTAGCAGCCTGGGCTCACTATTTTCAAGCACATACAGTAACACTGAAATTAGAAGTGTTTTTTTCTGGGGGCACCCACTTTGCAGTTGAATAACATGGCCCATTGAACCCCAAATCTCTCCAGATTTGGAGGACTTAAAGAGAAGAGTGTAAGGAAGGGACCCACCAAATTTGGTGCCTCTAGGGCCCAGGGAATCCATTTTATAATGTAATGAATTGGTTCATTACTGGTTATTTTATACATTTTTTTAAAAAATCCATTTCTAATGAAACAAAACAAATCACAGGGGAATGAAAAAAAAAATGAAACTAATCTCAATTTTTCCGTTTCATGCCCACTCCTAGTCTTTCACTCTACCTATTACACAACACTTGGTATTATTTAATAATAATACTTAGTATTTTATAACACTTCCTGACCTTCAAAGCACGTGAAGACTATATAATATCTTCCTGATCTTACTTCAAGCCTGTAAGTAAATGCAATATTAGCAATATAATGCCAATATAATGCTAGTGACTAAACCACTAGGGTGGCAGGAGTATCATACCCTCCACTACTTTCTGCAGGGCTCTGTAACCTCCACAAATTGGCTGGAGATTCTCTCAGACCTCAAAAAAGCAGGTTTTGAGGATGCACCAGGAGAAATTGCCCTCTCTTGGTTCCAGTCAATTGTTCCATCAGCCTCGTAGCATGCCGGTGATTATCTTCATGTTGGACACTCTAGGAATTAATGTTAGCTAAGGTTTCCAGGAAGGGTTATTATGGCCATGATAAAATTCGGAATTGGGGGTTCCAAATACTTGAAAGGATATTTCAATCTGAAGCTCTGCAAAACTATATTTATATTAATTAAATGAACCGTATTAATCCAACTTCCACAGCCCTTAAGAAAACAAATGGGCTTCTTGTCTTCCTTACTTTCTCAGTTACAGGATGAAAGCACATGCTGTATTTTTCCATTGCCATCTTTGCTTTATTTAGAACAAAGCATGTCCATCCCAGTTAGTCAGCTCTGCACCTATTAATGAAGTGTGACATCTTTTCCTGGGAGATTTCCTGTTATCATTGCCAACACATGAAAAAGTCCAATGTGCGAAACTTCCATCTCCTGGGTTTATTCTATTCTGGTACCCCAAGGACTGTTTGTGTTGCCTGTTCTGCACAGTTGTTTTATTCAACTATAGATGTTTATTCTTTTCACAGCCTTATTGATTGTGTTTTAAAATATCGCTGTATGCTCCTAGATCACTGCTAGAAAGCTTTTAACTGAATCCAAAATTACACTGCGCTGGTAACAACTGCATATTTATTGCCATTTTATCTAAAGATTATTTATAATCACCATACTTTAAACAGATTTAAGAGTGAGTGAAAGCTTTTTCCAATAAATTCTACAGACAAATATGGGTAGATTCTGGCTTCCAATCATGTTCAGTTTCTTTTCCTTTATCCTATAGTTCTGCTGTGGTTATTTTCTAGCTTCGTATTTACAGGAATAGTTCATGGATCAAGCAGTCACCCCCAAATGCAACCACAAGTCTCTGTCCCTGCCCATAGGCCACTTAGGCAGGCTTATAAGTTACACCATCAACAAGCTCCCATGATGAAAGTAAGCAAAGTGTTTTCGCCCTAATACTGTCTTCTGGATGGAAAGATACCCAGAAAGATATTTCAAGGGTTAGTGAAACAGAAGTGGGGATCTGTCTGTTAAGTAATCCAGGTGAGTTTATCTGTAAATTGAATTATGGCATCTGGACTTCTTTTCTTGAGAGACTAATCGTTGTGCTGCTCATCCAAACAGCTTTGTCAGTCTGAGGAAAGCTAGTTGCGAGTCCTCCATTTTATAGTTCACTTTGACTTCACTTTATAGTTCACTTTGGCCATTCATGTGAGTATTGAAAACCCCTCTCTCAACAGAGGTGGGGGGCTCAGGCACAGTCTATCTGCTACTTAACAGACTGTGATTTCAACAATCCCCAGACAAATAAAAAATACTTCACACCTCCACCACCAAGGCCATAGATAACAACCCATACTTTATGGGTTTCAGCACCTTAGGCCATTTCCCACCTAATGGCCTATTGAAGCTATTGTCCACCTAACGAGCCCATTCAGGCCATTGTTCATCTTATGGGACTATTTCAGACCAGGATGACAAGAGGTCAAAGTAAACTATAAAATGGAGGACTCACAACTAGCTTTCCTCAGACTGACAAAGCTCTTTGGATGAGCAGCGAAACGTTTCAATCTCTCAAGAAAAGAAATCCAGTTGCCATGACTCAACTTCCAGAGAAGTGGGGATCCTTTCATCTCCAGGGCCGGCGCGTCCATTAAGGCGAACTAGGAAGTTGCCTAGGGCGCCAAAATGGACAGGGGGCACCAAAATGGAGAGGGGGCGCCAACCCCCCTCACCACCGCTGGCTAGCCAGCTGCCCCCCCCCCCGCCGCCGACCCTGCCGCTGGCCACTGCCATCCATCCCCCCGCCGCCCGTCGCCGCCCGCCCACGCCCCCCTCTCCCCCTGCCCCCGTCACCGCCCCGCCTCCCGCCTCCCCACACGCCCCCCATCACCACCGCTGCCCCGCCCCCTGCCTAGAGTGCAAGAAACCCTAGCGCCGGCCCTGTTTATCTCTCATATGTTTTAGACTATAACTGCCATGATTCACAGAGGTAGGCATCTGGGCACTGCAAGCATCTGAAAGACTGAATGTCCCCACAGCCCTGCCTTCAAGGGAGGGAGAATTTATTTGATCATAACTCTTCATAAGGCCATAAAATGATCTCCCTGTTTAGAATAATTCTGGGTTGAGAACTCTTAACAAGACCAACAACAAATAGCAATAAATACGATGGCTCCCTACAGTGCAACATGAAAGGAGTTCAAAGAACATTTTCTACTTTCTAGCGGCAGGTGGAGAGAAAGTTTTCAAAATAAGAATCTCCTGGGATAAATAAATTCTGGTTTTAATATCCCCCATCCTAAATAAGGATGGGGTAGCAGCTGCTGTATCATTCTTTTTGCCAAAACTGGCTAACTCTGGACTTCCACACACTGGAAAGTAGCTGCTTCTGATCTCAGAGAGATTTCGTTCTAAATAACTAAATCTATTCACATCTATTCAAATGCCCCAATCAGGGAATAATTGGGGTAATGCAGTGATCATGGACTGTACATGCCACTGAGATGGTTGACTTCAAAAGATGGTGGCACTGGTCAGGATCACACCCACAAAACAAGTGAACAGACAACTGTTGTGCCAGTAAATCCTTGCCATGTTCACTGATTATGTTGACATAACCCCTAGTAGGAAAAGCTCTATTTTATTTGCATAATAAAAGTAGCAATCTTATTTCCTTCTTCCTATGATAAATCCTCTTGCAAACAGAGAGAGGGGCTTAGTTTCATACAAACACAATTATAATTGCTCTCTGAAATTAGCATCACCTGATTCCTCATATATATGCACAAATACCATATGGACACATGCATTCACACTAGGGATGGGCACGAAATGGGAAAATTGAGTTTTATTTTGTTCCATTTCGTCCCTCCCTGCATTTCATTTCATATCATAAATAACGAAAGTTTTCAAAATAATTTCGTTACTTAGAAATAATGAAAACAAATGAGGTAAGGGAATCCCCCCGGCAGGGGGCTGAGAGGGGAGTGCTGACATCAGCGCTCCTCTCTCAGCCCCCTGCCATGGGATTCCCCACCACCTCCCAGCTGGGAGGCACCAGCGGGCAAAGAGTCTAAGGAGGACTCATGGCGCTGCACTTGCCTCCACTGCTGCCTCGCTGAGGCAGGCAAAGGAGCAAGCTAGGAGACAAGCGAGTTCTCCTCTGGTACTCTTCTTCTCTGCTGCTGCTGCCATTTTAAACTAGCCCCAGCATCTGACAGCTAGGCTGGAGTCTTTTTAAAATGGCAGCAGCAGCGGAGATGTCGGAGGAGGACTCACTGGGCTCCCAACTTGCTCCTTTCCCTGCCTTGGTGAGGCAGCACTGGAGGCGGGCACAGTGGTGTGAGTCCTCCTGTGTCACTCTTCTCTGCCCGCTGCCACCTCCCAGCTGGGAGGTGGCAGCGGGGGTGGGCCTCTTACAAGCAGAACAAAACAGTTTGTTTTAAATGGGAAAAAAAGTCATTTCGTTTCGTTTGTAACAAAATGCTGCTTCTTTGGTTTGTTTCGTTTTGTTTCTTTACGCAACGAACTGACAAATCAGCATTTTGTTTTTCATTTGGTGCCCACCCCTAATGTACACACATACACACGCTGATATATTTTGGCAGGATCCCATTACTTGGGCAAGTTATATCTGGGGTCAAAACCAGTTGAGAGTTTATGAATAATTATTCTTTTAGAATGTTGGGGTGGATGTTGTTTGCATACTCCAATAGGAGTTGTTGTGGGTGGAGGCATCATACACACACACACACACACACACACACACACACACACACACACACACACACACACACACACACACACACACACACCTGTGCAAGACTTCAGAGAGCCAGATAGGGCCTGGCAGATGTAGAGATAGGGACTGAAAGATGTAAAAACATGTGTTAGTTTAACTAGAAGAGTATGTTATATGCCCATTATAACATTAGTATCTTAAGTCTGTAATAAAAAACATATATGACTTTATTCTTTGTTCTACAATAAACCATACGTATTTGTTTTGAAAGAAAAGTCTGTGAGACTCCATGATTTGAAATACCACACTTGGTCCTAATAATAAATAAGCTAAATGGTGGCAGCAGAATTATATGTGCACGTGACCCCAGTGTTGTGCTTAAAGCAACTTAAATTATAGAAAATAGCAAAGTCATGACTGAATTCCCAGATTGTGGCCTCTCTCATCCCCCATAAAAATCCTGATGATGACCAAAGTGATATTTATGAAGTCAAAGACTGCACAGATGCAAATCAAATTCATTACTCTCTTTTTACCTTCCAGTTTTCCAAGCTTGAAAGCTTGCACAGTCATTCCAACAGAAGTTGGTCCAATGTGAGATACCATCTTAACTTTATTTCAACTCCTTACATAAGTATCCTTAGATTAGTAATAGCTTGGGACAGTTGTATAACTAATACCTTGGTTACTTAGTGTTGACGTGGTCTGTTTACATATGTGAGCCAAATGTATCTTTCATCTTTCACTTTCTTTGTTCTCTGTTTTCCAGAAAGTTAGGGTTCCTCCCCCTAAAAGGCAATTTTTCTTCCTTAAGGTAAAAATGGAAGATAAGATATTGGATCTTTCTTTCTTTCTTTCTTTCTTTCTTTCTTTCTTTCTTTCTTTCTTTTTGCTGCCAGTTGATATTTTCCAGGCTGAGGAAATATACAGGATTAGCTACTGAGAAGTTTTTATTTATTTATTATTATTTTATTTGGAGAAGTAAAAGCTGCTTTTCAGCCCAAATAGTTCCCCACAGATGGCTTACAAAATTTAAAGGCAAGGGAAAACCTGGAAATATCACAAACAGCAGAATTATGAGCAGAGAGAATCTTGAAAACAGATGCAAATAAATGAAAAATTTGAAAAAGTGGAGCTGTGAAATATTTCTTTCATATTATGAAACTTTTCAGATATGCTGGCATTTACCATCTTTCTTTCTTTCTTTCTTTCTTTCTTTCTTTCTTTCTTTCTTTCTTTCTTTCTTTCTTTCTTTCTTTCTTTCTTTCTTTCTTTCTATTCACAGAGCTAGCTGATTGAGCTCCCTGAATCCGCTAGCAAGCATAGTCAGTGACTTGTTCAGGCTGGGAAGTTTTGGAAGCTGACATTTTTAAAAAACGAAATGTCCCAGGATTGACTGAAAAGCTATATGAATGGAGAACCTAGTCTAAATGCCTTAAGGATACCATTCCAAGACAAGGGGATGATACAGAAAAGGCCCTGTTCTATGTCCCCAGAAACCTAGCCTCTCAGGAGAGTGTTGAAATGTCCAAGAGTTTACACACACAGGAGATCAATTGTGAGTGGAAAAATCCGCAAAATCATGTATAGCATGTTGAAAAATAAGCTAATAGCACTTGAACATTTTACCTGGTATAGGTATGTGCTTGCCAGACTTATAACAGTTTCATAATAACTTCTTTTGAGGCATACTATTAGACAGGACAACTCCCTAGACATCCTGAGCAGCATATCTGATCTCGCCTGATCTCGGAAGCTAAGCAGGGTCGGCCCTGGCTAGTACTTGGATGGGCGACCACCAGGGAATAAATACCAGGTGCTGTAGGCTCCTGGAGCAGGAGCTGCCAAGCCAGTCAAGTATTCCTGCCAAGAAAACTCCCTGGACATGAAGAGTCAGTCACGACTGTACACCACCACCACCACCACCACAGACAGCATAATTGAAAAACATGACTTTTCAACAGAAAAGCCTTGTGTGCTAACAGAAAAAGTGGAACAAGCCTTATCCTAGCTGTCAATTTTTCAGTCTGGCACTTAATCCTTCAATCACTCATTGGCTAATGACAGAAAGAACCTAATTGTTTTATTATGCAAATAATGTGGCTCTGTCATTCTTATCTACACATATACATATATAAAGTATACATGCTGGGCTGCACAATTACATATTCTAACAGGTAGCAGAATGTAGGAAAGAGGCTCCCCAGAACATCATAAACTACAAGCAGATTCTATTGGAGGAGCTTTTTATATGCTGGCCAGATGCCATTCAGAGCTTTATAGGCCACTGGACTGATGCCTAGTAATTTGAATTGTGTCAGTCTCCTTGAACTGTGGCCAGGAACAAACTGGCAGCCAGTGGTTGATACCAGACTTGTGTGATATGGGAAACAAAGTGTGCACTTGAAAGTAATCTGGACACTGCATTTTGCAAACGGTCTACAGAGACATCTTCTGCACAGGGGGAAAAAAACACCCAAAACCAGATTTATGCTCGTCTCAGAACTAGGAGGGTGGAGATCAGAAAAGTTCCCGTCTTTCTAAGCTACATTTTTTGAAACTTTAGGGCAGCATGGTTTGTGGCTGTACGAGCTAAGAGGATTCTGGGAACCATCGTTCAAAAGAAAAGAATGTTTTCAAGTTGAGCTTGAGAACCAGCAGCATGTGAAATACAATGTCTCCTGTTACGAATTCCAACAAAATGAACGGGTGTGTGAGGGCAATGCCAGAAACTTTCCTTTTAATTACTGGTCTTATTTTCTAAGGGGATGTCATTTTACAGATATTGGCATGCATGGCTACAATTAGTCATGTCTGCATTTGATTATTATGCCTCTTGTCTGCCCCTGATTGTTTCATAGTGCTCCCCAATTATAGGTGAGTGCTGTCAGCTTCTCCACAGCCACTGCAGCAGATAGGACCAGCTGATAACTCAAAGAGGGGTTGGAATGTCTTGCTGTTAAGAACAACTGGCCATTGGGCTCCCTATGGGTTCTGCTACCACCCTGAGACCCACTGGCCTTCATTAAAACTCATTGAGTACCCATGCTGGTTGAGAGATTTGACTGGGAATTATAATCCAAGAAAGTAACTTTTCCAAGACCTAGTGTTCTTCCCCACCTAGTAAACTGCTGAGGAAGGAACACGTAGTCTCTGAGGAAGCTTGAACTAGTTACATGCAGAGGGTTGAAGGTAAGTTGAGGGCTACTGAATTCAAGTTGAGGGCCACAGGTTGTCCAACTTTTAAAAAATGCTTTAGAGCAGAGCAGTGGCAATTATTAAATGAGATTAAACTTGAATTATCTCTTAGATACTAGATGGAAATTATTTCATTGTTCATATTACAGAATCTGCTCACATGCCATACATTGTTGAGTGATAAATATTAATTTGTGAGATTAGAAATTGTACTGAAACACATTGAACGGTTTATTTTAAATCAGATATCTATACAGGAGCTACAGTTATGAAATAACTCTTTGTCCCTCACTTATATTAGTTCTTTTAAGCATCTGGCTTGGAAGCCATCCAACCAGCATGAAGACCAATGAACAATTATCTGAGATTGCCTTCCGCCTGTAGCAATAGATGTAGGAAAAGTACAGTATATCAGTAGTGAGATTTAATAGGTTCATTCTGTTTAATCTGGGATTCAAAACATTACTATATAGAGGGGGGGTTTCAGCAGAATGTCATAGCAGAATATGCAAAAATAGCATGCACCCATATTTTTTAGGAGACATCCTTTTATATTCATGTTTTTTCTTATTTCTTATTTTATTTTTTGGTAGAAATTGAACCATTTTCTGGAATTGCACAAGTTGCAAGTGTTTTGCAGGCTTTCTGACACTTTCTGTATTACTGTTAGGATTTGGGACTAGTTTGCAGTTCTTTCTCCTTCAAAACTAAATTTATTTTTCAAAGCAATGCTATCTGAACATGATGAGCAGATTTAATGGTATCACACACATTGATTCTTTGCTTACAGGCTATACTTTACATGGGATATGCTCAAGCAGAATTGAGTGGATTTTTTCCCCCTGCATAGTTATGGAAGATTTAACATTCCCCCCTTACCCCCACAAAATGGCACTTATTTAATGCAGGAGTTTCACGATATATGACTATGAAGTGTATTGTATAGCCTTAGAGATACACAGATTCTCTGCTAAAAGGAGGAAACATCTGTACAAGCTGTTGTTTAATGTTAATTTAACTTATTTTAATTTTAATTTACAGAACCTGTGTTTGCTTGATCGCAAGAAACCCCCTCTCTTTTCTAGAAACACCACTTTGATATAGAGAAACACCTACATCTTTGGGCCCAGAAACATTTAAAGAGTCTTTCTTGATCACTTCCATCTATTTATTGCCTTTAGAACATATCCAGTTCATTCATTGATAAAGTTATGCAATAGTCCTTGCCATCAGATATGTGCGCTTGAGGCACTGGAAACGAAAGAGCTTTGAAAATCTATACATTGACCATTTGTATAGTAAAGGAGAGCTGATAAACTGCTACTCTGTTAGAAACGTCTGTGTTTCAAGACTGGCAACAAAACAAGTAGGTAAGCAGTGCACCTTGACAGTTGCAACAACTCTGCATTCTTCAATGCGTTGGGGTACATTCTTTGCAAATATGTAGGTATGGCCACTTTGAAGTCTTAATTTTAAATTTTACTGCTCCTCTCATGAGGAGCATAGCTTATACATTTTGCAGACTGGACAATAACTTTATAGAAGGATTCAGATATATTATGGTTGGTGTTGAAGCTTCATCTCTGCTGAAGTTCTCTTGTGCAAGGACTGTTAAAGTGAACTTGCTGGTACAGTGATTAGAGATTAGAGTGTTAAAGTGGAGCTGGGGTTAAAAGCATCACTCAGCCAGGTAGGTCTTCCGGTTGGGTTGGTCATTCTTTCTCAGTTCATTGAGATACTGAGTCTACTGTAACTGTTGTGAGGGGAGGATGCAGGAAGGGAAAAGAGGAAGACCTATGCATGAGCCCGTGGCTGTTAGAAGAAGCAGTACATGCATGGTAAGGACATAAAATATGTCAGCAGGATGTCCACACACAAAATTCCAGGAAAAATGTAACTTGGACCAGAGTGATCAAGACTGGAACAACAAAGGTAGGTATTTTTGTCATGTGCATTAACAAAAATTGCTCTTCATGTAACTTACAAATGTATGAACATGTTTCTTTTATACCAGTAATTGCATCTGTAAGTTGAAAATAATTCATTAAGAACACATTAAAATATGTTTCAAAAATGTGGCAGTGCTCCTAAACAAGGCTTGTGGCATATTTAGGATTAGTGGGTTTACTTCAGTCCAAGGTCCCACAGATTACAATTTACTTTGCTCTTCACGCGGAATTTAATATTAAAGTGCCAAATTTATATATTTAAGGTATTAAATTGTAGCGATGGCGATCAAGTGAAATGACATACAGTAATAACAAAGGCAATGGGTTTTCAAAGTTGTTGTGTAATCAACACTTGGAAAGTTCACCGCTAGTGCTTCTAATACACCTGCTATTTTCTGTATCCTATATGACTTGATTCTGACTCCCCCAGCCATGTACCTGTAGCCTTGGTGTTGGGTTCTGTACCTCTGAAGAAGTAGATTGTAATCACCAAGCCTACACTGAGATGACTTTGTTCATCATCATCATCACCCTCACATTTGTAATAGTGGTAAAAAGTACTGTTTTACCAAAAGGTCTCCCACAGTTTTTTTCCCCAACTGTTCTTAATTTGACAGAAAAGAAATTCATGTTATAAACAGGAAACCATTTTGAAGAAATTTTCATGGGTGAAGCTCAGGAATAGGCTCTGTAGAATTTTCTTGAATGTTTCTCCACCATCTTTTTGATGGCATCCTGCCTGCCACAATGGTTTAGAGCTGTGGCTATCAGCACTCCATATGTTTTGGACCACAACTCCCACAGTCCTTTGTCATTGGCAATACAGTCTTAGAATTCTGGGAGTTGTGGTCCAACATCTGGAGTGCTGAATGTTTTCCACCACTGGTCTAGAGTGATGCAGGTTGGAGGCAATATGGGATATGCAAAATGATGACTAGGTTACCAGTATATTTTCTGTAGTTGCTCCTTGCAGTGAAGGTGGAGGGGTCAAGGAACAGTGACTTGTATTAATAAATTTGTTGCCAGCTATGGCACAAGGGAAAATGAAGTAGGGCAATGTCATATTGTTGTGCACATGGTGGTGCAAGGCATGTATCTTGAGCATGCGTCATCATCATCATGAGTTTATTATACGATCCTTGGTTTATTCTGCTATTTTTAAGATTTGCTGCATTTCCCGTACTTTTCCCCCCATACAGTATTTTCCCGTACTTTTTCTGCATTTGTGTAATACAACGTTCTACTGATATAGCCTAATTATATAGCTCTCTCTCCCTGCCTCATAGAGGATTGCTCTTCCCAAACTACAAAAACCATAGGCAAATCAAAACATTTCCACATGTCTCCAAAAATGAAAACTAAATCAGATTTGACCTCTGGTGAGCATCCCTAGAAAGGACATTATGAAACCAGGACAGAACAGCTGAAAGGGCCCCATCCCAGGTTACCATCACATATGAGCTAAGGGGATTTAGAAGTGGGTCTCCAAGGATTATCTTAATTATAGCAGCAGGTTAATAAAAGAGAAGACATGGTTGCTATGTCATTTAGGGACCTATTTTAAAATGCTGCTGCTTCCAAAAGTGAAATAATACTCTATATGCATGATTTCTTTCTTTATTAGAATAGTTTTACTTCAAAAACTATTTAGATCAAGAGCCTCCCTCCCCACCCCCATTCCATTCAGCAACACAGGACAATATTTCATTGATTTGAACTTCTTTCTGGGTTTAAAGAGAAATATGCCACCCTATTCTAGCATGTTTTACCAGTTATGTTTCTGCAGTATTCGGCAGTTCTCATGAAGCCAAAAGAAATGAACTACTGACTGTCCTTTTTCAGCTCTCTGTTGTTATATAACATATCACCGCTCCTGACAGATAGAAAAACCAAAGTTGACAGCACAGTCTCTGCGTTTTTGGCTAGTCCTCCCTTAGTACCCTGCTGGAAAGCAATGTGACCTTAGATAATATGACCAAACCTAACAATGCTGGGTGCCAGTATTTTCCACAGGACAATCCTGAATGATAGATCTCACAAAACACAGCCAGTCTTGTCATTGCATACCATGTGGGAGGTGCCTTGCGAACCTGTCAAGAAAGGACAAAAACCTGGTACAGTAGTCCCTCATACATTGTGGTGGTTGGGTTCCCAAACCACCCGCAATAAAGAAAAATCTGTGATATGCGGGCACTAGGTGTGAGGGGCAGAGCTCTGCCAGGTCACTGTCACAGAGACAAAATAGCCAGTCCTCCTGGGATTGGAGGCACCCAGAGGAGCAAGTGGGAGGGCTACATGTGGAACAGGGTGTGTGTGTGTGTGCTTGCATGTGCTGATAAATCCTGGGGGACAGTCCCTCCAGAAACCCTCAAACACAGTCTCTTCGCCGCCTCTCTATGCTTCTCTCTCTCTCTCTCTCTCTCTCTCTCTCTCACACACACACACACACACACACACACACACACACACACACACACACACACACACACACACCTTGAGAGCGCAGTAAGGGAAAGGTGCAGAGGGGGGGGGCTTGCCGGCTGGCTCCTGGTTCCTTTTCGCTGCAGCAACCAAGGTAAAAGGCAGAGGCAGCAGCAGCTCCGGAGGATTTCCCCCTCAGATTCAACCTGTACTGTTTTGTTTTTTCCCCTTTCCTTCGGCTTGTCCGGCTTACTTGGGTGTGTTCTCCCCAGAAGAGGAAATTATCCAGCCAGGGGTAGAGTGGAAAGGGAAAGGAGTGAGTGTGTTTGGCGCTTGGATGAGTGCAAGGACAGGATGGTGGTGGCAGCAGTGGTGGCAGTGGTGGTGGCGGGGGGGGGGGCTAGGCCAGCTGCTCAGCTGACTGGCAGGGCTCCAGCAGCGCCCACGGCGACTCAATTGGTGATGGCGGCAGGCCTATGCTGGCCTGCCCAGCTGGCTGGTGGCGACTCCAGCAGTGGCTGTGGCGACTCTAGCGGGAGGTCTAGCCCGGCCTGCTGACCACTTCCCCTCTCCATCTGACTGGAAGCAACTCTGGCGGTGGTCACAGTGACTCTAGCCATGGTGGTGGGCCTAGGCCAGCCTGCCCAGCTCGCTGGCGGCGCTCCAACAGCGGCCGTGGTGACTCTAGTGGTGGCGGTGGCGGGCCTAGGCTGACCTGTCCAGCTGGCTGGTGGAGTTCTGGCAGTGGCCATGGTGACTGTGGAGGTGGGGGGGGGCTAGGTCAGCCTGCTGGCCACTCACCCTCTCTGGCCTGGCTGGGCGGTGACTCCGGTGGCGGGCCTAGGCTGGCCTGCCAGCCACTCACCCTCTCTGGCCTGGCTGGGCGGTCTTGGTGGCAGCAGCAGTGGAGGAACACCCACAGGTAAGTGACCATTTTCCAAACAGAACAAAATGGTTCATTTTAACAAAAAAAAACTGATTTGTTTCATCTGTAATGAAATGCTGCTTCATTGTTTCATTTCGTTTCATGGTATAATGAAATGATGAAACAGCATTTCGTTTTTCATTTCGTGCCTATCCCTAGTAAGGAGGCATTCACTACTCTTCCTAACTGGTCTTCCATACCTTCTCTGGCAGTTTTTATGATCCATGAGTGGCAAGGATCCAACACACGTGTGGTGGCCCTGATCTCACCAAGGAGATGACCACATAATCCAGCTGTAGGAGCTGAAAGTCATCCATTAATACAGGACAAGCTTGGCAGGGAATTTTATTTACAGGCTCTGGGTCAATTTTACCTGCAAACAGTTGCACTTTCATGTTTCTACAGATCAGAGCACATAGTGGTAACAGTTAGCCACTTTCTCAGCTGAGGTATATTTTAATTATTGACACTGGGAAGAAAAATCCTTTCTTTCCTGATTTTATGTCCAGTCTGTGTTCATGGTGGAATTAAACTGTTCAGACTGCATAGCATGGGGACTTCAGAGCTTGACTCCTCGGTACATCCCATCCCTTTTATTTTTGAGGAACATCCACCACATTACCTTATTGTCATTGGTCATTTCAGTGTACACATTTATGGTTTATTCCTGTGTTGTGTTACAAAGCTCTTTGTGAGAGAATCCATAATTTGCAAACAATGTTCTGTATTTAACGTTAACATTTAGCTCAAAGCATTTCATCTGCATTATATTAAAATTACAGTTCATGCTTTTGACAGCTGTGGTGCAATGTCTTACCCTTTTCAACAGCCAATGAGCAAAGAATACTGTTGACACAACACTTTGAAAAAATATTGGACTCAGTTTGGAAATATCTGATGGAACTGTCATCTGTTTGTTGATACATTTGGTTTAGATTTGGAAAGCATTTGACATGGATTGCCAAGTGCTTTCTACTAGCAGTCATGGGAGAATACTGTTTGCTTCTTTAGTGCTATATTTTGACAGGAAAGTGATTCTGGGTGAGAATGAAGAGCCACACCAGGAAGCAAAAGATGACATTATACAAAAAGAGGAATCAGCTTCAATGTCTCTGGCCTAATTTTTTGCATTGACTCATCCAATGATACTGCATTCGAAATAATCTGTATATTACAGAACATATGCTGATTAAAGATAAACCTCTGCAGCACAGACAACATATAACAGCTTGTATGGTCTGACTATTCCCTTGCCGGATGAATAACAAACCATGGAAGTTGATGCCAACAGTTAAAAGTCTTAAAGTATCTAAGAGGAGGACCAAAATGATATGAATCAGGAGGTAAGATTAAACTCTAAATTTATTCATGTAAGCAGAAGAGCTAAGTGGTGAGTAGGATTCATATTTATGTAAGATGAATACAAAGAGATTAGAAGAAGCAAGGTAGCTAGCAAACAGGATTGTGTTTGTAACATGTGGTTTGTGCAAGGAATATGCAACTCACATCACACTGATGTTCAGATCTCCCTTGTTGGATTGGAGTAACATTGGATATTAAATTTAGGTGATGTACTAAGTAGACAGAGCCAGTTAAGAGAAATGATATACATTGCATAGTGTTTGGGTTCTTTTCCAAGGAAAAAGCTGGGGGGAAGTACTCTAAAATAAAAATAAATTAAGTGTGGCATGTCCCAAAACAACTAGTACTTCACTGTAAGCCAAAGAAAGAGAATTCAGTCTACATCTCCTAGACAGGAGCATGATAGCATTGTACCTCGAGCTGGATCTTCAAGTTTGTAGCTTCCACCCTGAGATGTTAATTTGGGCACAATGATACTTGGAGTTTGCTGTTGTTTTTCCTACAGCCTCTACCTCAAGTTTCTTAATGTCCTGCTGAAATAAAAGTTCCCAAGGACTAGAAACCTTATATGCTTCATGGTATTTTAAAAATCCCTATGATGGGATTTGTTGTTAGAATTTCTTAGCCTTGGCATTGGAATGCAACTTTCACCTACTGCAGTCCAAGTTGCTGTGATTGCTTATACCAAAAGGCTTGGCATTTTCCTCCTGAACGACTGCTGTGGCATAGGAAGTTCTGAATGTACCTTATGCCAAAGAAGAGGGAAATGAGAGGACCACAGAGAAAACAAAGGAAGTGCCCTATTTTTTCTATCTTCATCCAATCCAATTTGAGCCTTGTCTGGAAAGTAACTTTCCCAAATTCTGTCTTGACGGCAATTGAAACTACATGGGACCTTTTTCTTCCAGGACGTGCCACAGTTGGGCATTAAATTGCTTACAAAAGGGGATAATTCCCATCTATTTTTAGACAAGTTTCCTATTGCAGTAGATTGATTGACAGATTCGGAGGGACATGAAGGAAGAACCCAAGTTCCATTACTTGATCTTCATCTGAAGAGTACTGTAGAGAAGAAACTGGTGCAACCAAACTTACTCATCTCCTTTTGTTCTGCTTATAACTTGTAAGTCCCAAAGCATAGGTTTCATGTATCATATCCCCTCTGGAATTTGTAGTTGTGCAGAGTTGGGGATTTTTTTTTTGTTCATTTTAAAAATAGCAACCACTCAACAAGATCTGGGAATATAAACGAATATTCCTCATAGGGGTACCAAAGGAACAATGCTTATTAAAACTGGTAGTCTCAGGTGAAGCTTTTAAATATAGTTCTGGTGCAACAGTAGGGAAGAAATTAGATCAAACTCTCTCCTCTCCTCAGTGATAGTGAGATCTTATTTAGTGTGCTATAAAAATTTGCTTGTCAGAAAGATGGGCTTAGCAGTAATCCCCTAACAGAAAGCTAATATAAATAATGCTGGAAGATTCTGTGATGTTCAGCCCTGTGTGCACAAAATGAAGTCAGAAAGGCGCACTGTTGAAACAACACATAACGAGGCTTGAAGTTTCCACAAAAAAAAGCGCTGCCAGGTGAGTCCTCTTCAACAAAATGTTGCCTTTTGCTTTGCCTGTTGAATAACTCACCAGAACTGCTTGATGCAAAATGGTGTTGATCTCTTTGGGTGGTTTCTCAGAATGCTTAATCATGAGTTCTGTAAATAATTGTTGCCAGCATGTCGTTATGATTTTTAAAATGACGTTCTTTTCACGAACACCGATTTTGTGAAAACACCTTGCAACGATTCCACATTTGGCCTAGTTGTTAAAAGTAAGAACAGACAATGCCCAGATCTTCCTTAAGTCAGGGCCTGCCCTGCCATTTGGCAGAGTGAGGTGCCCTAGGCCAGTGGTTCTCAACCTGTTGGTCCCCAGATGTTCCTAGACTGCAACTCCCAGAAATCCTTTCCAGCACAGCGAGTGGTGGAGGCTTCTGGGAGTTGCAGTCCAGAAACATCTGGGGACCCACAGGTTGAGAACCACTGCCCTAGGCAACAGAAACTGTATATCATAAGGGGAGAGTAAATGATGAGTCATTTTGTTTGTTTTTATTGTAGCTTTTTGTGCCAGAAATGGGAAGTAGTAGTTGTGTGGTCCCTTGCTCCACGTTCCAGAATAATTTGCCTAGTTTGGACCTTGATGTTGGGGTACGATGCCCTATCCAGTCAGCAGAATGTCTTGCATCAGACTTTTCATAAGAGCATCCTACCAGCTGTAGGAGAATTGTTGTTGTGTGGGTGTGGGTGTGTATCTGGGGGTGGGGGAACAAGAAACCTGCAACAGGAATCTCCCTCCAAGCATAGACACTGGGAAGTGAGGATAATGCAAAGGATAACTCGATCATGTCCAAAGACTTGAAAAATTGAGCTATGAGATGTTCAGGATGGAAAAAGATAGCTTGGATGTGAAATGTTAGTAATAATGTGTCTTTTTGTGCTTTATTTTATGGCATCTTGGTGGCTTCTCCTAATTCAGGTAAATAAACCCAAATACAAATTTGGGATCCCCCATAGCACAACAACTGGTGCTTTTTGCATACCTTAAGAGGATTGATAAAGTGGGGGGAATTAAGCTACTAAACCTGAACAAAAGCATATTTTAATGCTTTAAGGCTATATTTGGTGAAGAATGCAAGCGAACAAACGGTTTGGCATATAATAAGAAATAATTTGTCAGTGAATGAAGTTAGGTAACTTTGATATTGCAACTGGAGAGATCGGTGCCTTCTTGAAAGGGGCTGGACTCAGTGACTTAAGCTCTGCAGTTCTAAGATGATGATGATGATGATGATGATGATGATGATTTTATATGCTTCTTTACTGATTTCTGTCATTACCATCAGTAATCACCTTTTTCCATGTGGCATTTCCTATTAAAGTACATACTCCCTTGCAAAGTGCTATTCGCCTCACAGAGGAAATATAAATTATATAGAGGAATCCCCATGGGAGTCAGGGGACAAATAGCAGCTTCAGGACTATTTTCACTGGGGAAATGATATGGGTAGTGGTGGAAATACTTCTTCCATACCAGCCCTGCAGTTCAATTGCTCTCTTAGTCCATTTAAATTAAGAACAGGCAAACTGGTTAACAATCTCTGGTCCAATTAAGCCCCAGTCCACACATGCAAGGAAGGGAGAAGCTGAAGAAGTAACTAGAACATATTACTCGCTTTTCCTTTCACGGAGTCTTAGGATTTTCCCCAGGATGAAGAAATAGGTCAGGTGAGAGTCTCCTCTCCCCTTTCTCATGACCCCAGTTGCCTGCTCATGATGAAAGAGAATCTTCAGGAGACTTGGGGCCTTGCGTGTGGAGAATGGGAAAATTTGTATTACTGAAAAACTGCCACAGATGTCATCAGCCTTATGAGCCAAACCTGAGCAAACAGGATTTCAGCCTATGTGAAATGAAGAATAATCATGAACAAACGTTACAGGTTTTACTTAGAGTGTGACTATACCATCTAATACCTTGGAATTTTCTCCACTTATAACACAATTGAATTCAAAGTAATTTTTCCTACCCACATAACCCAAAGGCTGAACTGAATCCAGCCAGCCCTTTTGCTCCCAACGTGGCTTTTTTCTCACAGGAAGATTTAAAGGGGCCTTTTTCTGTGTGGATGGTGAACATGTCTGTAGAATAGGAAGGGAGAAAGAGCAGAAGGAGAAATGCCAGCTGGGAGGAAAGAGAGGAGGTGCATAAGAGGGAGGCAATGAAAGAAAGCAGGGAGTGCTCTGTGTGTGAGAGAAGAGGAGGGGGAAAGGGGAAAAACAACACACATGCACACACATGCACACACATACACAAGCATTGCCAGTACTCACCTTTCTCTGCAAAGCCTCTGATCCCCTTAAACAGAACCCCCTCACACAGTGCAGTTTATTCATTTTTAACAGCTTCAGAAATTCTCTCACTGGCAAAATAAAATGTGCAAATGAAATGGGAGAAAGAAAAAAAGCCTTCTTAAAGCAGTTCCTTTGAATTGTGCCACCTTCATTCATTTTCCTCACTATACCACATTAGCTGTTGTTAATTGGATACATAATTGAATATAGCCCCCTTCCCCCCCCCAAAAAAAAACCCCAAACTAATTTATTGGAATAAAGGAAAATGGATTAATTAAAAGTCAACAAAATGATAACAAATAAGTAACTATTTTTACACACATGAGAGATATTACCTTTTTTAAATTCAGCATAGCCAGTTCAGTCACAGCATATTTAGATCAGAACTGAAGCTAAAGCCAGAAAAATAGTAATAGAGAAGTTTGTCCACATTTGTGGTATTACACACACTGTCAGCTTCTAGTCTAATGAGTATTTCTGTCAGAATTCAGGCTTTGTTTGCCCATTTCATTCTCCTTCATTTTTATTAATTGAATTTAATTCCCCTAATGAGCTCAGTTTTCTTGAAACAGCAATTACAACATTAATTTCTGATAGAACAAGAACTTCTGATTCTGAGATGTACAATGCATGGGACTTGAGATGAAATTCATATGAGCACAACTTGATACTCTTGGGTTATCCCATCACATATATTATACAAAGTGCTATCACAGTGGTGTACTAATTGCCATTTCTTTTTGCTAATTCATCATTAAGCCTAGTACTTGAAAATTTGTGGAATACAAGTGAAAAGATGACTATAAATGCCACAAGTACTACTTTGGTCAGTTATGTTGGAATATTGCATGAGTTATATTATGTACGTTCCACGAATTTTTGTTTGTTTGTTTGTTTAATGTCCCTGTTCCTACACTAAGGAATTGAATATTCTGTTCCCTAAGTGATAACAATATGTGTGTTATGAGAATTTATTTTACTGCGGATGTAATTGTCATGTTCTCTTTGAGTTAAAAAAGTGAATAAACCTCTCCGACCCCATCAATCTGTTAATCTTTCATGGAAAGCTCAATTTCAGAATGGGCATAGTTGCATTATGGAATAATAGGAAAGTGTTAAAACTGTAATATTTCTACAATAATTGAAAACAGGCTACATTATAATTTCATCTGATAATTGGTCTTCTGATATTTTTTTAGCCTACTAGACAATTCTGTGGTCTATGTTTGGGTAGAATGGAATGTCTCAAAGTAAATTTGCATAGTTGAAAAAATGCTGGATTTTAAAACTACTATTAAAGCACAGGAATAAACTGTACAGACAGAATTAGCTCCAAAGATAACTGTTGCTCCTCAGTAGTGGTCAGGCAACTAAAAAGGAAAGCATCAAATAGTGACATTATAAATTGCCATTCTTTGAATGAACTCAAGGTAATGGTAGTTCATGCCCAAATATGGGCACCCGTCAATATTTGCAAAAAGAAAAGAAAAGATGGGGGAAGCAAAGTATGCTACTTATATACCACCACACGACACCTAACACATTCACTGGGGATTTTACTATTTTTAATTATGCAGACTACACATTGCTTGTCCCCTCCAGGAAGCTGGGTACTCATTTTACCTCAGAAGAATGGAAGGTTGAGTCAACCTCAAACTAGCTACTTGGGACTGAACCCAGATCATGACAGAGCTTTGGCCACAGTACCGCAGTTTAACCACTGCACCATGATGCTCTGTTCAGAGTGAAGTATCCCCTTGATGGCTCCATAAACCTCTTTCCCACTTTATCGTCATATAAGATTTCTGTAATAGATTAAGGTGAGACTCAGTGTCCATAGAAATCCATTGACTCATAGTGGTCAGAGGATTTTACATTTCTTATGGATTAACTGAACATATAAATGTTTTGAACCAAGTTCAGGTCATAGGACCATAAAGTTGGAAGGGCCAAAGAGTCCAAACCAATTCTCAAGGAAGGAATACAAATAAAAATATAATAGATATTTGATTGAGGGTGAATTGCAATACATTAAATTATAGTTCTGTTAGGGCCTTTATACACGACCCCTAAGCTCCGCAGGAAATGGCTGCAAGGTCCGGACCTTACAAGTGTTTTCCCACCAGCTCCGGACTTTGCAGACAATTAAGTGCGACCCCGCCCACCTAAGCGCGACCCAGCTGCACTTTCTTGTACCTGCTTGAGGTGGGTGAAAATCCCCAGGTCCGGATTTAATCTGGTCAGTGCGGGGCTCTCCTGGCTTCTGCTTGTGTTTTCTTGCCTCCTGCCCCTTTAAGAGAAGAGGTGGGAGGAAAAAAAGCAAGCAGAAGAGAAACGGAAGAGAAATGGAAGAGAAACAGAGCTCCGGGAAGCTCCTCTAGGTGAGCTGCATTTCCCCCCCTCTTTCTCTGGTGGGGAGGAAGGAAGAGCAACGAACCCCTAAGATCTTTGGTCCGAATTTAAGGGACCAGCGGATCTTAGGGGTCGTGTGAAAAGGCCCTTAGATATCAGACACTGGTTGTGCCCATGAAAAAAGATGAGCCATAAATTTACCACCATGGACTAAGACTCCCAGAAATCTTTGCCAGCACACATAGAGGTGAAGGTTTCTGGAAAATATAATCCAAAAATATCTGGGTACCCAAGGCTGAGAACCTCTGAGCTACTGAAAGAAACTCAGGCGTGAGGTTGCAAGAGCTGAGTAGGACAGTTGTTGAGGACAAGGTGTTTTGGAAATTTCTCAATCATTGGGTTGCCATGAGTCAAAGGCAACTTGGCAATACAGTGGTACCTTGTAAGACAAATGACTTGTAAGATGAATAATTGGTAGGATAAATGAAATATCTGGGAATCTGCATGCTTCCCAGGATGAAGCATGCAGATTAAATTCATCTTAAAATATACCATTGTGGCTAGTCAGAATGGCAGTGCTGCAGACAGAGCGGTGTGCAGCACCCGATCCCTGGCAGCGGGGGGGGGGGGACTTTCTGAGGGAAACAGTGTTGTGCTTCCCAGGCAGCCGCTTCTGACGTTTGGCTCTCTTCCATCACATGGGCTGTTTGTGAGGGAAGTGGCGGCAGCAGGGCTGGGTGAGGGTCACTGTATCCCTGGGTGAAGCAGGAACACTGCTGCCACTTTCCTTGCAAATAGCCCAGGCTGGGCGAGGATCACTGCTGAAGCCGCTGGGGGAAAAGACACAACAAGCTGCTTTGGGGCACTCAGAGTGTCTTTTCTCCAGTGGCTTCTGCTCCCTGTCCCCTCTTCCTTTCAGCATTCGGGTGCCTGAAAAGGAGGAGGGGACAGGGAGCCGCAGCCAGCAGAAGGGATGGAAGTGTTTTCCCTGCCCCAACTCAGCAAAGAAGGGGAAAAGCTTCCCCCCTTTGCTGGGCTGGGGGTAAACCAGCAGCCAAAGGCTGCTCCACACAGCCGCGACAGACAGCTTGGAGCTGTCAAAATCAGCTATCTGTCAGCTTTGGGGGAACAGCCTTTGGCTGTCCGATGATTAAGAGGGGGTTGGGACAGCCTTCCCATAGGAATGCACTGAAAATCTATTAATCCGTCCCCTCCGGAACAGATTAATTGGTTTTCAATGCATTCCTATGAGAAACGACACTTCATAAGAAAATTTTTCTGTACAATGAACTGTCCCATAGAACAAATTAAATTCGTCTTACAAAGTACCATTGTACATAACAGCAACTAATAAAGAATATACTAAAAATCTGGCATAGGCCAGCAAGTATGTGGTTGTTGAATATGTTCTGCAGTCATGTTTGAAGCAGCCATTTATTATATCAAGCAGAAGTCCATGAAACAGTTTGCATTTCCTTCTACATTCTTGTATTTCCAATTACCATTTATGGGTGCGAAAGCTGTACAGTAAAGAAAGCTGATAGAAAAAATAATACTTCAATCCTTTGAAATATGGTGCTGGGAGAGAGCTTTGCAGATACCTTGAACTGCCAGAAAGAGAAACAAGCAGGTCCTAGATCAAGTCAAGCCTGGACTATCTCTGGAGGTAAGAATGTTGAAACTGAGGTTGTCCTACTTGTGGTGCTTCATGAGGAGGTAGGATTCTGGTCATAAGACAATAATGTTGGGAAAGGTGGGAGGCAGCAGAAATGGATTTATTCCCTAAAGGAACCACAGCTTTGAGTATACAGGAGCTGAGGCAGGCAGTTAGGGACAAGACATTTTGGAGACAACTTAAATTTAAGTCAGAGACAACCACGTGGCATATAACAAGAGGGAGAATAGGCTAGATTTAATTATACCCTTAAATGTAAGAATAATGGAGGGGACATATTTACAGAACTTCCCTTGTTATATCATGACTTTGGATGAAGCATGATGCCCAAGCTTTAGCCAGATGTGCTGTTAAAAAGGCACAAAGAAGAAAAAAAGGCAAATAAGAAGAAAATTTCTGAATGCTTGTTTCTGTTATCTTCTGTGTATGCAGTGAGTTTATGAACTGGGGCCAACTGTAGGCAAAGGCATCATAGTGTAAACAAAAGAGCAGATGGAAGAAGTGAATCTTGCCAGCTGTTTTTCTCCATCTTCAGCTTCCCTCAGTCTTCTAGAGTAGTTTATAAATGATCTGTCACTCTGGGGGTTGAGCAACTGCAGGCAGAAAGGTAACAGAATAGGGATGCAACACATACTGCAGAGATTTCCAATTCCCATTGGAGGAATATGTGGAATATGAGGTGCCAATATAGCTCTACTAGCCCTTGTGCTTGCCAGACGCACACCAATGACTGTGATAATGTATGTTAGTCTAGGTGAGTTGATACTATTTATAGAAATGGGAAATATTACTTTTGGGGACTGCAACTCTTTGAAAACTCTAGCCCGTATGGTCATTTGCCGTGCTAGCTGCAGTGTTCTGGGAGGCACCACATTTTGTGTTTAATTCCAGTTTCAATGCCTTGCAAATCGTACAAGCAAGATGTACCATTGAAAAATATACAGGATATGCTTTGACATGTAGAGGGCTGGGCCCTGTAATCTCAAAATGACTGAACAACATAAACTGGAATAATTTTACACTGGATCCAAGTGGAAGCATTTTTTTTTTGAATTTTCTAAATCTGGTGCAATGGTTCTTGGACTACACCTTCCAGACATTGTTTCCAGTACAGCTAATGATGAAGTCTTCTGGGAATTTTAGTCCAAAAACATCTAGGGACCCATGGTTGGAACCTGCTGCTGTAGTGGAAGAAGCTCAAGATTGAGTTTACAAGACCTGAGGATGGCGGTGGAAGGCAGGACAATTTGGCAACTGTTCATTCATACGGTAGTCATAAGCCCAGGGCAACCTGACAGCAGACAACAGCAGCAGCAACAACAACAAAAGAATATATCAATAAACTGACATAAAACCAGCAAGCATATGGTTGTTAACTATACATACTGTGAAGTGATACTTTTTATATAAAGCAAAAGTCCATGAAATTGTTTGCATTTGGGCTGAACCAGAATTTCCTCTGTGACCTCTAGGAAGCCTCAGTCAGTCCAGCTGAAAACATCCACAAAGAAAAACCCCACATTTCAATGAGAAAACCAGATGTCATAATAGAATTCGTCCACCAACCCACACCCTGTGAATACATTCCAGAATGTATTCTGAATGGAACCGAAGAAGAGACCCATAGTACCCATGGGGATTAAAAGATATTTTCAAAGTCCTCTGTTTCTAAAACTGATAATAATGTTCTGTTTCATTGTGATGAGACATTTCTTCAGATTCAAGTTTATTACAGATTCCAGTAAATCAGGAGAACTAGCTGGAATTAAGAACTTTACCTTCCGAGGTTGGTAAAATGAGTACCCAGCTTGCTGTGGGGGCAATGTGTAGCCTGCATACTGTAATAAAACTGTAAACTGCCCAGAGACTACTTGATGTGGTATGGGGCAGTATATAAGCAGAACACTTTGCTTTAAGAACTTATCACACACTCAGAAATGCATATAGTTGTTCCTTTGGACTACGGCTTCCAATGGTGGTCTGATAGCATTGCCACTGTCAGTAGCCATATTAGTTACCATATTCCAGGAGTTAGTTTCCATTGACATGCTACAAGAATACCCCACCTGGTCCCTGCCAGCAAGCAACATCACCACAACAAATGGTAATCTTACACCTGATGAGGGCTCCATGAGCCTACTGGGGCATTTTGAGTTTGGACATGCCACTTAACTGTGGAGCACCTCTACACTAATGGAGAAACTTCTGCAACTTCCTAGCTCCAGTCTGTTATAAACTGGAAGGGCTTAGGATTGTTCTTTTAACATTTAGTTTGATATATTTTGCTAACATTGTACTACAGTACCAGGTTTTCAGGCAAGTTTTCTTTAACCTTTTCTGCACAGGTTTCTCCCATTTCTAATGGCTTGCAAAATAAGGATGAACGTTAGTGACATGTGAAACCTTGTTTGGGTGAAAGAGATAGAATAGGCAAATAGTATTCAGGGTCCGTCTGGTTAATGACTGTACAATGATTATATTATATCAAATATCAGAAGAATTGAAAACAGCCCCAGTGGACAAACATGTTTTCCCATAAAAATAACAAAAGGTCTTGTGGCACATTAACAACTAACATTTTTAAGCTTTTAGAGAATGTAGCTTATTTCATCAAAAGCACTCAGTGTTGTCTTAGTTAGCAGATAATGATATTTTTATGTGTATTTATAAAATCAGAGGGGATATCTGAAAAGCAAAATAAATTTCTGGAGATGAATCAGTTCCTTTAGTAATAACAAACTGGAAAAACAGAGCTTGTTATCAGAGGCACACGATGCTTGCTGTGATTCATGGCAAGGAGAGAACAGATGAAAGATGGAAATGCCAACTATACGGAGATGGAGTGAGAACAACATTCCAGGCAATGCCAGTAAAGCTGGATGAAGAAAACAAAAGGCATACTTGTGACCAGACTACGTGTCTTCCTTTTTCATCTCTTTATGGTCTCTTGTTTCAACTAATAGAGATGAAAAGAGGATTGTAGGGCCTCATGAGGGGTCATGGATGGCTGTAAAATTGTCTCTGAGCTGGTATGCAGCACCTTTGAGCAGCTGCTGTCACCTCAGCACAATAGCATGACCTGTCACGAACCCACGCCCTAATGAGGTGGTACATTCACTAAATCTCACAAACCCATTCATTCCCCAATGGACAAAAGAGGACACAAATATGGGTAACATTTGTGTAATTGTATCTATAGGTATTTGTGTACAGTATACATTATTACTGTACATACTTTAATTTGGGTTGAACCAAGTGTGGCTTATGGATTGCATGCTGCCCAGTGTCCCAAATGCAGTTTCTTGCCATATCTGCACCCCTAGGTCCCCAAACCCCTCCTTAAAATGGATTTTTTTGGGGGGGGTATTTAAAATGCCCCCTTGTGCCCTATACTTGTTTGAGGGCCATTTTACTATATGCCGGGCAACCAACCCATCAATTTTTAATTTTTGTAAAAAAAATGGCCACCAGAGGGCACAAAGAGGCTTTTTCAATTTTTTTAAAATAAAAAACTGCCTGTGTTTCATTTTTGTTTTATTTCGAGGTGTTTTATTTAGCAAATAAATAATTCAATTTCTTTAAAGCATTATTTTTTTAAGAAGTGTTTGGACACACCCCTTCTCAAATCAGCCATGCACCCCTGACAGTGTGAGCCTTGAAATGCCAACCCATCTGAAAAATCCTCCTCAGTTCCGATCTGCCAACCTGTGTTTTAAACAGAAATACTGGGCAGCTCATCATAGTGGGGAGGATGGCAACCAGCCATGTCTTCTCAATCTTATCAGTGGGTGTTGATGGCTGATATAGAACTGCACTTTGAGAGCAGTTCAAAAACACAAGCACCTGAAATTTCTCCTTTTGAAAAAAAAAACATAAACAAAACTGTAGTTCTCAGCATCCCATATTTAGGCTGACTGCCGGCGAGCACCACACTGGCTCCAGAATTCTAGCAGCTGTCACTTGAAAAGTTGCTCTTCTAGCACTCTTCACTGTAAAATGCAGCCACAGATGGCTAACAGAGAAACAAAACCAATAGAAGGACCAGATATCCTCGGATGAATCTGTATACAGTACCACTTTAAAAATATCAAAAGTGGTTCAGGCTCCTGGCCAATGCCATATTGTGTCCCGGATTGCTGTGTCTTGTGCTGGATTTCAATTTCTTAAAAGCTGAAAGAGAATACCTTAGATCTCATTTAGATGCTCCGTTAGGCCAAGGCACAGAGAAGGCCTTTGCAATATAGCGGAAATTCACTACAGAGCTGCACATAAACTATTCCAGATTTGTTACCAATGAACTAAAGATTACAGCCTAATGATTTCAAGCACAGAATTTGTGGAGAAGAAACTTTGACCTTACACTTTAATTCTTCATGGCTACACCCCATACACACATGTCTGGGGAAGTGGACATGTCTATGAAAGCTCACATTAAAATATAGTTTTTATCTATATAACACCTTATTACTGTGTACCAAAGTATGAATTGGGGTTCTACCTGTAAACTCTGTATTACGTACCTACAGAAGCATTACAATTTCAGGAATATAACAATGTATCAGAAACACCAGTCACTGCCATGATATCTAAGAGGCAAGTCCCTTTTTAATGAATAGCAGTCTTTGGTCCAAACCACACTGCTAAATGTATGCCTTGTATTTTCTGTATAACTCCAAGATGAGATCAAAGCAAAATATAGCTGAATCTTTTCAAAAACATCTGGGCTGAGTGACTGCTATGTATCCTCTGCACTGAAGAGGAAAATGTAAATAGCAGTATGCCTTTCTCCTCCCAATTCTTTTCTGAATTATGAAAAGACAAACAACAAACCTCTGGGCCATGGATAATTTTCTATAGATTTTCTCTGAGTGGAAAAAAGGCTGACAGATTTCCTATTTCATGGAATAGGCTGCATGCAACAGTTTGATTAAAACATGTTATCAACCATCATCTATTAGATAAAAATATAAAAGTGATGGAGTACAATCCTATATATGTTTGCTCACAAGTTAAGTCCCATAGTTTGCAAGATAGCTTACTCTATCATAAAGCTATTTATGTTTTTCTCCTTCATTTTACTGATAGAGTGCTTAACAAAACACTTATTTACCAACTTGGATCTATCTCAGTTTAAGTGCTCCAACTAGGACTGAAGATATACTGATGAGCAGGCTGTAAAAGACCTTTCACTGTGTTTCAAAAGAAATTATACATGCCTAAACAGAGTGATTTGGATCCAGACTTAGTCATGCAGTGGACTAGATTTGTTGAAACCAGCTGTGATGATCAGTAATGACTATTTTACATTCTGTTGAGTACAGAGACAGAACTGTTTAAGGAGGCTTTTGGCAATGCCCTAGGCCAAATACAGAGATCCATTTGCTACTGTCATTATTGATTATTTTTATAATACTTTGTTTATTATGTTATGGCTTATGGTTTGATTTAAGGTATCATGTGTCAATCTTAGGTCACCTTGTCTGTTTTAGTTTGCGACATAATGCATTTTTGTTGTATATTTTGTCTAATTATGTAAACCACCATGTGTGCTGTTCTCACTAGATCAGGCAGTTTATAAGTTCTATAACAAACTGAAGGGGGGGCAGGATTTCAGTGTACCTTCTCTTAACATCACTGAGCCTGGATTCATCCCAATGGTTTCACTGATAATAGATATGGTAACTCTTAGCCAAATTCAGAAGTCCTCTGTAAGCTGACAAAAGTATTTTTTTCATCTCTTCCCAACAGATACTAAGAAGAAGAATAGGGGGGGGGGGAGATGGGAGGGACAGAAAAGTAAAAGAGGGGAAAGTGACAAAAAGAGAAACCAAAAACAGGTGATCCATCCACTTGGGGCTATGGAGCTGCCCTTCTCCAGCTTTGCTCCTACTGACTGCTGACATGCGGGAATTAACAGATTATCTTCAAGTAGCTTTCAGTATATCGTATGTTATGTTTTTATCCTTATCCTTATCCTTATTTTTACTTGACTTTTCTTGGGTTGATTTCTTGGATAAATTGCTTAGATTGGCAATTTTTTGTACACCGCCGAGAGTTCCTTTGGGAAAATTGGGTGGTTAACAAACAAACAAACAAACAAACAAACAAACAAACAGAGTTTCCCATCCCTGAATTAGAACAGGGAAGGGTTAACTCTTCATTGAGCAACCAGACTCTTGAGATACAATTGGGAAGACCTGGGTTTGAGAATCATGTCATAAGAGGGCAGAAAGAATTGCCCAGGGGTCTGTAGTGAAAGTGCATAGGTACAGTGGTGCAAATTTACAGTGTGGAGCAAGGAAGAGCTCTGATCGGAACAGAGTAGAAAAGAAGCCATGAGTATAAGAAATGAGTATAAGCCATGAGTATACAGATAAGTATAAGAAAGTTATACCTTGCTCTGAGTAAAGCTGTTTTATGCAATTGTTCTCGACAGTGTATTTGCCATTTGGCAAAGTAAAGCAGTTTCTGGAACTGCCACAAGTACTTCCTGTTGTTGAATGAAAAGAACAGGGGATGTTTTATGGAAGAGCAGTTTGTGGTGAGATCCAAGCATTGTTCAGGTGTCCATCAGGCCAACTGAGGTTGCAGTGTGGGAGGGAGATATGAGCCCTGCCTCCTTGCTCCACCCACAACCTTTCTGCATTGAAGGGGGGAAAGTATGAACATGATTCGCAATCATGAGGGGATTCTACTTATAGCAGACCTTCAATCTGTCCTGCTAAGCATCTGATCTGATGAGGAAGGGGGTTGCATACAGATCTATATCCCTTTTCCCACTTTTATGTTGTGATGTTTTATTCAGCTCCATATCATTGAAACAGAGTTATACAAACATTAAAGAAACAGAAAACTCTTTATTCTTTCTTTCTAATGCACCTGACAAAAAGCAGTAACAGATGAAAGCAATCATGGCTAATGCAATTTTGTCGTATAGTCCTAATGCAAATTTACTTTTAGATGTAACTGAACATTCACTGCAAATGAAAGAATATAAGTATTCACAGCTGTTCTTTTCAGTCTCCTATGAATTGCTTTTATGATAATACACAAATAAAATGAATGGGAGAAAAATATTATTTTTTCTCTATATTCCTTTCTGTGTGGCTACTTGAGGCTGTCAGGGGGGGGGAATTGAGGAAAGTCAGAACAAGGAAGGCAAAATCCCATCCATTAAGTCAAACCATATGACAGTAACAAAGGCCATGTTTAGCAGATATAGTTGAGTTAAAATAAACAGTCAAAACAGACAATATGAAGACAGAAGACAATGGAGCTTCAAATGGAGCCTGTTGGCTGACCCACTCTCCTCCTAGGACAGTGGTTCCCAACCTTGAGTAAACCAGGTGTTCTTGAACTGTAGCTTCCAGAAACTCTGGCCAGCACAGCAGGTAATGAAGGCTTTGAGGAACTGCAGACTAAGAACCCCTGGGTTACCCCAGTTTGGGAACCACTGTCCTAGGACCAATAGAAGGATGTTGTCTCAGCAGAGAGCTGTGTGGTGGGGTGGGGTGTGTCATTACAGTTGTGACTGATCCTTCATGCCCCCATGTCCATGGTGTTTTCTTGGCAGGAATACTGGAGTGGTTTGCCAGTTCCTACTCCAGGCGCCTACAGCACCTAGTATTCCCTGGTGGTCTCCCATCCAAGTACTAACCAGGACCGACCCTGCTTAGCTTCCGAAATCAGGCGTGATCGGATGTGCTTAGGCCGCATCTAGGCAGCTCAGCAGAGACCTAAGGACAACCAAAACCTGTAGGGTGACAACACCTGCAATTGTAGAAATATAGCAACCTGGCATGTTATGCATGAAAACCTGCATTATTTGTTTACTTGTTTTTAAGCAACCAGTCAGCATCTCTCTTTCCTTAAAGGAAAAAGAGGGCATTTTTACTCTGAGCCAGTTCGGTTTGAGGTAGGACCAGCTTAGCAGGCATTGTGTGCAGTTGTCTCCTCAGTCAAATGTTTACAAGCTAAGTGATTCTTCGTTTTAGTACTAATGACACCATATCTTCAAGTCAACATCTCTTTTAGTACCTGTGTGAGGATCACATCTAGTTTTTACCTGAATAGGAAGTACCGAGCAGCAAAAACAGAGAAAATTCAGATTTTTGCTGCCTCAACAGAAGTTAAGTTCCGTGAAAGCAGTAGTACTGCTTTGACCTGCTTTGATCACACCTGTCTTGGAGTACTGTGTCCAGTTTGGGGTACCATAGTTTAAGAGTGACCTTTGGTCAGATGGCACCGCAAATAAATAAATAAATAAATAAATAAATAAATAAATAAATAAATAAATAAATAAATAAATAAATAAGTAAATAAGAAGGATACAAGCACTTGTCAAACAGAACAAAGAGGAGGCTTGCTCTGGAGAGTAGTACTTTGCTCAGAACAGCTATCTGCTAGAAGGGCATTATAAAAGTCTAATAAATAAATAAATAAATAAATAAATAAATAAATAAATAGTATCTGAACCAGGGCATTTAAATAATAAGAAATAAGATTTTGACTACATATTAGGAAGAATTTCCTGATAGAAAGAATTACTTGACTGTGGGACAGACTACCTAGGAGGGTTAAAAATCTTCACTAATGATTTTAAATGAAAGCTACATACTCTGCAGTTTTTTTTTCATTTGGCAGAGAGGTGGATTAGGATTTGCTTCAAACTGCATAGCCCTATACTACTACTTTATGGCAGCACAAAGTGCATGCTGCAACCCAGTTTTATCACATTCACCCCTTACTTTTCCAGCTCGTTTTGCCAGCAATTTAATGTATGAAATGTATATACAACATACTGAACCCCAAGTGTTTATAAATTATATACAGGCTGACATAGCTATCAATGTGTAATGCATAAGGAGGGAAGTAACTTTCCTTTTGCCACATTCTTTTATGTTTTAAAGGCCCTTAAGTCAGCATGACATAATCATAATGAATATCCCCCTCTTAGGAAAATATTCACTTAAAAGGCTGTAAAATGCAAGGAGTTTTAGTTCTCATTGTTCAGTGTTATTGTTTCTAAACTACACAGGAAGGGGTTTTTGTTAAAGAGGTATAAACAAGAGAAAAATAGCTCCCTTTAGGTTAGAGCTATTATAACTGCTGTAAAGCATAAAATGAGCCCCAGTGATTCCAAATAACACATTTTAGAGATAGTACAAAGATGAACTTCAAGGTTCATTACACAATTTACTTTTGCAACAGATACATAGCATTATGAAGGATGTATTTATCCTTATTGCCATATGTGCAACTTACACTGATTTTTTGTACTAGATTTCCTGTATATCTCTCATTTATTTTGAAAGCATTTCCACAAGAGGCCTTCCCAGTAGGTTGTGCCCCATGGGTCAGATCTGTTCAGCTTCCACCAGATGTGACACACTTAGCTTCCACTAAGAACAGATATATTCTCTCTCGGCCTAGAGACTCTTGACTATAAAGAACTATCTCAACTGATACGGAATCTTTCTTCTCCTGCTGCTTCTCTTACAAGCCTTAAGTTTTCATGTGCCACAGTATACTTCCATGCGGCTTAATGACACCATCTATATGTCCCAGTTGGCTTCTTCCTCTTGCCTCATGTCTATAGAAGAGTGAATGGCTGTTTGCAGTGGGACAAAGATTTAGATTAAAATGGTCCTAATTCTGAAACCATTAATTTTACAGCAATAATAATCTTAGAACTATAGAGCTGGAAGGGATCCTATGGATCATCAAGTCCAGGCCATGTCATGGTGGCACAGTGGGGAATTGAACTCCCAGCCTCTTTTTCTGCAGCCAGAGACCTAAACCACTAAGCTATCCAGCAGTTCATATTAGCAAACAACTGAGAATGTGTGGATAGGAGGACCAATACAAAACATTTTGCTGCCCCAAGAGAAAGACAAGATGTTGTCTGCCCATATTCGACATACAAAATATGACCGTGTGGATATCCCACATAGCATCTAGTTTAGGCCTTGTTATGTTGCATCTGAAAGAAACCAGATCTTGCCTCATCTCAAAAGACTAACCAATCTATTCTGGCAAGAAACCTTCATGCTCAGTGAAAATAATTCACTCTGTATTCTGTTCTACCAGTTGAATTAGCTAAAGGAGATTAAAGTGAATAATGCCTCTAGATTAATGATAACGGATTTGTAATTGTCTGAAGTAAAGGTATTAGTATAATAATAAGCATACATGGTAGACTCTGGGCGCCATGAGACAAATGGCTACTTTATCCTCAAAACATCAGAAAGGCAAGCATTCTGCTCAAAAGCTGAGGAAAACAGCTATAATTTATAACCTCCTGGACAAACAGCAGGGCAGCATTTGGAACATAGCACATACTTTCAGAGAGTCTAGAAAAATGTATTTGCTAATACAGTATGTATATGCTGATAGGAGATTTCTGGAATTTGTAATTGAAGACAGTAATTGTTGTGAGTTTTTCGGACTATTTGGCCATGTTCTGGAAGTTTTTCATCCTGACATTTCGCCAGACTCTATGGCTGGCATCTTCAGACCGCAAGATGCTTAGGGAACTAGGAGTTCACCCATTTTCCTACATATGACAAGTTTCCTCAACTTAAAAAACCCCAGTCTCACTCACTTTATAACCCAGGGCACAGAGAGAACTCCTAGTTCTCTGAGCATCTTGCCCTCTGAAGATGCCGGCCACATAGTCTGGTGAAACATCAGGAAGAAAAACTTCCAAAACAGCCCGAAAAACTCACAACCACTATCAGATCCTGGCTGTGAAAGCCTTCGAGAATAGATTGAAAACAGTAACTTTTTCTGGATTCTGGGATGTCCACATTCTCCAGAGCTGGTATAAAGAGTAGCTATGGTTTTGTTTTTCGTCACCTATTGAGGCAAGTCTTCCTTCTGTCTATCCATATATTCAATAACTTTTTGCATAATGTTTGTACAAAGTCTCACACAAAGATTCCTCTCCTCCCCTTCCTTCTGCCATGAATGTAAAGTTTGATTATGTGTTTCTACTTCAGATCTGTAATGAACCCTAGAAAATGCAAGCAGCAAGTCAAATAATTGGGAGGGGGAGGAACCCCCAGTTGCACTTTACTGTTTCCTGAACTATAAGAATTGCATTCTTATACTTCCTTTCAAGAAAATAAACATACTCATTAAAAAAATCTTTTTGTTTTCATAGCTCCAGACCAACATCATACATTACAATGTTGTTTTCAGAAGCCTCCTGTCGCAATGCAACTTATCAAACCCAACTGTCTGAAGAAAGAATTTTTAGAGGAAAACTGCAAAACATTATTTAGTATAATACCTCCCCTCCCCTATGAATTCACTGTGTATTCCATTTGCTAAATCTGTCTTTGAAACTATAGCAAGAAAACATTTAACGATGAAATAAGTCTCGAATCAACTGCTTCTTAAGAAAAATGCAATTCTTAACATAATATCCAGCATTTCAGTAAGTGAGATTTATGGAAAAAACAACCACGTAATACACGTAGTTTAAATTATGACAAATTGAGTAAATAAGTGGGTGCAGTAGTTTTGCTGTATTTACCAGATGGCTGTGTTCCTCATGATGGCAAACACAATCAAGATTGCATTGATTTTTTTGTTTAATTATTAGTCTTGTATAGTTCCAGTTGAAAAACTTTGGTCATCTTAGGTGAATTCATATAAGGAATTGAAGCATCTGAACCTGTTTGTTAAAAGCAAATTGATCTTTTAGTCATTCTGAAGGAACTTCCAAGAAATATTGATTACGAGATGGGGAATGCCTTGCTCACACTGCACTTCAAGAAAGATGATGGAACAAGTTCAGAGGAGGGTGACAAGGATGATCAGGGGGCTGGAAACCAAACCCGATGAGAAAAGACTGAAGGAATGTGGCATGTTTAGCCTAGAGAAAAGAAGACGGAGGGGTGATCTGATCAGTTTTATTAGAGCAGTAAGGCAATGGAATCAATTACCTTGCAAGGTGCATGAGTGCTCCAACACTGGAGCATTCAAGAGAAATTTAGACAACCACCTGGCAGATATCCTTTCTTCTGTATTTCTGCCTTGATCACAGGGTTAGGCCTCTTCAACCTCAATTATTCTATGATTCTACAGTGGGAAGGAGAGTTCTGGGTCAAACAGGCTTTTGGTCACGTTCATCAAGGCTTTTTTAACAACAGGGAAGTACCTTGTTCAAGAAGTGCACAGATAGAGGCTTTCTTCTGAAGACAAAGTGATGTCTTGGCATTAGACCTCTTGCGGTGGTGTGGGCAGCACCTGGGACAGCTCCCAGTGGAGTGTCTGTTGCTTCAATAATATTAATTACCTGTACCCAACTGAGCACCCAAATAAGGAATCAATGTGCTCCCGTGCTCCAACCCAGGTACAAATTTGCCTACACTGCACAATGTCAAAACTCTGGCTTGCAGCCTGAAACTCCAGCTCAACTAGGCAGCCTCCACCTGTACTACCAGGCTCCTTTGTCCAGAACTGACAAAGAAATTATTTTATATTGTACAGTGGTACCTTGTATAAAGTAATTAATTCGTTCCAAATGAAATTATGTTAAGCAAATTTTCCTTTATACAAATTCCCATAGGAATGCATTGAAAATGGAGTAATCCCATTTTTATGTTGTACAGATTTTCCCCATAGGCGATTATGTTAAGCAAATTTCCCCTATCTCTGAAACTTTTTATGTTGTACAAATTTTATGTTATGCAAGCTGTTTGTTATACAAGGGTCCACTGTAATCCATAAGCGATGGCACCTTGATAATGTATATGTATAAATGGGGAAGAGTTGGTTCTCCTTTATTTAAGATGAAAATTGATCTGGACTGTTAAAAAGGAAAGTGGAATGAGGATATACCCAATCTGTATTATTTACAGTTTAACAGGATATGGAGAACAGAATATGGCAGTTCCAGTTGAGTTTTCACATTAGAAAAATGCCTCAAGATAAATACTTAGATCATCTCTAGAGTGACATAAAATTCTTATATGCATCAACTGGCAATAGTCCATGACTGTGGTGATGAGCAAACTTGGTTCTGCTATGCTATTGTTGTGTTTTTCACTCGTTCAGTTGTGATATAAACTAGATTTTAAACATGCATTTGCCAGATTAGAGTCTTTCTCCTTTCCATCTTCTCCCTAGAATATATGTGTTGTTATTGTTCAGTTGTTCAGTCATGTCTGATTCCTCATGACCCCAGGACCAGAGCACGCCAGGCCCTTCTGTCTTCCACTGCCTCCCGGAGTTTGGTCAAATCCATGTTGGTTGCATCGATAACACCATCAAACCATCCCATTCTCTGCCATCCCCTTTTCCTCTTGCCTCAATATTTCCCAGCACCAGGGACTTTTCCAAGGAATCCTCTCTCCTCATGAGGTGGCCAAAGTATTGGAGCCTCAGCTTCAGAATCTGTCCTTCCAGTGAACATCCAGGGTTGATTTCTTTCAGGATAGATAGGTTTGATCTCCTTGCAGTCCAGGGGACTCTCAAGACTCTCCTCCAGCACCACAGCTCAAAAGCATCAGTTCTGCGGTGATCAGCCTTCTTTATAGTCCAGCTCTCACTTCCGTACATCAGTACTGGAAAAACCATAGCTTTTACTCTTCAGACCTTTGTCGGCAAAGTGATGTCTCTGCTCTTAAGATGCTGCCTAGGTTTGTCATCACTTTCCTCCCAAGAAGCAGGGGTCTTTTAATTTCATTGCTGTAGTCACTATCTGCAGTGATCAAGGAGCCCAAGAAAATAAACTCTGTCATTGCCTCCCTTTCTTCCCCTTCTATTTGCCATGAGGTGATGGGACCGGTGGCCATGATCTTGGGTTGTTGTTTTTTAGCTTTATCCCATTTTTTTCACTCTCCTCTTTCACCCTTATTAAGAAGTTCTTTAATTCCTCCTCACTTTCTGCTATCAGAGGACTATCATCTGCGTACCTGAGGCTGTTGATATTTCTTCTGGCAATCTTAATTCTGGCTTCTGATTCATCCAGTCCTGCCTTTTGCATGTGGTACTCTGCATATAAGTTAAAAAGACAAGGTGACAGTATACAGCCTTGTCATACTCCTTTCCCAATTTTAAACCAGTCAGTTGTTCCATATCCAGTTCTGACGGTTGCTGCTTGTCCCACATATAGATTTCTTAGGAGACAGATAAGGTGGTCAGGCACTGCCATTCCTTTAAGAACTTGCCATAGTTTATTGTGGTCCACATCGTCAAAGGCTTTGGCATAGTCAATGAAGCAGAAGTAGATGTTTTTCTGGAACTCTCTAGCTTTCTCCATAATCCGGTGCATGTTGGCAATTTGATCTCTCCTTCTTCAAACACAGCCAAACAGCCCGAAAAACTCACAACAATTACTGTTTTCAATTACGGATTCCAGAAATCTCCAGTCAGCATATAATACATATTGTATTATCAAATACACGTTTCTAGGCTCTTTGAAAGTATGTGCTAAGTTCCAAATGCTGCCCTTCTGTTTGTCCAGGAGGTTATCAATGATAGCTGTTTTCCTCAGCTTTTGAGTGGAATGCTTGCCTTTCTGATATTTTGAGAATAAAGAAGCCATTTGTCTCATGGCATCCCGACTCTACCATGTATGCTAATTATTATATTAATTACTTCAGACAATTATAAATCCGTTATCATTTTCAACATTTTTTTGCCTCCAGCGTTGGTTCTGTCTTTATTTGATCTAGGACGTACTTATACATATTTCTGGCAGTCAGAGTGTCTGCGAAACTCCAGCACCACATTTCAAATGAATCTGTTTTTTCTTCTTCCAGATTTCTCTAGAGTCAGGTTTTCACACCCATACATGGTGACAGGATGTACAAGAGTATGGATAGGTTTGTAAATAATGTAGAGTCTTGGGTAATCCAGTAACCCTCAGGTCTGGAAAGAAATTCAAAGCAAGCTGTAACTATCCTGATTTTAGCACTTTAGCCTTATAGACTACAGTGCTTCTCAATTAGAGGTTAGCCCTATTTAGGTATTATTAGTCATGTGAGGTAAACGTGTGGAGAAAAAGTGAGGACAATATGCCAGTTCTGCCTCACAATATCAGAAAAATTATATATATATATTATTTTAACTCCCAGAATACCCGAAACAGCAAAGTTGCTTCCCAAACTACCATTTTTGTCTTCTTCCAGTTGTAAAGGATGATTATTTGAAGGGAAGGGGAAATTGTCCAGGCCTCCAGATTAGGAGCACATCTACAGCTAGAGGAAATGTTCCTATTTATGGAACATTCCTCAACATGTGGCATTTTTAGATATCACAAATAACCATGTGGCACACAGGGCATAGTTAGCACCCATTTCCCCCCTTTCACATAATCCTTCAAGATGAAAAACATCTGAATAAGGCTGTCATATTCCACCAGTTGTTTACATCTGCCCTCTATTCTACTTTATAATTTGTTTCCGATGAAATGGGCAAAATGTAACTTGCGTAATCTGGAAAATCTATTTGAATGCTGCTTCTGATCAGTCAGGCACTAAGCAATGTTGAAGAGCGATCTCTCTTTCCTGAACAGAGTTCTTAATTCATACCAGGCTTTCACATTACAGACCCACTTCCATAATGTAACTTAAAAACCATATCATTTTAGAGCAATATGCTTTTCTGATCACAATGCCTGTACTTGGTCTTAGAGTGCACACAGCAAATGAACATGGAGGCAGTGGTTTCGAAAAGAGTCCACCTAGCTCTTGTACAAGCTTGTGACAAGCTCAGTCTTCTGTTTCCAATTACCCAATAGTCCATATATTCTTCTTTTGGCACAAATAATGGCCTGGTTTATGTCATAATGTAAATTGTATAAACCACTGGGTTTTTGTCCAACTTATTTTTCTTTCTTTAAAAGAAATCAGGCACTTTTCTCTTCCATATTACATTTTCTTTTTTTGAGACAACGTGTCTGGCTCCTCCACTGTTTACATTAAATAATCCATTTTTTTAAAAAAAAAAAAGGAGGAAGGGAGATGGCTTTATTTTTGAAAGAGCCATCATTCCTAAAGTGGTGGGAGTCAGGGAGAGAGGATCCTCAAATTACAGCTCACCAGCCTCAACCTACAGTTATTTCATTGTGTGTTTCCCTCAAAAATGCTTGAACTTGAGGTGATGTGCACGTTGCTAGGAATCATGGCTCTTACTTATGTTGACTCTAAGAGGAAATATAGACTACAGGGGCCAAATTCCTGTGTCAGAGATTTATTGATTAATTCATGCATTCATTTATTCAGCTTCTATACCATGTCATTAGTACTAACTCTCTCTGAGTGGGTCACCAACTTCAGCAGGGCCAGAAGCCATTTTGAAGCTCATTGGCCACAATCCCAAGTGTGGGGGGACATGACCAAAGAGGCTATTTTCCATGTTTAATTTTGAATTCAAATTAACATTAGTCCAGTGGTTATGTACAGTAAACATGGCAACAATGAGCTTTTATTAAATGAAATATTGATTCAACTGGGGATGTTAATTTTAAAGCCCCCCTCACATATTCTAGTGGCAAAAAGAGAGAAAGTTTTAAAAGAAATTTTAAAATTGTAAGAGGCAGAATGCTGGAGGCCACAGGAAGAAAACAGCTAAACTGCCCTCTAGAGTGCTTATGGGAGCTATAAGGGGCTGAAGGGATATCGGGATGTCACATGTGACCCAAAAGCTGCATGTTGCCAACCCCTACCCTAAGGGACTGGGGACTCAAGATGATTCCCCTGTTCTTATAATAAGGCCCGAGGATAATTTATGCTTATCTATAAAGTCTATCCCAAGGCAACTGATTAGTTTAGGCCACTAGTCTGTGATTGTCATCTCCTACCACATTACCAGCTGACTAGCTGCCCTAAGCACGTCCAATCTTGCCTGATTTCAGAAGCTAAGCAGGGTTGGCCCTGGTTAGTACTTGGATGGGAGATCACCAGGGAATACCAGGTGCTGTAGGCGCCTGGAGGAGGAACTGGCAAACCACTCCAGTATTCCTGCCAAGAAAACTCCATGGACATGGAGTCACGAAGAGTCGGTCACGACTATAACGACACAGCAAAAACACCACATTACCAAATGTTGGGCCACGCTAATTGCAAAATAAAGGTGCCCCCCTTGTGTTTGGTGAGCTGTGTCTGATAATGGTTCACTTGTAGAATGATAGCGAGCTTGTTCCAGATAATCCAAATTACCCTGTAATACAGGCCTAGTCTTATAGCTGCTTTTATCTGCACAATCCTTGTGGTATGCTTGCCAAACAGATATTCAAAGCAAATGCCCACAAGTCATATGTGTGTGTTTTTTTTTTTTTAAAAAAATTAAGGGTGATTATATCCTTGAAGTGATGGTGCTTGCTCTGAGCAATCAAAAACTTTGTAAATAAAGTGATATTTCCTGGTGGCACATGGTGGGACTAGACTAGCTAGATGGTAGAACAATGGGCTAGATTTATCAATGAACAGTTGGTAAAGGGTCAGAGGGCATCTCAGATGGCACAACCCTTGCTGATTGGCTAGTCATTGTGGCACAAATATGGGTTTGCTGGCATCAAGAAATGCAACCAGAGAATCAGAAACTGCAGGCTTTAGCTTTGCTGACTAAAATGGGCATATTATTATTATAAGCCCCACGGACAAGCTCTACTTATCCATTCATATGTTACCAATGCATAAATAATTGTCACTTCTCAAGGGTTAATAGTTATCCTATACGATGGCAGATGGTCTTCATCAGCCATTTGACTGGCTGATGCTGGTTTTACTTCAAATCAACAAAAGGGAGATCCATAGAAAAGTTTTGATGGGGTGGAATTAGAATTATGGTTAAAAAGAAAAATAGAAGGCTGCAATAAATAAATCAAAAGATTTTTATTTTATAGTAGAATTTATAAACCTCTGGGGCAAAAAGTTTACATTTTTTATAGCTACATGTTTTAGTTTCAATAATAAATGTCAGAACTTGGCAGATTTCTCCCTTCAGCTATAAAACAAAAGAATCTTGTGTTTTATTTTTAATTGCATTTAGGTACAGTGCAAACTGACCTCAGAGTGCAGAATCATTCCATAATAGAGTTGAAAGAACTCATGGACAAAAGGCAATTTTCCATGCTATTTGCTTCGTGTTTTAGTAGTATAGGAAGCATAAATGTTCTCCGGTCCTGCACACAGATATTAAAATATGTATCAGATAGAAATAAAGGAGCACATCCACCTGATTCCACTTCATCAGTTATTTTACCTGGAAGACTTCCAAAAGCCTTCTATGATATGAAAATCCATTCTATATAGAGTGTCTGCATGAAGGGAGTACCTGATCCTTAAATTTATTTGCTACTAAAGTGGAGTGGCTAGTAACATGAGTGGAGCTGCAGATCAAACCCCTGAGCCCCTAGGCTTGGTGACCGAAAGGTTGGCAGTTCTCATCAACATGATGGGGTGAGCTCCACTGCTTGTCCCAGCTCCGGCCAAACTAGCTGTATGAAAGCACACACAACAAAATTGGAAGTAGATATGGTACCACTTTGGTGGAAAGATAATGGTATTCCCTGCACTTGCACATTTAGCAGTGCCAGCTACATGGCCACAGAAAAATGTCTATGGGCAAAGATTGCCTCTTCAGCTTACAGAGATGAGCATCAGTCTCTGGAGCCAGAAATGACTGGACTTCACTGTCATCGGGAAGGTTTACCTGTCAGTAAAGTAACTAGATCTAGTTTTGTTTCATTTAAAACTGTATGGCTGAAATATTGTTGTGCAGTGACACAAATGATACAGCATTTGGAAGTGAATAGTCACAGGTAAGAAATCTCTAAAGTATCTATAGGCTCTGTCTGTTGCATATTGAGAATGCCATTAGACACTTGGAAAGGTACAGACCTAATAACACCCATAAGGTGTTATTAGCAGGGTGTGATCTCCTGTCATGGAACCCTTCGATCAACCAGGGAAGCACTTCTACCTCGCTCCAAAAATTAGTACAGTAAACTCCCACCTATTGCAGGGGTTAGGGACCCGACCCAACCTGCAATAATTGAAAATCCGCAAAATGCGGATGCTGGGTCAGGTCGGGACTAGGCGGGCTCTCTGGGGGCTCTTGTACTGGCGCTGCCCCAAATGGGCCTGCAAGGGGCTTTTCAGTCCCCCAGAGGCCCCAAAAGCGCTTTCTAGTGATCTGGAGGTCACTAGATTTGAGGGGAAGCACTTTTGGGGCCTCCGACGGGCCTGGAAAGGCCTTTCCTCCTTACCCCAGGGGGCCTTTTTTATATACTGTGGACCCGCGATATACCGGAACTGCAGTATATGAACTGCAAAAGGGCGGGGGACAACTGTATCCACACAGCTGGACCATTTTCTTATAAAGTGGTAACAAGCGGACAGAAAGCCTATATCTCACAAGCTAGCAGCACCTCTCAGAGTACTCCTTTTTTGTAGGTGGATTTTCCAGTTTTGGAGTCTGCAGTGTTCTGGTTGAGAGCTTCTCTACCCTGTCACACAGTTGAAGTGAAAGCTGCTTGTTCTGATATAAGATCAAAATGATAATCTGCTTCTGCCAATTTCACAGTACAGTAGAGTATTTGGAAACCTTAGAAATATAATTAATATGCCTTCAAGACTACGGGTTGTACAGCTGTACCAAGAACCCTAGTGTTCTCAGATTAATGTTGTTGCAAGAATTAAGAGTGCTCAAATAATAACCCTTCAGTGTTAATCCAGTGTGGTTCTTTTAAATTGTTGTTTTGTTTTGTTTTGGGGGAGGGGGGATTTGGTAGATAGAGAAATAGATTGTAGCCAGAGTGCAATGTAGGGATTGCAGATCATTGCATGGAGTGATAGAAACCAGGGAGAAAAACTAAGAAACAATTAGCTACTGTTGGAAAGACTTTATTTCAGACACAAACGTCTAGAAGAGAAGCTAATTAAGGACATTCCTTTCTGATTTGGTTCTGTGATGGACAGAACTACAAGCCATCACTGTATTCGGCACTGAGTGAACACTGTGGACTTCATTAATTATTTTCCGTATCACTGCCTCCAGAGAGTACCTCAATAAGCTTGAAAATGTGGTGGCCACCTGTTTAGAAAGCTGCGGGACAAATTAGTTACTCATCAAGCTGCATTGTTCAAAACACATTTTCTGACTGGAAAGAGGGGCACTATTTGTACTTCACAATTCTAGGAACAAAGAAATGGCACTTGACACTGACTAGATATCAAAACAATAGGGTTTTTAAAAAACAACACTTTACGGTTTCCTGGAAATGGGGATTCTGACCGTTATAACTCAAAAGTAGGGGTAGGAAATTACATTATTTACACCTCTGTTAATACTGGGATGTCTATTTTCCATAGCACTTGATCACAGAAGTACCATCTGTCTCGTGCTGGGTAATAGGTCATTAAAGCAAAGGAGCACAAATTTACTGAAATCAGTAGCCAGTTTCTTGGAGAACGACCCCCAGCACAGATGCCTGGCCTCTCACACTTTGATTTGACAAATAAAATGGCATGATAAATGGGAATGGAGGAACTTCACAGGGGTAACAAAAGTTTTCTTTCCACTTTCCACTTTTTGCCAGACATGTTAGACAGCCACTTTGACAAGATGTTTCAAGTTTTAGGTAATTTCTAGTCAGTCCTTAGTTACTTTCCCCACCCCTCAACAACCCTCAAAAAGGAGCAGGCACCCCCCAAAAAGCAAGTTCCTTTTTGAACACTGTGATGAGCAACTGTTTTTCTCAAACACCCAAGAAGTAACAACTTTTCAAGCTATTACTGCTGCTACTATTACTACTTTTAATGTAGTAATTCTAAAAATACTAGTGAGATAAAAAGTGTTTGTGTGTGTGTGTGTGAGTGAGAGAGAGAGAGAGAGAGAGAGTGTGTGTGTGTGTGTGTGTGTGTGTGTGTATGTGTGTGTATGTGTGTGTGTGTGTGAGAGAGAGAGAGATCCAGGCCTCATTAGGCTCTTCCACTCAAAACATTATTTTTCCTAGCAAGAAAAGATGCATTGCTTTTCAAATGTGTTATAGGGTCCCCTTGCAGTTTTCCAAAACTGTAACTGGATGTCTGTTCAGTTCTGTTTTTACTTCTTCCTTTTTTCTTAACAGACTTTTGGCAGTCTGTGTATATTCTACTCTCCCCCCCCCCCCAAGAGGATCCTGTGGACAGAAAACTGGCTGCCAAATTATTCACTTCAGTAGAAATGGAAAATACTGCTGCAGAAATCTCTCTCTCTCTTTTTTTCCGGTTTTGGTCCTCATCAGGACAGCTACCACGTTTGCTTCTTGGCGTGTTGTTTTGGTTAGGGCAGCTTAGCTCTTGTACGGACACAAAGAGAAAAGCGCTGTCAGAGCATTGTAACAACAACAAATAGAAGACACCCCCCAAGTGCTTGAAAGTGAATTGGGACAGAAATCAAAAGATAGCTGGTCTCAAGCAAAACAAAACAAAACGAAAACCACACCTAGAGCTCCAGAGGCCAAAGATCTTGCTCAGAACTTACCAGGCTGCCTCTGCCAAACATCCCCTTCCTGCATTCTGCACAATTTCAAACCCATTGCCTTCATCTCCAGGCTCAGACAAGTAGCATCTTTACCTGATTTGTATGAAAACAAGTATTGATTCCATCTGGTCACTCAAAGCCCTCTTTGCTTCAAAGACATGGACAACTAACCACATCATTTCCCCCATTAATCTTTTCCCTTGATCAGTGGAAGTTAGTAGAACAGTGGAATGTTTGTTATTCATATGATGTGATTGGGTTGTTCTTTCTTCTTCTTCTTGACGTTGTAGGATATGGGATAAATATACAAAGCCTGTTAAGTTTCCATATTCAGTTCCCTCAAATAGAAGGGGGCAGAAATGTACATCCCCACACCCAGACCTTGAAAAAAAATTACCATTTCAGACTGTAAGTTTTATTGTTTGTTTGTTTGTTGTTCCTGGTGGCTGCTCCCACACTGTGTCCCTTCTGGCCAAGAGGAGTGTGCCAGGGCCTTCCCTGTTTGATTTCTCCAGGAAGGCAAAGAGCTTTTATTCAGGCAGGCTTTTGGGATGTCACTAGTTGTCCTGAAAAGAGACTTTAATAGCTTGCTGCTTTGTCTTTAAAAAAATCTTTTCAAAATGTTTTTAACTTAGTAGTTTAACTTAGTAGTATAACTTCAAAGCAAAGCAAACTGTTCTGCTCATATACTGCCCCACACACTCTCTGGGTGGTTTACAAGTAATTATGCAGGCTACTCATTGCCCCCCCAGCGAGCTGGGTACTCATTTTACGGAGCTCGGAAGGCTAGAAGGCTGAGTCGACCTTGAGCTGGCTACCTGGGACTGAAACGCCAGGTCGTGAGCAGAGTTTTGGCTGCAATAAAGGCATTTAACCACTAGGACACAAGGCTCATTTTATCTGTATAGTACCTATATATTTTTTAAAAATGCTTAGCTGTATACAAACATGCAGCTCTGCACTACTGAGCTTCTTTTATACCAAGGGTGGTCAATATGTGCCATCAGTGATTCAAGTTTTTAAAGCTAAAATTATAGCCCAAATGCTTTACGGAGCCCAACTGTTTGCATACTCAAACGTGAAGCCTTTGGAGATGGTGCAGACAAAGTTTCTGAGAAGAATTGTTGTAACACCTTTGTGTGTCCCTAATACGACACTCCGATTGGAGGCTGGACTAATCTCCATTAAAGCACGTGCCCTGATCCACATGTTCAGCTATTGGCTGAAACTTATTTTTGCCCCATCCGGCGTGGCACCCCTAGTATTAGTGGATACATTCCAATCAACTTGGAAAAGGAATCTAACTGTTAACTTACTGCAGCTGGGTTTTTCCTTAGAGGCTATTTTGACCATGGGTTTTGGCAATGCCAAGGCTGCAATTAAAAGGAGAATCTGGGGTGTAGAACTCCAAGAACATCTAGCTGCCCATGATAAACTCAGCACAGTTAGGAATAGTTCCTTTAGAATGGCCAACTACCTATCCAAAATAACCATTCCCAAGTTCAGGAGAGCCTTCACCTTAGCTCGATTTAATGTTCTGCCCTCCAGATTGCTGGATGGCAGATACCAGGGTCTTCCAGTGGATAGACGTGTTTGCCCTTGTGATGAGGAGACTATTGAAACTATTCATCACGTCCTCTTGGAGTGTTCCCTTTATCGGGATATCCGGAGGACTCTTCTTCAGTCTATCTTGCAGCAAACTCAGGGGAGGCCAAGGGAGTTTTGTGTTCAACACCTGCTAGCAGATAAAAAGCCGGATGTAACTGTGGTGGTGGCTAAATTCTGTGCTGCAGCAATGAGGCATCGCTCATCCCTGCCCACTTTAGGTGGTGAGGTCAGATGATTGGCAATGTCCATTGTGTATTTATCCTTACCCCTTCTCATGATGTGGGTTGGAGGTGGTCTAGAGCACGGGTGTGGTCCCAGGCTGGAGACAATTCTAGACCTGTTGAGTTGATTGTTATTTGGCCTACTGGGCTGGGAAGATTTTACCTGTTCTGGCTTTTATACAAAGGGTATGCCATTGTATTATGCTTGTTCTTGTGTGCATGCTTTTATTGTTTTTATACGCTTTTATTTTGGTTTTCTATGGAATGTATTTTGTATTTTATCTGGTCAGTGACTGAAATAAAGACCTATTCCTATTCCTATTCCTATTCCTATATTTTAAATTATCATCAGTTGCCTTGAGTTCCAGTTTTGGGAGAAAGCAGGAACCTTTTATAAAAAATATCCATGGCTTCTTTCACCTTCTGTTGATGCTAATACATCTCTTTTTCCTGTGGTGTTGACTAAACAGCCAGCCTTTGCACTCCTACAATATATTTACATAGGAACATAAGAACATAAGAAGAGCCATGCTGGATCAGGCCAAAGGCCCTTCCTGTGGCCCCACCAGATGCGTCTGGGAGTGCACGAGACTAGATATCTCTCTCCTGATACCACTCCCCTGCATCTGGCCCTTGATGTACCCTGGTTTTAAGCCTGGAGATTACACATCTCCATCATGGTTTGTAACCGGTGATGGACTTTCCTTCCAGGAATCTGTCCAATCCACTTTTGAAGGGGATTTTCCACTGTCATTAGCATCAAGGCCTTCAGGTGCCTACTCTTTCAATTTTAATTTATAGTGGTTCTAGTAAGCCTTCTGAAAAGCTCAAAGAAATGTCTTTCTGGGTATGTATGTGCATTGTGATCTGAACATTCATCCACCTTGATAAAGGAAATCTGCTAACCTGTCTTCATGCCTTTGGCCCTGGTAAGCACCGTATGTTACTTCTGTTAACAAAGGAAGAACAAAAGGCCTCAGGACCTAAGCACAGATTTCAGGCAGGTGAAGGAAACAAAGGCTGTAGGCCAGGCATGTCCAAACTTCACCTCTCCTGATGTTTTGGACCACGACTCCCAGAATTCTAAGCTTAGATTGCCAATGGCAAAGGACTGTGGGAGTTGCGGTCCAAAACATCTGGAGGGCTGAAGTTTGGACATGCCTGTTCTAGGCTATTCAGAACTCGGAAAGCAAGAGGCCAATGCTGTGTGGTGCGGTGGTTAATCTACTGGAGTGAGTCTTGGGAGATTCAACTTCTGGTCCCCTCTTAAATTCACTGGATGACCTTGAACTGTCATTTTATCTCAGCAAGACCTACATCACGGGACTACTAGCTAATGAAGGGAAGGAAGAATGCCATATACACTGACATGTCATATATAAATGTAATACATGCATGCAGGCATACGTCATACAAACTCATGCATCTGCAAACAAATAGGAAACTAAGGGGGTTTGGAATAACATAGGCATAATGTGTTCCATCCCATGTAAACCCTCAATATAACTTTAAAGGCTGGATTCTGATCCAACTGTCATTAATGGGCTGTTCTGAAGGCCATGATGGGTGACCCCATAGAGGTCTTCACAACCAGTGTTCCTTTCTATTTCCTGAATCACTCCTCCTTGGTGCTCTCTGGACTCCTGGACAGAGACTTGAAAGGTTCCATTCCTTGATTATCTTCCTATATTTCTGGACCATATTTTGTTTTTGTTAGATGTTCTCTAAATTCTTTGTTTCCCATTTAGGTTCTGTAGCAGTCCTGAAGCATGCCAAGACATCACAAAGATTAGCGCCATACACAGAGGAAGCCGTTTTCTAAATGGCAACATGTAAAGGTTTTTCATCCCTTGAAGAGCTGGAGACGACGGTGTCAAGTAAGCCTATTAGTAGCTTTTCTTTTCTCTCTCCCCCCTCCTATACCCATACAGTATATATTTCCACTTAAATGATACATTTTATGAAGCTGATGAACGATTGATGCTCCTGTACAACATGCATACAATCCTAAGACAATGAACATGCAGAGGAAGGATGACTCTAAAGAGCATAGGTGGGGGAAGGATGCATGGCACATCTCTCTTGGTCCTCCAGCATCTTGCTATCATTCAGCTTCTGGCAAATAAGGTGGCTGCCTCAACTGTCCCTAATGATACAGCTGGTCCTACTTATATTAGTCCTATTGGTAGATGGCCCCAATCACTGCTTGTGATACACCATGAAGATGCTAATTCTAAAAATCACTTAAATGAGAAGGCATATGTTGGAGAGGGTCAGAATTACCAGCAAGCTCACAGGAAACTGCAGTCTGGAGTCCCCAGCCGGTTGCTATGCTCCCAAGCTACATAAGCCTGTGGCAGTTAATGTCTTTGAACTTCAAACACAGCTGCTAAGCAACTTCCGTTTTGCTCTGCTCTGCTGTGGACCCTGACCTTTGAGCTTTGCCTCAGTGCATTATAACATATAAGTCCTCCTTGTCATGAGCATTATTTTTATTGATGACTTCCTATTTGGAACAATCCAGTAGCCTATTAACCTAACAAACGTTTAGCCGCAATCATTTCGAAAGGATCCTTCACGAGTCTTTTGAGCTATCGGCTTGGCCCTGTGTGTTCCTGTGACATTTCCTGCTGCAATAACGTGTGGTTTTGTAACAGCTCAACGCAAAGGAACAAAGGGCGCATGCATCGGAAACATCTTTGGCACAAGCCATAATGAGACAAATGGAGCTGTAAAAAACTAAAAAAAAAATCAATGTTGCTTTCCTGTAATTATACGAGTCCATGAAGAGAAAATGCTCCTGTTGGATTGGATCCCAACTTCCCAGCATGCTCCTTGTTGCTCAGATAAACAAACCTCTTATTGGTGCGAGAACTTCTCACATGACTGCCTCCTCTGACCTAATAATTGCTCTTTACTTTCTCTGTTCCTCTATCATCTGGAGAGAGGCTTAATCCTATCTGCAGTTGAAGACATTTTGCTACCCAAGTGAATGGACCAGATTCCCTTTTGGTCATCCCCTCGCCATCCCATGTACACCAGGGATGGGGGGTCAAGCCATCTCTGTCCTCCAAGAGAGGTATGGCCTGGGTCTTAGGGGAAATAGGCGGGGAGTTGCCACTGATACCTCACACACACACTTTGCCCAATGCCAAACTCTGCTTTGTCACAGATATATCTTTGTGAAGACCCAATGGCTAAACTAAGTGCCCCATATGCCTCACTTTGAAGAACCAAAACCAGAGCCAGTTCTAGGTTACGGGGACATCCTGGCCGGTGGTCTTCCACTCCAGTGTTCCCCACCTAGCATATTTATTGATAAAAATAGGAGACAGCAACAGGGCACCATTTAAACTTTTTACAGTACCCTCCATGTCATTGTTAAAGATTGAAACAGAGTTTTCACCAGAACACTGCATTCACATACCATGAAAAGGTTTTTTTATGAAAAACCAAAGTTTTTTTACACTATACAAACTTACAGGAGAAAGTGACACTTTTATTGGACCACAAAAATTAAAATTAAAATAAAACAATTCATGCATGCTTTTGAGGAATAAAAAGTCCTACTTCATCAGGCAAATACCAGTAACTGCTGAGTGGTGCGGAAAAATGATAAATGACCTGAAAATATATGGCAAGGATAGCGAGGCAAAATCTTCTTAAGGTGTCTTTAAAAATGGATGTAGGCAGGATGCGGGTGATGTAATGCTTCACCCCATGCCATGCATTTGGAAATTTCCACCTTGTTCAAGAGGCAGTCCATCACTCTGCATAAGCCTCAAAACATGGCAAAATAACCCCACATCCCCTAGAGGACACAAGGGGACTCTGAACAATCGAGGGGGGTGGGAACGGGGCCTAGGGCCCCCAGAGAACAGTATATGATCAAAGGCCTGCATGTTACCCCCCTCCTCTGGTTTACAAGGGGGCACAGGACAGTCATATTGGAGGTGATTTGATGGCACATTAAAACACAGGACACGTATTAGGGACAGAAAGCTCTCCCCCATTAAAACCCCAACAGAACATGTTCAGATGAACTTTTCCATTGGCCACCATCTCCACGTCCCACAGCAGTGCCCTGGTTTTGAGAACAGGCTCTGGGTACTGTCTTGGAGCAAAGTAAACCCATCTTCCATGCCTTACCTCTTCGTCTTTCTTAGTAACGTCATTTTAAAAAGCCTTTCATCAGGCACAAGGACTCAAGTTCCAGGGCTCACTATAAGTTAGACTTGTAGTTGCATTGATGACTTGACTGGAACTAGATTCAGGTATGTCTTTCTTTTCTTTCTTAAGGACTTGGACTCAGCTCCCAACTCAAAATCCATCCACACAGCCCTCCTTTTTTTCTGGGTGAAAAAATCTTGTTTTTAATAGCGACTTTAGGGCTTGGAAGCTGGTTCCAAAGACTTGGAGTTGGGCCCAAAGACCTGCCCACATCCCTGCTCTTCACCCAGAGCCCATCAAGCTGGCAGGCCCAGCTGCTATTGAAAAGTTGCCATGAGTGTTGGAGTGTCTGTGTCCTGAGGGGTAACATCACATCATCATTGTCACCATCACACACACACACAAAAAACAAACACTGTGGGCTAGATACCTGATCAATTTATGAGATTTCTACCCCAGATGTCTCCAGTGAATGAAACCATGGTCGTCTTGGAAAAACAGTGCTTCTCCCTCCCTCCCCCTCCCTCTCTCCCCCAATCATAATGCTTTGCATTCAATTGCTACTGATCCCCAGGTCATGTCTGACAGATTAGCCCCAGTCTTGATTGATGGAAGACTCGTGCTGCGCAGCTGCCACACATAGAGGGACTGATTCTAGTTTTGTAAAAGTGACACTTTCCCACTCCGTGCTCTCTCTGGCTAAAGCTGCTCTGTCCGTCCAGAAGCGAACAAGGCAGAACTTAAGAGCCACTGTGGAGGAAACCACTCATCACTCTGTGGCTACTGAATACAGCCATTCAGAATACCTTGGCTAACTAAGTCAACAAAGCCACGTCTAGCAATATGGTCTGAAGATACCTGAGGGAAATATGAAAAGGATCCCCCTTATTGCTGTGTCACTCGGACACTGAGGAAAGCTTGCAGAAAATTCCAAATGCTCACCTTCATCTCAGTGACCAGGCCAACTTCTTTCTGTCACTTTTGGTAAACATCTACACAACCACTAATCATGTGGTATGAGCCTTATGAATTGAAGAAGCAGCAGCTCATTCATAATGGCGCATGCTGTGGCATCCCAAACACCGGCTCTTGGCTTTTAGAACTGCTGATTCAGCCATTCCTTCATTTCTTCATCAACTTAACATTTAGATCATCCATTAGGTGTTGACCCCATCCCCCTTTTGGTGTTGTGGACACCTAAAGGCTGACTCCTTTCTCTTTGCACATCCTTCTCCATGCATCAAATTCAGCGTTGGGCTTTATGCTTAGCTTGTCTTTGGGTGGTTCAGCGACATTTTTCAGAAACTTTCCATGCATCTATGAAGCCATTTCCTGTTAACTCAAAGTAATCCTTTTAATTTGGGGGGAAATCAGAGTTTCGAATATTCTCTTTGTTCCAGAATCATGTTGAACAAAGCTGGATTTTCTTCAAGTTGTCAAAAATAAAATTGACTTTTCCAGGGAACGTTTTGGAGCAACATAAGACATGCCCATCTCCAGGTTACAAAGGTATAACTGTGGAATGCAATAAGGAACTATTACAATAGATAACCCTCCTACCTCTGACTTCTGGGTTTCCTGCATTATTGTACATTGGGGTTTTCTACAGATGTCCAGCAGATTCCTATGAGAAAGTGGATGCTGGTAAAGGGTCCCTGATTTAAACTAGCAGGGATCTTTCCTATGGTTTTATACCCAATATGCTTTTGTTTGCAAGAAGCAACACACACACCAGGCACAGATGCACGGCTATGCCCATACACGTATATGCTCAACTTTCAAGTACACATATTTGGATGAAAGGGGTCTCAGTCATGTTCTCTGGGGGTCAACGAAAGATATTTTGTTTCTGTTGAAGCACAGATAACATCTCTCCATCTTCATTATGTGTTCAGAAATCAGACTAGCATTTGAACCTTAACTGAGTCTGGACAAAGAAGTGGGGTTCCCCCCTCCACATCTAGGGAAAGAAGGCTAGCTTGTGGGGTCACAACCCACTGTGTGACACACTGCTTTGTTCTCTATAGCAAGTGAATAGCTACGGCCTTCAGGTAACTATTTCCTATGATAGCTGCCCCACTCTGCCTAATAGTTGGGCTCGTGGAAATGTGCAATAGAACAGCCAATTCTAACCAACTGTGGGTACAGAGCCAGAGGGTGGGAGTTTTTATTCCCCACATGCCTCCTTGATGGGGACTGGAATTGATGGTCTATTGCAGTGGTGGCGAACCTTTGGCACTCCAGATGTTTTGGACCACAACTCCGACAGTCCTTTGTCATTAGCAATCTAGGCTCAGAATGTTGGGAGTTGTGATCCAAAACATCTGGAGTGCTGAAGGTTCACCACCAATGGCCTATAGGGTCCCTTCCAGCTCTGCAGTTCTAATAGTGGGGATGATGTAAGCAAAATGTGAATTCAGTGAGGCTAAATACAGACACATATTTACCAAGCAGCAACCTCCCACCCTGTGTATGTGTAACCATTTTGTCAAATGGGTTGCCTGTATCATCTTGCCTCAGGAAGAGGAGACCATATGCACACGGTGTGAGGGGCATGGATTTTGGACAACATACAGCCATGAGTCCAAGTTTTCATGGCCACATGCCACAATGACTTGCTTAGCTTTTCCAGTATGGGCTGAGCAACTCGGTGTATGTGTGTGTGTTGTTTCATTCATGACCAACCCTTTGTGACCCCATGCCCATGGAGTTTTCTTGACAGGAATACTGGAGTAGCTTGACAGTTTCTACTCTGGTGGTCACCCATCCAAGTACTAACCAGGCCTGACCCTGCTTAGCTTCCGAAATCAGGTGAGATCGGATGTGCTTCAGTACGCACCGGCAAATCCTTGCACTGACTTCTTCACTTGCACTCATTTGCTGCTGAAATTTAAGCCAATTTAAGTTACACCAGTAAGTAAAATTGACAGGATTCTAGTGCAACAAAAGCATAGGCATAGATTTTCATTATCTAATATTTTATTTTCTAAAATTTATAATGTACCCAGATATTCCTAATCTGTTTTACAGCACTGTGTATTTATGTCATTGTGAATAAGTTAGCAAAAACACTAGGTAAAGGTAAAGGTTCCCCACACACATGTGTGCTAGTCATGTCCAACTCTAGGGGCAGTGCTCATTTCCGTAATGAAGACAAAGAGCCAGTGTTATGCAAGTCTGTGGCCATGTGGCTGGCTTGGCTGCAAGAAAACTCTGTTTTACCTTCCCGCTTTTAATGGTGGTACCTGTTTATCTACTTGCATTTACATGCTTTCAAACTGCTAGGTTGGCAGGAGCTGGGGTTAACAGCGAGGGCTCACTCCACTATGTGGCACCCGGGATTCGAACCGCCGAGCCGCCGACTTTGCAGCTGACAGTTTTCGGAGCCTTAGTCCGCTGCTATGGATAAAAATACAAGACCATTCAGATCACACAGGAATACTAGTGGCACACATCCTTTCACATTCATTACACCTCTCCTAAACTTTTCACCTTTTATCCAAGCCAGACTCTTGGTCCATGATCTACCCCAGTAAATACTGTTTCCTCCAAATCTTCCTGCTGTGGATGGAGATGCAATTAATAGCATAGGGGGCTTTCTGCATGAAATAGATGTGCTCCATTATTGAGCTGAACTGCTGGTACAACTCAGTTGGTTGGAGTTCAAATCTCCACTGCAGTCCTCTGAAAGTGGCCACTCCAGCCAAGATCATTATGTGTGGCGAAGGGGCCTACATGCCCTTCCACATCCATGGCCTTGGGCATGCTGCAGAATTGTAGAGTGCCAGGCACAGGATGAGGGACTGGTCAACCACTTGCATGTACTCTTGAGCTAGAAAACGCTGTGAAGATTGAAACTGAGTTGGAGATGTATTGATGGCACAAGACAGAGTTATATGGTTTCCCCTAACCCTGTGAAAAAAGACTGAAGCTGCTGTATATGTTTAGCATGAAAAGAGACAATTAGGAGGCATAGAATACTTCTTCAAACAGCACATGGAATGAGCTTCTACCATTTCACAGCACAGGACCAGAAACCAGTGGGGTCAAAGAGCAAGAAATGGCATTTTGACTGAAAGTGAAACAGACTGTTTCAGAGGATTCCTCTTCAAAGGTTTTGAAGTAGAACGGAAACAGACACCTCTCTGGGAAGCTGTAGCATCAAGATGTCCTGAATTACCAGTGGGTGGTAACAGATGACTTTTGAGGTTGAGGCCACGATTCTTAACAGTTCACAAATATTTGTACAGGAGAGATTCAGAATTTGGCTTCGCCTTTTCCAGCGCCGTAATCCACACACAAAACACAGGGCACCTAGAATGTACATTGGGCGGGGAGGAAATAACTCCCCTTATTTATTTATTTTTTCAATTAGCCACAGAAAAACACATTGTGACCGAGGCTGGCAGGCAGTTTGTACAAGGGTATTTCCATACCGTAAAAACAAAAAACCCAAAACAAAACACAAACACAAATAAACGAGACATATCAGGACCATTGACCTGCCTATTCAGTTTCCCCCACCCATCTTCCCAAACCCCCTGCCTTCGCACACCCCCAACGATAGCCAAGGGAAAGTTCAGAAAAGTTCCGCCTGCCCCCCCCCCCGGGGGGGTGGAATCAGCGCGCGTGCCATCCTCTGATAAACCTCCCTTGAAAGTGTGCGTGCGCCTATGTGCGGGGGCGAGGCACGCGATCGCGGTGGCACCCGAGGCCGAGGGGGAAACGGGGGTCGAGCCTGAAGGTCTTTGGAAAGGCAGCGAGCGTCGGGGGTGGGGCGGGGGTTGGGGGGCAGCGACACCTCCCCGGCTCAGTACAGCCAGTCGCACGGCACGGGCTTCCGCGGGCAGCGACAGGAGGCGTCCTGCGGTGGCCGCGGTGGGGGCGAGGTGGGGCTGGTCCGACGTTCGGCCCGGGTCCCAGTAGGCGAGGCTTTCCGGGAGAGGAGGGGCGCGGCGGAGGCGTGGAGCGGGCAGGCACCTGGGAGTGAGGAGGGGGGGGGAAATACCCGAGAGCCGGACTTCATAGGCAGGGCAAGAGGGGTGGAGCGGGCGGGGTGGGGCAAGCTCGTCCGAGGCGGGCGTGGACGACGGGCTCGCCTCCTGGGGAGCCTTCGAGCGGGCCGCCGGAGAGGGGGGGGGCTTGCTCCGGAGGTGGGGATCCGCAACGCACGAGGCGAGGCGAAGCGCCGCGTCCAGACGGGGGACCGCTCGGGCGGGGTAGCTAGGGCGGGCCAGGCGGCGCCGGAGCGCGTGGCGCCCAGCCTCCGAGCATGGCCCGCCGCTGTCAGCCCTCCTCGCCAGAGGAGGAGGAGGAAGCGGTGGAAGCCTGGCTGGACGATCACGGGGCCTTCGCCCGCTCTTACTTTGTGCGGAAGGCGACACGGTAAGAGCGCGCGCCCTCCGCCGCCTTCGTGTCCCCGGGAATGGGGAGGGGCTGGGTGGGTGGGTGGGTGGGGATGGAAAGGCACGAGGAAATGCCACCCCATCCCCGCGACACTTCTCGGAGAAGCACCACCAGCAGCAAGAGGCATCGTGCAAGGGACTGGGGGGGGGGGGTCTGGGAAGCGACTAACGAAAAGTTCTTCTGCTTTTCTGCCTGGTTTGGACTCGAGGAGGGCGGAGAGCTTGCCCTCCTCCCCAAAGCCCCTTCTGTGCTTTTGCTCCAGAGCGCGGGTGGTATTTGCGCTCATTCACGCTCCGCGGAGCAAATGATTCCCCCCCCCACCTCGCGCGGTACCCCGAGCGCCTCCTGCCCTCGCCTCGTGGCCGAAAGCGCCCTCTGGGCTCCTTCCTCGTCGCCGTTCTCTGCCCCACAGGGCTTCTTGGGCGAGCGGAGCCCCAGTTGCGTCGGGCGAGCCCTTCCTTGCGCGTGGCTTCCTAGACCCGTCAAGGTTCGGCTGAATCCTAAACGGGCGTCACCCACCCCCGCCGCCGCCCCGCCAGGAGTTTTAAAGTTCTTGTCAAATCATTTTTTTTTAATTTTGACACGCCACGAGCTCGAGTCGCACGAGGGGTACACCCAAACGCAAGGGCGACTGTGCTTGTTGGGAGCTGCACTCCCAAACGGTCCTGCCTAGAAGCCCTGTCCCTGTAACCGCTTCCTTCCTAAGGCGTGATTAATCAATAATTAATTCAGCGCCATCAGGTCCCTCCCCCGTTGATTTGCGGGGGGGGGACCCCCCGGAGGAATTGCTAGGGATTAAGTCATCGCAGATGGCTGGCCGGTGGCTCCAGTTGGTGGCACTCCGGGGCAGCTCGCCCGAGGCCACACACAGGGAGGGAGGGAGGCAGGATATACGGAACCCTCTCCGCCACACGTGCAGCTGGCTCTTTCCCCAGAGGAACGGGGGAGGATTTGAACTCCTGCCCCTTTACACTTGAATGATATAGTACCGAATGACCCAGGATTGAACGCCTACTATTTACTCCCCAGCTGGGATACATATATAAATCTGTCTCAGCCTTGAGGAACAAAGTTACTGGGGAATTTCCTTTCTGCTGTTTCATCAAACTTGCGCTGCCAGAATCGGTCCTTCTGCAACCTTCTATCCTGTCACAACCACGACCACCTCCCCCAGTTCACAGAAAATGGTGCAATGCTTTCAGAGATTCTTGCAAATAATGCTATAAACACCCACTCCCATGCATCATCCGTGTACCACATGGGATCCCTTCTTCCTCATTTCCAACTGTACATCCCTTGGCTTTCAGATGGTGCTGCTTTCTCTCAGCTGCACATTTTGTGACCACACACACCCCGCACATCTGGTCATTCCTGGACTGTGTGTATCAAACTTAAGGGCTGTCATCAGCATCAGTGTGCTATGATTGGAGGTCTGTTAAATTCTTTGCCCCTTTATTGCCATTGGGGAAACAAAGTCAACACTGCTGGGTAAGGTTGGCTTCTAAAAAGTGTTTGGGCTTGCACCCTTTTACTGGGATGCAAGTCCCACTGAACTGTCAGTACTGCAATCCTGTTCACACTTGTTCAAGCTGCAACCCTATGCACTCTTATTGTGGAAGTTAGAAATACTGTACTGTATGTTCTATTCACTTTCCAGGAGAATGGCTTAGGAACAACATGCAGACCTGCTGTTTTGTTCAGCAGCAGTCCTGTCCTTACCCTCTTAGCTGTAAATTGTGAGTGCATTATTAATGCACCTTTATTTTAAAACAACATTCTTTTATTTATTTATTTATTTATTTATTTATTTATTTATTTATTTATTTATATACAATATATATGCTGCCCACTACCCGAAGGTAAAAATGTTGCATTTCTTCTTCTGAATCACAGCCCTGTATAATGTAAAGGGCCTCTTAAGATACTTGCATGTAATGAAAATGCTGTTGAATCTTTTAAGCAGTTGCAAACACACCCTGACAACTGGAGAACTAATGGAAAGCTTAGTCTTGCTTTTTGCAACATCAGCTGCCTGTTGGCTATGGAGGAGGGGAATATATAGAGGAAAAAAAGAGGGAGGGATGCACAGCAAGGGATGAATTTCCTTTGGAGATGAAGGGAGGTGAGGCGGAAAGGTTGTACTATGGCAGTGCTGCGGGTGGAATAGAGGGCCTTCAGGTAACCCACCCATTCCCACAGTTCAGGCCACTGGAGAGGACAGTGAAGAGAGAGTGCAGAGATGTGTCCGCTGCCATATTGCCAAGGAAAATGATGGGACACATGACGGTTTTGGACTACAACTTCCAAAATGCCTGAGTCCTGCTATCCTGTGAGCGGTACTCCCAAACCATCATTTGGTTCTCATCTCAAGTCAAGGACTTGCTTTGTGGAAGAAGGAGGGACAAGGTTAGTTGGTGGTGACAGTCTGCCTAGACTAGTGATGGCAAACCTTTAAGAGACCGAGTGCCCAAACTGAATCAAAACCCACTAATTTTTCCACAAAGTGCCAATACAGCCATTTAACCTGAATAAGGTGGCTGTGAAGGGGCAATGTCGGGTGCCCACAGAAAGGGCTCCGAGTGCCACCTTTGGCACCTGTACCATAGGTTCGCCAACACTGGCCTAGACTATTAGTCCTGATAATTAACCCAAGACTCCTTAATCCAGTGGTTCTCAACCTGTGGGTCCCCATATGTTCCTGGACTGCAACTCCCAGAAACCCCTTCCAGCACAGCGAGTGGTGGAGGCTTCTGGGAGTTGCAGTCCAGGAACATCTGGGGACCCACAGGTTGAGAACCACTGCCTCTTGTCTGAGATAATCTCGCTGAAACCTATGTGCATGTGTAGAGCGGATAAGGGTGGAACAACTTGGCTATCTCTTGAGCTTCTTGCAAACACAGAGGTTGCTAACTGTGAGAAGCCAATGGTGGGACTTGGTGTTCTTAAGGAAGGAGGAAAAGCAGAGGGGTTGATGGGAGCCCAGTTGAGACAGATCACACTTCATATGACAATCCCATGGGTTTAGGCTCCGGGGGTTATATGCTTCTTCCTGTGGCCCACCCATCCCTCTGCTGGCTGAGCTGAGGTAGGGGCTGCACCTGAATTTGCAGGCACCTAAAAGGCTGTATTAGGGGCGTGGTGGCTCAGTGGGCTAGAGTGCTGAAACTGTCAGCTGCAAAGTCAGCAGCCATGCGGTTTGAATCCCGGGTGCCACGCAGCGGAGCAAACTCCTGCTGTTAACCCCAGCTCCTGCCAACCTAGCAGTTCAAAAGCATGTACATGCAAGTAGATAAATTGCTACTGCCGCAAAAAGCAGTAAGATAAACAGTGTTCAGTGCCCAAAAATGCATTCAGCCATGCCAGCCACATGGCCACGAACTTGCAGAACACCGGCGCTTTGGCTTGAAAACAGAGATGAGCACCACCCTTAGAGTTGGACACGACTAGTACACATGTGCAGGGGGGCAGACCTTTACCTTGACTGGGCTGTATTAACCCATGGCTAAGTCCCCTGGGCTTTCAAATCTTTCAAACCGCCCCCCCAGAAGACAGCCTAACCCTGATAGGGTAGGAAATAGACCTCAGTAACAGAGCCCAAGATCTATTTTGAGGGCCTCCTGAGGAATCCTGTTCCCACTTTTTTCGAAGCATTAAAGTAATGTCGATATGCTAAATGAGAGCGTGTTGCTAGGGAGCGGAGTGGAAAGCACCTCCAACCCTTGGAACCTTACAGTGCCTCAGCAAAAATGTCTGAGGGCTCTCCCCAAGGCTCCAGCCTTGTCCATAGGAATAATAGGGCCTTGGGCGCCTGACCCAGCTACCAACCCGACACCATCTCGGTAGAGGGTCTGGGCGTACTGGGTGTGATGATGCTGTGACTCAGGAAGAAGGAGATCCAGGGCGGGCTTTCCCCGCTAGGGGGCAGCTCTACGCTGCGCACCGCCCGAGGCAGCCCTGCCAGGGCAAGAAGTTTTCTCCCCTGTGGGAATTTATCATCCGAGGGTGGGGTGTTTTTTTTTTTATGGTGGTGGGGAAAGGGGGTGGGCGAAGCCGCCGCCGCCTCAGCAGCAGGAACGGGCTGCCTGGCTTTGGGGATATTCTTCCGTGAAGATTTTAATGAGGGGATCCAAGCCGCTCGTCTGGATTTCCTCATTCTCTCTGGCTTGACATGCTGCCTTTTGGAGACAAAACGAGGTACTCGCCCTGCCTTGTTGCACCACGTCGAGGGTTCGCGCCTCAGGCCGCGGGGTTCCTGCTCTTTTCCGCAAGGGAGCGGGAGGGAAGGAAAGCAGCGTTCCGAGTTAGGCTGCGAGTTAGGGGGAGGGGGCCTTCCTTATTGCTCGCAGAGTGGCTGGTCCAGGGTGGAGACCCCAGGAGCGGGGAGTCCAGGGATCGTCTTCCTCCAGAGGCTTCCCTCGCCTCCCTCTCGGAGCCCACTTCGCAGGCAGGGACGGAGTTTGCAGGAGTTGCGAGGCGGCGGCCGCGCGGCTTCTCTCCGCGCCGGCCAGGGTGCGGTAAGGCGGAGGGGCTCCCGTGCGATTATTGCCTTGCAAGTCACCGACTCTCCGCAGCCCCAGCTGGAGTTGGCGAGGTCTTCGCTCGCCTCCTCCTCCTCCTCCTCCTCCTCCTCCGGCTGCTGTCCGTACCACCGGCACCCCAACCCCAGGGCCCAAGGAGCCTCTGCCCCTTCTCTTTCCCAAAGACGGCCATCGGGGCGGGTCGCAAGGGCAAACTAAACCCAGCCCTGCTCCCTGCCTTCTTGGCATGGTGGTGGACTGGTGCTGGTGACACATGAAGGTCTGCCACTTTCTCTTGCTTCGAAGTAAGTTCGCGCCGCCCGCCCGCCCGTTTCCCGGCACTTTCTTGGTGTTTCTCAAGTCCCCGGTAGGACCCCGCAGCGAATGCCAAGCCCGGGAGGAAGGAGGCTGTGATTCTACGCCAAGGCGTGCACAGATAAATCCGCTGATCTTCAGGGGACCGCAAACGGCTTTACTGTTGAGGATAACCTTCGTAGGCCCGGAGACCTATGGTCGAAGTGTGTGTGTGTGTGTGTGTGTGTGTGTGGTTCATTGCCCCTGCCAAGGGGTGGCATGAAATTGGGTGGCACTGTTTGGAAGCATACTTGCTGGCTTTGAGAGAGAGAGAGAGAGAGAGAGAGAGAGAGAGAGAGAGAGAGAGAGAGAGAGAGAGAGAGAGAGAGAGAGAGAGAGTGTGTGTGTGTGTGTGTGTGTGTGTAAGAAATGGGCTTGCATACGGCAAAAGTGCACCATTCAAATTGATTATCTGAAAAACAAGCCTTGGGTGAATTAGAAATATAATTCTAAATGCTCCATGTTGGCTCTCTACAGACAAGGAGGTCAGTTTTTGTCTTTGCTTCTGATCAAATACATCCGACCAGATACATTAGGAACATGCACCCCGTGCCGTTTGCTTATACAGTGAGTGGGTTTTGTGTGCTATGTGGGATGGTATGGTTTTCATTTTTGTAGGCATAATCATGAACCGCAAAAAGCTTTCATTAATCAATTAGTTCTTGGTTGACGAGGGGGGAGTTTTTATCACTGAGGGTGAGAGGCAGGAAGGGCACACTTAGCTCTGCTTTTGGTCCATCTGGCTTCAGCCTGTTCCTAATAAGGAACGGAATGGCTTTTTGTGCTTAAAACATTAGGGGGGAACTGGTTACTGTATATGTTCAAATATGCAATTCCATTATCTCACCATGCCATTTAACATGGAGTCTTAGGCACTCTTTTAGTGTATTTCTGTTTTTACTCAGGACAACTTTAGTGGGTTGACTGAAAGACACATTGTTAATACATTAACAATTATTCACTTCGATGTTAACCATAATATAGTAGTTTGAATATCCTGTTGAATTTACAACACTATATTATACACGGTGCACATGATTTTTATATATGACTGCAAATAATACAAACTGTGCTTGTTTCATAGCTATAATGTTCTAATGGATCATGCAAAGACATGTCCTTTAAATGTTTGTTATACTTCGTACATGTATGTAACACAGACATAAGCAGATAGTGCTCCCCCCCTTTTTGGCGTGTGTGTGAAAAAGAGTACTGTTTCAACTAGTCTTGAGACACAGCAGCTTATCAAACAAATATCTAACTTTATTGGCCAGTCATATCTATGTTTCCATTGATAATTGAGTTAAATGGATATGCTATGAGGCACAGTTCTATGCTGTTTCAGAGAGGGTAGCCGTGTCAGTCTTTTCAAGAATTTCAGGCAAAAAAAGCAAAGAAAATCAAAACAAAACAAGAGACGCAAAACATGTGGCACCTTGAAGACTAACTTTCATATTTGAATGTAACATTTCATGGACACATCTACGTCTTCAGAGATATAGCTGCAGAATGAGGTGTGCAATATAATATGTGATGGGATATACATTTCATACCAGATGTTCATTGGTTGTAGTATATAGAGCTGGGGTGGTGGATAGGGGAGGGGGAAGAGTAGAGATGGTGGGAAGGAGGATTTGGCCAGGGTCTGTTGATGTTTTTCTTTTTCTTTGATTTTTGCCTGAAGTTCTATGCTGGTGTATTCACTACATTTAAGCACAGAATTTGTCTCATAGGAAATGTTCTTGGCATGATAGCCTTTAAAACTTCAAGTTAACATTAACAAAACGGTGTCATATTTCTTGATTTTATTCTATGGAGGAAAATGGAGAGGGGAACGTGTGCTTGTATTTTAATACCGGGATTGTTTTGTGTTGTTAGCAAAGATTTGTAATGGACTGAAAGTGAAGTACAATGCCAAAATCCTCACATAACGAATGTCTCACGGATTGCTTGTTTTGTTTTTGTTCATCACTTTAGGAATTCTTTGGAATCTGTCTAGTGCTACACTGCCAGTGCAAGCATGCAGAGAAGATAAATTTAATTCAACAGAAATTGAATCATCAAAGCTTATTTTATAAGCATGAATTGCAGATGTGGAAAATAGCTTGACATGTGTATAATTGAAAGTTTAGAGGACATATTTTCCATTTTGTATTTTTTTTTAATGAGTGTCTGTTTTATAATTTTTCATACCAAAGTTATGGCAGGCACTGCACAAAGTAAGTGGCTTGCAAGTTCTAGGGAATATATCTGATCCTATCATCAGGTCAAAGCCCTGGGAAAATACTTAGAAATGTCTTCCAAGGAAGGGTGTTCAGCAGTTTGGACCATCATGTTAGATTTCTTCAGTTTTGAATTCTGAGTTGGTAATCTGGACTGGTGGCTTATGTGAGATGAGGTTTGTCCCCATGTTTTGATGCAGCAAACTTACCTCCTAGGATGGCAGCTTGTTTGATTGTCTTGTTGGACGAGGTGCCAGGAAAATGTTTTTGGCAGTGATCCTGTATCCGCTTATGTAGGCATAAATCTTAATGAAACAATTGCAGTGCAGCTAATTTCAGTTTATCAGTTTATCTGGCTACAATGCATTTTTGCTGACTGGAAACTGAATCCTTCACTCTATCAAATCAAGATGCAGTTTCCAAAATGAAACATACTATTGCTGCATTTTTTTTTTCTTTTAAAAAAAGATGATGTCGACGACGACAGAAATATCTATTTATAATTTCTAGTAGCAAAATGGAAACAGCAGCAAGTTAAACAATGAACATTTCACTGCCACCTTTCCTGACACAATCTGCTTCTTGTGATGGCGGCATCACTGTCTAATGCCAAGACTGGTCCAGAACATATTTTAAGGGTCCAGATGCATGACAGCTGAACCCTTTCCATTCTTTATACCTGGTGCTCTATTCTTCACTCATCTTTTGTTAACACATGACATCAGTATTGTACTTTTTTCTAGATGCATGAACTAAACCCCCAGAAAAGTTTAGCGCCTGCCACATAAGATGGTGTCACAATTAATTAGTTAACTTCCCACTGTCAGAGAAGGGCTTTGTTGGACTACAGATCAAGCATGTGCATTGTAGTCCTAGGGAAAAAAGTTCTCAAGTTCTGAAACAGGGTTGTTTTGCATGGTTTGCTGGCAAGCAGGTACAGGAAAGGTAGGTTCTATTAGATCGATTATGTTGTAGCATTGAAATATTGGAGTAATTCCAATACTTAGTCCATGGTTTTTTACAGTGTACAAGGTGATCGTCCGTGCCTGGAGATTCTTGAAATGTAGACTGCATTACCAAGGGCATGATGGAGGAAAGAAGAGTGGGCCAGGCAGGGATAAAGTGGGGAAGAATGTTATTCTGTTCCATCTACACACCTTAACCTTCATGATAATCATTGTTGAGCTGTTATGAGTACAGTATCCTGGCTGAGAGGTATTCCAAGTTAATCATGATGGTGGCTTCTGGTGGATAAATAACATGCATGAAGCCCAGGCCCAGGGTGATTTAATATGAGAAGTAACTTCTACTGTCTCGGCTGGGAGTTACTCCTACATAGATATGATATCTACAAGCCTGGTTGCTTGCTTGCTTGTTTGTTTGTTTGCTGTGTGTATCATCAAGTTTTATTTGGTTTTTGGTGATATTAATAGAGGTTTAAATATATGTTGGGCATTTATGCAGTGTAGCTTTTTTTCCCTACACACCACCCCAGTGCATTTCCATGGCCAAGTAGGAATTTGAACTCAGGTCTCTGGAATCCTTCTTGGGAGTAAAACCACTGAGGCCAGCAGCCCAGATCGCATGTAATCCTAGCAGGACAAGAAACAAAAACAAAACTGTCCTAGCATGTTTGTGTTGGATTTTGTTGTTATGCAAGAGGTAGCTCAAAAGAAAGCATACAAGTGTGTCTTCTTGTGCAAGCATTTGCAAAACATCCAACTGCACCAGATTTTGCCATTTTGCTAACTCCCTCAATGCCAGCTTAGTGGACTTTGCACTAGCACTGTGGGCCTTTTCACACGACCCCTAAGATCCGCTGGCCACTTAAATTCGGACCAGAGATCTTAGGGGTTTGTCGTTGTTCCTGCGTTCCCACCCCCTCCGCACCCCTGGCTTCTGGCTGCGTGAGGGGAGGGAGAAAAAAAGGAAGAAAAGAATGCTGGCTTACCTCCGTTCTGCCGGTCTCGCTCTGTTCCCAGCAGCATTCAGATCTCTTAAAGGGGCGGGGGGCAAAAAAACCAACAACAAACAGAAGCCAGGAGAGCCCGGCACTCTAGGTTACATCCGGATCTGGGATTTTTCACGCTCCGAGAGCAGGTACCTGAAAAGTGCGCTGGGACGCACTTAGGTGGGCGTGGTCACACTTAATTATCTGTAAACTCCGGAGCTGGTGGGGAAACAATTTTAAGCTCCAGAGCTGGGAGCCATTTGCGGCGGAGTTTAGGGGTTGTGTACAAAGGGCCTGTAATGTCGCTGGATGCAGACCTGTGGGATGTACTTCTGGAAGTATGGTTAATATTCAGCCTCAGAATATGCAAGTATCACTTTTAGAGCAAAGCTAATATGCCGTGTTTATCCCCATGGTAATATAAAGTTATCTCATTGAGACACTGTTTAGCCTGATCCTATGCATTTTTTTCTGTGTGATTAAGATTAATGGTATCCATCGAGACTTTCCTTAGATGGGACTGCAGCTTTAGATTAGAACATTAGTATCTTAATAATGTGGTATACAGGATAAACCTTGAATACTGGGAAGAGAAGCACCAGGAGTTGTAAGCTGCCATGTTGTGCTTTAGTTTTTGCTTACTCTTATTATTGTTGTTTACAATGTAATTCACATTGTTACATGTTTAACTCGTGTCTTCTGAGGAAAGAACCTCTGTGCTGTGCTTGTTTTAGAACTTCACATAAGTTTTGAGTTTATAAACATTCTGAGCATGATACTTTTCAGGTACTGGATATGTATATGTATAAGTGGTTGTGTAAACACAGTTCAACAACAACAGCAGCAGCAGCAGCAACAGCAACAACAACAACAACAACAACAACAGAAAAGAAACCCTGACAAGCTGTGGTAAGAGAGGATTGTTTTGCCTCCAAACATTTTTGTGTTTGAGGTGAGGGAGAAGATGGCATCTTCTCTGCTGTTCTAAAAACTTGTTGGACTCCCAGTTTGATAACAGAGTGTGGAAAGCTACTTTTAAAAAAGGTAATTCATTATATAGTTTACAGAGCCCCACCTTCAAAAGTAACTTGCTATCATCACCACAATCTTTTAAAATAACTTGTTACATAACACTTTCATTTTTGCTTCCAGATTGAGGAAGTCATTTGGGAATGAAGGAGAAAAATTTCACATTTGAAAACCCTTCTTTCTCAAAACAGGCACCAAAAGCATTCCTTACTAATTAACCTAAAGTGTTGAGCAAATTATTACTCCCCATAAGCAATAGGCTCCAGGTGATGGCATTACTTTTACTGTGTTACTTTCATGCTCCACTTGATACAGTCTATATCAGGGATATCTAAAGTTTTTGGAAGGAGGACCAGATTTGGTGGCTGAGAATGTGTGTGTGTGTGTGTGGTGCTCCCTGCCCCTGCCCCCACTGCAAGCCCCACCCACTGGCCCCCTAACCCCCACCCACTGTCTCCAGAACACCATTGACTCCCAAAACAGGGCCAAACAGCCAAAAAAACTCACAACAAACAAACAAATTGCAAAAACCAGAAGGAACTGTAATATATATCAGCAGTTTCTTCTGATTTTACATTTACACGGGCCAATCTAAATAGCCTGATGGGCTGGACTTTAGACATGGCTGGTCTATTTGGTGACTTCATCCTGAGGAGGAGGTAGCCATGTTGGTCTGATTCAGTGAAAAGGACTAAGCATCCCAAAGGCTAAGTGGTTTGATGTGGGTTAAGGTTTGGTAAACTGCAGCACATTTGACTGGAGACATCAGATAAAGTAAGTTGAAGTCCATGAAGGATTATGCAAAATAAAACCTATGAGTCCTTAAAGCAATACTAGCCAATTGCTCTTGATAGTATAGCATCCCTACCATATCCAATGCCTCAGGCCAGTTTAAGGGACAGGCTGTGTGGTACATACAGTTGGACCTCCATATCTGCACTAGCCCAATCCATAGTTTATCTGCAGTTTGCTGTAACCCTATATAACAACAACAACAACAACAACAACATGAACATCTACACTGAAAATGCCCAACAGTTTAAAAAGTATTCAGTGATATTTTAGAGGGATCCTTTTGCTGTGGCATTAGCAAATGTATTTTTTTGCATTTTATTTGTCAGTTTCTAACTTTCCTTTTAAAAGACAAACTATTGTTTGTCGGGGTGTGCTTAGAATCCAGTTGCTAGGCCTGTATCTTTGTGTGTGCCCTGCCATTGGTAATGAGTTAAAACAGTGAACCTTGAGGCCTTGCCAGTAGAACTTCTCCTGGCCAAGACTTCTGTTTTTGTCAGTCAATGTGTTTTAGTGCCCTGAAGTGGACCTGGGTTCAGTGGACTGAACTAAAAAATCCTTTTCTTAACAATTGCAAAAAAACAAAAAACAAAAAAAAAAAAAAAACATATTATTATTATTTTGACAGCCATTACTTGTCTGTAATTTATAAAACCAGGACCTTGCCAGATTTATGCAGTGCATCCCTTAAGGATTGTCCAGTTGTTTAAGAGTTCTACCAGTCATAAAATGTTTCTTATTACAATTTACTAAACTAGTGCTTGGCATGGTCTGGAAATACAGGGAACAGTACCATTAAAAGCTGTAGGTGTTCATTTCTGCATATCCCTTCCAGAGAATGTGCTGTTATTTTTTGGAGAACATTTTGTGCTGCATGTATCTTTATCAGGTCTGAAGAGGAAGCATAATGTAGGGGACAGTTACTGGGAGGGCACCCATTTTCTCTGCTGGACCTCTTCTTCTCTCTGTATAGTATCTATAGCAGAAGGCAAGCATGATTCTCTGCCCCTCCTACTGGCTCTGTCTATCAACCCAAAATTTTGCATGACTGTTTCTGTCCATATTTTCACGAAGATGAACATATTCAGCATTTCCACCCATGAAACTATTCCACTCATGGTAGCTTTGTGTCTGTTTTGTTACCAAGCCTGCTTAAGGCCTTAGAGGTCACTTCTCAAAGTTCTAATTTACTTCTGGGCATTCTCCGATGTTTAGAGGTTAAGCTTATTGAATCACTGATCTCCCCATCTCCCCATCCAGGAATTGGAGATTTCAGGATATATAACATACACAGAGAGATATGGACAGTTCAAGATTAATATGTCCTGATATGGACAGTTCAAGATTAATATGTCCAGGTGCAGTGTTCCATCCTCTACGTCTTGCAGAACATAAGCATGCACTTGTACGGTTTACAAAAGTAGGAAGCTAAATTTGTCTTGTAGAAGTGGTCATTTTATTGCAAGCTCTGAAATAAAACTGTGGTTCTTGGCGTCCCGCAACCGTTTCCCATTGCCAAAGTTCACATCAGTCTCCCTACCAAATGCTTGGGTAGGCAGTGACCCCCATAATTACAGTAGAATGGCTCTGCAATATAATAACCGTCTTCTTCCTGCTATAAACCTTGGAACTGAAATAAATGCAGATGAAGAATGCCTTAAAAATCCTTGGAAGATGGGAAAGAGGGAGAGAGTCCAGTTCTAACCCACTAACACTTTCTTTTACTATGTGACAATAACACAACAAAACACAAGCTTGTTGATAAGTTTCTTGGTGAGAACCTGCTGCTGCTTTTGCTGTTGGCAACATGTTCTGTGGCTTCAGATAAGTCACAATCAACAGAAGCTTTCCTTTGTTTCTGAGCAAGGAAGGGCTTAGGCTCAATATTTTTTACCAAGGAGACCAGTGAATTTCTCTTCTGATTGGAGCCAACAGAAACCTCTTCCAGTAGCGTGTTAACTGCAAGCATAGTGGAGCCAGTGTTTTGTTTTTAAAACTTTCTAGGTTCCCCATCAGTGTATTCTTGTTATAGAGAAAAACGAAAGGCTGCATTTTGATTTCAGTGTATATTGGTGGTGGTGACGAGAGGACAGGACCACCCTTCAGAAACACCAGCTACTGACTACAAATATGCTGGTAGATTATTGTACAGAAGTCTAAGGCATGGCCAATATGTATGGTCCTTTCCCTATTCCCCACCTGTTGATTTCAAAGGCAGCTGACAAACCGGATGATTGTTGAAACAAAGCAGGGAGTCACCATGGAGAGATACAGTTCCTTCGGTTCCCATCAGAAATACTCCAGGTTGACTTCTTTGGGGCTCCTCTTCCAATTTTTTGTTGATATTTTGAGCATGGGATAAAAAGGCAACAAAAATAGCAGGGCAAATAAAGCCTGTATGTTTTGCTTGCAGCCTTGACCTTTTACATCCCTGCAGTTTTACTGTGCTTCTCTGCATACAGTATTAACAGTGAGAAATCCCTTATAGGGTTAGGCAACTATTCTTGTACTCTGGAGAGCTGGAGGTAAGGCTGTACAAGTTAACTTGTTGCCTAGCCAAGAATAACAATCGAGCATCAGGATACTTTTTTTGGAATTCTCACTTCAACAAACAGATCACACTGTTTGCTTTATTTAAAAATAACACTAGTAACAGGGAAGAATTAAGTTGTTTTAGAGTTCTGCAGAATCCATTTTAATGCTGAATCACTGTAGCTTGTATCTCTTCTTATCTGGCTTCTTGGTTGGATCTTTCTCCTTACTATGGGGTAACTTAAAGAGAAACTTTCTGGCTTCCTTGTTTGAATATACTGTACTTTTTCTTTCTTTCTTTCTTTCTTTCTTTCTTTCTTTCTTTCTTTCTTTCTTTCTTTCTTTCTTTCTTTCTTTCTTTCTTTCTTTCTTTCTTTCTTTCTTTCTTTCTTTCTTTCTTTTTCTTTGAAATTATCAGACTCAGTCTATTGTATAATAATGCAAAAGCAAAAAAGTGTTCTGCTTATATACCACTCCATACCACTTCGAGTAGTCTCTGGGCGGTTTACAGTTTAGTTATTCAGGGTACACATTGCCCCCTGCCAGCAGGCTGGGTACTCATTTTACCGACCTCGGAAGGATGGAAGCTGAGTCAACCATGAGCCTGCTACCTGGGATTGAATCCCAGGGGGTGAACACAGTTTTTTCTGCAGTACAGGCATTTAACCACTGCACCATGGGACTCCTACAGAAGTTAAATGCAACTATTTAACTTCTTTTGGCTCATGTATACTGCCTGTATAGCAAGCTATTGACGAAGAGAAGGGGGGGGGGAGGCCTTGTGAAGGTGCAAACTGCAGAGGTATGCCCCCACCTTCCGAGATTGTGCTTCAAATGAATAATCCTCCCAAACCATTAACATTTGCACTTGTGTATCCTGGTTGCAATAGTAGAATTGTAGTGTTCCTGTAGCACAGTTTGTTGTGTTCGGCTGTGTTGAATTGTTCGGTTATAATATTTATTTCTTGCATATCTGTAACACCCCCAAAGTAGAGTTTTATGGGTGGTCCAAAAAACTAAAAATACAGATAAAAGCCATAAAGTGCAAGAACACTAGAGCATAGCATGAAATCTGAAACAAATTAAAACAGCTGCAAAAAATACAGCCAGGATGAAACCAACAGCGAAGGACGGAAACTACAAGGACGTAATACAAAAGTGGAACAGGCGATACCTTTACACTACTAGAAAATTAACAAAAAACATTGCTAATATTTTGAGGGCAAAACCCTCTTCCTCCAAGCTGTGCCAATAGGTTAAAACATGGCAAAAGATGGATTTGCCAGTTAACTCCTGGAAAATCCATCTTTTGCCATGTTTTAACCTATTGGTACAGCTCTGAGGAAGAGAGTTTCGCCTCGAAATATTAGCAACATTTTTGTTAATTTTCTAATAGCCTAAAGGTATCACCCTTTCCACTTTTGTATTTGGTTTTTGTGATGACTACACAGCTCCTCAACTTGTTTTTCTATAAGGACCTAAGAAACACTAATACATTTTTAAAATTCAGGAGTAAAATTCTTTGAAGAATGATTGACCCTATTTACTGAGTTATCAATACAATCTAATCTAATCTTTTTATATACTGGTGTACTGTGAGTGACTGTCTGTAAATATTAGTACGTACTCAGCAAAACAAAACAAAGCTGAACAAAGGTACTGTACTTACTGACTAGACCTAAATAATTCAGATTTATTCATATGTTCTTAATAAGCAAGATGCCTTATTCCTAATTTTATGCAGGCATTGTAAAGTTGTAAACATTGTAACTAGAGAACTGGACTGTATTGCTGTGAGAAAGGAACACCATGCTGAGATAAATGCATCCCTTTTACTTCTTAACATCTGCAAGGGTGGAAGCTGGAACTGGTTAATCAGGTTACAGTACTATAAAGGTCAAAACTTCCAGCATGTGAGAACTTCAGGTTTTAGCTCTAACTAACATCTGCTGAAAGGTTCATTCCTGCACATACTTTTTAGGGAATCAAGTGTGTTGAATTCCCTATGATTTACTTTTGAGTAGACACTGAAAGAATGAAATGTCAAGACGTATGCATTTATTGCCACTCTTTTAAAGAGGAAATTAAAGAAACAGATTTAAGAAATAGATACATGGTAGAAAGGTTTATCTTACATGAAATTGTAACTGCCCTGTCAGCTAAGAAAACAAATAACATCCAGGATGTACAGTCTATCAAATGAGCAATGAAACCTTCCTTCCTTGAACACTTCGCTATTTGTTAATGCAATTCTATCCCTGGGCTATGTATGCAAGGCTGGGTCTATATGTGATTTTGGGAAGTGCTTATTTCCAAATTCATGTTTTCCAAAACATTACAGAAGTGGCAAGGGCCTTTATAGCAGCAAGGAGAGGTGATTAATGTCCCCCAAGTCATTTCCCTGCAGCCAGACATATAGGCAAACAAGATGTTAAGGAAAGTTGTACATCCCCTACTACAATTGTGTCCTTCCATGCACTTGGCCCCTTCAAAGCACTATGCTGAAGCAACCAGGCTTCCATATTAAGCCCATGTTTACTGACCAATCATAAAACAAAACCAGCTAATTTGTAAGATATGGAGTTGAGAACCCCTCATGTTAGGAGAGACAGACATATACAGCAGGCCTGCCCAACAGGTAGACAGCGGGCTACCGATAGCCTGTGAAGGGTTCAAAAGTAGCCTGCTGGCCATCAATAAAAGTAAGGGGATAAATTCTCCACCCCTCCCTCTCCCATCCCAGGGACCACCACTGCCCCAGCAAAGTTCTCAGTCTGCCAGCCCATTGCCTCAGCCGAGTGGGGCAGTTCAAGAGCCATGGTGCAGTCCCCTGCTCGAGCCGGGTGCAAGGGAGGCATGTACATGGTCATGTGGGTTGCCCCTTGGAAGTGGTGATCTGTGCAAGCATACATGAGCCCCCCTTGCACCCACCCACACCCGTTTGAGCAGGTGCAAGGGAAGTGCGTGCATGGTCAGCCTTCCCATAGGAATGCATTGAAATCTGTTCCCTCTAGAGCAGATTAATTGATTTTCAATGCATTCCTATGGGAAACCACTGCTCTACTTACATTTTTTTTTTACTTATGAGCATGTGCTAGGAATGGATAAAATTCGTAAGTAGAGGTTTTAGTGTAGTAGCCCTCAGGCACTTTGCGCCAGAAAAAGTAGACCTCGGCCTGTTCAAAGTTGGACAGCCCTGATATACAGTATGCTATTTAGAATACTTTGGAATACACCGTCCTGATGCCATGACCCTTTAATACAGTTCCTCATGTTGTTGTGACCCCCTTGCCCTGCTTAGAAGAGGCCACAATCCCCCTTTGGCAGGCCACTGCCACAGGTGCCATAGAGAACTTCCCTCTACAGGAACCCTCAGCCAATCACAGACTCCAGTGCCACTGACTGACAGCCCCACCGACCTATCAAGCTGTTACTTACACTTTTGCCATGTCTTCCTCCCCTAGACCCAAGCCGCTTTTGCCTTTTTCTATACTGGCTCATGGTCCTGTGAAATGGTCATTCAACCCCCAGAGGGGTCCTGGCCCCCAGGCTGGGAACCACTCCTTTAATTTAACTTTAGTCAGACTGGTTGATTTTCTTGGAGTTTTAGGTGGCTTTTAATAACATCAACTGTGGCGGCTATCTAGGTCACTTTCTGGGTTGTAACTTAGAAGCACTGTTTACAATAGCTCCATTCTGTTTTGGGATGGCAAACTCAGAGGTTGGTGCTGGAAGATTTCTATTTTATATAACAGCTCTTGGTCTGCTAGCTCCTTCAGAGTTGTGTCTTGTTCCCTATGCTACTGATTGTGCACATGAAACTACTGGGAGAGATTTTCTACATTTGGGGTTTTGATGCTGTCACTGTGCTAAACGGGGGAAAAACCACCTTCTATCTGTCCTTGGCATCTAAATCCAAAGAAACTGTTCTGTGTCTAAACCAGTGCAAAAATAGGTGATACCTTTATAGACCACTAAAAAGATCATCATACAATAAACAAGTTTTCATGGATTAAAGCACCAATTCATCAGGCTTACGCAAGGGTGAAGAACTTAAAAGTCCAAACACACATGGCAAGATGGCTATTGCCAAGCAAGTTGCCAGTTCCTGGCATGATGGATTTCACCAGGCTTGCCTCTTAGGTAGTGAACTCCAGTCTCCCAATGGTGGCAGATCAAGATGTGATCTTCTGCACTCGGGAGTCCACATCAGTTTTGCTGGGTATGCATTCAGGGATGGTTGGTGTCCAAGGCTTGAAATCCGAACCCAAGGTTATCTCTCCCCCCCCCCTTTCACCAAAGTAGGCTTGGAACTCATTTTGTGAAACAATTGTGAATGCTCTAGTTGTGGAGCCCTTACAGATTCCTAATCGTTGTAGTTTTAGAGTCAGATAAATCTGGAAGAGCCAGGAAATCAAATGCATCTGATTTCATTGGATCCATTTCAAATTGGGCTGAGGGGATAAGAAGGAAAACATGAGTTTATTCAACTCCAGATTTCCTCCAACATGCGGAAAAATCTCGTGGCAGTAACATCTTGCAAAAAGCTGTCACGTTTTGTGGTGACATCTGGATAGCATTTCTGGTGCTGTTTCAGCATTTATGGAACTGTCCCTTGTGGGTGGCTAGTTCTGATGTTCATAGTGAGTGTGAGTGCACCAGGAGAATTAAGTTAAAATTGGTAACAGTTCTAGGTTTAGGGGATGAGGGTGATAAAATGCAGTGGTTGCATTCTTGTTTGAGGGCCAGGGAGTAAATCAGCTCCAGTGAATTCACCAGCAAAAGCTGCTGCAAGAAAACAGGCGCTTGATCCCAGAAGGACAGTGTATCAAGCCACTACATTTCTTCCCCCTTCAGCCTTTTAGTTTCCATGGAAGCTTATATCAAACTATAATCAGGAAAGTTGGCAGCCGTTGCTCCACCATCTGTAAAGGATCAAGTCCTGTACCAATGTGGGCTTGTAATGTTATTGAATTACTGAGAGCTATTTTTCCAGAATCAAAGAAATAGAATAAGTTATTAACACAACAGCAATTAGTTGTACTTTCCTCTGAGGGTATAACAAATCAGGGCTCTAGTATGCTTTAGTAAGCTCATATCTAATATACAGAACACAATGGAAAGGGTCAACCTTATGCCTACAGCACCTTCTCTTAACTTGGCACCCTCTTCATATTATAATTCTGAATAAATCCAGTGCCCACAAGCTGGGTTTTCCTTTGGCTACTCCCAGCAACTCTATGAAGTGAACCTTTTAAATTCTTACCAAGTGGAACCTGAAACAAAATGTGATAATTTCATCTAGATTTCAATCAGTCTTCTGGGATTCACCGTTCCACTTAATGTTCCTGCTGTTTTCTGTGCCATTAAGTTGGAACTGACTGACTTCTAGCGACCCTGACTTATAGCAACCTGAAGTGAGATGTTTAAGAAGTGATCTTACCAGCTCCACGCCCAAAATGAGCTTCCTTGGCTAAATCAATTAAATACATATCAAATATATATAGAACATCCTGTCTAATACATGCATTCAATATGACAGATGTGCTATTTGGTGTTGTTATTGTTGTTTTGAATTTTGACATTTAGTATTCCAAGAACTTCCCACACAGAATTTTGGGAATTGGAATCCAATTTCCCCCCAAAACAAGCAAACAAACAACCCCTCCCAAAAAACAAAACTAAACTAAAAGGGAATGGCACAACCCTAGATCCTATTCAGCTGGGAATCAACATCTAATATGGTATTGATTGGGGAGAACTAGTAAAAGTGTTCTGCTTATATACCACTCCATACCACTTCAGGTAGTCTCTGGGCGCTTTACAGTTGCAGTATGCAGGCTACACATTGACCCCCCCCCACCCCAAGCAAGCTGGGTACTCCTTTTACCTACCTCGGAAGGATGGAAAGCTGAGTCAACCATGAGCCTGCTACCTGGGATTGAACCCCAGGTTGTGGGCACAGTTTTAGCTGCAGTAGAAGCATTTAACCACTGATAATGTTTCCTCTCTCTTCTTCTTTTTTTGCAGAGAGATGGTCAATGCATGGTTTTCTGAGAGAGTCCATACAATTCCAGTGTGCAAGGAAGGGACCAAACACCACACCGAAGCTTGTTCTTGTTCCACTCACCAGCCCGTCCAGGTGGAGAATCCTAACACTGCACCACCAGCTAGAAAGATATCTGCTTCTGAATTTGATAGACCTCTTAGGCCCATTGTGGTCAAGGATTCTGTTGGAACAGTGAGTTTCCTATCAGACTCCGAAAAGAAGGAGCAGATGCCTCTCCAGCCTCGGACGCTTCGTACCGATGCAGGGGATCAATGCTCAAGGCTCTTAGAGCTTGTGAAGGATATTTCCAGTCATTTGGATGTCACAGCCCTTTGCCACAAAATTTTCTTACACATCCATGAACTCATTGCTGCCGATCGCTACTCCCTCTTTTTGGTCTGTGAAGACAGTTCCAATGAGAAATTTCTTGTCAGCAGGCTCTTTGATGTAGCCGAAGGTTCTACCTTAGAAGAAGCTTCAAACAACTGCATCCGCTTGGAATGGAACAAAGGGATTGTGGGCCACGTGGCAGCCCTGGGCCGGCCTTTGAATATCAAGAATGCCTATGAGGTAAAGGAGTGCTTGCGCGTATAGTGTGGGTCTGTGTGCACATTCCCCTTAGGCAGGCAAGGTTGAAATAAATTATAACAGCAAAAAAATTTAGCCACATGGGATGGTGGGTTGCAAGATCTCAATCGTGAACCATCTGGCTTGATATCATTGGCACTTTGCCAAGAGGTTCGATCCAGGTATCAAGCAGGTGAAATTTTTGGCTCTTCTAGAAGAACATGGCAGTGGAAGCTGGGTCTTGATACAGTATATGCAACACAGATCCTCTGCCACTCGGCTTATGATTTGTAAAAACTATCATTGTTGTATTTTTAAAAAAACACACACACACACACACAAAAATGCAGGCTATTGCTGTACAACAAAGATGGGCAATCCATAGTCAGTGTGTCATGGGCTAGAGACCACCCTGAAGAAAATGTGACTTCTTTAGCAGTTAGGAACAAGTTGTTCGGCTTTTATGGAGCCTCATGTCCTGTCAGTTGGACTGGATCTACACATTCCTTTTCATTCTTCCTCAATGCAGGGTCACTTGTGTTCTTTTGCATAAGGTTACCCTTCTGCATTCTCAATTAAAAGGTGTCTGTTCTGGAGTTTTCCGTCCTCCACAGCAATGTTAGGCTATGTTTTTACCTTATATTATAGTGAAATCCATGTCAGTTCTCCATGTCAGAAAAATGGCACATTAAAGTGGATTAAAAGGCTCATGATTCATACCATCCTCCTTCTCCTTTGCTCTGGAGTCCATATGTAGTAATTACTCTCCCCTTTGTTTTGAGTCAATGTATAATAATTACTCTCTCTTTTTGCTATGGAGTTAAGATATAGTACAGTGGTACCCTGACTTAAGAGCAGCTCAACTTAAGAGCAATTCGACTTAAAACCAAAAAACTGTTGGCATTTTAACTGCCTGCCGCCTTACAAATTTTAGATATGGTGTGCTCCACTAACAAATATTTGTTTTCTTTTTTTTCTTTATTTATTTTTAGATTTTTAAACTTATTTTTAAATTTGTTTAGATAGGTACCCCGACAAGAGTAATTTGACTTAAGAGCATGCATTCAGAACGAATTAAATTTGTAAATTGAGGTACCACTGTAATTGAAGTAGGTGGCAGTGGAGAGGGAGGGAGAGAGAGAGAGAGAGAGAGAGAGAGAGAGAGAGAGAGAGAGAGAGAGAGAGAGAGAGAGAGAGAGAGAGAGAGAGAGAGAGAGAATATAAATTCCAGAGTATGGTATCAGTCAGAAGCCCCTTAATCCACTTTGATGTGTCATTTTTCTAACAGGGAAATCTGGCTACCAAGGTCCCATTTAGTTTCTGTGATGTGTGTATAATTCTTGTGTATTTTGTTCTTGTAGATGAGAACAGAAAATTTCAAAAGATTACACATTTTTTCTCCAATCCCCCCCCCCCCATTTTGGCACATACCAAACATTTGGAATTGGGGGTTTTGTGCAAATACTTTGCATTTAGTTTGCATCACATTTTGCATAAAATAAAATAATTGACACACTATTGCCTGTATGATTTGAGTGGGATGGTGGCAACAGTGTTTTTACAAATGCTGGGGCTTTTTTGCGTGGGGAAAATGCTGGTCTTTCTGCTCTTGTGCAAGAGGGGAAAACAAACCCTTGCAGTTTCTCTCCTTTTCAGCATCTCTCGATACGATGAAGCGAGGGCGAGAAACAGCGAGTACCCATATATACTCGAGTATAAGTCGACCCGAGTATAAGTCGAGGCCCATAATTTAACCCCCCAAAACTGGGGAAACATATTGACTCGAGTATAAGTCTAGGGTGGGAAATGCAGCAGGGCCTGGCAGCAACTCCTTTGTGAGCTGGGGGAGTGGTGTGTGATGTTTAAAATGACTTTTAGCCACTGATGCAAGTGCTTGGGTCAGTGGCTAAAAGTCATTTTAAACATCGTGTGCCGCTCCCCTGTGATGCAGAGGGGGGACATGAGAAGTGGCATGCAATGTTTAAAATGACTTTTAGCCACAGATGACTTGCCTCAGTGGCTAAAAGTATTGACCCAAATATAAGCCGAAGGCCCCTTTTCTCAGCCCGAAATTAGGGCTGAAAAACTAGGCTTATATTTGAGTATATACAGTATTTGCTATGCCCTTACTTAGTATTTCAAAGTGGTTGTTTCAGTGACCTAGTGGCTGGTAAAAAGGGTAATTGTGTGGCCCTGAACCTGACTGCAACTCACATAATCCCCTAGTCAGCAGGATCAATCCAAATAATAATGCATTTTTAAAACTTATGGTTCTTCAACTCCCACCTCCAGCACAGACTAGTTTACAAATCTTTAAAATGAATCAAAACACTTGCGGAACTCAAATCCCACAGGAATGAGACCAAAACTCACTAGAAGGCACACTTGGCTGATAATTTTCAAAGGAAAGATCGGTATGCTGTGTTATAAATAAGAATCATGGTGGCTTGATTGGATCCTTGTGTGGTAATTCTGGTCTCTCAAAGCACTGCCAGTGGTGGGCAATAAGGGGAAATGATCAATTTCCAGCTCAAGGGGAAATATCCCCTGCTCCCCATCTTTTCTGTCTTTGTGGATTGCCTGACTGAAACAAGGATTCTGTTAGATCAAAACCACTCATATACCAGATGTAGTCCAAGGGGCATTTTCTCCTTGCATCAGAAAATCCAGGCTTTCCTTGTACAAACATAAGTCAGTTGTTTGGAAAAGAGACCATTCTTTATGCACAGTACTGCATTTCTTGTGTGATCAAAAGATCCATATATAGTAATATATAAAGTTACTGAAGGGGAAATGGTTTGCGTCTCAAATGATCTTCGCCTGAGACTCACTATCCACCAGTTCTCTGTAGAACTTCTGATTTAGAGCACCATCTACAATTTGTTCTACATACATCCAAACCAAAGAGCAGAAATTTTTAATGACTATCCCTACGTTGCAACAATTTGGGATTTTACTGGCAGAGTCCATTAGTCTAGTAGTGAGATTGTATCTGTTGAATAGAAATAACTAGTCTGCACTGGTAATAAGACAAAAGGAAAAATGTGCAATCAAGATAGAGCAGGAGGAAGGAGCCTTTAATGTGGCCACAGATACTTCTACAGCTGGAGTCCCTTTATGCAGTCTTTGGTAACTAAAATTGGAGCAGCAACAAACAAGAAATCACCCTAAGAGGAAAGAAGAGCCTGACAGGAGCAATCTGCATATAAATTTACTGTTGCCCTATGATCATTTTCTGAGCCTCCCCCCGCCCCCAATTCAGAGTATTTCCTATATCCATTGGTACAGTACTTTATTAGAACATATACTATTCTGAAATTTCCTTGGACTCATAACTTGACCGAATGCACATGTGGAGTGTTGTCTGTAGGGTCACGTATGCTAGTTCTTGGTATGTAGGAGCGCCCCCCCAGTGTTACCATATTTTTGATCATGGTTACACAACTCTAGTTTTCATAAAGAGTTAGGCATTCCTCCCTAAAGAAGATGCATGGCATCCCATGTAGCAATAAAACTTTGAATTGTGAGCACATGTCTTTAATGCTCAATAATTTTATCACACAATTCGGCCAAGAAGTGTATTGTTTGTTTTGCTATGTGGTTACATTATAGTTTTAGTGTAAGTACTTCTGTTAATGTCTGGCAACCCGACATTTGAGTTCAGCACAATATGTATATAAAGAACATAGCTTTTAATTATTTTTCCTGAAATAGAGGAACTTGATCTCTTCCTGTCCACTTTAGAGATTTTATCAAAGAAAATAAAAAGCTCTAAAATGGTTATGCTTTTGAGTAATCAGCGTACAGTGGTACCTCTAGTCTAGAAACAAAATTAATTTGTTCCTTGAGATGCTTTGTATCTTGAAAATGTTCATGTCATGGATCTGAATGGATCTGAACAAGTCACCATGGCAATTGAAGTCTTCAAAAAAATCATATCTCAAGTTTCCCCATAGGGAATTTTCATATCTCAAGTTTTTGCAGAAGTTTTTTGGAAGACTTCTATTCCCAGGGTGCATTGTGCCCCAGACACACTTCCCTTTGCATCTCAATTTTTCCATATCTAGGGGCCTACATATCTAGAGGTAGCACTGTATTATTGTGTGTATTTGTACTGGAAGTGCTGAGTGACTGTCATGCATTTAGAGTGAAAAAGATATGGGGATGCATTTGAGATTTTACTTCCAGCCAGATTATTATCATTTATTATAGTGGGTTTACTCTAATTGGGACATAAAATGGATTTAGATCTTTTCTTGCCTTGTTCCAGACTATAAAAGCAACGCAAGAAATAAACCATCATCTTTTCAAACTATTAACCTCTTACCTGCAGCCAGGAAAACCTATGCTACTTTTTAAGGGCCACAAATCAAGGTTTAATAATAAGGACAAATTTCTTCCAGTAGTTATATACTTCCAGTAGTTATATGTCTTGAGAATTTACTGGAAAGATCTAAAACTTTATTTTTAATATGAATCTTTGGAAGAGCAATTTAGTTTCAGAGGAGATTATTTTATTCTCAATCACTTCTTTGTCCTAGACTGTGTGATGCATGAATGGTCTTATGCCGCAGGGAGGTGAACTCTTCACAGGTTTTATCAATTTAAATTTGCTCTTGAATTTATTTCTCACAGTCATCTTTGGAGTAAAATAGAACAGCAACCCGCAGATAGGAGGCTTGCATTTTTTTTAAAAAATCTAATCAGTATAAAACACATAAGTACAGGTTCCCTGCAGAAATGAAGATCTCATTAGTGAGATTGCCATCTCTCATGGTTTCAGATAAGGAGTTCTTGCTCCTATCTTACTTATAACTAGCAGATGTTCCCATAATCTGGAGAAGTTATGATTGTATCTGCATAAAATGGGCTAGCAAGAGTCCTTACTCACCTTTCCATGCCTCTGCATGGTGGACCTGTTCTGATTTCTCAGACTTGATTACGTTGTGAGGGACTGCAGAGCAGCTTTTCTGAGCCCTGCTAGAACAGACCCTTAACAATTAATTATTATAACAAATTTAAAAAATGTTGGTTTTCTGTAAGAAAAGGCTTAGCTTTTATTAGAAGTTGCCCTTAGCTGCCAGCTTGGCCATCCATCCCAGTATGTTTATCAGCCAAATAGGTGTCTGACAGGTGCCTATATGGAGACAGTGGCCTGGCTTCCCTGCCTCCTCTGGACACTACCTCTCAGTGGATGTCCGCTGGAGAAGGTTGGGTTTTGAAGCACCAAAGACCTGATCAGCCTTTAATGAAACAGCGCAGACTGCTAAACAGGAGGTTCGTACCCATCTCTAGAATTTATTGGAGCATTTTTCCCCATGAAGTTTTAAGACGGAGGTTACGGGGGAGGTACTTCAACAGTAAAGAGGAACAGAATATGGGAGTGCTGATTGATTTTTCCCAATGGCAAACATATTCCAGCAGTTAACGCAGTTTTTAAAGCTAAAACTGCTTCCCCAATATATGGTGGGACATCAGCTCGGCTTTCATACTTTCAGGAATTCAGACTTCCCTTTTAACTTGAATATTTTGAGCCCCTAGATGTGCTGCTGAAGCTACTCACTCTAGTACAGCGGACCCTTGTATAACAAACAGCTTGTATAACATAAAATTTGTACAACATAAAAAATTCCGGAGATAGGGGAAATTTGCTTAACATAATCGCCTATGGGGAGAATCCGTACAACATAAAAATGGGATTACTCAGTTTTCAATGCATTCCTATGGGAATTTGTATAAAGGAAAATTTGATTAACATAATTTCACTTGGAACGAATTAATTCCTTTATACAAGGTTCCACTGTTACTTGGAATCTGGCATGAGCTCTTTAAAATGTTCACTGTGGGTTTATTCTACTCACTTCTGGCTCCTATTCTGTTTTAATGTGACTCCCGTAGATGCCTTGTGTGACCATGTGATGGAGGGGGCACATCCCCCTGAATTTTTGTTGTGCCTCCCTGCCTGATACTCAGGGTGCCTGTGATTTACCCCTGATTCCTTGGCCTTGAAGATGGTACCCAATAGTTATGGATCTTCTTGGCTAAGGGCTTTGGTATCAAAACTCTTTATTATGCGTTTATTATCTTCTATCACCAGTGGAACTAAATGATGTCAAATAAATAGTTAAACAGATGTTGCTTGCTACAGATTACGAAGAGCACAAAGTGCCAGGGGATCTTATTTTCCAAGTCACAAGGACTGATGTGTCTTGTGCATAAAAATGGAATACTGTATATGTAAGATGGTTAACTGTTCCTAAGTCATTTTCCTTGGCAATGTTCAGTGTTCTCTGCTGTAATTTATTAGATGGCAGGTACAATACAATTCCAATGAATACAGGTTCTAGCTCCTGCAACCACCTAGAGGTACAGTTTATTTTGCAAGGTTTTTCCTCCCTCACCTTTTCCTGCAGGGACTAGGATAAATATAATATATTCTGTTATTCAGTCTCTTCCTGGTGATATTTATGAGCCTCTTATGACCACTTTGCTTCAGAATTCTAATATCGCCAGTCACTGAACAAGTGTCAAAAACACTTCTATATTGCCATTCTCACCAGACCACATATGGCTGTTTGAGAGAGAGAGAATAAATAAGGTTACATTAGTAATTAATGAGGATGAGTTGAATAGACTATGTTAATGGTGCCAACACAAAATCTGCACAGTTTTTTTAAAGAAAATATATTTTATGTAAACAAAAGTGTATATTTCATTTACATAGTTATACATTTTGTCCCTTTGACAGGATCCCCGATTCAATGCAGAAGTGGATCAAATTACAGGATATAAGACACAGAGCATCCTTTGCATGCCAATAAAGAACCACAGAGACGAGGTAAGGAGTCGCTTTGGACTGTTTGTCATTTGTAGCATCGCCAGTTCTGCTAGCTGTTTAAACTGTTTTCATCTTTCAGACTCTGAGCCAAAGAAAAACATTGTTTGTTCTTTCTTTTGCCTTTAAAAAGTCTGTCTGCATATATTCCATAGAGTTTTGACCTGTTCCATAAACTATGCAGAACTGGTATACAGCCAGGATTTTTTTTAAAAACTCTTTAGAGCTGTAATTTTTCAAATACTGCTAACCATTTTTGGCATTGTCAGTAGGTCTGCATTCTTCTTCTTCTTCTTCTTCTTCTTCTTCTTCTTCTTCTTCTTCTTCTTCTTCTTCTTCTTCTTCTTCAAATACCAAACTCTTATTCAAATATAAATGGAGATAACAGAAAATCGGTGGAACAGAAATAAAATGAGTAAATTCTTTATTTACAGTTTTTAACCAAATCTTACATGATATTAAAATATTAAATCTGATACAATAAGACCTTATAGTGATGCATTTAGTAGAAATATGCATGTTTATATAATAAAACCCATTTTGAATAAATCCATATACAGTATAGATATATCAAGGGAATCAGTATGTTAGTATGTCAGTATACCAGTATATCAATCATTAATAATCAGCTCTTAGGGGGTGGAATTAAAATTAAGATTGCCGGAAGAAATATCAACAACCTCAGATACGCAGATGATACTACTCTAATAGCAGAGAGTGAGGAAGAATTAAAGAACCTCTTAATGAGGGTGAAAGAGGAGAGTGAAAAAAATGGGCTGAAGCTCAACATCAAAAAAACTAAGATCATGGCCACTGGTCCCATCACCTCCTGGCAAATAGAAGGGGAAGAAATGGAGGCAATGACAGAGTTTATTTTCTTGGGCTCCTTGATCACTGCAGATGGCGACTGCAGCAACGAAATAAAAAGACGCCTGCTTCTTGGGAGGAAAGCAATGGCAAACCTAGATAGCATCCTAAAGAGCAGAGACATCACTTTGCCAACTAAGGTCAGGATGGTTAAAGCTATGGTTTTTCCAGTAGTGATGTATGGAAGTGAGAGCTGGACTATAAAGAAGGCTGATCGCCACAGAATTGATGCTTTTGAGCTGTGGTGCTGGAGGAGAGTCTTGAGAGTCCCCTGGACTGCAAGGAGATCAAACCTATCCATTCTGAAAGAAATCAACCCCGAATGCTCACTGGAAGGACAGATTTTGAAGCTGAGGCTCCAGTACTTTGGCCACCTCATGAGAAGAGAGGACTCCCTGGAAAAGGCCCTGATGCTGGGAAAAATCGAAGGCAAAAGGAAAAGAGGACGACAGAGAATGAGATGGTTGGACGGTGTCATCGATGCAACCAAAATGAATTTGACAAAACTCCGGGAGGCAGTGGAGGATAGGAAGGCCTGGCGAGCTCTGGTCCATGGGGTCACGAAGAGTCGGACACGACTGAACGACTGAACAACAACAAGGGGGTGGAATAGAAATATTATATAATTAGAAAAGGAGGACTCTATTAGAAATTCTAATAGAAATAGAATAATTCATCCATCTGTTCTCTTATGTTCTCTTATTTAAAATTTTGTGATTTCTAAGTACTATGCAAGAGATCCATATTGAAAATCAGTAAAAGAGCTCAGAGTTTGATGAATTAGCTGTGTAACACTGTAAATAATACCTTGCTTTATGAGCATAATTTGTTCCAGAAACATGCTTGTAAACCAAAGCACTCTTATATTAAAGCAAATTTCTCCATAAGAGATAATGAAAACTCAGATCATTCGTTCAGAGGTCCCATAAACCACATACTGTACACACAAAATACAAAACCCACAAAAGTTGTCTCGAACTCCACGTCCACACCATGGTTTAGGTACCTGGCTGTAGAATCTGCTGTGCTTGGGACTAACAACTGGATTTTAATCAGTATTTTGATGTGACAGTAGCCCTATACACACTTGACTGTTTTCCCCGTGACTAGAAATTGTTTGAAAAATAAGAAAGGATATTGAAAATGAATTAAATAAAAATAAAAATAAAAATAAAACCCCAACCTGCACTCCCCTTTGAAAACATTCCTGGCTGGTGCAAGGGAGACCTCTATGTCTCTCTCCCCCCTCTGTTTGGAGGCTGCCTGAGACAGAATGATCCAAACAATCACCCACAACTGAGCGGGGGGAGGGGGGAGGGAGAACCACCATTGGCTCACTTTTGATCATGTGACCTGCTCCAGTGCTTTTTAGTCAAGGAAAAGTTTAGAAGAAATGTTTGCTTGTCTTGCAAAATGCTCTTAAACCAAGTTACTCTTAAACCAAGGTGTTACTATACATGCCTACTCATAATTGAGCCTCACGGATTTAAGAAAGGTCAAAGTATTGTGCTATTATGTGAGCATTACTCTGCAACCTGGAAGTTGAGTCATGGCAACTGGACTTCTTTTTTTTTTTGTGAGATCAAAACTTGCCCCCCCCCAAGCCCGGAAATAACGAGGCAAGACAACTTCACCTTTGGGTAGAATGGGCCACAACTTTATTTATAACTTATATAACTTGTTTAACTGTAATATTTAGAACCTTTAAAGGGGGCCTGACCCATAGTGCAAACAGGTAATATTAAGGGATGAAATCCTGAAACCAAATGCTCTGTATTCAGAGAGATTCACCCATAGGGAGATGCTTCCCACCTGTTCAGCATCGCCCACTAGGGCCAATCTGCTAGCCCGACACAGCCCTCGGGAGGCCTAAAGTCAACTTGCTAACATTAACTGTTTCCTGAAATTGCCAGTGGTGTTAGATTTATTTTGAGGGCTGTCTGGCGCTTTAAGGGCGACTTATTAGGGCTTACCTGGATACGATTACCTGTTGCACTACCCATAAAGTTAGTGGCCGGGATAGAAGGAAAATTGCCCATTCCCCATGGAAAAGAGAATGGGATGTACGAAAGCGCGTGGCCACTCAGGGCCAATCAGAGTGGCCACCAAAAATTCCCATCTGACCCCAAATGGGGACCAGCTACTCTCATTCTCTTACCATAGGGAGGGAGGGTGGGTCTGCCGGTCTCGCCGAGAATGGGTAGGGGCGGGAGAGAGAGCCCTCTTTATTGGCTCCCGTCCCCGGGCAGAAGTCCCCGGTTGGGCACGAAATTTTCACGCCCAAAGTCCGGGGCTGCAGGGGCAAACTTGCCCCGCCCCCCAACAAAGTGGGGCTCAGAGATGCCCGTTTCACTACTCATCCAAACAGCTTCATCAGTCTGAGGAAAGTTAGTGGTGAGGCCTCCAATTTATAATTCACATTGGTTTCACAGCACCCTGGTGTGAATAGGTTCATTAGGTGGCCAGTGGCTCATTAGGTGGCCAGTGGCCAGTGGACTGAGAAGCTTCACCAACGTATTACTCTGCAACCTAAATCTCAAATTCAAAATTACATTCATTCATTCATTCATTCATCAATCAATCACATCTCTCTTCCAGCTAGGCTACTCCTCTGGGTAGCTAACAGAAGGACAAACAGCCATAAACAATAATGAAATTAGAACTAGACTATGAGTGATACCTTCATAGGCTGCTGGTAGAAAAATTAAAAAAAAAAGTTTGCTGAGCTTTCGAGAACGCAAGTCCTCTTTTTCAAAGCGGTTATAAAAGTCAAAACATGGCAAAGGATGTAATTTGCCAGGAGAGAGATCTTAAAAGTTCATCTGGCAAGATGGAGGCCAGGTTTTCTTCATGGTAGGTAGAGCAGCATGGTCCGGGCTGATTCAAACAAAGAGCTGCATGGTGTGGGCACCTCCCCCCTGCTTACAACCATCATCTCTATTGGCTCTTTTGAAGCACAAGGCTCCTGGTTGGCCAGAAACGAATTAGAAGCAGGAGATTGGTGGAAAACCACAAAAAACAAGCTCAAGGGGGGGGGAGTTTCTTTGGGGGGGAAAGAATTTAAAAATGTCCCACTAGGTAGATCCAATTAAGGCCCAATAGAAGGAGACTAGGTACTGTGATATCATTTTCCCTTCTATTTCCCTTCTATTCTTTTTACTGCAAAATAATAATGATAATAATAAAAACAATACAACAAAATTAAAAAAAGGGGGAGGGTCCATACATGGCTACAGGAAGCACAAAAAGAAAAGGGGACTTCTAGATAAAGTGGCTGCCACAGAGAAGGCCCAGTTTCGAGTGACTGGTTTCTGGGCCTCCTTTGGAATGGCCACTTAGAGCCTCCCAATATGAGAGGTGCAAGTGGAATGGGCAGATGTTTTTGAGGGAAAGGTGCTCAGGCAGGTACCAAGGTCCAAAACCTGTTAATATAAGCACCTTGAACTTGAAACACATAATGCTTCATCAAACATGTGAGGCATTTTTAAAATTTGGGACGAAAATGGATCCCAGTGATAGAAAGCAGTAAGTTTTGAGTTGCATTTTTCCCTCCCAGTTTTTGTTCTTTGTAAAGCAAACCTAAACCGATACGTGGCTGAATCTTGATGGTTTAACACCTTACAGGTGACAGTATGACAGGATCCTTTCCTGAATCTGTCGAACGAAACTGTCCCATTGTGGTGTGCAAGTGTCAAATGCTATTTAGAGCCAATATATGGATGTTGGCAGCCGGTTCAACATTATAGTGCTGCCGTCTTCTGTCTTGAAAGCCACTTGTTGCCTCATGCAAGGAGATGCCATGAACCTGAGGGTGTGCCAACGCCTGCAGAAAACAAAAAGCTTTGTAGGAAACTACCCCAGAAATTCCCAGAGAGTAGTGAATATGCACAGTGGTGCAGGGAATGCTGACTGACTATTGCAAGCGTGAATTTTCTGAAGACTCACTAATCGCTAATGGATTTTTGTGGAACAGCTACTTAACTTGCCTTTCAGGTCATCGCCAGCTTCTGGTAGTGGGCAATTTGATTTTCAGGAACATAGAGCAGGAGTCTGTGATGGATGTGAGGACCGCATGGTGGCTTCCCTGCCTGGTGCAAAGGTTGCAGACATCATCTCTCGTCCGGATACGTTGCTAGAGAGTGCCAGGTAGACCAGGGGGACCAAGTAGCAGTGATGGTGCATGTTAGCACCAATGATGTCAGCAAATGTTGACGCACAGTCCTGGAGGACAAATTTAGGTTACTAGGGAGGAAGGTAAAAGCCAGGATCTCAAAGGTAGCATTCTCAAAGTGCTAACTGTTCCATGAGCAGGACCAGCTAAGCTATGATGGGGATGGGTAATCTCCAGGTTTAAAAAAAAACACACCAGGGTACTTCAAAGGCCAGATGCACAGGAGTGGTATCAGGAGACAGATATCTAGCCTCATGAGCTCCCAGAGGCATCTGTTGGGGCCACTGTGAGATATAGGAAGCTGGACTAGATGGGCCTTTGGCCTGATCCAGCATGGCTCTTCTTATATTCTTATTGGCTTGTCCTTTTCAGTGGAAGGAACTGCTTGATTTTGTGTTTTTCACATTTCATTTTTTAAAAAAATTAAATTTATATCTATGGTTTCAGTGCTTTTCTCATGTTAGTTGTAAACCTTGCACTGTTTTATTACCACTACTGTTTTTCCTGTTTCTGACAGTGTCTGTTCATTACACTGTTTATTGAAGTGCACAAGCAGTCATAGCTTGTTGGTTTTACTTGTATATACCTTCTTCATTACCACTTCTAGTTTATTCCCTGCAGCTTTATTTCTGCTTGGCAGCCACTAAAGCTGGCCCTGTGTCAACTGAGCAGACCATTGTGGGTGGTGATGCCTGGCGTCGGAAGTCTGGTGCACAAGGTCCATTTCCCCCCCTCCCAAACATGCTTTCTTTAGGCAGGCAAGTTGAAACAAAACAAGAATGTGTCAGGCCTTTGGCTTGCTGTGTTACATTTATCATGAACTTTAAAGGGCCTTGACTACCACAGACTCTACATCTAGTCAGCCATGGTAGGACAGAGTGAAAATGAAATGTCATCTTTCTCTGGTCAAGCTATTCTAAAGCTAGTTGCATCATTTGAAGGGCAATTTAGCGTTATATTTGTAGCATTTGAACAAATATTGGATGAACTAGATAGTTTTATTCTCACGACGTACTGTAAGTAGAGCTTCAGCTGATGCAAATGAAAGACCCTTCTTTCCTCTGGAATTATAAAACTGACAAATGAACAATTAATGTAAGGTTAGAAAGTGTAGGCAGGGAAGAGGATAGCATGTGTTTGAAATCAGAGGGAATGTTTTAGATTGTTTCTGATGGGGGAAATGGCATGATTGGAAGGGAGGCTCCCCTCTCAGGCCCTCTTACCAGACGTTTTTCCTCATTCTCACCCTAATGCTTCACTGACACATTTCTGGAAGGAAGCTTGATCCACTGAATCAGACCCTAAATTATCATCTGCTTTTAGCTGCCATTCCTATATTTTGCAAGACATTAACAACATCAAAACATTCTGGGTCTTTGATCCAACAGGGGAAAAATACCCCAGAAAGCAGATGTAGTTATAACCCTGAAGATAAAGATACAAAAAGCTGCTTCAGTTATAAAAGATACTCACAAAAGACACTTTACAGTTGCGGGAACCATGTCACTAGTACTCTTTAGCCATCAAACATTACTCCCACAAATGACACTTCAGTGGTGTAGCCATCTGTGAATGTTCTGGGCAGAACCCACTCTGTGCCATTTATCTGTGAACATTTTGATATCACAAGCAGCAGAAAGCATAATGCTGTTGCTTGTTCTTTCGGAGGGGGCAGGCAGATTTTGCTAGACTTGTCCTTCCTGAAGCAATATGGCAGAAACCGCACACATCCCTGGCCTTAAACAAATACACATGGAAAACAAAGGGACTGCTCCCCTCCACTGTCCCGCCGTCTTTCTCTTGCCCTTCCATCTTTGTTCCACATGTGAGTTTTAGCAGTAATTCATTTTTAAAGTCATAGTCATAGTCAATTTGTTTGTACGCCTCATTTTCCACAATTGTTTTTATGCAAAGTGGTTTAAAAAAGAAATAAGCATAATTATAACAATTGTAATAGAACAGATAAGCTAATTACCATTCACTTAATGTTCCAATGAGCCAGTTAACCATATCAAATATTAACATCATCATTGAGTTTTGTGATTCACATTCCATACTAAGAGTCCAAGCAAGAAGACGGTGTGCTCACATCATACTGTGAGAGGGGTCACCACTAGTACCCTGAGTGGGCCATCTGAGGTCGTAGCTCCTGGGCCCGTGGTAGTCAAGGGAGATGGATGGCAGGTACGTTCGAGCTAGCTGGCTCATGAGGGCCACCTGCAAGGGTGAGAGGCTGAGGAGGAGGGTAGGTTAAAAGAGCAGGATCTGCACGGGGTTCCTTCAGGGAATTAGAAACAGAGACTTCAGAAGAAGGGGAGATGTGGATATTTATTTATTTTATTTTAGAGTATTTTTTGCCCAACCTTTCTCCTTGGAAAAGGACCCAAGGCAGCTTACAGTAATGGGGGACAATACAGTCCAGTACAATTAAGACGTGTTCAAGTATTGAGAACAGGGAATTGAGGGACGTCTTACAGCATTAAAAGACAACATTACATTAAAGCTACAAAGGAATGCGAGCTGTTAAAAAGAGAGTAAAATTCCATGTAAAAGTGAATGAGCGATAGAACTAACATTGAAAACATAGTGTCAATGCAATCACAGAAGTTTATAAGTGGTTATAAACACAAAGTCTATGTGATCATATAGATCCATATAAAAGACACCTAATAGGTGGTCCATCATACAGGGGAAAGCTTGCCTGAAGAGAAAGGTTTTTCTTTGCCGGTTTCCGGACAGGCTGTCAAGGCTTGGGAGACTCAATTCTATGCCAGACTGAGGTGGAGGCTGCCTAGGAAGAGGAGCCCCAGGACTGAAGCTTGCACACCATGCCCTTTGGCTACAATGAAGTACCCCATGGGCAGAATTCCAGGAGGCCCACCATGCCTCCCGCCCTTGTCCAATGGGAGCAGCAGCACTCATTCTGACCCAGCTGCAGCAATGATAACGAATGCACCAGTGCGAGAGAAGGCAGATGGAGCAGAGGAGTGGCCACCAATATCTCCTGTCTAGCTTTATCAGCTATCATTGAAGCACCTTCAACTAGGTGCCAGGATTCCTTCTATATTACTTCACAAGACCAGGACTCTCAGAGATCCCCGTGACCTTACCAGGAAACTGTCTGAAAGGGCACAATGGTGGGTTAATGCCAGAAACACAATTCCTCAGGAAACTCTTGTAGTGAGTTGACAGTGTTCCTCTTTGCTCCTCGATGCAGTAAAGATTGTTATTGGTTATTCATCCAACCTGGAGCCCATGCAGCTATTCCTTGGAGATCCAGTAGGTTCCACCAGTGGGAGGGAACCAGTGGTGCTCACATATACTCACAGGAAACGGAAACAAAGCAGAATAACCAGATGATATTCCAGGCAGCCCATTCCCATGGATATTCCTGGCCCTTGCCCAGCAGAGCACTAGGACAGCACCTCTTTTCTATATAGAGAAGTGTGTCTCTGTATACAAGAATGTGCAAGCATGTTGCTATGAGCAGTGCATGGAATGAATTGTGTTTGATGCAGTGGGGAAGAAGAGAAAAAACAATTTTCTTAGGATTGCCCATCAAATTTTAAGGTTACATTCCATGCAGCAGGACCAGGAGCAAGGGAAACATCAAACAGTAGAAATACTGCATTTTTAGATGCTAATTTCATCTTCTTCCTGATATCTAAAATGTATATTCTCTCCTCCAGTGGCCAATAAACATTTCTAGAGCAGTTTGCCAAATAATTAAAAATGAAAAATATTTAATACTGCAGAACACAGCAAAGAGTAAAATTGTTGGTCTTTAATGAATTAAAGTCCATCACATTGCTGATTGTTACTTTCTTAAAAAATTATTTAAATAGGGTTTTTTAATTGACCAGTTTTTTATCCAAGAAAGAGATTACCAGGCTTCTCTTCTGCAATCCTTTGAATGACAAAGTTTTTTTCTCATTTCTAAGTCTTTTGAGATCTGCTTTTAACATTTTTGTTTGGGTTGTGTGTTTAGAAGCCAAAGGAAATGAAATATCGTGATCTAGTACTAAAAAGATAGCAAAAGCATGGGAGATTACAGTCTGGGATTGGAGTGATAGCAAAAAAACAGAAGAGATAATTCAGTGGATGGTCATCACCACCAGAAAAGCTCTCCTGCTAGTTGCTATTCAAAGCAAAAGTGTTCTGCTTATGTGCTGCCCCATACCCCTTCAATTAGTCTCTGGGCAGTTTACAGTTTAATTACAGTATGCAGGCTATACATTGCCTCCCCCCAGCAAGCTGGGTACTCATTTTACTGACCTCGGAAGGATGGAAGGCTGAGTCAACCATGAGCTGGCTACCTGGGATTGAACCCCAGGTCGTGAGCACAGTTTTAGCTGAAGTACAGGCATTTGACCACTGCACCACGAGGCTCCTCAAAACCTACCTTGCCCCCCAAGCCTGGAAATAAAGAGGCGAGACAACTTCAGCTTTTGGGTACAACGGGCCACAACTTTATTTATAACTTATCAACTTATTAACTGGGTTAGTCAGGACCTGTGAAGGGGACCTGAGCAGTAGTGCAAACTGGTAACGAGATGGGATGCAATACTTCAGCCAACAAGCTCGATATACAGGTAAATTCACCCAGGTGAGCAGCCGCCCACCTGTTGAGCATCGCGATAGGATGGGCGAATCTGGAAGCCCGGCACAGCCCTCGAGATGCCTCAGTTCGTATTCCAACAATAATTGTCTGCTGACATAGCCAATGGTGATAGACTGAATTCGAGAGCTGTATATCGCCGGATGGGTTACCTAATTAGAACTTTACCTGAAATCAGTTACCAGTTGCACTACCCACCAAGTTAGTGACCAACGGGAAGAAGCCCATCCCCGAGGTGAGGAGAATGGGATGGGCAAAAACGCGTGGGTACTCACGGCCAATCTGAGTAGCCACCAAAAATTCCCATCCGGCCCCAAAAGGCGACCAGCTAATCTCATTCTCCGACCAAAAGGGGGTGGGCGGGGCCGAGGATCTTGCACAGACAGGCCGGGGGGGGAGCCTACTTATAGACTCCCATCCCCGGGCAAGAAGTCCCGGATGGGCGTGAAGTTTTCGCGCCCAAAGTCCAGGACTGGGGCGGCAAATGCGCCCTTCCCCCAAATAATGGGGGTCAGAGCTGCCCTTGCCCCCCAATCCCAGAAATAAAGAGGCGAGACAACTTCAGCTTTTGGGTACAACGGGCCGCAACTTTATAACTTATCAACTTATTAACTAGGTTAGTCAGGACCTGTGAAGGGGACCTGAGCCGTAGTGCAAACTGGTAACAAGATGGGATGCAATACTTCAGCCAACAAGCTCGATATACAGGTAAATTCGCCCAGGTGAGCAGCCACCCACCTGTTGAGCATCTCAATAGAGATGGGCGAATCTGGAAGCCCGGCACAGCCCTCAAGATGCCTCAATTCGTATTCCAACAATAATTGTCTGCTGATATAGCCAATGGTGATAGACTGAATTCGAGGGCTGTATATCGCCGGATGGGTTACCTAATTAGAGGTATACCTGAAATCGGTTACCAGTTGCACTACCCGCCACCATAAGAGTCAGGGGCTCTTACCCCAACCAGCCGAGCAGCTCAGCCTTCAGGTCCCCTTGTAGGTCAGATAAGAAAATATCCAAACCAGGGTCAGATAGGTGGACTCCATCTCTTCTGTAAAGGTGAGGGGCATGACCGGAGATACCCGGGTGGGCTATGACAGACCCACGTCCGTGCAGGAGAAAACTAGCAACCTCACCATTAACCATTCTGAGGGCTCTGTCCACAAGGAAAGGGTCATGGGCTGACCGCCACATTAAGCGTGGGATCAACGCGGACCAAAGAATGTGGGTGCTAGGGAAATAAAACAAAAATTCATTCAAGTCCTGCAGGATCTTGAGGAGCAAAACATCTCCTGGTACATGAGCGAGATCGTTGCCGCCCAGGTGCAGCAACAGGACATCTGGAGGGTTATGCACAGGAATACGGCATGCCCAGTGGCGGAACTCCACCCACAGCATGCCCCTGCGACCCAGCCAGTCCAAGGTGGCACACGCGCCCAGGCCCAAATCTCGGCCCCAGTGGGAGCTTGCAGCATACTCGGCTGCCCAGAAGACAAAGCTATGGCCGAAGATGACCACTCTGGCTCTTGTCTTCACACCAGATCCTGGAACGATAGAAAAGTTAAAATGTTCGGACAACAGCTAAAACTTCGGCAACGGACGAACATAAACTTGAAACTTCTGCGACCTCCAACGGCCAATACGCTGTATGCCAGCTGCATTGTAGCCCAAAGCTGCTGCCGTGAAGGCTTCCCCAATCCTGAATGAGTGGGAGCCGAAATGCCATCCAACAATACCTGCCCTGGCCAGGGCATCAGCAGTGACAGTCCAGAACTGATAACGGGAAAGAGGGGTCCCGTTCGCATGGATGAAAAGGTAACCGGGTGTGTCACCCCTAAGGGACAGGTAATCTCGCAGAGCCTGAAGTGGGCATATTGCAGAAACATGGCAAGGACCCAACAATAGCTCCTGCCCCCTGGCCCATTGGTCTGTTTTTGACCTACGAATACGTAACAAAAAACCCTCTGGAAGCCAGCAAGGATCAGATCTAAGAAGGGCTGTATAAGACAAGTCAGACTTGGATGAGGGGAGCAGCTCGCTGATATGGAGCACGGCAAAGAAAGCTACTAGGGCAGCCGCCCTAAATAATGCCGCCTCGAAAGGGCCATTGCAAACTGCTGGCCACTGATCTGTAAGCCGGGATAAAATATCTGATGTAAATGGGGCACGGTCGTCCTTCCTTCTGCCTCAGTTCGTATTCCAACAATAATTGTCTGCTGACATAGCCAATGGTGATAGACTGAATTCAAGAGCTGTATATCGCCGGATGGGTTACCTAATTAGAACTTTACCTGAAATCAGTTACCAGTTGCACTACCCACCAAGTTAGTGACCAACGGGAAGAAGCCCATCCCCGAGGTGAGGAGAATGGGATGGGCAAAAACGCGTGGGTACTCACGGCCAATCTGAGTAGCCACCAAAAATTCCCATCCGGCCCCAAAAGGCGACCAGCTAATCTCATTCTCCGACCAAAAGGGGGTGGGCGGGGCCGAGGATCTTGCACAGACAGGCCGGGGGGGGAGCCTACTTATAGACTCCCATCCCCGGGCAAGAAGTCCCGGATGGGCGTGAAGTTTTCGCGCCCAAAGTCCAGGACTGGGGCGGCAAATGCGCCCTTCCCCCAAATAATGGGGGTCAGAGCTGCCCTTGCCCCCCAATCCCAGAAATAAAGAGGCGAGACAACTTCAGCTTTTGGGTACAACGGGCCGCAACTTTATAACTTATCAACTTATTAACTAGGTTAGTCAGGACCTGTGAAGGGGACCTGAGCCGTAGTGCAAACTGGTAACAAGATGGGATGCAATACTTCAGCCAACAAGCTCGATATACAGGTAAATTCACCCAGGTGAGCAGCCACCCACCTGTTGAGCATCTCAATAGAGATGGGCGAATCTGGAAGCCCGGCACAGCCCTCAAGATGCCTCAATTCGTATTCCAACAATAATTGTCTGCTGATATAGCCAATGGTGATAGACTGAATTCGAGGGCTGTATATCGCCGGATGGGTTACCTAATTAGAGGTATACCTGAAATCGGTTACCAGTTGCACTACCCGCCACCATAAGAGTCAGGGGCTCTTACCCCAACCAGCCGAGCAGCTCAGCCTTCAGGTCCCCTTGTAGGTCAGATAAGAAAATATCCAAACCAGGGTCAGATAGGTGGACTCCATCTCTTCTGTAAAGGTGAGGGGCATGACCGGAGATACCCGGGTGGGCTATGACAGACCCACGTCCGTGCAGGAGAAAACTAGCAACCTCACCATTAACCATTCTGAGGGCTCTGTCCACAAGGAAAGGGTCATGGGCTGACCGCCACATTAAGCGTGGGATCAACGCGGACCAAAGAATGTGGGTGCTAGGGAAATAAAACAAAAATTCATTCAAGTCCTGCAGGATCTTGAGGAGCAAAACATCTCCTGGTACATGAGCGAGATCGTTGCCGCCCAGGTGCAGCAACAGGACATCTGGAGGGTTATGCACAGGAATACGGCATGCCCAGTGGCGGAACTCCACCCACAGCATGCCCCTGCGACCCAGCCAGTCCAAGGTGGCACACGCGCCCAGGCCCAAATCTCGGCCCCAGTGGGAGCTTGCAGCATACTCGGCTGCCCAGAAGACAAAGCTATGGCCGAAGATGACCACTCTGGCTCTTGTCTTCACACCAGATCCTGGAACGATAGAAAAGTTAAAATGTTCGGACAACAGCTAAAACTTCGGCAACGGACGAACATAAACTTGAAACTTCTGCGACCTCCAACGGCCAATACGCTGTATGCCAGCTGCATTGTAGCCCAAAGCTGCTGCCGTGAAGGCTTCCCCAATCCTGAATGAGTGGGAGCCGAAATGCCATCCAACAATACCTGCCCTGGCCAGGGCATCAGCAGTGACAGTCCAGAACTGATAACGGGAAAGAGGGGTCCCGTTCGCATGGATGAAAAGGTAACCGGGTGTGTCACCCCTAAGGGACAGGTAATCTCGCAGAGCCTGAAGTGGGCATATTGCAGAAACATGGCAAGGACCCAACAATAGCTCCTGCCCCCTGGCCCATTGGTCTGTTTTTGACCTACGAATACGTAACAAAAAACCCTCTGGAAGCCAGCAAGGATCAGATCTAAGAAGGGCTGTATAAGACAAGTCAGACTTGGATGAGGGGAGCAGCTCGCTGATATGGAGCACGGCAAAGAAAGCTACTAGGGCAGCCGCCCTAAATAATGCCGCCTCGAAAGGGCCATTGCAAACTGCTGGCCACTGATCTGTAAGCCGGGATAAAATATCTGATGTAAATGGGGCACGGTCGTCCTTCCTTCTGCCCCGATCCTTAGCCCAGCCCTCCAGCACCTTTTGCAGCAGAAAATCACCCGAAGGGTGCTCAAAGCGCTGGGCCTTGGCCTAAAACGCCAACGCAGACAGCCGGCCCTGGGTGGTCCGAGGGGCCAATCCCTTAAAATAAAGGTGGACAGCAAATTGAGTCAGTTGATCAGGGGTGGCCGGCCATGATGAAGAAAAACTCTCCTGGGCGCAAAAGCTCACATATTCATTGCAGGCAGCCACGTAGGCCCGCCTGGTCCTGGGGGCCAGGGCAAGTCTAAATGCCCGGTGGGCTTCTACTCGCCAAGGGACCATACTTCATTGGGGAGGATCACGAGCTCGGGTGAAGCCAGAGGGGCCAGCAGCCGGAAACGCTCCATCTGTTGGCGTGAGAGGGCATCGGCGATCTCATTCCTGACCCCTGGCACATGGCAAGCCTGAAACACTATATTAAGCTCCAGACATTTAAGGGTTAGGGCGCGGACCAGCCTCATAACCCGAGGGGATCGAGACGACAAGGTGTTGACCACACGGACGACCGCCTGGTTATCGCACCAGAAACGGACAGCCATGTTGGCCCAAGTTTCCGCCCACAGCCAAACTGCACCTACTATGGGGAACAGTTCAAGGAAAGTAAGGTCCCTAGTGATGCCAGCTGCCGACCAGTGGGCCGGCCATACACCAGCACACCACTGGTTATGATAAAAAATGCCATAACCACAGGCCCCAGACGCATCTGTCTGTACCTGCAGTTTCGCACCCAACATCAGCTCAGAGCGCCAGAAGGAGACCCCATTGAACTGGGACAAGAACCTAAGCCAGACCTTGAGGTCTTCGCGCATCTCACCCGAAATCCTCCTACGGTGGTGGGGCTTTTCAGCCCGGCCGTGGCTTCGCAAAGCCGCCTAAGGAATGCCCTACCAGACGTGATGACCCGGCAGGCAAAATTAAGGTGGCCGATGACGATTTGTAGTTTCCTAAGGGAGGCCTTGTGTTTACCTAGAAGGTCGCGCAAGAGGATTCTGAGGGCACTGAGTTTGGCCTCCGGCAGTCTGCTAGACTGCCGGCCGGTGTCTAATTCAATGCCCAAGAATGTGATGCAAGTGGAGGGGCCTTCGGTCTTTTCCCCAGCTGAAGGGACCCCCAGGTAAGCTGCCAGGTGCTCAAACTCGGCCATGAGGAAGGCGCAATGACCAGAGCCAGCAGCCCCGCAAAAGAGGTGGTCATCTTAATAATGTACCACAAGATGGCTACCTGTCCTTTCTTTAAAGGCCCACTCCAAAAAGGTACTAAAAGCCTCGAAGGCCGCACATGAGATGAAGCATCCAAAAGGGAGCGTCATATCAGCGTAAAATTTACCCTTGAAGGAGAAGCCCAACAATTCAAAATCCCCTGGGAAGACAGGCAGGAGCCTAAAGGCTGATTTTATGTCACACTTGCCAATCTCAGCCCCAGGGCTGCAGGTCTTAACCATGGAGATGGCAGTGTCGAGAGAAGTGTACCGCACCGTACACCACTCATGAGGGATCTTATCATTTACTGACGAACCCTCCGGGTAGGACAGGTGGTGTGTAAGCCTGTACCCACCCGGAGTCTTCTTGGGAACAATGCCCAAAGGTGACACACAAAAGTGAGGGGTGGGAGGAACAAGGAATGGGCCCAGGACCAGCCCCTCCGCCACCTCCTTGTTGATCTTGTCCCATACCAGATCCCCAAAGCCCTTAATGGATTTAAGATTGCTGGCAAACATAGGCACCCTGAGGCCCAACGCAGGAATGTGGAAACCCCAGAGAAAGCCCTGAAGAAGGTACGGGGCGGCCACCTTGTCCGGGTAGCGTCGAAGCAATTGACACAAGGGATTGAGTTTGATGGGGCTAGGTCCCTTTGGGAACCGAGCCCACTCCTGGAGGAGTTTTCTTGGCACCGCCATCACCGCCTGAGGGTGAAGGTCGCTTACTCTTGGGGCAGGCGGTAGCGGCATCCCCCCCCCCATAGCCGGAGCAGATGTGCTTAAATCTGCACTGGCGTCGGTTGCATGAGCCCTTGGAGTTAAACTCCCAACAGGCCAGGCGAGGTTGAACTGCCTGGCCCGCTGCCGGGCGGGCTGATGCCGGCCGGCTGGTTCTGCATACCAGATGGCCACTGTCAAAGTGGTCAGCTGAGATGGGACGGGACGGGGACATGATTTTCATCCAGAGGGGCCCGTATGGTTCATCCCAACGAAGGTTGGGAGAATGGGCAGCGCGCCGGCGGAAACGTTCATTGTACCGCAACCACACCGAACCAACAAATTCCAAATGGGCCCTGTGAATGGTATCCATGTACTCAACCAGGGCGAAAGCACGCTCAGGGTGAGCCTTGATAATGATCACAGCATATATTAAAAATGCTGAAAGCCAGTTGGTCCAGCATCTCTTGGGCTTGCGTTTGCGAAGGGTCTCTCGCTCTTTCTCATCGAGCCTCTTAAAAGACTCCCTATCAATCTCCCTGTTCAACAGGTCAAACACATCCACATAGCTACCACTGAGATTTTTTTCAATGATCGCCTGTGAAAGGTGATCCCCTAGGGGCAGGCACTCGTCACCCTCCGGCAATAGCAATGGAGACACAAAAGTTGTGTCGGCAGAAGGGCTGGCTTGCACAGCTATATCCTGCGTAACAGGCAGCCTATTGGCTGCAGATGGAAGCCCCGGGGGTCCCCAAGAAGAAGAGCTGAAACGGCCAAGCAGCGCAAAATGGCGTCTCTGAGCACGCCCAAAATGGCGGCTGCCACCCACCCCACCTAATGCCTGGCCAGGAGAAGCCACCACCGGCTCAACAGAAGGAGAATGCAAAACGCGAGCCAAAAATGAGCAGCAGCAGCGGCAACGAACCCATCCGCCCTGGGGACTGCACCCTAAATCCTAACTGGCTCCCACCCCCAGGCAGGGGCAATGAAACCCGTCCGCCCAGTACCCTACCTAACCCACCCCCTAAACCCTCCCACCAACAGTCCCAGGTAAACTGGGCAGCCCGGCTGAGGCACGGGCCGCAAAGACGGTGGCGCATCCTCGCGCTGTTGCTGCTATCGCTGCTGTGCTGCCGCCGCCTCCGCCAAGGCTGCTGATCCCACCGCCAGAGCCCTTATCAGGGCTCCGTTTGGGAGCACAGCTGATCGGTGGCCTGGATTAAATAGAGCTGTTTCTGAAGAAGGAGGGGGGACGGCCAGAGCTTGGCAAGGCTGCAAGCCTCTGCGCCACCGCCGCTGGTCCCCAGCGATCCGCCGCCGCCGTGGCCGCCGATCACTGGTCCAACGAGGCCCCGATCCTCAAATGCAGGGACGGAGCCAGCTGCCCTCCCCCAGTAAGGGAAAGCCTTGAATGGGTGGGGGGAATCCGGCCGGAGCGCACAACCGTGTGTGCCTGCTGCCTCCGAGGATCTCGCCCGGGGGGGGGAGCCTACTTATAGACTCCCGTCCCCGGGCAAGAAGTCCCGGATGGGCACTAAGTTTTCGCGCCCAAAGTCTGGGACTGGGGCGGCAAATGCGCCCTTCCCCCAATGAATGGGGGTCAGAGCTGCCCTTATTTTCAGTGACAGGAACAACCAGAGAAGATTTTGAGGAATCATGAGCCCACCTGGAGAACTTAATGACTCCTGATATTCCCAAACAGCATACTTTCCATTGATTGTGATGGGTCTGCTCTTTTGGGACGGGCATTGGCTTTCCATCCTCTGAGATCCGCTGGCCACTTAGATTCGGACCCCTAAGATCCGCTGGCCACTTAAATTCGGACCAGAGATCTTAGGGGTTTGTCGCTGTTCCTGTGTTCCCACCCCCTCCGCACTCCTGGCTGCTGTCTGCGTGAGGGGAGGGAGAAAAAAAGAAAGAAAAGAATGCCGCTCACCTCTCTTCTGCCGTAGGCACTGCATTCAGATCTCTTAAGGGGGGGCAAAAAACAACAAACAGAAGCAAGGAGAGCCAGGCACTCACTACGTTACATCCGCATCAGGAATTTTCACCCCCGGAGAGCAGGTACTTGAAAAGTGTGCTGGGACGCGCTTAGGTGGGCATGGTCGCACTTAATTTTTTGTAAACTCCGGAGCTGGTGGGGAAACTATTTTAAGCTCTGGATCTGGGAGCCATTTGCCGCGGGGTTTAGGGGTCGTGTGAAAAGGCTCTTTGAATGCACATTAAATGTGGTTCCCCCACAGTAGGAGCACTGCTCTAAGGAACAGCCATGGACAAATGAGATACTAACTTCTATTTATTACAGCAGATGGAAAAGCTCTCAGTGTATAAAAGTTATGTTTGCTTGAAAATAACCAGAAACTACTTTGAAATAGAAGCATATCCTTTCCTCCACCAAAAAGGGAACCATGTGTCATACTTGTGTTTGTAGATTACTATCTCCCATGGAGGAAGAAAACCAAAAGAAGGCGCTGTAGAAAACCTCTGAGATCCACTAGATATCTCTCTAAAGTCAAAAAAGGCAGCTTACACATCTGTTCTAAACACTGGATCAGGGGATGTCTCTCTCCTCGACCTCAAATGGAACAAATATCTTCTGGGAATAAGCAGCTTTAGACTTGAATCTAATAGCGAAGAGCACGCAGTCTGTTTTTAATCTGAGAAAACAAAGAGCTGTTCAGGAAGCAAGGAAGATAGTTATTGCATCGCAGTACATGAATAAATACAGTTTTTTTTAAAAAAAACAACTATGAAGGTTTGGAGAAAAGTTTCCATTGCACAGCCCCCTCTTAGTTTTACCAGTGCCAAGTCAATAGCATTGGGTGTGGATTACTCAGTAAATCCATAGAGCAATATGATATTGCCAGACAGTATGCCAGTACTCTTAGGGCCTTTTTACACGACCCCTAAGATCCGCTGGCCACTTAAATTCGGACCAGAGATCTTAGGGGTTGGTCGCTCTTCCTCTGTCTTCCTCTGTCCCCACCCCCCTGGGCACTTCTTGGTTGCTGGCTGCCTGAGGGACGGAGAAAAAGGAAAGCAAAGACTGCCGGTTTACCTCAGTTTTCTTCCGGACAGCATTCAGATCTCTTAAAGGGGTTGGGCGCAAAAAAAGAACAAACAGAAGCCAGGAGAGCCCCGCACTCGCTATCCTTACACCGGATCAAATATTTGTCACCATCAAAGACCAGGTACAAGAAAACTGCTGTTTGGTCACGCTAAGTGGGCGGGGTCGCACTTAATTGTCTGCAAAGTCCGGAGCTGGTGGGTAAACATTTTTAAGGTCCGGACCTTGCAGCCATTTGCGGCGGAGCTTAGGGGTCGTGTATAAACGCCCTTAAGGAACCCACCTTTCCCCATGTCATTTGAAACAGGATTTGGAAGCCATTGAGCTGAATGCAGCTGGCCTGGCTAGAGTAGTCCTAATTAATCACTAAGATAGATGCACAAGCTGACACTATTCACTAGTTGATTCAGTCAATTGACTCTGGTTGGGAACTGGATTTAGATAGTGGATCCTAAGAATGTTCTGGTATGCAAGACACATACCATCCATTTTAAGAAGCTGTATTTGCCAGTCATTCAGTCTTTGTGATCTTCAAGCCTTGTTAGTCGGCCGTAGCTTTTCCTGCTTGTGGCTTCTGCTTATTCTCCAAGCTTCAGCTTTTATCCCTTCTCTGCTTTTTCCCTCATGATGCCCTCCATCCAGAAAAGACACACAGAGCACACTAAGATCTGTTTTATTTCTAGCTGAGGATACATATCCATTTTCTGTGGGGAGGAGGGATGTTCATTTTTACAAATAAATTCATGAACCGTGATAAGAACATTGTCCAGAATCCTGTTGGTGCTTTACCTGTGCCTACATAAAACTGGATAATTCCCTGTGTTAGAACTGCCACTTTCTAAAGTGGTGCTGTTCATGTTATGTGACAACTCCCTGAATGTATTAGGCATGTGCCTCATGCAAAATTTTTCTCATCAGTGGCAGTTCAGTGTAGTGAGTTTTGCAATTTATCTTAGTCACTTGTAAATGACCAACATAATTTTCACTGCTTTTTTAAAAAAGCTGTTTTTTTAAAAAAAAAAATCCAAGGCTTGGCCTAAATATGCTGTTCTGTACGCTTTTCACCCTTGGCTGCTGTGGGATAAAGTTTGCACAGAACTAATTCTATTTTTTGTTCTCTTTTGTCCATGGAGATTTACAAAGGCAATCTTGTGATGTTTCATATACCAGTGAACAATATTGAATGGATTCAATCCTGTTGGAAAAGGAAGATCATTATTGCCCATCTAAAGTAAATTTAAAAAGGGACACAATCCCATATCCCACCCCCAAGAAGAAGGATGAATCAGGTTGATGCTGATTGTGCCACAAAGGAAACAGACAGTGATTAATTTTCAGTACAGTATAGCCAAAGAGACAATACTGTATATGTTACTCTTCGAGAATTAGAATGGAATTTATTGTCATTGTACAAAAATACAATGAGATTAAAAAGTGCCATTCATTCACACACATCATACACTCTGGTAGTAGTCCTTTGTTACCAGTCCTACTTTCTCTGTTCTTGACCTTGCCAGGTCAAATGCGTGTCTCTTAGGTTGTATCTGACCTGTGGTGACCTTAATAGAGTTCTCAAGGTGTGCAAGGTATTTAAGAAGTGATTTTACTAGGGCTATCTCACTGTGGTTCCATGACCAAGCATTTGAACCCCAGACTACCGAGTCTATCTCCTATACACATTGGCTCTCTAGGCTCAGTGGTACAATTCAAAGGAGTCTTTTTCCCACCTTCATGAGAATATGTATTAGACACTTTGTGGCACAGGAGATCCTTTTTTATCGGGTTTTCCTATTGCTGTGGGAACATTCTAATAAAGAGTCAACTCTCTCCAGATCTCCCTGCTTAAAGTAGCAAAGATGAACCAAGACCGGTGACAGGACCAAGACATGCATCTGTTCTTACTGTAGTGCTTCCCAAGCTTCTTTGTAATTTTTGAGGGGAACTCATGATTCTACAGTGCTCCCTTACCATCATTCTACCTTCTTTTAAAGAACAAATTGATTCAAACTTTTTAAAAAAGGATTCAAAGCTCATATGAAATTAATTTCCAGCTATGAGGTTTAGAAAGAAAAATGATTTTAAATTGATAAAAATGTTTTTATTATGAACATTTCATGTACTGTAGTATCCTTCTTGGAATTTTTTCCCTTTCCATTCTACAGATTTTGAAACAAAAGTCTGAACAAACCTTGTATGTTTCTTATAGACTGTAGGATAAAGATGGGGGAAGTCTCCACCACAGCCTTCAAATATATCTATCTGCTCAAGGTCAACATTGTGGTAAAAGAAAAGAGTGTATTTAAGGCAGCATTAGCAAAAGGTGATCTTGGATAATTTAGATGACTGAACAAGAAAGCAGCCTGAGCTGTGTGGGAATAAAGCAAAACTAGATTCTGGGGAATAAACCTATCCCACAATCCACAATTTAAGATTAGCTAGGCCCCTTCATTTAAAATACTTTTGACCCCTTAAAACATTCTTTGGTTTAATGGATCATTTCCCCTCAGTGCTAGCTTGTTGAATTCTAAAAAATCTTCTCAGGAAGTTGAGAGAGAGAGAGAGAGAGAGAGAGAGAGAGAGAGAGAGAGAGAGAGAGAGAGAGAGAGAGAGAGAGAGAGAGAGAGAGAGATTGCTCTGAAATAACAAAGGAAAAAAGGGCACAAGCTCCCTTTGGGGTTTGAACTAGCTTTCATAGAATTAAATCTGAGATCTTAATGTACAAGAATGCAACAAGAAGCATCCAGAGAAAATAAAACACTGAGCATAGCTGGCAATGCTAAAGAAATGTCTGTGGCCTATGGAGAAAAGCCCGCAGGCGGCCACAAAGGGCAATGTCATCTCTGAAGAATAAAAGTCAACTTGTCTATTTTAAGCAAAAGATAATTAGCAGTCATGAAACTCTGTGGAAGATTATATGAGAATGAAAGCCTTTAAAAAAAAAAACCAAACGAATCCTCTGGATTAGAACATAGCAGTGCTGGCCTGCTGCAGAGAAAGAGCAAAGAGTCAAGAGATGCAATGGATGGCATTACTATATGAAAGATTTTTGTCACTGGGCACAGTGGCAAAAAAACTAGAGTTTCATTGACTGTTGAACAACAGCAAAATCTCACAAGAAACTCTTGCCTCCATTGCCAAACTGAGTGTTACTCAGTATTACTTCCTGTGCAATTGCATGATTGTTTCGTGCCCCCAAATTGCCATATTTTCAACAGGTTTCAATAAGTGGCAGTTAACCTACCTCTGCCATTTCTTCACACAGAAAATATTATATCTAGTTCTATAGTTAGGCTTTTCAAAGACTCCATTGGCATCTGTGAAACTCTTGCCTCCATTGCCAAACTGAGTGTTACTCAGTATTACTTCCTGTGCAATTGCATGATTGTTTCGTGCCCCCAAATTGCCATATTTTCAACAGGTTTCAATAAGTGGCAGTTAACCTACCTCTACCGTTTCTTCACACAGAAAATATTATATCTAGTTCTATAGTTAGGCTTTTCAAAGACTCCATTGGCATCTGTGGAGAGTGGAGACTGTTTTAAGGAAGGCCTAATGCCTAGATACCCTAAGCACATCTGATCTCGCCTGATTTCGGAAGCTAAGCAGGGTCAGGCCTGGCTAGTACTTGGATGGGAGATCACCAGGGAATACCAGGTGCTGTAGGCGCCTGGAATAGGAACTGGCACTCCAGTATTCCTGCCAAGAACACTCCATGGGCATGGAGTCATGAAGGGTCGGTCACAACTGTAATGACACAACACAACAATGCAGTAATGGGGAAGAGGAAGGAAAACCCCTTATCTCTGGTTACCAGTTGACGAGAAGGGAACCTAACAATGTGGTTAGGAAGATGTGAAGGTTCTTCATTCCTGCCACATGTTTTCTGTGTTGGTTGTGCTGCAATTTGTATGTCATGAGGAAAGCAAATTTTATGTTCTGAATATGAATCTTATGTTCTGAATATGAATGTTCTCAATAATTAATATATTTAATTATTGAGTGCAGGAAATCACAAGCCATGGTAGCAGAAAGTCTCTTACAACCAGGAAAAAACCCTTTTCAAATCATTTCAGTCTACAGTGGTACTTCTACTTAAGAGTGGCTCTGCTTAAGAGCAATTTGATTTAAGAGAGGAAAACCGTTGGCATTTTAACTGCTCCCTTACATATTTTAGATGCGGTCTGCTCCACCTACATTTTTTTTAAATAAGGTACCCCTACTCAAGAGTTGTTTGACTTAAGAGCATGCATTTGGAATGGAATAAATTCTTAAGTAGAGGTACCACTACACTTGGATTCTACTTGAATAACTTGAAATTCCCTGTTTTGGAGAAAAAGAACACTACAAAAAGACTTGAAAGAGAAACAAGTGAGAATAAGGTATACACTGGATACTAAAGACCCACTTAAAAGGACTGAATATCAGTGGTTTCTCAAGCCATTGCCATGTGCAAAATGCTACATTAATCCATACAGTTTGCAGCTTTTGTCAACTATACTGTTTTCATCTTTTAAACTGATTGACACTTTTCACAACCTTTTGAAAAAAATGGATTAAATCAAAGCAAATGAAAATAATCAGGGGAAGGGGAAGAGACAAAAGGGAGGAAAGAAGACGGGGGGGAGAAGGGAAGAGAGATGAATACAATTATGTTTGCAAATACGTCTTTGCAAATAAGCCATTGCCACTTTCTAATTTTTAAAAAACTTTTTTTAAAATTAAAACATTATTTACTTAACATATTTTTACCTGCCTTTCTCCTTCAAAAGGATCCAGGGTTACTTGCACCATTTAAAACCAGTATTGAACACTAATAGCATGAGTATACATATACAAATGGGTCAAACATATACCATACTAAAAACCATGATTAACTTACCATAATAGATTCATTCAGATCTGTCTTGAAGGAAAGATTGCCTTTTTCATAACCCAAGTTCATAAGAACATAAGAACATAAGAAGAGCCATGCTGGATCAGGCCAAAGGCCCATCTAGTCCAGCTTCCTGTATCTCACAGCGGCCCCACCAGATGCGTTTGGGAGCGCATGAGACTAGATATCTGTCTCCTGATACCACTCCCCTAAATCTGGCCCTTGAAGTACCCTGGTTTCTCCATCATGGTTTGTAACCTGTGATGGACTTTTCCTCCAGGAATCTGTCCAATCCCCTTTTGAAGGCATCCAGGCCAGATGCCATCACCACATCCTGTGGCAGGGAGTTCAATAGACTTACAACGCGCTGGGTGAAAAAATATTTTCTTTTGTCAGTTCTTACTCTCCCATCCCTCAATTTGAGTGTATGTCCCCTAGTTCTGGTATTTTGGGAGAGAGAGAAGAGCTTCCCTCTATCCACTTTACTTATACCCTGCATTATTTTGTATGTCTCAATCATATCCCCCCTTAAGCGCCTTTTTTCCAGACTAAAGAGGCCCAAATGTTTTAGCCTTTCTTCATAAGGGAGGTGCCCCAGCCCAGTAATCATTTTAGTTGCTCTCTTCTGCACCTTTTCCAGTTCCACTATGTCTTTCTTGAGATGCGGTGACCAGAATTGTACACAACACTCCAGGTGGGGCCTTACTATTGTTTTGTACAATGGCATTATAATGTTGGCTGTTTTATTTTCAATCCCCTTTTTGATAATCCCTAGCATGGAATTGGCTTTCTTCACCGCTGCCACACATTGGGGAGACACCTTCATGGAGCTGTCCACCAACACACCAAGATCTCTTTCCTGATCCGTCACGGATAACTCAGAGCCCATGAGTTGATAGATGAAGTTTGGATTTTTTGCCCCAATATGCATTACTTTACATTTGGTTACATTAAAACGCATTTGCCATTTCTCAGCCCATTCCCCCAGTTTGGAGAGATCCTTCTGGAGCTCTTCACAATCTTCTCTGGTTTTCACCATATGGAAAAGTTTTGTGTCATCGGCAAACTTGGCCACCTCACTGTTTTTCCCTGTCTCCAGGTCATTTATGAACAGATTGAAAAGCACCGGTCCCAGGACAGAGCCCTGGGGCACACCGCTTTTCACTTCTCTCCATTGTGAAAATTTCCCATTGACACCTACTCTTTGTTTCCGGGATCTCAACCAGTTCTCAATCCATAAGAGGACCTGTCCTCTTATCCCCTGACTGTGCAATTTTCTCAGCAGCCTATGGTGAGGGACTGTGTCAAAAGCCTTTTGAAAATCCAGATAGACTATATCCATCGGTTCACCCAAATCCACGTGCCTGTTGACCTTTTCAAAAAATTCTAAAAGGTTTGTCAGACAAGATTTACCCTTACAGAAACCATGCTGATTTTCTCTCAGCAAGGTTTGTTCTTTTATGTATTTTAAGATTTTCTCTTGGATGAGGCTTTCCACCATCTTCCCTGGGACAGATGTAAGGCTAACTGGCCTGTAGTTTCCTGGGTCCCCCCTCCTTCCTTTTTTAAAAATAAAGCCTGCCCAAGATTCACTCAGCCTTCCATCTTGTTGAGGTCAATAAACTGAGTACGTAGCTTGCTGGGGAATGCAGTATGTAGCCTGCATAATATTTCTTAAAATTGTCAACCGCTGAGAGAGTGACTTAAGTGTTATGGAGCAGTAAATAAGCAGCATGCTTTGCTTTGTTTTTAATGTGCTAATTCTGGTATCACACATACATCTCCCATCCCTGACTTGAAAAAAATCTTCTAGAGTTTTTTGTACAGGTATCATTTGCTAATTGCCTGTTTATAGGAGATGTTCCACTTGGGTGGCTTACAACTGCCACAAAGTAAATTGAGTTTACTTGGGGCTGCACCAATTCAAATTAGTTCAGAATATGGACATGTTGGTTATGAAAAATAATTTCCATTCACTGATTAGTCTTTAAAGGATGTTAACATTATCTTAAACTAAAATTATGCTGTGGTCTATCACCTAAGAAATGTTTAAGGTGTGCTCTGCTCCATTTTTACCACCCCTTTCTATAGCAAGTCCTCACCTGAATCGAAAGACTAAATTTCTGTGACATGGTTTCTGTGCTGTCCATAATAGAAGTCAAACTTGTGGGACTAATAAGGAGCAACTGAATGGTCTTTTGAGTCTATATATTATTATTATTATTATTATTATTATTATTATTATTATTATTATTATTGTATTTATATCCCGCTTATCTACTACATGTAGTACTCTAAGCGGCTAACAAAAGCAATGCATATCAAATCAACAACAATAGAATACATCAAATATAAAGCATAAACAACATAGAACTATTAAAACAACAAAACATATAAAAATCCTCCTGCGTCCCGACATGCGGAGGAGCAAATTCTAGGTGGAACAAAGGGAGGGAGAGGGTCCTCTATGAAGAGTCCAGCCGGTCTAAAAAGCCCTCCAAGGGAGCAGAAGCTGAAGGCTCTTCAAGGGCCGGGCACACCTCTCAGCCGACACAAACCCCAGGTGGAACAAAGGGAGGGAGAGGGTCCCTCAGTGAAGAGTCCAGCCGGTCTAAAAAGCCCTCCAAGGGAGCAGAAGCTGAAGGCTCTTCAAGGGCCGGGCACACCTCTCAGCCGACACAAACCCCAGGTGGAACAAAGGGAGGGAGAGGGTCCTCTGTGAAGAGTCCAGCCGGTCTAAAAAGCCCTCCAAGGGAGCAGAAGCTGAAGGCTCTTCAAGGGCCGGGCACACCTCTCAGCCGACACAAACCCCAGGTGGAACAAAGGGAGGGAGAGGGTCCTCTGTGAAGAGTCCAGCCGGTCTAAAAAGCCCTCCAAGGGAGCAGAAGCTGAAGGCTCTTCAAGGGCCGGGCACACCTCTCAGCCGACACAAACCCCAGGTGGAACAAAGGGAGGGAGAGGGTCCTCTGTGAAGAGTCCAGCCGGTCTAAAAAGCCCTCCAAGGGAGCAGAAGCTGAAGGCTCTTCAAGGGCCGGGCACACCTCTCAGCCGACACAAACCCCAGGTGGAACAAAGGGAGGGAGAGGGTCCTCTGTGAAGAGTCCAGCCGATCTAAAAAGCCCTCCAAGGGAGCAGAAGCTGAAGGCTCTTCAAGGGCCGGGCACACCTCTCAGCCGACACAAACCCCAGGTGGAACAAAGGGAGGGAGAGGGTCCTCAGTGAAGAGTCCAGCCGGTCTAAAAAGCTGTTTCCTCACAGCTATTTAAGAAATAGCTGTTTCCTCACAGCTATTTAAGTTTCACAAGCTTCCCTTTCATGGCAGGAAACTATTTACCTAGATTGAATGTGCTCTCCTTTCAGGTTCTTCGGAAGGGCTGTGATACCGTTGAAATCAGTTCAGCTTTCAGTGGTTAAGAGCTAATAAAAATGAAAATTCCGCTGTTACAAGCCAGCACCTGCATGTCAGCTGTGCACCTGCAGACTGCTGTTAGTGTGTGCTGGAAAGTTAGGACATTTACTTACCGGTATTTTCTTAACCGCAGTGCTTAATATTGAATATCTAGTATTTGAGAACATTTCCTTCTGGTGGTTGTGAAGGAGGAACGGGGAAGTCTCTAGACTACCTATTATGTAGTCTATAATCTACCATACACTATCACATAAACTTTGTGTTTATAACCACTTATAACCTTGTGTGATTGCATTGATACTATGTTTTCATCACTCATAATTTTACATGGAATTTTTACTCTCTCTTTAAATGCTCGTGTTCTCTTGTAGCTTTAATGTAATGTTGTCTTTTAATGCTGTAAGATGTCCCTCACTTCCCTGCTCCCAATATTTGACTATGTCTTAATTGTACTGGACTGTATATTGTCCCTCATTACTGTAAGCCGCCTTGGGTCCTTTTCCAAGGAGAAATGTGGGGTAAAAATACTCTAAAATAAATAAATAAAATAAATAAATATTAATAATAATAATAGTATTTGGAATTTTGACATGAGGGGCCCGTTTCAGAGCCTTGTTTCTGATACAGGGACGTTCCTGGTTGCAATCGTGAATGATTTGTGTCCTGACTTTCCTTTAATCAATGGAAGCAGCTTGTATGGCCTTTGTCACCCATAGCTGTGACTAGTATGCGACTGGATTCTGATGGACAATTATTTAGCTATCTAAAATGTGCTGTAGTTAGGACAGCTGTGTTTACCACAGATGCCAAGAAGGGGAAATACTGCTTTTCTTGCAGTGCCGTTCCAAGAATCCTACAGCCAGTGAGGAATTCTGAGAACTATAGTTCAAAAAAGCAACATCTCCCTGATCTCATAGCAGACATCTGTAAGAGTGGGAGGTATCCTAGCTTGGGATATGTGTGGTTGATCTGGAGAAAAGGCCAGGAACTGTAGAGATGGGCTTTTCATTTCAGAAGTGATCAGCTCCCGAAACGAAATGTGGGAGCCCAGCTGATGTTCAGAACCGAAGGAATGAAATCAACCAATCCCTTACCTTGCGCGGGGCTCATGTGGGGTGCAACTCCAATGAGGATGAAGCCTCTGACACATCATCTTTCCTTCTCCCTGGTGCTGGCCAATCAGACAGGGAGGCGGGATGATGCATTTCCGTGCATAGTTCCTGATTGGCCAGTGCCAGGGAGAAGGAAAGATAACGTGTCAGAGGGTTCCTCTTCATTGGAGTTGTGCCCTGAACCACCCCAGCACAAGGTAAGGGATTGGTGGATTTCATTCCTCCCATTCGAAACATCAGCTGAGTTTCTGCGTTTCATTTTGGAAGCTGACCACTTCCGAAACAAAAAACCCATCTCTAACCGCAAGTGCATGATTGTTTTGAGGCATTAAGTGATAAATGTACAAGAGCAAGACTTTTGTGGCAGGCTATGGTATGTCCTGTTCTGTAGGATCTATGCTATATGGTGCCTGTTATTTGATGATAAAAAGGAAGTTGACCCACGACAATCTGAACAGCTTGTTCTTTGACATATTATCTGAAATAGCAACATATCCCTTCAATTAACTGGTTGCCTTATCTTTGGAATTCAGGCACAGCTGTGAATTGTATAGCTGGTTGGATAGCTCAGTAGTTTAAGTATCTGGCTACAAAACCAGAAGTTAGGTATTTGATTCCCCATGGTGCCTCCTGGGAAAAGAGACAGCCTATAAGGCCCTGGGCAAACTGCATAGGCCCAAATCACTCCCAGAGGAAGGGAATGGTAAACTCCTTTTGTGTATTATACCTAGAGATTTGAAGACCTGGGAAAAACTGGAAAACAATTGCAAAAAAATGGTTTTTTTCTGGGGGGTTTTCCCTGAAGCCTTTTTGTTTGTTTGTTTTTCTGAAAAATTGGAAAAATTGAAATAAGAAAAAGAAAACAATGATTATGGAATGTTTTATTTTAACAAGATGGATAAAATATTTTAAGACAGAGTGTTCAAATATTTTCCAAATCATTTCTAAAAAATATGCAAAGTATCAGATTATTCTAATTTCTGTGCGCTGTGGACAAGCAAGTCCTAGGTTACAAACGCTCCAATGCAAGAACAAGATGCATTTCTTCCTTTTAGGAGGTGCTGCTATTGTCACACACAAAAAAGTTTTCATTTTCATTTTTGCATGTGGGTGGGTATGTTTGGTTTTGTTCTGTCCTCTTCACTAGGCCTCCAAGCACTGGAAGAAAATACTGAGCAACAAAAATGATTCTGATTAAATTTCATGCCCATTCATTGCAACTTAGCCCCACTCCCTTCTATACATTTTTGACTCTTCAATTATTTTTATGAGAATGAGGTTTTTATTTTATTTTTATTTAATACTGTGGAGAGGAGATATGAATAATTGTTAATTCTAGATTTTTAAACATGGTTTTGTAGAGTGTTTTTGTTCCACATAAACTAGTAAACAGTTCAGGAGATTGTTACTCCATTTGTCACTTACAATTACAAACAAATATTATTTTAAAAGTAAATTCTGTTTGTAATAATTGTTTGGATACACTATATTTTAATATGCTAGTTGTGATAATTTTATGCCAGTTCAGATTGTCCATAGTCATATTTTATGTTCCTAAAGTAATAGAATGACTTTCAAGCTGTAAAAGGGGTTGGGGAGTGCTAATGTAGCATTTTTTTCAATTTTTTCAAAAATTTCCTTTTTTTCCCCTGAAAAAACAAACAAAAAAACAAACCTGTTTTTTCCAAGCTTTAAAATTTCCAGAAATTTAACATTTCTAATTATACCTAGGATATCCTGGAAAGGAACTAGCTTCATGGTATACAGTTACTGCATTGTGCAGAATGAGCAAAATGACAGGAGTTTTTGCTTATAATTCTCTCTCTCTCCTTTACTCTTTGTGTATTTTTCATCGGTCTCATACTTAGATATTTTGTGTTCTTTGTTTGCAGCTGGGAGAGTTTACCATTAACTTAAAAGATCAGTGTTGGCCTTTATGCTGTGGCCCTAACAATAAAACCTTTATTTCAAATGGACATTTGAGCCTATCCTTGCTGATGGATCATTTTGTAGAACAATGATCTTGTTTGTGCTGCTCCTAGCATCCAGAGGCCAGTGTAAGAGGGAGGACTTTGAATCACCATCCAACCAACTGAGATATTGGAAGTAGAAGTGGTCTTCCAACCAGCTGTACAGCTTGACAGTTGGAACTTCAGTACTTAATAGCCGAGTGCACTTTTCCATATGTGTGCTTTGCAAGCAATCTTCTGTTGAAGCCTTCATTAATAGCAGAAGACATCATTTCCTTTTCCATATCCCTCCCAAACTACAGTGGTCACAAGTAATTCTATTTCTGGTGAATTCTGGGCAACAGCCTTCCTGCTAATGTGTTAAAATCCCTAAAGTGAATTACAGCTGCCTTTATAGCATCCAAAATGGAGTGTAATCAACAAAAGCTCTCTCTGAAAGACGTGTCTGCCTCGACAATGCCACAATACTTTTCGTTGTTTATAGTTTTAGTTTTAGTTTTCTTTTGGGATGTGTAACAACATAATTATTCCTCAAGGTTTACCTGCATTTAGATAGATGGCCTGCAGATAATGGCACTTATCATGCCCTACCTCTGGGGGATACCAGGTGGAGTCTAGCTAGAGAGGATTGCAGAGCTAACATTGATTTAGGAAAGACACATTGAATGCACTTCAGATTGCATATGCACGTAAACCCTTAAGTATAATTAGATTGCTATTTTCATTATGTTCAGGCTAAAAGTGGTACATCAGAAAAGTCAGGCCTCTGGCTTAGTTAATTGCCTGCAGTAGTTCTTGGCAATGTCAAATATATGGATATTAATGGAGGGCTCCTTTTGAGACATTCCATTAATGCTTGGAGACTACAGACCATTACTCCAGGGCACTTGAACTCCAGCAGAGAGCTCTTGTGTTTTTTCCCCCCCAAAAATAATAATGAACTGGGCATTTTAAGTAATTTGAAATATAGCTGTTGGTTAGAAACACAACAAGAAGGGAAAAGGCAACATGTTTTAAAACTCAGTATGTTTGAGCACAAATTTCTTCCTTTCTCACTGGAAGCATTGCAAGTTGTTAAAAAAGAAAAGAAAAAGAAAGAAGTAGCCTTTACTTGTACTGACATGTGTGAAGAGGCCAACATGGCTGACTTTATGTGCCCTGACAAACCTAAACATTTGCATGATCCTCATCGTAAAGTAACCATCAAGTGGCTGGGAAGATTGTTTAGTTCAGGGGTATCCAAACTTTTTGCAAGGAGGGCCAAATTTGGTGAGGTGAAAATGTGTGGGGGCCAACCATTGAGCTGCATTTGCCCCCCGGGCCAGACTTTGGATAAATCTCTATAACATGCAAGGAGGCGGGGAGGATGCTGCAGCAACGGAGCTGCGGGTGGGTAGGCTGGGCAGGAGGTTGGGGGGATGGACAGAGGCAGGGAGGGCAGGCAAACCGTGAAAACTGCAAGCTAACACCTCCATCCAGTATGGGGAGGGGCCAGCTGGAAGGGATGCATGACAGGCTTAGCTGGTGGGGAGAAGAAGCCGCGGGCCACTCAGAATTTGAATACGGGCCACATTTGGCCCCCGGGCCTGACTTTGGACATGCCTGGTTTCGTTGCTTCAGCTGTTTATGATACAGTGATTAATCTGCAGTACTGCAACCAAAACTCTGTCCATAACCCAAGGTCAATCCCAGATAGACAGTTTGAGGTTCACTCAGTGTTCCATCCTTCAGAGGTTGGTGAATTGAGTACCCAGCTTGCTGGTGGTAGGCGGGGCAATGTGTAGTCTCCATAATTAAATTGTCAGCTGCCCAGGGTTCTTTAAGCACTATAGGGTGGTATATAATCAACATGCTTTGCTTGTAGTAGTAAAATAACATTGTCACTGTGCAGATCTATCCATCTGATGCCCCTTCAGAAAGGTCACCCCACAACTCTTCAATGAGTTCATCTTTTCTGAATGAACATGTCAGCATTCTTAGCACTGTTTTACAGCCATACAACACTTTATGGCACAATGTGAATATTTAGAAATGTTCCCCTGTTATGAACAGATGGCTGCTATAACATCAAAAGTCTCAGCATGTCATAGCAAGAAGAACTGGCTGGTGGGCTGGACTGGGAGAACCAAATGAAGTTTCGCAGTGTGAGAAGGCATAGGTTTTGTCAAAATAGCTAATAGGAACATATGGGTTTCCAGCAATGTTATTCAACAACAGCTCCCATAATCCCTCACCAGATGCTATATATGCCAAGGCTGAGGGCAATTGAAGTCCCACAACATCTGGAATACCTTGAGTTTCTGTCCACTGGTGTACATTGTGTTCTCTATAGCTATTGGGAAAACAAAGTGCAAATAATAATTTGGGACAATTGGGCAAGTTGCAGCTCTCCCTTTCATAGAGGCACACACACACACACACACACACACACACAGAGAGAGAGAGAGAGAGAGAGAGAGAGAGAGAGAGAGAGAGAGAGAGAGAGAGAGAGAGAGAGAGAGAATATCTTATTTGTGAGGCCAAATAGTAGCCCTACAGTTGAGTCATGGTTCAGAGCCATGCTCAACAAGTGCAAAAACAGAAGAGATACTGCTCTGATGAATGTATTTCACTGGTAGAATTTTATACAAGAGAAAAAAATATTGAAAACTGTGTTGGGAAGGCTTTTGTGTCCAGAGCTTGGAAAAGTTCCTTTTGTTGGATTATGAGTCTCCAGATTCCCAAGCCAGCATGACCACGGGAACTGCAGTCTCACCAAGTAACTTGTCCAAGTGCTGTTCCTCTCTTGCTGGTCCGTGAACTAGATGCACCAGCATTCTCAGAACGCACACAGCATTCGTGCATTTAGAACATGCATAGGGTGCATTAATATAGTGTCTCAAAACTTTCCGTGCAGTAGCAAAATTGTATCATGGTTACATTTGGATTAGTTCTCATTCCCACAAAGTCCCTTCAGACAGAAAAGTTTGATGCTTGTTTCTGGAGAAGTAAATGAAGCTGCGTCAGTGAGATACTGTGGCTTCTGTGGGACTTGCCATCAAATGTCTAGAAGCTTTGAAATGTAGAAACACCACCCTTTTTGCAGTGTATTTACTGCTTGGACGCAAAAGCTGGAGCAGCACTTTGACACCCAGCATGAATATTTTTTTTCATGTTCTTTTTAGATGGAATCTTATACAACTAATATTTCTACATTTTCTTTAATCAGGTGGTTGGTGTGGCACAAGCAATCAATAAGAAGTCTGGTGGTGGAGGAACATTCACTGAACAAGATGAAAAGGTAGTAACGACTAGCATGGCTTTATTATTATTACTAGCAAAGCATCTTTGGGTACTCCCTCTGACTGACATCTGGCAGGTGCCTAAAGGGCCAAAGATCAACTATTTAGTTGACCAGTGTGAAGAACTGGATATTGAACTATGTAGTCCTTTCGTCTGATGCAGAAGGGTTTTGTTTGTGTCCTTAACAAAAAAGCATACTAGTACTCACAAGCATTGATGATGCATCATTGTCAGTTCCTTAACTCTCCCCAACTTCACAAGTTCTGCCAAACCTCTATGTATCTCCAACTTTATGTATTGCTTCTCAGTTAACATTTATATCCTGTTGATCCTCCAGGAAGCTTAAGGTGATGCATGACTCTCCTATTTACCACCTTATCCTCACACACACAAAAAACACCATTAAGTAGGTCAGGTCTTCTAAATTTCATACCTTCTCCAGGGTGGAGATCTTCATGGGACTGATATCTTATAACAGGTCTATCCTGAGAAGCCTATCCCTGTGATTCTTGCTTGATAGATTGCTTACGATGCGAAAAACGTCAGCCTGCTGGTTATGGGCTGCACTAATCTGTGCCTCAAAGTGTGATCTTCTTATGGCCTTAATTTTCACAAAGTAGATGTTAGAGGTGATCTTTGCAGTTTTCAAGTTGCTTTCCATCAGAGCCATCCTCTAAATGCTCTCTAGCTTCCATTTTTGCTTCATCACCCACAGATGTTGATTGTACCAAGGGGCTGGGTGGGCTCAGCACTGGAGAGGGCATTCAGGAGCGATCATGTCAACCACCCTGGTTGTGGCAGTTCACCAGTTATCAACCAGAAAATTGACAGGAGTGCCAGCCAGGCAGCTGGTATCCCACACATGGCATCCTGGAATCCAATAGAATCCAGTAGCCTGTGAGGGCAGACCATTTTAATATGTCCCTCTTTCCCATTGGGGGGAGTGGGAGTATCATTGAGGTCTGTGGTGGTCTGACCATAACAAGGGGATCATCCAAATATCAGACACCATTAGTTCACTCTTCTACTACCACAAGGAAAAACACCATGTCCAGAGTGTATCCAGCCATGTGTGTTGGATCATTGGAATGTTGGGACATATCCAAGGAAGTCATGGTTTCCAAGAACTCTAGAGCTGGTCCAGTAACCTGTGCCTTGACATGGATGTTGAGGTTGCCTGGAACACAAAGCCTGGGAGACCTCAATAGTACCGTTGATACAAAGGCAGTCAGCTCCAGAAGGGAAAGTGTTGGATTGTGGGGAATATAATATAGCAGCACAATCCTAATACTGTCTCTAGTCCCAATCGACACCTGAAGAGCTTCTAGGCCTGGGAGCGTCGGGGCAGAGAGCCCAACAGCCTTGATGGTATCTTTATATGTAAGGGAAACCCCCTGTCCCTGCCCCCCCCCCCGTTTGCCTTGGTGTTGGATGGAGTATCTGGGCAGGCAAATTAGAGAAAGAAGGCCAAACCTCCCTCTGTGACTTCCCAGGTTTCTGATACATACCAGGTCAACATTCTCATCCATAGTCAAGTCTTGGATGAGTTAAGCTTTGTTCAAAGCAGACCTGGCATTCAGAAAGGATCAGGTGGAAGGCCGGCTACCTCACACCTGACAGTTGGAAAATTAAACTATTTGAAACAATTTAAATCAGTTGAACCAGTCTTATTGCAAAATACACACAGAGAGAGAGAGAGAGAGAGAGAGAGAGAGAGAGAGAGAGAGAGAGAGAGAGAGAGAGAGAGAGAGAGAGAGAGAGATTCCAGCAGACAGCAACAGCTGGGAAACTGCCCCCACTATCCCTATCTATTTTGCCATCTGAATTGTTTGCCTCACTGTATCTCATACTAGGGCCAGCCTTAAGTGTGCCATGTACAAAAATGGAGTAGGTGTGCATTGAGGTATTTTTGCTTTTAGTGTTTCAGAGCTTGCGCCTCTAAATTGGGATTTAGCATTTCCCTTTTAGTCAGCTAAATTTGATATTGGAGGACAGTACTGTGGCTCAGCCTAGGCTTACAGGAGGGGAAAATACATCACTTCACAGAATCATAGAGTTGGAAGAGACCTCAAGGGCCATCCAGTCCAACCCCCTGCCATGCAGGAACCCCCATCAAAGTACTCCTGACAGATTCCCATCCAGCCTCTGCTTAAAAACCTCCAAAGAAGGAGACTCCACCATCCTCCCATGGCAGCATATTCCACTGCTGAACAGCTCTAACCGTCATGAGGTTCTTCTTAATGTTTAAATTGAATCTCTTTTCCTGTAGTTTGAAACCATTGTTCTGAGTCCTAGTCTCTGAAGTCCTGGAGATACAGTGTCTGAGGCAGAGTGGATTCAAATTGTTGTGATTTTGCAGCTTTATCAAAAACTGTATTATTTCACAAGGAATCTATGGGAAACCAAAGAGAGCCAAACTCAGGCTAGAGGAACGGACAAAGTTGGGCAGTAACTCAAGTCAGAACTCATTCATCCCATCTATGGGGAATGTGTGATGAACATCAGCAGGACATCACATTGATATATTTCCTGGAAAAATGTCCTTGGCTTTCTTACCTAGGCAGGACTGAATTCCTGCTTTGAAAAGATGTAATTTCTTATATAACGAATGGCTATATTGTATGTCCTGTATTTAATTGTGACAGAAAGTTGGGAAAGTGTAGTTCCCCAGATCAAGTTATTGACTATTTTTATAATGACAAAATACCATTGAATATTACATACAGACTTTTCTCAAGAATGCATTTATTCACAAATAAATACCTTGATGTCAGTGATACTTCTTCTTAAGTAATCTGTGGTTAGAATAAGGGGGCTTCATTTCCAAAACAAACAAAAGAATCCTGGCAACTGCTAACTAGTAGGACAATTTTATACACAATTTTCAAAAATAATCTCAAACACCCGTTGACGGTGTCTGTAGATTGTTTTCATTATTATTCAAGGAAGTAGATTCTCGTATTTATTTTGTTTCCTTTGGATCAAGTGGATGAGGATTTCTGGAAGATGTTGTACATTTAATGTTGCATATAATGGAGGCCATTATCTGAATCTGTTTTTCTGTTTGCAAGAATTGACCACAAATCTTTATTGCTGTGGATCTGGTCATAGTTAGAAATTGATATTTTAAGACACTGCATAAACAACACTCATTACTACTAAAGTACTGTGGTAGGGAAAATAAAATGACAGCATCCTTCTAGCTCTTCAAGGCTGGGCAAATAATTGGAGCGTTTTTAGAAATCAGAAAACACAAGAGCATTTCAAGTTGTAAATATCTCTTTGGACAAGATGGTATCTAGGCTTGTGGCCAAACAGCACAAATCATATGCTAGTAAGATCTCACACAAGCTTTTATCGGACTTTTAGAATCAGTTCAGAAATATTGTTTGTACATCAGTTGGTTTTGAGAGGAAGGCATCTAGAATAAGCAGTTTAATTTTCTACTTAATCAAAAGCCGAGCTGCTTTTCCCTGATTAATATGATTTAGCACAATATTGGTGCTTGTGTTCATTGGCAAACTCCAAAAATTCTCAAACTCCAGTTACCAATTCAGTTAAATTTATCTTTCTGGTTTTCAGGATTTTGCTGCTTACCTGGCATTTTGTGGGATCGTCCTTCACAATGCTCAGCTGTATGAGACATCCCTGCTCGAAAACAGACGCAACCAGGTAAGCCGAATAAGTCATCGGTGTGCATATAGCCAAGGATATTTTGTTGCTTGAAATAAAGAACAGGCTTGCAGCATTTCCCATTCCACATGGACAAGTTAACTAGATTAGCAGTTCAATCTTCCTGCAGCACTAACAATGAGATAGCATGTTTGCTTGCACTTTAAGCCACCAGGGGCACAAGGCTCCATAGCAGACTGCTTCCTTTTTCCTAATACAGTGGTACCTTATATAAAGGAATTAATCCGTTCCAAATGAAATTCTGTTAAGCAAATTTTCCTTTATACAAATTTCCCATGGGAATGCATTGAAAACAGAGTAATCTCTAATCGCGACCCTTTTTATGTTGTACGGATTCACCCCATAGGCGATTCTGTTAAGCAAATTTCCCCTACCTCTGGAATGTTTTATGTTGTACAGATTTTATGTTATAAAAGCCGGTTGTTATACAAAGATCCACTGTAGTGGTGGCAGCCCTGGACAGAAAACATGAATGCTGTACAATTGAAAACTTCCATCCATCCAAGTCTTCTGATACTTTACCTATCCTGAACCATGGGTTATATCCACTATTGTGATTGTGGGGTGCTGCAGCCACAGGCAGCGCTTGGTGCCACAAATGGCAGATGGACCAAAAAGTACATGATGCATCGTTGGGGAAAGCCTAGCCATTACAGCCAGCTGTACTGCTAGAAAACAGGCGGGGCTGGTGAAAAGAAAGGCAATGGTGGTAGGGTGAACATTATTTGTTTCTCTGTGCTGCCTCTGGAAATTTCAATATTCATGACAAATACTCAGAAACTCAAATTTCAGATAAAAAACCACCATGATCACAGTAAAGCTAGGATTCAGTTGCCATGAAAGGTTTCAGCCTCAGTGGACAGCAGAGACCCTTTTAAAAATCAGAAATAATGAGAAAATACTGTAATTTTCTTTCCTTTTCAAGGTCATTTTAGGCCTCCAAAAGGTCTGAGGAGAACCAAAATAGTATTGGAATGGAGATTTGTTCCCCATTGAGGATTTGGGGTCTTTTGGTGAATTTATATCAGTGCTATGTGACCCCATAGCCATGCATGTGGCCCATAGTCTGCACTGTTCCTACTCTGCATTCCATCTCACCTTACAATCAGGAAAGGGGACAAAGTAGCAGAAAGCTCTCTCTCTCTCTCTCTCTCTCTCTCTCTCTCTCTCTCTCTCTCTCTCTCTCTCTCTCACACACACACACACACACACACACACACACACACACACACACACACACACACACACACCACAAATGGGGGGCCCTATTAGACCTAACACTGATGTTTTTGCCACCAGGCGTCATAGATTAAACTACAAACCCCACGATGCCTAACAAAAAATGTCTTGACTGGAACAATGTTCACTGTGGGTCATGGGGTTGGCATTTTAATGTTTCCTTAGTGCTTTTGTTTTACCAGCAGTAAGTACCAGTATCACTGATTGACCCTCCAGCCTGTACCCTCTAGCAAAATTATTATAATGTAGAGACCCTTCCAGACGGACCTACAATTCATCTTAATTCGGATCAGAAGAATGTACATTGGAATGCCCTTCTAGGCCAGGGCTGTTCAACTTTGAACAGGCCAAGGTCTACTTTTTCTGGACCAAAGCACCTGAGGGCTACTACACTAAAACCTCTACTTACGAATTTTATCTCCTCTGAGCACATGCTCATAAGTAAAAACTTTTGTTAAGTAGAGCAGCGGTTTCCCATAGGAATGCATTGAAAACCAATTAATCTGTTCTGGAGGGAACAGATTTCAATGCAATATGGCCCTTGAACTGCCCCACTCAGCTGAGACAGTGGGCTGGCAGACCCAGAACTTTGCTGGGGCAGTGGTGGTCCTTGGGATGGGGGAAGGAGGGGTGGAGAACTTATCCCTTCTTTTTTTTAATTGATGGCCGGCGGGCTACTTTTGAGCACTTCAAGGGCTACCGGTAGCCCGCGGTCCCCCTGCAGGGCAGGCCTGCTCTAGGCTATTATCCCTGTCACAAATAAATTTGTGATTTCTAAGAATCTGCAAACGAGACTTGAATTTTCCTATCACGAGGGCACAGCATGAAATTCATACATGTACACGTGCACAAGTGAAATCTTGGGACATTATCTTCTGTACCTGATTGCACTAGTGCAGTGTAAAGGTAGCTTTGATAAGAAAGAAAGAAAAGAAAGAAAGAAAGAAAGAAAGAAAGAAAGAAAGAAAGAAAGAAAGAAAGAAAGAAAGAAAGAAAAGAAAGAAAGAAAGAAAGAAAGAAAGAAAGAAAGAAAGAAAGAAAGAAAGATGATAATTGTCAACATATCTGAAAAGTTTCATTTAATGACTCTTTGCTTTACTCTTCCTCAGTCAATGCTGGCCCAAACAAAAGACTTGGAACAAGTCCAAAAGCCATTCAGATCTGGGCTATACTGTCTGTGTTAGAGGGCTTCTGCATACTTGACATAGATGCAATCTTTTGAACTGGAGTGTTCCTGCAGCCTTGTGCATGCAGAGCAAATGCTCATCTAGTGATCAGTAGGACTATGACATAAAGATACATATATTCCACATAAACCAATTGGCAGTGGTGAAAGACAGCCAATGTAGAACTCAAGAACAGGGTGATTCTACAGCTCAGAGCAGTTTCAGTTTCAGAATACAACTACAGAAAATTTCCCTCAGAAAAAAAATGGCCGCACAGCTTGGGAATTCAGGGTATTGTAATCCAAAAAAGTAATGTCTCCATGTTTTTATGATTCCCCCTCTCCAATCTATTGCATGTTTTCATCGGGTCTAATTCAATTGCTTCAAGCAGAACCAGAAAAGGAGAGAAGGTGAGGCTATCTCTTCCTTTCCAACACCTTACTAGCACCTTCTTGGCTTGGGGTGAGTCTGAGTCTGAACAAGTTGTGATCCTGCTTTTTCTCTAAACTCACACAGACTCTGAGGCTCCTCCACATGTATTAATAGCATGTTTACTATATCTGCTGAAGCAGAGCTGGTCTCTCAGTATGTTTCTAAGGGTGTGTCATCTGTCCATGTGCTTTGTTGAAGGGTTATTTATATTCTACCTCTGTTTACAGAAGGAAGTATCTAGAGCTTCCCTTGCCAGTGTAAAAAAATGAAATGAAATTTAAAATGGGTAGGGGGAAAATGGTCTGTTAGTACTCCATAACTTCTTAGTGGTATGATATTTCAGAATTGCTTTCAGAAGCATTTCAGCTTTTCAGGCCAACATCTCAACCAAATCTTCATCATGCTGCACAGAATGGGTGTTTTGAAGCTCTAGCTTGGCAAATTGAAACTTTCGCCCCATCAAAAGTCTCTCCTCCTCCTCCTCCTCCTCCTCCTCCTCCTCCTCCTCCTCCTCCCCCCCCCCCCAGGTAAGGCTAGAGTGTGGCATTGTTGGGGAAATCATGGAATTACATTAACACTTTCAGTCAAAACATCCACTGTTGTAAGTCCCCACTGGACTATGAATTGACTTGGCAAAAAAAGCTCCAAAATTCTGTTGCAGATGGTGGATGAATGGTACCTCTGTCCTGAGTAAACAGTCAGTAGAAATGGGTGGTAGCCAAAGAGCTAATTTAAATATATTTCATGTTAAGTATTATATTTATTGGTTTAAACAGGATGGGGTCATTTTAAAAAGAAAAAGCAAAAAAACAGTTTCATAAGTAGGTGGAGGGGGCCTGAGGTAACATCTAGAGATGAATGATTTGCTTATTTCTGCTCCATTATTACTCTTCATTTTTTTTAAAGCTTTGTCTTTCACTTTTCCATGAGAGGCCATCAGAGTAAAATAATAATTTTATTGTTTTATTCTACTTTTTAAAAAAATGTCAACTTTTCATTCAGAACGTGTCAGCAATCATGTGTAACATAGAACCAGGACCTATGTTTTTGTCTCTAAAAACAACCTCTTCTTAAAGTGACCTCTTTTTAATATTACTACCAGTTCACTACTTTCTATCACAAACCTTGTAGAAATGCTACTCAGAAATAACTACATGTTTCAATAGTACTAGCAACTTAAAGCCATTTACCCTTAAAGGAAGAAAACAAGCTGCAAAAGATTGTATAAGCATCCATTAAATAAACAAACAGATACTTCTCCAAAGTATAAACAAACAATAACAGGAGTTATGTGTGAAGTAGATATAGCACCATATGTACGAGTGTGCGAAGCCTTTAGTGCAATATGCTGAATTACATTTTGATGGATTGTTGTAAGCAAACACTTTACATTGTAGAGGGGAAGACTTTGAAAACTGAACTAGGAAAAGTTAATTCAGAGAATCTATAATTTCTTGAATCCTGCAGTCATCGTGACAGTGGCCAAAGCAACGTTGACAACCTTTACAATATCCTAACATCAATTTATCAACAATTGAAACAAAGCACAATTACCCCTTTATTTATTTATTTATTTATTTATTTATTTATTTATTTATTTATTTATTTATTTATTTTTGTATTTATACCCCGCTTATCTTCCATATGGCCAATAAACACAGATTCAACAGTAATAAGATATAATATACAGCAAAAACGTAGGTTAAGCAGTTAAAACCCGGTGCATCCAACAAACCGGCAGTGCAAACTATCATCAAGCGACTCTACTAAAAAGACAAAGCCTAAGGTACACAAAACATTGTCGCTTGGAAACTAGAGATGGCGGGGGGGGGGAGAGATCAGGGCTCACCGAAGGCCTCTCGGAATAGATAGGTTTTTACAGCTTTTCGAAAGGCCAGCAGGGACTCTGCAGAGCGCACCTCGCTAGGAATGGAATTCCAAAGGGAAGGGGCTGCCACCGAGAAAGCCCGGTTCCGGGTGACCGACTTCCGGGCTTCTCGTAGGGTGGCAACCCGGAGCGAGTGCGCTCGCACCTGCCGAACAGGTCAGGCCGAGGTGGATTGCTGAGCGATACGCTCTGCCAGGTAGTCCGGTCCCAAGCCATGGAGGGATTTATAAACTAAAACCAAGACCTTGAATCTAATCCGGGCCGCAACGGGTAACCAGTGCAGGCAGATCAGGGCTGGGGTAATGTGGTCGTAACGACGGCCACCAACCACCAGCCTGGCCGCCACATTCTGGACCCACTGCAGACGCCGGAGAAGATTCAAGGGCAACCCCATGTAGAGGGTGTTGCAGTAGTCCAGCCTTGAGATCACCAGTGCTTGGACCACTGTTCTCAGAGAGTCAGCATCCAGGTACGGGTGGATCTGGGCGATCTGGCGTAGATGGTAATATGCGGCCCTGGTCACCGACGCCACCTGGGCCTCCATGGTAAGCACCGGGTCCAGGACCACGCCCAGTTTCCGCGCCCTCTCCACGGTCCGGAGGGAAACTCCCCCCAGAGAGGGAAAAGGGCCACCGTACCTGGATGGTGAGCCCCCAAAGAACATAACCTCCGTCTTCTTGGGGTTGAGCCTGAGCCTGTTCGCCCCGGTCCAAGCCAGCATGGCAGCCAGGCACCCATCAAGGGGCCTCACAGCTTCCACTGCAGAGGTGGAAAAGGAGAGATAGAGCTGCGTGTCATCAGCGTACTGATGACTGCACACTCCAAAACTCCTAATGACCCCTGCCAACGGCCTTACGTAGATGTTAAACAGCATAGGAGAGAGCGACGACCCCTGCGGGACTCCACAAGGGAAAACCCACGGGGCCGACAACTCCCCCCATACTGAACATACTGGGGACGGCCCTCCAGGAAGGATCGGAGCTAACTGCGAGCAGTCGCCCTGATTCCAACCTCAGAGAGCCGATCAAGTAGGATACCGTGGTCGATGGTATCAAAGGCCGCTGACAGATCCAGGAGGACCAACAGGGTAGAGCAACCCCTGTCGGCCGCCCGGAGTAGGTCATCTTGCAGGGCGACCAAAGCTGTTTCGGTCCCCCGACGGGGCCTGAACCCCGACAGGCATGGATCGAGGCACTGCCGATCCTCAAGGTATGACTGCAGCCGGACTGCCGCCACCCTCTCGATAACCTTGCCCATAAACGGGACATCAGCGATCGGACGATAATTACATAGGTCGTCCGCCGCAAGGCCCGGTTTCTTAAGAATGGGCTTAACCACCGTCTCCTTCAGACAGGAGGGAAAAAAACCCTCGCTGAAGGAGGCGGTGGCGATGACAGAAGCCCATTCAGCCATGGTCCCGCTGGCAGCTTTAATAAGCCAGGAAGGGCAAGGGTCGAAAGGGGTGGACGCCGGTCGGCAGTGCACCATAGCCCCAGAGGCCTCGACAGCAGAAACAGGCCCAAACTCCTCCAACCGAGGCGACGAAGGCGGACCAGCAGCCGGGGATGCCGGAGCAGTTCCACTGCAACCGGAGTCAAAGCCGGCACGGATGGCCTCAACCTTGGATCTAAAAAAGGCTGCAAAGTTCTCACTACTGAAATCAGTAGGAGGAGGCCTAACCAGACTAGGATTGGTGAGGTCCCGAACCACCCGGAAAAGCTCCGCCTGGCGGTTAGAGGCCTCACCAATTCTCACAGAGAAAAACGATGACTTAGCCTCCGTGATCACATTGGAATAGCAACTAGTCTGGGAATCAACAGCAGCCTTACTAATAGCCGTCCGGGTTTTTCTCCAGCTGCGCTCTAGCCTTCTCCTCACCTGCTTCATTGCCCGGAGCTCCCTCGTGAACCACGGTGAGGACCGGGCTCGGCAACGGAGAAGGCGCTTAGGGGCGATCCGGTCTATGGTGTGGGCAGCTGTTTCAAACCAATGGTTAGCCACAACCTCGGCCGGAGCGCCAGTCACTCCACCAGGAAACTCCCCTTTCTTGGATGTTTAGATGTCTTAGCATAGGAGGAAATCATTCTCCTTTTTATATTCTCCATTAGCAAAAGCCAGTGCATTAAAAAAATTCCAGGGGCAATGGCTCCCTAGAGCCTTTGAGGAATCAAAATGTACAGTTTGGGCTTTCTTGAAATGCTGTTCATATCCTGTGACAGCGTACATCTAATTTTCTGGTTTACCCACATTATTATTTTAAAAAAAATTAGTTGCCTAATGATTAAACCTGAGGAATTGCTGGTCTATGGCAATCTTTCTCCCACAGGTGCTCCTCGATCTTGCCAGTTTAATTTTTGAAGAGCAGCAGTCTTTGGAAGTCATCTTGAAGAAGATAGCAGCCACCATAATCTCCTTCATGCAGGTGCAGAAGTGCACCATTTTCATAGTGGATGAAGACTGTCCTGTAAGTATGAGGCCTGATTTGTATGTAAAGAAACAAGGTTCTTATTCCTCACTTCAGTGCCTTATGGTCAGCTCTCAAATTCCCGTTATCGGCACTGGACTACATCCCTCGTTTGTAGTTGCATAGAATGGCTTTATTACAATGAGTGGTGAAGGAGTACAACCCTGTATTGCAGCCACTCAAACTAGTGGGTCTTTTGTGGTAATTTTAATGGATTTGTAATTTTCATGTTCTACCTTATAATCATGTTTTGGGACTATCGTATAGGAACAAAACAAAGCAGGGACACTTAAAAAGTAAAACCATTAGTTAGGCTATTGGGCTGTTGACGTTTTGTTTTTGTCCCCACCCCCACCCCGTCTGTGTGTGCCGTTTGTGTGCTTTGCTTTGGTTTGGTTTGTCAGCTAGTTTTCCACAGACTACCACAGTCACATGCTGTGAAAATGACAGAAACCTCACTGGGATAATAGTGTTGTCTTCCTCTTACTCTTGCACTGGAGCTGAGGCGTTTTGTGGGACCCGCATATTCCTTGTTCAGCTATTTTGTCACACTGAGGCAACCTCAACGAGGCGTACCAGAGTCACTAATTCTGGGGTCTCACATCGCTAGAGCAGCAAACAACTGTGTATCTTTAAGGGAAGTTTTTTTAAACCAACCCCTACCGGTGGTTTAAAAAACTTCAGTGAAAGTGCACTTCCAGGGGCGTGGTGGGTCAGGGCACGAAATTACTTCCCTTCACGGTTAGGACACAATCTTTTACTGCGCAGTTCACCGCAGCAAAAATGTGCAGAAAACAGTGGTGAGACCATGGCCTGAGTCCCCTTCCCTCTGGTGAGCAGCAGTACAGAAGAAAAATAGCAACTGCCATGTGGCATATTAAACGTGACTGGAAAGTCACATTATGCCTAATGGAAAAGAGATGGCTGTTTGTTTCTTTCCATCTCATAGCTGATTCAGCACATGTCCCATCCCCATAGTTGATGTATCTGATTAGTCCCATGTGCTATTTTAGCCAATTCACACATGTTGAAAGGAGTGCATTGATTCCCCCCACCCCACCAGTCCTTCTGGTATAAAGGTAGTTCTCATGGTCAAGGCGAAGGATTCAACTGAGCCTAAAAGTCGGACTGGGTGACTTGGTCCTAACGTTGTCCTGCATTCAGGTCTACTTCAGCTCAAGGCAAGAGCACGTCACTGATTTCCAAAGGGCCATTTGCATTGTTGTTTTCCATGTGTTTTCATATTGATATTAGTTACCATTTTATCATACTTAAATGCTTAAATGAATGCTCTGTTTAGCAAATAATTTAATTTATATACATCAACTAAACAGAAACCCTCTTCTCATTTCTAGGATTCATTTTCTAGTGTCTTTCACATGGAATTTGAGGAATTAGAAGACTCCAGTGAGCCCCACAAAAGGTAAAGGAACAGATGAGATGACCATTTTCTTCAAATATGTGGATGATGAGGAAAATGTAGCTATTTGCTTTGATGATATATGACTGGGTCTGAATTAAGGCTGGGTTGGATGGATCATATTTCGGTACCATGACCAGAAAATGGGAGCACGGCCATTTAATAATAACAGCAATTTAATAATAAAACTAATACTAACAAAACAACCTCCTCTGGATTTACACCAGATATGTAAACCACTGAGCTAGCCCAGCTCAGAAAACAGTTTGGCAGAGCAATCTGATACTTGACATGTTTTCAGATGTATGCCCATAACACCCAAAAGAGCATTAAGGATGTGTTTTATCTAATGCTAGCTGATAAAATAAAAATAGCAGAATAAAATAGCAGAATCCAGTGGTTCTTGGGCAAGAATTTCATTATCTGGCTGCACCACTAGCACCCCCAAAACAGCATTGTGCAATCTCCTTTGAACAGTTACATTTTGAATCAAAATTAGTCAGGTCAGGTGAGGCCAGGAATATTGGTGGTGTATTCAGACAAAGATAGATCCCCTTAAAGCAAAACTAGTAATGACCGTGAGAAGGAAGGAAGCTACATGTCCAAATTAAATGTAATACTTCATAATTACCACTTGAAAAGGATTTGTTTTAGACCTTGATTTGAAGAAGCATATGTATATTTTCTGTACAGCAATCCGAGTGCAATAAATGTACATTCAGTTCTCAAAGCATCTAAGTACTGGAAACATTTATAAGTATTCTATTTGTTCTGCATTATTTGTGAAGCAAACCTATTATTACTTTCCAAACATGCCAAACTCCAAGTGCATATGAATAATTCTACTTGAAGAAACACCTCTCTACCTCTCTTATCTTGCAATCCTTTCATTTCTTTACTTTATGTTACTTTTAAAATATTTCTAACACAGCTGTCTGCTAAATACTTGGCACAAGCCACTGGTGTCCAAATATTACCAAATCACAGCATATTCTCACTCTCTTTCCACGGTGTTCTTGTTTTGTCATGCACCATTTTCTGCTAACGGTGCCATCGAACAGTTCTTTTTTAGGAGGGTGGCTTGTTTTATCTCTGGATGACTTGATTGATTGCATTTCACTCTTTGCCCTTTGTACTGTAGAGGCAATTCATAAATGTTATAAATATACAAATGTATACCAATATATACAATATATACAATTTAGCCAATGGAGGCTTTATTTTCTCTTGAAAATGTGGGAACAATAAAAAGAAGAAATGGGCTCATCCACACTGTGGTATCGTGCAAGTTGTTCTGTGATTGTTGTGTGTTGTTCTGGTATTTTTAAATAACAGATATGAATAGATAATCGTGGTATTGATGTCCAAACCTGCAAGCAGTATTTATGGCTAGATGTTCTGGGTTATGTCGATATCACATGTCCATATACACCCACAATTGCTTGTGAAGGTTTCATTCCAATAAGGGAATGTCACCAAATGGCACACACCCAGAAAGTGCAAAAATCAGCATTCCAAACTTTGTTGTTGGCATCCACACATGCAGACAGTGCAGTTGAACAAATTGCGCCAAAATAAAAAAAATAGACCAACACCCAGTGGTGGTGTGAGAAAACCTAGAAATGAACTGTTTTGTCCTGCTCAGCTTCAGTCGACCAATCTAGTGCTATTTGGACACCTAGAGGCACTACTGGTATCATGAGTGTAAGGAAAGTTGTGTGTGGGAGGGGGAGGAGGAAGTTTAGTGTGGATGGGTCCAAAGTTAATTTAAGCATTGCAGCCATTATATTCCATTTTTATATAGTTTATTTGCATATTTCAGTTTATAATAAGATTTTTTTTGTAACAACTAAAATACTGCCTTCATTGGCAGTGGAAAGATAATATGTCATTCCTTTGGCTAGGAGATTTACTCAGAGCTATGTTAGGTGGTAGACTGAGAAATGGGGGGGGGGGGGATAAGATTTTTTTTTTAAATTTAGCGTGATTTCTTCATTTTATGTTTTTTTGTTTAGTTTAGTTTTTGAGAAGCAGGGCTGCTGTTTATTGATATGTTGCTTGTGGAAAACTTTCCCACCTCTCATGTTGCCAGTGGAGGATCTTGCATAGGTCCTTTTGCATTTTTTTCCTGGACCAATGAATGGTTCTTAACTTTTGTCAAGAGTATGAGCTGAAGGAGGCGCGCCTTCAAAGTCCGTCTTAAAACATAATACAGTAACTGGGTTTCCAAAGGTGCCTAAAGAACTCTGTGTATCTGGTGCAGAGTTGGAACACCAGCTGTTAATTACTTCATTCATCTCTAATTGCAAACACTGTGGTTTCTTTGTCAAGAATAAAAGTGCATCTCTGGTAAAACAGAATATATACAGAGAAATATTTCTTCTTACTTCAGCAGTGATTATGATACAAACCAAATCAATTATATGTATGCACAGTATGTGAAAAATACTATGGAGCCTCTTAACATTCCAGATGTTCGTCAAGACAAAAGATTTCCATGGACAGTAAGTAAAAATAAATAATCATGTACCCTTAAATCCATTCTGACTTAAGGTGACCTTTTTCAATGTTTTCCACAGTAAGAGTACTCAGAAGTGTTTTACCATTTCCTCTAGACAAGTAGTCTTAACCTTTGGTATTCTATACCACACCAATCACTCCAAAAACATATCCTGAGTCCCACCATGATATAAACAGAAAGTCTACTTTTTATTAATAATAATTGCATGCCATCAAGTTAGTTTTGATTTATGGCAATCTTTTTTTTTTTTTTAGGGAAGCTACTAGTATGTTCACAGACGTAATGTTGTTACATTTATCAGTTGTGCTGTCTAGGCACACAAGGGGACTAAAGGATTAAGAGAAACTGTGAGTGTCCAGAGTAGCTAGCAAAAGATCACATATGGATAATCTATAAATTGACTAGGAGATGGTAACTTACACTTGCAGGAAGACATGAAGATTAAGGGAAAGTGTATTCTTAGACATTGTCATAAAAATGCTGTATCCTGCCTTGACTTCTTGCGCTTTCTATCATGTCCTGCTGTGTAAGAACCAATCTTTTGGGCAAGCCTTTCTCTTAATAAAGGTGCAAACATTAATCATTTTCTGGCTGGACCATTTCCATGGCGTGTGTGGAATTTAGGATAGAGCATATGTAACTGATTATGTATTAACAAAGTATCTTAAATTATAAATCATATGATATCTATATGGCTTAATAAAGTTAGTGACGTTTGTTTCTTTCCTTAACAGAATGAAAATGCAGACAGTACAAACCAGAATATTGAAAGTTTGCTGTGCACGCCAATAAAAAACGGAAAGAAGAATAAAGTGATTGGTACTTTATTTTGAATGTTTTGTGATGTTTCAGTTTGTGGATGATTCATGATTTTGTTTGTGAAAATAGGAGCAGGTAGTGCTAAAACGTCCTCATATTACCGTCACAATGACTTAACTTTCTAAGGGCCTTTTCACACGACCCCTAAGATCCACTGGTCCCTTAAATTCGGACCAAAGATCTTAGGGGTTCGTTGCCCTTCCTTCCTCCCCACCAGAGAAAGAGGGGAAAAATGCAGCTCACCTGGAGGAGCCTCCCGGAGCTCCGTTTCTCTTCCGTTTCTCTTCTGCTTGCTTTTTCCCTTCCCACCTCTTCTCTTAAAGGGGCAGGAGGCAAAAAAAACACAAGCAGAAGCCAGGAGAGCCCCACACTGACGAGATTAAATCCGGACCTGGGGATTTTCACCCACCTCAAGCAGGTACAAGAAAGTGCAGCTGGGTCGCGCTTAGGTGGGCGGGGTCGCACTTAATTGTCTGCAAAGTCCGGAGCTGGTGGGAAAACACTTGTAAGGTCCGGACCTTGCAGCCATTTCCTGCGGAGCTTAGGGGTCGTGTATAAAGGCCCTAAGATGGATGGTGGATTCCTTTTAACTCCAACTTGCATGTATATTCAGGTAGTCCTCATAAAATCTTTACCAGCTAGATGTTGGACTGGATGATCATTTTACCCCTTCTAGGTGTACACGTCTGTGGTTCTTTGAAATCAAATCAATACAACAGCCAGAATTTTATTGATTATTTATGCTATGGTAACAAGCAGTGGTGTGAACTGCAGTAGTCATTGGATTGTTCATTTTACACCAGTTGCATGACTTGATGGACAACAAAGAATATCAGAGATTATTTATCAACTAGCAATAATACAAAGCTATGATTTACATCACGGCACTTAGACTGGCCTGAAGAACCAGTAGGATTCTGGACATTATGTCATAATAGAATACCTTTAACCCTGCTCTAAATTGGATGGTGCTTTTTTTCCAAATATATTTGGAAATGTCTTATCCAAAGCATTTTACTTTTAATTAGCGTCCATTTAAAGTAATGAAATGGATCCTACTTCCAATAATATTGGGTAAGAGACTTGTTGCAATACAAAAATTCCCACAGTGTACGTAAAGATGTGAAACAAAGAAATTAAAAAAAAACTCCCATGCAGGAGTCAGTGCTAATGAAAGCCATTTTTGTTATCGTTCTGGAAACTGGGTTTGGAGGAAAGACAGACATTTTTCTGTCCTCTGATTGGTAGTATTATAATACAAGATAACTCATGTTAATGTTTGTTGACAGGAGGCTGAGAACTTTTCTGGCCTTGTTTGTAGGCCTCTTCCTTTTTCAACTTTCATAAATATTTCCTAAAAGAGATTTGGCATCTTGTATATTTGGATGGCTCTAAAACTGCATCATGGAAAACACTAGGGAAACATTCTATTTAGAGAAACGTAGTTGAAAATACATAGTGAAGCATTCCCACTGTGATTCTCACACTCATAGACATTGTAAATGTGATCAGTTGGATGCAAATATGTCCTTCTGTAAAGAACAAACATATTCTGCATTACAGCTCACACTGCATTATTACATGAGAAAAATGAAACAATCCAAATGTGTTTTGATTCTTGCATAAGAGCTTACATCATCAAGAGCATAAAAATTACTGCAGACGGTACTTATAGCACAGAATTAAGCAGATTTTTATGCAAGTGCTCACAAAACAGTGCTAGTTGCCATTTTCTTCTGCTAGTGGCTACAGATGGGCATGAAATGAATTTTTTGTTTCATTTTTTTGTTTTGTTTCCTAATGAAACAAAAAGCGAAGTGCCTTAAAAAAACAAAAAACAAAACAAAATGGAAACTTTTGTTTCATTCTGTTTTATTTTTTGTTTTTAATTTTTTATTATTTATTTTGACAAGTGTTGATTTCGGCGCTTGTCAAAAGAAATAATAAAAGTAAGTGCGTGGGGTCATCGCTTGTTTTTTAAAAAATGCCAACCGGCCGGCAGGACCCCAACTAGTTGACAAAAAATAAAAATAAATGAAAAATGAAACAAAACAAAAAACAAAATGATTTTTTTAAAAAAAACAGTTTAAACAAAACAAAACAAAATGGGGAAAAACAAAAAAACAAATCACCATTTTTGGGTTTCATGCCCATCTCTACTAGTGGCTCTTTTGGTCTGATCTTCTGGTAAGAGCAGAAAGGGCAAAAAGATAAAAGTTGTTAAAAGTGTTAAGTTTTAAAAAACAGGATTCGAACACTAGTGGTTATTAAAAGCCTGCCTGAAAATGTGGCCCTTCAGCTGGATAAAGGGGAGTGGGGCCAAACTGACCACCCAAAGGAGATCATTCTCTAATCTAAGAGCAGCCACAGCAATGGTAGACTTTCATGACCACATCCGAGTTGCTTGCGCTGGCAAGCAGTTCAAGAGGAGGGCCGTTCTTAAACACAAAGAAAGTTCATGTGGGGAGATAAAATCTTTCAAGTAGCCTAAATCCAAGCCATATAAGGCCCATATAAGTAATGACCAGCACTTTGAATTGGACCTGGAAACAGACTGGTAGCCAGTGCAATTGCAGCAGGGCTGCTATAACTGGCCCAGTCAGCAGTCTGGCTGTTTTATTTTGAAACTGCTGAAGTTTCTGAACTGTCTTCAATGGTAGCACCATGTAGAGTGCACTGCAGTAATCCAAGCAAGATGTAATTAAGACATATGCCACTGTAGCCAAATCAGATATTTCAAGGAAGGGACGCAGCTAGCCTACTAGTTTTAACAATACAAAGGTACTCTGGGCCACCACTGAAACCTGGGCATTCAGATTCAGGGATGAATTCAGATGTGAACCTAAGTTTTCAGGCAGAGTGTAACCCCATCCACCTCAGTTTATAAACCTATTTCCTCATCTGTCTTCTGATTGACCAGGATCACCTCTGTCGTGTTTGGATTAAGTTTCGGTTAGTTTGAAAGTAAACTGGGATCCAGGGAGAGCTCTTTCAATAATGATCTTATTACTGCATCCTTTAAATATCCTGTGATCAAACCCTGCTGCAAGAATGCATTCACTGCTCCCCTTATCCACTTGGCCCTAGAAACATGGGTTCTTATTGATGCAGAGTGCTTACATGTGAGAAGAAACTTCTCCTTGCCACTGAAAGCATGAAAAAGGGAACAATGAATGAGAGCAGGATTAGCTGCTCCTTTCTAAGAATATTCAGAATGCTGGATTGTAAAATGGATAAATAGAATTATAATTATCCTGCCATTATAGCTGTAGAATAAACTACTAACCAATATGTACTGGCCAAAATCCTGTTGCTTAGTGTAGTAAATTGCAGTAGAGTAGGTTTATTCAATCACTGTAACTTAATGGGTTGATTCATCAAATCCCCATTGATTCAATAGGCCTATTCTAGTGTAATTTAGGGCGTTTATACACGACCCCTAAGCTCCGCTGCAAATGGCTGCAAGCCCCGGAGCTTAAAAATGTTTCCCCACCAGCTCTGGAGTTTGCAGACAATTAAGTGTGACCCCGCCCACCTAAGCACGACCCAGCGCAGTTTTCTTGTACCTGCTCTTGGGAGATGAAAAATATTTGATGCAGATGTGCTGGGCTCTCCTCGCTTCTTTTTGTTTTTGTTTTTTGCCTCCCGCCCCTTTAAGAGGAATCAGGAAGTAACCGGCGCTCTCCCTGCAGCGTCCACCAACACCGGGAGGTAAGGCTTTATTCTTCTGTCCCTTTTTTTCCTCCCTCCCCTCACGCAGCCAGCAGCCAGGGGTGGAGATGCACGAAGAGCGACAAACCCCTAAGATCTCTGGTCCGAATTTAAGGGGCCAGCGGATCTTAGGGGTCGTGTAAAAAGGCCCTTAGTGTGCTAAGCAACAGGATTTTGGCCAAGTATTTTGGTAGTACTTCAGTTTCAACTCAGTTAAGAAAGCTGCCTCCATTTTCTTCCACAATTGCATCAATGTTACATAAAACATGACTGTTAAAGTTACCTTATATGTGTGTGTATGCCCAAAATACAAGCCCTATTCGGTCGCTGGATAATGTGATTTAAGCAACAATATTAAAAGAGTGAGTGCACTAAACCCAGCTGTCTTCTGCCATCATTTCTATGCCTTTCTTTACACAGACAAGAAGAGAGCCTTTCCTCTATGAGGAGGCTTCAGAAAATGGTTTCCACATGTGGAGAGCAGTGGAGGCAGGGCTAATGTGTGCCTGTTCTTGTACGTTTACTTAAACTAGACTATCAAACGCCTGAATAGGGTATCTGAGTTTGCTAAAGACTCTTTAGACAACTGTTTTTGATCACTTGTATTTAAGCCCCAGGGCTGGGAATATTTGCAGGGTTCCATTAGTCTTGATCTCTGGGATAATGAAATCATGCTAGCTTTTCTAGACATGTGTTTGTGATGATCAGTTATTCATTAGGAAACTGTGTGATTGCAGTTCAATCTGGTTTCAGCATTACAAGCAAATACTTCAGACAGGAGAATTAAATTAAGAAGTGACCACTGATTTGTGCTGGCTCAAGGCATGATGACTGCTTGGTGTTCTTCAAATAGATATACATTTGGTAGGGATTCGTGTTCATGTTTCAGTCTTCCACCACAGAGTAGTCTTTGATAAATCTCCCTTTGGGCTCAACTTTGCGACAAAGGGAGACAGCAAAGGCACTGATAGGGAAAAAAGTTGAACATAGCAGATGGTCTGTGAGCACACAAATTAGTGATGTTTTCCATGCAGTTAATTTACAAAACATTCTGGCCCTTCTGCATGTAAGGAAGTGCAAGCTCTGTGTACCATTAACCTGACATTCATTATAGTTCTCTCGGCATGCTTACAGGAACTTAATTAGTTTGCAAAGGACAAGTTGTCTTTAGGGATTACATCAAACTGAAGAACTATTAATAATAAAAGTCAAAAGGAAAATTGAGATGTGGACTTGTAGGGTTATAGAAAAGAATATACATGGTTCTGGGTTTGGGAAAGTTGAGAAGGGTTCTCTCTCTCCCCCCCCCTCTCTCTCTGTAGTTAATAAATAGTTTGAGAATAATAAATTATTATTATATGATGAAGTATATATATATATATATATATATATATATATAGATAGATAGATAGATAGATAGATAGATAGATATAGATATAGATATAGATATAGATATAGATATAGATATAGATATATATATATATATATATAGATATATATATATATATATATATATATATATATATATATATATATATATATATATATATATATATATATATATATATATATATATATATATATATATATATATATATATATATATATATATATAGATAGATAGATAGATAGATAGATAGATAGATAGATAGATATATGCATGTTAGGGTGGATTCGGGTTTCTTCCCGTGTAGAAATCTGGTTGTTTTGGCGACGTTTCGACGAGGTCTCACTCGTCATCTTCAGGCTGGTGTTCTGGCTTCTTTCTTCTTGAAGCAAAGCGTGATCTCAGTTGAAGTCCTTCTATAAATACTGCTGGGGGTGTGGTTTGCTTGCTCTGTTGCTGATTGTAGGTTCGTTTGTTCTTTTGTGATCTGCTGTGTGGCTGAGGCGATCGTTAAGGGCTTAACTGCTGGTGGGTTGGATGGCTGTTTAGAGACATCATGTGTGGGTGAGGTGCTGGATGTGTGTCTATTAGCCTTTTGTTTCTTAACGACCTTGGTGATGGGTGTTCTGGCAGCATCCTGGGCTTTGGTGGAGTGGGGTCCTGTGTCTTGTGAATTCATTTTGGTCTGGCTGCGTGTCTGTGGTCTCCCAATGTTTTTTTGGCGTGTGTAAGTGTGCTCCATGTGGTGGCTGGAGTGGGGAGTAGCGGTAGATGGTGCAGTCGTGGTTTTGTTATTGGATGGTGGTTTCGTTTCATCTGTGGGAAGGGTCTGGGTTTGTGTTTGGTGTGGATGGAAGGTGGTGGCATCTTGTGTCCTTTTGGACCTGGTGTCAGTCTTTGTGACAGAGGCTCGTCTGTTGACCAGGGCTAGTTTCCAGATGTCAGGCAAGCGGGAGGTGTCATCACGTTTATTCATGTTGTTTGGGTGTTTCTCTATTTCAATGGCTTCCATGATTATTCGACTGTTGAAGTGTTCAGTTTTGGAGATGAGTTTGGTTCTTTTAAAATCAATTTCATGACCTGTTGTTTTTATGTGCTGGAAGAGAGAGGAAGATTTTTCTTCTTTTTTGACTGCGTTCTTGTGTTCTGCGATGCGTGCGCTTATTCTCCTGTTTGTCTGTCCGATGTATGTGGCTGGGCAGACTTTGCATGGTATTTCATAGACTCCTTGGTTTTCTAGCTCAATCTTGTCTTTGGGGTTTCTTAAAATGTTGGCTATTTTTTGTTCGGTGCAAAAGGCTGTCTTGATATTGTGTTTGTGGAGAATTTTGCTTATTTTGTCTGTGGTGCCTTTGATGTAAGGGAGGAGGGCAGAAAGAAGCCAGAACACCAGCCTGAAGATGACGAGTGAGACCTCGTCGAAACGTCGCCAAAACAACCAGATTTCTACACGGGAAGAAACCCGAATCCACCCTAACATGCATACCTATACCCGTGAAAATCTACGAAAACAAATATCCGACCTCTACGGGGAGGAAACCTTCCAGCTGACCAGAACCTACGAGAAACTAGAAGTCCGAAGAGCCACCATCTTATGTGACATTGCATTCCTACGCAACTGCCGAGATAAAAATGTGATCCCCACAAGCTTCCAACTGAAATTCCACTCAAAAACCCCATCCAGCGAAAGGATCCTGAAAAGAACAGAACTAGCCCTAATCAGAAACGAACTACACAAGAAAAGATACCTACTAGATCAAACCAACAGAGACCTACTCACTCTCCACCTCAAACTCAGCAACAAAATCCACCCAACACTCTGGAACAAATCCAAGCAACTCGCCGCCTGGAGAGCTGAAACAGACCTCCCACAAGACAGACGTACACACCAACAAACTCCACAAACTGGAAAAACGCCAGAAGCCCAACCCCCCACAGCAGCCCATGAAACAAACAGTTCACAACATATCAGACAGGACACTCACCATCGCAGAGACCAAAGTCCTGTCCAAAGGATTCAACTTTGCAGTCGCCCCCAGACACATCCCCACTGAAAACATCATATGCGGAGTGGAAGCCAGCCTAACCAAAATCAACCCAGATGAAGCCAACAAAATCAGACTCGAAGTCACCAATATCCTCTGCTCCAGCAAACCACCCAGAAGCAATTTACACAAAGAAGAACAAAAAGCCCTCACCAACCTGAGGAAAGACAACAACATAATCATTCTCCCAGCAGACAAAGGCAATGCCACAGTGGTGATGAACACATCTGACTACCAAGCCAAACTATCCAACCTACTACAAGACCCTGCTTACATACCTTTGAACACAGACCCCACCACCTACCTGGAAAAAACCACCAAAGCCAAAATAAAAGCCTCACCCTTAAGTGAAGAAATCAAGCCAAGCATCATCCCCAGAGAGAAATCTTCCAGATGCCCCAAGCTCTACGGCCTCCCCAAGATTCACAAAGAAGGAACACCTCTCAGACCCATAGTCAGCTCCATAGGCTCACCCCTACAAAACCTCGCCAAATTTCTTGCCAAACAACTCCAGCCCTATGCAGAATCCATCTCTTCATACGTACAAAAAACTCGTTCCACTTCATAGAAATTATAAAGAAACAAGACCTACAACCCAATGACCTACTCGTGAGCTTCGATGTTGTTTCGCTCTTCACACAAGTGCCCATTCAAGAAGCCTTGACAGCTATCCACAACAAATACAACCCCCCCAAGCACATCCTAGATCTGACCAACCACTGCCTAACCAACACATACTTCATCCACAATGGACAAAGATACAAACAGATAGAAGGAGCACCCATGGGATCACCCCTCTCACCGGTCATCGCAAACCTATATATGGAACACTTTGAAACCAACGCGTTACAGAAGTCCGAACATAAACCCAAACTCTGGCTCAGATATGTTGACGACACCTTTGTTATCTGGCCACACGGGAAAGACAAACTGAACAACTTCCTCACACATCTCAACAGCCTACACCCCAAAATACAATTCACTATGGAAATAGAAGCCAACAACCAACTTCCCTTCCTGGACGTCCTAATCTACAAAAAACCCGACGGCTCCTTAGGACATACCATCTACCGGAAAAAAACACATACAAACCGCTACTTAAATGCACAATCACACCACCACCCTGCACAGATCAACTCCGTAGCAAAAACCCTCATCTCCAGAACCAAACGCCTCGCTGACAAAGACCACCTAAAAACTGAATTACACACTCTCTCGAATGCTTTAATTGCGAACGGATTCCAAAAAAACACCATCACCAAACTAATCCAAAAAGAAACACCCCCCAAGAACCAAGAAACAGAAGAGAACAACGGCACTGCCCTCCTCCCTTACATCAAAGGCACCACAGACAAAATCAGCAAAATTCTCCACAAACACAATATCAAGACAGCCTTTTGCACCGAACAAAAAATAGCCAACATTTTAAGAAACCCCAAAGACAAGATTGAGCTAGAAAACCAAGGAGTCTACGAAATACCATGCAAAGTCTGCCCAGCCACATACATCGGACAGACAAACAGGAGAATAAGCACACGCATCGCAGAACACAAGAACGCAGTCAAAAAAGAAGAAAAATCTTCCTCTCTCTTCCAGCACATAAAAACAACAGGTCATGAAATTGATTTTAAAAGAACCAAACTCATCTCCAAAACTGAACACTTCAACAGTCGAATAATCATGGAAGCCATTGAAATAGAGAAACACCCAAACAACATGAATAAACGTGATGACACCTCCCGCTTGCCTGACATCTGGAAACTAGCCCTGGTCAACAGACGAGCCTCTGTCACAAAGACTGACACCAGGTCCAAAAGGACACAAGATGCCACCACCTTCCATCCACACCAAACACAAACCCAGACCCTTCCCACAGATGAAACGAAACCACCATCCAATAACAAAACCACGACTGCACCATCTACCGCTACTCCCCACTCCAGCCACCACATGGAGCACACTTACACACACGCCAAAAAAACATTGGGAGACCACAGACACGCAGCCAGACCAAAATGAATTCACAAGACACAGGACCCCACTCTACCAAAGCCCAGGATGCTGCCAGAACACCCATCACCAAGGTCGTTAAGAAACAAAAGGCTAATAGACACACATCCAGCACCTCACCCACACATGATGTCTCTAAACAGCCATCTAACCCACCAGCAGTTAAGCCCTTAACGATCGCCTCAGCCACACAGCAAATCACAAAAGAACAAACAAACCTACAATCAGCAACAGAGCAAGCAAACCACACCCCCCAGCAGTATTTATAGAAGGACTTCAACTGAGATCACGCTTTGCTTCAAGAAGAAAGAAGCCAGAACACCAGCCTGAAGATGACGAGTGAGACCTCGTCGAAACGTCGCCAAAACAACCAGATTTCTACACGGGAAGAAACCCGAATCCACCCTAACATGCATACCTATACCCGTGAAAATCTACGAAAACAAATATCCGACCTCTACGGGGAGGAAACCTTCCAGCTGACCAGAACCTACGAGAAACTAGAAGTCCGAAGAGCCACCATCTTATGTGACATTGCATTCCTACGCAACTGCCGAGATAAAAATGTGATCCCCACAAGCTTCCAACTGAAATTCCACTCAAAAACCCCATCCAGCGAAAGGATCCTGAAAAGAACAGAACTAGCCCTAATCAGAAACGAACTACACAAGAAAAGATACCTACTAGATCAAACCAACAGAGACCTACTCACTCTCCACCTCAAACTCAGCAACAAAATCCACCCAACACTCTGGAACAAATCCAAGCAACTCGCCGCCTGGAGAGCTGAAACAGAGACCTCCCACAAGACAGACACACACACCAACAAACTCCACAAACTGGAAAAACGCCAGAAGCCCAACCCCCCACAGCAGCCCATGAAACAAACAGTTCACAACATATCAGACAGGACACTCACCATCGCAGAGACCAAAGTCCTGTCCAAAGGATTCAACTTTGCAGTCGCCCCCAGACACATCCCCACTGAAAACATCATATGCGGAGTGGAAGCCAGCCTAACCAAAATCAACCCAGATGAAGCCAACAAAATCAGACTCGAAGTCACCAATATCCTCTGCTCCAGCAAACCACCCAGAAGCAATTTACACAAAGAAGAACAAAAAGCCCTCACCAACCTGAGGAAAGACAACAACATAATCATTCTCCCAGCAGACAAAGGCAATGCCACAGTGGTGATGAACACATCTGACTACCAAGCCAAACTATCCAACCTACTACAAGACCCTGCTTACATACCTTTGAACACAGACCCCACCACCTACCTGGAAAAAACCACCAAAGCCAAAATAAAAGCCTCACCCTTAAGTGAAGAAATCAAGCCAAGCATCATCCCCAGAGAGAAATCTTCCAGATGCCCCAAGCTCTTCGGCCTCCCCAAGATTCACAAAGAAGGAACACCTCTCAGACCCATAGTCAGCTCCATAGGCTCACCCCTACAAAACCTCGCCAAATTTCTTGCCAAACAACTCCAGCCCTATGCAGAATCCATCTCTTCATACGTACAAAACTCGTTCCACTTCATAGAAATTATAAAGAAACAAGACCTACAACCCAATGACCTACTCGTGAGCTTCGATGTTGTTTCGCTCTTCACACAAGTGCCCATTCAAGAAGCCTTGACAGCTATCCACAACAAATACAACCCCCCCAAGCACATCCTAGATCTGACCAACCACTGCCTAAACAACACATACTTCATCCACAATGGACAAAGATACAAACAGATAGAAGGAGCACCCATGGGATCACCCCTCTCACCGGTCATCGCAAACCTATATATGGAACACTTTGAAACCAACGCGTTACAGAAGTCCGAACATAAACCCAAACTCTGGCTCAGATATGTTGACGACACCTTTGTTATCTGGCCACACGGGAAAGACAAACTGAACAACTTCCTCACACATCTCAACAGCCTACACCCCAAAATACAATTCACTATGGAAATAGAAGCCAACAACCAACTTCCCTTCCTGGACGTCCTAATCTACAAAAAACCCGACGGCTCCTTAGGACATACCATCTACCGGAAAAAAAAACACATACAAACCGCTACTTAAATGCACAATCACACCACCACCCTGCACAGATCAACTCAGTAGCAAAAACCCTCATCTCCAGAACCAAACGCCTCGCTGACAAAGACCACCTAAAAACTGAATTACACACTCTCTCGAATGCTTTAATTGCGAACGGATTCCAAAAAAACACCATCACCAAACTAATCCAAAAAGAAACACCCCCCCCAAGAACCAAGAAACAGAAAAGAACAACGGCACTGCCCTCCTCCCTTACATCAAAGGCACCACAGACAAAATAAGCAAAATTCTCCACAAACACAATATCAAGACAGCCTTTTGCACCGAACAAAAAATAGCCAACATTTTAAGAAACCCCAAAGACAAGATTGAGCTAGAAAACCAAGGAGTCTACGAAATACCATGCAAAGTCTGCCCAGCCACATACATCGGACAGACAAACAGGAGAATAAGTGCACGCATCGCAGAACACAAGAACGCAGTCAAAAAAGAAGAAAAATCTTCCTCTCTCTTCCAGCACATAAAAACAACAGGTCATGAAATTGATTTTAAAAGAACCAAACTCATCTCCAAAACTGAACACTTCAACAGTCGAATAATCATGGAAGCCATTGAAATAGAGAAACACCCAAACAACATGAATAAACGTGATGACACCTCCCGCTTGCCTGACATCTGGAAACTAGCCCTGGTCAACAGACGAGCCTCTGTCACAAAGACTGACACCAGGTCCAAAAGGACACAAGATGCCACCACCTTCCATCCACACCAAACACAAACCCAGACCCTTCCCACAGATGAAACGAAACCACCATCCAATAACAAAACCACGACTGCACCATCTACCGCTACTCCCCACTCCAGCCACCACATGGAGCACACTTACACACGCCAAAAAAACATTGGGAGACCACAGACACGCAGCCAGACCAAAATGAATTCACAAGACACAGGACCCCACTCTACCAAAGCCCAGGATGCTGCCAGAACACCCATCACCAAGGTCGTTAAGAAACAAAAGGCTAATAGACACACATCCAGCACCTCACCCACACATGATGTCTCTAAACAGCCATCTAACCCACCAGCAGTTAAGCCCTTAACGATCGCCTCAGCCACACAGCAAATCACAAAAGAACAAACAAACCTACAATCAGCAACAGAGCAAGCAAACCACACCCCCCAGCAGTATTTATAGAAGGACTTCAACTGAGATCACGCTTTGCTTCAAGAAGAAAGAAGCCAGAACACCAGCCTGAAGATGACGAGTGAGACCTCGTCGAAACGTCGCCAAAACAACCAGATTTCTACACGGGAAGAAACCCGAATCCACCCTAACATGCATACCTATACCCGTGAAAATCTACGAAAACAAATATATATATATATATATATATATATATATATATATATATATATATATATATATATATATATATATATATATATATATATATATATATATATATGAGAGAGAGAGAGAGAGAGAGAGAGAGAGAAATTATGGATCAAATCATGAGTGGAACCTAGTCAGAATGCAGGTCATTCAAAGGGTTGCGGTTGACTAGAGCAGTGGCTCTCAACTTGCGCGCCCCCCCCCCAAATGTTCTTGGACCACTGCTCCAAGAAGCCGTAACCACTAGCTGTGCTGGCCAGGATTTCTGGAATTTGCAGTCCAAGAACATCTGGGAACTCAAGTTTGGGGATCACTGGATTAGAATAATACATACTTTCCATGTTTGTGATCTTGAGATAAACAGTTTAAATTATGGGCCACTGACTGGATGTTTCTGAAAAGGAGAATGCACGTTCATTTTTGTTTGTATGTTTGTTTTTTAAGAAGGAAGTGATTAATTTCTTGCAGAGACATGAAATTAGCATGCAAAATAAAACAAATATATACAGTGGTACCCCTTAAGACAAATGCCTCGTTAAAAAAAACTTGTAGGAAGAAACAAAATTCCAGGAATAGGCATGTTTTGCATGGCAAAAAATTCTCTATGGGATGCTTCTCAAGACGAAAAACCATTCCACATGTACCCAGGGGGAAAAATAGTTATTTTTGTCTTTATTCTAGCCTCCAGAACAGATTAATCCATTCCCAGTACATTCCTATGGGAAACTGCATTTCGTATGACCAAATTGTTATAAAACAAAGCGACCCATAGCCTCCAGAACAGATTAATCCATTTTCAATGCATTCCGATGGGAAACTGAGTTTTGGAAGACCAAATTTTCTTAAAACAAATTGACCTGTAGAACGAATTGTTTTAAGAGGTACCACTGTAGTACAGGTAACCAACAATGTACATATTTGCTTTATTTTATATGATACTTTCCCCGCTGAAGGTGGGGCTCGGGGTGGTTCTCAGTAAGCTTCAACAAAAAGCAAATTACTTTTTGTTTTATTAATGATCTAGGAGTCTGCCAACTTGCCAATAAGATGGAGGAAAATTCTGGTAAAATAAAGGCTTTCAACAGAAACGATGAACAGTTTTTGGAAGCTTTTGTCATCTTCTGTGGCTTGGGCATCCAGAACACCCAGATGTACGAAGCTGTGGAAAGAGCCATGGCGAAACAGATGGTGACATTAGAGGTGAGGTTCAATCAAGGCAGCCTTTATAGAACTCATGGTTATTTCTTTACTGGAGCTCCCGGGCTGATCTTAAGGCAGGCCAAACATGCCTTCAGGCCACTCTCCTGCTAATGAGTTTCCTGCATATTAGCTTCCAAGGCACAAGGTGAATTGTTGCATATTAACACCTTTTCTGGGATTCAAAACTTGGAAACATTTTTCCCTAGGCTGCAACTTGCAGAATCCCCTAGCCAGCATGGCCAGACGTGCTGCTGAATATTCAGAGTTGTAATCCAAAATGTGTAACTTTTCCAAATGTTGATGCTGCCGTCCTAAATACATTGCCTATGGCCAGGATGATGGATGTCGGTGATTTACACTATTGAGTATGAAAAGGATGTGATTATAGGCACCGAGGCATTCTCTTCTTGTCTGACGTTTCCTATGATGATTTTGGCTCCATCTTTCAAATAAACCAGTAACTGGAGCACCAGAAAGATCACTGTAGCTTCTTTTAACTTTATCAAACCATATCAAGGAGGAACATCATCCGGTTCCAGCCTTTGAATTGGTTACTGTTAGTTTTCATAACTGTGGCATGAATGGAGAGCACAGCAGGAGATCCAGGTTTATAGTTATCATCTTCCAAAGTAACCTAGGAAGTCCGATGTTGTAGTATTTGGATCCACTTTCACCCACAGTGTAAACAGAGCGCAGTATTTGTATAACGCAGAGTCAGCCATCCATTTAGTTCTGAAAGAAAATGCTCTCCGGTAAAACTGTATTTAGCTGGTTTGTTTGCATTTGTTGTAACAGCTCTCCCACTAATTAAAGTTCTTTGTGAAAAGGTAGCACAACATTTTAAGCAAGAATAAAATCCTCATGGGTTATACACAACAATTAAAATTCCAGCTGCATATTGAGTTAAACATGAGTTCAGCCTAAACAGCAAGGTTCCTCTCCCCTTTGCTTCACACCCCTAAATAGTACGTTTCAATTTGTTCATCATCATAATAAATATTTTCTCCCAGAGTGGCAAAATATCTGCCACGATTTCCCTGGGACAGATTTCTTTTTAAGGCCAGTGTTACAAACCCTTGAAAAAAATTGATTTATTTATGACATGTTGACAAATTTGCCAAGGATATAATTATAGCTATGCTGCAGGCTATTTATCTTTCATATAGGAACATGGCAGCTTGTTAAATCTCTCTTTCCCCACCATAATAAGCCAAAAGAAGTGTTCCTTGCGCAACAGTATGATTCTCCCCCTCCCTTTTCCTATGGTTTGCTAGCCACAGGGGTCCCGGGGAGGACCAATAAACTCTTTTAAGGGTGTTTATACACGACCCCTAAACTCCGGGGCAAATGGCTCCCAGCTCCGGAGCTTAAAAATGTTTACCCACCAGCTCCGGAGTTTACAGGAAATTAGGTGCGACCACGCCCACTTTAGCGCGTCCCAGCGCACCTTTCAAGTACCTGCTCTTCTGTCCTGAAAATTCCTTGATGCGGTGTAAAGATAGTGAGTGTGGGGCTCTCCTTGCTTCTGTTTGTTGTTTTTTTGGCTCCCGCCCCTTTAAGAGCTACTTTACAGACACAGGAATCTTGCCGGCAAGAGCGAGAGCCAGTACGGAGGTGAGGCATGATCTTTTCTTCCTTTTTTTTCTCCCTCCCCTCACACAGCCAGCAGCCAGGAGTGTGGAGGGGGTGGGAACGCAGGAAGAGCGACAAGCCCCTAAGATCTCTGGTCCGAATTTAAGTGGCCAGCGGATCTTAGGGGTCGTGTAAAAGCGCCCTAAGTCTCCACCATCAAGAATAACATGAAGCTTTTAGTGCTGAGGTGAGCAATGTTAAGAGGAGGGGCAGAAAGTATGAACATTTAAAATGCCTTTAACAATGCACAAATGCATTGTGTCTGCAATTGCCTGCAACAACACAGTGGCCTGCTTTAATCCTTAATTCACATGAGCTTTTCAGTTTAAATTACTGCTGAATCTCTCTTGATAAATCATGTTCTGACACTGATTTAGCTGTTCCTGGAGGATCCAGTAGGACTGTGTGGATCCCAGTAGATAATTCTTTATTCCTGATTTCAAACTATCAAACTTTTTTCCCCTTTTATACAAACTTTGTTTCCTTTTCCTTTAGATCCTTTCTTATCATGCTTCAGCTGCTGTAGAAGAAGCAAGGGAACTTCAGGTAACAGTGGTAATGACATTTTTAATCCTTCTATGTATTATGATGATGTGTTTGTTTTTTGTGGCTGGTGGTCATTTCAGATACTTACCGTTTGAAGCACTGGGTCCAAAGTGCATGAAGACAAGATTATTTATAACCTATTTGCTATCACTTATTTACATTGTCTTGGTCTGGAGAAGAAGAGGTTCAGATATCAGGGTGTTGAGCACACAATTTGGAAGCTCCGAGTTGAAGGCTCAGCTCCCAGCTCTGGTTATGAACTTTTTTGTGGAAATCACTATTCTCTCTTTTGTGGCTCAGCAAAATAGCAGCCTAGTGTTTGGTCTGCATTTTCCTGCCATCGTGGAAAGAAAGCAAAAAGGAAGAGTCTGCCACTAAGCTGTTCTGTTTGGCATGGAACACAACGAAACTTTTCCTGCCTTTCCTGCTGCCATTTATTGATCAATGGCTCGGCTCTTCAGTGGCTGACCCTTCAAACTCAAGCATGGTTGTTTTGGAGGTTCTGCTCCTCCTCTTGTCAGCCCTAAATCAGGATTAAAAACTAAACTGAAAAATAGGTTACATGGATCCAAAACGAATTAAGAATGTAGTGATTCTATTGCAATATTTTATTTTGCCGGTGAAATAACTCAGTGAATTTGTTATCTGACTGCAGAACCATTGGGCTAGGAGGGGTTTGACTCCCTGCTGTATCATGAGAGAGGAACCAGCCTTGGACAACCTGTATAGTTCTAGGGCAGTGGTTCTGAACCTGTGGGTCCCCAGATGTTCCTGGACTGCAACTCCCAGAAGTCTTCATCACTAGCTGAGCTCGCCAGGACCTCTGGGACTTGCAGTCCAGGAACATCTGGGGGCCCCAGGTTGAGAACCACTGTTCTAGGGCACCCAGTGAAGTAGGGTACAGGAAACCAGCTCTGAGCATTCTATACTTAGAGAATCGTGCATAGGGTCTCTGTATGTCAGAACTGACTTAATGGGACATTATTTATATTATTATACCTTTGAGTTTTCATAGGACATGGGGATGATGGCAGTTGTATTCTTACCATCTGGATTGTACTAGGTTCGAAAAGGATGGTATGTAGGAATTTTTAGTGGATGAGTTCAGAATAAGGGACAAGCATGCTCCTAGTGTTATTTTAAAAAAGGAAAGCTATCTTTAAATGGAACTATAGTAAGATTTGTTTTTACTTGATAGGATATTGTGGCCTCGACCCCAACTATATTCCCAGTTACAATGTTTTTGCCAGAGCTCCTGGAGGTTCTGCCTACTGAGGTCTAGGGAACTTGTTTTGGAATCATGTAGTTAATGTGATAATGTGAATTTACAAGATGAAATAGTCCCCCCCCTCCATGCTAGTGCTCTGTTAAATTTAGAAATACATATTTACCTTTTAGGCACATTGAAATGTAAGAGCTCTGATTTTCAACTAGTGTGTTTCAGATTTGCTTAGATTCAGATTTAGAAACAAACATGAGTCATCTAGCTTATAAAAAGAATGCCTGTGTATTTGCTCCCTCCTAGAATTCATACATGAAAAAAAACAACCAAACCACCCCATGATGTAGTGTCTTGTACTCGTCCTTGTATTTCATGTATAGAGTTTAAATTTGATGTGGTTTATAATAAAGAGAGGGGAATCATACTCTGGTATGCTAGTATCTGACTATGGTGAACTAAAATTTATTCTGCTTCATCCATTTCTAGTCTGGTGGTCTAGATAAATTACAAAAACAAATATGTCTCAGTTCAATACTTGTGTTGAATCTCATGGAGAGCATTACCATCAGTCTTCTAATGCCAATACTGATGATTTCTCCCTTGATATCTAAGATTTTCACCATGCATTGCCCATACATTAGAGTTAGGCAAGCTGTATGGTGACAACATCAATGCCAGTAGTCAAAATGGTCTATAGCAGTGGTGGTGAACCTTTGGCACTCCAGATGTTTAGGACCACAACTCCCACAGTCCTTTGTCATTGGCAATCTAGGCTCTCAATTCTGGGAGTTATGGTCCAGAACATCTGGAGTGCCAAAGTTTCACCACCACTGGTCTATAGGATACTATCAAGTGCTCACTACCATTCACAAAGTTACCACGCGTAATGGAAAATCATGAATTTTCATAGATGAATGTTGTCTTTCCTGCTCCACAGAATACGGACTAGAAAGCTTTGTTCCAGTTTCCAGACTCTTTCTTTGATTTAGATAAGCTGAGAAAGAAAAGCTATATCAGACCAAAAGCTCTATGGACACGTTGTCTGCATGTTTTCTAAAAAACATCCCTTTTGGAAATACAAGGAGAGAGAAAACGGTTTTAAGTTTTTAAAAATCCTGTTTTGAATACAATTTGCCCAAATGTCACCAAAGAAGAGCTGATTGTCAGCTATATCTGTGTCAAATTTGGTTTTGATCCAAAATTTCATTTCCAAATTTTAATGTTTTGCTTTGGATGCCCCCGTTTTTAGAATTGCCTTATGGAATGATGATTTGTTCTCTTGGGAGTATTCATTGCTGGACAAGAAACAACATTCTTCCTTTTTTCTGATCAGTTTTAGCTGTGGAGAGGGGATATAAAACTGTGTGACTGTCAGAGTATGTGCTATTTGATCAGCCAGCAGAAGCAATACTTATTGAATAAATAGCCAGAGACAGAATTTTCTTAAAACCAAACAGCTATATTACAAACTGTACAAAAATATATCACAGCATCACAGAACTTATACAAAGTTCAACAAAGCATAGAGGGAAAAATCATATTAGTACATTTATACAAAATTCAACAGCGTAACAGCATCATACATTACATTGACAAAATATATGACAGAGAAACAAAGTGGGTGCCTTACTCACGGAAGGCCCAATGAACAATGATTTACAGAACATTTTTATACATGTGTCTGTCCAATCATAAATGACATTACCTCATAGCTATTGCAACCCCTTGCATCAGCCAAAAATCATTATGTTAATTCTTAACATCTGTACTCCATTAGAAAAAAACTATACATGGAGTCACTGACTTGCACTTTTACAGACTCCATCTTTAAATCAATTAAATACATATCAAATATATATAGAACATCCTGTCTAGTACATATATTTCACTAACTAATATCTGACAGTGACAAAGGAATTATTCTGGTTTGAAGAAATTGGATAAATCCAATTTATCCAATGGTCTATAATAAAAACCCTTAATATCCACTATCAATTAATTTCTACAGCACTGGACTTGTAATTGTGCTTTAAATCTGTAAACCTAGGGAATTTTGTGTGACACAGAAATCAGTCAGGATCTCTATTCCAAACAGGCACTAAAAAGAAAAAAATGGCATTTGTTTATATTTGTAAAGTTTTGTTTTGTTTTGCTTTTAGGAAAGTGAGCAATGTACATATTCAACACAGATGTAGCCAGGGGCTGCTTTACATGAAGTCAACCCATTAGTCTGATGGACAGTGTTTCCCTAATGTGTTAGTCTGAGGTCATTCCTGGCCCTGCCTGAAGACATCTTTTAAATTAGAAAAGACAGAATTGAGCCTGGGTTCTTTTAAAATATGTAATACATTATTGACTTTGCCTCTGCTCTTACTAAAATTGTGATGGAGACAAAATGGCTTTTATGTCATAAAATGTAATTACTGTTAACTTGATTTTGGTAAGAATAAGTAAATGTTGTCCATACTGCTGTCAGAGAGTGCTTTCTATTCTGGATAGAAAATCAAACAAACAACAAATAACTGGTTATTGGATTTGTGCTAATTATGTGCTGCATTTTGGTTTTCTTTTTTTGTTTTTGAAAGGAAAATGGTTCCATTGCCCCTCTCACTTGACTGCTCTGTCCTCTCTTTCATGTCTCCCTCAAGGCTGCAGTTGTGCCATCTGCACAATCCCTCAAACTCACCGACTTTTACTTCAGCGACTTCGAGCTGACAGACATGGAAACTTCGCTGTGTGCAATTCGCATGTTCACCGATCTCAACCTTGTGCAGAATTTCCAGATGAAACATGAGGTGAGGATCTTCTGGTACATGTTACCAGAAAACGTATGCAGTTGTAAGAAGATACTGCTGAGCATGCCTAAGTATTTCTGTGAAGGGAGATTTAATAAGACAGGGTTCCCAATCATAAGAACACCGTAAATGCTTCGAAATGCAACACTGTTCCCACTAAGCTTCAAACTCTACTTGGTTTTCTGCTGTTAACACCCGAATAAAGGTTAATGAAGATAAAGTAGATAAATAAAACATTTATTGGCATAATTAATAAATGCAATATTAGCATCCATAATAGTACATAAAATATACCAATTAAATAAAGTGAATATGTTTAAATGCTCGCTTCTTTACAATCAAAAAAGCTGCTAGTCTTTCAAGTATATCCTCCTGCTTAGACGAAAGCATAGATCAGACTTTGTCCAAATACGACTCCTCTTTGAACTTTAGTAAAGGTGGGGCTAGGTATTTTGTACACAGATGGAGTATATTTTAACCGACCAGTGATGTTTTCTAACAGGTCCTTTGTAGGTGGATTTTAAGCGTGAGGAAAAATTATCGGAAAAATGTTGCCTATCACAATTGGAGGCATGCTTTTAACACAGCCCAATGCATGTTTGCTGCTTTAAAATCAGGGAAGATTCAGGTATGTTTGGGTATGGTTCTTTGTATTAAGACTAAAATCTAGCATGAATTACATCAAAGTGTTCTTGCTATGTCTGAATTCACAAAATTCAGGTATCTCTGTTGAAGAATCAGTAAGAGTGCAACTTCATGAAAGGTACAATATATGCATCATGAAGACCACTATAAACCTGGTGGCTTGAAGCAGTAAAACCTACATGACAACAACAACATGAAATTAACATATTAGCCATAAAAAAATCCAGAACCCATAACTGGCTAGTAGCAGTTCATACATAATTCCCATCATAGTCAAAATTACGGTAAAACAATTCAAAGATGTGACAATACTTGTGTGCTTCAGCAAAACAAAAAGGAGTTTTTTTGACAGCCTTAAGGCAAACAGATTTACTTCCTCGGATTGCACACCACTTATTTTTGCCACATTCAATACCATAAGAAGCTTCCTTTTCTTGGTTTCTTTTGAGGCCTTTCCTAGTAGACACCTCTCCTTCAGACTTTTTTTTTTGCTGTTCCTGGGAGCAAAACAAAAGAAAGAGTAGCACAATATATTATTATGTGACTGTGGTGGTGATTCTGGATTACAGAAGAATTGAATAGGTCACACAGAAACCACATTACAGGTTTGCATTGGCTTCTCTGGGTCATTGGCCCAACTCTTAACAATCTTGTGGATCCAGTATGCATATCGAGCGTGGTATCGCTGGCGACTAAGCAAATAAGTCTCATTAGTTTTGGCAAGATGCCATTGTCTGGAGCCTTTGGTTCAACCCTTCAGGAAATTAGAGGTCTATGATGAAATGAGGCTGAAAAAGGTAAAAAAGTAAAAGCCCTGAGTCTGCCAAAGTCTTTCCTCAGATACTGCTGGCATATTCTTAGTTGTCATACTCTATCATTAAGACATTAAATCATGTTTGCTTAAAAGGTGAAAGCTGAAGATTCCCATGAACCCAAATTATAGCAGAGGTTTAGAAAGTAAAAAAGTGTGCAGATCTGTCTATTTCCCCCCTATAAACTAGGCTTTCTGTTCTTTATATCTTGTACTGGAACCAATGGGAAAAGAAAGTTCTGATATAAGACTCGATAAATTACTGTGATGGTTTGAGCTCGATTTCTATGTATCATTTTGTGACATGTTGATATTTTAAAAAGTTATGTTTTAACCAAGTTCCTTTACCCACTAAATAAATACGTATATCTGATCCACGAATGTGTTTAAAATAACTAAAATCCAGAAAATGAATCATATATGCTGCATTTGTACTAATCTAGGTTTTTAGCAAGTGTAATCCTCTTTTTTCCCTGCATTTCATGGCATGCAGACCAGGCTTACTGATGTTGAGGTACTTTCTTTGATGATCGCAACACTGAGCCATGACTTGGATCACAGAGGAGTGAACAATTCTTATATACAGAGGTGAGTAATGGGAACCTGTGGAGGCTTGGGAATCCTTTTGGCCTTTATCTTGATTCAGCTTCTTTTGATCTTAAGACACTAGCACAGCAAAGTAGTAGAAGAGGCGGAATAAGAATCTTAAACCTGGTACTAGGGTCACATGTGTGTGTGTGTGTTGTGTCGTTACAGTCGTGACCAACTCTTCGTGACCTCATGTCCATGGAGTTTTCTTGGCAGGAATACTGGAGTGGCTTGCCAGTTCCTACTCCAGGCGCCTACAGCACCTGGTATTCCCTGGTGGTCGCCCATCCAAGTACTAACCAGGGCCGACCCTGCTTAGCTTCCAAAATCAAGTGAGATTGGATGTGCATATACCCCAAGAAAGCCTAGAGATGGGGGAAGATTCTGAACTATACCTTCCAGAGTGCACATGTATTGTAGAATCTGCAGTATGTGATAGTAGTTTTAAGTAATCAAAAAAACTATTCCTTTATGAAGATTTTTTTAGTGAAACTGTTAGGCTGCGTATTCATTATTTGGGCATCATCATCATTGGCATCCTTCAGTTTCGAAAGACTATGGTATCATGCCTGGAGTAGAGATCCTAAAAACAACACCTAGTGTGACTAAATTGACCATTTCGGGAATGGCAGTCTCTACCGCACTGGGGACAGATGTATTCTGTTTCTTGCCTGGTCCTCGAGTTTCGTTCTTTCCGTGCCTGCCTCTTTTCCTCTGCCTGTTGGACAAATGCCTCTTCAAATTTATGTAGACCATGCTGTATCTCTTGCCTCCAGACAGTGCGATCGGAGGTCAGGGTTTCCCATCTGTTGAGGTCCATTCCCAAGGCCTTCAGGTCCCTCTTACAGATATCCTTATACCGCAGTTGTGGTCTCCCTCTGGGGTGCTTTCCCTGTACTAGTTCTCCGTATAGAATATCTTTTGGGATCCGGCCGTCATCCATTCTCACAACGTGTCCAAGCCAGCGTAGGCGTCGCTGTTTCAATAAAGTGTACATGCTAGGGATTCCAGCTCGATTCAGGACTATGCTATTTGGAACTTTGTCGTGCCAGGTAATGTTGAATATTCGACTAAGACAGCACATATGGAAGGTATTAAGCTTTCTTTCCTGTTGGGCATGGATGGTCCAAGACTCACTGCAATACAAAAGTGTGCTCAGTACACAAGCTTTATAGACCTGTGATTGCTGCCACACTCACCCAGAGAGACCCTGGCAGGTTTCATGGGCAATAGGCAATAACAACATAAGAAGAGCCATGCTGGATCAAGCCAAAGACGCATCTAGCCCAGCTTTCTGTATCTCACAGTGGCCCCATCAAGTGCCTCTGGGAGCGCATGAGATTAGACATGTGTCTCCTGATAGCACTCTCCTGCATCTGGCCTTTGAGGTACCCTGGTTTTAAGCCTGGAGATTACACATCTCCATCATGGTTTGTAACCTGTGATGGACTTTTCCTCCAGGAAACTGTCCAATCCCCTTCTGAAGGCATCCAGGCCAGATGCCATCCCCACATCCTGTGGCAGGTAGCTTCACAGACTAACAACACGCTGGGTAAAAAAAATTCTTTTGTCTGTTCTCACTCTCCCAACCCTTAGTTTGAGTGGATATTCCCTAGTTCTGGTATTTTGTGAGAGGGAGAAGAGCATCCCTCTATCCACTTTTCTCATGCCCTGCATTATTCTGTATATCTCAGTCATATCCCCCCTCAGGAGCCTTTTTTCCAGACTAAAGAGCCCCAAATGTTTTAGCCTTTCCTCATAAGGGAGGTGCCCTAGCCCAGTAATCATTTTAGTCGCTCTCTTTTGCACCTCTTCCAGTTCCACTATGTCTTTTTTGAGATGCGGTGACCAGAATTGTACACAGTACTCCAGGGGTGGCCTTACTATTTTTTTGTACAATGGCATTATAATGTTGTCTGTTTTATTTTCAATCCCCTTTTTGATAATCCCTAGCATGGAATTGGCCTTCTTCACCGCTGCCACACACTGGGTAGACACCTTCATTGAGCTTTCCACCAACAAACCAAGATCTCTTTCCTGATCCATCAGGGATAGCTCAGAGCCCATGAGTTGATAGATAAAGTTTGTAATTTTTGCCCCAATATGCATTACTTTACATTTTCCTACATTCCTACAGACACTTGGAAAAGCCACAGTTTGTCCTTCTTATGGACAAAATGGAGCCCTCTGGTTCCTCTAACCCTCAGGTCCACAGGGGGGCTTAGTTTTTCCCACTACCCCCTGTTGCCCAGCACCCATGTCTGGAGCAGATTGGTAGTCACTAGCCATCTACTGTCTAAATTCTTGAGCTTGTGGACAATTTTTAAGCACTGACTCCAGCCCCTGACATCCTTGAAAGAATTCTTGTAGTGTTGGCCTGATGAGGGTCCTCACCCTGCTCTCAAACCAGTTTGAGTAAGCCACTGACACTGACACTTCTGCCCCCATCAGAGTGGGTCTCCCTTGTTGGTCAGTGTGAGCTACCACTGAAAGAGTCCAGATGTGGGGAAGATGGATGTTCTTCCCACCGTGGCCTCTGTCCAGAGCAAAGCTGACCCACTCCCTGATCCAGGGGTCTTGGAAAAACAGGTTGTGGTTCTCACCCAGGGTGCAAAAGACAAAGTTTGTTCCTTCCCAAGCCTCTGACAGGTCTTCTGACCCCCCAAGTCAAGTGAACCCCCCTTCTCTTTCTTCAGCTCAGGCTCCTGACACTTCACCCCAGCTGAAGCCTTGCCCCCCAGGTGCAGCTCAGCTTCCTCCTTCCTCCATCTTGGACACCTTGTCTTCCACATCCCCAGGCTTTCTTGCTGCCAGGGTCTCAGAGTAGGCTTCCAGATGCTACATCGATGAGCCACATGGCTCACTGGGGATGACAGAGACATTTCCCCTCACAGTGGCACATAGATCACTTGAATCAGCCATCTTTGCATTAGCTGAATCAGCAGTGGTGGGATCTGCCCTAAAGGAAATGGCCTTTCTATGAGATTTAATATTATGAAGTTATGTGAAGGCACTCTTTCCCTGGAAGTCTGTACTCCCAATATTCCACATTCAAAATTTCTGTCAAAGAGCATTATGGTAGAGGAGGGAAACAATATTTTATTTCGCCTCAACTCATAGTGTTTCCTCACAGCATGAGGAGAAAAGTCAGCTCTTCACCCTCTTCCCTTGCTATTCAAACTCTTCTTTTGTGGACATCCCAGGAACCTGCAGATTTGTGGCATCTGGAACCAGTTACCCTTTTTAAACACTTTGTTTAAGAATACATTATTTCCTGGAAAACATCTGGTGATGTACTACAGCACTTCCAAAAACGTCCTGGGAAAATGTTGATGGTGAAGCTGAACATTCATGCACACCACAAAGTAGAGACTTGCATTTCATAACATTTTCTTTTCAGACTAAAAATGGTTGTAGGGAACTTTTTAAAAAGTCTCTCAGGCTACTGCCAATAGATTAAAACGAGGATTTATGTGGCCTTGTAGTGGGTTCAAGGAGGTCTTAGGAGACTTGGCTCAATAAACATTTATTGGAAGCACATTTTTGTGTTGTTTTGTTTTGTTTCGACAGCACCCCATAAAGTTGTAAGCAAAGTATAATGTGATATAAACTAGATTTTAAACATGCATTTGCCAGATCAGAGTCTTTCTCCTTTCCATCTTCTCTCTAGAATAGTATGTATTGTTGTTGTTCAGTCGTTCAATCATGTTTGACTCCTCATGACCCCATGGACCAGAGCATGCCAGGCCCTTCTGTCTTCCACTGCCTCCCGAAGTTTGGTCAAATCCATGTTGGTTGCATCAATAATACCATCCAACTATATCATTCTCTGCAGTCCCCCCCCATATAATTCTGTGCTGTCCACCAAATCTAGTTCCTTAAATCTATTAATAAGGGATTTGACTTAGATTGTACCTTACTGGCCCAGTGGTCTTCCCTACTTTCTTCAGTTTAAGTTTGAATTTTGCTATAAGAAGCTGATGATCTGAGCTGCAGTCAGCACCAGGTCTCGTTTTTGCTGACTGTATAGAGCTTCTCCATCTTTGGTTGTAGAGAACATAATCAATCTGATCCGGGTACTGTCCATCTGGTGATGTCCATGTGTCACTTTTTGTGTTGGAAAAGAGTGCTTGCAATGATTAGCTTGTTCTCATGACAAAACACTAGTAGCCTTTGCCCCGTTTCATTTGGAATTCCAAGGCCAAACTTGCCAGTTATTCCTTTTAACACTTGACTCCCTACTTTAGCATTCCAATCTCCTATGATGAGAAGAACATATTTCTTTGGTGTCAGCTCTAGAAAGAGTTGTAAGTCTTCATAGAATTGGTCAATCTCAGACTCTTCAGGAATTGTATTTATTTATTTATTTATTATACGTATTGACCGCCTGATTTTCCAAGGGGAACTCTGGGCAGTGAATAAACTTGGTGCATAAACTTAGATTACTGTGATGTTGAAAAGGCTGCCTTGGAATCATCCTGAAATCATTCTATCATTTTTGAGGTTGTATCCCAGCACAGCTTTCCCACTCTTGTTGATTATGAGGGCTACTCCATTTCTTCTATGGGATTCTTGCCCACAGTAGTAGATTTGGTAGTCATCTGAACTTAATTCACCCATTCCCATCCATTTAAGTTCACTGATGCTCAAGATGTCAATGTTTATTCTTACCATCTCACGTTTGACCACATCCAACTTACCCTGGTTCATTCCAGGTTCCTATGTAGTATATTTCTTTGCAGCATTGGACTTTCCTTTCTCTTCCAGGCACGTCTGCAGCTGGGTGTCCTTAGCCACTTCATTAGCTCTGGGGCTACTTGTACTTGTCATCCGTTCTTCCCTGATAGCATGTCGGACGCATTCCAACCTGAGGGGCTCATCTTCCAGCATCATATCTTTTAGCCTTTTTTTCTGTTCATGGGATTTTCTTGGCAGGGATACTGGAGTGGCTTGCCACTTCCTACCCCAGGTGGACCACATTTAGTCAAACACTCCACTATGACCTATGGGATTGCTCATAGCTTCTCTGAGTTGCTCAAGCCCCTTCGCTGCAACAAGGCAGTGGTCCATTGAAGGGGAGAATAGTATGTATGGAAAGCCAAAAAACATAGGCATGGTATTTTTCAGGTGAGATCAAAAGTCCTACGTACAGTAGGCTCAGTTTAGTATGAATTGAGGCTTGCTTTGATTTAGAATCTACTTATTTTTCTTTCTAGCAGTCTTGGTATCTGAAAAGCTCTCCTCCAACACTATGTCTCCTCCAACAACTCTGTCAATCAAAATATAGGAGAGATAGAAAATGAAGAGCATTAGTTCCTACACAAACCAGTGGAGATGAGGGACAGGTTACATTCTATTTGTCTTCTACCCTTATATTGCACACCCAAATCTTCTTGCAAATATTGTGAGGTGTTTTGGGTTGGGTTTTTTCCCCCGTGTTCTGCATTATCAACATAGGATGCCATACCTACTACTCTCTGATAATGGTTTGGGGTGACAGGGCTGCTGAGTGAGATCTGTTGCTATTCCAAAATATAAACTTGAACAACCATGTGTTTAAAAACTGCACTCTGCATGTCTTGTGGTTGGGCTTTGGCCATTTTCAGTTCACACTCTGCTTGTAAATTAGCCGGAATGCTTGCCGCTTGGATAATCGGTATTGTTCCTTGTGTTGACATTTGAAAGGAAAATATGAGGTCACGGACAAGATTTCTGAGGAAAGGTGTGGTCCTGACAATCATAGATTTTTAATAGGTACGAAGTCCAGACATAATTTGTAGATCCCTGTTAAAATAGATACTCATAATAAATACCACTTGTGGTGACAAAATGCATGTACCCTTTGGATATGCTGCAAAGAACTTCCAACGTTCTTGAAAGCTGTTGTCTATCACTATGAAAGTGGTCATTTGCCACTATGGGCTGTGATGTGTTCCCTTTGTTTTTTGGCTTTTCAGAAGTGAACATCCCCTTGCCCAGCTGTATTGCCACTCCATCATGGAACACCACCATTTTGATCAGTGTTTAATGATCCTGAATACGCCGGTAAATGTTGGCTTGGCTGTTTGCACACAGACAAGAATCCTTGCCTAGTTCACTGTTATTTTTAGTTTTGGATACATTCCCAGCATTATGCCATCTTATATGTTTTCATATTCCATGTTGGGACAAGCAGGCAAAGATGGTCATTCTAGGAAATAGCAATGTTTATGAAAGCCCCTGATAATATAATTGCCAGGGCCTTCAATTGGTGATAAAACTGTTGTGCTTTGATTATATTGTGTGTGAGAGGGAAAGATAAGCATAAATCTCAAAACTGTGGCTGAAATTCTCTTTCTTAGTGTTGCACTAGAGTAGGCCCATTGCATCAGTAAGGATTCTGAGAGTCAGCTCCTCCATAGATTCCATTGATTCAAATGAACCTACTGTGTTTGCGACTTGAGTTGCATTTAGAGTAGACACATTTGATTCAATGGAAAAAGGAGTTAACTCATCATGAATCACCACTGATTCAGTGGGCCCACTCTAATGTGACTTTCTACACTAAGCAATAGGATTTCAGCCATATACTGATACATTTGACACAATTCTGATGTTGAGAACCATCACCCCAAACTGGTGGATAAATGTAAGGTAGCACAGAATAAGCCATTCGCAGATCCAAATGACTCAACCTCTCTTGAGATTTTTCGTTTCCCAGTATAATACATTTTGCATTGCTCTTCCTCCTTGTATATATTACAAGCCTTTTTCCATATTCAAAGTGAATGCAATAATTTTAAATAGAAAAATTCAGTACAGAGACGCTGTAGACCTCTTAGGCTTCGTTGGTCATTTGTCTTTGGGGAATTTCCCTCCACTAATATTTACCAGCAATAGTGAGGTTGGTTGTCTTAATGGTTTTGCCCCTCCCTTCTTCTGAACTGGCTCATTCACAAATTATTAAATTTCAGCACTGTATTGTCTATAACAAGAGACTTCTAAATCAGTGAAATGTATTTGTGAGCATTTGTTTCCTTCTCTCCAGTGATTTTTGTGGTTCTTTTTGTGTGTGCTTGTTTTTGTGAAGGGCAACCAAATTCTCAGTGGTCTTTCTATCGAAGAGTACAAGGCAGCCTTGAAAATTATCAAACAAGCTATTCTTGCAACGGATCTTGCACTCTACATTAAGTGAGTTGTTGCTATATTATTGTAAATAGATTTTGTTGTTGAAAATGTCACCGTTCAGCTATAGAACTTTTTTTCCTTGGGTTTTTAATCTTCCTTTTCAGTTTCCACTTGTAGGCTGCTTGGAGTGGCACATTAATAAATATTCCTTTATTATCTTTGAAGGAGGCGCGGAGAGTTTTTTGACCTTCTCAGAAAGAAACAATTTAACCTGGAAGACCCTTATCACAAGGAGTTATTTCTGTAAGTTAATCAGAAAAGTGCATGTATAAGTTGAAAAAAGTGTTCCTTTTACCATATAGTATCTGGCTTGTTCAACAGTTTGATTCATACTTTGTAGTGTTTAGTTAGTCTAAGTCAATAATCACAGGACCTTGTTTTAATTGAATTGGTTGGTTGTGCTGTAAGAGAACAGAAATAACTTGGCTGGCAAATGTACTTGACTACAGGTGCTTACATAAGTCTTGTTGTTTTTTCCCAAGACAAGGTGTAGAAAGCTTGACAAAATACCACATTGTTCCTTAGCAGAAAGTGCATTGTCCTGAGCCACTGATCTGTTCCAGTACTGCAAAGTTTCTGGATGGTCATTTATTCTTCATGAGAATAATTAGGTCAATGTGGCAGTAGTTCTGAATGCATGGCAACAGAGGTGAAGCCACAGCACAACTTTCTCTGTTGTTTTGGCATGTTAATGTAAGAATAAAAGTTGTAACTACTTGCTGATGCAGAATTGAATGGAATTTGCAATGGCTCATCATGGAAGCCATGATGAGGTTTTAAAAGTGGCACTGGTGCACCATGTAAAAACACGTTACAGCTTCTGTTCTGCCCTGCTGGTGCTGGGAAGTTTCCTGGCTACTGACAGCACCAGAGTTAGGGCAGCGGCATCCCTGCCTCCCTACAAGTGGCAAAATGGAGCTGCTGGGACTTCCCCCTGTGGGACAGAATGGCCCTGCTGGTCAGCTAGTGTCAGGAGGATTCCTAATCACCTCAGCATTAGTCAGGCTGTGTTGTACATCTTGCCTGGGATGGGCAGCTCCAGAGGCTCTGTGGCTGTCACATTTTGAGCAGGTAAGGATTATGCTGCCCTAGCCCCTGCACGGTCAGTATCCAGGAAGCCTTCCAGTGCTGGTGGGCTAGTGACTGTTCCTCATCTTATTTTAATGCATTAAAACAAGACGTGTGTTCCCATTAATTTCACACCTGCTTGCAGATATCCCACAGTAAATAGCTTAACTGCATAGATCCAGTTTCCAAACATTGAAATGTCATGGTTCCTTAAAACTTCTATGTTCTTAATAGAATAAACACAAGCCAAAATCCTGTTTCCCGGCACAGTAAATGGCACTAGAGTAAGCCTGTCAAGCCAATGGGGATGTGATAAGTCAACTCCTCCATAAGTCCATTGATTTTAGTCTAAGTGTGACTTACCTTAGCATAATAAGTCTTAGTCAGAGAGCTGTATTGTCAACACAGAGCTTCTGGTGGAAAAATCTGCGAGTACCATGCTCAAGATGAGGATTTGTAGAGGTGGGGGACTTTTAAAAAAATAACTAATTGCATCATGTCTGGTGGAAAAAAAGAACAAAAATAGGAGTATGGGAATGGAATTGCAAAGAGCATATGGCTCCCTGACTGTCTGGTTTCAAGTATAGAAATGACCCCCCCCCAATCAATGCTTTATTTCTTATATTTAAAACATTTGTTTCTTTGTTTGTTTGTTTGTTTAAGAGTATTTTTACCCAAACTTTCTCCTTGGAAAAGGACCCAAGGTCGCCTTATAGTAATGAGGGACAATATACAGTCCAGTACAACTAAGACCTGTTCAGTGTTGAGAACAGGAAACTGAGGGACATTACATGAAAGCTACAAGAGAACACAAGCAGTTAAAAATTCCATGTAAAAGTTATGAGTGATGGAAACCAACATTGAAAACATTTACTACATTTATATCCAGTCTTTTTTCCAGTGACCTCTGCTGAAAACCCCACTTCTTACTAGTGAATATTAATCTGTTGCAACCATTAAGGTTACCTATCCTTTGTCATGTTGTCTAATCGTTTGACTTTTTGTATTTTAATTGATATGGAATGCCCTTTTTGTATTTTAATTGATATGGAATGCCATAGTCATTGTTATTTTGCCTTTAAGTTGGAATTATGTTTATGATGCGTATGCAGTATGCATGTTCTTAATACATGGTTGCATGATTTTCAACAGGGCAATGCTGATGACTGCTTGTGATTTGTCAGCAATAACAAAGCCGTGGCCAGTTCAGCAGCGGGTAGGTGGACTAAATATAGTCTTCTCTGCCTCAAAGTTGATCTCTCACTTCCCGTGGACATCTTTCTTCTGATAGTCATTCTGCGAACTAATGAGTTTTAATTTTGGTTGTGGTTGTTATTGCTGCTATAGTTGTAGTTGTAGTTGTAGTTAGGGAGCTGGAAGTACTTAGTTTTGTCCAGATACTTTGGCAGTTTACAAGCTATGTTTATTAACAGCTTGCAAAGTTAAATCTTGTAAAAAGGCTGGGCAAGTTCTTGAGGGCTATTTTTCTTCTCAGCAATCCTTGCTAGGCTCCCTGTGTGAAAAATGAAACAGCTGAAATTCACCTGTGGGTGCCAAGACAGCAGCAAAACCAAATTTTCCTTTTGAAAAATATAGGAACAGGAAGTAACTGGGAGGTCATTTCGGATTTTCTTCTTTAAAAAAAATCCACACATCTGGTTTTGAAAGCTAGAACAACAAATAGCTTGGATTCTTTTTTTGTTGAAACTGTGCTTATGTTTGTGGATTTCAATGGCTTCCCTATGTAGTCTGACATAGTGATTGGTAGCCACTGAAATCCACAAAGATAAGCACAGTTTCAACAAAAAAGAAGAATGTCTAAAAATCAACAATGCCTGGCTTCCAGTACAGAAAACTACAGCCTGTAAAAGATGAAAGTTCAATGAGTCCCACCCAGCCACAAGCACCAGTGATCAGTTCACACAATAGAATCGCTAACAACACCCATCAACTACAGAGAAGGAGCGCTGCCACCCCTGATTACAGTGAAACTTCTTAATCCCTTCATGACAGTACAATGACTAACACCTGTTCTCCTACATAGTACAAGTTTCCTCTTTCCCACAACATTAATATCCCACAGTCTCACTCACTGCATAACCCAGAACACAGATAGAACTCCTATTTCCCTGAGCCCCTTGCCCTCTGAGGAAGCCGTCCACAGACTCTGGCAAAACGTCAGGAAATAAAACTTCCAGAACACAGCCAAACAGCCCGAAAAAAATCACAACAGCTATCAGATCCCAGCCGTGATAGCCTTTGAGAATAGAAAGATTTTATTAAATAAGCCAGAGACATAACTTGTTCTGAGGTGTACTTCACCCCCTGGAGGTGTAGTTCTACTGTCTGGGGAAAAAAACAGTTGATCAGTTGCTTATTTTAAGCTCTGGGTGCTTCAGACTCAGAGGCATAAAAATAGTCTGAGGGGCTCTCTGCATCCATTTGATTTGAATTTCTTTTAATTAACTTTTGATGCAAATGACTTATCCTGATTACTGTTATTTGGTGGCCATATTTATATGATAGCTATATATTGACTCTGTGTGTGTGTGTTTTCTAAAACATTATTATAAAATAATAATTAAATAAACTATTTTATTTTATCTTATTTATACACCACACCATCTAGCAACACGGCTACTCTGGGCAGTTTACAAACTACAAACAAATGTCAAAGTACAAGATGGCCTAAAGACGAAGCTAGAAAAGATAACCAGCAAATTGATACAATGAGCTAATTAGATACTTCTTTTCAAAAATATACAGATAGCTGAGCTTGTAGCTGCAGAATTCTTTGACCAAGGAGATAAAGAACGAAAAGAACTCAACATAGAGCCAACTGTAAGTAGAATAAATATCTTGAAAGGACATGTCGGCTATGCATTCATTTTAGATCCCCTTTGCCCATGCGTAGGAGCCTCCACATCTACCATCCATAAAATGAAATGCTGTTTTCTAACTTGGTTTTTGTTTCTCACAAGAATGTAAACATTTTCTTCTTCCTGTATGAGAAACCACAACCTTCTTAGATTTTACAAATGCCTGCACTGGGAACATGCTTAGAGGGACCATCAATCCCCACCACCTCCATTGGCATGTTCTTCACAGTCTTAGTACCAGGCTTAAAGAGGAAAGGTTGCATTTTATATGTAATCCAAGCAAGAATCCAGATTTTCCAGGCCTCTTGTTTTCCTACCCATAAGCAAGAACTTTTCCTCTTCAGACATCACTGGTCATATCCAGATGCCATCAAGGGAATGGGTGAGGCCAATTGCCCCTCTATAACTGTGCTGGTGAAGTTAGATTACAAAATGATAGTACGGCTCCTGTTGTAAGGAGATGGATGCCATTTTGTAGCCATATCCATTTGATTCATTCTCTGAATTTCTAAAGAAAATGTCTTAGGGAACGATGCTCACTCATTTACAAGGTTTCCTTTGCAGTATTAATCTGAAACAATGGTTTCATCTTCACAATAACTTTGTGAGAATTTGAAACACTCATTTAATGGAAGGAGGTACCAAAGCTGATAGTAAATGACTTGCTTTAAGTGATGCTGTGATGCTAGACTCGTGCAGATATTTGAGCCCACAACCACCTCTCCTTGGGCACACGGACCAAAGATTGGGCACATGATGCTGTTGCTGTATTAGAATGTAGCATTGATATATGTTGCTGAACTTGGCCACATTGTGGCACATGCATAATTCATCTTGCTTCAAAGTGAGTCTTGGGTGATTTTCAGGATCTAATGAACCGTGAGAAGAAAAACAAAATCCCCAGCATGCAAGTTGGATTCATTGATGCCATCTGCCTACAGCTTTATGAGGTACCATGTCTGAAACGGCCAATATGACAAGAGACGTTGTGTCTGTATTAAGTACAACTAATAAGGTCATGCTGTTCAAAAGCAATAGTGCACGAGAGGGAAAGATGGGAGACATTTGTGTCCAGAAGGATGATATGTAGCCCACAAACCAGATGTTTCTCTCCTTTAATGTGTACAATGGGCCGCTTCTGCTCACCAGATGTTGCACTGCCTGAAAGAGGAAGGTGCGAAGAGAGACCAAGGTAGAGCAAGACAGAAAGAACAGATGGTGGCAGTCTTGGAAGATGGAGGCAGAGCCAATGAGAGCTGAAATCAAATTCCACCTTGAGAATGTATGGGCTGAAGGGGAAACTGTTCCCTCAAAGAGAGTGTATTTCCTGAATTATGCTTTCTTTGCATAGTTGTAAATATAATTTTTTGTGTGAGTTGGAAGAGCTAATCCAGCTAATCGCTACCAGGGGTGGAGGTTTAAAACCTACATTCCTTACTTGCAGCCTCCATTTTGGAACACAGTTTTAAGACACCAGCCTGACAAGGACATCTGTCATACCTTTTCAAACTCCTGTATGTTTTTCACTGCACTATCCAAAATACATTGGCGCACGAAGGTATAAGTTGAAAGATAGAATTTTTAAAAATTATAAGTTGAAAGCTAGCATTTCTAAAACTACTTTTTAGTGATCTCATAAAGTAGTTTTAAAAATGCTAGCTTTCGACTTATAATTTTTTAATATTCTATCTTTCAACTTATAACTTCGTGCGTCCTGAGACAGGACACCCCATTCTTTAATAGTTCCAAGGCATACATTCATACTAGCACTTAATGTCTATTTCAGTCCATACCTATTGAGATACCGTACTTGTTACTGTCCTTCTGGGCTACTCCATACTATTACCACCCTGAACATTCTCAGTCTCATCTGACTTTGGAAGCTAAGCAGAGGGTTAGAGTGGCCTTGTAGCCAGATGGGCAGTAAACACACATACACACACACACACACACACACACACACACACACACACACACACACACACACACACACACACACACACACACACACATTGTCACTTAGGTGGGGACACTTCCATGGAACAGGTGAAACCTCTTCAGGTAGGGCTTGGGAAGGATCTTGGCTGAATCTTTTGAGAGCTAATGTGAGTTAAATGGGTGGATGGTCTGATGCCACTTTCTCTCTGACCTTGGGCTGAGTTTCCACTTCAAAGTTTGACAGCGTAATTCCATTGTCCTTTCTACGAAACAAAATTGCTTTCTTCTAGACAAGTAGTCTTAACCTTTGGTATTCTATGCCACACCAATCACTCCAAAAACATATCTTGAGTCCCACCATGATAGAAACAGAAAGTCTACTTTTTAATTAATAATACTTGTATACCATCAAGTCAGTTTTAGACACACACCCCTTGTGGGTCGTCTTTTGGGGTCTAAATTTGCTTTCCATTTGCAGGCATTGACCCATGTCTCAGAAGCCTGCTACCCTTTGTTGGAAGGCTGCAGAAAGAACCGGCAGAAATGGCAAGCTTTGGCTGAGCAGCAGGAAAACAACCTGATCAATGGAGAGAGTAATCAGCCCAAGCGGAACTGAAATAGCACTTCACTTAAGGAACAGGATGGTTTACAGAGGATATTTATATATAATAATTTGGGGATATTTAATGTTTTGCTAGACAGACACTGTATGAAATAGGTGTATAATTTGCCACTGCTGTATTTTAAATAACCAGAGACATATATTTTTGCACAGGTTGGAACCGCAACTTGAGTGTTTGTATGTGTATGATGTATCATAGTTGTATATTTTAAATATTTCATTTGTGTAAGGGAGAATGGCTCTGCTGTTAGAAGAAACAGTTTGCTCTGCTGAGCTTTGCATGACGTCACAGAAGGAGAAAGAGTTCCCAGGACTGTTTTGGAAACCCCTTGGTTCTGATTTGTTGTACATAGTTGTGTGTGTGTGTGTGTGTTTCTCTTTTCTTTTCAGTCAATGGCCAGTACCTTAAAGATTACCATATTTGGCACCTTTTTTCATTCTTTTATATTGTATGGTTTTGTAAGCTTTAAAAATGAAAGAGTAACATTGCCTTTGGAAACCTGAAAAGACCAAAAAAGCATAGTTGTCAGTCTTCACTACATGGGTTGCTGGATTTAATATCTCCAAAGAAAGTCTGTATTTTTGAGGGCAAGTGTACTGAGTCTCGGAGACTGCTGAAGCTAAGATGGGAAAGATATTCAGATTAACTAGTTTTTAAAATGCATTCATATAGTTTATAATACAGTATGTAAGGCAACTAGCAAAGGTATGCTCATATTTTCTTCATTTCCCAATTTTGGATTATATGCAGATAAATGCACACAACTAGTTAACCCATATTTTTGAAAAAATTACACAAATACACTGTAGTCAATAAGAAATATCTACACAAAAAATGATACATTAATAAAACGTATCATTGAAAATATGTCAGTTAGGAAGAGTGCATACCAAAATCTATACAGCTCTGCGGGGTAAAGCTTTACAGAGTTTCCCATCACAGAGCAATACAAGAAGGGGGGAAAGATGCTAGTGAGATTAAGAGAAACTCAACAAAATGTAGGTACAGTGTAGAGTTTTTTTACATTCCTGTCCGATTCAGTGTCTTGAGTTTTTTCCCCGTCTTGACAGTGCTACAACTAAATGCAATTAAGCTGTTTATTTCTTAGAAGCCATGATCACTGTGGGAACGCAATAGATGGAACTGCCTAAATTGCCTCAGTAACGGTGGAAACCTTTTTGAAGGATATGATAAAACAAAACTGTTCACAACTGTAGAAAGAATTTCTCGAAGAAAGAATGTCTCATATATAAAGAGAAAGGTTGTCTAAGGAAGAATATCTCAGATACAAAGTTGAAAGAGACTGGGGAGTGGACGTTGCCAGAAAGGCTTTCATTGTAGTGGAACTGATGATGTTCGGCATGCATGCCGAATGCCCTCTTGCTTAAGGAAACAGTGGAATGGAGAAGCACATGAAGCCAGCGGTGATGTCAGCAAGAAGTAAAGAAAGCTAGGCTTATTTAAGAACATGAGAACTGTTCTGACTGTCATAAAATAAAATAAAATTAAAGAGATTCAAGTCAAGAAATAGCCAAGACCATTTAAAAGCAACTGCTCATAATTGCAGGGAGTTTTTACAAGTGAATGTTGGAAAGAAGAACATTTTTTACGAGACCATTTGATTTGGAACAATCTTAACCACCAAGTCTTAAAAGCAGGGAGCACAAGTGGAAGCAGCCGAGAGTGGCTTCAGGGAGCCATGAGTTAAAAAGATGCTTTCAAATAAATCAGAGGACATTAGTTCAAAAAAAGCAGCATAGACAAAACAAATCTTAAAAATATAATCTTAGGTCCTGCAACCAATAATAGTACCATGTCAGAAACAAGGTCTTGATTGATGTGATTTATTTGCAGAGACAACTTTGGCTGTATACAGATTTCCCATTTGCAATACTTTTTAAGGGCATGTTGACAGTAGCGTTGAGCACGTCTGTCAAATATTTTTGCATCATTTTTTTCCTCAGCATTGGAAAATATTGGATGTTTTTCTGAATTTTTGAGGGGAGGGCATGTTTGTTTCAACAAAACCAAGGAGCTTTGTGGCACCTTAAAGGCTAAATAGGCTTTATTTGACATCTGCTTATGTGGGCTATGGTCCTCCAAAGCTTTTGCCACATAAAGCTTGTTAGAACTTTGAGGTGCCAGAAGATTCCTTGTTGTTTGTATGCATGTATTCCTTATGAATTGGAGTGAGGAGTTCCTCTTACAATTCTCAAAGTAGGAGCAGATCTTGCTTCCAAATACCCTATAGTTTGCTCAGAGGGCACAGCCTCTTAACACAGTCCAAGAGGACAGTGTGAAGCTCAGCTGAGTTGGAGGAACCAGGAACTTGCACAACAGGGGTTCTGTAAAAAGATCCTGTTCATCTAAAGCTGGGGGTGTTATAGCCATCAAGAGGAACTGCAGCTCCGATCATTCCTCACCATTGATAAGGCTGGCTAAGGCTGACAGGAGTTGCAGTTCGGCTACATCTCAAAAGAAACAAATGACCCATCCTTCTTAACATTTATAATGTGAAAAGGAAGAACTAGCCTTCTGGATTTTGGAGAAGAGTCTCAATATTTTTCCAGATGACCAGTGCCTAATTGTATATCTACCCATAGTACGGAGAGTCTGTGGCCTGTGTTATATTTAGCTGACGTTTGCAGCGGAAGCCATAAAAACACTTTCATCTGCCCGTTCAGTCTGAAGGAACTGCTGGCCTCAGAATGGAGGCCTCCATATGTTGTGGAAGGCCAAGACAGTTCCGGTGTCATAAGAGTTTTGCCATTCCCATGTTTACCTTCTTGGAACAACTTTTAATCGATGTTGTAAGCTGTAGCTTTTGGACATAGAGCTTGTAGGTAGGTTCTTGCAGCTGCAGTAAAGTATATATACTGGCAGATAGGCATGAGATTTTAGGGAATTCATGGACTACAGCTCCAAGACGTTTGCCGGATTAATGAAGAAATTTAAATCCTGACAAATGAATGGTTCGAAGTTCTCAAGTTACTGAGTTCAGACTCGAACAGCCATTTTCATCCTTTGGAGAAGATGGGGGAATGGGTGGGTGGGGCTAAGATCCATGGTATTTACAAGGGGCTAAAGGCTTGGCATCCTGTCTAGAGTGTCAAATAGGCAGACTGCTGCACCCATAGTCTCTTGCAGCTCACACAGAGCTCTAGGGTGCCACCCATTCCCTTTGTCTTTCTTCTCTACAGAATGAAAATGAGTGCAAGAGCCTGAATTTATCAGTTCAAAACTTGAAAACACCTGTCAAGATGTTCATTTCTTGTTTAAAGCCCTCAGGAGACTGACTTCGGGGTGGGGTGTCCTGCAGACTGGGAACTGTAGCCCACTAATTCCGGGGGGGGGGGATCCCATACCTATTGATTGACCAATATTGATTTCTTTCTAAGGGCTGTCAAAGGCTTATTCAGGAAAAACATGCACCTGACCCCTTCCCTTACCTGGTCTGCTGCTGCACTCCAGGCTGCTGTGTGCAATTTTATTATAGAAAGCCACCACGTTAGGGATGAGACCAGGCAAATGACAAGCTCTGTTATGGCAGCTTTTCTAGCGTTCGACATATTCTTTTACAGATGGAAGCTTTTCAAATGGTCGGTCCTTGATGCACATTTGCATAAAGGACTGTATTGTGTGATTTCTGTGCATTTGAATTGTCTGTAAGTGGTTCAGATATTTCCCCAAAAAGGTACACACACAAAAGTGAAGATCTTAGGATCTCACGAAATGAACAAAGATGCAGTTATCATTAGGGGACCAGTCTAATGAAGCCCTGGCCACTATCTACTTTTTGGCAAGATGGCATAAATTTCATCTTATTTCAAAGGGCAGGTTTTATTTTACCCATCATCTTTTGGATATTGCTTTGCGTCTGCAACATATTACAAACGGTATGATAAAAACACACAAAGGATATGCAATGGTGAGAGTTCCAGATACCTCAGACAAACATGATGTGCTTTGTAGCTCAGGTGAAGGATACCAGAGAATTCAGAAAATAATAGTGGATTTTTTTGTCATAACAATTTGTCTCACACACTCAAGGGATTATAAGCAAAACTGTATAACCAGTCAGATATCACTGGGCTGGCAGCAGCGGCGGGGGGGGGGTTATCCATCATCTAAAGGTCTCAGGGTGAATCTTCTTGATTGCAGTTTTATAATAGTGTGATCTTACATTTTTATCTTTTCATTCATACAAATATCCATTAGTACAAAACCATGATTACCAAAGAAATGGGCTCGTAATAGTTGTTCTGAATCTATTAATTATTGAAGATTATGTCACCCATAATATCTCTCAAAGCTTTATTGGGTTGGGTAACTTTAGGTATCTGGGATAAATGAGATCAATCTGGATTCATTTTTACAGGTTTAGCTACATATAGCTTTGTGTAGTAGAACAAAACAATGGGGTAGATCCAGCATCTCTCTTCTGCCTGCAGAAATCCTTTGCTTACAGAAGGTTTATCTATCTGGTTTTGGCAGATAATTGCAAAGATAGTCTGGTCAAAGCAGACTTTTTCATCTCCACCCCCAAGTTGCCACAAGGGGCCCCCCTCACTAGCCATTTAACAGGAGTTAACGGGCCCCAAATGAAAAGAGATAAATATACTGTGTGGAGGAGAGTCCATCTCCACTACACCAGTTATATGTACCTAAACCTGAAACCCAATATCGGTGTCTGTGATCCAGAATTGGGTCTCTCTGACATTAAGAGGTGGATTTGAGTAAAGAAAAATGTTGGGACATGAATTTACTGCAACCTGTCAAAGCCACATGCTTCTCTCATAGAAACCCGCCTTTCAGCTTCGTCTTCCAAAATCATTGAACGATTAATGTATTTTCCATTTGCACACAGGCGTATGATTACAAAGAATAATAAGAAACCACAGGGTTGACCTTTAATCACTGCTTATTTGGTGCTGTTTGTACTACTGATGATAAATCAATGCAATCTCATCAGGCCCCAGGGCCCTGCAGCACACAGAAGCTAAATAGACCACCCCATGCTGTGGATAGATCAGCAAGGAGAAAAAGTGAAAGCCACATGGCCATGGCATTTGTTCCCAGTGAGACATTCTGATATTACCCGATGTCTCCCTTTGGCCTGGTATTTCAAAAGGGCATATGTGAGGAAATGCACTTACATTGGAGTTTAGTTGATCTCGAATGCATGCTTTTCTCTGAGATGGCTACCTCTCTTAAGATGGGCCCCTCTCTCAACTTTAGTATATTAATTTGTGCTCTAAAATTGGGGCATTCCAACTGGCTTACTGCTATATAGACACATTTGCAAATGGATACACACGCAGAGAGAGTACCACTTATGCTTTTGCCCTGCTATTACAGGCAGAGAGATGAATGGCTGTGTGTAGCATCGCATGATCAGATTTGAAATACTATATTAGAGGTGGGTATTTTACACAGCTTCTGTCACTGTGAAAGGTGAACACTGTGAACATTCCCATAATTTTAATATAAAGTAGTAACAAAGATTGCCAGTTAACAAAGTTAGTCATATTGTTGAGACCACTAACAAGGTTTTATGGTCAACACCACTGTTTAATTGCTGTTCTGAAAAGTGGTGATATGTTATTTTCCTCATTTTCTGTTTCAGAGCACTTAGAATTTTGTAGGGGAACAAAATTGAATGATGTTGTGCATGAGCATCACTGCTATGGAAGACTGTTTCTGAAATAGAGGCCATGTACGTAGCAGTTTTTGGAAATTTGGAGAAAATCTTAGCCATGTTTTGGCTGAAGGAAATATCACCAAGTTTATTTGTAGTTATTTCTAAACAAATGTTCATGGCATTAGCCTGTGCAGATTAATCGTTCTCTCCTGTTCTTAAATTTAATTCAGATTATGAAATGGGACATGGAGGTAGTTTAATTAGCTATCAGCATTTTTTAAAAAGAGTGTTGCAACACTGATGGTGATATTTCTCTCCACTAAATTGCAAAGCAGCAAAAATTATGCACTTGAACATAGTGTGTGTATGCATGTTTAAAGTATAATTTTTAAGGGTTGACGTCCCATGCAATACATGGGTCTGTTACTATTTATTTGATTTTTTTTCTGTGATGATAGATGGGACCAGGTCATGTTTTTAGGGACCAACGATTACTAATGTCTCTTGAACATCTGGGTATCATTAGCTATGTAACATAATATTTATCCTACCACTGAAATATACAAAGTATAATTAGATGTTCATACATATCCAGTTCAATGATATGTGCATGTTTCAGAGGAAAACCTAATCTTTAAAGTTTGATTTTGAGTGTTAGCAGCTCAAATAGTGGCAAACCTTAGAATAATGCATATTCAAAGGAAACTCACCTTGAGTTGTAGTACTCATGTGGCTGGTTCATATGTGCAAACAAAGAGCAGTTAACATTTGATAATGCAAAACCAAATGTGTGAACTGCTTTCAATGAAAACATTGCCAAGCAGCTGTTGCACATACACAGCTTCTATTTTGGCATGCCAGTCATCTGCTGATGATCATACATGTGGAATGGATCTTAAAATACAAGCCATGAGTCGATACCATTTCCAGTCTCTTTGTTTTTAGTTAGAACAATGTGTTAGGCCTTATAAATTTGAAGGGTACAATCAGAGAGTCGGTACAGTGGTACTTTGTATAAAGGAATTAATTCATTCCAAATGAAATTCTGTTGAGCAAAATTTCCTTTATACAAATTTCCCATAGAAATGCATTGAAAACAGAGTAATCCCTAATCGCTACCATTTTTATGTTGTATGGATTTGGCCCATTGGCGATTCTGTTAAGCAAATTTCCCCTATCTCCAGAATTTTTTATGTACAGATTTTATGTTATACAAACCATTTGTTATACAAGGTTCCACTGTATTTACATACTAGATAAACATCAGCCATTGGATACAAATTATCATTGGGGAAGCACTTTGGTTTCAAATTATCTGGTAGTTACTCTAAGCAGTTTATTGGCTTCCACAGACTGAATACAATTAGCTTTCATTTATTAATGTATACCTTGTAATGACCCATTTCTATGTAAGGTGTTACAAAACCCATCAAACCCAAAAGGGACAAAATGCATCCCTCTAGATTAGAGATTAGGAACATGTGTTCCCTTTAGGTATTCTCAACTGCTGTCATCTTTCACAGTTGTCAGTGTTGGTTAGATGTGATGACAATTGGAATCTGAAGGCCCAGATGTTCTCTACTCCTGCCACGGGCAAGTTGAATTTCCCTGTGCAGTTCTGCTTGATCTATGCATACTGATAGAAATTCTGAGGCACACTGTGGACTTCAATGAAACGCGCCCAGCTTTCTGGTATAGTCAGTCAACCCTGTTGAAACCGGTGATAGTGTACTAGCATAACTGAAGTTACAATTTAACTTCTTTGTAAATAAACAGGACATGAGCTTGTATATGTGTCTTACGAATGTAGTAAAAACACTGTACATGATTTTTGAGATAGTTTTATAGGGTATAGAATCTTTAACACGTTGTCACCTGCCACTTGGTGTGTTGATAATTCTCTGCCTTTTTAAAAAAAAAATTGAACAAATATATATATAGTTTCTGAGCACAGTATTTTTGTACTATAGACCTTGTCATTATGTATTTGTTCTCTTTTAAAGACATAGTTAACTCTGAGAAAGTCCTTGGTTCTCCGTCATTATTATGTCACAGGCACTCTTTCTTTAAACTGGTTAATAAATATATACTCCTCCCACTCCACGATGTATAGTATACAGTCTGGCAAAAACAAATGTATGCAGCTGAGTAATTTTTGTCTCAGACACAGACTCGATGCCCCCCTATTTGTACCATTTCCATGCTTTCTACAATAAATGCAAGAAGAGAGGTGTCTCATTGTTTTCTCTTTATCACTGGATCCCTGTGAGCATGTATACAGTGGCCATAACAAATTCCTCTAATGAAGGGTGCCATAGTGTGTTACCCTACTGAAAAGCTGCTTTGTCCTTGAGTATTCAAACTGTTTGCATGTAGGAGGTCAGACAACAAATAGAGTGAGCCATTTAGAGGCTTAGAGAGAAGAAAAACATTTTCACAGTTTTATAGACCTGAAATTTTAGAGAATCAATGTTTGGCTGACTGAATATTTGACTGCATCGATTACAGTGACAGCCTCTGTTTACTTAACTTTGGAAAAGTTTTTATTAAATTTCTTAGCAGATGTTGACAACTAGAGGGCACTAAAGCAACATCTATGAGCACATCGCACATTGGTTCCTCTACAAGATTTCAGCCTACCTAAAATACAGAACAGACATCCTACAAATCAGCAAAAAAAAATATTTTTTTAAAAGAATAACCACACATACTTGATAAAACAAAAAGACTAGAATCTTGCTCAGTTATGTGACTTAGGAAGGGCAAACACTCAAGCAGTGCTATCTATTTATCCAGCTGCCCCTCAGCCCTTCCCTGGTTATGCAACCAGACATGCAACCAGGACCACAACAGACTGACAGCGAGTCATGAAAAATATGTGCAAAGCTGCCATACACATGCAGTAAAATTGAATAGGATTTTGGACAAAATAAAATGGCATACAAGCATAGTGAAACATGAGGTGAATTCAAGTTTCAGGTACTGGCAAAAAAAATAAAAAATAAACCAGGGTACAAACAGAAATTCAGTATTGGAATTCTGACCCTCTAGTTGAAACATTAGCTTCATCCTCCCAAGGACAATTTTTTTAAAAAAATCAGCTTTGAAGTACAATGAAATATGGAATGTATTATTGTGAGAGAAGTAAATCTAGAGCTGACGCTTTCAAAAGCAGAAGCACTGAATAGCTTTGGCTGAAGCACAGAAGAAAAACAGCCAATGTGTGGTGTATAAGTGAGCATGATCTATACATTTCTAAAACATTCCTGTAAAGCCATCTTCCGTGTGCTTGGGGTTATTTTAACCACACTTTCAGGGATGAGTAGAATTAGATTTAAGATGAAAAAGAAAACCAACTGTTACATGGCAAGGAAAAGGGTGATTCAGCATCTGTCGTTGCAAGTTATATTATTCCTGCATATAGCCAATGCTACATATTCAGGCTGACAGCCCTTTTGGCAATTCTTGTTCCTTTCAAGTAGATCTGAAATAGCTATGCCTCTGGCCAAAGGACATGATTGGTGCATTGTACCAGTCTAAAAGGCATATGCATTTCCTTGAACAAGCAAATGTTAAGCGACAGATGCTATGTGGTTTACATGGATTGCAGCAGTCTGGATCTTAAACAGGCCTGTGTGTCATTCATCACACATCTCTTGAGCAATGGCATGTTTATCTAAATCCTTCCGTTAACATCTGCACCATCTTTTTTCCTCTGAATGGGAGACACACAATCACACTACAAGGCTGTTGTTTTTTTAAAACTAATACTAGCAGAGAAGAATTCAAATGTGTAAATTTGGTTCTTCTCCGTCCTGTTATGATTCCTTCAAATCCTGATGGTGGTTTCAGGAAGGGCTCCTGAACAGTTCCTACTCTGGAGTAAGAAAATTTGGTGAAATGAAGCCTCCACAAACAAAACATCTAACAAAAAGGATATCCTTCCACTTGTTCTGTCTAGGCCGGGGGTCTGCAACCCGCGGCTCCGGAGCCGCATGCGGCTCTTTGGAACCTTTGCCGTGGCTCCGGGAGGTTCCCCTCGTGGAAGGGGTCCCGCAGCATTTAAACTAGGACCGCGGGGGAAACTCCAGCTCGCCGCCGCCGCCGTCCTCCTCATCTTCATCTTCCTCCTCCTCCTCCTCCTCCTGGTGCTGCTGCAGCCGCCGCTGCGCCACCGCCTCCTCGGCCGTGGCGAAGGCTCCTGGGCCGGCCAGGGCCAGGATGGCGGCGGCGGTGGCAGCGGCGTTAGAGGGGTGGTGGGGGTGGCATCGGTGGCCGCCGGGGTCTCCTCCCGCCACGGGGGTCAGGGGCCGCTCAGCAGCAGCAGCAGCAGGAAGCCACGCGTGTTGGTAATCCTCCTCCTCCTCCTCCTCCCCCTCCTCCTGCCACCGCCGGCAGTGGAGGAGGCGGAGGCGGTGGCGGCGAGGGGAAAGCGGGCACAATGGCCGCGCCCGGCCGGGAAAAGGGCGAGGGGAGGCGGCGGCGGGCAGGCCCAAGCAGCAGGTCGGTTCGTGGTGGTGGTGGTGGTGGCGGCGGCGGCGGCGGCGGCCTGGACAGACAAAAAGGGGGTCCGAAAGCAGAATGGAGGAGCGGACCGGGGAGATCCACGGTGGCCCAGCGCGCCACTCGCCCTCCCGCTTCTTTCAGCCTCACCCACCCCTTCCCTCCGTCTCCTTCACAAGCCAAACTTTGCCCACACACGCACACACACCACGGCTGCAAGAAGGGTGTGTGTGTGTGTGTTTGTCGCATCACCCGCCCCTTCCCTCCGTCTCCTTCACAAGCCAAACTTTGCCGACACACGCACACACACCACGACTGCAAGAAGGGTGTGTGTGTGTGTGTGTGTGTGTGTGTCGCATCACCCACCCTTCCGTCTCCTTCACAAGCCAAACTTTGCCCACACACGCACACACACCACGGCTGCAAGAAGTGTGTGTGTGTGTGTGTGTGTGTGTGTGTGTGTGTGTGTGTGTGTGTGTGTGTGTGTGTGTGTGTGTGTGTGTAGAGGTCGCCGCTCGCCCGCTTCCAAAAAAAGGGACCAGCCGCGGGGTCGCAGGCCCGTCCTTTCAACCGCTGAGGCGGGCGCCGCTCCCTCGCCTCTGGCTGCGGGACCGTGGCGGCGGCGGCGGCAGCGCTGGTAGGCCCGGAGCGTGGGTCATCGCTTCACGAAGCCTCGAACGGTGGCTGGCCCAGCGCCCGGTTGCTGAGGCAGAACAGCGAGAATGGCGGCGGCGGTTGTATATATTTGTTTTAAATGTCGCAATGGTTTTGCGGCTCCCAGTTGTTGTTTTTCGTCGGAAACGGGTCCAAGTGGCTCTTTATGTCTTAAAGGTTGCAGACCCCTGGTCTAGGCGGAGCCCTCCCGTGATTGTCCAAATTGTTTCAGCAGAAGGGGGGGGAGCAGAATATCCCCTCTGAAAACTGGCAGATCCTATGCCTCCTTGGAGAAATGCCCTTTAGCAACATTTCTCAGATGTTTTTCAACTTCTTTCTGCACATTGTCTTCCAGGCTCCCAGTAACCATGCCCTTGGCAGATGGACATAAAGATTCCTTTGCCATGCCTGGAGCTGTATGCCCAAGGATCAGTGGGCTAGAGTATTGACAGCAATGCAGAAAAGTATTCTGAAGGCCAGGCTTTATCATGAGAGTCCCCACAAGCAGGTCCTCAGACTCCACTATAATCTCCCCACCATCCTCACGGTTTGTGCTTCCTTAATGCAGCCCAGATCATAGTTTGGGAACTTTATAATATATAAGGATAGATAATGCCAGATTAACTGGCCATTTGCAGTTAATGTTTGAACTCAACTTCAGAAGCAATACCTAGTAGACTTCTGCCATCAATTTTGGGAGTCATGGGGATTTATAATTTTTCTGCAAGATCAGTGCATGGCTAGAAGATGTGGGACTTGACCCACGAAAGCTTGCAGATGGTTTGATTTTGACAGGTTTGCATGTCTGAGAAGGGCAAGACCTCTTTATGGTTTTATGGTGTACTAAATGAGCAGTACTAGCTAATGATTAAGTCAGCCTTGCTTTTCTCTCCAGCTATCACACTGTGCTTTGGAACTGGTTTTCCATGTTCCTGCCCCTCCTATTTGACCCAGAAAATTAGCTAAACTTCATGGTTGAGCCATCATATTTACACAAAATCTCTGCTTACCTTCCAACAACCACTCTCAAAAGAAAGCAGGTGAGTTGAAAAATTACAGGAGGTGTGAAAAGCCCATGTCAAGAAAATGTTGATGTTTTCAGCACAAGATAATACTGAAGTCAAGATAAAAACCAGTGCAACACAAAAACTCTTAAATAAAAAGTGAATAAAATTTAAAAATAGATTTAAAAAGATCTACAAAATGACTGGGAAGTTTCAGAGAGGGTAGCCGTGTTAAGTCTTTTCAAGAATTTCAGGCAAAAATCAAAGAAAAACAAAACAAAATAAAACAAAAGACACAAACATGTGGCACCTTAAAGACTAACTTTCATATTTCAATGTAACGTTTCGTACACATGTGCACTTCTTCAGACATATAGCAAGTGCACATGTGCATGAAATGTTACATTAAAATATGATAGTTAGTCTTTAAGGCGCCACATGTTTGTGTCTTTTCTTTTGTTTTTCTTTGATTTTTGCCTAAAAGGACTGGGGAAATTTTATAGCTTTACCTGGGGAAAAACTGCCCACAATAAAAACACTTAGCAATACTCTTGGGAGACAGCATTCTTTAAATGTCTATGTTATTATATGGTCATGTTGCCTACAGGCTCATCTGCAGCAACTGAGTTCAGTTGTAAGAGAAATAAAGCAGAACACAGATTTTATCTTGGCAAGATTTTCAACAATACATAAAAGTTATCCACTAACGTAACAATGTTATATGCAGGGTGTATAAAAGGAAAATGCAAAAGCCATGCTAATGATTCATACAAAATTGCTCAAAGTTAAACAGTAAAATTTAGGTTATTTCAGAAGCATGACAGAAATATATATTTTTTTAAAATCTAGTAACCTTTCTAGGTTTTATCCCTGTTTTATCCTTGCTTCATCTTCCATTATACATGTGGTGTTCCATGTATATACAGTATGTTTCACATTACATTGTTATCTTAACGTATAACCTTTATTGGATTATGGAAAAGGGTGAAACCACTTTAAAAGAAATCTCCCTTCCCTTCTCCCCAAATACATTCTTCCTTAATCATCATGATGTACAGTATTTGTACTATTTCATATAGAAAGGAGAAGTGTTCTCATCAGCTTTCTATAAAGCTCTGTTTAGGCACTAAAGAATCCTCCTAGTTTGTCAGCATGCTATGAAGGGAGTGTTTGGCCTTCGTGTTCCACTGTGCATTTGCACCTGCATTTATGTCATGCCTGAAAGGTAGATGGAGACAGACCAAGACTCCAATGTTCAAAGGTTCCTGCTTGACTACAGTCTTCTGTTTGAATTGCCACTCATTCCTGAAAACTTGTGATGTCGAGAACTGGCAAAACCACTCCTGCAATATCTCATTTAACTTTAAAATTTTATAAGGGGCACTATAGGTGAGATGTGACAGCAGGTAATGCACACAGAGAGAAGCAGAATGGAGCTCTACTCAATCTATGGGATCCCTAAAGTACAAGAAGTGAATTTTAGATCAAATCAAGCCTGAACTCTCTCTAGAAGCAAAAATGTCTGAGCTGAGTCTGTAAACTGTATCATGGGAAGTCAAGATGTACTGGAAAAAGACAATGAGAGTGGAAAAAGTGTAAGGCAGCAAGAAAAGAGGAAAATTGAACATGAGATGCATTTCCTCACAGTCTTCGGTTTGCGAAGACCTGAGGAGAGCGGTTACTGATAGGCTCTTTTTGAAGCCATTCATGCATGCGGACACCATAAATCAGAAACTACTTGAGGAACTTAACAACAGTACAAGATATGTTGGCCAAGAGGGTAAAAAAAGAGTGGACTGCTTGTAGATGGAGGGTGAGAAAGCAGTTAGCATAACAGTTTGATGGCTGTGACTCAACTTCAGCAGAAGAAATGTATCCCTAGTTCTAGGACTCTTGCATGCAGTGTCTGTATGGCAAATGCACAGCCTCCAAGCATAAGTGTTCAGACTATAACTATACTAGATACTGTACAGGATCATGTGTGCACACTTGAATCCCCCACCCCTTTTTTTCAGTCCCATATGTATGGGGGTCGGCAAATTTAGTTTAAAAACTGCCTAAGGAGTCCTGTTCTATCCAGGTGAGTCCAATCAAGGGTCCAGGTTATTATATGTTAATATTATTATTTTAATTTATTTTTAAAAGCAATTTTGCACAGCTGGACACTAAATTTAGCACAGTATGTAGCCCAGACTGTCTTGTGTCCCTTCCCTGGTGCATGCATCCTCCTTAACATTTTTAAAACCTCAGGAATCAGACTTGGCAAATGCATAGGAGGGTTGCAGTAACACTGATTACGGCACTGCATTTGCACATTGCTGCCTCTTGCTTAATGAAGACTCCATGGCTTATTCAAACAGAGGAATCAGTAACCTAATAAAGTTGCCTCCCACAAGTGTGATCTCAGGTACAATTGAAATCCCACAATTCTGAGGCATTTCTGACCCACATATGCAAAAAAGAGGAGCAGAATTATGCTACCAGATTTATTCAGAACTGCAAGGAGCAGGGTGAACAATTACAGCTTCCCAAATCAGCGATGAAAAAGCACCCCGCCCAGTGTGTTGTATCGTATTGTAAAGCCAGCTTTTAGAGCAACTTAAATGGGCATTTGATTTCTTAAATCAGAAGTGAAGAGTATTGTTTCTTTTCTGTCATCAAATCCAGGCTTCCAAACATTGATTAGTAATGATTCTCCAAGCTTCTACCTGCTCAATTTCAGTGATTGGCCAATGGAGCTGTAGTTCATCAACAGTTGGTCACCCAACTTTGATAACTATTGTTACACAAGTGGTTTCTATTCCCATACATCTTCATTTCAGTCAACATCTGTATAAACAGCAACAGCAACATTCTTGTCATCTTCATCATCTTTGTAATTACCATTAGCATCATTTTAATATTGATGATCTGAATGATTATTTGCACTATCATCTCCAGCAACATCATTGTTATCCGAATGCTGGTCTGAGTTAGTCTATATTGTTGCCATCCTCACCATTTTCATTGCTGTCTCCTTGTGTCAATCTGTATCAACACAACTGTATCCCCAGCCATGTAATGGCCATAATGTTCTCCTGACGCATTATCATTGTCTTCATCACTTTCAGCGTCATTGTCGTCATCATCGTCGTCATCGTTGCTGTGGTCGTCATCATGATCATCACCATCATCAAGCATATCTAAATAATCACTCATGACACTTCTATCTTCATCATCTACATCACTGTCCCCATCACTGTAATTGTCTGCCCTGTTATCTTCTGTACTGTGCGCATTTGGATAATTATCTGTATCATAACCATGGTTATAATATTTGCCATCTGCATTTTCTTCATGTTCCTGTAGAGCAAAAATAGGGGTTACTTCCACATTCCGATTTTGTGACAAAGAAACCTGAAACATCTAGAGCAGGGGTGTCCAAACTTCAGCCCTCCAGATATTTTGGACCACAACTCCCAGAATTCCAAGCCTGTATTGCCAATTACAAAGGACTGTGGGAGTTGTGGTCCAAAACATCTGGAGGGCCGATGTTTGGACACCACTGATCTAGAGCTTTGTCAGGATCCTTAGACCCTCCATTATTACCTAATCCCATTATGCCCTCAAAGTCTAAAGTGCAGATAAACTTCCACTAACATTGTTGGACTGAAATTATTTCATTTCCAAGGACAGGAGTGGTTTAAAGCAAATATTGAAATTTAGGGGACAGACTAGAACTCTGTTCAGGTGTCATATGAGGAAATACTGTATACCATGCATTTGCGGTAGTGGTGCTGTAGACCTTTCTGCCTCTGTCTCCAGTTTTGTTGCCCTGAATTCACAGTAGGTGATGAATCTAAAACAGGAGAGGTTCCACCAGCTGTGGAAGCTGTCCAGTTGAACTGGAACTCATTTCCCCCCAGGGCTGCAATTCTCATGGACAACTCCCACAGGTAATGGAGATTATCCTGTTCAGACTCATCATCCTCAATTATTTATTTTATTTCATTTATTTATTTACAAGATTTTTTTCGCCGCCCCACTACCAATGTGATCAGGGTGACAGGGGCATGTGGTGAGTCTTCCCTAATATAAAATGTCTGATTAAAGCTAATAGCTCAGTTGTCGAGCACAATATGGAGAGTGTTCTGACATTCAGTCTACCACATCTTCAGGGAAAGCTAGGAACTACTTTTCTCTCAAATCCTGAAAGATGGCTGCCCACTGCTAAATGTTAAGTGGACCAATCAGCTGCTACAATGCTTGCTATGTTAAACATTTGCAGAGGAAAAACTAAACCGATATCAGGAGATACGAGGATTACTCAACTAAATTCATGAAACATACAAAGGGATGGATCCAATCGTAATCACAATTAACATAAACCTATCAATTCAAGGGCGGGAGCTGAATTACAATAAAGCAAAGTGTTTTGCTTATGTACCGCCCCATACCACTTCAAGTAGTCTCTGGGTGGGTTACAGGCTTTTTAAAAATTGCAGTATGCACAGCTACACATTGCCCCCCCCCAGCAAGCTGGGGGCTCATTTTACTGACCTTGGAAGGATGGAAGGCTGAGTCAACCATGAACTGGCTACCTGAGATTGAACCCCAGGTCATGAGCACAGTTTTAGCTGCAGTACAGGCATTTAACCACTGAGCCTCAAGGCTTTTTTGAATTTTTGATTTTTGAAATCAATGATTTCAAAAATGGAATGAAAGAACCATGTAAAATAATAGTGGTTAACTGAGGTTAACTGTCCATTCCTTGCCCCCACAGGTTTACAGCACTACTGCTGTTAGAATTATGTGGGCTTTAGACATACACGGACCAGTAATATTGGCGATATCACTCTAGCACATGCCCAGGAAACAGTGATCAACTAATTCTCCAAAACTAGTTGAAAGGAAGAGTAGTACTAGCTTGATTTGTTGTGATTCCATGGAGAATCCCTAAGGGATTAAATACAGGCGAAAGAAAAACAACAGCTAAACAACAAACAGGTAACCGATAATATGGAGAACAAGAAAACAAAATGGTTCAAAAAATGTGCGTCTTAACCGGCCTTTTCTTAACATTTCCACTGTCCTTAATTGTAATCACTGCTTTATAACATTTTATTGTATTCTTAATGCTTCTTTTATTTTATACTCTCCCTGGGGAATGTTCTAACCCTTAAGGTGGCCTTAAAACAACTGTGAATGAATAAATAATAACTGACATGCTTATTCTAAAAGAAAGAGCACAATGATTCTTCCTTTGAACATCAGAAAGAGGACTTCTTAATATACTATTCCCTACAACTGATTACTTCACTTAACACCTTAAGAATAACCACATGGGTTAGAGTAAGTTGAAATGGTAGGTTTTAACTCACCCCATTGCCTTCAGGTATTTCAGTACCCTGTGGAATTGACAGGTAGGGTTTTGGTTGGGGGGGTGGGGAGTAGTGCCACCCTTTCCAAACCCTAACCTATCAAAAAGCCCTAGCTGGGAGGCAGGGGAGTGGAGAAATGCAGAAAGGAGTGGGAGGGGGGGTTTCCCCTGCTGCACCTATGCTCCTTTTAAATTATTATCACTATCATAATGGTCTCAATGCAAATCTCAACAATGAATTACAATACTTCACTTTAAGAAATCAATATAGGCACTTGCTCAGCATACAAAAAGCAGATACCTACAGTACATTGACTTCTTGTCACAATTTACCACCAAGATATATACCAATTTCATTACTGTGACACAAAAACACAATAGGATTTTGGACAATATACCAGAGGTAAGTAAATCCACCCCTACATGGTCACACAGTGCCAACAAATGTTTGCTTTTGATCAAATGCTTATGTGATTGCCCCCCCTTTTTTTACCTCATCCAATTTAGAAGAACATTTATATTTTCCAGAATAATGATCTGTGCTCATGAGGAATTAGTGGATGTTTCCACCCTGAGTATCTTCATAAGGAGAAAGACAGCATAAAAGAGCAAGAAATTAATAGATAAATAAACAGAAATCACACCTGGACCGAAGTGAGAATGGGGAAACAGAATAATTGCTTTCTTTAAAAGCCAGGAACCTATTAAGGAATGTAATGGCCATAGTGCCAGAACTGCATCTGATTTCGTGAATGAAATGCATGAGATAAAATTTATTTATATATTTATTTTTGAGTATTTTTACCATGCCTTTCTCCTTGGAAAAGAACCCAAGGCAGAGGAAAAAGACAGAAGGGAGGGAGCACAGAACTGGGTGCATCTAAGAATGTATACAGGCTAATGAAAGAATCAAGTGTATTTGTCTCAGAGAGATACACATGCTTAACAATGGGATATTTAAAATTTAATACAGAGCTAACAAAAATCAGCACCCTACGTCAAAACAGAGCCATATTTGCAGAAAGATTGCCATGATTGTAGAAAATAGTGAATGCAGGCTGGTGACAGAATAAGTTTTAGAAGAGGGCAAGACTATAAAAACAGGGGACAGCTAAATGTAGGGCTGCCTTATTGATAAATGTAGAAAATGACAGTCCAAGTAAATAAACCTGAGGAGGTAATACTGAATTTTGATATGGAAGCACTTAATACATAAAAATGAATAAATAAAACTGTACTTCAAGTTATGCCAGGCTCAGAAGAAAGCTGTCTGTGACATAATTGTTGTGTATGTTTTAAAAGGTATTTCACACAGAGTGGTGTAGGGAGTAGAGTGATGAACTAGGATTTATTGGAATGGAAAAGGGAGAAAAGGGTTTGGATCCCTGCTCACTGGGGGAGTGGGACTCGTAAAATACCTCCTTAAATATCTCACTTACCTGGAAAGCCCTAGTAGGGTTGTTATAAGTTGGTTCTGCCTAGACAACACAGAACAACATCGTTTTCAATGGAGAATATAAAGGCACAGAAGTATAACCATTATACATGGAAAACATGAACCATGCTGGATCATACCAAAGTCCTATCTAGTGCAGACCCACAATGCTCACTGACAGGATGTCAGTGGACCTGCACCCTCTCTATTCCTCCAAGACCTGATCTACAGAAGCATACTCTTATACCAGAACTTATAAACGCCCATCTGGGTGAGCAGCCATAGGTGGCCTTAACCTTTTAAAAAATTCTCCTTTGAAAGGTGTTGGTAGCCTTCACTACATATGGTGTCAGCAGTTTCCACAGTTTAACTATATGCACTATGTGAAAATGCACTTCTTTTCATCTGTCTTATACAATGTTTTACTGACAAGAGGGCTAGAACCTATCTTGTGCAAGGATATGAGTTTTCCCTTTAGCAGCAAAGTAATGATCAGTGAAGTAATGATCTGTTATCTGTGTCTCATGGTTGATAATGCCACCCATCGCCAAGAAATACCATACACTGAACTTTGAGTAGTATTCTAAGGAAAAGATAATGCTTAAACCAACTCACATAATTTTCTTCAACTTCCTGTCCGCTTCCCTGTAGAAGAGAACAGTGTGTTACATCTGTACACTTCAAATAGAAATACAGAGCAGAACAAGAAAGCACATCAAGAACATAGTCCGTAGGAACCAACTGATCCAGGCTCCCGGGTACTTATTTGATTTTAGAATCAAATTTCAGAATGTAAACCCTTTCTTCATAACTTTGAAGTTTCACTTCTAAATATCACCCAAAATTATGTCCATATGTCTGTTTCTGCACAATGATAAACGAAATTCACATTCAAGAATGTTGCACTATATGTTTGGTGTCTAGCTTCCTGAAAGTAGCCACACAGTACTTTGGCTTTTAAAACTGATTATTTCAGTCCTTAAAGAGAACAGGGCGAAATATCTAAAAGCGAAAGAAACTCCCAGAAATCTCTCACTTTGAAACAAATTTCTGGAAGACGAAATAATTCCTATATAGTTTCTAGATTCATCTGAACCTGAATATATCTGGAGTTTCAGAGCAGTCTTAGTAACATGGACAGGTTCATTCCAGGTTAGTCTGTTAGTGTGTTGGTTGGTTAATCTTGGCAGGTTTGGAATAAAGCTGAATCATCCTCTATGACAGCCTGACTACACAGGAGAAAATGCAGGAAATAATACAAGTTTGGGGCGAGCTGTTTTGTTTTCCCTTGTTTTCCCCAAATGTTGCAATAGAAAATGGAAATAAAATAATTAATCTTGTGTCCATATTTAGAACAAATACCTTAAAGGACAAGAAAGAACTGCAAAATAAATAGTGAACTTTTGTTGCACATTTTGTGTGGACTGTCAGACTGGAATGTCTGGAATAATGTGCGGCTAATGCACAGACCAGGATGAGTAAAGTATGACTCTCCAGAGGTTGCTGAAATTTTCTCCCTATATTTTCTGAGAAATTCACAGCAAGACTTTAGGTTTCACAGAAAGCTGTTTGAGGAATGGCCATTAAACTCAGTGGAAGTACCCCACTGGTTTCCAGACCATGATGATTATTGATAAATCATGCCTGCATAAATCATACTCAGCTGTTATTAAGATACATGCATGCTCTAGCTCAGTGGTTCTCAGCCTGTGGGTCCCCAGATGTTCCTGGACAACAACTCTCAGAAATCCCTTCCAGCAGAGCGAGTGGTGGAGGCTTCAGGGAGTTGCAGACCAGGAACATCTGGGGACCCACGAGTTGAGAACCACTGCTCTAGCTCCTCTCCTTGTCATTGTTTTCATCATGCAGAAGTGAATTATAAGGAGAGCTTGCACCTTGAGAGACTGTGTGTAGGCTCTCCAAATGAGGCAGAACTTGAGGAAAAATCTGGGGTTCTGGCTCACATGGAGAGCCTACACAGGAAGACCTGCTCTCTCTTCAATGCTTTTGCCAGATGAAAGTAAGGATGGGGGAGGAACAGGTAGCACACTTCCCTTTCTGGTACACAGACATGAATGATGATTGAATAGCTCTGTGAAAGGACATGAGGCCAGCCTATGCCAGATTCCCCCTTAATATGGGCATCTGCTCTAAAGAGAATTGAACATTCTTAAAGTGACCAAGTACAGCATGTTGCTAGGCTCCCATTGAGTGTCACCCTTCCTCCTTACCTCTACATTTAATGGAACAGCTTCAGCCTTCTTTGGAAGAACCTGAAGGCAGAAGAAGACAATAGCCAAGAAGTGCAGCCTCATGGTTTCGAGATCTCTATAACAGGGCATGCGTGTCAGAAGACCCAACAGTGATGTTGTTGAGTTCTGCGTTTCCTATTTATACCCAATGGGGAGTTCCAAATGCTTCCTTATGTTATGCTAAGCCTTCCTTTGCTCATTAAAGCTCATATCTCATCTCTCTGTCCCATCCACTCCAGTTCTTTTTCTGTTTGTTCACTTGTTTATTTTACCCCAACTATCTTTCTTAGCATTTACAGAGCCAAGAATACAATGGGGTATAATCTGTCATTCACTTTTCAGGAAGATCTCTTGTGTGTTCTTATTAATCACATGTGCTTGTTGCTTATAGATTTATCTGAGGTCAGTTGTGACAGGGCAGAATGACCTGAAATACTCAAACCTATGAACTTTTACTGAGTTTTTGAACAATTTCAAAAGAATATGAATAGTAGCAAAGTTTTACCCATAAAGATAAAGACAGCAAGTGGGTTTTAGCCCATGGGAGGGTGTTCCATTTACATTCTTGTGGGCATCCCAGTGAGTCAATGTCAAGAACAGATAATGAGTCCTGACTGTATCCCAATCCCTTGCCTGATTCAGAGCACACAGATAAAATTGAATTTAAGAGGTGGGCAATGGCAAACAGTGGGGGAAATGCACATAAAACAGGCTTTTTCTCCAGAGGGAGATATAAAGGCAGTAGAAGCAACAAGCTGGGTGGTGAAGGTGGTGGTGAGGAATCTTGGGGGAGAGGGGCAGTGGAGGAGAGAGAGAGATGTAGTGGAGAGCTGGATGGATATGGCAGAATGGCAGGGAGCCAAGTCCATAGTCTCTGTTTTGGCACCTCAATTTCTAGCAGTGTTTAGTTCCCATCTCCATGTCAGGGCTGTGTAGTCTGTTGTGTGTCAATAGCTATTTGAGATTGGAGGAGATTGTAAACAATTACAGGCCTGCCACCAAGGGCTTAGGACAGAGAGTGAAGAATTCTTGTCAAGAATCGGTTGAAGACTGTTTATGATGCAACTGAGTGATCTTGGTTGTGACTTGAGTCATTCTTCGACTATATTGTTTGGCTATTATAGTCTGAGAAATACCTTTTGTAGATCCTGGAGAATAGTACAAATTGATTTTCTTCTTGATGCTTTAGTTGCCTAAAGCATGTTGTTTGTTGTGTTGTTACAGTCATGACCAACTCTTCATGGAGTTTTCTTGGCAGGAATACTGAAGTGGTTTGCCAGTTCCTACTCCAGGGGCCTACAGTGCCTCATATTCCCTGGTGGTCTCCCATCCAAGTAATAACCAGGGCCGTCCCTGCTTAGCTTCCGAAATCAGGCAAGATCGGATGTGCTTAAACTGACTAGTCATAGGTCTGGTGACACTAAAGCATATTCACATTTTATTCCAAATTCACATTTATTTGAAAATTTGCTTACAAAGTAGATATTTGGTGACACTGTCACACTTGTTTAATTGACAAAAAATTGTCCAGGTATATCTATTGCCACTGGGTAGTTTTTGCTATTGAATATTTCTTCTCATTCACCCATTTTTATGTTTATCTTACTAAGTATAAATCAATTTAAAAGGAGGACGGAAATTATAACCGTAGCAATAAAAAATAAATATTACAGCCTTTAAAACAAATAGAGCCTATTCATTGGCAGAAATGTAAAGAATCTTTTCCGTGAGAATTCACCTCAGACTAATAAAAACACTCTTAATCCATCCCAGAATCACAATGTATTCTGTTTTATTTCTTTCCTCATCTCCCTCTCTTTTATTCCTCCCCCATTCTTCAACCCTTTAACTGCCTGGGACCAAACTGCCCTTTTTGACGGCCATTGCTTCCTGTAGCTGGTAGCAGGTTATGACTTGGCTTCCCTACTCCAGGTAACTGTATCTCTCTATCATTCCCTTCTGTGGCTATTCACCTGGCTGAAAAATATGGCTGGGTCTCCCCTCTCCACTCCTTTGTTTAGTCAAGATCTATACTTTCCTCTAGACTCATTATGCTATTGCTAATACCTTCTGGTAGCATCTTTCCTTAGCTACCTGCCTGCCTAGTTTTCTATCTCCCCAAGTGCATTTAGGTGTTCCTCAGTTTGAGGCAATCTGGCAGACAGATAAACACATATTCAAATAACACTTTATTACATTGAACAAATTCAGATTTGGATTAACAGTATCCAAGAGTATTGAAGGAACAGTCTGTAGAATTCTTGGAACCATTGTCCATTATTTTCTTGAAATCATAGGAAATGGGTGAGATAGCAGATGATTGGAGGAGGACTAATGTTCCTATCTTCAAAAAAGGTCAAAAAGAGGAACCAGGGAACTACAGCCTATCATCAATCCCAGAGAAAATTCTGGAACAGATTATAAAGCAGTCTCCATGTCTGTACCTAGAAAACAAAGCAGTAATAACTTGGAGCCGACATGGATTTGTAAAGAACAACTCCTGCCAGACTAATTTGATCCCTTTTTGTGATCCATAACCTCCCTGATAGACAGAATTGAATGTTGTATACATAGCATATCTTGACTTCAGCACAGCTTTTCACAAAGTGCCCCATGCGATTCTGATTATCAAGTTAACTAGGTGTAGGCAGCTAGTGTAGAACTAGGCAGCAAGTGTAGAACAACTGTCAGGGGGATATACAGTTGGCTACAGAATCATATTCACAGAATGATTATTAACGACTCCTTCTCAAACTGGGGGAGTGGGGAGGGAACAAGTGTTAAATCCCAAGACCAGTACTCTTCAACATTTTTACTAATGACCTGGATCGGGGGTGCAAATCAAATCTGCAGATAACACAAAAATTGGGTGGAATAGCAAATACCCTGGAAGACAGAAACAACATTCAAGAGGAAATGGATAGACTTGAGCACTGGGCTGAAAACAACAGAATGAAATTAAACAGGGATAAATGCAAAGTACTGCATTTAGGAAAAATAAACCAAACACACAGTTACAATATGGGGCATACCTAGCTCAGTAATACTATGAATGGAAAGGTTCTTGGAATTGTCGCAGATCACATGTTGAACACAAGCCTACAGTGTGAGGTGAGTCCAAAAAAGGCAAATGCTATTTTAGGCTGCATTAAAGAGAAGGATAGTCTCCAAATCCTGTAACATATTAGTTCCCCACTATTTGGCCCTGGTTAGGCCTAATCTTGAGAACTGTGTCCAGCTCTGGACACTGCACTTCAAGAAGGATGCTGACAAACTGGAACAAATGCAGAGGAAACCAAGCTGTATGATAGAAGACTGAAACAGCTGGACATGCATAGTCTGGAGAAAATAAGACTTGGCAAATATATGCTAGCATTTTTCCATGTTTGAAAGGCTGTCATACAGAGGAGAGGCAGGATCTGTTCTTGATCATTTCCGAGTGCAGGACATGTAACATTGGGCTCTTGTTTCAGGAAACCAGATTTTGGTTGAACATCAGGAAAAATTTCCTATTAGAGCTCTATGACAGTGGAACAGTCGAGAGTAGGGTGAATGCTCTAACACTGGGGACTAGACATGGGCACGACTTGGCGAAATTCTCGTTTCCGTTTCCGTTACGCAACGGAAACGGTAACGACAATTACTCCCCCAGAACTCGAACTCGAACCGACAAAAGAAAAATTGGGTCTGATTTGTCGTTGTCATTCCTGGCATCGCAGCGATCGCGCGATGCCAAGCGGCACAGAAAAATAGTTTTAGAAATAACCCCCCCCCCGATCGGCCAAAAAAGCAGGCAAAAATATGCCTGCCTGAGGGCACCTACCAGAGGGGTGGTTTCTGGGGGGGTCCCCACTCCAGCCTTCCCCCCTCCTGTCCTTGGCTGCTGGTACCGGGCTGGGAGGGGGCATCCTCGGCGTCTCCATTTGCCATGCGGTGCGAGGGGATCCAAAATGGCGACCGCAATATTTTTTTTGAAATCGTGGTCCAAAAACCCACCAAAGCACCACAGAAATGCGAAAATTAGCTATTTTAAATGCTTGAATTTTTACAGTAGCAGCAGTGGGTTTTTCTTGCAACAAAACGTCTCCATTGATTTTATTTTTTTTTATTTTTTTTATTTTTTTTACACCTGCGCACGCGCAATGATGGGCTGGTCATGGGATGGGACCATGCAAATTTTTGGAGCCATTCCACCAATCGCATGGCCAGGTTTTGCTGAGACTTCTGGATGTGCCAGAGAGGGCATAAAAAGCCCACCAACCCTAATCCTAATCCTAACCCTAACCCTAACCCATACGCCAGTACACTGTGTTCTTAGTGGGCCAGAGGCACCCAGAGGTACAGCCCACTAACCCACCCTAACCTTAACCGTTACCCTAAGCCTAGCCCTTACCCCCTAACCCCATGCTCTGGGAAGTCAAGTTGCGCTAAATCGCGGCGGTAACGACAAATGACAAATGACATGACAAAACGACAAATTTTTGAAAAATTTCGTGAAAAACGGAAACGACCCAAAACGGACCCGTCCCGAAAAACGACAACTCGAAAAAAAATTTTTTTTCTGGTCGTGCCCATCTCTACTGGGGCCATTCAAAAGGAATTTAGACAACCACTTGGCAAGTATCCATTGATTATACCTGACTTGAGCAGGGGACTGGACGCAATGGCCCTGGATGAACAGGGGCTCAAAGGTGCAACATGCCAGAAAAAGGAGCAAGAAGGCGGCTCAGATGCAGGCCTGGCACCCATATTTGGGTAGATGACTCTGCTAGGAAAACAGGATACCAGGAAAATCTTTGCTGCATTGATGAAGCTTCATTGGGCCTGAACAAATGGGCTAGTGTGGAAATAGATGCACAATGTGTTGGGCATTGTCAGACAGTTACCCCATTAAAGTCAGGTTTCTTTATACAAATACTATATATGTTGCCTAGAGTTACAGTATATCAGTTTCAGCCCCTGAAAACAATGGAGAACTGCCTGTGCAGGTGCTGCCCCCAAATTGTTATTTACCAATGCAGGGACGTTCTCTGGTTAGGAACTGGGGGAGAAGGAACCAGGACCAATAGTGTTTTGTAGCTGGCTGTAAAGCTCAGTGAATTGAGTACCTAGCTGAGAAGCCAGAATTTGGAGTTTGATTTTCCACTGTGCCTCCCAGGAGAAAAGGCAACCAGTGTAACTGAGAGCAAACTACATAGTGCTGAAATGTCAGAATCAACTTCATGACACTAAATTTTTGTCTATGTGTAAATATTTCCAGTGTGCAATATTAGAATTGGGCAGTAGAGGGAACGAGAGAGCATTTCTCTGTATTTTTCTGATAATGGAATGAACTAACAACAGGTAACAGGACAATTGGCAGTGCAACAAATTACTTGCAGAATTTGACAATGAGAATGGCAATCTGTCTGCCAATATCCAATAAAGCAACTGTACAATCTTAGGAACAACAAAGATTGGATGTTATATAGAATTAGGCCGTAATACTCAGTTTTGTGAAATAACATCAAAACCATTTTATTTTTGCACATAAAGAATGAAAGAAGCTAAATCCCTCTAAGACGATTTGCACTATCAAATTTAATCAGATGGTAGTCCAAAATAGAGTGCATTTGAATTCTTGAGTGGAAAATTCTTCAGTTATTAAATTCAGGTTTCCAAGCATTGGTCGGTGCTGATTCTCTATCTTCCTGCTGAATTTCATGCTAGAGATAAGAAGGTAGACATGTGTCAGGTGATATATATATATATTTAAATATATATAAATGCAAGCACAGCACACGCACACACACACACACACACACACACACACACACACACACACACACACACACACACACACACACACAATTTTTTTCCTACCAGTTTAAATGCAATTACCTCCTATACTGAATTCTGGGAAATAAAATTTGGTATGGATACAGTACTATAGAGGCAGCTCCATGTAGTGATCTGGCATGTAGCAACACAACTCCTCCCTCCATTGGCAATATTTTGTTGTTTATCTCAGCCAAAGTAGGTGCAATGAATGAAAGGAACTTGCAACACTTATGTCAGTCCTGCTGATTCAATAGATCTACTCCAATTGGGATTAAAAACTGGACTTGATTCTGTGCCGGCTGTGCCAGCCAAGATCCAAACAAGGGCACCAGGTAGTTGCCTTCATGCACCGCCTTTGGGCATGTAGTAGCGTAGTGTTGCAAGCAAGAGGCAGGGCTAAATGGGCCAAAGATCAAATGGGGCAGTTCTTAGATTTTTTTTCTTTTGTAATGAATGGTTAAAATCACTGGGCAGGTTGCTGTGTGCTTCACACCAGTGCAAATGTAAATACAATCTACAAAGATTATTTTACAGTAAAAGCTTTTTACAGCAGTTTACATATGTGAGCAATTTGGAACTGAAATTGATTCTTAAGCATAATTCCCTGCCTATAAACACCAATTTCTTAAATTATTATTAAACAGCCCATCAACACTGAAAAGCAGAGTAACTTGAATAACAGCAGACATTACTTACATTACTTAGTGAGACATAATCTCACTAAGATGAGGCATACAAAAGGTGTGTGTGTGTGGGGGGGGGAAATGAAAGGACTGATGGTAGCATTATGAATGTCACATCAACAATACCCATGAATTAAACCCCAAACTCCCCTTACCCATGCAAGGTCAATTCTGAAAAAGGAGATGAAGCAAGTAAAGGAAACGAAACCCAGTTTTCAAAAACTAAGCTCTGGTCTACACACTAGCAGCATTCTTTGGAGTGAGAAATTGGCCCATTGGTTGCCTCTTCTCTGTGGACTTCTTTATTTCCTTGTAGATGAGAAAAAAGGATTGCTTGGAAAACAGTTTTACTCCTCCTGTTCTTATCCGACTGCATAATGACCAACATAAATATTTTTCCCAAAACGAGATACACCCCAAAAGGCTGAAGCTCACCTCAGTGACTCCTCCCTTCTCTCATCTTCATCTCACTCATCATCATGATCATGATCATGATCATAATAATCATCATCATCATCATCAATTCGATCATTGCCACCATCATCATCATTATCTGCATCATCCTTGTCATCGTTGACATCGTTGTCATCATGGTCATTGTCATTATTGTTATCATCACCATCATGAACACTATTGTGTGAACTGTTGTCTACATCTTCTTTACTGTTCTGTAGAAAGAAAAGGGAGTTGGTGTTAACTTGTACATGCTGCATGACCAGCCCTATTTAGTAATCAAATAAATATTAATTTGCAAATGTGAGCAGTGAGAGAGTTCTGCCCCTGCCCACTCCCTGACACTGTCCCCACATCGAAACAGAGTGAAGTGAGATGAAAGCTGTTGCGAGATGTGGAGTATCTCCCCATGATGGAGAACACTGAAAACATCTCAGTTATAGGAAGAGGCTATACATGCAGCAGACTGGAATCCTCTTTAAACTGTCCTTCATGTATGGCTAGAATTATTTCCGTGCTCAAACTTTCTAGTTCAACCTTTTTGGAATGCCTGAAGAAGCATTTTCCCTGAAGAAACAAACTTAAGAGCAGCCCAAAACAGAAGACCATGTCTGCAATTTTTGGTGGGCTACCTTCCTCCATATGTTCTCATGCTATGTATTTCACTGTTTTGAAGACGATTCCTTTTGTCCCTATGACTTTACTTCACTTGTCCATAGACTGGCAAAAAGCATGCTTATTTGGTAAACAAATACTGCATGTTATATGTATATATCTCTTTCTTAGATATTAGAAATTTTTGCAGCACTGTGTTTAAACGAAAACCCTTGTCAATACACATTTAAAACATTGTTAAAATACAGAAGAGCCGCCTTTCTGGTCAACATTGATAAATCAATGTGCTTGTTTTTCCCATTAGATTTTAATTCTGACTTTCAATCTGATTGTTGTTCAGATTCTGGTGGAGAACAGAATTTTCTTTTAAAAAATTGGGAACATTTACTGATAATTTCCAAACCACCGAAAATGACAAAATGATCAGTATGCTGATATTATTTGTCCCTTCTCCAGCCACACAAGTATGTCAAACTCACTGGCATAGATGGAACATAGGAAAATGTTCACATATGTCCCCAAAGCTGGAAACGTACTTGTAACTCTACAAAAAGTTTTTAATGGGGCATGAGCTAGTTCCAGGACCTTCCACTCAGAAACTTAGGTGCATTCAGGCATATAAAAAAAGTTAGCAAAACTACTCCTTATTCTATTTCTTGGTTTTTCTCGTTCTTCCTAGATGGGGAAGGAGGAACTACTTTGCTTCCAAAGGGGACATTGACAGGACAACAAAGAAGGACATGAGTCGTTCCTTGAAACTGTGAGTTCCATTCTCATAAAAGAAACCACTTCAAGGAAATGTCCCTCTTTCATTGCAAAACCATTTTGGCATTAATTAATGTGGATAACTGTTTTAAACAAGAAATTCAGGAATAATGCCATTGACATCTAAAATTATCATTATCCTAACCTCTGTTGGAGATGCTCTATTGGTCTCCAATGCGAGGAGGCAGAAGAGGACGACACAAGCCAGGGATTGCAGCCTCATTGTCTCCAGGTGTTGAATCTTCACAGCAGCTTCTGGGTGGTCAGAATTGTGATACTGGGCCATCCAGTGGAGAGGCTCATTTTTATACCCAGTGAAGAGTCATAAAGGCCAGGGAACTGACCAAACTGGTCTTTCTTGCCAACCCTTTTCATTTTTTAGCTATTATCTGCATCTAGCCTCCTTCTGAAGCCCCATTTCTCACATAGTTTTTCCCCATTGCTTTCCTTATCTTTCCCAGTCATAGAGCCTTAAGCAATGTCACTTCAAGGAACTCCTGCACAAACAGCGATCCACAAGTCGATCTTCCTTACTCTCTCTAAGATCTCCAGCTACAGCTGTACTACAAGTCAAGAGGTAATCACATGGGCCCTACATGTGAAAAATGTCTAGTGAAGTAAAATGCTGGCTGGGTAGGTGGGTTAAACTAAATACTTTCCATTAAAATAAGCAGCTATTCTGACATCTATGGTAACTCCTCTTCCTCCTCCTCCTCCTCCTCCTTACAAAATAATAATAATAATAATCACAGCAGTGGTTTCTGAGCTCCTGATATTACAGTACATGGAAAGTAAGAAGAAACACATCTTGATTGAAAGTTCATCATGAAACCCACCCTGACCTTCTGTCTACCCATAACACACAAAATGTGCCCCAAATGAACCATGGTATTTTCCTCTTTGGGGCCTCCCAGAGTCCAATGTTTCAGGGAGAAGGACCTGAATTCCTTTGAAGGTGCCACACAGCTAATGCTCTTACACAGTGTATCACCAAAGCCAGATGAAGCATTCATGAACCATATATCTGAAGAAAACTGTGGACTGCTTGGACAGTTCCTTGATCAAAAGAAAGATGGCTATCCCTCTGTCCCACTTCACCTTTTCCTGTTTCTTGGGGGAAACAGGGTGAGAACACTGACCACTGATTAGGCCTAGGAGACAGAGGCCACACCAACAGGATGCTCTGTTAAACTCCCTGTACAATAAACAAAAAGTCTGTCTGAAAGCAGAATGTATGTGATTCTGCAAGGAACCAGGCAACAACCGCGAAACAGCTATGGCGGCTGTAATTTTGGTAAGCCTTTGTTTCCCTAGAACAGCCGTACATTGCTAAAATATTGTCCTGTTTTTCTTATAGTTTCCTCCTCATTATCTTCAAAACAAGGAGTTGGGTTCTAACAGAAAGCATCTTGAACATGTTTTTGAAAGGTTTGCAAAACATGTCATGGCTCATTGACAAAGTTGAATTGCATAATTAGTTTTGTGTGCTGCCAAAATGATAAGCTAAAAAGTGGCTCAAAAAAAAAAGACTTTCTAAAAGCCTTGTGAATGAATGGCACAAGATATGCTTATAACATAAGAATGTTCTGAATATCCTCATAAACATATACTCATCCGCATGTATTACTTTTGTCAAGAAAGACAAAGACTTGGATCTAAGAGAAGTTAATAAGATATTAATATACTATAAATTTTTCAGTGTATTTTCAGTATTTTTTTCACATACTGTGTGACAGATATATTTACAGTATTTACAACCCTGTCAAAGGGTTATCTGTAAAGATAAGTGAGTTATTGTTTCCTTCTATGTCTGAAGCAGCATTAGAGAATCCATTTGAAGTGAATAACTTCAATTTCCATTCCAACTATTACCCTGTAACTGTTATGTTATGCAAAGAAGTCCGAGGCACCAGTCGTCTGAGTAAATGTGCAATACTCGAATCCCCCAATCAGTACGTCTAGCATTGACCAGAGGAGTTTGTCTGTTCTAGTTAAAAAAAAAACAGCTAAAGGAGCAAGCAGGCCCTCCAACAGCCCAAACCATTTCACATTGTGAGATCTATTTTGTTTGGGAAGAGGTATAAATAATGTTTTAAATGTCAAGAATGCTAGAGGCACTTCACACTTCCACCAGAAAGGCCACAGCTAACTCGATCCCTACTTAATGTTTAACTTGTGTTGGCCTGAGAAGGTTCTTGAGGGCCTTCTCCATCTATTGCAACCACAAGCAACTAGCAATAAACTATATGAAAACCAAAGTACTTATAATCAGTAGAAGAATCAAACATAAATGGCTTATAAACAACCACCCCATAGAGCAGGTTTCATGCTTTAAATACCTGGGCATAATTTTTAGTTCTACAGGCTCCTGGGTCTCCCATCTAAAACATACATCATTGAATGCCCAGAAAAGTGCTGCAGCACTAACTAGATTCTTCTATTCTAAAGGAGGGCGACAAGCATCCCCAGCAATTCAGGTTTCAAAGGTAAAGTTATTTCCCAAATGTTGTATGGTTCCCAAATTTTCGCATGTTCAAATGTTCACTCTTTGGAGGTAGTACAGATAAAATTTTTGAGATCATTCCTGGCTGTACCCCCTTGTATGTCCAATGTAGCTCTTCACTTGGAGGCTGGTTTAATATCTATAAAAGCATGGGTCAAAGTCCTTATGATCAATTATTGGTTAAAACTGATATTCTCCACAGAAGGGTTGGCCCCACTGTTACTAATTGACTCTTTCCAGTCAGAATGGAAACAGCTTATAGTAAAAGAAATACAGCAAATTGGCTTCTCCAACAGTATCCTAAAAGAAATGGGCTACATTAATGCCAAAGCTGCAGTTAAACATAGGATCTGGAATATAGAACTCCAAGAACATGTGAGCCTTTTGGGTAATCACAGTGCAGTTACTTATAATGAATTTACTATACCCCAATACCTGACTGGTTCAATGCCCCCAAAGATTATAGGAGCTTTCACTTTAGCCAGATTGAATGTACTCCCTTCCGAGCTTTTGGACGGGAAATTCCAGAATATTCCGTTCCTAAATTGCTTGTGCCCATGTGAAATGAATCAGGTAGAAATGGTCACTCATGTCCTTCTCTACTGTTCTTTTTATTGTGACCTACGTAAGGAACTTATTCAACCTGTTAGTAATAAATTTCCTGGGAGACCTGCCAAATTCTATGTGAAGTTACTTCTCTCTGACAGGTCCCAGCAGATTTCAAATTGTGTCACCATATTTTGTACTGCTGCAGTGGTTGTACGTAGGCTTATGACTGCCAGTAATTCTAGCTCCTGATGATCATATAGTGTGATCTCTACTTAGGGGTTTGATGTTGACTTGACCCTCAATATATTATTTTATCTATATTTCTGATATTGACTATTTATATAACAGTTCTGTTTGTATTTTGTGGCTTGTATCAAAAGTTTTACAATGTTTTTAAAATGTTTTATTCTGACAAATCGTTTTATTTTGGCAAATTGCTTTATTCTGGCAAACTGATATTTTGTTATTTCTTGATTTGGTTAACAACCGTAAATAAAGATTCATTCATTCATACTTAATGGGTATTGGGAAGGGTTGCATAGTTGGGACTTTATTGAACCCCAGGCCGTTGTCCACCTAACAAGCCTTTTCAGGCCACTGTCCATCTAATAAGACTGTTCAGGCCACTGTCCATCTAATGAGCCTATTCAGACCAGGGTGAAGTGAAATCTAGGTGTACTATAAATTGGAGGCCTCACCACTAAATTTCTTTAGACTGACAAAGCTGCTTGGATGAGTAGCAACCATCCTCCTGTGGCTATAAAGAATGGTAGGTGTCACATACACCCCCAGAAGAGAACGAGCAAGTGTAGGATAGCAGCCTTTTAAACCAATATAAAAGATGATGCCTCAGCAGCAGCAACAAATAAAACACAAGCTGTGCGGTCCATGTGTGAAGTCAAAAATCCAAAGTAATATTATTATGAGACCTTTAAAATATCATTTTGGGGAAACTTTAATATTTTTGTTCTTTCTCTCCTTTCCATAGCACTCTACCCTACCCTGAGTTCTGGAACATCAAGCCAGAGGGCTCAACAAACATACCTTAGTTCTCAATTCAGTTACCTGTTCACGGCATATCCTTTCAGTATCACTGTAACAAAAGAGGAATGGAATAAAATCACAATTATTTAGCTCCACCTGCTGTTGATTTTTGGCTCCTTCCACTGGTACTCTTTTCTTACCATTGTTGAGAGCAATGGCTACTCTGGGTCTCCTCTTTCCCTGGCTGCTCTCTTTGAGATTTTAAAGCCCCGTGTAGGAAGAAATCTAAAAAGGTTAGGGAAGCATCCATGAATAGAGCAGGTCCTTTTTGCACCTACTTATCTATTGTGTGCACAGTCACAGATCCAGCATATTGATTTTAACTTCCCACCTCCTGCACAAAGGTTACACACAAGGAGAACACAAGATATAAGTCTTTTAGTTCCAATGTTTTTGTAGATCTTTGTGTCTCTGGATTCGAATATAGTTATCTGGCTGGTATTTAGCCTCTATTTAGCAATGTCATAGAAAGTGAGGTCCATCAATCCATTATTCATTAGGTCAAAGAGGAAGAGAAGCACCATGGCAAAGCTTGTGTTGTTCCTGGAAAAATTTCTTGCTCAGATGAGCTTTCTTGGATTACAGAGATGGCTATAATGTTGCTTTTGTCTACTCTTTTATTTATTTATTTTCTAAATATTTATAGAGAGTTTTGGAATTTGCAATATATTGATGGAAATCACCTGGGGGAACTAACTGAAGTTGTATTGTTTATACAATATATATTCCCTAAATCACTTTGAAATGGGAGAAATTTACATACAAATTTCACAGTATTTGAATGAATGGATTAGGGAGGTGTAATGAATACTGTAAAGCAAAGCCAAGCCAAGTGTTCTGCTTATATACCACCCCATAGTGCGTCAAGCACTCTCTGGGCAGTCTACAATTTAATTATGCAGGCTACACATTGCCCTCCCCCCCCACACACAAGCTAGGTACTCATTTTACAAACCTCAGAAGGATGGAAGGCTGAGTGAACCTTGAGCCTGCTGCCTGGGATTGACCCCCAGGTCATGAGCACAGTTTTAGCTACGGTACAGGCATTTAACCACTGCGCCACGAGGCTCTTTATCAGTTATAGAAGGGTATGCTAAGAAAGATGGTTAAAGGATTGAAGCAACACACAAAGTCATTTTGAGCCATTCAGTGCAGCCATGCCAAATTGGAGTTAGTTTTTTTGAGGCATCTTTTAAAGCATTCGGGCCTTGAAAAAGAACCTGACTTCTGATCTTTGGAACATCCTTTAATTTCTGTGGCAACTTTCTGCTCTATGTTCTTGATTATCAGTGATGATTTGATTAGACATCTTTTTAGTTAATCATTTCTTCCTAACAAAATCCATCCAACCAAAGCTAGGCAAAGCAAACCAGAGGAACCTTTTGCATGGGAGGTCCATTTTCTATGTGCGGAGTATTGTTGTGATGATTAACATGCAAATATGTGGCTTCTGCCCTATCCTCCATGTGGTCCAGAGATCAAGAACAATTGGGCCACATATTTCTCTGGTTGTATGCTTCAGTTCTTAGTGACAGTAGTTACAAATGTGGTGTCATGTGCTTGTACATTGGCTACTCTCTAATACTCCAAGGTTGGGAGTTCAGGCTTTTAATGCTGCCCGTCAAAAGACATTGGCACAGCTATTTGATGTTTCCCTTATCCCTGAAATGTTTCTGCAGCAAGAAAAGTATTGAATATATGCTAGAAAAGAAGCCATTTCAAGTGGAAGACAGCATAGTCTGCTGTGGACTATGGCTCGAATCTCGTAATATGAACCGGCTCGCATTTTAATGTCATCAGGAGAGCCTTTCTCTCCATCCTGCCACCCTCACAGGTATGTCTCGTGGGAACACATGAAAGGGCCTTCCCAACTGTGGCACCCAGACTCTGGAAGTCCCTTCCACTAGAGGCCAGGATTGCCCCATCTCTGATGTCTTTCCTAGAACAAGCAAAGACCTTTCTCTTCAGGCAAGGTTTCCCTGAATGATGGACTACCTATTATGTGTCTTTCATATGAATCTATAGGATCACATAGACTTCGTGTTTATAACCACTTATAACCTTGTGTGATTACATTGACACTATGTTTTCAATGTTAGTTTCCATCACTCATAACTTTACATAACTTCCAATCTATTTTTCCTTGAAGCAGATGGTATTTCTTATTGCACATTATTGTTCACAAATACTGCAATTTTCTCCTCTTTATGACATTGAAGATTTCTAGCTTTTTCTTCATGCTCTGTAATACAGACACATTAGTGACTCTGGCTGTCCAAGGTATCTTCAGAATTCTTCTGTACGTTCACATTTCGAATGCGTCCAGCTTCCTGCATAATGTGTCTGTAAGGGTCCAAAATATTGTAAAATACCAATGAAAGCACTGGGATTTTACAATATTATTTGTAAACCACTCAGTGGTAACTAAGGGCGTTTATACACGACCCCTAAGCTCCGCTGCAAATGGCTCCCAGCTCCGGAGCTTAAAAATGTTTCCCCACCAGCTCCGGAGCTAACAGAAAATTAAGTGCGACCACGCCCACTTTAGCGTGTCCCAGCACACTTTTCTTGTACCTGCTCTGGGACAGTGAAAAATTTTGATGCGGAGAGTGCCGGGCTCTCCTCGCTTCTTTTTGTTGCTTTTTTTTTTGCCTCTCGCCCCTTTAAGAGGAACCAGGAAGTAACTGGCGCTCGGAGCAACTTCCACCAGCACCGGAGGTAAGGCTTTATTCTTTTGTCCCTTTTTAAGGCTTTTTTCCCTCCCTCCCCTCATGCAGACAGGATCAAGGAAGTGCGGAGTGGTGGGGAGGAAGGAAGAGCGAAAAACCCTCAAGATCTCTGGTCCGAATTTAAGGGACCAGCAGATCTTAGGGGTCATGTAAAAAGGCCCTAACTGAAATTGCATTGGTCATAAAATCTGCATTCCCCAAATCACTTTGAAGTGGAAGAATACTGTATTTTAATGAATAGGTTAGGTAGGTGCAATGTATACAGTTTTAGAGGGCTATGCTAAGAAAGATGATTTAATGATTTCCAGCAACATATAAAGTTAGTTTGAACTATTCAATTCAGCCATGTCAGGTTGGAGGTCTCTCTCTTTTTTTTTTGCAGCATATTAGAAAGCTTTCAGGCCTAGAAAAATGACCTAACTTTTGATCTTTGGAATGTCCTTTAATTTCTGTGGCAATGCTCTGTGACAGGTTCTTGATTATCAGTGATGGCTTGATAAGATGTCTTTTTATTTTAGTTAATCATTTCTTACCATATGTCTGAATTAAAAATCAATTGCAGACTCTGTGGGGGTGGGGTGGGGACCTTTTTTTTGCAAATTATTGTTTCTCAAATTCATAACAAAATATTATAGATAATGACCTCAGTATGTTCTCTTAAAACTGATTAACGTTGGGCAAAATCTTTCTGAGGAGCAGAAAGAGATATCAGCCTCGATACGGTGGATAGTCTGGAAAGACATACTGAGTAGAATAATACTAGAGCACTAGAGTATTAGAATAGACCCACTCAACGAATGGGACTTCATAAGTGTTAATTTATTTTTCTGCAAGTGGACCTATTCTAAGAGATGAAATTAATACTACATTTAAAAATATCAGAGTCCTGAGCAGGGGCTTCCTTCCTTGTTTGTGGGGAATAAACTATATTTTTGCACAACATATTTAATGTTTGATATATGATTTGATATTTGAGATATGATTGGCTGCATGACTGGATATTTGAAAAGAAGGTTATCCCTTGACAATAAAGATTGGAAGAACAGAGTGGGAACATTGCTTTAATGGAGAAATTAACATATTTGAGTGGTGTATGCTAGTTTGAACTAAAATAAGTAAGAGGGACTGGGGTTCAGTGAAAATAGTCAGATATTGAAAAGGCATTACATATCTACAACTAAGACTGAAAATCACTATGCATGAGACTTTTGGATTCTTTCCACTACTGCTCCCAGAATTCACCAGTAATTCCCCCAACCAGAATTCTGAGAGCCATAGCGCAAAACAAAAACATGTCTTTAGAGGAGTTTTGGAACAAACATCTATTCCTTGGCAAATTTCTCTTGGGAGTAATGGCCATTTGTCTGAAAAAGAAATAGGTGGGATGGATTAGGGAACTGGTAGTTTTTTTCTTCTATTAAACAGACCCTGGAATGGCTGTAAAACAAAAAAGAGTTAGCAATACCCTCATCCCTTGCACCTCCCATGGAGTTTTGTTACTCCCATGCATTTCCTTCTTTTTCGGATTAATGACTCATCACTCTGAAGAGTTACTTCCGAAAGCACTGGTATGTATTCTGCACTCCTCTGAATACTTGGATTTTATTTTAATTTAATTTAATTGCTACAGCTAGGAGAGTTCCTGGTGAATTCTGGAAGTAGTAAAAAAATTAAATAAATTCAGAAGTCTCATGCCTACAAACCACAGACTACTGCTTTGCACAGATGCATATTTGGCATGGGGCATTATTAATTCCAAGTTTACCTGTTGGGAACTGCCCTTATAAGAAGGTGGAATAGTTATATAGATGAGCAAGAAGTAAGACCTATTAGCAGTCCTGTCTACTGGAGCCAAGTGCATACAGCTGCCCAAGAGCATCATGAAATTGATGCCAAGTATCACAGTAGATGAGCATGACTGAAACACAGCTTGTATAAACCAGGAAGACAACTAAAGCTGCATAAAACTTTCAAAGACTTGTAGAACACATTACAGTATTAGTATTACCTACTGAAAGACAGGTGAGATAAGGGTCTTATTGAGATGAAGTGCAGTCCATCAGGGGACAGGAGTCCAGAGGTTGTCACAAAGCCTTTCCAAAAGACCATTTCCAATTCTGAGAGGGGGAAAAAAACCAAACCCTGAAGATGGAGGCAGGCCAACAACTAGAGCCTGTGTCACCTGGGGCAAATATTACCCTATAGCTGTTATTTAATGCAAGGAACTCCTAGGCACCAGTCCTTGATGTAAATGTGCAATATTGTGAATTCTCTAGCCAGTACGCCTAGCATTGGCCAGAGGATTCTGTGTGTTTTACTCTAAAAAAATGAATTATCAGGCCCTCCAAGAGCACAGATGTTGGCTAAGCCATTTCATATTATGAGGTCTATTCACAGTTTGGGAAGAGATATAAACATTTTTAATGAAAGGAATGACATGGGTTTGGGTCCCCCCCTTTGTTTTTAATTCATTAAAGGCATGACACTCTGCACCCTTGTTTGAGGTATCTCAAGGTTGAAAATGGTAGACAATCAACATTTTCAACCAGCAAGGCGCCACAAAGTGGTTGTGGCACAACCACAATGAGGTTGTGCCAGGAGAACAATTGATCACAGCTGGTGCCATGGCCCTTAGCCTACTTATCTGATTGGCAGAGATACTGAGAAGTGCTTATCTTATCTTTGAGAATATGGCCTGAGAATATCGGGTGAAATTAACCAATATTCAGTCTGGCAGTTTGCCTGCTAAACACTCCCAGGGTCAACATTCACCCAGTAAACTTAGTATATTACCAACTTGCCCCTCACTGCACAATCAATTAATGGAGTAATCTGACCTTATGCCCAAAATAGAGAAGTGAGATAGGAAGAGAGGAAGTCGATTGCAATAAGAATTTACCATGATTTTAGATGAGGATTCGTTATGAAATCCCCCTTCCCCATTCACAAATTTTAACAAGGAATCCAGACAACACACATTGCTTGGACAACCCTTATATTTCATCACCACCTATTCAGTGTATTGTTTCTCTCCAGAAAAATCAAAACTTGGGATAGATACTTTTTTGAACTATGGTTCCCTGCCTCTTTAAGAGATTTAGATGTCTGGTAGCTGTAGGTCAAAATCTAATTTCACCAAGCTCTCTAATTTCATTAAGTTCTGTATTCTGAGCTGCTGTATTTCAACTATATTTCTTTACTTTTCATCTTCTGCTCTATGCATTAGTTTGTGTCCTGTTGTCATAGACATTGTGTTATTTAGTGTATATGATGCAACATGATACTGCAACATGTTCACACGTTCCATCTATGCATCCAGTCTACAGAAAATTAGGTGCATGTACACATCCGACAATGTTTACAATGTGTTTAAAGCAATGTTTGCAAAGTGTTTGCAGCTCCAGAGTGGTGAGATTTCAGAGAGAGTTGAGGAAGAGGAAGAGGTCATGGCAGTATTTGTGGATAAGTAGGGTATTGGAAAAAACTGAGCAGTAGTTGACTATGAATCCAAGCTGGTTCAAGGCATTTTGCTGACTAGAAAGGACAATATGGCACCCTCTCCCATTTCAAACACAGAACTTGACTAGAATGATGAAGATAATTGAATCTTAATTAAATTGGATGATAGGACAGCATTCATCACCTGTAGGCTAATTTAAGGAATACTGTAGGCTAATTTAAGGAATACTCAGAGTGTCGTTTAATAAGCATGGAGTGTGTGTGTGTGTGTGTGTGTGTGTGTGTGTGTGTGTGTGTGTGTGTGTGTGTGTGTGTGTGTGTGTGTGTGTGCGTGCGTGCGTGCGTGCGTGCGTGCGTGCTGAGGAAAAGAGTTTTCCTATTTACTTGGTGCCACCCATCATCTGCCTCTGGAAGGGATCACCTTACTATGGAGTCAGAATTAGGTGAAGCAAAAGACAAAATACCAATATGTGTACTGAAACCAGTGGTATATATTTTCAATTACTGATAAGAAGGGTTGCTCCTCATAAAATCAGAATTTCTATAGATATAAAAATGAGAAGCTTGCAGCATAACAAGCAAGCCTAACTCAAAGATGAACTAGCTACAGGGTGTTAGAAACAGAGAGAATCCCCCATAGTGATGGAAAGGATCTTGTAGGATCTTCTGCTGGGCTATGATCTCCTAGAAGATGGATTTTCTGGAGAATGGGCAGAGCAAGTGTAGACTTATACAAGATCGGAACCTTCTCCAGCCCTGGTACTTATATAGAGTTTCTCCCCATGTTTCTATCTGAAAACTGTGAGGTAGGCCAGTGTGTGATGTGCCCAAATCCATCTCCTATTAGGTGGCATACCCTGACAACTCTCATTGAAGGAAATTGAACTCCAGTTTGATTTCCAGAAGGAGGTTGGCACTAAAGATTATTAGAAGGAGAATGTATAAGTTGCTGACCTTCCCCACCTCTTAGTTGTCCTGGAATTCTTAAAATGAGGGGAGAAAAATGTTAACAGTCCAAATCTGTTGAATAGCATCCCCCACAAGCCTTTGTCATGGGATATGCTGAGGGGAAGAGGTGCCCCACATTTCTATTCCAAGGATATGCAAGCATTCTAGGTTACAGGCTGACAAGGCTTTGGGGAAAAAAGCAAGCTGTGATGCAACTTTATTTTATTCATATGGAGCAAGCTTGTCTGAACATCTTAGTGCTGTAGCAATTTTAAAAAAATACATGTGCCACCAATTTTGGAAGCATACTTACAGTATTATGATTTTGCTCTTAAACCAGTCATTTGCTGAGAAGAATAATGTTTGGTCTTTCAAGACAACAGAGGAAAAGTGAGCAGCACACATCTTTCTCTTCATTATTTGATTCTATTTGCTTTGGCGGACCTCCATCCTATAGAAGTCAGCTAGCTGCCTTCCACCCAGCTCTTTAGAATTTCAAAACTGGAAAAGCAGGAGGCATCCACACCCAAAGCGTGAGTGGTTTCCCGAGTAAAGATAGCAAAAGTACTAGTTCTCCAACAGTCTTTTCCACCCCCAGAGATTGGAAAGGTTTCTAAACACAACCCTACCTTGCTGGTAGAATGAAGACAGTCTGTGCTCTTTCCTTGGGCAAATATTTATTTTCATTCGGCCATAGAGAAGCACCACAAAAAGAAAAGCGCTGAAATATATTTGCTAGTTAAAATACACAATGTTTCATTTATACCAAGGCACCCCCAAGGGCCAATCTTTCTCTTTTTTTCAGCAGCAAGCAACTCCATCTATTATTTTAAAGTACCATACAGAGAGAGAGAGAACACACAAGTTAGAGTTCGGTTCATGCAAGAACAGAGGTCATAATTTCATAAGCTACATTACTAATTAGGTAGAGGCACCATTAATGCAGTGGAATAGCTGCATAAGGTCATGAGCTGAGTGCACTTTAGTCAGCCACACCAGTGTGTGAATTGCTCTTGAGATAAGAGAAGGCATAAATCTCCCTTAGAAAGTTGAAGTGTACCTCAGACTGGACAGTGTGTTCTACACCTGGCAATCATGGCATTTGACGGCACCTGGAAGGTGGAGAAGAATGAAAATTATGAGAAGTTCATGGAAGCAATGGGTATGTTTTATATAATAATCTAAGAACTGCAATGTTGGAAGGGACCCTATGGATGATCATGTGGGTAATGAATCTCCTAACCTCTGGCTCTGCAGCCAGATACCTAAACCACTGAACTATCCGGCAGTTTATTTCTTGGCTTTATCCAAGAATATCCTCTATCAGTGCTATTCAATACCTTGCTACTTGCTACAGGTCATTTCAGTGTTTCTAAAAACTATGTAGTCATAGAAGCTTGGAACTTCATTTGTGGTGCCTGCAGCTAACAGAATCCTGGAGGCTGTTGCCTGGTGAAGTACTTAACCCTCTGCTTTCATTCAAGGGAGGACCCTAGAATGCTCTAGCAGACAAACCTTGCCAAATTTTAAATCCCAGAGGATGGAGTCATGGCAATTAAAGCCGTACCAAATGGCAACAAGTGTGTAGTGTAGACACATGTTAGAATAGTCACTGCTTCTTCTTGTCATGATGCTAGCCCCTCTCTTTCTGTAACACTTTACCCTAACAACTGCTACCATTTAATTTCAAATTTTCTGTTTTGTTTTTTAAAAACTTCCCTCAAAATTTCCGTGACAGTGAATTTTAGATTTCTCCTTTCTTCTTCTTCTCTGATGTCTTCTGCTTGAGTTACTGCTGTGTTAACAAGCTTCTTCCAGCATGAAAGATACAGTGCAGTGGATGTGGCTTGCACAGGGTGTGGCTACTGTGACCCTCTAGATCAATGATGGTGAACCTTTTAGAGACCGGATGTCCAAACTGTGATTCAAAACCCACTTAATTTTCACAATGTGCCTTTGAGTGTCACCCTTGTTCCCTCCCTCTTCACTTAAGTCCCAGGACGCAGATAGAAAGGAATCTGAAGCAACAACCTTCAACAATCTTTATTAGTAACAACAACTGACTCTTGGTCGTCACCAACAGAAGCCTCCCCCCCCCCCAAGCAGTGGTTCTGCCTTGGACCAAAAGTCCTCCAATTGAGTAATATCGGGCTGCACCATCCATCAAGCCACTGGGAAAGTCTCTTCTATATCAAAGTTTGGGTCTATTGAAAGTCCATCCATACCTTCAAGAAAGGGGTTCACATCAACCACTGCTCCCATCTGTGCAGCTCCGGGCTGTTCCGCACTCCTGAAGTGCTTCATTCCTTCTTCAACTTCTCCCCACGGCTAGCCCATCATCGCTCCCACTCCTTCCTTAACTCGTGCTGAGTCTCTCTTCTCTGGGACTCTTGCTTGAAGAAGGCATGTGCCCACTTCCTTTCCCCCCTCCACGCGGTCTGCCACCAATATGGCGGTTTCACTGCCTTCTTCTCCCTTCATTCCCTCTCTGCCACCTCTTGCGGGAGTTTGAAGGTAATCCGTTCCCCAGTGCAGGTGTCCTCCTATTGTCTCTTTTGCCCGTTTTTCCTCAGGGCCCAATGCCATTGCACAGGCTCTGCCCGTTCCTCTTTCTTCAGTCTCCTCATCGCCCCTGGTCTCTCGTACCAATTCTGTTGATACCTCCTCATTCCACACCCTTCCCAAAGGGCTCAGTGGTTTCTCCCATGTTGCTGATGTCTGGTTTGGAGGGAGGCTCTTGGGAAGGGGATGGTGCACCCTCTTTCTCACTGTGCCTATATGGCAATGTAACCTGAATACTGTGGTAGCCCTGGTTACAAATGCTTCGGGTGCTAACCTTCGGGAAAGTGAGGATCAAAGAGCAGGCTTTTGAATTTCCCATGGTAAGCATGATTCAACCCTATGCGCCATTAATACCCACAGCCATCCTGTGAAGATAAATCAACAGCAATTAGTCTAGTAACGCATTAAAACAACCTGAGCCTGCATCTACCAGCAACCAGCCTGGAGCTTTGTCTAACCACTGGCCTACCCTCACTTCTTGTTCTCCAGTGCATACTTTGTTAAGACTATTCAGATGTTTGATATCTTCCTAAGCACCATATGAAAATCCTCATATCCATTCTGCATGCTTTTTCTTTCTAGCATTTTCCTGCAGGTATGGGGTCTGCTTTTCAGATCCTGAAGCATCACTTTGCTCAAACAACGATGTCTTCAGGATTCAGGCTGATGATTTGCCTGTCCTTATTGACAATCCTGCCATCTCTGTTTTGGTTGCCCACATGGCCATTGGCCATCAATTTTCACATGGTATGCAGTTTGGGCAACAGTGGAAGGTACTGCTCTTAGGACATGTCCATACCAGCAGAGCTGGCTTTCTCTCATCTTCTGTCATTGATACCACACCTAGTTGTTCTTGAGTAATATAATTTGTGAAGTGGTTGAGTAGGGAGATACTCAATATCCTATGGAGCGTGTGCATTTCCATAGCATGAAGACAGCTCTCTATGCCCACTGCACCCGCCCAGCATTCTATGTCAACAGGGCAGAGCGTCATCTTGTATGCATGCTTCTGTTAGCAGAAATTCTAAGGCCATGAATTTTCTTTCTTTCCTCTGTATTTTAGACCAGATTTTCATCCTGCTGTTACGAGCCTGTCAATTGTCCATAGATTTCCTCGCCTGACTCCAAAACTGACTTCCTGCCTCAATCCACAAAGCCATTCCATGCAACAATAAAATGCTATCCCAAGATTTGTTGCTACTTCAATGCTTCTAACTTTTAAGAATTATACCATCTGTACAAGTAATTTCTGTAGAATCCTTTTTCTTTGAGGGGAACAATATGAAAGGATTGGGTTTTTGAGCAGAGGTGGGCAACAAAGGACCACAACCTTGATGTTTTTTGTTTCAGGATACCTAATTCCTCACTATGGGCTATGTTGTTAGGAATGATGGATGTTGTAGCCTTAGTCCAACATGTGTCAGACAGACAGAATATTTATTTACAGTCCTTAGACCAGTTACACATAAATATAAAACCATGGATTAAAATACAATTAAAACATGTTAGCATACATACAGCTGGTTGGCATTTAACTTCCGTAGTCGAAGTATCCTCACACAGAATCTAGCCACTTGACAGGAGATCTTCGTGTCTGCATCTGAAAGGAGGAACTCAAGTCTTTTTCCCTCTGAGCGTCCAGGGATTCTTTCCATTAATGGGATAATAATCTCTTTGCGTGCTGCTTCATACAATGGACAGGTGAAGAACATGTGCTCAATAGTCTCAATTGTTGTAGCCTAATAGCTTCTGGAAATCCACAAATATGCCCACCCCCATTGAAAAGGTATGGGAAATTATCGAATCAAAGCATCCAGAAGATTACAGGGAAGAAAAAGAGATGCCACATAGTAAATATGGAGTTGTAACATCCTCCGTGTGTTCTATATGCATCCTTCAGTCTATTGGAAGGTACACATCCTATATAGTACTGTATAACTGGCTTCATGTCTCTTTAATAAGCCAACTGCAACATATTCATATCAATTGCATGATTTCATACCAACTAAACAAAGTTGAAAACTTGCAGAAGTTCAAAAGCAACGAAAAACAGCAGCCAACCCAGACAACTCTTGTTCTTCAGTAGTCAGTTTGTTTACTCTAAAGCAGTGGTCCCAGATGTCCTTCACCACTAGCTGAACTGGGTAGATTTCTGAGAGTTGCAGTCTAAGAATATCTGGGAATCCAAGGCTGGGAACCACTGCTCATAAGAACATAAGAACAGCCTTGCTGGAAGAGGCCACAGCCCATCCAGTCCAGCGTTCTCACGCAGTGGCTCACCATTTGCTTCAGGGTATTCCCAAGCAGATGTCTTCACTACTTAAGATTCCCTGCAAATGGCACTGAGAGAATATCCTGCCTATCTCTCCAACCCGGAGTTTGTCCTTAGGCATCCATGATGCTCTAAATCTAAAGTCTAAATAATACATGTGTGGTGGTGTTGGGGAGAATAATCCTTCTCCTGGATATGCTATCTATCAATCTTCTTGCCTCCTTAGGCATCAGTTTGGTGAAGAGAAAGCTAGGAAGCCATGACAACCTGAAGATCACAATCCACCAAGAAGGAAACAAGTTCACAATCAAAGAATCCAGCAATTTTCGTACCATAGAAATTGTTTTCATTCTAGGAGAAGATTTTGACTACAGCTTGGCTGATGGAACAGAACTCCATGTAAGAGAACTACTCTTCAATTACCTTTTACTGTTGCTTGACAATTTGTGTGGCTTGGGACAGCTTCTAAGATAAGTTAAACACAAACATAAAAATGCCTGTGTCTCTGTCTTTACGTTGAAGGGTAACTGGAATTTGGAAGGAAATAAATTGATAGGCACTTTCACGCGGAAAGATAATGGGAAGGATCTTAAGGCACTGAGAGAAATAGTCGGAGATGAAATGATCCAGGTAGGTTCATCAGTGATAATTTTGTCCTTTGTTTCTTTGTTTCTTTCTACATACCACACAATCTAGTGGTCGTGTCACTTCTCTAGGAATTTCAAGCAATAAAATAAGCATAAAGAAAAACAAAATCCCACCCAATCTGGAAAATATAAATGAAGAATTATAACGTATTAAAAGCATCAAGTCTAAAAATCAAGATACCAACAGGGCGGGAAGAATTACAAAATTTTCCCATCTAGAAGATGACCCCATGTATATAAGACACTCTCTCACACACAAACCAGTTTTCCAACCCAAAATTACAGTTTTGCAACTGGGTTACTTCTGTATATAAGATGACCCTCAATTTTTAGTCTAGTTGTTTTAGACAAAAATATAGTTTTATGCATGGAAACATACTTCATGAAACTGATAGCATTGCCCATAAAACAGAGATGTCAGAAATTATATATAACTGACACTATCTGAAAGTGCAAGTACATAGTCAAACACCATGGAATTGGGCCTGCTTATAAAATGGGTGAATTTGATGTATAGTTTACTGAATGCATGACACAAAGGCTCATTCTAATTCATCCAGCCCTTTATGCTCCCAAAACAGCCTTCCACCCCCATCCCATGGAGCTGAGGGGTCTTCTACTTTTTTAAAAATGGGATTTCTCCCCTTGCAGTACAGTTGTGATATGCTTTGTAAAGGCAGGAGGTGTGTCTGTAGCTGGTGTTTCAGTGATATAGGCAGTTGGGGCACGATGTTTAGGACCAAGGTTGTGGTGCCGGGGGGGGGGAGGACGCACAAAAGCAAAGCATTTGCTGTGAAGCTGTTTTCTCATTTCAAGCTTTAGACTAAATTTCGGGGGGGGTGGATGAAACATAGAAAGGTACTTGACAGGCACAGAATACAATACATTAAAGTTTGAACAGGAATTTTGCAAAACCCACATCATGAATCACAACTCAGATTTCCATACAGAATTACCACTTTCCATCACCCATCCATTACTCCTTTCCCTTACTATCAACTAACACATACATGAATTACCTCATCTCTGGTAAAATATGTTTTTTAGTAGTTTGAAATGGTTTATGCCATCAAAGACGAGATACTGTAATTTTTATTGTGTTACTGTATTTTGAGACTGCATAGTACTTTTTTGTGTTATTTTTCTATAAAAACATTGTTCACAAGTGTAGTAGCATGAAGCTTTAAATAAGAAAGCAACTTCACAGGAAACCATAAAAGGATCAGCCAGAAGAAGGATCTGCTGAAGTGGGACCAGAGGAAAGAATTAAAGAAAAGGAAGTTGTAGGGCTGAAATGTGATTCCCATCATATGTAGTGTGAACTTCCAAATACCGTAATCTGCAGTCCCTGTTTAAGTGCTGCTGACTGCAATTTCTAATATAATGCAGACTGCCAATCAAATGTAGCAACGCTGAATCTTTCTGATTCAGGTTTCCAGTGTCATCACACCCTGATATAGCTGGAAATCGAATCTGGGATTCACTGTTATTTTACCAATGATGTAATGGATATGAAAACATATTCAGACATCTCACCTGACAGTGTCTCTCCCCATCAAAATCTAACCAGTCTCTGCAAGCTGCCATACTGGTGCAATATCAATTACAGGCCAAAATAAAAACATTAAAAATGTAATTTCAGCATGTCAGGGTGTGCTACTTTTTTCCAAGACACACTTCAAAGCAAAGCACTGGGCTCCCGTCATTCATCCATTTTTGTTTGTGTTTTAAGCGTCTTGCTGGGAGCCTCGCATGGTTGATGACATTCCTGAAAGTAAAAGAGTTCTGGCAGCTGGAGACTCAATTTGCAGCATATGGTTCTCCCAGTGTGGATTTAGAAATAAATTAATCTGGAGGGTTCATAGAGCTAAGATAAAAAAGAAGTTTTGTATGGATAAAACCTCATGTATAAATTTACAACCTTGTTGAGAGGTGCATATAGTGAAGAAAGACTGGATAACAGCAAATAAGCACCCCAGAATTATTCAAGGCTGTTGGAGGAGGAATCTGTTCTGTCTATTTCTATGTGTTGATGTAAGAATAAATCTGTGATTCGTAGTTGTGAAATTTGGAATGAAACAATACCTGAGAAATGCCCTACTGGAACTCTTTTGAAAGATCACTGACTTATTCTCCCTTTTAAATGTATTATTTCAGACATATACCTATGAAGGAGTTACTGCTAAGAGGATCTTCAAGAAAGCATGAACCGTCCAGAAGTCTAATCAGATAGAAGACTAACATACTTTGTACGAACTGCACTTCCCAAGCACAAAGCAACTCAAGTCAGAGCTTGGAAAGCATTATTCTTTTGGACTATAACTCCCATATCCCCTAGTCAGCATAGTCCAGAAAAGTAACATTTCCAAGTACTGCCTCAGATAGTTTTCTTCTAGTCCCAGAACCAAAATGCAATTAAGATGTATTTATCTTGCACGCCCACATTAAGATTACAGTGTTGCTAAAGTAAAGGGAAAAATAAACATTGTTTTTGCTCTGTTTTCCTGGAGACACATTTGTCTTTCATAGGCATACTGTGCAAGTGCTGGATAGACTTTTTATGTATGAAAATCTATATATGAAAAATCTATCTATCTATCTATCTATCTATCTATCTATCTATCTATCTATCTATCTATCTATCTATCTATCTATCTATCTGGGAGAGATCACTTTACACCATGAAAATCTTACAAGATTCCACCTTGCCTTGCCATCTTTTTAGAGCAGTGCTCAAGAAAACACACATGCATAAAAACAGAATAAAACAGCTGATTAAAATAGACAAGACAGGGAAAACATTAAAATCATCTTCACCTAAAAACAGTTTAAATCCTCAAAGTAAATATTAAACTGTTTCTAGTTCCCAGGAGAGTGGAAATTGCAATACAAAGAATGCATTTCATAGTCTGATGGCAAAACAGGTTTAAAGGCAACACTTTGATTTGACCAGTAAGCATCTGGCAATCAGCACTAGTGTTTCATTCCTGGAGTCATACAATCTCAAAATTGGGAATGAGTTTCCTGCCTAATTAACACATACTGAAGATCCCAGGCCCTCTTCAAGGGTCATCACACATAACATTGTCAAGATAACAGTTTAAAAAGTATGAGTCCAAATGACCTAGAGTCAGTTTGCAGGGAACAGCCTTGCTTAAAGCCACCCAACAGCTGGGGAATTGTTCCATCCAAGCTCCAAAAAGTAATACCCATGCAGCTGAACTGACAAGTGCAGCTCAAGCACAGATCAAAGTTTAGCTAGAGTGTGATTTCCTGTACACAGTGTGGTCACCAATAAACTGATCACACCAGATCTCTCCATAAGTGCTCCCAAATGCAATTTATTACCTTGTGTGATCATGGCTTTCAACTCTGGAACCACTGCAAATCCCAGCTTTCACCTCTAACTGTGCTGCCCCGGGTTTCTGGGAGTTGCAACCCAAGAACACCTGAATTACCCAAGGTTGGGAACCCCTACCAGAAGGCATAGAGGAACTTTCTCAAACCATGGAGACAGAGGAAAAGGTGCCCCCTGTTCTCTGGGTATGGCAAAGTCAAGGGTTATTCTCAGGCAATGAAGATGACCTGTCAGGCTCAAGCACAAGCCCTTTCAGCACAGACTTTCACCCAATGCCATAGCCCTGTGTTTCCCAAACTTTTTGGCCTCGCAGTTCCCTTGGAGTACAGCATCTAGGGCAGTGGTGGCGAACCTTCAGCACTCCAGATGTTTTGGACCAGAATTTCAAGCCTAAATTGACAATGTCAAAGGACTGTGGGAGTTGTGGTCCAAAACATCTGGAGTGCCGAAGGTTCACCACCACTGATCTAGGGTGTCACACATGATGTAGAGTGGGTGCACTGCATTATGATCCTGCAGATGATTCCAAAGAGGTACCCATGTTGTCATTTTCAGGATGTATAACAAAAACTACTCAAAACCAAACATAATGTAACAAAACTACCAGATTTATTTCAGTGTGTGGCTTTGTGAATTACAATCCACTCCCTCTGATATACGGTTCTCCATTGTGGCACATTGTGATGTAGCTGTGTTAGTCTGCCAGCAAAACAAAATAAGGCAACAACTATCTGGCATTTTCAGTGCAAGCTTTCAAGGTTACTATCCACTTCTTAATGAGCCGTAAAATATCCAAAGAAATGGACTGTAACCAAAGAGCTCTCACTGAAATAAATGTGCTAACTGTAATCATGTTGCAATCTTTAAGTTCTTGTTATACCTCCAGATGTTGTTAGATTCTATCTTCCAGTAGCCCCAACCACATGGCCCATGGTCAAGAATGATTAAAGTTATAGTCCAACGGTATCTAAATATTAAACTAGAAGAGGATAGGCTAAACCAATAGAGAACCAAAACAATACACTACATGTTGCCAAAAGGATGTAGGCAGAAGAGAGACTCCCACCAGATCAAGACTCCCTGGAAGTCCTGTAATAGACTTCAAAGTGAAGCAGGAAGATCAAAGACCAATCAAGTAAAATGGGACTACTTGGATACAGGACAATTAAGATATTGTGTGCAAGCAATTTCGCCCCTACCACGTGCACAAAAGAAGACCTAGCAAAAATTGTCATGATAACTTGAGTGAAGTAGCCTGCTCCTGGTCAAAACTAGTAGCTCTTAACATTTTAATTTGTTTTTAATTTTACCTACATTTCAGATACATCCAAACTTTTAAAATGTGCAATGCTGTGATAGGAATAAAGACAGATCTGGAGATGGATCGATTCTTCTCCTGCTACTACGCAATGACTAGTTTAACCTTCAGTTGTATTTCGCGTGCGTCAAGATTAGATGTTTTTTTAATTCAAGACATTTATTTTATTTATATTCAAATAGGTTCTCTTTAATGTAATCACACACAGCAAACCGAGGGTGCGAGATGGGAAAAAAGAATAAACAACCACATACTTTATAATCATTTCCGGCCTCACTGAGCCTATTTCCCACTTCTATTAGTCCTCTTTACTACCACGGCCAAAGTGCACACTTCGCTTTTCCAAGTCATCCAACCGGACCGGCACCATCTGGCGCCTAAAGGGAGCCACCGCTCATCCGGACGTGCCTTTCGGAGCCTGTTTTTCCAGTTTTACCCCGGAAGTTGTCGTCTTTGTGTCTCTCTAAGGCCGGATAACTTCGCTTCCGGGTTCTATCTCTTTGGGTGTTGCCGCGGACGTGCTCTCGGCATCGCACTCCGGCTTTCGCGCAGGCGCAGAGAAGCGCTCTACTTCCGGGCCGGCGAAGAGAGGGAGCGAGGATGGAAGAGAAGGCAGGAGGGGAGATGGTTCGGGAGCGCCGGAGGTCGGAGGAGCCCGTCGCGTACCCGAGTGGGACGGCCGGGGCGGGAGAGGGATTGGCGAGCGGACCCCCGCTCTCCGGGACCTCCTACTGGCTGGACTTCTGGTTCATGATCCTCCTCGACCTGGTCCTCTTCATCTTCGTCTACCTGCTGCCCTGAAGCCGGACGCAGCCCCGTGGGTGAGTTGTTGGGGCTGCCCGGGGGGTGGGTGGGAGATGGGCCAGAGGGGAAGGTTTGCAGAAAGGACAGAAATCCTCTCTTATGACCTGCTGGCGAGTGATCTAAAAAAGGCAAAAAGAAGGGCGTCATGCTGTGTTTTTTTTATTTATCCATTTATTATAATCCCAAGATTTGCAGCCGCGCGGTGGTTTGTTTGTTTGCTTGTTTGTTTGTTTTGGTCCGGCCGCATCAAAGGGCACCAAATCATGATGAGCCATATTTTGGATGCTTCACAGCTTTTCGTCAGACTGCAGGTTTGTGGGGATGGCAGGGAACTGGGGAGGGGGGGGGGAGGGTTGTTATACCTGCCCTCAAGGCGGATCCGACTTTCCGCCGCCCTAGTAAGGAATAGGAAGAGGTGCAATCACGTTCAGATAGCCGCAGGCTACTGGAGAGCACTGAGAAATTTCACAAATAGGTCAGGCTGTGCTTTTGACTGGCGATCATAAGAAACTGTTCTGTACTTGATGTCCCCTCCCCCAAAGCTTAACTTCTATTGTGGACAAGAAGTGACCATTAGGACAGAATATTGAGAGAGAGAATGGTTTCCTTTAGGTAAAGGGACCAGACAAGGGCGGTTTTTATCTCCTTTTTTGTTCATGTTATAGGCAGAACATATATAGAAAGCCAGCCTAGATTCAGGGGAAGGGGGACTGGAAATTGGAGGAAGAAACACCAAGATATGCCACTGTCATCATCTTACTCTCTGAGCAGCAATGACTTAAAAGACTGTTAGGGAGGCTGAAAGGAGAAGGACCCAAAACGACTGTGGTTGAATGTTAAGAAGACAAAAAGCAAATGATTACAGACCCAACTACATGGTGGTGTTGTGTGTTCACCACTCCAGTTGGTGCCTGCTCAGTTTGAACAGTGTCATGCTACAACATGCATGCAAGCAGAGTCATGCATATATGTGCCCACTCATTTAAAGTGCAAGGCAAAATGCATCGTCAGATGCCACTCGTGTCATCTCACTGTCAGAGGCCTTTCTCAACTTTCCTTTTGTATTTTCAGAAAAGGTGTTGAGGATGGACAGACCAACGGCCTGGACCATCAGCAAGTATCACTGATGCTGGAGCACTCAGGTGACAGCATCCATTACCTCAAGCAGCAACTTCACTTTGCTTAGAAAGGAAGATTTGCTGCATTCTAAATCAGAGATAGGGAAAGCTCTCATATTGCTGAATGCTTCATATCTGACCCTTGACTGTGCCTCATGGGAGGTGAAGTTCACCAATATCTGTAGGGCCTTCGGGTCCTCCTAAGTCGGTTCTAGGCAAATGGGTCCCATGAGAATAAGTGTAACATTTTGTCAATATGTTAGCTGGTCTGCCTTTAGAATGTAGTATAGGAAACTTGTAGCCATGCTCAGTTTGTTCTGGATGTTAATAGAAACAGCACTCCTCCATGATATGAAAAAGCTTGACTCAACCTCTCCTTTGGTTCTGGGATTTGGCAAGATGTTGGCCTCACATATTCATGGGTATGTTCATAAACTAGCAATCTTAAATAAAGGCTCAGCTAAAATTATCAGGATGCCAAAACATTATTTTGCCCAAATGCTGCGCTGTTCTGGCACTTCAGTGGCAAGGGAAGATACATATGCCGATGTAGATTATAGTGAGGTATAGGGACTGAGTTCCCCTCCACCACCACCACCCAGTAATCAAAGCAGACAACAGCTGTAGCTGTAGACATTGTTAAACACAAATTCAATTTTGGGTTGGCTTAAATTTATCAGTGCTTTGCAGCCTTTATCACTAAACCCATGAGTTGCTTTCTAGTGCCCCTTTATAATGACTGTATAGCTCCCACACAGATTCAGAAGCAATGTGTGCCTCTGAAACACCAGCTGTTGATGTGTATTGGAAGAAGGCCATAGCATGTCCTACTCGGTCATTTGGAAGCAGGATTCTGGGCTAGTTAGAGCTTGAGCTTAAACCAGCAGGACTGTTTTAAAGTCAATTGGCACTGGCTGCACTGGAAATATGCCTAACTTCCATTTTTATTATTTTTGTCCAGCAGGGCAACCAGATTCTACTCCAGAAAACCTGCCATTTGTCACTCCTTCAGAAGTGCTATGGATGAGAATTTCGGAACATGTTATTATATGCCTACAGATCAACAAGAGATGAGTTGTGACAACTGTATTGGAACATTGGCTCTAACGTGCTGGATATGATCTGGAGAAGATATGTTATCTGTTCTTCATTGTTAAGTACAAATAGTGCCTTAAAGAAAAATGTTATTGAAGTGGTTGAAGGGCTTCATCTATGTTGAAGTGCATTGTTTCCAGCAATTATAAATTTCACTTAATAAAGAGTAATTCCAAGTAGGTAAACACATATTTTGTGGTATTGAGAACACTTCAAGAATGTTATGGTTATGTACAGTATGTCTTTGGTGTGATAAAACTAGAATATACTGTGTGACCCTGTTCACTTGAGACATGGGGGTGTACATGCTTGCAGTTCCTGGAATAAGTGGAATACTTTAACTCTTTCCTAGTTCACTGCATTGTTGCTTAAGGACACTTTGCCTGTAGACTATCACCTATCAACTTGCTTTAAAGAAAATGCTTGCACTATCTCCCCAAACAATGGCAAAAGGTCAACTAAGTTGGTTTCTCATTTTAAATCCAGAGCCACTGTGCACTAGTTTGTACTTGTGCTGAAAATACTCCCAGCTGGATTGTAGAGGCAGAGAGACACTTTGAAACCTAAGAGCTATCAGAATCATGCAGAGTTGAGATGGCAATAAAGTACTCTGAAAAATAAGTTTATAAAGTTGTACTGAGTTCCTTCTGTAAAATAAAAAGCATTATTTCTTGCCACATATGAATTCTGTATCCTGCCTATCTAATTTCAAAATATTTCCATGCAAGAGAAGTCAGCAATGTGTTGTTTTTAAGCTCCACACTGGTGTAAATTGGTCACTCCTTATATCCCTTAACTCTATTTTAGGTCAATTTATTTAAAGGGTACTCAAGCACTAGATGAACCAGGTTTTCTTCTCCTTCTCTAGATGAATATTATAATAATTAAACTATATAGCTCAGATGATAATGAGCATAGGAGCTCTAGCCAGCTAATGGCTGAAATCTTGTCGCTTTCAAATGCATGACACAAAAGCAGGCAGTGAGGAATTGGTAATTCAACTCCACTAATTTAGATTAACCTACTCTGGTGCAACTTATTACAATAAACCACAGGATTTCAGCCAGTCTTGAAGTGCTACATCACATTCAATGGTAAGCTTGTCTATAATTTGTCAGCAATGGTTTTTACCACCTTTCTGACATATTACTTGCCAGATGTTGGGCAAACAGTCATTGTCCCTCAGCAGTGGTTGTTTTGGCTAGGGAATCACCTAGTTACATGTTACCCTACCAGCCTATCCTATCCAGTCCTGTGTTATTCTTTTTGAAAAGGGGTAAAATAGAATCTTGGCAATAGGTGGCATTTGCTAGGATTATGTTGCACCAGAATCCCCTGACATCCGTACACTCCCAGTTTCTTTTTAAACTGGAAAACATTTGGGGGCTCAAAATGTTCCTTTCTGCCCTTGAGCAGATATGTGAGAGGGTTTTTTTTTTCATTTTAAGGGAGGGAAAATGGAGCTTTTCAGGACATGTGGCTTTTGGTAAGAAGAAATACGGTGGCTGGACATTAAGGGTGACTGAAGCAGTGTACAGCCAGTATGCAGGGGTAGAATGAACTACATTATGGACTTTTGTATGGAAAACTGGATGGAAGTGCCATTACTCCTCAATGTGGGTGTTGGCTAAAAACTGGTCTTAAGTGGTCAAAGCTGCAACTCTATATTGCATCTTTCCTGCCGTTTGATTTTCCAAGCTAATGGGAACTGTCTTATAACACATATAATGGGTCAAGTAAGGCTGCCATATACCCAGAATACAGCAGGGATTAATTTTCAGTATGACAAAAATTTTAGTCTTCCAAATGTAAACCATTAAGCGACATTAGGTAAACGGCACTTATATAATTTACGATACAATACTGAACATGTTAAGTCAGTCAAGATTTTTTAAAGATGATTTGGCCATATTTTATGGAAAAGGTTCAGGATCTTAAAAGAAGAATATCACTGCCCACATGAAATGAATCATAGAATTGGGTTGCTTCTGCTTGATTGAAAAACAAAAGTAGCATGAGTAAAATAACAGGTGAAAAAGACACAATAGAGGTTAATTTCCTTTTTATCTGACACTTTGAACAAGCAAAAAAATGCACCTTTGGATTAAAATTTTCTAAAGACAAAATATTCTTTACAAGACATGTTAAGTGCATTAAGCAATACAAAAATCATACAAATCTATAATCTGAAGGGAATATTATAAAAATAGGCACCCCAGAGTAGTCAAAAATCAATCTTTGCATATTTGCTAGTTAATATTTATCTATGTAAGAGTGCAAGGTCAGTTATAAAAATTAACCATAAGTTATGATGAAATAAGCATTACCTGATAGCCACAAGTCTGTACAAAAGAGTGAAAGAATGAAACAATAATGTACATGTATAGGATAATGTATGCTTTTGAACAGCTTTCTCGTAAGCCAAGTAAATTTAGTAATTGCTCACAAGCACTTCGGATACAAATCAGCAAGTCAGATGTTTCTCATTTGTACAGATGTTAACATTTGCTATGTACATTTTTAAAATGCAGTAATGCTCTTACAGCAAATCACGCACACTTGTTAGTGTTTACATAAATACTGCAAATTTCAAATACATAATTTCAGTAAGTTTCCAAATGTATTTACAGATTCCAGTTATTGCAATTCAAATTCTACCTATGAAAGCGTTCTATTACACATTACCTGTGTAAGAAAAATGAAATGAGATTTTAAAAGTTTTACTAAACCCAAATATAATAAACAGTATTTTTCCACAGCTGCTTTTGAATGAACTTCCTTCTGTCCAATACTAAAGGGGAAGGTTCAGTTTTGCAGTCAGAAAAAATATCTTACAGATGCATGCTCAAAATAAAACAATGCATTCTGCTGAAGCATTCCTAAATACTACAGACAACAAGGAGAAAGGAGGCAACAAGATTTAAAGCAACGTCTGTTCATGTATTTGGTCTGCTGCAAAACCAACAAATATTAGATTACTTATTATTAAGACACTGTCAATGTAAATACAAAACATCTTGTTTAAACAAGGGGCTTTCACAAGGCTGTGATGGAGAATATCAGAAAGATGTGACATATCACAATGCAGTAACTTCCATCTCTCTAGGAGTGGAATCATGAAAACTATTAAGGTCTTTAATGAGCCAAAAACTTCTACTAACCTTGAAATACTATACTATCATTGTTGCCATTTGGTTAAAAGCACAAGCTTGCATTCTGTAAACAATTCAGCAGTGCAAGCATTTGATCTTGTAAGCCTTTAGTCAAAATGCTTATCAAAGTAATTTTTAAAAATGTGCCATAGTATTTATTCTTATTGTACAGTAGATGGGAATTTTGTTGAAACCTTTAAAATGAAACTGTTTAAGATCAGCCTTCTGATCGTGACAACAGTTTCTAAGAAACATTTTTCCATGCCCCTGCTGATAATTTTAAATTAAGACATTAGGAAATCCAAATAGTATTTTCCATGCATGCACAGATGTAAATACTATTTCCCACAGAAAGTTTAATAAAAATATATTTAAACAACTCATGATATGAAAAATCTTTCTTGCAGCACAAAGAACAGCTCTAAAAGAACTCTATTACACATAGATGCTATGCACAGTTTGCAATATTTAGCTCTGTGCAACACCCAAGTATTGCTATTTAAAATTCTAGTTACCTCTGTATATATTAAAATAAAATCTAAATCACCTGTTAAGGCATCTCAAATACAAGGAAATTTCTGGACAGACATATGTTAAAGATATCTAGGACAACAGAAACAACTGGCTCAACTCATTTAGGTGGCTTGTTTCTGATCACTATAAAATCTACCTCCATAGTTCTGTTTTTGGTTTTTCTTTTTTACAAATACCATTCAGTGCAAAGTTCTGCTCTATTGGCATATCTCTCCAGCATTTAAATGATTCCAGGTGAGACAAAAATGGAAGTTCTAAAGCAAGCCTACAACAGCAAGGAAAACTTCCATCTTACTAGTTAAACAAGGCAACACAGTAGTATTAGTACTACTATAACTTTTAAGGAGTACCCAAATACAAGGAAAGGTCAAGGTAACACTCTCATTTAATGCACTTCAGTTTTCACAATCTTCCAAGGATTTCTAGACAGGATTCTTAGGCAGGGCTGGTACTCAATGTACCGTAATACATTTTCCATTTCATGCTCATAACTGAGTCGTACCTCCGTAGAAAGAGCTCTTCCCTCCTTAGGGAAGCCCATCATGAGGCATGACAGTGACAGCAGTGAAAGTAGAATGTACAGTATCTTAAATTGCTTGTGAAGATATTTGCCATGGAAGTGACCAACTCATTATATAGTAGTATCACAAAACTACAAAGGTCTGGAAAACCAATATGAAAGATTAGATGTAGCATACAGTCCACATTACTTCACCTCTTGCTAAAATAAAATCTTTGTTCATGTCTACAAGGAATGGAATGATACATGCCATAATAATGAGATAGTTCAGTTCACAAGGGACTATAACCTTTCAGGTTTTACATGGAAAGCAAAACATCCTTCAACAACGAGGAGAAAATATCAAAATGTGTAAAAACTTGTGTCTTGAGGGGAAAAAATCTGTGTGAGAACTTGAGGTAACAGCATAATTTCCATATGCAGGCAAAAACTTCCAACTTTTTCCAAACTTCCAACTGAAGAGAGCACAGGTCCCTATGAGGCCTGCACTACATCATTACTGCATGCATCCTTTGGCTGTAAGTTTGCTGAAATAGAAACAAGACAAATAATCTCTAATATTTCAACCATGGTTCATTTAGCTAGGGCAATAAATTTTGAAGATGAGCTTTCTCCATCCCATTTCAAAACCACAGAATATTAAATTATTTGCTAATCTGAAAAATATAGTTATGTTTACCATTTGCTACAGTTTTAATCAATATGGTAATTAAAGGATAAATGACTTGTATAATGTAATCTAATGAAAGTGTATGATGTAATCTATCAAAAATATAGATGTAAATATGTACTCGTGTTACTGTAAGGGCAAAATCAAAATGTGGTATTTCATATCACTTTACACAAATTGTTTTGAGAAGGTATTTCTAACCAAGTCATGTAAAAAGGAGCAGCATTCATTAGTTGCATAAAAGCAAGCTATTCCTATTTATCAAATGGATTAAAGCATACAAGGGACTTTTTTGTAACAATTCTGGCTGCATTCTAAGTTAGCTTATAACGGTCACACTTTTTAAAAAAAACAAACAAAGAAAAACCAACAGATCCATGAGTCCGTAACAAAGTCTTCACATCTGTCTTAATCACTCACGCATGTGCAAAACGCATCTCAATAGCTGTAACTTCTAAATTATGTTTAGGCGAGGTACAGACACTTAATCCATCATACTGGAGTTATAAGGATTTGTTGTTGTTGTTCATAACATGCTCTTTACCTATTGCAATACACATTTCCAATGGTAGGTCTATGTCTATGCTCAGTTGTGGGATAACTGGGTTCAGATGCATTGTGGTATGAAGCATTCATTTGCATTCCAGTTGGTGGTGAAGATGCATCTTTGCTGAACACACTGCTGTCAGCAAAGTACAACTTGGGTCTCTGGTGATATTTCATCCTATATGTATCAGTCATACAGTTATCAACTGAAAAATATGTAGTAAGAGATACAATGTCATTTGCATTTGCATCTAGTGATCTACCATTGGGTCCTGTAAAACAAGCCTCTCTATTTGCAGGATTACTTGACACAGCCCACAAATTATTTACTGAGGAACTTGATGGAAAATCCATCCTGGAGGATTCATTCCCATGAAACGATGCCTTAAGTCTTTCTTCATTTGCAAATTGACTTGCTTCAGGTGTAACTTTTGAAGTAATACCTGAAACATGCTTTTCATAATTTGAAGGATTTGTGCACGTTACATCTGCTAATCTTGAATCTACAGTGGATTCAAGTTCTACTCCATGCAACGAAGCCACAGCATATTTCTTTGGTGGTAAAGGAGGAGGAAGATTTTGGTAAATTGCTTCTTGTGTATCATCAGTTCTGTACCCATACAAAGGAATTTTATGTTCAGCAGATGGAGTCGATTCAGTATAGGACGGCTTAGTTGTATTATGTTGTAAGAAAAATGCAAGTGCTGGCTTGGACCTTGCTACTTGTGTGGCAGGCAAGTGCAGATGGGGAGAGAAAGAGTTACTGTTCTGAATTATTTCAGATCCTGTTGCATTCTCTCCATTGTAAGAACAAGCTGAACTGTCAACATTATGGACTGGTATGTTTGTTTCTCCAAGGGAACCACCATTAGACCACTGTGAGGAGCTCTGCTCACTTAATGCACTGTTCTTTATTTCTCTGTCAGTACGGTCCTTTAAAGTGGTCTGTAGTGTTAATGAAGGGAAAAACTTCTTATTGCAATCAGGTACATCACACCTAGAAAATAAAATATCATAAAATAAAAATGTTAAAGGGTAATCTAAAATAACAGTTAAACAGCAGACCAGTCCTAGTTCAAATGACACAAGTTCCATGTTATTTTAGATAATTAAGAAACAAGAATACAACGTTAACCTTGGAGACACTGCTGTCATGAATAAAATGTCTACAGATTTCCTAGTCCTCACCAACAGGGATCCTGTGGAGAACGCAATGTGTTGAAAAGGTTTATTACAATGTATGTCTTCTACAAACACAACCAACGTATCATGACTACAGGAACCTCATTAATTTAATATCCTTTACTCATGGGCACCCCAAAATCAGTACAAAAATCTATTCAATATATACAGAGATACACACACACACACACACACACACACACACACCATTTGCCTGATCAGCTGCATTTGTTTCTGAAAAGGATTCTTTGAAAAGCAAATTATTTTAAAATTATTTAAGTTACAAAACTTGGTTAGCTAGGATAACCATTTTAGACCAAATCTGGTGAATCTGTAGTCCTTACAAGTTGTGCATGTCTCATTTAAAATCAATTAATGTCCACATTTTCAGAATTCACCCCTGCTTGCTGTGGATTTTTCTCCTTCGTGGGATATTTCTCCTTCACGGGGCACAGTAATTGTTCTCTTACTGTTTACCATCCTTCCTATGTCAACTCTGCTACACCTAGCCCCAAAACAGCTACTTTATTTATTTATTTATTTATTTATTTATTTATTTATTTATTTATTTATTTATTTATATACCGCACCAATTTCCCAAAGGGAACTCTAAAGTAGACTAGGAAGGGTGATTTATACCAGGAATGTACTTCAATCGTTGACCATAGAGCGCAACACAAGTTCTCATATACTTGACTATCAACTATATTACACAGATTACCAAGTAGACAGTCACTCTACATGACATGCTCCATGGTCGGCCCTCTGAAAAATAAGCGCTGGAAGCTGCATTACAGGGCCAACCAGCAAGTCATACAGCGAATGACTTCATCTGTTTAGTATGGCCTGATATTGGGTACTAAAGCCTTCCCAAGATATTTATGTTTCCTCCAATCCAAAACAGGTGTGTTTGGCAATATAGGAGAGGATGAGGAGAATTATGTGCAGGAACATACATACATCATGTTGGATCCGTCTGTGGAGAAAAAGGAAAGTGCTGGTCTTGACTATGTCCACTACAGGTCTGGCCATCAACATGACCCTTAAAGGATTCCCAAATACTTCTCACAAAAGATTATTATTTTAGATCATACAGACATAATAAATATTAATTACCTTTTCAAGGGTGGACTGCGGACCTGAAGATGAGATGTAGAAGGTATATTATGAGGTCTGTAGTTAATATGGGCATTAACATCTTCTTTCTTCAAAGCTGCAAGAAAGCGCTCATATTTACTTTCAAAACAACACAATAGTTCTTTGAACCATAGGTAGTTTGGGACCAATTATTGTGTAGTTCTGCATGACAGAACATTGTATTTGAACTTTTTCTAAAGAATTTAGGGGGAAAGGATCGAATACCCCATGAAGACAAACCCAAGAAACACCACAATTAAACATGAAAAGAACGCAAGGTATTGCTGGGATATGTAATGATGCAACACACACACACATGCTTGTACATATCAATAAACAAATAAATCTGCAATTAACAAAACATGATATAAAGCTAAAATGAGATGACAGTAGCCATATTGATAGTACTACTGTAAAACTGGCAAATGTACAGATAGATTGTTAGAAAGGGGCATACTGCCTTTAGCCACTAAAGCGGAACAGCGATGACCAAAGACAGAAACAACTTAGCAAATACTTTGAATAAAGTAGCAAAATATTAACAAATAATTCCTCAGATTACTTTGAAAATACTTTCTGCATATATTTTGATGTAACTGTTCTGAAGTTACATACCACTGACATGAAGTGGCCACTTTCTCCACTCCACAGTAACTATGCTTATCATTCCGTGAAGACTTTCTTGAATTCAAGTATATTCCTATACAGTTACATGCATTCAACAGGAGGAGGCAGCAGATGGTTACAAGATGTAATATGGCAGCCATTCAATCAAGGCTGCTTACTGACACCAAGAGGCTTGTGCCTTCAGAATTCCAGCTAATTTAAAAATAGATGTGTTATTTCTCTCTTCTGCTGACATGAAGATCCATGCATGGTTAAAACCAGAGGCAGTTTACTAGGAATTTTGGCTCTAGGTTCAAGTCAAACTAAATATGGCAGACCTTAGGTCTATGTAGCAGAGGCTTTACAATTAACCATGAAGAATTAACAGTAAAAGAATGAAATCTGGCTTACAATAATTTTAGATTTCACTTGGGTAATTGTTTGACTATATCTGAACACTCTACAATTTTATTTATTGGACAAAGAAATTGCTTCTCTATCCAATTCCAAATACAATTGGCATACGTGTGAAACAACTTTATGACCTAGATGTATAATTGTTTGTTTGACTTACTGTCTATACTGCTGCCATCTAGAAGGCAAAAGCATGCCAGAGTTTTTGAATAGAAGTGGTTAGAAGTAAATTTGATTTTTGTGGTGTGTGTGTGTGTTTAATTATGCAGTAGCTGTCATTGGGTGATATTTGCATTTAAAAACAAAATCAATTAACATTTCAGTTTAAGATGATGAACAGGATACTATTGATTAGTTACACTGCTGTAAGTGCAATGGCATAAACTACAATAGAAAACTGCTACCAATTAACAAGTTCTCCTGTTATCCCATACCTATTCACACTACAAGCATGCAGGAACTCTAATGACTAGCAATGCACTCCACTCCACATACAGATGTAATGATTCGACAGGATTCTGGCCATTTAGGCAACAGAGCTGATTTCTTACCATCAGAGTTTCTGTTCTGCTGGGAGGTAGTCTGCAAAACACACCCAGGATATCTGGCAGAAAGACTCTGGTCGCTGTGAAGCAAGCAGAAGTACATGTCAGAACACCAAGATCTCTCCTAAAAGAACAATTTCACCAAGCTTCAAGTATCACACACCATTCCATCAGAACATTTGCTAAGCACCTAAATGACCATGTCACAAAGTTGAAAAGGTAAATGCCTCATATAAGAGAGCTTATTGAAAAGAACTCACTTTCATTCCAATCTTGCAAGATTTGCTTATTGCCAATTTTGTCATGTCACTGCCCAATTTGCACAGCAAAAGAGCCACTGGAGAAGCACCAATACACCATGCCTGAGCAAGTAGACATTAAACTTTGAAAAATAAGCAAAACAACTCTCCCCCCCCCCGTGTGTGTGTGTGTGTGTGTGTGTGTGTGTGTGTGTGTGTGTGTGTGTGTGTGTCACACAAGCACGTACAAAATGGAAATACAGGCTTGATTCTGCTATGAACAACATATTTAAACATGGTAGCACAGATACTCCAATTAAAATTTCTAAGCCTTTTGGCAGGAATTGTTTTTATGGATAGTATTAGCCACTCTTCTTTACTTGGAAACAAGACAAATGTAAAAAAATTAATGTTTAGCTTTATGAATAAAATACAGTGCACTACAGATCCTTTCCCCTACAGTACATGTAAGGTATTTGTGGAGACTGCAGTTTATCAAATGGAAGATATTCCATTGTTAATTTGCACCTTTGCTGTGCAGTTTAAATGAAACAGGAACAAAGGCAACCACTTAGATATAAATATTTACAGTTTTCAGCTCCCAGAGCTTTGATTATCAGAGGGGGTTGAAAGCTGAATAATCAAGTTTGGTTTTATACCCATTAAACTAGATTTTCTTTATCTTAATGCCAGCTTCTTGCTTCTTGAATGGATGAATCAATATTGAGCATGAATTCTCAGCTGTTTTCACCCAACCACTATCTTCTGGGATCTTTTCACCCAGCTGTTGCTAGAGACCTATCTCAGGTGCCAACTTTATAATGCTGGAAAGGGATATTACATCAAACACGATGCATTGTGGGTTTGGGGCTGGATCCATTTCGAAGGGTAATCAAGGAAAACTCATCGGGCGCCTCTAAATTCAGAGACATCTAAATTCAAAGAAACCTTGGCAAAGGGCATACTGTATCAACTAAGAGGCTGGAGAGTCACACATGCAGCCATGCACACCCAAGTGGCAGAACAGATCCACTCAGAAGCCAACATCCATTGCCTGCCACTCCAGTGCCCATTCATTCAACAGGAAGTTGGGCTATAGTGCTATGGTAGAGTAGGTCACTTGCCTGATGACTGGATACTATTTGTATAATAAACTATTTGTTTATTTACTACACTAACCAGCTCTAATAAATGAAGTTGTGACCATCTGCATCCAAGCCTGCACTTTTGTATATGTTTTCTCTCTCCTGGTGTTCCTACACCTTTAAGCACTGTGAGTGCAATGGATCTTTGTCATGGATTACATCAGAGTTGCAATTTTCAAAGTAGCCGCTGTGTTACTCTGTGAAAGTACAGGTGCCCAACAAAAAATAAAAAACGAAACATAAGAACATGGTGGCACATCTATATTTCGGTTTAAACTTTTGCAGATAACTCTACTTCATCAGACAGCAACATCCCCTTTAATTTTCAGCCCTGCTGGGCAAGAATCTGTCCCTCATGCACGTAGCTTCACTCCCTCTGTGGGGGTTCCATTGTGACCAGAGCAAAAATTGTCATTGTGGGTGTGTGAGTGGAAGAGGAGTGCTGCACTGAGGGGGGCAAGGGTGAGCACGCACCAGGGAATCTTGAGTACAGTGCTACCTCAACTTACAAACTTAATCCGTTCCGAATGCATGCTCTTAAGCTGAACTACTCTTAAGTTGGGGTACCTATCTAAAAAACTGGGGGGGGGGATAAATTACAAAAGAAAAGAAAAAATATTTGTAAGTCGAGCAGACTATATCTAAAATTTGTAAGACAGCAGTTAAAATTCCAAAAGTTTTCCACTCTTAAGTTGAATTGCTCTTAAATTGGAGTACCACTGGATTAGCAATCAGATCTGACTCTTTGCCAGACCCCTGAAAGGTGATGGTAAGTAAAACTTGACCACTAAAATAAATCAACTATTGCTGCCAGAGTTGAAGGAATCTTCTGCTCCTTTCTCCTTTACAGCAAGGATCCCTAAATCATTATGAAATATAAGTTCCTACAATGATTCCCAGTTTGCCAATGGTATCAACAATGCTATTGTTACCTTGTAGTGAAAACTGAAATTATTTAAAGCTTGATAACCTATTCATTTACTAATTAACCATTATCACCTTATTGATCAATTTTATCTCCATCCGCTTGTGAGGCCACATATAAATATGGCATATAGCCTCACTCTTATGTCTAAAGAAATGAAATTAATATATGAAAGCTCACATTAGTATATAGCATAGTTTTTGAGGTGCCGAAACGTTTTTGTAATTTTTTGTCTGATATTCTTGCATGGACTAAAAATGGCAACTTCCTTGAAAACTACAACTTGTGCCAATAATACAACTGTCTTTAAGGTGTCCCCCATGTTCTTGTAGTTTGGTTTGTTTTTTTAAATATTGTTTTCAATTTTGGTATCTTATACCGCACATCAGAATTATTTTCTCAGTGACAACTTTTTTCCAGGCAGAATGTTCCTGAGGACCACAGATTAACTGCAACATATGATTTTTTAAGACCAAGTCTAAAACTAATCTATTTCATTTTATCAGTTTTACCTGCATGAAGCACCCTCTTTGGTAACAGTGATGTCAACTGGGCTGCTTCCCTCGATGACAGGTGAATCCAGGTTGGCAGATGCATTGCTGATATGATCACTGCTCTCATAACCAGACTCAGTTCTTTGCATCTGCCAAGTGTCATTATGACCTTTTCTTTCTGTAAATCCTTTGCCTTTTTCTGCATTTCCTTTATCTTCTGAATCCAAGGAACTCCGGCTACCTATCTGCTTGGTGTCATCTTCATAAATAGTCATCAAGGCTTTTTGACATGGATTTTCTTTCAGCCAATTGTTTGAACTCTGCTCCTTTTCATGTTTAGGTTTGCTGCTTGGATTTAGTTTAGGCTTTGAACTATGCTCTTTTTTCTCTGGCTCACTAAAGATGCTGTCTACGTTCAGTGTTTCTCGCATGGGCTTCCAACCTCTACTTCGACTTTTGCTGCTGATACTTCCTTTGTCTTTAGAATCTTGGCTGCTGTCTGTATCATAACCAGTGATGCCGTCAGCTTTCAGGCGAGTCGTCTTCTCTCCATCATGAAGGCCATCTGTTTTATTTGAGCTCAATACCTGCACATTCGATCTGATTTGGTTGTGTACTTTTTCATGTCTGTAAGGGCCTCTCCCTTGACTACTATACATACGTTCATTAGAATGTTGCCTAAATCCATTTGCAGAGGGTGGTGATCCCGGCTTAAAGTTAGGGCGAAGTTCCCCAGACAGGTCTTAGAAAACAAACAAAAAGAACATTTTAAAATCTCTCTAGTTTTAATAAATCCCCATTTGAACTTCAAAACAATTTATTATTCTTGCTAGTTCATGAAAAATTCAAAACACAACTAGAGCTGAATCAGTAAAACTCAGAGCCGGCTCACCCAATCCCTGATGATTCCAGATGGCATTTAAAAACCAGCACTCTTTAACTGAAATATGTACAATTAATCCACACAATATTTTCCTTTCTCCAAGCGCGTTCTTACCTTTTTGTTTTCCAGATTCTCTCATTGATCCTCTGTCTACATCCTTTCTTAAGGAAGATGATAAACCTTTCATCTCAGCAACCTTCTGAGCACACTCTCTTGAAATGTCCTTTGCCTTTTCTTTTTGCTCATTATGCCCCATTTTCCCTGAAACAGTAAATATTAGTACTTAGTTATTTGGTCTTCTAGGAAGTTAAGTTTTCTATATGTTGTCTTGAATATTATCACCATTTGCTGTTAATATGAGCCTGTGAACTCCTTTTCATCAAGTTAAAAAATAGCTTTTTTGACTGTACTTTGGGAAATGTGCATTACTTCAAGCCAGGACACTCCCTTTTATCCTTCATTGTCACTAGAGATGGTAAGGGAGGAGGGGTTTGTCCTGTTAATAGCATGATGAGTTGGAAGGACTCTGAAGGCTAAAATCAACAGTGAGGATCATTCCTCCACCCTTCATATTGTTCCAAAGTTTGGAACTGAACGTCAAACATCCGAAGCAGAAATCATAGTTGGGAGGGGGGTTGTTTGTTTGTTACTCTACTTTCAAGTCCTTGTAATCATCTTGAAGATGTAGCAGCAAAGCAAACCAGTCTCTCTCATTAATTAATTTATTCCTCTTTTGTGTGTAAAACACTAACTTTCTTTCATTTTTGAGACAAGGAAAGGTCAGGTAGACTCTGTCCCCTGGGGAAGTAACAGCATGTTCGTGAAAATTATTTTTGGTTGCCACCAATGATGCCAGTCAGACTGTATGGAAATCTTCTTCCAGTCAGTATTGTGTTAAGACTGTGAATGTTCTGTGTAATATGAAAAAGAATTATATATTATGTAAATATATAGTGAACAATTGCATAATTATTTCAAATGAGTTTTAGATTTAGCAACAAAACTAAAAATGGTGCATGGGAAGGCTGCTACGTAACACAAACAAAAATAGTTCAAAATTTCATAAGGTACATACATACCTGACCCTCTGATACCATTAGACTGAACATGGTTTCGATTAAAGGCTGAGCTTTCATGCTGAATTTTTTTAGCATTCTTCTGAGCAACAGGCTCTCCAAATCCATTCTCTTTGGTACGGTCTGACTTAGGAAAAGCAGATTTTTCAAATCCTAGGAAGAATATAGAAAATAAATACCATTTAGAAGAAAAATCTTAACTTCTAATTCTGGTCAATTTTCTAGCCCTCACTAGTTTAATATTATTCCCAGTATAAATATACTGAGCTAACTATATGATCAAAAAATCATGTAGTCAGCATAGCCAGAGGTTAATGATACATGCAAGCTGTAAAAATTAGTAGGAATCCACATCATTATGCAATTCTATAAATTCTATTCTTTCATCTCACAAAATACCCTCTCCTAGCCCCTCTTTCTCCAGACAGATTACTCAAATAATCTGAATTTTATTCCTTTTATTTAAAAAGACGGGGTGTTTTCAGTCAAGATTAGTGAAGTTCCTGAGACAGCCAAAGGCCTAAGACACTGATTTTAACTATGCCTTTCACTCCTTGTTCATTCAAAGATTATGTACTCATTCATGCACTTTATGTTATTACATAAAGCTGAATTAGTGAAAACTCAAATCTTTATTACCACTTTCTTCTCCAGTTCCTGCAGCAGCTTTGTAATGTGACCAGTGAATTATCTGTCGAGGTGCATCTTCTGTTGATACAGGTGTACCATCCGGATTTGCATAAAATAGCAGCAATGGCTGAAAGTGACACCGAATACACTTGGATACCACATCTTTCCATTTCGTTCCAACCTAAAAAGTTATGTTTTTTAATCAGATACATGAGTTGTCATTCAAGTATGAGAAAAATAGTTGTTAAAATGGGGATTCAATGAATTTCAGGATCTCGCTAAGATTGTGGAGACACATGAAGAGAAAAAGACTACATTTTTGCCAATTTTATGCTGTGAAAAAAGGTTTTACACAACACAGAATGAGCTTTTTTCATTAATGCCATCTTCTCAGAAAAGATATGTTTTATAAAAATTGTTTGGCTTGGTATAAAGTTTTAATCTCATTAGAAATGCATATAAATCTCTTATAAATTCTATGACACATGCAGATATTTATGTACAAGATATATTAGTATTACCTCTTTCACATTAGCATCATCAAACAACACCCATTTGCAACTCTTGGTATGAAAGGCAAAGGCACAGTAATGTTTGCTTGCGTAGCAAATCATCCCCACAAGATAAAGCTCACTATTTTTGGCATGTTCGTCTGTAACCCTGTAGAACAACTGTAAAAATTATTCATCAGTTAGCAAGAAGTATAACACAGTCTGAAGAGCACAGCATTTGGGTAGCGAAGTTGAACATTTTTATATAGCTCAAGATCAAGACGGAAAAATATTGTATCTTGCCCTATTTACAAACCCATTAGAAAAAAATATACTGAATGCTAAAACAGAATATTCTTGATCGCATAGTTACAGATTCTGAGATCAGTGAAATAAAAGACTTTTTATTAAAAAGAACAAATATAAAAATTAGGTTAGTGATTTTTTTAAAAAAAAGTAAAACAAACACTTGTTTTTCCTTGTTGTAGGATATAATCCTACATGAAGTTACCTGTGAATAAATCCAACTGAATGAAATGGGGATTATTTCTGAGAACAGACAAGTACTGTCAGTCACAGGGAAGTGCCACTCAAACATAGAGAAATCTCAAGTAAGTTAGAAGTTGTTTTAAAAATTGAAACAGACAGAATTCAGGGAACAATAATATAATATAAATCTGTCAAAATACCCCTGGAAGATAAAGTTGTGTTGCCAAGTTCCGGATGACATCCTCTGTCAGGTCAGAATGTTCTGAATCCCAGACTAAACCAATAGTGACAATTTCAGGGCAATTCATTAGAACACGACGGATTTTTATTTTCTGACCACAGTTACTCTAGAAAAGAGAAGGAACAGTAAAGTGGACATAGTATATACTCTTATTTAAAAAAAAAACCCACTGTAAATAAGTAATGTTATTGACAAATCTATTTACTCACATACCATTATTTTATTTTTCACCTAAATAATAAACACCAGAATTCTATTAGCATTTATCTGCCATTCTTCTGACTTCAACATGAAAATTCTACAATAGATTTCTAAAGAGACATAGGTAAATAACTCTTATATATGTCTTTAACCATTCATAATGGGCAATCCTGGATATTACTGAGACATAAAAAACTAATGAGAAAATGGGGATGGGCAACCTCTACAGCAGCGGTTCCCAACCTTCCTAATGCCACAACCCTTTAATATAGTTCCTCATGTTGTTGTGACCCCTTGTCTTGCTTGGAAGAGGCCACCAGCCCCCCTTTGGCAGGCCACTGCCGCAGGCGCCATAGAGAACTTCCCTTGACAGGCACCGTCAGCCAATCGCAGCCTCTGGTATCATTGACTGACACCCCCTCCAACCTATCAAGCTGTAGCTCACTCTTTCCCCCTTCCTCCCCCTCCTCCTCCAGACCCAAGCCATTTGTGCCTTTTTCTTCACTGGCTCATGGCGACCCCTGTGAAATGGCCGTTCGACCCCCAGGTTTGGAACCACTGCTCTAGAGGAAAACAGCTATTCTTAAAATTATCTGCAAGGCTAAATGAAAGTCTATTCAGGTGTGCTGATAGTGTTTTGTAAAACAAAAACTCAGGCATTAAATAAAACGTAATTTATGTTCAAATGTATTACAATTGCATTTGCATTCTGTTACATTAAATGTACACTGGTCAAAATTCTGTTGCATGGTTGTTGTTGGTTTTTTTTAAAAGTCAATAACCTCTTTTCTATCCCATTGCTTTCACTGCTTAACAAGATGAATTTCTCACAAGAATCGGACAAATTGTGGGGTAGATGAAGGAAGTATTTAATTGCTGATAACCTTTCCATATGGGTGACATTCTCCTCCTCCTCTGCCAGCATAATTTATCTAACAGGAGTTCAGCCACTGCACAGTGTTGTAATCTTGTACCGTGGCACAGCCAAATGCATGTAAGTCTTATTATATCATTGACAATGGACATTTATCTTTAATTTAAAGTCTTCTGTTTCCTCCATCAGGTTCTGATTTTCCCTATGGATCCCTATCAATTTGGGGAAGCCTTTGGAGTTTCAGGAAAGGGGGTAACCTCAAATGTCTAAAAATTGCTGCTGCTTGGACTGGACTGAGTGGGGGCAATTTTCAGATACTTAAGCCCCCCCCCCCACTCCTTCAAGGTGAAAGTGATCCTTAAGAAATTTAGAGGTGGATAGGAAATTTTAAATTAAATTTAATATTAATATTAATATATGTGGCTTATGGCATCATTAACCTTACAACCACAAAGCTACCCAACAGGATTTTGGCTAGGAATATATTTTTTGAATACAAACACATTTAGGTCTAGGTACAACTATACACAGTTTAAACATGAATACTACTGAAACATGGAACTTTACAAACCATACTAAAAATGTTTATATTTTAGTTCTTCCATTCTACAGAAATTTCTGTCTTATTTCATTTGAGACCTACAGCAAGAAAAACAGTTCTTATCTATAAACCTACAGGCCTTTCCTACAGCTTACTCATACCCCAGTGAGCTAATCAAAGGTTCATTTAAGGTTCTGGGCAGATTATAGGATACTTCACAAATCTGAAACTCTCACTGGAAGGAAATACATTCTGTTGTAAAACTCTATGTCAACTGGAAAATTCTCAGCTTCATCAATGTTAGAGGAACCCCCCCCCCCCAATAAAAATAATGACCCTTTTTGTTAACTTACAGGACAGTTTCTGAAGTCATCAGTAGTGTTTGCAGCCTGAAGCAGTTCTGCAAACATTTCAGGCTTCAACCGTTCATGCCGTTCCAACATTCTATCAATTTCATTGCTATGAAGAGGAATTGCAACAGTTTAACTTAGTGCAAACTACTGTAGTTTTGTAAGATGCTACTGCATATTAGACACCCCCCACTTTTAAGACCTCCCAAATTAAGACAATTAATAAACCTTCTTTGAGCCCTCCTCCACCCCGCCCCACCTCACCCCACCAATGGTGTTTCCTTTACTTTCTGTGTTTTGAAGACTCCTCTCTGCTTTGTTTTTGCAAGGAACAGAGCTTTTGTTTTTGCAGGGAAATGCTTGGGGTGGAGCAACCCATTAAGAAATTCATTTTCCGGCAAAAAAAGGGTCCGATGCTACAAGAAAAAAGCAGAGGAGGGCAATCAAGTGCTCCTGGAAAGAAAAGAAAACAAAACAAAACAGCAGGGGTGGGAAACAGCTCCTCTACCCCACCCCCTGCTGTTTTGTTTTCTTTTCTTTCCAGGAGCACTTTATTGCCATCCTCTCTGCTTTGTTCTTGTAGCATCGGACCCTTATTTTTTGCCCCAAAATAAACTTCTTAATGGGTTGTTCTACCCCCAAGCATTTCCCGGCAAAAAACAAAAGGTCTGTTCCTTGCAAAAACAAAGCAGAGAGAGGTCTTCAGAACACGCTCTTAATTTTTCATGCCATGATTTTGGTGGGGGGGGTAGTGTCATATATATGGAAAAATACAGTACTACAAAAGTAAACAGAATTTTCAAAAAGTGATTTAGTATTATAGGACAAGTGACTCATTATTTTGTCTAGTATCTAAAATGGATAGCAAATTACTTTTGAGTTCAACATATCATGTATCATTATTAACAAGGTGTACCAGGAACGTTGGTTCCAGTATGTGATCTGCTGATACCAAACTTAATAGGAATCTTTTACAGTAAAAAAAACCCAACTAACTTTTAGTATTTAATTACACACTGGATTTTATCCCCCCCCCCCAGCTTTGGGTTTCCCTTTGTTCATAAACAATATGTAGTCACATAATCTGCCTAACAAGGTATTTTTCTACACCCTGTGTCATGCTGGCCTCTGGCAGCCTGTATGACGAAACTGGAATCCTCTCTCTCCCCTTTGCATTCCTCTATACTGTTTAAGCATATAATCTTGATGGAACCACTTCTGTCAGAAGAAGTATGCTCATTAGATCCTGACCTTACATGTAAATTCTACTATTCATTATTAATTGAAATTCAAAAAGTTATGAGGAGCTGAGGAGGAAAAAGGATGACAGATTGAAAAGGAGAAAACAAACTAAATTCTCTCACCATAGTGCTGTTGTTGAAATGTAACGCACAAATTCAGTAAAAGGCAAAGGATCGGAAGATGCCCCACAACTACGACATACACACTGTAAATTTAAAAAAAAAATCTGCTGTCATTATTTCAAAAACCAGCAAAATAATAATATAATTATACAATTTTGTAAGATTAATAAAAAAGTAACCTGTTCATATAATGTCATAGCAAACTTTTGATGAGTAATGCAGGATTTAGATGTGCACATATCTGTTTCACTGCTTGGAACTATGTGATAGTGAATTCTCTCAAGGATATTTTCCTAAGGAAAAAAAGAGCTGTATTTTAGAATATTTATATCGTGAGTTCCGTTATTTACATTATCAAAACAGTTTACAGGCATGATTATACAAATCTGTTTTTAGCATTAGCAGGGGGAAAGCTTTCAGAAGAGAATTTTCCACTCTGGAATAATCCAACAGACTCCTCTACTCTACTCTACATATAATGATCTTGCTCAAAAGCCAATACCCTTTGCCCTATGCCTTCATAAACCAGGGGAGATGGTGGAACAGCTAAGACCAATATCCCATGGAAAGCCCCCATACATACATGATTGTAGTCTTATATGATAATATCATTTAACTTCAGATATTCAGCGGTATGCAATAGATTACACAGTTACTGTTGTACATACTCAAGCTTTTGAGAAGCCTACGACACTTGTAAAATGAAGAAGACGTACAGACTGTATTGAATCAGAACAGGCCAGTGAGGTAGGTTAAGCTGTCTACCTCCAATCCTCTCCTTCTCCTATTCCAACCACCACATGATCTAAAAATCATATAAATATGCTTACAAAACATTCTGCTGCATCATCCATAAAGCCAAGTTGAAACCGCTGTTCGTCTTTAAAGCTTTCAGCTAAGGCATGCCGCATATTATTTGATGGGAGAGCTTTTTCTCGACTGTGCTGGAACTGTGTAAATATTGTCTGGAAATAAATATTAGCATCTATTAATATATTTGCATATTGTTTGAGGAAGATTTCATGTTTCAATGTTTCTTTATCCATCAGAAAAGTAAAGGGAATACACTGAATCCAGTACATTTATTTAATTCTTAATACTATTTCCTCTCCCTTTACTAGACCAATTCCATAATTTATTACTACTTTTTCTATATCCCTTAGAGGCTTAGCCCAACTTCTTATTTTCGAAACTCTCTAGAGAAAGTAGAGATTATAGGGAATAACCTTTGACGCTTTTGTATTGGCAAAGAGATGATGCTTGAATCAATTAGAAAAGCTCCATCTTGTCTTGCACCCTGCTTCCCACAATGAATAATTAGATGCCTCCAAAAAGTAAACAAGCAGGTCATAAAAGCAACTCTCTTCTGCTTATGTTCCACAGGGATCGGCACACTTCCTGCAAGCGCAGGGATTGTGTATAGACATCTAAACTGCAATAAAATGTAGCAGTCTATCCCTCTCCCCACAGGAATCCTACTTTTACACAGCTATGCTTTCATCAGGACACTACAAACCTGCTACAGACTATGTGAGATCCTCCTTCATTTTCTATTTTGCTATTCTGATCACCATTCCATTGTTCAGCTGCAACTGTTTTATCAGTACTTAAAACTCCAGAAACTGAAGCTGTCAACAAATGCTACCTCAGAGAACAAACAAGAATGAAATTCAACCTCAATTTCACTTTACAAATATTAAAATGCTTTTAATGTTTGTACTTTCCATACTATTACTATGGAATAAAATGGAAAAGACATCAACTATGTAAAATCAAAATATCCTGATTTTGTATTCATCACATATTATTGGAAATGATTACTAATAAGAACTTTAAAGTTGTCAAAATTAGTCCTCACTTTATATGAAATGAATAATACAATCTTAAATTTACCTTCAAAGCACAGAAAATGCAGGCATCACCCTGACAAACATGTCCTGTTAATCCTCTCAAACTTCTTCGAAATATGTCAAGTTGCCATAAAACCTATGAAAAGAAAGTAGAACATAATAGGAGCTGCAGTTTCCCCCCAAAAATATTTTCCCATCTTAGAAGTCAGGAGTGGTAAGAAACTACCTTTAAAGGGAAATATTAAATAAATTGGTTCAGAGATAGGATGATTTTACCTAGAATTTTAGTGAATGGTTGTCACAAAAAGCAAACAAGTGATGTTTACAATTCTACCTCTTCACCCTTATCCAGCCCTTTACTGCTCAAATAAATCATTGTTTTAAGAAGTAAATAATGTTTTACTTAATAATTGTTTTGGGCTCTTACACATGTTTATTTACCCATGGTAAGATGCATTTAAGCCAATATGTATAATGGATTAAATTCCTTTTAAAGAATGGCAGCATATTGCCCTCAGATTCAGTGTGTGCATACAGATTAAGTCATGCATCAAAAAATTCCTACAGCTATTGTTAGAGGACAGGCAACTAGATGCTGTTTAGTCAGCATTTGGTCAGAATGAACAAAACTGATTTAAAAGGTTATAATTTTTCACTGAAATAACAACACAATCTTTTTTCATGAAACTCACATCAAAGAAAGTTTAATATATGCACACCATGTTTGGAAGAAACAAATAAGATGATTCTGGGGCAGAATCAGCAGAATCTAAGAAAACTGTAATAAAGCAAGATGATTTAGCTTGGCACCAAAGTTGTGATGTGCACTGCCAACATGCACAATTGATTCAGCTGCTGAGACAAGCTAAATATCAGTGTAAAAAGCAGTTTATCTCTAATGCAGTAGAAAAACAAAGTAGTCTATTTGAATTACTATAAATCAATGCATATTCATATTTTTAACTATGTCCATTACATACCGTATTTCATCAATATAAATGATACAGAATTGTATGTAACTAAGTGTGGATTTTAAAAGGTGTGCAAAATACATTTAGTGGAGGCTTTCACAGCAATGCTCGCTTATATAAGCAACACTTAATACCAACAAGCATGAAACTCTGATTCCACTGAAAAAATAGAGGTTTTAAGATAACTGAAACATCATCTTGATCCAAAGCCCAATCTTTTTATTATTATTAAATTACATCATTTTGCTGAAGATAATAAATAATACTGGATTAAATCACTGAAAACCTGACATTGTTTTAATATGGTATTCTATATCAATAAATTTTAAAATAACTTTAAGAGCCTAAAAATTATCTAAGTTTAACTATTTGGACTTAAAAGAATTAATTATATTTACTATATAAGTTCAATAGCATGTAAATGCAAGTAGATAAATAGGTACCACTGTAAAAGGTTGGAAAGAAAACGGTGTTCTATACACAGAAATGTGTTTGGCCATGCCGGCCACATGGCCATGGACTTTCACAACAATGTCTCTTTGGCTTAGAAACAGGAGATGAGCACCACCCCTAGAGTTGGACATGACTAGCACACATGTGCGGGGGGAACCTTTACCTTTTTTCCAATTCTAACAATATCTTTCAAGGCATAAAATCAGCCAAGGTACCAAGGGACCTTATATATGTAATAGCAGAGTAAGGACTGGTTTATGCAAACAAGGAGCAACTTTCACTGAATAATCACAAACATACTCCCATGGACAACTTTTTGTACACACTGATAACATTAAAAACAAAGCCCAGTGCTCATTTGGAATCTGAAGCAGCTCAATGCTGGAAGTCACATGTAAAGATGTGGATGCTGCCACTGCTCAATGGAAACATCTTGGCACACTTCTAACAGGAACACATAACAGTATAACTGCATTTTTAAAAGTCCTCCAACATGTGTACAGTTAACATATCTACTTTACATTTTTTCCATTAAATATAAAGATTTCTATACTCTTCCTTTCTTACCTGTACAGCACTGTTAAGAAAACAACTGTTTTGTCCTGGTTCATTTAACAAGCCTTTGGTTGGAGCCAGAGACATCACACTTCCAGGCTGATATACTTTTCCAAGGTTTCCTCCTGGTTTTCTCAGGAACTTTACCCATGCCATTATTTAGGAAACAAGTATGTGCTTAAAAGTCAAGACTTCAGAGTTCTGAGCCGAGTGGAGAAAATATGTTCTTACAATTGCTTTTAATGAGTTACAGCACTGTATTCAGACACCCAGCACTTCAAATTGGCTTAATATCACTTCTGCTGTTTGAAAATAGTATTGATTCTTTTAAAAAATTAAAATATTTGGAGACAAAATAGAACATGAAAACTGAAAAATTCCCATGAATAAACTAAATCACAATATATTAAAAAGCCACAAAATTCGTATTGACAAATGTGGCATCATTTTACTTCTCCTTTTATCTTATTAGTGCAAATCAGTCTTTGAAAGAGGGTATTTTGAAACACTATGACTGCTATGTATTACAAAACAGCTCTTAGTATTATTTCCAGTCTCTTTAAGCCAATTCTTCTTCAGTGTACTTTCATTCAGAAATTACACTTCACTGCTTTGTAGAAGGAAATCCATCATGTACATTTCACATGTTTCTTCTTTTAAAGTCTGTAAGGAGGAAAAAAGAAAAGTTTTCAAAGTTAACATCAACTATAGAATCAAAAGAACAAACATGATTAAGTTAATAATAATAATAATAATAATAATAATAATAATAATAATAATAATAATAATAATAATAATAATAATAATAATAATAATAATCCAAAAGGAACATGATAATCATAATCTAATTGTAATCTAATTCTGGCATATTTGGGTTTTTGACCACTTTCAGATTTCGAGGCTCTCTAGGGCTCCCTTCTGTCCTGGGAAGCTTCTGGAAACCTTTACAAGAAAAAACACCACTGGATCACTGCCCCTGGGGTCAGGACAACTGGTGGTGATTTTGTGGCAATTTTTGACTATTAAAGGCCCTCATCTCTACCTATCCTGAGGCTCCCAAAGGATCCCTATTGCAAACAGAAGCCTGGGAAGCATCCAATTAGTTTAAATTACCGTATTTATCGGCGTATAACACGCACTTCCCCCCCTGAAAATAGGGGGCAAATTATGTATGCGTGTTATACGCCGATATAATATGAGGCGACCAGTGTGCTTGGCAAAAACGACTGCCGTCCCATAGCCAGTGCTCGCACACTGCGAGCTGACGGGGCAGGCCAGAGAAACAAGGATCCCACGCACGCCCTAACCCCCCTCCCTAAAGCCTAACTATCTCCCCCCCCGGGAGCAGGGAGCCCGCCCCCCCGGGACCCTAACTAACCCGCCCCCTAAATCTACCCCCCAGGCACGAGATCCCTAGCCAGACCAGACGGCCTGGATGAGCACGGGCTGTCAAAGAAGTCCCGTCCTGGTCGCGCCGGCGCCGCCGAGCTCTCCCGCTGCCTGAGCCCTTATCAGGGCTCCGATCGGGGAGCCCAGCTGATCGGCGGCCTGTCAAATAAAGAAAAGACCGACCAGAGCGCAGTGAGGCCGCAAGCCTCCATCGCTGCTGCTGCCGGTTACGGGCAGTCCGCCGCCGCCGCTGCCCGCCTCGCCAGACAAGGCCCCGATCCTCGGCTGCACGGACGGAGCCGCCAGGTTGCCTCAGGGACTCCGTGGGTGGGGGGTGGGTTAGGGGGAGGGTTAGATAGGGACCCGGGCAGGTGGGCGCCAAAAAAAATAATCCTAAAATTTCCCTCTTAAAATGAGGGTGCGTGTTATACGCCTGTGCATGTTATACGCCGATAAATACGGTAATTATTTTCAACACCCGATTTTGTTTATGTCAGCGGAACTTTACACAAGATGACAACTTTGCCCATTGTGGTCTAAGTTACTGTCAATGTTTTCTAGTTCAGGAATTATTGTGAATTTTATTATCTCTTTATGGACTAACAAAAATTATTTAAAACAAAGTTGTAGTGCACCTGTTTCCCATCTACTCTTTGCTATATAAAAGTGGAAATTTTTCAGTTTCTTTCTCAGTAGCTAAGAAGAGATACTGTCTGCAATTTGAACACTCCCAGTATTTATTACTTTTAAATAGCTACTAAAGCTAACATATGATTTGTATTTTCCTTTAGAAGAAAAGTTATTGTTTGTTAGAAATCTAATTGTTTGTATATTTTTTTTAATTAGGACATTCTCAAAGGAGAGTGAATGTAGCTGGGAAAAGGCAAGATCTACTAGGATCTATTATACTTGTTAATCTAAATCATGATTCTTCTTCATCTCCAGGAAGTACTGAAACAAATGAGTGTTTTCTAGGATTAAAAACAACAAAAACACCCTTTTAATACTTTGTAGACAAATTCATATATGTTTTATTTTCTACTTGGCATTAACCTGGCACCCTTGTCTTTGTGTTTCCCATAAATATGGTGTTTATCTCTTCATCCTTTTCTAAAGCTTCGAAAAAGGACAAGGAGGCTGAAACAAGTTTGGCATTTAAAAAATAAATTATATGTAATGGCCAAATAGTGGTGGCTTTCCTCTTCTATTACTGTATATATTTTTGAGCGGCTGCTGACATAAACTTGGCTATTCAGCATATTGAAGAAAGGTGTCAAGAGCAACATATCAATTTGTACACAACATTCACAGATCTGATTAAAGCTTTTGAAATATATGGAGAAGGCCTATGGAAAGTCACAAACAAATCTGAGGTCACTCATATTGTTCAAGAATATTATGACTGCATGCAAGCTCATGTTATTGACAAATTCCAATGGAATATTCTCTGATCCTTTACAAGTGGTGTTAAAGAAGGCTTTGCAGTAGGTGCAACTCTTTTCAGTCTTATGTCTTCTTCTGATATGCTTACAGGGAAGAAACTATGCATATGTTGACCTTTGATTCTACACTGATTTTACATTTCTAGGTATAACATCTGGCAACTCTGAGACCTGAAATCACTATCCAGTATCAATGAATTATCATAGCATCCTTTCAATATACAGTTGTAAAAAAACCTATCATTTAAAACTCTGTCACTGATACCTCTGCTACAAATAAATTAATATACATATCACTCTACTGTTTGCAAACAGATTGTATTTTTCCATCTATAAGATGAGGCCCCATGTACCCAACCCAAAATTAGTTTCTCAACCACACGGTTCTCTCCCTAGATTACTTCAGTGTATAAGACGACCCTCAATTTTTAGTCTAACAATTTTAGACAAAATATAGTCTTATACATGTGAAAATACTGTAATTTAAATCAACACTGCATTTATTCCCACAAGGAAACAATCAATTCTTGATTCATATATATTATCATCATCTACCATCTACCAAACAAAAAGTGTAATAATCCATTCATAGCAACAATGCACTATAGAGGCAACAGGCCAAAATGAATTTTGTTCCAAAACTGTGTTGCATCAATCATATTATTTCTCCCCTAACTAGATCTTCTTCTGTGGACATTGTAGGACATGGTGAGCATTGACACAGACACCACACAGTTTGCTCTTCTTCAAATGCACACTGTTATTCCACAAAATAAATATTCCCATTTCTTTAATTGTCCTTAGATCAGGCCTGCCCAGCAGGTAGACCGGGGACTACCAGTAGCCCGCGAAGGGTTCAAAAGTAGCCCACCAGCCATCAATAAAAAAGTGAGGGGATAGGTTCTCCACCCCTACCTCCCCCACCCCAAGGACCCCCACTGCCCCAGCAAAGTTCTGGATCTGCCAGCCCACTGTCTCAGCCGAGCGGGGCAGTTCAAGGGCCATGGTGTGGTCCCGTGCTCCCCCTGCCGCCGGCCAGGTGATCAGCACCTCAGCCTGTTCAAAGTTGGACAGCCCTGGCCTAGACAAACTTCTTCCTGATAATGAAATAGGAATCCCTTATAACATGTTGAAGTTTTACATGCATATAAAAAAATGACCAGTGTGTATGCTATACATTGTCTTATTTTCAATGCATTCATATGGGAAACCACTGCTCTACTTACAAAGATTTTTACTTATGAGCGTGTGCTTGGAACGGATAAAATTCGTAAGTAGAGGTTTTAGTGTAGTAGCCCTCAGGTACTTTGGTCCAAAAAAGTAGACCTCAGCCTGTTCAAAGTTGGACAGCCCTGCCTTAGATAATCCAATACCCCTTTGTAATCCATTCAGAAAGTTCTACACATCCTGCCCACGAACTAGCAACTCAGATGGTTCTGTCTCTTATACTAGATGGGTACTTATTGCTCTCCACAGACCTATCTAGCCTCCTTTATTACACTGTTAGTGCTATAGCAGTATTTAAGAATCTTCACCTATATTTCAATCCTCTCCATACAGTATAGCTGCTGTTCATATAATGCTACATTTCATGCTGCCTAACTTCTTTCATTATTTGCTATCATTTCTCATCTTACTTTGAGTGGATTAATGCCTACCTACTAGTATATTTTAACTATAAGCCCTGATATTAAAAAACAAAAACAGTATTTAAACCATTAAATATCAGATTTCAAAAGTAAAATCATGATTTAAATCAAATCCACCTGTCTAAAAGGGCTGATTTCATACAACCTGTCTGCAGGGGTTGGTTTCATATACAATGGTAGCCTGACTTAAGAGCAGCTTGACTTAAGAGCAATTCGACTTAAGAGCAGAAAACTGTTGGCATTTTAAGTGCCTCCTTACAAATTTTAGATATGGTCTGCTTGACTTACATTTTTTTATTTTTTTTATCTTATTTTTTCATTATTATTTTTAGATAGGTACCCTGACTTAAGAGTAGTTTGACTTAAGAGCATGCATTCAGAATGGATTAAATTTGTAAATTGAGGTACCACTGTACTCTCGTGTATTGCTATGGAATCACCTGTTTATTATATGTGGAGTTGTTCTACAAACATATTCAGTAACAGAAAACAATGGACCAGTGCTAAGGTTTGCATAGTTCTAGAAAGTTTTCTTAATCGACTATTACTGGCAGCACATTATGGTTGGTGTTTAAGAAATGCTTTTAATATGCCACTGTCTCATCTGATATTACACCTAAATATTTCAACAAGTAACAACACTGTCTAGGGCTGTGCACCCACAGATTTCTTGAAATTTCCTTCAGTTTCTCTGTTTTTAGGGTAAAAGCACTAACATGTTTTTTAAGATACTGTATTAGGTTTTAGTTCACAGTCCCTACAGTATGTTTCCAGAGTGTCTAATGCAATGATAAATTGGCATTCCACATCTATGAAATTATCACTCTGAACTGATCGAATTAGGTCATCAGCACAGATAATTCTTTTTGTATTTGCAGTTATAGGCTGATCATTTGTGTATATGGTAAAAAGAAGCAGGGACAACACACTGCTCTGAAATAGCCATTCAACAAATTTGTCAACCTTGAAATTCAACAAAATCTGTACTTCAAAAGAGAAGTAGCAACAGTTTTTATAAATCCACAATACAGTGGTGCCTCTACTTATGAATTTAATCCGTTCCGAATGCATGCTCGTAAGTAGAACAATTTGTAAGTAGAGTAGCGGTTTCCCATAGGAATGCATTGGAAATGGATTAATTCATTCTGGAGGCTTGGAAAAAGAAACAGACATCAGATTTTTTGTGCAAAACTCTTTATAAAGTGCACTTTAAAAACATGCACACTGCACAGCAATATTACTTTTCAAGAATAAACATTTCCAACACCACATACCATTTTTAAACATGATACAGAATAGTTCAGTGCAGTTTAAAGCCAGGCAGGCACACTGACCATGCATCACCCTCAGCCAACACAAAACACAGGTTTTGGACCTGATGCAGGTCACTTTCTAGTGCAATTTAAAGGTAGTGCATTTTTAAAGACAGCAAGGCACACTGACCACGTCTCACCCTCATACAACACAGGATTTGGTGCAGGTCACTTTTTAGTGCAGTTTAAAGACAGGCACTCTGTAAAGAAATATGCCTCACATGCAAAAAAAAAAAAAAAAAGACAGATAAAAACTGCAAACACCCAAAAATTCCAAAGACCACGATTTAAAATACATTCTTAATGCATATCATGAAAAGACACCCCCAGTTTTTCAAACACTTTGTATAGGTGACTAATTTCCTTATCTGGGTTTAATGTAGCAATCATTGGTCTTCTGCTGTAACTCTGGGATTTGGCTATACAGTATTTAAGATTATTATTATTTTTTAAAAAAGCAATAACCAATATTTCACTTTTGGTCCAAAATGCTTATTGGCTCCACTTTATTCCAGCAGTTTGATTACTCTTCTATTTCCGAAATGATTACTTCAATTCTATTAATTCGTTTGACTCACCCCACTCCTCTTATTGAAGTGTTGACTTATTCACCTGTCATCTGGGTTTACTACACAGGAGAAGCTGATGCAGTACCTGGTTGGGGCAGACATGTTGGATTATTATTAGGAGGTCACCAGGTTTTCTTGTTGCTTGTAGACATAATCAAGCTCTTTTGTATTACTCAACCAACAATTCTGCCCTATTTTGGCTGGGACAGTAATAAGTTTGCATTCAGTCTGTTATATGTACACTAAAATAATATTTCATTTGATTTCAAAAGACTACTAGAATATGGTATAACTATTTCTGGGGTGAAACCTTGAAGATGCAAGAATACTTCTGAACTGCATCCATACACTTATCATAACTTCCTGGCAGATGACTGATCTGTGTTACAGGACTCAAATTGAGGGCTGGGAGAGTGAGAACACAGACAAAAGAAAATATTTTTTACCCAGCATGTTGTCAGTCTGTGGAACTCCTTGTCACAAGATGTGGTGATGGCATTTAGCCTGGATGCCTTCAAAAGGGGATTGGACAGATTCCTGGAGGAAAAGTCCATCCATCACAGGTTACAAACCATGATGGAGATGTGTAATCTCCAGGCTTAAAACTGGGGTACTTCAAGGACCAGATGCAGGGAAGTTGTATGAAGAGACAGATATCTAGTCTCGTGTGCTCCCAGACACATTTGGTGGGGCCACTGTGAGATACAGGAAGCTGGATTAGATGGGCCTTTGGCCTGATCAAGCATGGCTCTTCTTATGTTCACTGCCGAAAATTAATGTAAATATTTTCAGAGAGGGTAGCTATTAGTCCTTTTAAGAATGTTCTGATCTGGACCCATGGAGAGGAATCCCTAAAAAAATTCCACCAGGACGTCAATGGTTTTCACCCAAACATCAACCTCACCCTGGAACAATCCACACAACAGGTGAACTTTCTGGACACCACTGTGAAACTACAACATGGGCATCTTAGTACCACACTGTACCGAAAATCAACCAACCGGTATACCTATCTGCATTCTTCAAGCTTCCATCATGAACACACAACAAAATCAATCGTATATAGCCAAGCCCTTAGATACAACCGTATCTGCTCTGATCCACAGGATACAGACTCCAAACTCAAGGATCTACAAAATGCTTTCCTCACACTACAGTACCAACCTCGCATGGTTAAGAAACAAATAAACAAAGCAAGATACATACCCAGAGATAACCTGCTACAAGACAGATCCAAATAGCCAAATGACAGAACACCACTGGTTGTCACTTACAGTCCACAAGTGAAACCACTCACATGCATCTTATATGATCTCCAGCCCATTCTTGACAAGAACACATCACTCTTCAAAGCTCTTGGTGGGACATCAATACTTGCCTACAGACAACCTCCCAACCACAAACAAATACTAATGCACACAAGATTAGAAAACAGCAACATGGACAATGGAACTAAACTTTGCCACAAACCCCGATGCCAACTCTGCCCACACATCTACTCTGCCAACACAATCACAGGACCTAACAATGTCACATACAATGTCAAGAGTAACTTTACCTGCTCCTCAACCAATGTGATCTATGCCATCTTATGCCAACAATGCCAATATGCACTCTACATTGGACAAACAGGACAATACCTTAGAAAACGCATCAATGGACACAAGTTTGACATAAGAAACCACAATATACAGAAAGGGAATTAACAAGTTGTCAGAATGACAGAGATTGTCATAATATTGAAAATGGACATATTCTAATATACAGTACATCTAATGTGAGTCATACAAACAAGAATGGAACTTGTTAGGCCCAACTGACATGTCCGATGGATCTACTCTACTCAGGACCAATGTTCAGAACTGTTCTCATTTTATAATGCTAGCATTCAAAGCAATTCAATACATTTCACTGATAGCTGATTCCAGGTTGCCAAAAATAAGCAGTACACATAATGTACTGTACAAGGAACTTACAAAATTTCCTACTACGTGACATAAATGGCTTAGACCTCCAGTATATGCTTATAACTACATGGAACATCTGTGTTCCAGAAGCTGGACACCTGTTAATACCAATAATTAAGAAGCAAATAACATGGGTTACTATCTTCAAGCATGTTTGTAGGCTTCCAGGAAACATCTGGTATCAAAAAACAGGATGTTTCACTAGACAAATGCTTCTTCTAATCCACCTGGGTCTCATATTCCTAGCTAATAATGACAAAACTTTCTGCAACACCAGGTGATTACACTGGGGTCTTCAAACGGTCAGCCATCTTCCTCATAAGGTCAGACATCACCACTATCACTACCCTTCCAGAAAAGGGAAAAGGTCCTATGAGAGGGTCTGACACATTGCTCCCAGCTATAAGAGTTACAAAGAAGGGCTGTATTTTTGTTTACCAATTCAAAATAATTGTCAATGGTTACTAATCTGGCTCCTGAAATCCAAAAGAGTTCCATTACAAAGAGGATGAAACAGCCACATTCAACCCAAACTCATTGTTATATTTTGAAATGGACTGTTTTGCCAGCTCTCTGGCCCTCCAATATTCCTTAGGATAAAATGATTGGTATTAGGCAGAATTAAGCAGATACCTAAAATCCGTAATTTCAGGTGGTCATGCATGGGCAGTAAATGGTTTTTTACTTTGCTACCACTCTACTGAATTTTTATTAGAGGAATAAGGATACACATGCATAAATAACTGATATTCCCTAGATTGCCACTAGAAATAATACATTCAGCCAATCCTGTTGTGAATTTTTCTTGCCTGCCCAATTCTAGATCTCTAATTCAAAGTAAACTGTTTGAGAAGTACAAAATATTCCAGCTGTCTACATTCTCTCTCTCTCTTCGGTACTGAAATCAGCTTGCTTTATAACTTCTTAGAAAATAAAGCTAATGCCATTTATCTAACATGTTCAAGTTCATGTCTCATAATGGAGAACTACCTTCAGCACAAAATATTTGCTATCTGTTAAATATGTAACAAACGTCCATCATTTTCTTTTTTTTGAACTAAGAACTGTATGTTCATTGCTGGCAATAACAATAATTAAGGAGCCGGTTTATAAATATATATACTGTAATCAGCTGTTCCAAAATCAAAATCCTGAACAACTATTTTGTATTTTCAAAAACTGTAATAATTTTCTGTACATATGAGAACTTTGATGTTTAATGTTAACTGGAAAATTCAAAAAGGAAAAAGAAGAGGGAGGGAAAGTCCTTTTGGCACAAAAACTAGAAGTTTATTTATGTGGATATGTATCACAAATCTATTATTCAAGTCAATATGGCTAATACACAGACAGATAAATATAAACACACAACATGGAGGTTCTGAACATGCTTTATAATCATGAGTGAACAGTTTCTACTTCTTACACCACTAAGTACGATAATTCTAAGATTACCTGAAACATTGATTATATCAAGTGTTTACATTTCTAATTTGCAAATTCTTCCAAATTGACCAAGGGAACACTGCAGTCAAGCTGCTTAAACTGCTTTATTTATTACAGGATATTAACCATTTCCACTTAGAAGACCAATTGCTATGACATTTTTTTCAAGGAACATTATTGTCTGCCAAGTGAAAAATCTAATAAACTACACTGATGTCTACTTTTTTAAAAAAATGTTTTTCTTCCATTGTGTTCCCATGTGAACAAACTTAACACAAGAGTCACTGAAGCTCACAGGAGGCAATCCCACTGAACCAAAAGGGACCAATTTCCAAATAATTATATAGAACTTCGAACCACAATCCTAGGCATGTTGACAAGGAAACAGTCATTCTAACCCTATTGACCTGAATCCAGTTGATAGTCCCTGCCAGAGCTGACCCTTTCAATTTTTTTAGTTGAATATACATCATGTTTAAATTGTCATCTAGCAACTGATCCAACAGATCTCTAGTCAGAATAACCAACTAGATTTAGTCTAGTGAGACTTATATAACTAAAAGCATAACTGATTCTTCTGTAAATGGCATTCTTAGTCTCACTCTTGGAAATCCCTTCAAGCCCCAGATATTGTTTTAGAAATTACATTTGTACATAATTAAGTACATAATTCAACTAAACGTACATAAGTTTGAAGTAGAAAGCAAAAAAATCATACTACACATGCATTCCACTTCTAGTCAAACCTTCCAGAAGAAATAATCCAGATTGAAGCAAGGAAGGCCAACATTTCATTACAATGAATTATTTTCTTAAAAGAGTTTTAAAAACAGTGACAGGGAACTAGACTGTAGGTTCGTGGTGGTGAACCTTCGGCACTCCAGATGTTTTGCTGGACCAGAACTCCCAGAAATCTCTTCCAGCACAGCAAGCGGTGGAGGCTTCTGGGAGTTGCAGTCCAGGAACATCTGGGGACCCACAAATTGAGTACCACTGATCTAGAGTGCCAAAAGTTTGCTACCACTGATATAAGTGATACCTATTTTAGTAATTTTAGCAGACAATGCCAGGTTAAAAAGAATGGGTTAAAGCTAGAACCTGGGCAAAAGGCATAACCATTTGCTAGAAGGCCTCTCTGAATTCTGCCAAGTCCCTTTCCTGCCAGCTATGCTGTACAACATGATATTCTGGAAATATCTTCCAGCAGATAATGCAAAGGGATATAAGAAGATAGAACTCTTTACATAGAAACTGATTCTCTATCTTACATAGCACATTACAGAAATTGTGAAGTATTTATTCTCAAGACAGAAGCCTTACCCTTATGAAACTCTTTCTACCTATCCACAAAAAGGAAAATAGCAATGATTTCAAACTAAAGATAAAATTTAATGCAAATGTGTGTTTCACATATACTGCTTTATAATTAGTATTCTACAAGTGGTCCTCAAAATGTGTGGGTCCTGAAGTAGTTCACAATTTTTTTACTGTTCAATTAAGATCATAATTTTAAACACATGGTGCAACATTTTGTCTACTTGTTTCACAAGATTAAAAAAAGGCTGTCAACCTATATATTTCATACTGCCAACTGCATACTCATCTGTGCAAAGTGGGCAACATTTTTCCTAGGAAAGTAAATCTAAGATACAGTCTTTCTAATTTTGCTAAATGCACTTGAAACAAAAAAATGCTTCAGTGTGCTTAATTACAAACAGCTCTTGTGAGTGAGATAAGTGAAATATTTGCTTCAATTATGATTTTGTATAACTGCATCAATATATTTTCTAGTCTCCCATGTATTATATTTATAGTTTTTAAGCCAGTCAAGCCTTTGCTTTTACTTCCCTCCATCATATCCTGTATCTTATCCTATATTGAAACCAGTAACATTTAAAGCAGTAGAAATCTGATCTCCACATACCAGTACTAACACTTCCTGTTTTCAAAGAATGTTTAGACTAGGTTTCATATACTTCCCCTTGAACATGCAATGCCCAAGTTAACTTTCAACTTTATACCTCAATACCTTTGCTACTAGCCAGAAACATAAACAAAAGTTTTGATAATTTAGTATGACAGTTTCCTAGAAATTAGTACACCTCACTGGTTCATTAAGCCAAACTAACATATGGCAAAGAATAAAAACAGTGCTAAACATCGACTGAAATATCTCCCCCACACATCCACATACACCAATGGAAAATCAATCACTGGAAATTCTGCAACCTCTGCACTGTACACAAAACCTCAACAATCTTGAATGTTTTTGCAGAGCCTGTAGAAGCTGTCAAGAAAACCGAACACCAACACTATCGCCAATCCTTCCCTTTTTGCAGACCTCTCAAACCTGGGCTATTCTTCACCCTATGCATGCTTTGGGATAATCAGCAATTTATGACTACTGTACATGGGTTTCCCCACTCAGTGCAGTACCCTATAAAGTATCCTGCTAATTAGGATGGGACTTTGGGGTAGGGATAGAAAGGGGAATTAAAACAAAACAAACCCAAGACATCCTGGACTATGGCTCCTGATACTCTTCAGGAAGGTTCCCGGATTCAAGAGCCAGGGCTTGGGGAGCGGGAGGACCAGGAAGCGAGTTCTCACTTGCCAAACGCTTTTCAAGAGCCAATAAAATGACCCAGGGCAGGGACTGGCGGGGTTGGAAGGCGGGCGGGGTGGCGGGAGAGAAAGCCTGAATAAGTAAACAAGGGAATTGGGGGGGGGGGGCAGAATTAGAAAGGCTATTCAAGAAACAGCTCGACATGGGACCTTGAGCTAGGGTGGGATGGTGTAAAAACAACCCCCTGGCCAGACACACCCCTCCTGTCCTTCTCTAGTCAAGCCGCCCCCTCCCCCTCCGACACACACACACACACACACACACACACCTTCCCACTCCTCCCGAAGGGCCCAAAAAGGCTCGCGTGAGGAGGAGGGGTAGGTAGCGTGTGTGTTATGTGTGTTTTGGAGGGGGGTGGCTACTAAGCTGACCAACACACACACACACACACACATACACACACACACACACTCGCCAGGCAAGCATCCGACGACGGAGGAGGGGCCGCTTTAGCTCCGGGCCCCACTGAGAGTCTTGATCAACCCCAATCACAGTTTTTTTTATTCCCCCCCCCCGCCCCAAGGCACCTGCCGCCCTGAGGCAAAACTTGCCGCGCCAGGAAGTTCCAGGCTGAAGGGTGTTTGCGTGTTTGTGTGCGTTTCTTATGGGCAGGCGGGCGCAAGGAGGGCCCCTTTCCTTCTCCTTCTCCTTCGGGCTCTTCTCCCTCCTCCGCCGCCGGCTTTTCTGAATCCCCCGGGTCGGTGCGAGGGCTCCGTCACACACGACGACACTCAGCCGCTGCCTTTCCTTCTTCCTCCTCCTCCTCCTCCTCCTCCTCCAGCCGCCTCCACCATCTCCTTCTCCCTCTCTTTTTCCTTCAGGGGCTTCTTCGGGTCCAACGTGGAATTCGCAAACACACACCCACCCCTCCTTCGCCGCCTCAGGATGCCGCCGCTTCTTCCCTAACCCAACCCAACTCCACCCCCGCCTCCCAAAACCCTTGAGGGGAAACTCACCCCCGGTCCGGCGCTGGTAGTGTTCTTGCTGTTCTCGTCGTCGTCGTCGTCGTCGTCGTCGCCGCCGGCGCCACGCCAGCCGCTTTTACCCCATCCCGACCGCGGCTCCGTCCCTTCGCCGGGCAAAGCCACCAGACTGTGCCTGAGGGAGGCGGGCGGGCAGGCGGGCCAGGCGAGCTCCTTCCCCCGCCCACCTCCGCGCCATAGCCCCGCCCCTTTCCCCCCCCCCCGCCTCCCAGTAACTTTCTTCCGGCCGCCTCGAGCGACGGTTCGCGCGCCCTCGCTCCTGGGCGGGGGCGGGGGCGGGGGCGAGACGCAGGAGGACAACAAACCGGCCGCCGCCGCCGCCGCTCTCTCGCTTCAGGCGCGAGAGGGGAGTGTGCAGCGCCCGTCCGCCCCCGCCAACCCAGCCCGCGGGCCCGCGCGCGAGACTGTCGGCTGACTGACGTGGGCGGGGGTGGAGGTGGAGAGGGGGGGTAAAGTCGTCTCTCTCTCTCTCTCTCTCTCTGGATCAAAAAGCTCGTCTTGCTCATTCGAAGGACTTCAGACGGCGCAGGAAAGGGTGGCTTCTGATTGGAGGGAGAGGGCGGCCGTAGGGAACGTACGGTGGATGGGATTGGAAGAGACGGGTTGTGATGTCGCCGCAGTTGGAGCCAATCCGGAAGCGAGGTTTTTCCCTTCTCCTCCTCCTCCCGCCAGAGCAGCGCCCGGCCCGAGCCGCGGTTGAAATGTTGCCGGTGTTCTAAAGCGGAGGAGGAGGAGGAGGAGGAGGAAGGGGGTGGGCATATGATCGCGTATGAGTAGCGGATGATGCAAACGGAATGAACTTAAAACATCTGCTCAACTGGAGGGTAAATTATAGTCTGAGGACCTGTTTCACCGCCTTCCTCTAATTCCCACATAGAGCTGGATAGGTCATTTTCTTTTTCGCCAAACAACAAACCCCCCTCCCCCTTTCCCACCACGGTACATTTCACTCTGGATTCAGAAATCTAACATGCGAGGGAACGCTTGCACCGTCTGGAATGCACGTGATACCTCCAGTAGTTCCCCTTCCAAAATGCTTAATGTTTTTGTGATTTTATTCCTCCTCCTCCTCCACAGTCAGATCAGTTTTTCCAAGATCTAGCAGTAGAGAGGCTCTTGCTATAGGGCACCTCTCTGCTGAGGCCCCAGTGGTCTCGCCTTGGCTTGCTGTCACTGAGGAGCCACCACCAGCCATTACAGGACAAAAGAGTGTGGCTCCAGTGCTCTTGTGGCAGTAAAATCAAACTTGATAATTTTTCCCTATTCTGTGTGGTCAAGTAGTCTCCAACCATGGTGACCCTGTGAATGTGTAATCTCCAAAATACCCCATGCTCAACTGCCCTGCTCAACTATTTTTATTTTACAGTATTTTAATTTGTGTTTAGGGTAGGGAAAAAATCTTACTTGAAACCCTGCAGAACTGCCAGTCAATTTTCAATAATATTGCGCTAAAAAGACTGAAGGTGTGACTGTATAATGCAGATTTTTATATTTTTGCCTTACTTAATTTTCTCTTTCCAGTGCTTGGAGCCACACCCTCTGACCTCTAAATCCTGGCCTCAAACTCATAGTCAACTGTGACATCATGGAATATTTGTAGGCCTTCTAGTGATACAGATGATGCAATTGAACTGAATGACTAGTGCAAGACAAATGACCAAACAAAGTGGAAAAATTATTTATATGGTTGAGAAATCAAGGCCTCCGGGGCAGGAAGAATTGTTGAAGGGATGTTGAATTGGAAGATGTCCAAGGAATTGAAGAAACTGGGTCAAGGAAGAGTACCTGTATGCAACCATGAGGTTTTGAATCAAAAACCAAAGAAAGAGCAGTTGGAGACAGAAGGAAGTACTGTACTTGGGGGTGGGGTGACGCATACAAAGAATTTGAGACCTTGAAATGAGAAAGAATTGAAGAAGATTGCTGTGGAAACATAGGACTTAAAGAAAGAAGATATTTGTTGAAACAGGAAGGAAGGGGAGAAAAAAATTGATAGGCATAGAGTATTGTGTCCAGTTCTGGGCCGCAAAACTTAACAAGCATATTGAAAAACTGGAACATGTCCAGAGGAGGTAATCAGAAGGGTAAAAGGTTCAAAAACTAAGCCCTGAGGGGAAAGGTTGAGGAAATTTGGGAAGATCCTTGGGGTCTATTCCAGCTGTATAATTCTATGATTTTATGACTGAATATCAAGTCTGAATCAAGCATTACAGGTTGGGTGGAAAGGAAAGACCTACAGGAAAGGGCTAAGCAGCCCATGGAGGAGCAAGATATTAAGGCAAAATATATTGGAATTAGGAGCTACAGGAGTGTAGCTACGTATTTGGAGGGAGTAAAGTGAACAGTTGAGAAGAAAGACCTGGAGACTACATGATTACCAGTTTTGTACTGTGAAAAAAACCCTTTAATCTCACAAAACTGCCTAATTTGGGGAATTCTAGGTGTGCCCCTGGATTAAAATAGCATTTTGCAATAGAAGGGAAACCCAGTGTGAACCTGTCTCTAATGAGGAAGCAGTTCCGCGGAGGAACTAATACACAGTAGGGGAGTGAGAAAGAATGTCACACATTCCTTGTTCCATTCTATTTTTCAACAATAATAGTGGGTTCCCAGCGCTGATGTAATGCTGACCGTTTGTGGAATTCCTCTTCAGCATTTGTCTTTCCCGTACCATCTGGGTAACATGAAAAGCTCATACATTTATGGTAGTGAACAGCATAGTTCATCTCCAGGCTAGTGTCATCCCTCAGGACAAGGACATTGGATGGGGCATTGAAGAAGCTGTAGCATGGCATTCTCCTCTGTGATCCATTGTTTTCTTGCCAAGAATGAGTAAATACTGCTGGATGTTGTCAAAGTAAGGTGAATAGCAGGCATGAGTTCAAGCTAGTATTGCTTGCAAAAATAAGGCAGGTTCAATCCTTGAAAAGGATTAGATAAGCAAGGAAGGCGTTTTGTCCAATAGCTTGAGGTGCCACCATTCAAGGCTGTTGAAATTTTCGTACATAATTATATTTAATTTTTCACAGTTATTTAGACTATTTTTATTCAGCCTTTATCCTTAAAAAGAAAAAACACAACTTTTGAAGTAATACATATGCGTATTCTTACAACCGTGCTGTGAAATCAATTCTGATTAATAACAACCTTTGCCAGGGTTTTCGGGGAGATGGGTGGTTTTTCATGTCACTTGTTGTGGTGATTTGGAAATATTTGTTTTACCAGTAAAGATGATACTCATGAACTCCTGGGTATCTTGGTGGTTTAGGTATCTGGTTTGGCGTTCAGTCCACCTTTGCTTCCTTGACAGGAGCTGGGCTCAATAATCAATCAAGTCCCATCCAGCCCTGCAATTCTAAGGTTATTGTTTTTGTTGCTGTTGTTAATGCCAATAAATTGTCTTTGTGTTTTGATTCTTTCCTACATCTCTATTTATGATGGCTAGTAGCCTTATAAAGAAATGAATTGTGCAGAGTACAAAGCTCCATTTTATAGTTCAGCTGGCCTAAGTAGTATGACATCTGCACCAGGAAATGAACTCTCCAGGGGAATTAATTCTGGCTCTTTCCTGCCTTATTCAGTAGTTATGCCTTACTTGCCAATATCCTAGGAGAAATAATTGGACCATATCAGCAATTTTCTGTGGTCAAATGCTCTACTCCCAATTCCTTCTCCAATCAGAGGACATGTTTTTGTTCTCAGTGTTTAGGGACTGGTTTTACATGGGTGCTCAGAGGGCAGGGCCTACTGTGACCCTCCCCATACACACAACTTTCAGAGCAGTGTTGGCACCTAACTCTGAGAACCAGCTCCTTGATTCCATGTCTTCCAATGCAGAGTCAAACATAACAAATGCTGGCGACATCAATAAAAACAGACAGATAGTAAATGGTCTTTTCATTCTCAGTTGTTTCCCAACTATTTCACATCCCTCTTTCACAAGTTTTCCATCATGTTCTGTGTTGTGAACATGTATATCTGCCGTCTTAGATTACTGCTTCATCTAATGGAATAAGATCACCAAAAATTCTGTTGTTGCAATACATTTGCTAGCCTCTAAGATACTGTAAGAGTCTGGTTATATTTTCTTATGTCATCTCTGTCACATCTGATATTCAGTGAGTTACAGACAGATCTATTTGCATTAAGAAGCACGCTGCTTTATTGCCACCATAGCAAAACTAGTTGGAAATTCAGCTTGACAAGGCATTTCATTTGCCTAATCATTTATACATGGCATGTCTTGTGCGTTTGTCCATCCATTTATCTGCCCTTATATACAGTATTCATGCTTGGTGAGGGATGGCTCCAGAATTAGTTATGTACCACATGAGATGGACTTAGCTTAGTCATTCATTGGGTTGTTCCCTTGATTATTATGGGGTTATGCCGAGTGAGACAAAGGCTAGATCCTACTCACAAATGTTCAGTTCATGTCATGTGCAGTTATCATTTTTGTGTGATCGTACAGCCTTTATAAGAACATTATGTATGTTGACTATGGACAAATCTATACACCAATCTGTTCACAAATGAGATTCAACTGATACTGTCTACTTACTTGGAACTGCAACATTTACAAATCTCTTCAAAAATACTATACATAAATTTGTGTGAAAACTGATAGACTGCACATATGTTCATGGAACTTTGCATAAGACTGGTGAAGTCATCAGCTGTGGCCATTTCTCATAAATTAAGGCTTTCCAATTGCCTTCTCTCTGTGTCCAGAGACTCACTTTGGATCCATTTCATCTTGGGGAAGCCATTGGGACTGCAAGATAACAGTGTGTATGGCACGATACTCTTTCTTGTCCGAAAATCCATGCTGCTAGTAAAATCCATGCTGCTAACAACAGTTTTGGAACATTAAATAATTCATAACCTGCCAGATACAGTTAAACATACAGTAAAATGCAACTTTCTGACAATTTTTTAGGAAATCTGCATGTGAAAGTTTTTATTTCTAGATCAATGTGTAAAATATGCAATTGCTTGCTTTGTTTGCAATTGAGATTGTGATATCTGGAACAAGTACTATATATTGTTCCTTTCCTTTTGTATGTATTGCACTTGAAGAGTGTACATGTGTTTCTCAACCAACACAGTCTCTAGGCCTTGAATGAAGTGCTAGATCCATCCCAAAGAATAGAGATAATAAATATGGAAGGCAATGCCAGAATACACCTTTTCCTTCCAGTTTGATCTGGTGCCTTTAAATCAATTCACAATACAGTACTACAGTACTTCCTTATTTTGTCTGCTGTCAGCTTGCTATGTATTTTGCATGCTTATCCATTATAAGGTCTCTGGTGGCTTTGCTGTAAGTAAAGTAGAAATGATAAACTACCTGTAATCACATGATTATAATTTTTATTCTCACCACCCATCTTAATATGAAAATACAGCTATATGATTTTAATTTGGACTTGACTTTAATGAATACAAAATGTAAAGGAGAGTTAGAACATACAGGAACAAAAGAGACAAAAGTAATTTTTCAATTTATTTTATTTGTGTTAGATCTGCAGAAGGGAATTTAACTCTAGAGAACAATTACAACTCAGATGTTACTGAATTTCAACTATATGAAAGAGAATGTTGGAGCAGAAGTAGCACTTGTTAGGAGAATACCACCATGCTGATTCTGATGTATAATACTTATTATATGTTCTTTTCACAGATCTTCTGTTTCTGGAACACCATTGACCTGTGCAGGCTGTATAGTAATCATTATAGGTATATTCTCAGAGGTCCATCCTTTAGGAGTCCTGTTGAAGGACCTCCTTGTAGAAAGAGGATTGGCAAGGACCATGAATCGTGGATCGTTGAGCAGGAGAAAGTTGAAATCTGGAACCTTGAACTTAACCAGTTTTGAAGCTCTCTCAAAACCACCAAAAGGTGTGGCAACTCTGTAAATGGTAGGGAGAAGAATCAATGGAAGGTAAACCAAGACATCCTTTTGACACAGTGTGTAGGTTTTATCTCTCTAATGATGGTAACCACCTCTTTGAGGAAAGTGGCCTATGACAATTCCCATTTTACAGCTGGGCTGGAACTGTGGGTAGAGAGTTTGGGATTTGCCTAGGGTTACTTTGGTCTCCTGGCAAAACAAGGACCTCAAGTCAAACTAGTCACATGGGAGTAATATTCTGTGGCTTGAATTCTATTAAGAAGAACTCTTCTTGCATTAAGAAATCCATGGTTAGCGTTCACACTGCATTACAAATCATCGTTAGAAGCTGAATCCCCTTAGTGTTCCGGAATGCATTTCTGGAAGATGTTCATGATTGACAATCATATATGCAAATCAGGCGTATGCTTACCTCTAAGGTATAAAACTATAGCTATAAAACAAAGTGAGCTGGTTTGTCCATCACTCAAGATGTGAAAAACTCCTACTGTGACAATCAGACATTTATTATTATTATTATTATTATTATTATTATTATTATTATTATTATTATTATTATTATTATATTATTATTATTATTATTATTATTATTATTATTATTATTATTATTATTACTTGACCTCCAGCCTCTAGAGGCTCCTGTCCATCTTAGTTCAAAATGTAACTTTTCAAGGCTGAGGTCTAGTCAGACCAATGATCTGATTCATTATAAGGCAGCTTCATACGCCAGCTGTGTTTCATAACATTTTGTCACTGTTTCCAGTAACGTTACTAAGAATATGTCGTACATCCGAGCTGTCTGGTTCCCAGTAACTTTCTAGCATAAATATTGATGGTGCCATCTCAGATATTACAGGCAGAGTTCACAGGCTTGTGAAAATCTGTATGTTGCTTTTTAATGTCTGAAATATGGGAAGACAGGCTAGGAGAAGTATACATGGCTATCAGCATAAATACATGAAGCATAATTCAATAGTAAATCCTTTCAAGCAATCACTAGGATGATGTCAAGGAGTCACAATGCCCTATATTCCATGAAACCTAAATATGTAATTTGAATTCTGACTCATTGTTTAATCAAAACACTGTGCCAGGGAAAAGAAAAGAACACCACACAAACATACACACACCTTAATGCTTGCTCAGTACAATAGAGAATCACAGGTATTTTTCACACACACACACACACAACACACACCTTAATACTTGCTCAGTACAATAGAGAATCACGGGTATTTTTTTACAGCAGGAAATGAGCTCAGCCTTGAGTTCTTTTCCCAGTTTTGTGATTCTGTTTTCTAAACACAGTCATTAATAGATATTTGCAGATAACAGCAGGCCATAACACAACCACTGTTGTGCTGTCTTCCATGAAATACAGCCCAGTTCCTGTTTTATTTTTAAATCTTTCTATGTTTCAAAGCCCAGAGAGCTCCAAAGTTGGTCTACCATTGTAAACTAAACGTGTTTGCAACTGAGGTTCCACACAAGACTCTATGAAGTTCAAGAGTCACTCTTCAGTTTCATTATCTACAAATAATGAATGGCATTATATAAAAGAAGTAAGACCTTATGACTGCTATTTGCACATACTGTATTCTGTAGTAGTTACCTTTAAAGGTCTTGGACTTCTCATTTCTATTCTAAGTTTCCAGTTCCCTTTCCCATTCCACAATCCTATTTTGCAACAGTGGAAAGCTGCTCCTTTCATGGTCGCTGACTACTTAGCAGTCACTGGCTGTGTTTGCATGTTACACCGGGTTTGGGAGCCTTTGGTCCTCCTAATGTTTTGAATTTTGAATCACATAATTCCTCCCTGGACTGTACCCTTCTAGAAAACGGTTCCTTTTTCATTATTTTTATTTTCACCCTATTCATCATTTTCTAAATTTGGATTATCCTTTACCTTAGCAATTTATAGGAAAAACTGACAGCATAAGCTTTCCTATATAGCAGAAATGCACATTTTGGAAACTGCCTGGTTGTTTCAAAATAGCTATTTAAAGGAGGAACTATTAAAAGCGTTGGACATGATAGAATAATCTGATATGGGAATGATGCTCTGACTACAATTCCCAGAAATCCATGGCCAAGGTAACAATGGTATTCTGGGAACGGTAGTCCAAAGAGCAAAGTTTCCTATTTCTTACAAACTATTATTTTCCATAACAACATAGATTCTGTTTGTAAAATGAATGTTCAGTTGCTCTGGATGTTTGGATAATATTTTGAAGGTGTCAAAATGGTTATTGTACCTACTCACAAGCTGTGGAACTCCCTTCCACAAGAGGTCAAGTGGCCCCACTCTTTGCTCACCATCCACAAAAAAGGACAAAATATTTCTCTTCAGGCAGTGTTTTCCTGCCTAAGAAGAGATTCCTCAAAATGGGGGTTTTGTTTAGTTTAAGTTTTTAGCAGTGTTTGCTTCAATATTATAAGCTGCCTTGGGCCCTCTTGAGGTGAAATGCAAGATATAAATATTTTAAGTTAGTAAGTAATGGAGTCATTGATTTAAGAGCTGCAGTATGAATTCAGAACCTGGCAACCTACAGAAGTCGTGTTGTATGTAGATTAGAAACACAGAGAAATATCCAGATAGACGGGATTCCTTTAGTGCTTTGACAACAATCCATTTCAGGAAGGGAACTTTGATTCTCTGACACGACAAAGAAGCATAACAAGTCATGCCTGTTCATTGTTACACCTAGGCACTCTGCATCACATTGCTCTATACATAGGCTTCTGTTTTGGATGTTTCTCCTAACAGAAATAAAAAAGGCCAAAGTTGAGGGGAAATGGGTGGAAAAATATTTTTCCAGTTACATAGTTAACAAAAATCAAACCAGTGAGTTAACATAGCTTTAAGATGTCTTGACAATACAGCTGTACCACTAGATTCTTCCATGGTGACACAAAGAAGTAGGTATTATTATATACCATAGCAGGGGATCACAAAGTTTGGAGCCCCAAGGCCACCTCTAGTGGTAGCGAGGACACACCCCTGTGTGTACAACTGCTAACACAAACACACAGAGTGCCTTCCACACACGTCTCAGCACTCTGGTCCCTCCTTGCTGAGATCTGAGGACTGCAAGGGGTTGGTGAGGTAAACATTAGATTTGGAGATGGCTGGGTGTGTGGAAACAAATATATATCCTTCTGCAATTTCCTGTGCAAGATATACCATTAGTGTACACTGAATACACCCCGATCGCACCAATTTCCAAACCTAACGAGACCCAAGCCTGATTGGTGTTTGGATGGGAGACCACCATGTCATTCAAAGGACTAATGTGGTGATCTAGAAATACAATCTTGCCTGAAATCTTGCACAGATATTGCAAGTTAGTGCTGGCTTATCAAGTGATGTTAGTGTGTAAGGCAGCTTACACAAGGAGTGGTCTCAGGAGGCAGGGAACACTTCTACATTTGAGTTGGTTACATGTTTTGGGATACATGTGGGTAGGTGCCTTCCGATTAAGAGAAGCCCCAGAGCCACAGCTTGTGCAACCCAGTTTTATGGTGTAATACAGTCTTTGCTTCCTAATGAGGGTTTTTCTAAGGATAAATATGTTATTAAGATAACTTTTTAAAAAGACTTTTAAGAAGAAAGAGACCAGTGTTTTTAATTTGCCAAGAGTTCCTGGCGCCAGTTCCATAAAACCATGTTTAATTCATCTAGTTGCTTCTGCCCAAATTTGTGACCATAAAGGCACAAAAACCCACAGTCTGGTAGCTTCATTCCTGTTTTTGCCTCCTGTTAACATTTGCTGGGAATTGCAGGTACATAATATTGTATGCCCACATGTTTTTGAGTGTGATGAACTAATTGACCTGTAAGATAATGGTGATGAAGGAACTCCTGAACAGCTAGGTTCTCTTATCTTTTCATTTATATGACAGTATGGACTTAATCCAGTGATTGGGACCCTAGGAGGCCTGACTAATTTGTTTTAAAGGGACAAGAATTAATATGTCATTCTTTTAAAACTAAAATTGTGGAGGCAAAGATATGGCATGGGTAGTCACCATGCTGTGGACCTGTGGAGGAAAGAATAGTGCTACTGAGGCCACATGTGTTCCCTAAGGAAGCCCTATGGAGGATGAATAAGGAGAAGGAGATGGAAAGCTTATAGATTCTATAGGAGCGGACCCAGTCTATTTGCATGCCATCCTTCAGTACAGTATTTGTGTTTTATGTTGGGTGCTTGATCAGACCAAGACAATTTACCATATTCACCATGCTATCCAATGATCTCCCTAACAGAGCTAATAGAGGTGATTTCAGATTTAATCCTAAAAATCCTCAGAGATGGAAAACAAGGTGTGTGTGTGTGTGTGTGCGCTGAACTGTACGTCCCCAGATGTGGGAGTATGGGAACTATAGTTCCCCCCTCCACCCCCAACATTTCCCAGGGTGATCACGTTGGTGGACTACAACGTCCTTGCTGGGGATCTCTTCATCCAGGCACCCGAGAGTATTTTATCCGTTTCTTGCTGCTTCTGTTATTCAAAGGCTGAAATCTTGTTGCTTAGTGTAGTAAGCCATAATTAGAGTAGACCCATTGGATTTGTGAGTCACTGTGAAGTATAAATCATTTGTGATTTGGTGAGTAAGGGCATTTATACACAACCCCTAAGCTCCGCCGCAAGTGGCTGCAAGGTCCGGACCTTAAAAATGTTTACCCACCAGCTCCGGACTTTGCAGACAATTAAGTGCGATCCCGCCCACTTTAGCACGACCAAACAGCAGTTTTCTTGTACCTGGTCTTTGATGGTGACAAATATTTGATCCGGTGTAAGGATAGTGAGTGCGGGGCTCTCCTGGCTTCCGTTTGTTCTTTTTTTTTGCGCCCCGCCCCTTTAAGAGATCGGAATGCTGCCGGGAACAGAACGGAGGTAAGCCGGCAGTCTTTTCTTTCTTTTTTCTCCGTCCCTCAGGCAGCCAGCAACCAGGAAGTGCCGAGGGGGGTGGGGACAGAGGAAGAGCGAGGAACCCCTAAGATCTCTGGTCCGAATTTAAGTGGCCAGCGGATCTTAGGGGTCGTGTAAAAAGGCCCTAATTTCCTCCATAAGTTCAATAGATTCAAATGATAAATTCATTTGATTCAAATGGGCCTTCTCTGGTTGTGACTTATTTTTAAGCCACAACTAGAATAGGACCATTGAATTAATGGAAACTACAAAGGAGTTGACTCCCCAAATCTCTTTGGATTCAATGAGCCTACTGTAGTTACAACTAGAATACGTACACAAGATTTCAGTTACTTACCCAAGATTTAAACTATTTACTCCTTCCTTCTGGAGGCCAAGACTGCCACATCTCTGCTATCTTTCCGGAAGCAGGCAATGACCTTCCTCTTCAGGCAGGCTTTCCCTGAATGAGGGACTATCTACTATGTGACTTTATATGGGTTACCATAGATGATTGCATTGACTGATTTCATAAGAACAACAGTGATTTCCATGTTAGTTTCCACCCCTCGTAATGGATTTCTCTCTGTGTGTGCTCTTTGTAGCTTTAATGGTACATTTTAATGTTCTAAGAGGCCTCTCCTAATTCCCTGTTCTTAATTTGAATGTATCTTAAATATTCTGGGCTGTATATTGTCCCTCTTTATTGTAAGCCACTTTGGGGCCTTTTCCAAGGAGAAAGGTGGGGTAAAAATATTCAAAATAAAGTGACTTCAGACCTGTGAGCAACTTCATTTGCTTTAGACTTGCTTTTGCATATTAGATTTAAATGTTTGATGGCCTTTGTACACTTTGTTCTAGTGACTATTGCTTTAAAGTTTGGGTTGTTTTATATATTTACAGTACTGTTTTATTATGCTTTTATAGATCCCATTGTTAGTAGTGCTGTGCTTTGCTATGGGTCATGTTTTGGCAAAGAATATGACCCCTACCTTTTAGAAAAACAAATAAATGGAACAATAATAAATAACATTCCCATTCTAGACCCCTTAAATCTTTTTAGCTGTCTTCTGAACCCATTCCAGTTTGTTTAGAATTGTCGCGGCCGGATGTGTATGGTACTCCAATTTGGTTCAGCCTGATAACTGAGAGGATATTGCAGCTACATTCATTCTTTTTATCTGAACTTGTTCTATTAAAGTCACAAATAAAGACTGATTAAAAACAGACAAAGCTTTGTTGGTGTAGAGCTTTTTAAAGTTGAGGTGTGTGTGTGTGTGTGTGTGTGTGTGTGTGTGTGTGTGTGTGTGTGTGTGTGTGTGTGTGTGTGTGTGTGTGTGTGTGTGTGTGACCCTCACATGCCCATGAGTAATAGTGAATAAGACTCTGGTCTGTGATACTTGAACATGGAATTCCTAGAAATATTTGTTCCCGTAATAATGTTGGGCAAATGTACAGGTCTGATTCACTCAGCAACTGATGTCATTCTTGTGTGACTGGTCTGTTCAAGATTACACCGTCTGCATTTTCCCCAAAAGAGCAATTAAAATAATTAGTTGTAATGAATACAAACTAGTCAAAAGACTAAAAATAGAAATACATGCATGTATGAATGCATAATTTTTCTCAATTACTATTGTCTGGTTAATGGGTTTAAGTGCTGTTAAGGGTTGCTTCACCGGACCGGTTAGAGGGCCATCACCCTGTCCTGGATGGGGTTGCACTCCCCCTAAGGGACATGGTCCACAGCTTGGGGGTGCTCCTGGACCCTGGTCTAACTCTGGGAGCCCAGGTGGACTTGGTGGCCAGGGGTGCCTCCCTTCAGCTGCAGAAAATATACCAGCTCTGCCCCTACTTGGACAAGCAGAGCCCCATGACAGTTATGCATGCTCTGATAACATGCCATATTGATTACTGTAATGCGTTCTACGTGGGACAACCTTTGAAGACTGTTCGACGACTGCAACTGGTTCAGAATCATGTGGCGTGGCTGGTAAGTGGTGGGGCTGCCAGGGATCACATCATGCCAATTCTGCATAATCTGCATTGGTTACCAGTTGCTGCCTGAGCCCAATTCAAAGTGCTTATTTTAACATATAGAGCACTAAATGGCTTAGGACCTAGATATCTGAAGGACCGCCTCCTTCCATATGAACCTACTTGGCAATTAAGATTGAGCCAAGGGGCCCTCTTGAAAGAGCCATTCCTTAACGAGGTGAGAGGGATGGCTTGTAGACATAGGGCCTTCTCGGCAGCTGCCCCCAGGCTATGAAATGCCCTCCTGAGTGAAATCAGCCAGGTAAAAATCTTTCTGTTCCAGAAGTTTTTTAATTGACATAATATAGATTGTGAGTCCTCTGATGGCAATTTTAATGCAATGTTTTTTTATTATTGTTTTAATTATTTATTGATATTTTATGTTTTAACTGTTTTAATTCTTTTGATTGTAAGCTGCCCAGAGACATTTGGGTAGTAGGCAGCATATAAGTTGTAATAAATAAATAAATAAATAAATCTCCCAGAAGAGGAGCAGGATTTCCTAAACTATCTATATATTGAAGACTTTCCTAGGAAGATTCAAGGTACCAGAAGCAGTTCAGGCGAGACACTGCACATAATCATATTCTTAAAACTCTACTATTTCAGTATAAATGAGCTAAGCTTTGGGTGGGATTGCACTTGAAGAATAATCAGGTATTTTTTAACAAATTAATTCCTGATGATTTTCATTAGAATCAATGGGGCACTGGTTGGTTAATGTAATGTTAAATGAATTATATCCTTAGCTATAATAGTACTATAGGGCTGTCTTCAGCCACACAGATGGACAATAAATACGTACTTTTGTATATGTAAGAATGCATAATAGGAGTTCTGTGGCTTATATGACCCTCATTGCCTTTCTTTGTCTATGAGAGGAGATGCAAAAGGGACTCTAGGTTCATCTTATGGTGCATTTACATAACAACAAACCAGGCTTATGTTGCATTGTTACAAGGTACATTCCTCTGATTATGTAGTTTGACCCTGGACTGTTTGTATCACACCACCCTGCCAGGCTTGGAGAATCTGAAAGTTGGGGCCATGTAATTTCTCCATTCTTGCCTTATTTTGTCTTCTAAATAATGTTCTAGGCCAGTGACTCCCAACCATTGATTCCTCTGATGTTCTTGAATTAAAACTCCCCAAAGCCTTCAGCACTACCTATACTGCCTAGGATTTCTGGGAGTTGTAGTCCAAGACGATCTGGAGAACCAAGGTTGAGAACCTTTAGCCTAGGCAATCTAGGAATAACAGTTCATGACATCTGAGGGAAAATCCAAGTGCCTCCACTGATAATCACTAGAGTTGTTGACCCAGGTGCTGAGAAGCACCACAAGAGATACACGGCATGGTCAGGCACTGGTTGTTGGCCACTATTCTCTGTGTAATTTCCACTCATGGAGACACTGGCTTCTTATTTTACAGGATGGAAAAGGTGGTCCTAACAGGCAGACAGGCTGTGTTTCCTGTTTTTTGTAGCAATTGGCTGCTACCTTTCTAAGATGCTGAAAGGAGTTTTTTGTGCTCTGTTAGTCACTTCAACCTAAACACAGGCAATTTCATTGAAAACACACATGGAGTCTCAATAAATGAAATGACTGTATTGAGGATGAATAAGTATGAGCTGCAGCCTGGGTATTTTGGTGTTTTTTTTTAAAAAAGTTCCCAAAATACTTCCAGGCAATGTCAACATATCTAGAGCTTCTGTTGAAGCCACAGGACACCATTTAAGAAGTAAATATTATTTTCTCAGTTATCTTCACACAATTGGTTGCATATACTGTTCATTTTAAGTTCATTTTTAAAAAAAATGACAAATGACTGCATGGTGTTTAGCTTCCTGTTGAAAAGGAGTAATAGAGTTATGTTATGAGCTTCCAAATTGAGGAAGTGGCAAGGAGAATGTGTGGCGATGGTATATCTCAGATCTTTCTGAGATGGGTTCTGAATTTGCAAGCCACAGGAGTGTGCAATGTGAAATCTACACATCTAGTAACCAGACAGAATAGAGGGAAATCATGTTACCTTGTTGATGATATGTTATGCTAAGTTGCTTCTATCTTATAATGAGCCTACTTGGTTTTTCAAGGGTGTGAGGTGTACAAGGAACGGTTTGTTGTTGCCACCCCAAACGAGTTTCCATGGTTAATCTGGATTTGAATTCAGCATTCTGGATATGTTATACATATAGTCCACATTACTTGGTCTGGTTTATTATGTTTTATATTGGACAAAATGGTAGTTGTAACCTACCCATTATAACCAAGGTGGATAAATAATAATAATAAATAAATAAATAAATAAATAAATAAATAAATAAATAAATAAATAAATAAATAAATAAATAATGTTGCGGGTGCTCTCACTTCGGGTGGCCACGCCCAGGGAGGCTCGGAAAACTGTGACACATAACCGAGCCTTCTCTGTGCCTGGCCCAGTGCTCTGGAACCATCTCCTGAGTGGGTTGCGCCTTGCATAGTCCCTTCCTGCCTTTAAAAAAGCCTTAAAGACCTGGCTTTTCAGGCAGGCATTTGGTGACAATTATTTTTTTTTTCTTTCTTCCTGCCCCGCCATCACGTCAATATTTTTTTTCCCTTTCATTTATGTCCCTATAATGATGTTTTAATACGATGATTTCCTTGCCCATTTTATTGTCATTGTTCATATTGTTTTCCTTTGTTTTGTATTTTGCTGTAAACCGCCCGGAGTTCTTCCGGAAGATGGGCGGTATATAAGTATTCAAATAAATAAATAAATAAATAAATAAATAAATAAATAAATAAATAAATAAACAAACAAACAAATGGGTGTGGGCTCTAACATAAGGAAATGGACAACATGCACAAAAGGAAAGTTATCACCCTGTTCTCCCCGCAGTTTCTTGCCCTCCTATGAGACTCTGGATAGTTGGGGCAGGGGTCCTGAACAAAATGAGATGGAGAAAAGAGGGCTGCTGTGCAGGAAGGAGCAAGTCACCCCAAACAGAGTGGGACTCCTTTGCTTTTCAGCCATTCCCTTTTCTCTTGGCACCTCCTTGCACCTTGCCTCAGGTCGTTCAGGAAGGTGCCACAATTTTCGGCAGATCCAAAAGTCACAGATTATCAGGAGGTAGGAGGGGGCATGAAACTTTCTCTGCAAAAACAAAAAAACCCAAAACTCAAAACCCTTCCAACTTGGCGTTCCAGCCAGAGTTTTCCTGTGCTTTTAATTCCCCATACAATTAAACCTGACAGGCTTTCAGAATTACCTGTTAAAGCTCTTAAAATTCGGGAGCTCTGGTTTTGCTTCTGGCTTGAAGAGTTTCGGGTATAGCGCCTCCAGTAGCTCAGGGTCATTGCTGATAGCTTCTATCCAAGGTGACTGATAGTACTTTGGCACAGAGGTTGTGTTGAATTTCTCTGGGGGGATGGTCTTCAGTGGTCCAGAATATCCTATGGGAGCAAAATGTAGATGTTTTGTATTTCAGGGCAGCAGTCTCCCAGCTCTCTTCGAATACCAAAATGTACACATTCATTCTCTCAACAGCTCCTCAGTGCCAGACGAGAGTAATTTGTTGTGTTATGAATGCATGGCATTTTCCTTTCCAGTAGGCCAGAAAATGTTCCAGGACTTACCCTTCCTGTCTTTAAGCAACATCTAAAGACGTGGCTATTTAAAAAAGCTTTCCCTGGGTATTAATATATGCTATGAAGGACTTGCTGTTTGTGTACTTTAATTTTGTTTGTTTGTTTTTATGCCATCTTGCTCCTGTTTGATGCTCAGATAGATATTGTTTTATTATTGTATTTTTCATTATTGGATTATTTATTTATTGTGTGTCTTGACTGATATTTGTGCAACTTTGTAAACTGCCCAGAGTAGTCATGCAGCTAGATGGAGCAGTATATAAATTTAATTAATTAATTAATTAATTAATTAATTAATTAATTAATAGCAGCAACAACAACAGCAACAATAATAAGAAATATTTCTGATTTCTGTAACTTGTACAAAATTATAAAACAAAACAGAGGCAAGGAATAATTCTCTTAACAATTAAGGGCGTTTATACACGACCCCTAAGCTCTGCCGCAAATGGCTGCAAGGTCCGGACCTTAAAAATGTTTACCCACCAACTCCGGACTTTGCAGACAATTAAGTGTGACCCCGCCCACTTTAGCGCGACCAAACAGCAGTTTTCTTGTACCTGGTCTTTGATGGTGACAAATATTTGATCCGGTGTAAGGATAGTGAGTGCGGGGCTCTCCTGGCTTCCGTTTGTTCTTTTTTTGCGCCCCGCCCCTTTAAGAGATCTGAATGCTGCCGGGAACAAAACGGAGGTAAACCGGCAGTCTTTTCTTTCTTTTTTCTCCCTCCCTCAGGCAGCCAGCAACCAGGAAGTGCGGAGGGGGTTGGGGACAGAGGAAGACAGAGGAAGATGACAAACCCCTAAGATCTCTGGTCCGAATTTAAGTGGCCAGCGGATCTTAGGGGTCGTGTAAAAAGGCCCTAAGATTGCTTCGACAATTCATAATATCCAAAAATTGCTGTCAAAATGCATCTTTAATATAACTTTTGAAAGAAACTAGAAAATGTTACTCAACATCTAAATGGTAACATTGTGTTACTACCCTAATTTTGTAACTACTCATTTGATTTTTTTTTTGCTCAAACTTTGTAACTGCTTATCGCATTATTTGTTCCCTAAAATATTTAAAAGTGACTTTGTTATTGCTTGGGTAACTTCCAAGCTCTGGTACCAAATAAGAGATTCTAAAGAAATAGATCAACAACCGGAACCATCAAAAGTGCATAAAAAGAATCAGACAAGACAAACAAAAAAACAGAAGCAAGAATAAAGTGAAATATTGACATAAAATGTTAACTTCTGCCACCTAGATCAAATGAATCACACCAGGTTGTAAGGCACATACACATTCTGTTCTAGTAAATAAAAAATCCTAGTGCTATGCTTTTGAAGCAATTCTAGTGGAGACAGTGGGTTAACTCTGTCCTTAATTACAATGTTCTGTTGAATGTGGTACCAAGCATAGAGCAGATGGATTCGTTTTTGCGACATCATAAAGCCTACGTTTCCTGGAAAAGTTTTTAAAGAAACTAATTGCAAAATTGGGGGTTTTACAGAAATAATAAATTGGCAAACAAATCATGAATCAGATCAACTTGGAAGGGGGGGGACCTAATACTGTATGTCAGTGACAAGCAGCCTGTCTGAGACAGGAGGAAGGAAGGAAACAAGAGAAACGGATATTTGAAAGAAAATATGAGAGGAGAAAAGGGGGATAGAGCTTTGATTTGAGGTCTTATGGACTATAACTGGGCATGCCATCTGAGGGATTTTGGGAGGTTGGGGTTTTTAAAAAGTCTCTTGCCAGGGGAACCAGAGCCAGACGACAACAGTGAAAGCATCACAGTACAAACTCCTGCTTGACCATATGTTACTGCTCACCAAAATAGCCTGGAGTGAATCCATATAGTACCCAGACTATCAGTCTAAAGGAGAGGCAAAACATTACTGCAACATACACTGATATTTTCAAAATGTTTATATTGTACAAATAGGGAGCTACTACCTATTTAAATCACACACATGCTGACCAGTTTATGGGAATTTTAAGTTACCATTTTTAAGGATACAGCTTAGCTGACATGATATGAGGATTTTATTCCAGTTAGTCCCATGATTTAAGAAATGTGTACATCATTACAGAACAAGCCTACGTAGGTTTACTTTGAAGACAATCCTGTTCTGTTGGAGGGGAGTTTATCTTCAGATGAGAGTGCAGAGGCTTCCAGTTTTCATTTAAACTATATGTTCAACAATATGTTTAGAACCCATTATGTGGTGGTCACAGAGTCTTCACTGTATTAATTGTTTCCTGCAGATTAGTCAGCTCCTGTTATTTAAATGGGTGTGGGGAAGGGTTTCTTTGGAACTCGGTGACTCTGGATAAAGGAAGCAAGTGTCCTTGCAGCAAAGGACTACAGCAGAAAAGGAGTTTGCTGCCAAAAGACCAAATGGTTTTCTCAGTTACCCTTGTATAAAAGTTTTGTTTCAAACTTTATTCTACTTGACTCAGGTTTGCAGATGAGGACTAAATATGATATCATTGATTCTGTCTGTTATATCCTGAAAGCAACCCCACAGACTGGCACAGCCTGTTATACATGACATTGGTTGTAGAACATCTCTTGGCCTAGAAAAGTCATTTATTGTTGTTAGCAATTTAAAGTTTGGTACAGCTAGGTCAAATTACCTTGTGTCAATATATAATGTTTTCCAGATCTGATTATTGGAAGCCCCAGCAAGCAGTCGTTAGGGATTCTGGGTGTTTGAGAATCCAAGGTTGGAACCACAGTGCTAAATTTTGATATTCTCAGGTTGCTAGAAGTGTCCAGTACAACTCCAGTGTCACCCAAGAATCATAATATATGTTCAACCCTGGATGCATGCTCCTACAGGCTGTTCACAGTGATGACATTACTTGGTTTTACATCCTCATGTAACAAACCAGCCTCTGCTGTCCTCCACTGTCATTGCCAAGGATCTTTCTAAGGATCTTTCTTATCTTTCCCTTATCTTTCTGAGTGAAGGATTTTGGTACATGCCTCTGGTGCATTCCCAGTTCCGCCTGGACCTGGTTCTATACAAGGACCAAGTGTCTGTCCTACGGAAGGAATACCGTCATCTAGAGAGAGAGAGAGACTAGGCTGGGGGGGGGGGCACAGGGAAGACTAACAGAATTAGTCCTCCACCTATTCCTGGCCCAGTTTTGAGGTCTCATTGGGCACCCAGCTACACCAGTAGTAATTCTTCTTTGTGGTAAGATAGGAAGGATTGTATGTAAGGTATGTGTTCCAACTTGGGGCTACAAACTCTCCCTTTAGGGGCAAGTTATTGTGCTTCTCCAATGGCTGGTGTAATTTTCTACAGGAAGGCAGGCAGGAGGATGCTCACACAGGGCACTTTACCATACTGTTACAAGGAGCCATTGGATATTGCATTGCTGAGGCTTCATCAAAATTATTGAAACTACAGGACCATGAACTAAATCTTAGAGTTTTATTGCTCTTGTAAAAATGGAAAACATCTTGTAAAAAGGCTGCATTATTTTCTTTTTGTCTTTTTTGACATAAGCCTTCTCACTGGTGTAATAAGTACTGTGACACCTCTGTATTATTTTTTTATCTCAGTGTGCAAGTAGATAGTTTGGCCAGATCTGGGAATGAACCTTCCTTCCTTCCTTCCTACCTACCTTCATTTGTTCGTTCATTCATTCATTAGCTTGTTCATTGTTCGTTCATTCGTTCGTTCCTCCCTTCCTTCCTATATCCTACTCCTGTAAGTGCTGAGGTGCTACTCTGAGCGGTTACAACCAGTATAATACCCAGGCCTTGACGGAGATGATCTTGTGGGTCGGGCAGATGGCATTAAGGAAAAACATTATTCGTCCTTATGGTGCTTGTATAACTTTGCCAGTTCTTAAGAGCAAAGAAGGGCATCTGGTTGAGGAACTACTGTGTGCGGCTTACCTGGGGCAATGGTCTCGGGGTTTGGAGGACTCCGTGGATCGGGCGTGTTAGGAGGTGTCGTTGGTGTGTGCTGCTGGCCAGCTTCCATGCTCCTAGCGTCCAGTGGAAAACACTGTATGACCTCACTGCGCTGTATTTGAATGGGAAAAAACAGCACAACTATTAGGTGTATTATAAAGAAGTGCCAAAAGATAACAGGAAAGTGTCTGAGCTGTATGGGTTGCCTAACTGGGAAACTGAAATAATAGCTGTTCTGTTAAATCTTAATTGTTTTCTGCTTTTTGCCTTCCTCATTTGGCACCTCATGCTCCCAAGTCTCAAAGCATCCTGATGGTGCCAGTTGGTGAAGTATTATTCTTGCTTTAGAAACATGGAATGAAGATGCCACGGAGATTAACTGGCTTTCTAAAGCTGGAATAGAAAGTATCTGGCAAGCTAGGAATGATAGACCTCTTGTGCTTTTGCAGACGCATTATCTGAACAAGAATATCCTTTTTCCAGTGGCCAAGGTTGTCAGATGACCTTATTTTAGAGCACTGTACTCACTGTCCTCAAAAAGACAAAGGGTGGCCATTCTACATTGTAGGGGAGTGAGGGGAGTTACGTGAAAAATAATTTTACACTTCATCACCATACTTTTCCCACTCGGGTTAATTCACTGCTGCTAAGATTTTTTTAAAAACAAATTTTAGTAGCTTTTTTGTTTGCTTGTTGCTTTTTAAAATTACCCCCCAATAAATCTTAGAAAAAAATAAGAAAAAGTGAAATATTATAATAGAGAAGCCTCTTAAATTGCTTTTAAATGTAATGGTTTAAGACACCACAGGATACCAAGCAAGGTGTAGTACTGAAAAGAGTGAGGAACTAGTATTCAGCCATAGAAGCTCTCTCTCTCTCTCTCTCTCTCTCTCTCTCTCTCTCTCTCTCTCTCTCTCTCTCTCTCTCTCTCTCCCCTTAAATATATCACTTACCTTGAGAGCCCTATTAGGGTCATAATAAATCGATTCTGACTTTATGGGGCACAGCAGCAGCAGCAAACTACAAACTGTTAGTCCTTGGCAAAAATAATTCACTTCCCACAGGTAAAAATGTTATGGTTTTTGTAATGCATTATTACAGAACGTAGATCTTTAGAGGAACCACAAGAGCACTCCCCTGTCTGTGGGTTGTATATGAAATAGCTCAGATATCTGACTGCTATAGCACTAAAAACCCAGCCAATGCATGCCAGTGATACAAGTGTATCTCACAGATACGTAGTACCCCACAGACAGGGTGACGTCTGTTGGGAATCTGGATTGTAGGTCTGTGTGGAAGGGGAGGCATTCAAGAATTTTAGCTTAGCCAAGCCAAATTCGGTTATTTAAACAGCCAGAGTATTCAGTGGTGTAGTAGAAAACTTGAAAGAGTAGGTATTCTTTGTGACAGTCCCTGTAGCCACTCTGTCCCAGAAGGGGGAGTCCAAATATACAGGTCACAGGATGAGTCCATATAAACAATTATGCAGCAGGATTGTTAAGAAATACAGTATACCTAAATTGCCCAAACAAGATTGAACCATCCTCAAATATGTTTCATTGCAACAGGGCTTGCTTGCAAGGACCTTCCCAAGAAAATCCATTTCTCTGCTTAGCTATATTAGGAGGACTCTAGTTAAGCTCAAGATGGAAACCTGAGAGGGGCAGCAAGTGATGTCACAGTCCTTGTTGGTCAAAAACCCCAGGGGTCTTGCTGTGTAAGCCCTAACTCCATTATACAACTGTCTATACCTTATGCACAGTGAAGGGCGTGCATTAGTTCTGCTCCTTCCACTGCCTTCTTCGGAAGAGAAATCAGCTGCTTCATAAGTAGGCTAGGTGACACCTTTATTGGTCACTAGTAAAACAAAAAATGTAAGCTAAGCTTTCAATAGCAACTTGCTATCTTTATCAAAGCATTGTACCAAAAAATGCACTCTTAATAGAGGACGTAGTCTATCAGGCACTGAGAATCTTTTTGCTGAGATGGAATACACCAGATGATGGCAGGGCTGGTGTTAAAACTGCTTCAAAGTCCCGGATATGGTTTAACACCCAGCATATCAAACAAAGCAGCGTAGTCCTTGCCCACCATCCTTCCCACCCTCAATTTGGCTCTATCGAGACTACATGTCCCTGCTTGCCTGAGGAAGCTGTTTCATGATTCCTTGTGTTTACCACTGAGGCTGCAACATAGAACCTGGGAAAATTTGGGGTTCTGGCTCTTGTGTAGACTCTCTGGGATTGGAAACATTAGCTCATGGGCAGGAAACATGTAAGCCTTCTAAATATCATTGGACTGAAATTTCCTTTAGCCATAGCATGGCTTTCTCCTCAGAGAGCTGACTTTACATAAAGACCTGAACGATGGAGGAGCAGAGTTCACTAGCTCCCCTTGTCACTTGGGGAATACCCATGCTCTATTACAGCTTCAGCAGGGTGATGCATTTCTCAGGGCCCCCTTTCCCTATTAATGTAGACTGGATCTAAATTTCTCCCGCATTGCAGTTGTTGCTGGGGAGATCTATTTACATGTTTCCCTTGATCACATTTAGAGTCTTTGAACAGACCTCGGCACACAGATGGTGGCTTTAGGAATTCTTTACCCAGGCTTGGGATTCTTTCTCCTGACCTACACCATCCCTAAATGGACTTCCTGGAACTTAAGCTTCCAGCCAATTATGACATTCCAGAGTAGCTACTCCTGTTTAATAGTCATAAGCTCAGCACCACACTGCTGCACTCTGCTAACATAAACTAGCCGTTTTTTTATAAGTCAGACACCTACTGAGTCATTCTTCCATGGTGTACATAAAGAACTCCCCCAATATCATCTCAGATTGGCGGTCACCACGGTAATGGCTACTTCATGAAGGCTAATAATAGGCCTGAGTTATTCACCCTTTCTACTGGGTCATTAGCTCTAAGATTCCATCCTAAGCCTTAATCACTGTTTCTTTAACATAGAATTAGAGCTGTCTATAACGTCAGAACTTTATTTAGCCATGACACTAAAATGAAATAGGCTTAAAGTACAGGTTGCCTTTGAGTACAGTTTTCTTCGGACAAAAGGAAGAACTGAAACCAGATAGTGATAAAACTGCCATTCTTTTTTATGATACATTTTTATTTATTTTCTACATTAAATTACATAAAACAAATGTATTGCTTGTCTTCTGTCATGTTACCAATTCAATCACAGTTTCCCCAACATTTGAGCCCAGTATAATTCATATCTCCTTTCCCAGGTTCAATAAGCATACTTTCATACATAGTTTCCTTACTATCTCATCCATATTCTATCTATCTTTACTTACATCTATTTTAATACAAATAATATAGCCTGTCTAATCTCAACAATCTATTCCATCTCACTGTTTAGCTCTTCAGTACTACGCAACGTAGGATATATTTGGCTAACTATATATCTTTATATGTCATCTACAGTATAATTACCTATTCTTCCAATTTAAGATTTCAGCAATCATCTCTAGTCATATCTAAATCAAGTTAATACTTTATGGGCTATTATAAAAGAGCTGCCTCCTAGTCTATATGCTTAACTTTATGCATAGTATTTCTTGTCTATGCCTAATGCCACTATTCTTTTAAAAATAATCTAACAGATTAACATTTATTTATATACCAAGTTTGTCTTCACATTTCCATTTTCCGTTTCCCATCATACCAATTATCTAGTAGCCTTAAATAGAATACAGAAAACGTTTTTATGTAATAAATTCACTAAGCCAAAAATTCTTTTTGCAATTTTCCCTTTTCCTGCCAAGCCCCTTATTTTCACAAGTTGTTTTTCCCTTGTCAAATCCATTTTCTTCATGGGTTGTTGTATTATCTTGATAGTAATCTTGATAGCTGCTCTGCTACTGAACAGTCCCAACTTTTCTTCTTTTTGGCACCCATATTAAGTAAAACAGAGGCGCCTATCATATTCTGTGGATTTGGCACATCTAAGGGCTTAGTCTGCACCATTCTATTTCTGTTCATGTTGAGATCTGCCATCTGTTCTGGTATAATCTCTTGATTCAAGCTAATTTCAGTTTTCCCCAGGAATTTCATGATATCCAAGAGTTCATATTGAGGACTAGCTTGCATAGTTCCTGCTGCTGTCATCTGTAGCTTGGAGTCCAGTGACTGATCTATTTCTGTTACTTTATCACGACTGGAAATCTTTGTATCTTTAGAGGTTGGGTCCAAAATATCTATTATTTTTTTGTAATCCGGATAATAGTATATTTGTGAATTCTTCTTTTGAGACATTTTCCCAAACCATTGTGTTTTCCATTGTGTGAGAGCGTTTTTATGGCTCACAACGAAAAGTTAAAATTGCTTGTAATTATAGTTTCTGCCGTTTAATTTCCAAAAGGGAGAGTTATAGAAGGAGATGACTGAATTAAAGGCCAAGATGCAATCTTTCAGCCTTTGTTTTCAAAACATGAGATTATCTCAAGGTCAAAAAAGAGTTCTTTAAGAAACAGCTTTTCCAACACTGCTCTTAAAACTGCACCATTAAGTCCAGCAGATACCAAAAGTACAAAAAGCATAAAGTAATTTCCTTTACGGTTGCATCTTAGAGTCACCACATACCAAAGAGCAGAAAAACATAACTAATTTCCTCAAAAGAAAAGCAATAAAGGAGAGAAGATATAATGTAGTGTGAAGAAAAAATTCTTTACTTTTCTTTTCAAAATATTCACCTCTTTGCTAAGAGCTGCTTTCAGAATAGGAGGAGGGTTGATACTTATTTGAAGAAAGCTATCAAAATCCAAGGAGGGACTTCATGTAGATAAGTAGGAGGGGGAAAAACATATCTACTCACAATATGCCAAATATATACAGCTTATTTACAGCGTCCTGCACCAACAGCTATGCCTTCACCAGAATGATGTTGGTCTTCCCCAGTGGGCAGTAAGGCATTTTCCTGCTTCTACTGAAGTTCACCGCTGATCCCTTTGTGTCTTCAGCCACTGCCTTTTCTTTGTTTCCCCTCCAGGGAAACTTACCCCATTAGGGGACCCTTTATCTGGAGAAATTCAACTTGATAAGCTGGAGCACTTATCAAGTTGTGTCGCTGCGGCATAGCCAGAACCAGAAGCCAATAAAACTGCCATTTTTAATGGCTCAATTCCAATGTTTGGAAGATATTTGTTAAAAAAGAGTAGGTTACTTTTAATTTGCTTATGATTCCTGTAATGAAGTATCATTAAATTACATTACATTATATTATATTATAATTACTGTGAAAGGTGCCACTTTAGTAACTTAGGAAAGGGAGGATATCATATCAAGGGGCTGACTTTCAAGATAGTCAGATCCATTCAGATTTTTTTTGTTAAGTAGCCCATCTAAGGTGGGTTATTAGGCTGGTTTTGGAGGTAAAATGTTGAAGAATCAGAGATAAAAACATAATTCTGTAAAGTTATGTACAGCACTTTAAGCTAGTTTTCTAAAACAATTTATACCTTTAAAAAAGGAAACAAAACCAACCCTTTGTCTTTGTGGAATGCAGTAAAGTTTTTACTGGCATTAATTTGAACTGAATAACCTGGCGTTTTGTCATTCATAAGCAATGATCAATGTAAACTACACCATATCTAAACATTTCAACTATCCCTGAAATATATATCTTAGGATCTTCAATGGTATCAAATTTGAAGTGCAGGAGCTCAGGCAGTATATATGCACACAGTACAGTATATATGCAGTACATAGCATGCTATGCAGTATATTAACATCAGCCTGGCCACATCCTACTTAGGAAGCACCATTGAACTCAGAGGTATTTGTTTCCAATTTCATAGGTTCAACATTCAACATGTTGAGCTTTAATGAAATGGGATTATTAGCTCAGTAGAAGGAACCATGTGGCCTTCTAAATACCATTGGACTGAAACTCCTTTCAGCTGTAGCAACAACTCCACCCCTACCACTGGCAAACTCAACCAATTGTCTCAGGTGCTGGAGTGATGGGGGTGGCTGCTACACATGGTGGATTAAAAAAAATCAAATGGACTTAAATCATAATTTAAATCATGATTTATTTTTTTAAAAACCAAACTTTATTTAAATAAATTTTAGAAATCTGATTTTAAAATTTTAAATCATGGTTTAAATCAATTTTACAAGCCAGCCCCTGCTGCTCCCCAGTTCAGTTTTTACAGTGATATTTGACTGAAGCCAAAGCATTGGGAAGTGCCCAAAAAGTCACAGGAGCTGGGACTACTTAGAGCTAGGCATTATTGTAAAAAGAGAATAGTGAAAGATTATGGACCACCTTGGGGCAGTGGCTGTAGCAAGCATGGGAGAGCTACTTCTGCCTCTGCTCCTGCGATAGTGCAGCAGTGGTGGGCCCACAATATGTGGGAGTTTCTCTCTGCTCCAGGCAGTAGGGGATGTTAAGCCAAACCTCTAATTTCCTAACCAAGGTAAAAATGTAAAATTGCACCCCCTATACCTTTGCAGTAATTCTTCTTGATAAACAGTATATAGGTAAATATCAACAAACAGAAATTGTAATAACATAGAATGTATTTTAGCCACAATAACAATAATACAAGTAGGCTGCCACTGGTGGTTGAATAGTCACAACAGTTTCTAACTCGAACCTTCATCAATGCCACAAAGCAGACACTGCTTTTAAAAATGTCGCAAAAGTGGGACAATGGGCAATTTGGAACTGTTAAATTTGCAGTGTTTAATTCAAATTCAGTTTATAAGTGCTATTTACTCATTTCCTTCCTAGATGGGTTCACTACATTTGGACACACAGAGCACCCCGTCTGCAGGAAAGATACCTCTGCTTCTGCGTAGACTCTACCTTGGACTCTACAAAGACATAACAGGAGAGGAAAGGAGCTAGCTACTTCTAAATGTGATGAGCTTGTCTGAGTAAGAAATGACTAAGTAGAACTTTAAAAATACTGTACTCCTTTGTCCTACTGGTGTGACGTACTTGTGACATTAGATGCATATTTTAGTTTACGTTTTCTGCACCCTGCAACTTTGTGTGCCTTGTTTTCCCCCTGTCCTTGGCAAGCCTCTGTTTGTTACATTTCCTACTTCAGATGGTCTTGACTGGAGGAATCTCAGGCATGAATCCAATTGTTCATCTTAACTCGGCTGTAAAACTTCTTTCTGAAGGAAACTAGGTTGTTTTTATCTTTAAACACTTTCTTTTATTATTAAGTTCACAGCACAATAGTTCTATTTTTAGGTATACCCAGTACTCCTCTCCTTTCTGTTCTCCATCAGCTTCCACTTGCCTGCAAGATTCAGTTTAATCTTCTCATTTATGAATATCTTTTTGCTTGGTTCCTTATCTTTCTGCTGTCTCATCTCCACTCACACTCAAGTTTTATGTTCTTGGAACACTTCTTGTCAAGTCTGTAATTGGTTATATCTTACCTACATCCTTATTCTTTTATTTATTTATTTTTATCTCTTGAGTCTTGGGCCTCTTACTATGAGAGCATCTCTGTTGGTTTGGGGTTTTTAAACAACATTTGGAGACACCTTGTTTTCTCTGACCTCGATGCATTGGTTAATTCCTCTCCCAGTGTTTCTCTTATTATACTTTCCCCCATAATATACTTTACTACTTATTTGACTGTGTAGCTCTAAGATTATAAGAGGGGAAGCCTGTCTCTAATTTTATTTATATACTGTAAATGCTCTGTTGGAAAGTAGAGTGGGTCCTCGGTCCCCTGCTCCCCCCCCCCCGATCCCATTGTACTTTTTGCTCAGCAAGTCTTTCATTTCTGGCTTACCTGTTCCAAACACTTTTCTTCGTTTCTCGGTCACCTACATTTTTTCTTGCCTTTATTAGAAACCAACTTGTTTCCTTCCACCATTGTAAGACACCCATCAACAAGAACAGGAAAGATGTGATTGCCAGTTATTTTATGCCCTGCATGCACCTTACTTCTGATCCTTTCTGGAGGACCCTTATATGAAGAATTCATACAGGCTTCTATAGCTTCTTTCCCCAGCGTCCAGAAGGGCACTGCTCGTATTCTCTTGCTTTCTGCCTAATATTTAGGATCGGTAAATTTCTGGTTGCTAAAGAGAACTAATGGCAGACCGGCCTCTGAAACTGCATGAGATTCTTGTGCTTGGAATCTGGGAGTTGAGTCATGGCTACTGGACTTCTTTTTTGAGAGAGAGAAACGTTTCGCTGTTCATCCAAACAGCTTCATCGGTCTGAATACAGCTAGTGCAAGAGACCTTCTTATAGTCAGCTTGACCTCTTGTCCCCTTGTCTGATTGGCTCATAAGATGAACAAAGCCTGAATAGGCTCGTTAGGGAGACATTAGTGTCCATGGCCTTAAGGTAAACAATGGCCTAAGGTGCTGAAACCCATCAAGAATGGGTCGTTAGCTGTCAAGAATGGGTCGTTAGCTGTGACCTGGTGGTGAAGGCTCCTTGATTTGCCTGGGTACTGTGGAAAGTACAGCCTGGTAAGTAGCAGCTAGACTATGCCGGAGCCCCCCACCTCTGTTGAGGGAGGGATTTTCAATGCTGACATGAATGGCTTCCCTTACTCCTCTCTCAAACCACCTCTCTTCTTTGTCTAATATGTGTACATCCTCATCTTCGAAAGAGTGGACTTTTTCCTTCAAATGGAGGTGTACTGCTGATTCTGGTCCTGAGCTGATACCTCTCCTATGTTGGGCCATTCTTCTGTTTAATGGCTGTTTAGTTTCTCCAATGTAGAGGTCTGAACACTCTTCACTGCATTGGACTGCATATACTATATTGCTCCTTTTATGGAAGCAAGGAATCCCCCTCAGACCTATTGTCAGCAGTATAAATTCAGTGACTTATAACATCGCAAAATACCTGGCAACTATCCTAGCCCCACTGGTTGGACACACGGACCACCACGTACACAACTCAGAAGAGTTTGTTTCTAAAGTCAGGGAGCTCAAACTGGATACAGAGGAAACCATGGTATCCTTTGATGTTACATCACTCTTTACCAGCATACCCACCACTGATGCGCTAATAATGGTAAAGAGAAGATTAAGAGAAGACAGCACCCTCACCTCCAGAAGCCGCCTCAACCCAGACCAGATAGGCCTGCTCCTGGACCTGTGTCTGAACACCACATATTTCATGTACAGAGGGGACTTCTACAGACAGAAGCATGGCTGTGCCATGGGTTCCCCAGTGTCACCAATTGTAGCAAACCTATACATGGAAGAAGTGGAGAAGAAGGCACTCAACACCTTCCCAGGGACAACACCATCCCATTGGTTCAGGTATGTAGATGATACCTGGGTTAAAATAAAGACGCAGGAAGTACAGGCCTTTACAGACCACATCAACGCAGTGGATCCTAATATTAAGTTCACTAGGGAAGACACCCAAGACAACAGGCTGGCTTTCCTGGATTGTGCAGTCATCATCAGACCTGACCGTGGCCTAGGAGTAGAAGTTTACAGGAAACCCACCCACACAGATCAATACTTACTGTTTGACTCCCACCATCCATTACAACACAAACTAGGAGTCATCAGGACCCTAAGCCACAGAGCAGAGAGCATCCCCACCTCCTCAGAAGCCAAGAAGAAGGAAGACAGGCACCTGAAGACAGCACTTAAGGCCTGTGGATATCCAAGGTGGGCCTTCAACAAGCAGTGGGCCATCCCAGAAGAACAAGGGATCAGTCTGAGACCCAGACCCGACGGAAGAACCTGGTCATTCCCTACATGGCGGGAGTGTCGGAGAAGCTTAAAAGGATTTTTGGCAAACACCACATCCCTGTTTATTTCAAACCCATGAACACACTAAGGCAGAGACTTGTCCACCCAAAGGATCCGATACCAAACCATAAAAGGAGCAATATAGTATATGCAGTCCAATGCAGTGAAGAGTGTTCAGACCTCTACATTGGAGAAACTAAACAGCCATTAAACAGAAGAATGGCCCAACATAGGAGAGGTAACAGCTCAGGACCAGAATCAGCAGTACACCTCCATTTGAAGGAAAAAGGCCACTCTTTCAAAGATGAGGATGTACACATATTAGACAAAGAAGAGAGGTGGTTTGAGAGAGGAGTAAGGGAAGCCATTCATGTCAGCATTGAAAATCCCTCCCTCAACAGAGGTGGGGGGCTCCGGCATAGTCTAGCTGCTACTTACCAGGCTGTACTTTCCACAGTACCCAGGCAAATCAAGGAGCCTTCACCACCAGGTCACAGCTAACGACCCATTCTTGACAGCTAACGACCCATTCTTGATGGGTTTCAGCACTTTAGGCCATTGTTTACCTTAAGGCCATGGACACTAATGTCTCCCTAACGAGCCTATTCAGGCTTTGTTCATCTTATGAGCCAATCAGACAAGGGGACAAGAGGTCAAGCTGACTATAAGAAGGTCTCTTGCACTAGCTGTATTCAGACCGATGAAGCTGTTTGGATGAACAGCGAAACGTTTCTATCTCTCAAAAAAGAAGTCCAGTAGCCATGACTCAACTCCCAGATAAACGCACCTGGATGACTGAGAATCTTCACAGACGTTGTGCTTGGAATATTGTCTGCTTGCTAGATATCTTAAAATTGTAGTATTCAGACATGTTTTCTTTCAATTCAGATAACTCTTATTTTCTCAAAGTCATTAAGTTAGCCAGACTTAAACTGAATTCAGTGCAATGGGCACAAAAGGAACCAGCAAAAACAGGAATGGGAAACGTGTGCTCCTCCAGAGGTTTTTGATTAAAATGTCCCATCATATTTTCCCACTGGACTTGCTGGCTTCAGTTGGTGGGAGAGGCCGTTCAAACAACATCTGGAAGGCCAGATGTTTCCTTCCTTTAATCCTGAACATGGCTGAGAAGAAGCTAAGGATTTTTCTGTAGCTGTACAACTGTTTTCTTGTGCTATAAACGTGCATCTGTTTCTCATTTGTGGCATGCGGTGCTCGGATTTTCCCCTCAAAACTTTGCTTCTGCTTCCGTGATACTGTTTCAAATCACTCCAAGCAACAATATTGTATGCTAGAAAAACGTGATTGTTCCTACTGCCAGCCTGTTCATCAACTGCCTTTGGTCATGACCAATATATTCATAGTCTCTGAGGCATACACATACATACACATACATACAGATATACTAAGAGCGGAGAGGCAGAGGTGAACCAAGGGCAAGATGCTGTGGGACTTGAACAATTTTTTCATGGCTCAAAATCCATTTCTTCCAACACAACATGTGGATTTTGATCTACAACAACTCAGAAACACATTGGTTAAAATGCCACCCTAACCTGTTCTTTTCCACCATATCCTTTTAATTTTGCCAATATGCTGACAGAGTAGCATGACCACTCCTTTGGATCTGCTACTCAAGTGGATGTGTTTAATTGTTCTTGTGTCCAATCACTAAATCTTCAATGACTCATTGTTATGATCTAAAAGCCACAGGAGGTTTTTAAGCAGAGGCTGGATGGCCATCTGTCGGGCGTCCTGTGATGGGGGTTCCTGCCTGGCAGGGGGTTGGACTAGATGGCCCTTGAGGTCTCTTCCAACTCTATGATTCTATGATTCTATCATTTGGTAGGGCGCTTAGCAATGGAAACAAAATTATAAATTATAAAATGCAGTCTTGAGCTGCTTTGGAACTATAACTGATATATTGGCCATCCTGGAGTATTCTTATGAAATCACCAGTCAAATGAATTATAACTGCACGTGGTTAAGTTAGTTTTGGCTTATGGTGACCCTTTTCAGGGTTTTCCAGTTACAGAATGCTCAGGAGTGGAGAACGTTCTGGGACAGTGCAGCTTGCCCAAGGCCACACAGGCTGGCTGTTCTCCCTGGAGGCACAGTTGGGAATTGAACTTCCTACCTCTGGCCGCATCACCTGAAATCCAACTCACTGAGCTTCCCAGCCAACTAAAAAAAAAAAATCAAATGAGGAAATAATTTTCCAGCAGGTGGGACAAAACATACACCCACAATGGTGATGCAAGTTTCATTGTCTTTTAATAAGAGACATGTAGACAACTCAGAGGGTGCTCAGCTACTGCCATTATGCCTGAGATGTTCAGAGTTGTAATTTAACACATATGGAGGACAATAGGTTGGGGAAGGCTTGCTATAAGCTCATTTTCTAAACAAGTGCTATTGTTAGGCCAGGTCTGTACATCAAACCTAATGCAAACAATGATCATGTGTCAGGGGACCCAACAGACCTCATCTTTTTACTGCCAGCCTTGGAACTGTGATTGATGAGGGGTGCCATCAATCATCTGGACAACTTATTGTACATGATTGGTCATCATTGACCTTCTGCTTGGCTGGTCACAAAATGCCCTGAGCCAGTCTTATTTTACTATGCGGAGTACATAATAGCAAAAAAATACTCACATTTCTTGGTTTACTAGACAAAAAGTGAAGGTTTTCATATGTGTACTTGTCAGATCTCCTTTGGCGCATCTTGAACAGCCGTGCCCCTCTGTTACTAAGCAGTGACAATTCTTCCAGCATTATGTCTCTGGGAATGCTAACTTTTTTCCCAAGGTCAATACCAGGGGATTCTGCAAAATAATACAAGACCACATTTCTTAAAAAAATATTTTAAGTCATTAAAATGTTCGAGTCAAGATTACATACCTACTGATTTCAATAAGAAAGTTAAACATATAATTACATCTTTTCAACACTGATATTTGACTTCCCTCATTTCTCAAATATATAATACAATTGCACTCCATTGGAGAAAAAAATCCTTTATGCACTGTCACAGTTACATAAACTGATGGGATTAAAGTCTGGGCCATCTTATTTCACAAGAGGAGATATTTCCCCCCATAGCTAAATACTCCTTATTTTTACATTTCTGGAAAAGGTCTTTGTGACACATTTCATCTAATCCTTTAAAAATACTCTGGGCAGACACTCCCCAGAAAACAGAAACATGGCATTTTCCAGATATTCCAATGGCATCTTCTAGAAACTTACTTCTGCTCTTATATTTTGAATGTTCATGGTGATGTTTTGAAACAAGTTCAAAGTGGGGGAAAAACCACAGGATGTCATATTTTACATCAGTAAAGTTAATAAAATACTGTACATGAAGCAATTCATTAATATAAATTCTGGAGCTGAAAAATATTTAGGGGGTCACTTTTCTGGCTACTGAATCTAAAGCCCTGGTCCAGTAAGAGTAGCCAATAAGTGGAAAACTCCCCCTCTACGGACTAGCAGAAGGGGAACATCCATTACTCATGAACACTTATTCTCGACCCCTATCACAAAAGAATAAAGTACTTTTTTGACTTAAAGTCTCCAAAATAAACTTCCTCCCTGGATCTTATTCATGTCATCCAGGGAGTTCTGGGAGTTGTAGTCTAAAAAAAATAACTTTTGGGAATCATAGATAAAACCAAACACTATCTCAATCCTGTCTCCATCCTGACTGCCTAGCAGGTAACTAATGTTATTACAGCTGGAATATTTATTTATTTATTTATTTATTTAGTTAGTTAGTTAGTTAGTTAGTTAGTTAGTTAGTTAGTTAGTTAGTTAGTTAGTTATTAAATATATTTTTATACCACCCATCTTCCCAAAGGAACTCTGGGTGGTTAACAACAGCAGTAAATAAAAACAAATATCGAACACACAGTACTACAAATTGTAGTGGGGGGGCGGAGAAAAATAAAGAAAAATAAAAATAAAGAAAAATATCTGGCAAAATGGTAGAACAGAATTAAGAGGGGGAACCTAAAGCTAAAGGTCACCAAATGCCTCTCGGAAAAGCAGAGTCTTAATGTTGGCTATAGTTTTATATGTCAATACAGAACATCAGTAGCCCACAAAACATCCTGCTAGCTCATTGGTTGCATATTCCAATGAGGGGAATATCAGCAGCAGAGCGTTTTGTGGTATATCAACAGACCTCCCAGCTATATTTCTCAACAGGGTGGCCTCGAGGCAACTCACTGGTGAATAGAAAAATGGCTATTTTCAAGCCTGGTTGATAAACTGATAGGTGAGAGGAACAGAGTTAACTCTCAAAGAGTCAAAGCCACACTGTCTTAACTTTCCACCGTAAAAGAAAACAAAACATGTAGTGAGTTCCACAAACAGCTCACCCAATCTTCCCCCAAATATCTCATCAATAAACTCACAGTAGATTGTTTCTAACATTGGAACAGCTGGTCTGTTTCCAACATTCAGGATGTGTGTCAGCTTATGTGGACCAAACAGCATTATCCACTCACAAGATTGAAATGTTGGAGGAGGCCCAACATTTGCAGGGGTATAAAAATCTTTAATTAAAAAGACACTAAAATTTGAGGGATGGATTGCTTTAAATCAGCCTAATAATCTGCATCAATGTGGCCATAAAGAAGAATGCAGATTTCTTACCATCAGTCCTTCTTTCTCCCATACTCTTGCAAACAAAACCTTACCTTACTCTCGAATGACAAATCACAAAACAAGCCACATTAAAGGAAAGATGTGGAGGTAGAGAAAGAACATGCTATAAGAAGCACGTTTTTCATTTATGGGAAACCACATCTGCAGGGAATGTGAGAAAAGTATTGTCTACTTAGACCAACATGGCAATGTAAGTCTGACTTTGGAATTGAAGGTGGAAGTAGAAAATTAAGGAAATGGAACAAAGTATTCAGGATCCTGAATGGAAAAAGTTTATATGAAAATATTTTGTTGCAGGTTGTACTTATAACAAGTCTAAGGTGAAATTCAGGGAAGGTTACTTATAGGTATGTGCCTTTCATCTTTTAGCAAAAGTCAAAAAAAAACACGAAAGTTGCTCCTTTCTTCATTTCCATGTTCTTTTGTTGATTCCCAAAAGACAGCTTCCAAGAAATGAATACTTCATGATAATAAAATGGGGTCATACCAAAGGGTGTTTAAAATCTCTGTGTCTTTTGGGGTGGGGGTTTCCTCTTTCATGAGACTTTTCTTTGATCCTAGCTATGTCAATCTGGCTGATAAAATTTTCAATCAAAAGCACTTTGACGGTTATCACAAAGACCTAGTGGTATGATCATTGAGGGCTGTTGGCCACCAATCAGAATATTTGGGGGAGGGGGGAGGGGGAGATTTTTTTTATTTTCAGAAGGGGCTGGAATTCACGGAGAGGATGGAGGAGCAGTCTTTGGTCCAGTCATTCCTTGTGGGACTTTAAGCTGAGGTTTAGGATGGCTTTTGCTTTTGCTGCTTGCCTGCCTGTGCCACCATCTTACAGTAGATACCTTCCCTTCCCCCTCTTCTGGATTTTTGGGGGTATCTTTCTTTCCTGTTTTTGGATTATTTTTCCTGTGACTAGTCAGCAATCTATGTCAGTGTGACTCTTTGGGACGATTTGGCATTGGGGGGGGAAATCCCCCTGATTTCTTTGGATCTTTCCCTTCCTTTGGTCTCCCCCCCCCAGCCAGGTTTCTATTCTTGGGTTATTTTTGTGGTGCCTGGTCTGGACCTGTCTCCTACTGTTGTGCTCAAAGAAGTCATTAAACAGGGAAGAGAAATAACTTGATTTGGATCAATTTTCCAACCGAATCCTAAATGAATCTGTCAAGTTCAATAACATTTTCTAAGAATGTGTTTGAGATTAGAATCCTAAATGCATATTCATAAGTAATGACTTATAGTTATGATGGCTAGGAGCTTGTTTACACATGGTTATTTATAAAAACTGTTTAGGTTTAAATTATATAATAGTAGTTGTAAAAAATATAGTCACCACTTAATATTTTAATGAAGCAATACATTAGTGTTCCAGACACTTCCAATCTCCTTGTCTAAGAAAACATAATTGTGAATGTTTATTTACAAATGACCAATCACAAAATGAAGCAAACTGTGGGTGGTGAGTAAAACTCCTGCTGTGACAATTGCACATCTTTTAGCATTTAAGGCTTGTCTAATATCTGCAAGTTAATGCTTTAATAAAAATATTAAATAGCAAATAAGTTCCTTAGCTGTAAGTGGATGCCTGGTAATGCTGTTGCACAACAGATGCCTTGCGATGTTGGTGCACAACCTTCTAAACCTATTATATTCTGCCTGCCTGTTTGGTGAAATGCATGAGCATAGGTAGCTCACCTAGATGCCCCAAGCACATCCAATCTTGCCTGATTTCGGAAGCTAAGCAGGGTCAGCCCTAGCTAGTACTTGGATGGGAGACCACCAGGGAATACCAGGTGCTGAAGGCTTCTGGGGTAGGAACTGGCAAACTGCTCCAGTATACCTGCCAAGAAAACTCCATGGACATGGAGTCACGAAGAGTCGGTCACAACTGTAACAACACAACACACACACACACACACACACACACACACACACACACACACACACACACACACACACACACACACACACACACACACACACACACACACACACATGAGCATAGGTACAGCAGCAGTGAATCACTTTGGGAGGATTGGGATTTGTTCATGAAATTATTTAAAACAAAATGAGAACTTAGTTCAACTGTTTTAGTCCCAATAAAGTAGAACCACTGAATCCATGTGATGTATAGAAGTGATGGCCTAATATCCTATCAGTTCTATCAGTCTACACTATTGGGAACCATTTATTTATTTATTTATTTATTTATTTATTTATTTATTTATTTATTTAGGCACTTATATACCGCCCGTCTTCCGGACGGAACTCCAGGTGGTTTACAACAGATAGATACAAACAATAAACAAGATTAAATATAACATCGCAAAACAATATAAACAATAAAATAGGATTTGGCCTCGAAAATCCACATGGACTAAAAATCAAATTGAATTAAAATGGCTCCTAACTGGTTAAATAGTGAGTTGTGTTTCATGCTACAGTCAGAGACAGGGAGTTCTGTATCTTCTGGGAGAAGAGCCAGCCTGTGTGGTCTTGGGCTAGCTGTACTGACTAGAGATGGGCACGACTCAGCGAAATTTTCGTTTTCGTTTTTGTTTTTTCATTTCGTTTCATAATGAAAATGAAAACGAAAATATTTCAAAAAACCAAAACGAATACGGAAACGAAACGACCAATTTTGCCGTGTTTTTCGTTTTCGTTGCAGCAAATCCATTGAACTGAAAAGAATGCTAACGAAACAGCAATTTTTTGTTTTCGTTTTCATTTTTTCATTTCATTACGAACCGAAAACGAAACGAATTTTTTTTCAAAAAGAAAACGAAAACGAACCGAAACGGATCCCCAAACGACCAAATGAAAAACGAAACACAATTTTTTTGAGTCGTGCCCATCTCTAGTACTGACCCAGGGTGCCTTCCAGAAGAAGAGAATAATAAACCATTCTGTGTATTCTCTACATAGAAAAGCCACAAAAAGGGTTACTATGTCCAAATTAGCTTGATGACACAAAACAGTTTTTACTTGCAGTCATCATCACATTCTCACATCAAAAAAGGGTTATGGTTAGCTTGATGACTATGATTATGTCATTGTGCATTTTAAATCTGACCATCACATTTGTTTAATCCGATGGTTAGATTAAGCAAATGAAACAAAGTATCATTTTGAAGGATGAATTTTATGTATTCGAACAAACCTGTTCTGCTTATCATTATAAGTTGGATCCAAATTATACATTGGATAGAAAAATTCCATTATTTCTGATAGAACACCATTAGGAAAATGTTTCTGACATTAGAGGAAGTAAGTATTTGGAGCTAGGTTAATGTATCCCATAAAACACAAGAGCAGTAAAGAGTAACAATACTTTTAGGAGAGGATGGATTAATGAGGACACATTCTTCTACTGTAGTTATACCCATTCTAAAACTGAAATTATGGGATAATAAGCTTTAATTAGTGCTCTCGGCACTAGTGACCCCATTTCTAACTCAGTATTTGATAATTAAAATAATTAGCATAACATGACTGGATGCACATGATTATATTGTGGTCGCAACAAGTCTCTCCGTGTCCTAATTGCTTTGACCCACTGGTATGCAGAAAGCTGATTGGCTACCATTTCCCAGATTAAAAGGTGTCACATGCTATCCAAATTGTATCATATTTGTGAATTATTTAGTGGGAACATTTTATCAAATGTGTTCTCAATGTATTTTAAATAATGCAAACACATAGAGACATTTGGGATTTAAATATTATAATGGATGGAATCTGGAGAAACACTCACTGGTCTTTTTACATTTCTTGTCTGACTCAGAAGATCTCATCACAGGTCCATTACATCACATTTAGTTAGGCACTTAAGACTCTACCGGGCGACAGGGCATACCCCAAGAAATATGTGTTCTTGTAGATGTACAATATTAGACCTACAACTTTGGCATTTTATGATATGATGGTAAGATTTTAGCTATGTCCCCATGTTTCAAACACCTCTCATACACAGATGCATTCTTTTTAGCAGACATCATGAACTGTTTATAAGTGAGGTGTCCTGTTTGTGAAGACAAGAATATGCAATTGGTTCCTTTGCATCCAGGCAACCAAGAGTCCCACTGCAGAATAAATTAATGGCTTCTTTATCTACAGCAAGTGTGTTTTTGCACAGATTTCCAAGTCGTTTTGCTATGATCTGGATGGGTTGTGATATAAAGCTCCATGTTACCATTGCTTTATAAATTGGTGGGAGAAGTCAATTCCCACTGGCAAAGCAGGGATGGGCAAAAGTAGCAATATGGCATATATTTGGTCATAGTTGTTTCCATATTACATGTTCTTGAACTCTGGAATGTAGCGAATGTGAGAAAGTGGTCACTGCACATCAAAAGATGGAGGTGTGCTACCTCTGAAAGTTGCTCTAAATCAGTGGTGTCCAAACTTCAGCCCTCCAGATGTTTTGGACCTCAACTCCCACAGCCCTTTGTCATTAGCCATATAGGCTTGGAATTCTGGGAGTTGTGGTCCAAAACATCTGGAGGGCTGAAGTTTGGACACCCCTGCTCTCAAATATAAGGCAATGCTGTCTCAGAGCATTCTTCTGAAGTACAACTGAGGGGCAGATTCAGAAATGCCGAAGCAGGAAATGGTGATATACCACAGGTATGGCTTTCCAAGACTCAGGAGACTACAGGCAAGAGGGTAGCACATCAACATACTAACTAATCCAGTCCCAGGAAAAATTACAGGGAGATATTGATATCAAGAGAACTATTGGTGAAAAAGCTTGCAAATTGTTCAGCAGAGGGCATGAAGAGACATCACCAGGGCCAAAGAAGAATGCAAAGAAAGAAAGAAACAGAGCTGGACATTTTAAATAGGTTCTCACAGAAATTATTCTTTATCATAAAATGCATGAAGTTTCATTGCAGGGCCCAGCTTGATTATAGTGTGGTAGCATCATTATGGAGCACATGTTTCTATGGTGCACAAAATGTGGTGGGAGACAGGGTTTTTTTCATGCTAGAAAGAAGGTCTCCTAAGCTTCTGCTAATATTAAGTTTTATATTCTCATGTTTTCACATCCCCTGGGCATTACACCTGCGCTGGGGCACTAGATAAGCAAATCAGCAGACAACGTACCATGTGTGAGAAATTTGCTTCCAAGGAGTACCAAAGTGACATGTTTTGGTCATCTGTAGAGTACGCAACACAGAGGAGAACCTTTCACTGGGGGACATTCCCCTTAGCAGAGACTATTTTGTTACTGAGGTAGAAAACTGTCCTGGTTAGGAGGACTACTGTTCCTAGGTCTTCCAGGATTTCCCTTCTGGTTTTATAATGGCTTCTGAATTTCAGGAGTTCAAAATTAGGTTGGTATTGTTTTGGATTGGAAATACTACTAGTAGGTTTTTAAAGACACCCGTGTTGTGTTGTGTACAATTTTTGTAAAAATAAATAAATAAAAGGCTGTTGGCTAATCGAGACAAATATTCATTTCATGAGAAAATGTGTTTTCTTTAGCTCCGGGAGTTTTGGTATGCTGGAATACTATTCATTCTGCAACCATAAACATCCTCGGGACACTTTTCATCCTCTGCAACACATCACAACTCCTGTGGAGTCAGAAAGTAATCCCACAAATTACTCAATGCAAGATTTTTTTTTAATCTGCTAAAATGAAGGTTAATCCTGTGCAACTGCTTTTAGCTATCGCTAAGGAAAGATGGGAGCACTGGTTCTGTGAGTGAATGTAAGGATCTGTTGGCTAGAACATGAAGAGCCTTTATAAAACCACTGTTCCTTGGACAAAGCTGCAGTAGTGAATTGATTACAAAACAGATGCAAGTCGGCTTTGCGGTTTGTGCATTAGAGATTTTCTTTTGAAGAAAGATGAAACCCAATAAAAAGCTGGATAAGTTGACTCTCTGGCCAAGATCCAATTGTATACTTTTGCTGAATCCCATTCTTTTGGCCAGAAATGGTGAAATGCCCTGCAAGGGTCCCATGCATCCTAAAAAAATGCTTTGGAGAGAAATGACGTGAGGCAAGTGCTTAGAGCACCATATGAGACTGCAGTGAAAGGAAGGCAAGTAGTTCCCTAGCTGTCTGGTGTTGAATATCAAAGCACATCACTATCAACTTGGCCTGTAGAAAGGACGGGGGGGGGATTCTTCCTGGCTGCTAATGAAAGGTGTACTTGTGGTGCTTGCCCCTTACTGTGTATACCCATTTTCCACATTGTAGAATACTTTTTTTGCTTAAGGTGTTAGTGCTGGCTTTAAGCATTTGGGAAAGGAAGAATGAGGACAACTTGATCTCTTAGCTTTGTGGTCTAAAACCTCCTCTCGATCATCTTGCCTCTTTATGAAGGTGACTGCATTCTTTGCCAAAAGAACTCCATTGCTTTTGTTATCTTGAAAGCAAGCCATATATTAAGGTGCCCTCTTGGGAAAATGTTGGTCTACCAAATAAAAACCTTTCAGAATTCTCTCCCAAGTACAGCAAAATAGGAAGATCCCAAGTAAATAAATAAATAAATAAATAAATAAATAAATAAATACATACATACATACATACATACATACATACATAAAGAGCACCTATGTTCCTGAGGCAATATCTCTCAATCAATGTCCAAAGAGGAAATGCCTGCTGTGTGCTTGGCACTCTAGGCCAGCTGAATAAATGATGGTGTTTTCTAGTAAAGTGATTTTAACCAGTATAATAAATAAATAAATAAATAAATAAATAAATAAATAAATAAATAGATAGATAGATAGATAGATAGATAGATAGATAGATAGATAGATAGATAGATAGATAGATAGATAGATAGATAGATAGATAGATAGATAAATAAAGGGAAAAAGGAAAATGTTTCTAAAGAGAGATTAGTTCAGAATTATGCCTTGAATGGTTGGATAAGACTAGTGTCAGCTTTGAGTAGGCGGAGGAGGAGACTGAAACCCAGTTTTTAGTGCAAATGCCCTTGTTTGATTGTGTTGAAAGCCAAGAGATGCACACCTTCTCTATCTGAATGGCTCTGTAATATGGCATCCAGACACATTAGCTCCCTCCCTCCCCCCCCCCCAAAAAAATTCCAAAAGTCAATTCCAAGCGGAACGTGCATCAGCTGTTAGATTACTTCATTCCTCCACAACAGTTGTTCATCTGAAAATAGCTTTCAAATGAAAAGATGCAACTACAAAAGGATTAGTTACCATAGGCAGCATGATAGCCCCATGAGATTATTTATGGCAGCATACCCAGAAGCAAAGCTGTAAGAGAGTTAATGCTGCAAGATTAAAAAGAAAGGTTAGAGAGTGATACTAGACATACAGTCGTAACCGGGATTTGACTTTATACCATTTCTATGGATTTCCTTCATGATGGCGGACGCTTGCTGCCTCCTCTCTTTGACCATGTCAGCGTGTGACAGCATTGTCGTCATCTGCTGGGATTTTCGTACTAAAGATGGAAGGAAAGTCACATTTAATGTAGCGTTCCACCTGGTAGCTTGCACTTGAAAGAGAAGCACTGGTCCAGGATTTGCATTTTGTTCTTATCTGCAAATACGGAATGGTTAAATTCTGATCCTGGTAGTGGTTTCATGTAATAGAGGTATGTTCTATTAATACTGTGTATGAAATCCCAAGAGAGCAAAATCTTCTGAATTACCCTAAATAAACTCTTGATAAGGTGAGTTGGGCCTCCACGCTTTCTAATGTGCATGCACATCTTTGCGAAGGCATGGGTAGGGCTCACTGCAGCATCAGATTATGCAAATATACAGTATGTATCTATCCGAAGACAATTGGTTTTGAAGTTAGCTTTCTATCCACAGTATTAAAAATGCAAAAAAAAAAAAAATATCCTTGCAATTTTCTTTAAATGTCTGCCGAATGCTCAAGGAAGAAGCAGCATCAGTTAAATAAGTGGCAATGACAATGGAGAATCCATTGGAACCTTTTGCGAAGGATAACTATCATATATCACTGATTTGTGGCTGCAGGCTTACAAGTTGATAGGACAATCAATGTCATATTATTTCAGGAAACAATAGACTTACCTTATTGTTCAGGAGAACAGTGATCCTGGTGCTTTGGGCGAAGTTTATGGAGTTTGTTATGAATGGGGGTGACCTGCCTGCTCCTGGGTGGTGATTTCTATGCTTGGTCTTGGGTCTGCATGATGCCTAGTACCGAGAGAAACTGGGGACTGACCCTCTTCAAAAAGACTGGCATCTAGCTGACATAAAATAGTTATTTATAGATGCAAACACTCCAGCCACTCATATCTTCCTGGCGAAAGAAGAGAACAGAAAGGATTCAGCTGCACACACCACAAAAGCCTCCCTATCTTTCCCCCCAGCTTATTGAAATATTTGATAGGGCGCTTCTTCGTAACTTGTACAGCTTGTCCCATCATCACCTTTGAGAATGCTAATCTCCATGTTATAAGTAGGAGAAAGACATTTAAAAATAAGTTCAACTAACTCTAAGAGTGACAAAGAGCATACTTGATGGGACTGGAATGAACTAATTCATTGCTGAAAGATAAAACCATCTCTTTAAATGGGCTAATGGCTATACCAAGACTAAAAGTTGTACCAAGACTAAAGTTAACATTCTACAGCATTGGCAGGGGGCGGGGGGTTGTAGGTTCTTTATGGTGGGTGGAACAGATGTGAATACAATGTCATGTCATCTTCTCCTCCCCCCAGCAAAATATTTAAATACAGACTGCTGAAAGAGGCATTCTAATTTTCCATTCCTCCCCCCCCACCCACCCACACCCACACCCACACCCACACCCCCCCCACCCACCCCCCCACACAAATGGTGTCCTTTCTCTTCTCTGTGCTCAGACTAAAAGGATAGCTGGTGAATCTTAAAATGAGGCTTATACCAGAGTCTGTGTTTGAGAGGTTCAGTTTTCTTTTGTACCTATTGTTAAGGCACTGGCCAAAATCCTGTTTCTTGGCTTACTAACTCAAAACTAGAGTAGGAGCACTAGTTGTGAGTTAGTAGGGGGTCTGATGAATCAACTCCTCCATAAGTTCAATTGATTCAACACCCTACTCTAGTTGTGACTAATTATGCCAAGCAACATAATTTCAGCTATAGTACTTCATATTTGTCTTTTTGTGAGCTGCTTTAAAAAAGAAAAAAGTTGAGTACAGTGGTACCTTGGATAACGACTGCCCCAGATAACGAATTTTTCAGATAACGACTGCAAATTTCCGGGTATAGGATTGCCTCTGATAATGAATTTTCCCTATGGACTGCCTCGGATAACGAATCGCAATTTCTAGGTATAGGTCTGCCTTGGATAACGAATTTTCTCTATGGGCTGCCTGGATAACGAATTTTTCTATGGGCTCGGATAACAAATTTCCAGCATGCATCAGTAAAAAAGAGTTATCCTGGGTGGCATTGCATCTGTACCTTTAAAGTGCACTTTATAAAGAGTTTTGAGCAAAACACCAGGTGTCTGTGCCTTTTTCTAGGCTCCGGAATGGATTAATTGGTTTCCCATTCATTCCTATGGGAAACTGCATTTCGGATAACGACGTGTTTCGGATAACAACTAACCTCGGAGAATGAATTAAAGTCGTTATCTGAGGTACTTCTGTCTTTAGCTATTGAGGGATAAACAGATGACATGTAGCTGCAATTTGGAAGATGAGTAAATCAGTCTCTCTTTTCTAAAAAGACAGTATATATTGAACTGATCTCCTGAATTGTTTGATCTTGGGGACCATATTTCTCTAATAAGCAACTTATTAGCCATACAATCAATACTGGACAGGTGTGGGGCACCCTTTCCCCTCCAGATGTTAAAAGGCTATAACATCTTTGCTTTCTTTCCAATCGCCGTTCTGACTGCATCTTTTGTGAAGAAACCAAAACATCTGTATTGTACCAACATCCCTTGTACCAACATGGAATGGGGCAGCTCTAAAAAGGGCTGGGATTGATCACTTTAAGTCAAATGTGTGGATGCCATAAACCAAACAGCATTAAAAGCCACCCAGTTAGTAAGCTATTCTGCGGGTGCAGATGTGCTCTGAGGTTCATTAACTCTCACAATGAGTAAAGAGAATGGGCTCTTAGATATTCTTTGGCTTCTTTTTCTCTGGCTTATTTTAAGCTCAACACCTTAACATTTAGTTGAATCGCCATTTACTATCTTGCTTGCAATATGAGTTATGGAAAATATAACAAGCACTCGAGGGTCTACATTGGCTTTGTGTTTTCCTTCTGAATATAGCCCCAGGTTGCTGCACTGACTGACAAAGCATTGAAACCCTTGTAACTTTGTTTGTTTGTTTGTTTGTTTTTTTGAGGGGGTGGTGGTGGTGAGAGGGTGGTTTAGAGGGGGATAGAATAAACTTATAGAATTTACAGTAACACGCTACTTAAGAGCTAATGAGATCTAGGCTGGCTAATGTCTGTGGACGACCTCCTCCCTCCCATCCCCTTGAAGCACATGCTAAAGAGTATGATAGCTGGTGGGGTGGGAGAAAAGAATAGTTTTTTAAGGTGGAGGATTAGATTTATTTTAGTTTATTTTTTATTAATTGATGGTGTTTTTACTTTTGTATGCACAACGGGACCATTCCAGAATATTGAAACCAAAAGAAATAGGTTATGGGAAAGTTTATAAAATTAGCAACGTTGAATGTAAAAGGTCTGGGGTCATTTTCGAAGAGAAATAGAATCGAAGCGATGATCAAAAGGCACAAAATAGATATTGCCTTTTTGCAAGAGACTCATCAAATAAGAGATGGTATTAATGAATTAAAAATTCCAAATGTTGATATTTATGAAAAAAGCTTTGGCACATCTAAAGCAAGAGGGGTTGCCATTATAATCTCAAGGAATTGTGAATGTGTTGTTGAAAATGTGGTAAAAGATTCAGAAGGTAGATATATAATATTGCAAGTTCTAATGGGGAAAGATCATTACACTTTGGTTAATCTGTATGCACCAAACGTTAACCAAGGCCGCTTTTATAATCTCCTTTGGGATCAGATTGAATTGGTTAAAAAGGGGTATTTAATAATGGCAGGGGATTTTAATATGGTCTTAGATAAAATTAAAGATAAATCGGTATGTAAAAAGGAAGAGTGGAAGACAAGACACACAACTCTAGCAAAGTTTATAAATACAACAGGATTGAAGGATGTCTGGAGAGAACTGAAAGGAGATGAAATAAAATACACCTTCTACTCACCAGTGCACAAAACCTATTCTAGGATAGATTTTGTGTTTGTTTCACAAAGCCTAATACCCAAGATAAATAATACTGAAATTGAGATCATAAAAACATCTGATCATGCTTTAATGTTGATTGATTTAGCAACAAATAAAAATTATAGAGAAGCTAAAAGATGGAGAATGAATTTTAAAATATTTCAACATCCAGAAGTGCTGGAAAAGGTTAAAAAAGATTGGTTGGAAACTTGGGATATAAACGAAAAGGCAGGTAGCCAAACGCCAATCATATGGGACACCCTGAAAGCGGTAGCTAGAGGCCTTATCATAAAAGAAAATATTAAAACTAAAAAACAGGAAGAACTCAATAAAAGAAAATTAGAAAAATTAATAGCAGATTTAGAATCCCAATTCTTTCTTACTAAGGATAATAAGATACTGAGGTTGATTGAAGCAAGGAAAAAAGAGTTAGAAGATCTAGATTTACAACAAACACAAAGGAATCTTCTGTACCTAAAAAGAAATTTTTTTGAATACAGCAACAAGAACTCAAAACTTTTAGCCAGATTAGCACAGAAAAGACAAGACAAGAATACAATAGGGATTATAAAAGACTCCTCAGGTAAGACATGCACACAAATGAAGGAAAAGTTGTTAGCTATACAAGAGTTTTATCAATTGTTATATACTGCAAAAAATAAACCTAAGGAGGATATAGAAAGGTATATCACTAAGAATTTAAAGAGGGTCTTGGAACAGGAAGATATGCTGGAAATGGAAAAGCCTATTACAGACCAAGAGATAAGCGAGGTAATAGACAAATTAAAGAATAATAAAACGCCCGGAGTGGACGCTCTGGGACCTGAATTTTACAAACTTTTTAAAGCAGTATTAATACCTAAATTAAAGAAGCTATATAATGAAATTTTGGATGGAGAACAAATTCCGAGATCTTGGACCCATTCTTTAACTATTTTAATTCCAAAACCTAATAAAAATTTAATGGATATTGGGTCATACAGACCAATGTCCTTATTAAATCAAGATGCTAAGATTTTCACAGCAATTTTGGCTAAAAGAATGAATAAATTTATAGCTAAATATATTAAAGAGGATCAATGTGGTTTTATTAAAGGTAGACAAATGGCAAATATTATTAGAAGGAATTTGAATGTTCTTTATGAAATGGGAAAGAGTACTACTAAAGCTGGGATGCTATCTCTAGATCTTTTTAAAGCTTTTGATTGTGTTCAATGGCCTACATTAAAAATATTGTTAAAAAAATGGGGATTTGGGAAATCCTTTTTGGGAGTAATAAATCAACTATATTCAACGGGCACTTCCTCAATAATAGTTAATGACGGATTGACTGAACAAATTACCCTAGGCCGAGGAACTAGACAAGGATGTCCTCTTTCTCCAGTCCTTTTTTGTATTGTTATAGAGCTCCTGGCAAATGCCATAAGGGACGATAAATCTATTAAAGGTATAGGGAAAGATGGGGCAACTAAAATCAGTTTATTCGCGGACGATGCTCTTTTGACTATTGTAAACCCAATAGAGAATATTCAAAGAGTAAAAACTCATTTAGAAGAATTTGGAGAAATAACAGGATTATGTGTAAACTGGCAAAAATCAGAGAGTTTATTGTTCAATTATGGAAAACATGACTTAAAGATGATTGAAAAATCTGGACTTAAACCGGGAAAAAGCATTAAATATCTAGGATTAGAACTCCATAAAGAATTTACTAAAACTAAAGAAAGAAATATTTCGAAATTAGAGAAGAAGAGATGAAAAACAAATTATTATCCTACTCTAAACTAAAATTATCGTGGTTTGGCAGAATTGCATTGATAAAAATGAAAATACTCCCAAAAATTAACTTTATTTTTAAAATGTTACCGGTTCAGTTTTTAGAAAAGGAAATTAAAACTCTCCAAGACATGATAAATAGGTATTGTAATGCAGGGAAAAAATCAAGAATAAATAAAAGTCTATGGTATAGATCTCAGAAAGAAGGAGGAATAGGTATACCCAATATAAAAAATTATTATATAGCCAACCAACTTAGTTCTTTGGGGGAAATTCTTTTTAAACCACAGAAGCTAATATGGTGGGAGCAAGAGTCTTTGGATATAAAGGGGGAAATAAACACATTTTTATTTACGGAAGTTAAGAACAAAGTAAAGATTGACAACCCCCTATTGAACAGTTTAATTGTTACATGGAGAACATATAGGAAAATCTTGTCTCCGAAGGGGTCCCCACTAGCTTTAGTTACTGACTTGGAAAGCTTTCCAGACAACTTGAAGCATTATTTGGAGTTATTTAAAATTAAGAAAATAGCTAGACTAAAGGATTGGATGCTCAAGATTAAAACAATTCAGGATATAAAAAATATTTTGCAACCCAGTGATTTAACATGGTTAAATTATATTCAACTAGGAAAATGGATGAAGGACTGGGGAAAGAGAAACAATCAAATCAGAGAATGCACAAAATTTGAACATTTCCTACTATCGCTTGAGTCTGAACAGGAAAATTCAGAGAAAGGAATAACACGTAAAATATATAAAATATTAGGGGAATTATCAGAAACAAAGGAGTTAAACACCCTGAGAGAAGTTTGGAACCAAGACCTTAATGTACAGATAGAGAAAGAAGACTGGAAGAAAATTTGGAATATGAGAATTTTGAGATCATTATCGGTCAGGATAAAAGAAAACTACTTCAAATTGGTTTCTAGATGGTATTTAACCCCAGTTAGACTAAATAGAATGAATCCTGCTTACTCTAAGATATGTTGGAAATGTGAAAAAGAGCTTGGTACTTACTTGCATCTTTGGTGGGAATGTGAAATAGTCCAAAGGTTCTGGAAAAAAAGTGTTTTTAGAGCTAAGTAATATGATTAAGATAGATATAGATTGTAATCCAGAGATAGCTTTATTATCATTGTTAACAAGTAAAGATTATGATGTTACAACAAAGGAACTAATAGCAAATTTTATGACAGCTGCTAGATTAATTATAGCAAAAAATTGGAAGTCAAAACTAGAATTCAAGATGGAAGACTGGTATAATGAACTTTGGGATATAGCTATAAACGATAAACTGTCCTGCAGTATAAAGGTTAAACGAGGAGAAATGAAAAAAGACATTTTCTACGATATCTGGGGTAAATTTTTAGATTATGTACTAGTCGAAGGAAAAGGGAAAGAGTCCACGAATATCTCACAACAATTCTGGAGAAGAGAACTTTAAGAAGACCACTAGAAGAATAGAAGATGGAGCAACGAATAAGAATGTATGGATGGCCCCGTGGGATGGGGGTGCACTTATATTGTTTGTTGTAGTTTTTTTTAATTTTCATTTTCTTATGTCGTTGTATGTAGTTTAAAATTTAATAAAAAAAAATAAAAAAAGAGGAAAAAAAGAAAAAAGAAAAAAGTTGAGTACAGTGGTACCTTGGATAACGACTGCCCCAGATAACGAATTTTTCAGATAACGACTGCAAATTTCCGGGTATAGGATTGCCTCTGATAATGAATTTTCCCTATGGACTGCCTCGGATAACGAATCGCAATTTCTAGGTATAGGTCTGCCTTGGATAACGAATTTTCTCTATGGGCTGCCTGGATAACGAATTTTTCTATGGGCTGCCTCGGATAACGAATTTCCAGCATGCATCAGTAAAAAAGAGTTATCCTGGGTGGCATTGCATCTGTACCTTTAAAGTGCACTTTATAAAGAGTTTTGAGCAAAACACCAGGTGTCTGTGCCTTTTTCTAGGCTCCGGAATGGATTAATTGGTTTCCCATTCATTCCTATGGGAAACTGCATTTCGGATAACGACGTGTTTCGGATAACAACTAACCTCGGAGAATGAATTAAAGTCGTTATCTGAGGTACTTCTGTCTTTAGCTATTGAGGGATAAACAGATGACATGTAGCTGCAATTTGGAAGATGAGTAAATCAGTCTCTCTTTTCTAAAAAGACAGTATATATTGAACTGATCTCCTGAATTGTTTGATCTTGGGGACCATATTTCTCTAATAAGCAACTTATTAGCCATACAATCAATACTGGACAGGTGTGGGGCACCCTTTCCCCTCCAGATGTTAAAAGGCTATAACATCTTTGCTTTCTTTCCAATCGCCGTTCTGACTGCATCTTTTGTGAAGAAACCAAAACATCTGTATTGTACCAACATCCCTTGTACCAACATGGAATGGGGCAGCTCTAAAAAGGGCTGGGATTGATCACTTTAAGTCAAATGTGTGGATGCCATAAACCAAACAGCATTAAAAGCCACCCAGTTAGTAAGCTATTCTGCGGGTGCAGATGTGCTCTGAGGTTCATTAACTCTCACAATGAGTAAAGAGAATGGGCTCTTAGATATTCTTTGGCTTCTTTTTCTCTGGCTTATTTTAAGCTCAACACCTTAACATTTAGTTGAATCGCCATTTACTATCTTGCTTGCAATATGAGTTATGGAAAATATAACAAGCACTCGAGGGTCTACATTGGCTTTGTGTTTTCCTTCTGAATATAGCCCCAGGTTGCTGCACTGACTGACAAAGCATTGAAACCCTTATAACTTACAAGGTGGTTCTTTCTGTAGTCTTCATGCTGACCTTTCAGCTTAACAAAGAACACTTCATAGCTATGCCGTCCATGTTTAGAACTTGATTCACAAGACACTTGGAGAAGCATTCATGCCTACTTCGCTGCAGATGTTGAACTCTTGAGGCAGATTAATCAACATGTGATCAAGAGGTGAGAGGGGTGGCATATAGTAAAACAAATTAAAGTGACATGTAGTTATTTTACTTTATTTTTAGCATATACAATTTGAGTTTTGACACTGACTTGCAGTTTTTAAAGGGTGCAGTTTACCCAAAATCTCTGAAAGATATGGGTTAATAATTTAATTAATATATGTTTAAAAACCTATTTTGACCATATCTTATTACTGAGATCTTGGTTACACATCTCCAGACACATGTTTTTATTTTTTGTTTTGTACTTGAATATAACATTGGTAGAGCTAGAAAGTATAAAATAGATCAGTCCACTCTCTTTTGAGTTAAGGTTTATGGAATGAGGCACTTTAGCTCTTAGACACACTGAGAGAATCACAAGGTGACCTTATAAAGAGAATATCACCCAGGTGCTTGACGTGGAGTACAATTATGGCACATCTGTTCAAAAACAACATTTGAAATGTATCAGTTACTAAGAGTCTCTTGATATCATGAGAAGGAGGTGCACAGCAACAACTTTTCCTTTTCTTTCATTTCAAGTTCTTTTTGGAGGTGTTTCATTGTGCGCTAATCCTTTCATTTAACATGAAAGGGACTGCCCTTGTTTTGTAATTTAATTTTGCTTTTTCTACCACCCAGCAACTATGAAGTAATGAACATATTTCATGTTTTTACTTAAGTTACAACATGAAAGTCCCACCCCTAATCCATGCGCATAACACTGTTTAAAATGGTTGTCTCTCAGCTAATGTATGGATCTTGCTGTTAGGAAGTTTTGTTACACCTCTGTGGCAATTACATCCATGATTTACATCACTACCATTCACACTTGTGAAAAAACAGCACTGCAAAACAACTTCGTGTTTGGGTGAAAAGTAGCTAACTGATGAAAGAAAGGAGCTAGCTTCTGGGATTTTCCTTTACTTGTTGTTCCATTGTGAAAGGTAGTAAGTACAAGAGAATATCCTGTAGAATCTTGACTGCTACCATTGATGTTGTCAACATTCAGGTTGTCCTTTCCTGTGTAAAGCTTGGCATCCTTTTTTTCCTGTCGACAACACAGGAATGATATTGTGCAGCAAGATCAGGCCATTTTCTGGTGTTGCGAATCATGGACATAGAACACAAACATCCCATGTTTGGAAGAACTGAGGATACACCAGTCATGGACCAGTGGCACATCTCTGTTAAAAGAGCTGTGACAGTGGTACTGATGCTGCAAATAGCCAGATAATTTTATGCTACTTGCCAGGCTGGTGGATTTCAGGTGATCCAAGGGCCAATGGATTTTTCACTCATCCATTTAAATATCATTCTGACCTTAATGTGCACTCCTGTTCACATAAATTTAGAAGTAAGTCCTTTTAAATTAATGCATTACATTTACTGTTAAGGAGCAAGTAAAGATCGCAAAGAACATGAAACATTAGTGGTAAAGAACTTTTACCTACAGTACACTCTCTTGGCAATGTAAATGTTGATCATTCAGCTTCCTCTCTTGAAAGGCCTCATTATGTTGCCCTGGGAACGGTGCCACACTTAAATGAAAACAAGGTAAGTGCGGAGGGATAGTTTCTACTAGAGTTCTTATGAGTCCAATGAAAACTAATCAAAACATTTGTTCACCAAGGTTTTAGCTGGCCCAGATGCTGATTTTTTGTTAGGTCTACAGGTGAAGTGGCGGAACAGGCTTACTGGTTAGAACTGCAGGACCCCACTTTTAAATTAAACATGTTATAAAACAACTCCCAATAAATAAAGTGCTGCAGTTTTTATAAAAAAAAAAAGCAAGTGTTAAAATGGCATCTGTCACTAGAAGAGGAATATTCCAGGACCAGGGTGAATTCAGACTTGGGGGATCTATTTTATTTTTATTAAGACCCAATTCCCTCTGTTCTGATATCCGTAATGCTTAACACAGATAGAGTGAGGCAGCTGGCCCTTACCCTGCCCATTTTGCTCATTTGAGTAGCAATGTGTCTGAAGTGGAGAAGAGCTCTGCTTGTGCATGGTGCCACAGGTGAACAGGGGCCTCTTTTGTTCACACATGTCATTGCTCATGTGAGCAAAAGAATGAAAGAAAGGGGGTCATACAGGCATGGCCATGACATCCCCCCACTGCAGTTTTACTTGCAATTCCTGAAGCACTGGGAGGAAGATATTCATGGAGCTCTTTTGCAGATTACCCACAGATCTGTTGGCAAATCCTGATCTGTCTCCCCTTCACATACCTCACATTTTAACATCATTTTGCTGCATGTGTAGATGAAATACTGTAGATAAAATTAAGTGAATTAATAAGATCCATGTCTCGTGGTGCCAACTGAAATATGAAGGAATTGCTATGTTTCTTCCAGTCCCCAGATGGACATCTGACAAATCTCAGATGCAGATCTCACCCATAGGCTGGTTTTGTGTTGGAGAGGTTATTTTAAAGGCCCGCAAACCATCTTTCTTCATTACCAGCTGGCACCAGCCCTCTCCGTCTGAGCTGAGCACAAACCTGTGTTTTCACAACTGTGGTGAAAAGGAAGGGGACTGGGGAGAGAGCTAGTGGGCGCAGGGACCATCTTGACATTTAGAACAAGGCAGGGGTGGAGCACCTAGTGCCCATCTCCAATAACAGTTGTCCCAAAAGTGGTGGCACTTTACTCACCCTTTGCCTCACCCACCCCTCTGAAATCAGAAGGCCACTGTCCCTGGTTTCAAATGTTGCTCCTGAAATTTCAGGGAACGGTCTGCTGCTGCAGGCAACCCTAGGCCGGGCAGAGCCTAAGCCCTATTTACCATTTCCAACATCTTCTCCCCCTCAGTTAATATTTTGAGAAGACTATAAAGAGGGTGTGATTTGGCTGATATTTATGGGATAAAAGACTTGTAGATTTCAGAAGGGGTCTCCAATCTTCCTCACCGTCTGAACATTACCAAAAAAATTAAGAGAAAGAATTGCCAGCTGCTTCCTCCTTGGAATTTTCCTTCTTGGCTATGTTTACTCCTTTTTAGTTTTCCAGCCTTGTGTTTGCGCCAAAACCACAGGCATGGTGATCCCACATGAATAAAAACAGCGGAGGATGAGGGAGAGCTATTGGCAAGAGAAGAGTTAAACATTGGTTCATCTGCAGTTTCTTCTCCTTGCCATCTGAGGTTTGGCTTCAGGGTAACAGGCCACCAAGCAGTTTCTGTCCCTTTGGTGGAGCAGGATAAAAGCATAACAAACTGGGCTGCAGGGAAAGGAAACAGTGTTGAATGGATGGCAAACGCTGGCTGATCTGAAGGCCAAGGCAATACTGACCTCAGTTCTTCCTTTAAAAGTTATGGTTTCAGTCAGCCAATCTTTCCATGTCTATTCTTGTTCCCCATGGGATCTTTCTCATTGCACCATTTCCTTTTGGTTTTGTACAACGGGCCAGAAAGGAAGCGGAAGCTTAGAGATGGGAAAACAAAAAACAAAAACTAAAGCACATAATCTGGCTTCCCCCCCCCCAACTGTGTCTTAGGTAACACTTTCAGTATTATGACAGAAATGGCCAGATGTGTCCAGTAAAACTTTGCAATAGTCCTTGGGATCTTTTAAAACCCAAGAAACACTGTTGGAGAATAACCTTTTTTCCTTCTGTTTTAGGGGGTTCCATATGTTACAACTTCAAGCGGACAAAGCTCCCTCCTTAGAGAATGTCTGAAGATGTATATTATTTAAATGAAGAAGAAACAAGGTTTGGCCCATCATCTTCCTTAATTCTCTGAATGTAAAATATGAAGGTCTGTTACTACAAACGTGGAAGAACTTCACTCCAACCCTGATAATATGGAACAATTATGTAATTCATAGAAGAGCAGACTAATTTATAATTCCTCAGTTTATTTAGTCTCAGCTGCAGAAATCCCAGGAAAACAATTTTTACAACTTTCCCTTGTAATTGATTCCCTATCACCTGATCATCATGTTTATGTTTAAATCCTCAGTTTATTTAGTCTCAGCTGCAGAAATCCCAGGAAAACAATTTTTACAACTTTCCCTTGTAATTGATTCCCTATCACCTGATCATCATGTTTATGTTTAAATATGATAACCCCCCCCAAAAAAAATCTCAGATGGCAGCAATGCAATGGGGCAGTATTAAGGGTTGGCTGTTTGTGCCCACATGGAAGGGAAAGATCATGAACATTTTCTTTCTTTCATTCTTTCATTCTTTCGTTCTTTTGTTCTTTCATTCTTCCTTCCTTCCTTCCTCCCTCCCTCCCTCCCTCCCTCTAATATTTAGGTATTCCATAACACTTATGCCTTTGTTTCTAGAGAAACTTTCTAATTCCAGGCTCCAAAAAGTAGCTGGTAATCACCCTATTTGCAAAATTGAAAAGTCACCTTCATGTTTCTCAAAATTAACTTAAACTGATCGTTGTAGTTAATATTTTTTAAAATTTGAATAATGCCACATTCTCTTCCAGTCTACCTCAATGGCATCCCCGCCCTCATTGCCACATTGAAATCCTCGTGTCTAGAGTAGAGTCAAACCGCAGCTCCCCTTGCGGTCTTCTCGTGTAAAAAAAACAACACGAGATTCCGGACCGTTAGTCTACCACTTATTTTTTGGTGGCAGCGCTGTCACAAAGACGTTCAGGCCCACATCAAACCAAAGCAACATGACAAGTACCTGAGGCAGAACACCACACAGTAGCAGAAAGCACAGCACACGCCAGCTCTTCAAGTGCCTAAGATCCAGTAGGTCTCCCCATGTCCACTTGGGATTTGCATGGGAGACACCAACGGGACTGGCTACCCTGGCTCGGGCAGGGCTGTGGACAACCGCGATACGCAGCTCGAGAGGAAACACAAAGGTGCTTGTGCCCACGTGGTTTTCCAAGAGCCAAACACAGGAGTGCCTCAAGGTGGCAGTAAGACAGCCATCATCGGGAGACAGGAGGGTCTCCCGATGGGCCAGTTCTGACCCAATGCCTGGCCAGAGTACTGCAGAATATAAGCAAAGTAAAATAAAGCTGAGGCCTTCTGTTTCCCCTACTTAACGTATCTGTGTGGTTTGTGATGAGGGAAGGGATCAGCTCTAGGCTACAATAACAATACTGTACATTGTTGTTTCTCAATTGTTACTTGAGGGAAGGTTGCTGTAACTCACAGGCCTGGTGAAAATCAGGCACCATGACTTGCAGGAAAATGTTTTTCTTCTAGTGTGAAGCCATCATTTGAAACAACAGAGTATTTTTGAAACAAATGTTTGATTTTGCATTTCATAATTCCTGTTCTTTAACCTATTCCCAATAAAAATAAAAGAGGATATGTTAGAAGGAGTCAAATACCTGCTTAACATACATTAGAGTTTGATATTCAGTCTTGGGGACATTTGAAAAAAAATCTTTTGTTTCATGTAAGTTCTTCTATTTCCTTCTTTTCCAAGAAAAGCAAAAGTTCAAAGCAATGTTTCTCAGAGCCAACCTGTCCTGCCAAGTCTCTGTGCTTCTCCTTAGTTGAAAGAGCCAAATAACTCAGCTTGGCAACATCTTTGTGTGTGCAATGAGTCCTGAAGTGCAGTGGAGGTAAAAGGTCACAGGAAGAGATTGTGAGAGAGAAGTGCTATTAAGAAGGGCATTGATTTCATGATCGTTTGGAAGATTATCTGATAATCAGATATGCAAATAATGTGACTAGAATAATGAGGAGAGAAAATGAACATACATGTGGAGCTTCTTCTTTTTTTTGCCTTTCCAATTCTTGGTGAAAATGCTGACATGGCAACATCAGCCTGTTGCCATGAAAACAACCAAGAGTCCCATGATGTCTTTACACATTGATTAGATCAAGGGTTTTCATGCACTATGGCCCACTTTGTCAAAATTTCAGGGCACCAGATTAAAACAATGCATAGTTTACTTGAAAAACTTTTGTCTCTATGCGAAAGGCAACAGGCATGTCTTCATGTTTTGCAGTGCCCATTCTCATGGAATTGCTCTTAAGGACTTGAAAGCCTGCCTTTGGTGGATGTTTGATGCTCAATAAAGATATTACATGATCAATTTAGAATTTCAGAATGAGGTCAGAGGGAAGTTAAGTGTTACTTAAATTGTTTTAGCCCCCCCCCCCGCCACATACATAAACTTTTTTAATCCAGTGTAAGATGATGCCCAGATCCCTGGTCAATCACGAAAACCTCACTGGAAAGCAAAAAAATGCAAAGCGTTCTGTTTGTATAACACCCTATACCACTTCAAGTAATCTCTCAGCAGTTTACAGTTTAATTACAGTATGCAGACTACCTATTCCCAGACCTGGATTACTAAAAAGCCTTAATTCTTTCCACTGCTCTCATTCTTGCTGCTCTCAAGGCAGATATATTTCTGTACCATATACACCTGTGTGTTGCAAACAGAAGGCAGAGTTTTATATGTATATCTGTTGAAACGGACATTGCTAGTTTTGGCTCAGTGTTCTTTCCTTTCTTTGTCTTCCTGAATTCTTTTCTTAAGGTATTAGCAACCACACCTAGTCTAGTATCATTTGCAACACTGAAGAGCATCCACTCAACTCTCTCAAAATAATATCTAAAGATGATAAACAAGGCTGAGCTGAGTGAATAACTCTAGCAATCGTGAAACAAAATAAACCAGGTTGCTGTGTTATTCTTCCAGTTACTTCCCCCTTTTAGATAATAATTATACAAGCAATTGAGAGGGTAATTTGGAAGGTGAAACACATCTACATTTAATGCATATATTGTTGAACTAGCTGGTTGGATAGCTGAGTGAGTTAGGGGTCTGGCTGTAGAGCTAGAATTGAGGAGTTCAATTCTCCACTGTGCCTCCAGGGAAAACAGTCAGCCTAAGTGACCTTGGGCAAGTTTCACAGTCCCAGGATGCCTCAGTCTAGAACAGTGGTTCTCAACCTATGGGTGCCCAGATGTTCCTGGACTGCATCTCCCAGAAGCCCCCACCACTCACTGTGCTAGAAGGGATTTCTGGGAGTTGCAGTTCAGGAACATCTAGAGACCCACAGGTTGAGAACCACTGGTCTAGAAGGTGAGAATGGTAAATCACTTCCTTATGTTCTCTACCTAAAACCCACAAAAGTGTCACCATAAGTCAAAATTGCATTGATTATTATTATTGCACAATGCTCCATTTAAGTTAACACACAAAAAAGAGCACTTGTGCTCTTCCATGTTTCAGTTTCTCCAGTGTGTGTGGGATGGACACACTGTACCCACCTTGTACCAGCCAGGAGGGAACAATAATGTCTTCTCCTTTTAGAAATGCCACATTGTTGTTAACTGTTATATATGTTTTCAGAATGATGCAATCATTAATTATCTTGGTCTTTCTGTCTCCCATTTCTCCATGTAAATAATTTACTCAGTGTAGGCCTTCACAAGTGGGGAAACATTTTTTAAAAAATAAACACAACAATTAGGTAAGGGATGGAAGAGATCTGTTGAATTTATGTGGGCGTATACAACTACATTGGCTTGCCATGCTGTGACAAAGAGTAACTTGCCTAGTAGAGATGGGCATGAAAAAAATGGCGTTTTGGTAGTTGTACGCACACAGGGAGGCTGCAGGACTGAAGCTAAAGTCGCAGAGATAGCAATCCCACCCTAACTCCCACCAGAAACTGCAAGGAGGAGGGGGCTGCCAGAGATTTTTATGCCCTCTGTGGCTGCCAGACCTGCCCGCCCAGTCTGCAACCTGGGCATGCTATTGGTTGAACATGATCCCATCACATGGCTTGCCTCCATTTTGTGGCTGGTGGCGACATCCATTTTAAAGGGAAAAGAAAAATACATCACGATGGGAGAAGACAAAAATAAACGTTTTAAGGCCCCCAACCCCCCTGGTAGGTATTATCAGACAATATAAATAATTATCGCTGCATTTTTACAGATGTCCAGGGCGTTTTTTAACATTTAAAACAGCTCATTTCATTGTGTGTCACCATTAACGGAAACGAAACGTAACGACCACAATTTTCGTGGTTCTGTTCGTATCGTTTCATTTTCATCACAATTTTCGTTTGTTGTTTCGTTACGTAACAGAAACGACAAACAGTAACGGAAACGAAAAAATGTTCGTTCCGTGCCCATCTCTATTGCCTAGTATTACGTGTTGAAGCTCTGTTTTCCTCTCAGTGCCTGTAGTGTAGCTGATTCTCCAAGGTAGTTGTAAATGATGGTTCCATGGTGGGGGAAAAGCCAAATACTCCCCTCAGCTTTCTTGGGTTCATCTTACTTTTCAGGGAACCAATGTGCCAGAGCCTTGAGACATATTTTGACTTGAAAAGTTACATATTGGGCAAAATCTGGTTGTGTAACTACACACACAACTTAATGTGCCTGTGATAGTAGCACCAAGGACATACTGCTATCCACCAAGCACCTTTGCCTGTGCAAATTGCAAGTGGTTTTGTTTGGTTGCGCTATTTAATTGTGCAGTTCTTTGTTGCTAGATGTAACACGCAACACATTTGTTCCAGTCATTTTATGCTACATTAACTTGAGCAGGGTTTTGTCCATAATTTGTTTAGTGAAGGTTCTCAGTTGAGCATCCAGGGAAAATATGGAGCGAATAGATACAAATAATTTGAGGACTACATTCCATCTCCATTAAACTCCAAGTATAGATGAATTGTTAGGCACAGCATCCTGAAAAGTAGTGCTCTAGCAAAATATAACTAGAGCTTTCTTGGTAGAATATGCACCTAATCCTCTTTTCTTTGAAAAATTCCCTAAAATTTCTCTGTGCCACAAGAGAAATGAATAATAACTTTGGCCACAAGACAACCAAAAGTAAGCAACTTTTAAATCACATTAATAAATTTGTGCTCAGAGATCAGTGGGCCTTGACAAATCCTTCACTCATGCAAAAAAATTCACACAATTCATCATGGATTCACACAATTCAACCAACCAGTCATTTCTTTCTTTCTCCTTGGCGTGTACGATTTCTTGCTATGTAAACTGCAAATATGAAGCTACTACATTTGATGCAGCAACGGAAACAACAGTGGTTTATACAACAGAAACCTCTTTTCTGAAAGGCAAAATAGAGCCTAATCTATGTAGCTCTATTATTGCTGGCTGTACGCATAAGAAATGAATGCCTTCACTTTATTTTTAACTACTGTTTAAATTGAGAAAAAGAAAAGTAGATACATGTACAAGAGACTTAGCAGTATAAAGTTATCTAGTGAGAACCCCTTACACAATTGTATCTTAAATAGATGGGCCAAAACTGATAAAATTTGTTCAGCAATACTCAAAATTCTTTTGGACAAGTATGTCTTCTCTGTTTCACTCCAATACGGTAACTGATGGAAACTATATCCAGGTTAGTGTTTGTTTTGCGAGTGTCAAGAGAGAGAAATAAAATATCAAACAAAATCTCTTTCATTGCATCTACTTCTTCAGTGTGGAAAAATACACTGAAACACCTGTCTGCTAGTTCCTTCAGTGTGTTTCTCCTGAATGACCTGCTTCTTGACACATCCCGGTGCAACTTGCTCCATGCAGTTTTGGTTTGCATTTTTGTAGTATGCAACACAGATGTTCCTCCTTGTTTTATTTAAAAACAGAGAAAGCAACGTTTCTGCCTTACTTTTTTTCTTCCATTTAAAAAAAAGACTTGGCTGAATTACCTTAGAAATATTGCATCAACCACAACCATGTTCTTTTTAGATGATTAACAGAAAACAGCCCTTGTAGTTGGCACATGGTTTCCACTTTACAGTAATCCATTCATACCACAAATGTCTCCCAGTCCAAACAGCCATTTCCTACAGTTGTGTAATTAAACTCTACCTCAAAAACTTTGAGGTTAATGTTAGCTATATGTATCTGAAGTAATACATCTCAGAATAGCTTGATTCCACTTTTGCCAGCAATATGTAGATTCATGCAAGTATGGCTTCTAAGGTCTGTGAAGATTCTCAGTCATCCAGGTTCGTTTAACTGGGAGTTGAGTCATGGCTACTTTTTTGAGAGATAGAAACATTTCGCTGTTCATCCAAACAGCTTCATCGGTCTGAATACAACTAGTGCAAGAGACCTTCTTATAGTCAGCTTGACCTCTTGTCCCCTGGTCTGATTGGCTCATAAGATGAACAAAGCCTGAATAGGCTCGTTAGGGAGACATTAGTGTCCATGGCCTTAAGGTAAACAATGGCCTAAGGTGCTGAAACCCATCAAGAATGGGTCGTTAGCTGTGACCTGGTGGTGAAGGCTCCTTGATTTGCCTGGGTACTTTGGAAAGTACAGCCTGGTAAGTAGCAGCTAGACTATGCCGGAGCCCCCCACCTCTGTTGAGGGAGGGATTTTCAATGCTGACATGAATGGCTTCCCTTACTCCTCTCTCAAACCACCTCTCTTCTATGTCTAATATGTGTACATCCTCATCTTTGAAAGAGTGGCCTTTTTCCTTCAAATGGAGGTGTACTGCTGATTCTGGTCCTGAGCTGTTACCTCTCCTATGTTGGGCCATTCTTCTGTTTAATGGCTGTTTAGTTTCTCCAATGTAGAGGTCTGAACACTCTTCACTGCATTGGACTGCATATACTATATTGCTCCTTTTATGGTTTTGGTATTGGATCCTTTGGGTGGACAAGTCTCTGCCTTAGTGTGTTCATGGGTTTGAAATAAACAGGGATGTGGTGTTTGCCAAAAATCCTTTTAAGCTTCTCCGACACTCCCGCCATGTAGGGAATGACCAGGTTCTTCCGTCGGGTCTGGGTCTCAGACTGATCCCTTGTTCTTCTGGGATGGCCCACTGCTTTGTTGAAGGCCCACCTTGGATATCCACAGGCCTTAAGTGCTGTCTTCAGGTGCCTGTCTTCCTTCTTCTTGGCTTCTGAGGAGGTGGGGATGCTCTCTGCTCTGTGGCTTAGGGTCCTGATGACTCCTAGTTTGTGTTGTAATGGATGGTGGGAGTCAAACAGTAAGTATTGATCTGTGTGGGTGGGTTTCCTGTAAACTTCTACTCCTAGGCCACGGTCAGGTCTGATGATGACTGCACAATCCTATACATGGAAGAAGTGGAGAAGAAGGCACTCAACACCTTCCCAGGGACAACACCATCCCACTGGTTCAGGTATGTAGATGATACCTGGGTTAACGCAGGAAGTACAGGCCTTTACAGACCACATCAACGCAGTGGATCCTAATATTAAGTTCACTAGGGAAGACACCCAAGACAACAGGCTGGCTTTCCTGGATTGTGGAAAGTGGGTGGGTATAGTCCATTTATAGTCCATACACACACACACACACACACACACACACACACACACACACACAGAGAGAGAGAGAGAGAGAGAGAGAGAGAGAGAGAGAGAGAGAATCTCACTGTGTAACTTGTTAGGAGATTAGTTGCGCTACTACATTTGCTCTGCAATTAGAAATGAAATGCAAAATTTCCAAACATATTAGCAACTAGAATTGAAATGTCAAAAAGTTGACAAACATTTGTAGATGGAAAATGTAACAAATTCCTACCTGCCATTAGCTGCAATTTAAATCACGCCGACTTCCTTTTTATTAGCCATAACATTGGCATGTTTTCCCAGGTTTTCCTTTAATTACCTTCAAGTCAGACAGTCTTGAATACTTTTATTTCATGTTAACTTAAGGGCATGCTTGTATGGCTCTGTTCAAGATGCACAGGATGTTACTGCCTGCTCAGGTTGCCCAATGGATTGTGGTGATTAAGGGTGGTTTTCAGGGATCCAAAGGCTTTCTGGGGGTTCAAATCCCAGACATAAAAATGACCCATTAACCACACGCTAACCCAGCGATCAGGTACTCACTTATGGGCAGTTCCTCCAATTAAAAAACAAACAAACACCCAAATATGTGTGCATTAATTGATGAGTTATTGGGATTCAGTCTATCATTGGCGAAGTATGGTGTGAGGAACAATCTAGATATCTTTATATGGTGTTGTGTGAGAAGATGGAAACTTGAAAGGGATGTTCAAGAAGGAGAAAAACACATTATATAAAGCAATGCCTTTAAAAAATATTTCAAGAAAACTTAATTTCCCCATAATCCTTTAGGGAGGTATGGTCAGTGTAGGGATATCATTGCCCATATTTCTGAGCCCCAAGATTGGTCAAGCACAAAGGAAACTGAAGGCCTAGGAGGGCTGCTTGACATATATTTCCCGGCAGCCCCAGGACCGAAGCAGATACCAGAATGTGCTGAAGAAGGCCAGAGTAAACAGGACGGCAGATAACCAGGATATCAGGATACATCTGCTCAGGCCCAAGGAAGCCTCTTATCAGTAATGCCTCACTAGCTAGGGAGCATTTCCCCCCACCTGTGAAACCTATTTCCCCTGCTTTGTGTACCTGTTTACTGAACAGATAACGCTTGCATTCTTTCCCCCCACCAAGGAATGTTTCTCTCTATCTATTGGGCTGACTCTCTTATAATAAAAGGCTGGGCTCAGGCAGCAGTATGACGGACACAATCATCAACACACACACAATCACAATCATCATCACACACAATCATCATCATCACCACACAATCTCACATGCACGCAGCCGATGCAGACACAGAGAGACACTCAGACATCCATGGAACCCTGACAGACAGACGAACAGGAATGCTGCCCTGAGCACCAGAGATTACACCCCGAAACTCTGTGTCTGTGCGATTCGTAACGCAACAAATGGTGACCCCGACGTGATCCCCCCAAAGCAACGGCAGAGGTGATCCCCCCAAGGCAACGGCAGACGTGATTCCCCCAAGGCAACGCAGACGTGATTCCCAGAAGGCAACGCAGATGCGATCTCCTGCAGCAAGGCAGATGCAGAGGAACCACTAGGCACAAGGACCAGGCTCCAGGCCGGAAGGCACGAATGCAGCCCATCCTCATCTCCCTACGCCTGTGGAAAAGGCTTCGAGACGCGTCCAAACATCCTCTAAGAGGATCCCAAAGGTGAGATGGGAGCGTTCTTCTCGGTTGAAGAGCGAAATGAATTCAGTGGGTCAGCTAATTTTCGGAGCAAAAGCATGCCAGTAATAGTACAGCCTTTGCCCACAGTCCCTAAGGTGGGATCAGGGGGGCAGGGAAAGCCTTGGGAAAGCCAAGAGTCCCAGATAGAGTTTTGGGAGTCACAACAGCCTCTGGGTGGGGAACCAGCAGTAGGAAGAAATCTACAGGTAGAAAATTCCAGGGTTGGCAAGCAGAACACAGGTGATACAGCAGAGCAACCATGGGGACGCATGCAAATGCCCATTTCACTCCTTCCCCCAGATTTCAAGATGCCACTACCAATAATTTTTCCACCTAGTGACCTGCAGTTAGGAACAGTGTCCCACAATCAGGAATTGGTGGAGGAAAAAAGGGAACCCCGTGCTGAGACCGTTGCTCTAAGATCAAAAATTTCCATCAAGAATGGTCTCAGCACAGGGCAAAATGACACTCAGGAAGATTTTACCAAACCCCAGAAGCAAGAGGGGAAAAATTTTGTCCTGCCACAAAATGTATCTACAAAAGGCAAGGAGATGCCCCAAAGGCAGTCACTTTCTTGCAGCAAAGAGCCAAGCCATGGGGCAGGATTTCCCAAAGAAATGCAGAGAGGCCAAAATTTTGTCCATGGCTCAGTAACTCAAGCCCTGGAATTGTTTAACACTCAGGATTCCATTTCCCAGGGAAAGCGCCACAGGTTTCAGAAGCGGCCAGCTTTAGAGCATATGCAGAGTTCAGCCTTGGGCTGGACCAAAGCAGATTTGCCCAGAGAGGGAATTCCAAAGATAGACCCCTTTTCCAAAAGGACAAAGTTCGCCATTAAGGCAAAGGCCAGCCTTTTGTGTGCTGTGGCAGATGCCAGGCACCCTCAGTACAAGTATAGGAGAAAGTCCAATTTTTTCAAAAAATCTGTACCCTATTTTTCCCTAAGAGATTTTCCTCTTTCTCCAAAGCCATGGAGAATGTAGATTTTCTCTCTCAGAAAGCTTAGGCAGCCAGAGTTCCCCTCATACTCTTTTTAGCAAGCTACAGGAAAAATTAGGAATCAAAATGCTTTTCTCTCTCTCTCTCTCTCTCTCTCCCCCCCCCCCCGCCCCTCTCTGTCTCTCGACTGGAAGCAGCTCAGGGGGAGGGGGGGAGGGGGCTGGGGAAAGCAAGCAGGCAGGGGAGGAAAAAAGGTTTTTGGATAAGAAAGAGGTTGCTGGAGAATGGGAAGTTTGCTGGAGAAGCAAGCAGGCATCAGTTGTCTGTCAGGAATTGTGAGAAAGATTTCTGGAGATTTCAAGTCCTTTAGAAAAAACGTCCCAAAGATCTAATCTGTCCACTATTCTCATGGGGTAAAAAAGGAATTATATGGGTTGATCCACCCCACTAACACACAGAAAACGTGTAAGATAGCAGGAAGCATGGAATGGTATCAGTTTGCTAGGAAGGGTAGACTGTTATCTTCAGATACATTGTATAAACAAAGCTAGCTTATCACCTTCCTGCTGGTTGTAATTACAAGTCAACAAGCAGAGGCATCTTTCAGAGTTGGAAGCAAACTGACTACAAATCCCATATGCCTTACATTTTTGGGCACAAGCAATCAACAGGGTTTAAAAATGCATAAAAATCATCACTAATCGTGTTCCTTTTGCCTCCAAAAATCAAGCAGTGGAAAAAACCTTCCTCTCAGGGTATGAATTTCAAATTTAAAACAAAAAACAATTAAAAGGAAAAAAGGGGGAGAAATGCCCCCCCGAAATGCCCCCCCTCTCAAGCCTCTTCAAGCAAGGAGAAGGCTTGATTTTGACTATACAGTATGTACCCTGAGAGAAAGACAAATATTCTCACAGGTATGCATTCCATGGCAGTTTGAAGCTTTACCAGCAGAATGATCCCAGAAGGACATTTAAGGAATATTCTCATTCCTCATACATTCCTCATTTTCTCAACTGCAAAGGCTTATGGACTATGGGTAATCTGGGAGCTGTTGTTAACATTCATGCCAAGCAGAATTGTCTCACCACCAGAAGAAGAAGACATTTCCCAGACCCATGAACTTTTAGCAAAAGAACTCTTAAAAAGACTTTTCAGCAAACAGCCATCCATTGGAAGGAAGCAAAGAAGAAAATAGTTAGGTAGTCTAGTCTTTCACCTTCCCCCACAAAAATGTAAGCCCCTAGCACAGACAGATATGCTTACTTATGTATTCTCATGTATTCATGTATTTGGAAAATATTCACATGTCATGCAACTTCTTGCTATAAGTTACCTCTTAGCCACAAAATCATCTATTCCTGTATTGCTAATGCTATAGCTTATTGCTTGATTATTGTTAATGCATGTATATCTGTATGCTAGATTATACCTTTTAAGTCTTGGGAGACAGTCATGCTTATTATGCCAGTTCATTTCTTATTGCAAGTTATGAGGAGCTTAAGTTTCTATCTCTGAAAGTCATATGAATAGTGCTGTGTAACTCGGTGGGAGAAAGAATGCAGCCAACAGTCCAGAGGGGTACCCACATTAGATAACACATCACAGCCAATGATTTATGCCATGCCCTAGCTTAGTGCTCTCACAATGAGCATGGGGGTGGGAGGAGTGTCACTGCAGCAGCTCTCATGCACAGCCATAAGACATCTCACATTTTAGGGCAGAACTCTCACACATCAGCCCAGATATATGAAGCTTGTCTTGCAGAGACATGTTACTCCCTCCTACATAAGGAGTTGAGGTTCCTCTTGGGCCAAGCAATGAGGCCCCTGGGGCAAATGACCTCAGGTTGCCAGGCTTTCAGGGCCTGCATGGTTTGAGCACCAGATGAGTGCCTGATTTCTGGTCTGTTTAGGTTTACACCTGTGCCTCCTGACTGGTATGCAAGCTCTCTCTTAATTAAAAGGAAAGGGAGAGATGTAGGGATATCATTGCCCATATTTCTGAGCCCCAAGATTGGTCAAGCACAAAGGAAACTGAAGGCCTAGGAGGGCTGCTTGACATATATTTCCCGGCAGCCCCAGGACCGAAGCAGATACCAGAATGTGCTGAAGAAGGCCAGAGTAAACAGGACGGCAGATAACCAGGATATCAGGATACATCTGCTCAGGCCCAAGGAAGCCTCTTATCAGTAATGCCTCACTAGCTAGGGAGCATTTCCCCCCACCTGTGAAACCTATTTCCCCTGCTTTGTGTACCTGTTTACTGAACAGATAACGCTTGCATTCTTTCCCCCCACCAAGGAATGTTTCTCTCTATCTATTGGGCTGACTCTCTTATAATAAAAGGCTGGGCTCAGGCAGCAGTAGGACGGACACAATCATCAACACACACACAATCACAATCATCATCACACACAATCATCATCATCACCACACAATCTCACATGCACGCAGCCGATGCAGACACAGAGAGACACTCAGACATCCATGGAACCCTGACAGACAGACGAACAGGAATGCTGCCCTGAGCGCCAGATGATTGAACCCCGAAGCTCTGTGTCCCGTGTGATTCGTAACGCAACAGGTCAGCTTCTGGATCAAAGTAATTTAAACGTCAGCAGACTTTTTGTCCTCCATCTCCCCACCCCATTCAGGAGCCCATCCAGACAGCAGGACTTTTAAGAGCTAGTGTCTCTCCTTCTCTTGTTTCTCTCTCTCTCTCTTTTTTTTAATAACTTGTCCAATAAAGAAATCTGGAAACCTCCTATTTTTTTGGTAATATGCTATCCAGTGAAGATATCTGACACATTTTTCATCATTGTTCCTTTCTGGCTGGCCTAGAAAGGGTACCGACCATATATGGATACTGGTGTTTTCCTGCAAAGTTGTCTGTGAGACCCAGGACTCTTTTTCTAGTCAGTCTGAGGAATGTGGCCTCCACTCCTGGTCTTTCTCCAATGGGGAGACTGTTGTGCTTTACAAAATGTGTGAAACCACCTTCTGAGTGAACATATCTTTTGAGCAATTTGTTTCCATGACAGAGGTGTACACCCAGCTGGCCTGCTGTTAATCTATGTTGCTTTTAAGAAAGACTCTTTTAGGAATGGGTGTGTTTTGCATTCTTTCCCCACTCCCACATCTTTTAGGGCACTCCTTGCCAAAAGCATGCTATTTGAGTTTATTTCTTACATAATTGTTTAGGTTTCTGTCCTGAAATAACAGGGTAGATCCTGGTGCATTTCAGAATCAGAAAATACAAAACCATCTCAACCCCACCCTCCAAGGTATCTAAAGCAGGATTCCCCCAGGTAGGAGAAGTGATTGGTTCAGCAATTGTATCCTCTGAGGAAGTGTCACTGAGGGCGCAGGTTCCTTTTTTTAGATGTGGTCTACAAATCTTCCATGCCAATGTAAGCCAGCTCACTTTCAAAAGAAGCAGCCAATAATATATTGCCATAGGTTGGAAATGATACTTGTTTAAAATGCTGGGTTCTTGGATGTTTTCAGAAGTTCTAGCTTTAACCATGTTTACATTGCTACCAAAGGAAGCAATTCTTATCCACAAAGGGGCATGAATTTTGCTTGACTCTTTCACCTCTATTGTTTCTGAAAAATAACCGATCTTCACATAGTCTTGTGTCTCTGGAGGAAACATACCATAACTTGGAATAGTTACATTTCTGCACTGCAGGTCCCAAATTCCAACCCACCTCCCAGCTAATGCCGCTGTTTGCCACATTGAGTTGGGAAATTCTTGAAGGAATAGCTGCCAACATTAACATTTGCCAAACTGTTTTCATTTATATTCTAGCAGGAGAAGATGGTAATGCGAATCAACTGAACAGATACACATGGAAAATATAGTTGGTAGGATTTCTATGCCTTCTAGAATGAGGATTTGCTTTCAAAGCTGTGTTTGAGTGGCCTCAGATTTATTCATGCTACAGTACTGAATTGGCATGCATGTGTGTGGATTTCTTCAGGAGAAGAAAAATTCAACAACCATTTCCCCAGGGGTTTGACTTGTTATTGCAACAAATAAGCTGCTCTCCCTTTCCCCCCCTAAAGGTTTGTGTTCAAGCCAGTGCTGTGTCAAAAACTTCTCTCATGAGAACATTCACCGTTCTCATCCAATTTGATAGAAAAGAAATACTGCCTTTGAAAAGGATATCGGAGGAAGAGAAATCTCAGAGAAATTCTTATAGGTGAACGTTCAGAGTCCTTATGAATATTCACTTATGAGGTGGCTGGGGAGTTGGAATGCATGATTTGCTCTTCTCTTTTAGGTCATCTCTCTGACAGGTGGTACCTTCCTTCCCTCCAGCTTCATGAATTGAATTAAAGCTGAAGAGAAAAACTCATACGATAACTCTTTCCTCAGGGCTTTTTAGACCGATCAAGGAAGTTGCAGAGTGACACTTAGATATGGAATACAAAGAATAAACAAAGGCAGTACTGTCAGCCATCTTGAATATCAAAATATAACCAAAGGTAGGTCTTAAGAATGAGGCAGAAAAATGGATCTTTTCTCATGGGGAAAGGAATGTTGGGTAAACTTGAAAGCAACCTGGTACATATTTAGCTTCACCTCTTTTTGTCTTGGAGTTGAACACAACACTGTCTGTCCCCTCTCATAAAACTGCTTACAGCATATGCAATAGAAATAATATTCTGAATGTTGGGATCCACAATTCTATTTTTTTTAAATACAAATTAATGGAAGCTGTGTCACTAAACAGATGATTACATGTGAGCACTGGCAGCTGGAAGGGGTTCATTATTGATTGTTCTAACATGGGTTCAGGGAGATGTCTCCTCCATGCATTGAACATAGGAAAGTTATGGTTCATGGGACGCCGACCAACTTTTATTTATTTATTTATTTATTATTATTTATTTATTTATTTATTTATTTACCACCCATCTTCCGTAGCGGAACTCTGGGTGGTTTACAAGAATCATATTTCTATCAATTAAAAAAACAAAACAAATAACAAACATATAATTCAGTAAAAATAATAAACAAAATAATAAAATAATCAGACAAGATGGCGGCTTATACAAAAAAAAACCTAAAAAAAACCCCTAATGGTCTCCAAGTGCCTCTCTAAAAAGCAGGGTCTAAAGAGCTTTTTTGAAGGCCGGCAGGGATTGTGCAAGGCGAATCTCACTTGGCAATTTGTTCCATAGTGTAGGGGCGGCCACAGAGAAGGCCTGGTTATGAGTGATTGATTTCCAGGCCTCCCTAGGAGTGGCCACCTGCAGTGAGAATGCCTGCGAAATTCTGATGGGTTGGGCCTCAGTTGACCTCTGGAAGATTTGCTCTGTCAGGTACTCAAGTCCCAAGCCGTGGAGGCTTTTGTAAGTCAAAACCAATACCTTGAACCTTATTTGGGATGCAATGGGCAGCCAATACAAATGAGCCAGAACTGGTGCAGTCATATCTGCTCGCACCAACCACCAGTCTGGCTGCTGCATTTTGTACCCACTGTAGTCTCCAAATAAGGGTTAAGGGCAACCCCACGTAGAGAGTGTTGTAATAATCTATCCTCAAGATCACAAGTGGCTGCACAACTGTTCTCAAGGAGGCCTTGTCCAGGTACGAGTGGATCTGGGCGATTTGTCAAAGATGGAAAAAGGCGGACTTGGAGAAAGCCATTACCTGGGCTTCCAGAGATCAGGCTGGATCCAATACCACACCCAGATTCCTCACTCTGTCCAACAGCTGAAGGTAATACCCTCCAGGCTAGGGAGAGGACCACTGTACTGAGCAGAGGACACCCCAAAGAACAGAACCTTGGTCTTCTATGGGTTGAGTCTGAGCCCATTAGTCCTGGTCCACTGCATGACCGCATCCAGACAAGAGTTGAGGGTCTGCACCGCCTCCGCTGTAGAGGTGGTAAAGGAGAGACAGAGCTGCGTGTCATCAGCATAGTGATGACAACAAACTCTAAATCCCCTAATGGTCTCAGCCAGGGGCCTCATATAGATGTTAAACAGCATGGGGGAGATTGCCAACCCCTGGGGCACCCAACAAGGGAGCATCAGAGGAACCGACAACTCTTCCCCCAGCTTAACACACTGGAAACAGCCACCAAGAAAGGACCGAAGCCAGCTAAAAGCTGTGCCTCCATTCCCCACCTCGGATAGCCAACTCAGCAGGATACTGTGATCGATGGTATCAAAGGCCACTGACAGATCCAGGAGGACAAACAAGGTAGAGGAACCCATGTCAACCCCCGTGAGGAGGTCATCTTTCAGCACAATCAGGGCAGTCTTAGTCCTCCAACATGGTCTGAACCCAGACTGGAATGGATCCAGGATGCAATCCTCCTCCAGGAATGTTTGGAGGTGGATGGCGGCAACCCTCTCAATAACCTTGCCCCAGGAAAGGAACATTGGCAATCGGATGATAGTTGGACAGATCGTCCGTTGCCAAGCCAGATTTCTTTAGAGTGGGCTTCATCGCTGTCTCCTTCAGGCAAGAAAAAGGCAGTGGAAATAACAGAAGTCCACTCTGCCATGTTCCCTCTGGCAGATTTAATAAGCCAAGATAAGCAAGAGTCGAAGGGGGAAGCTGTCGGCCTACAATGGGCCAACGCCCTGGAGGCCTCAGCTGACGATACAGGCCCAAACTCAATCAGACGAGGAGACTGAGGGGGTGCAGTTCAGAGTCCAGAAGCCTCTGGGGGCAGGCACAAAAAAGGGGCTGAGGCTCCCCATGGGGTGGGGTGGCGATCAACAGGGGAAAAGACAGCAGATGATGGTCTGACCATAACACAGTTTGATTATAATCCACCGATGTGGTGAAAAGGACCAGGTCTAAGGTATGCCCTGTTCTATGGGTGGGACAAACAACATGCTGAGACAGATTCATGGCGACCATGGACTCCATGAAATCCAGAGCCATTCCTGAAAGCCCATCCTCGGCATACACGTTGAAGTTCCCTACCACCAAAAGGCAGGGGGACCTCAACAGGGACTCCAATATGAACTCAGTGAGCTCTGGTAGGGATTGTGCAGGGTTGCAAGGAGCACGTTACCCCAGCACAATGCCAAACCTGTTCCAGGTTTGATGAAGGCATTCTAACCCAGGACACACCAATGCCGCAGATCTGCTGACAAAAAGAGATTCCCTATAAATGATGGCCACCCCACACCCTGACCCTCTGACCTGCCCACATGCTGGACTTGAAACCCGGGAGGGCACATCTGAGAGAGGGACACCCCTCCCTTTGCCCCACCCAAGTCTCCGTAAAGCAAGCTAGGTCGGCCCACCCATCCATGATGACATCATAAAGGACGGGCATTTTATTGTGGATTGACCTGGCATTGACCAGCAGGCAAGACAGCTGATGGAATGGCTCCCTGGTATGTGGCAGTGAGATGAGGGATCAGAATGGGGGACAGGAAGCAATAGCCTGGCCCTAGTTCTTCTTACTCAACTAATTCCCCAGCTCCCAGCGCACCTCCCATGGCCAGACACCACCAGAATAGCAGTCCCTGCTAACACTGGCAACCAGGGAAAGGGGGGGGGGAACAATAATGGACAATAAAAAAGTTAATTAATCAATATCACAAAGCAATATAACAACAGAACAGTGTTACAACAAGTTAACAATATCAAACTGAGAGGGAAAAGTCCCCCCCCCGAGAAACAATAACAAATCAAGCCCCTACAACAACAGAGACACGCAATCCACCCCCTTAAAAATAAAAATAAAACTAATAAAAAGAGCAAAAAGCAAAGCACACTAAATAATATCATAAATGAAAAAAGAAGAATTAGGAATATAATAAACACTAGCCCATGCCAAATGCTACTGCCAAGGTGATGAAAAGGGGAACCTATTCAGATTCACTATAGATATAGAACACAGAGGCCTTTCAATGGTTGAAGTTGAAAGTCCTCTGTGTTCTGTATCTATACCATTATAGAGAATCTGAATAGGTTTATACTGTATTAGTATCCATGTAGACCCATTCATGTGCTGGCTGAACAGATGGACAACAGAGGACATGTATCTAGAGGCAGGGCTAGTCTGTGTGAAGGTAAAGCTGAGGCTCAAGCTTTTGTTAACATGTGAGATTGGGGAAGAGCTGTTTCACCTCCACAGATCCTCACCCATGCAATCAAAACAGAACTTATGTTTGAAACCTGGTGGGGGTTGAGTGCAAACTCATATTTATGCTAAAAATGCCGTGAAGAGAAAATGACGTGGTCACAACTATTGCCTGAGCCTACAACTATGACTACTGATTCATAGTCACAAAAGGTTCTATGGAGTATCATGTTCCACAGGTTTGGACTGGTGATTACAACATGACTATTGGCTAATTAAACCTCCCCACAAATCTTATGAAATACAGTGTAAAACATTGGGAAAGGAATGCCGTGGCTGGATCATGTGACTGTCTAAGGTTAAATGGTGCCAGTGAAGGCCTCGCAGATTGACTCACAGAGTTAATCTTGTACTTGTCCCAGAGCTTACTAATGCAACTTACTTGATTCTCAAGTAATTTAAAAATACAAATCTTCTGGACAAATGGTATGGACAGTCCAGCCCTCATTTTCATTTGTTTTAAAGGATTAACACACAATGAGTGGAACTGCATTAGCCACACACACTACTCTGATCCTGTCACTCTTTGTGCAGTTGGAAGGGCAGAACTTCCACCATTTGAGGAGGCTTGGAGTCCTGATTTTCCAAAGCATATGGACAGCCACCATGGAGAGGACCTCCTCTTCTAACACATTGCCCTCCATGCCTTTGAGAGTACCAGAAGTGATAGGGGAGAGGTCAGGTCTAGTGTGCTTCTCTTCCTTCTGTATTCATTTAAAAGACTAAATAGGACCATAGCCAGACCACTGATCCAAAGTTTGCAAAAGTTACTTTTTGTGACTTTTGCGTATTGGAATCTATTAGCCAGTATGGACAGACTGATATGAGATCACTTTAACCAATGGCTTCTTTTTCTCTTTAAGGGGCCCCATGATACAGTGGTTAAACTGCAGTAGTTGTCAGAACTCTGCTTATGGCCTAGATATGATCCCAATGGGTTCAGATAACTGGCTTGAGGTTGACTCGACCTTCCATCCATCCAAGGCTGATAAAGTGAGTATCCAGCTCACTGGGGAGGGGGCAAGGTGTAGCCTGCAATAAACTTTTAGAGACTGTTTTAAGTGCTCTTAAATGAAGGGTTGGGTAAAAACCAGGTGGTGTTGGACTACAGCTCCCAAAATTCATCAACATTGACTGTGCTGGTTAGGGTTGATGGGCATTGCAGTCCAATAGCACCTGGAGGTTACACTTTGCCTCTTTTACCTGAAATGTTTCATTGTTAAAAATGATTTCTCATATATATAGTACTGACAAAAATGGGGGTTGGGAAGAGTCCATCACAGTGCGCTAGCCTTCTCCTTTTCCCCTTTGTTCTCCAGACAGACCAACAAGCACCCACACACTCACAATGGAAGTGGATGATGCCATTCAAAATTGAAAACAAATCCGAATGAAGCCAAAAGGAGAAGAGACAGCCCAGAAAAAAAAAGACAGAAATGGGTATGTCTGTGTTCTGTTCTTTTGAAAGTGAATTTTAACTCACATAAATATTATAGTACTATTTTGCCTTATGTTTGTGGGTGTCATTGCCCTCTAATGGACAAAACTGGAGTTGCTTCACTGCTTGGTCTTCAGCTGTTTTGGATTTTGCTTCCCATTGGTTAAACCGATAGTAAGATTCTCAGTTAGAAAACATGCTGACATTTATTTTGGTACTTTAAAAAACAGAGTACATACCCAATATCCTTTTATATTTCTGAATTTTAGAAAAGGGATTAAAGCTGGATGATACTATAAAAGGAGTTAACTTTGTTCACCTGGATTAATTGCTCATCAGGGAAAATATATTTTTTCCACAGGCTTCTCCCTTCATGTTTGTGGGCTAACTCCAATGTTAGTCCCAAGTGGAGGAGACCCACTGGAATGAAAGAAGTCAAAATAATTTAAGTTTCTTTGGTTCCCATTTAGAATCAAAATTAACCCCTGAATATACTGCTCTGATCTTATCTGATTTTGGAGAGCTAAACAGAGTCAGGCTAGACTGAGTGGGAGAATACCAGAGCTCTTAAGGCAAAGTGAAGATAATTTAGGTAAATGGGTCTAATCTAATTGACCAAAATTGATTTTAGCCCAATTTACACGAGCCTATTAAACCAGATCTGTCATTTTAAAAAAGTATACTAATAATACAACATAAAGTAAGATATAACTGACTAAAAAACTTAATAACACAAAAATACAAAAATTACTCAATAATGCAAATTAAAAAAAAATAAAAAGACTCTCCGGATCTGTTATATTCAGATAGCAGTTACATGCTTTTGATGCCATGATAAAAAGCATTGTATGTTAAACTTCTTGAGGTTAATAATTATAGCTTCAGATATTGTTACTACATTAAAAACTTGAATTAGAAATATTGCAGGCATGAATAATACTGGCTCTCATGCAAATATGATGCTCTCCAGCCATTCCTGAATGATGATGCCAAGTGAAAGTCAATGCTGATAATTGATAATTTGATAATTTGTTGTTAATGCAACACCCATATTAACACTTGTCTAGAATGCCTTAATTAAATATATGTTTTTGAATATATCTGTTTTGCAGGTCTCTGTAAGCGGTACCTCATTTTGTACTCTAAAGAGAGATTGTTTCAACTCGTTGTCCAGCAGGTACATCATATCTACCTAAAAATCTCTTTGGAAGTGAGGAAGCATTTTAGACACTTTGGAAGTAACCATGGCTGTGATAACTGTGTGGGTCTAGTATAGGCACGTCCAAAGTCTGGCCTGGGGGCCAAATGCGGCCCGTTTGCAAATTTCAAGTGGCCCATAGCTTCTTTTCAGATGTCAACTCTCCAGCCCTCCACGACTGACGTGGCAGAGTCCCTGTCAGGTGGCTGCCCCCACCTCGGGATCCTCTCACCCTCCGAGAGAAAGATGGCAACGCCACAGTGCACGACCATCCCCTCAACTCCTCCCCCCTGAAGGTTGCAACACACACACACAGAGAGAGAGAGAGAGAGAGAGAGAGAGAGAGAGAGAGAGAGAGAGAGAGAGAGAGAGAGAGAGGCGAGGAGGAGGAGGAGAATGCGCGGGCAGGCAAAGCAGGGGAAAAGTAAAGTTGGAGGCAGCAGCAGTGGCTCCGTCAAAGGGGGGAAGGACAAGGAGGAGAGCGTGCCAAGCAGGCAGGCCAAAAAGAGGGCCTCCACGCCTAACATCACTTTGCAATGCTGACGCTGTGAGAGCCCCCGGTGGCCTGGTTGCAGAGTGATGTAAGGTAGGGAGGCTCCATCATTTGCCTTCTTTGCCTGCCTGTGCATCCTACAGTTCCTGTTCCTCCTCCTCCTCATCATCTCTGTCTGTCTGTCTGTCTCTCTGTCTTTCTGTGTCACTCTCTTTCTCTCTCTGTGTGTGTCTCTCCCACCTCCATCAGGAAGAGTTTGGTGGGGAAACGTGGAAAGTAAGCCTTGAGATGGCGAGTTCCTGGGGCTGTACATTGGGAAAGGCTGCACAGTGGTCTCTCTCTCTCTCTCTCTCTCTCTCTCTCTCTCTGTATGTGCGTGTGTGTGTCCCACCCCCATGAGGCAATAAAAAGCAATAAAGGGGGGACAAAAGTAACTTCCCACCTTGAGGGCTGGCTTCTTTGACAAGAAGAGATAAACAACAAAGGCGATGGGGAATGGAGCTCTCATGGTGCGGCAGGGAGGAAGGGAGCGGTCCTGACCCATGTCAGGCTGAATGGATGGCCCCACACATTTTCACCTCACCAAATATGGCCTTCCATGCAAAAAGTTTGCATGGAAACCCCTGGTCTAGTATTTTGCCCAATGAAATGTTGTAGCAATAATCATGGTGTGGCCTCAAGTCAATTCCCAATATACCTCCAGAGGTATATTGTTGGTCACCATAGCAACACCATGCTTGACTAGATAGGCCTTTGGACTGATGGACTACTGCCCACTTTTTTAAAGCAGTGAACTGGGCATATCTCTACTCCTGTTACTATTTGCTTATTTAGACTCCTACAGTATTCAAGCCAGGAATCACCTTCGTTTCTGTAAATGGAGTCACTGAGTTTCTGTAATCTGTTTTGCACTCTGGGATTTCCACAGGATCATATCTTTCATGCATCATGCTTCTTCCAGAATGATGAATGGAGTGACTGATCTTTTTAAATTCTATTTTTAAAAAACAGGAACTGACCAACAGAAACTGGGTTTACTACATCTGGAATGATAATGTGTCAGAGCGAGGAAGGGAATTGATATTAAACACCCTAAAACCAAAAGACTAAAAACATAATGGCTCCTTTATATTTTATCATGAGCCTTCATGATCAAAGGAGTGTCTAATGAAGTCTTTAGATTAAGACACTTTGATCAGGAAGGCTCATGATAAAATATATCAGTTTTTAAGGAGCTAATATGTTACAGAATACAGTTTAGAAGTGTTGCTTTTTGAATTATAACTCTAAAAAGAAATTAAGATTAATTCTGATTTCATAATACTGCAAAGACTAAGACATTGTACATTTTCTCTAATTTATTGGTGAAGTGCTGTATTGGATATGTTGCCTTGAAATGTAATATCTATTAAATTATGGGAGGTGAACATAAACAAGGAGTCAGATAGAAAGATAACTATAGCCTGGTGCAGACTGGCAGAAAAAGCTTTATTATGATTTAGATTACACCCAGGTAAACATGAATGGTGAAAAAGTAAATGCAAGTCTTCCATCCAATTGGTAAAATCATTTTTCTGTGATATGGCTTTACAGCTCTATCATGCATTCTAGCAAAGCGCTTATCCCGGTCAGCCTAACAGCTGGTGAAAGTGAAAATAAAATTGCATAATTCGATTATTAATGTTATCTGTTGTGCAAAGGCAGCAGCATTATGTATGGATTTGCACTGAAGCTAGTGACAATAAACACATACTGTAAGTAAACTATCCCCTTCTACTATAAATACAGGAACATAATCATCAGTATCACTCGTATATTCAGCATCTCTGGTATCTTTACACAGACATCTCCAGAGAATATGAATTTGTTAGGATATCTATTACATCTGAATACTGCTAGAATATTTCCTTCATTGGATGACATGATATGTTCCTTTATGCACACAGTCACATGAAAAACAAAAAGTATGTGGGTTATATTTAGAATTCATACAAAGCTCCCAAAACCTCTTTAAGCCCCCACCCTGATATTGATGGTTCACTATTCCTTCCTGGGATTCCTTCTAATAGAACTCCAATATTACTCCAGACATTGATACATGAATGAACAGACGATCTCAGATTAACAATGAAAAAGTTGTTTCTATTTCCCCCTCCACATTCCAGTGCTGTAAATATACATTGATTTTCAACCACTTAAGCAATAGTTCTACCAATGGCCAACATTTTACTTTACACTACCAATCTTTTTATTTCTCTTCTGGGATAACATTATTTCTCTTCTAGATAGCTAGGGATAACATTGATATAACAGCCATAACAGAAACCTGGTGGATTGCGGAGAACTAGTGGGATACCACAATCCCAGGCTATAAACTGTATAGAAAGGATATAGAGGGGCAGGTTGGAGGTGGAGTGGCCATCTATGTCAAAGAAGGGGTAAAATCCATCAGAATGGAGATTGACGGTGGGTCTGACTCCACTATAGAATCGCTGTGGGTTAAACTACCAGCTCCAAGGAACGATGTGATAGTGGGGGGGTGATATTGTCCACCAGATCAAAAACTTAAGGGCGATGTTGAAATGAGGAGACACATCAGGGAGTGTCTAAGAGGAACATGATAGTAATAATGGGGGGCTTCAATTATCCCCACATTGACAGGACCAATGTGAGCTTGGTCCAAGAAAGAGAAACCAGGTTTCTTAACATGCTGAATGACTGTGCCTTAGAGCAACTTGTCATGGAACCCACCCGAGAACAGGCAACTCTGGATCTAATACTGTGTGATACTCAGGACCTGGTCATGGATGTGAATGTCACTGAGCCTCAGTTCTGTGCATCTGTCTTCACAACAGAAGATTTTGGGCAGATTCCGCTGCCGAACAGCTCCTTTTGTCTAAAAAATTAAATCAAATACAGGTTAAAAGAGAGGATGTTTTAGGTTTAATTGATAAATTGAAGATCAACAAGTCACCGGGCCCAGATGGCAACCACCCAAGGGTTATTAAGAAACTGAGAAATGAAATTGCGGATCTCTTAATGCAGGGGTGTCCAAACTTTTTGCAAGAAGGGCCAGATGTGGTGGGGTGAAAATGTGTGGGGGCTGACCATTCAGCCACATTTGGCCCCTGGGACAGACTTTGGACAAGCCGATAGGAAATGCAAGGAGGTGGGGAGGATGCTGCAGCAATGGAGCGGGGGGAGGGTAGGTTGGGCAGGTGGCTGTGGGGACAGAGGGAGGCAAGGAGGGCAGGCAAACCATAAAACTGTAAGCTGACATCTTCATCCAGTATGGGGAGAGGCCATCTGCTGGGAATGCATGACAGAATCATAGAATCATAGAATCATAGAATAATAGAGTTGGAAGAGACCTCAAGGGCCATCTAGTCCAACCCCCTGCCATGCAGGAACCCCCTCACAATATTTCCGACAGATGGTCATCCAGCCTCTGCTTAAAAACCACCAAAGAAGGAGACTCCACCACCCTCCGTGGCAGCATATTCCACTGCTGAACAGCTCTAACTGTCATGAAGTTCTTCCTAATGTTCAAATGGAATCTCTTTTCCTGTAGTTTGAAACCATTTCCCCGAGTCCTAGTCTCTGAAGCCATGGAAAACAAACCTGTTCCCTCTTCAATATGACATCCTTTCAAATATTTAAAGATAGCTATCATATCCCCTCTCAGTCTTCTTTTAGAGAGGCTAAACATTCCCAGTTCCCTAAGCCGTTCCTCATAAGACATTTCCTCCAGACCCTCAACCATCCTGGTCACCCTCCTCTGCACCCACTCGAGGTTGTCAACATCCTTTTTAAACTGAGGTGCACAGAACTGGACACAGTACTCCAGGTGGGGTCTGACAGGTTGAGCTGGTGGGGAGAAGAGGCTGTGGGACGCTCAGAATTTGAAAACGGGCCACATTTGGCCCCTGGGCCTGACTTTGGGAATGCCTATCTTAATGGTAATATGCAACTGCTCTCTTAAAATGGCCACAGTGCCGGAGAACTAGAGATTAGTGGAGGTCACACAAATTTTTTAAAATGGAAGGAGGGGGGAACCGGGAAACTACAGGCCGGTAAGCCTTACGTCTGTCCCAGGGAAGATGGTGGAAAGCCTCATCCAAGAGAAAATCTTAAAACACATAGAAGAACAAACCTTGCTGAGGGAAAATCAGTCTGGCTTCTGTAAGGGCAAGTCTTGCATGACAAACCTTTTAGAATTCTTTGAAAAGGTCAACAGGCATGTGGATTTGGGTGAACCAGTGGATATTGTTTATTTTGATTTTCAGAAGGCTTTTGACCTAACCCTAACCCTCACCAAAGGCTGCTGAGAAAATTGCACAGTCACGGGGTAAGAGGGCAGGTCCTCTTATGGATTGAGAACTGGTTGAGATCAAGGAAACAAAGAGTAGTTGTCAATGGGCAATTTTCACAATGCAGAGAGGTGAAAAGCGGTGTGCCCCAGGGATCTTTCCTTGGGACCGGTGCTTTTCAATCTGTTCAATATCCCCCCCTTTCCTTATGAGGAAAGGCTAAAACATTTGGTGCTCTTTAGCCTGGAAAAAAGGTGCCTGAGGGGGGATATGATTGAGACATACAAAATTACGCAGGGCATGAGTAAAGTGGATGGAGGGCATGCTGCTCTCACAAAATACCAGAACTAGGGGACATACACTCAAATTGAGGGTTGGGAGAGTGAGAACAGACAAAAGAAAATATTATTTTACCCAACGTACTGTTAGTCTGTGGAACTTCCTGCCACAGCTTGTGGTATTGGCATCTGGACTGGATGCTTTCAAAATGGGATTGGATAGATTCCTGGAGGAAAAGTCCATCACAGGTTACAAACCATGATGGAGATGTGTAATCTCCAGGCTTAAGAACAGGGTACTTCAAGGGCCAGATGCAGAGGAGTGGTATCAGGAGACAGATATCTAGTCTTGTGTACTCCCAGAAAAATTTGCTGGGACCACTGTGAGATACAGGAAGCTGGACTAGATGGGCCTGATCCAGCATGGCTCTTCTTATGTTCTTATGACTTTGCTTTTACTTTGACAGCCTTTATGTAAGCAGACATCTGTAGTAATGGCCATTTACAAGAGAATAACACAGGCAATAACTATATGGATAGATAGGGAAGGAATCTTGCTACATGTTGCATTCTATATGCTGCACCAGTGCAGGCCAAATATCATAGAGTTATACCTGCCTCCTGGGAAATAAAGAATTATTTTGAGTCTATTCAATTGGTTTATAATATGTAATATAACCATCTCTACTTTTCATACACCGGTTTAGTCTAAAAAGTGCTGCTGAATATATGTTTTTCTTCATTGAAGTTTCCTAAGCACTGACAATTAAGAGACACCGAGATGAGTTGGTGACAGCAAGGAACATTGTGAGACTTGACTAAATTTGTTAGAATTCACTGTGCAAAACCTGAGGTTCCAGATCACAGGGGATCCCCTCTAATTGATAATAAAACATTCTGGAAATCATCTAACCAGACATTGCATGTTTCCTCCCCAGCAAATAAAATATCCCCCTCCCCCAGAATAGCAATCCTTTAATTCAGTATCCAGCTTTGAAGAACAGTTTCAGGGTGCTGGTCAATTGTCTTAGTGTTTTGCTTGTAGCTTAATGTACATTTTAGTCTGGGTCAATGTAAACTTGAAAATGTACTCACCACTATTATATTAGTTTTAGTTTTTCTTGAGTAATGTTCTAGGAACAGGTGCTTCTCTCTCTCTCTCTCTCTCTCTCTCTCTCTCTCTCTCTCTCTCTCTCTCTCTCTCTCTCTCTCTCTCTCTGTGTGTGTGTGTGTGTGTGTGTGTAATAAGACCCAAGTCCAGTCTAGTTCACCATGCTGCTCCCATAATGGCCAGCCGGATACAAAGCCTACAAAAGCAGGATGTGAGTACAAACAGCTATCCATTCCTTGTGTTCCTCAGCACTCTGTATTCAGACAAACAATTATATGGATTCTTATAAAACAGACAGAGGTTCAGTTAGTTTCATTTCTGCATCCTGATGCCAGGATATTTCTGCCTTTTCCACAGGTATTAAAGAGAGGCCTGCCCCTGTCATAACAGCAAAGAGAGGCAACTACTTCAAACAATGGCTTTGAGATGTCAATGAAAGGAAAGATTTTTTCTTCCTTAATTTGTTCTTGTTTGGTTTTTACTGATTGAAGAGGCGCATGGGAAATGATGATGACAATAATGATGAGGATGATAATGATGGAGTTGATTATGCCACTGTGGAAAAATGGGATTAGGTACTGTGTCCTGAGAGTGGACAGACAGCCCTATTGAAGGGACTGTTTTTCTTTTTGGAATGATAAACCTATCACCAAATCTGCAATTTGGACAAAACCAGTGTGGGCAGAGAACTGGCAAGTCTCATGATCTACACTTTACCATTCCCTAGACCAGGCCCGAAAAAAGGCCACATATGATTTTTTTTAAAAAAGAAGAAGAAAGGTTGGGCTTTGGGGGAGCTTGGAAGAGCTCAAATAGCCACTTCTGGAGTCTTGGTCTTGATCTGGCAGTTTTGGGGCAAGTCGGAGTCGACCAAATCTCATAATGCACAAAAATCCAGCCTTGGGAGCTTCCAAGAAAAAGCAATCCAATTGTTGTGTGGTTTCTTTAAAATAAACTTTTTGATGTGGGTGAGCCCTACTGTTTGGATACACAGAGACTGCAGTAGTACAACGCACATGTATACGTACTTGCTCCATGGCTGTGAGCCCTGCTGCCAGCTGGGAATGGGTGGAGATGGCTGGCCAGGCTTAAAAGCAGCTTTTCATATAAAAATTAAACCTTCTCCTTCTGCTAAGCTATTCACTCTTGAAATTTGCCTGTCTGCTTGGAGATCTGGGGAGGGATAGCAATTTACTAAGACGTCAGCCTCCTCTCTGAGACCTGGCAATCCTATCTTTGATTTTTTTTTAATGAAGTAGCTGACTTCCTAAAGTAAAAACAGCAAATTTTCATGCCATAGCCTTGACTCTTAGCATAATCTGTCCAGTCTTAAAATAGGATCATTTTTAAAAGGCCTTACACCAAAAGAAAAAAAAATCCCATTGAATTCACAGGGTAAGGTCTGAATCCTCAAACCTCAGAGTTTTCGTAGTGGCCCAATTGAGGCAAATACAAGAAGCATTTAGAGGCCAGTTGTGCTATTAGGCAGAGTGTAGTGTTTGTGTCAGGAAAGCTGTGAAAGCACAGCATCAGAAACAAAACAAAACAAAACAAACCCCAAGGGATTGATTTCATCCTGACAACATTTTTATAGCCAAGCATGAGAGTTGCTTATGAGATTTTCTCTCACACATGTTAGACTCCTTTGGGCTGCACCAGGTACTGTGAACCTTGCTCATGGTGAACACAGGGTACAAAATGTCTTGGGCCAGCTTTGTGTATTTGTAATACTTCATAGCATCCTAACATTTGATCCCTAAACAAACACAACCTCCTGATCATCCCATGACATTCCTCTTGACTTATCATGTTGCAATATTGTAATGAGGTGTCATGGTATACTCATAAATGAAAATCCCTAGAATTATTCTCAGAATGCTCAAAAAGAAGAGGGTGTGTTCAACATACATATATACACACCCTTTTGTATTCCTTTAAGGGAATAATCTTGTGTCAAAATATTATTTGAAGAAGTCCTCAGTGTATGTTGAATCCAAGTATTACTTCATGCATTTATCCAATATTGATTGGGTTTCACACAAATACAAAGAGAACACCTACTTTTTTCAGCACCAAGATGTATCTTTTTATCTGTCTATCTTGCTTACTTACCTACCTATCTCCACAACTCCATCCCTGTTTTCAGAAAGTTTATCAAACATGGTCCCAACAGCAAAACCAAAAATTTCAAAACAGAAACCTAACCTGATTGCCTAGCTATAAAGTACATGTTTCTATTCATGGGCTTACCACTCTCAGCCATATTTATTTGGAAGCAATTTCCACATATGTTTAGTGTAAAATAAACTTAACCTCAGACAAGTACACTTAACATCACACATCAAAACCCACTAAGTGATTTTGGGAAGCTCTAGTACATCTCCCTCATAAGCTCTTAAGGTATGACCCTGAAATTGGAAAGCTTTAATTCCTGTACTGTCATGTGATTTACTCAAACCTGTGAACACTTGGCGTATGCCTACTTCTATATCAAACTGATCCCCTCCAATGTGAATCATTCTTTATTTATGTCCTTCTTTCGACCTCTTACTACATCAAAACAACTATTCCTCTACTAGTAGGGACAGAAAACAATGTGATTTACTACACAAATGACAAGGTATTTCACAAACCAGTGCAACATCTCATGCCCCAAAGATACTACAATATTTCATCATTGTGGCAACATGTGCCTATTACTAACTCTAAATGAAACCTAATCCATTGCTTGCCGTGACCTTCCATGTCATGCTGAGGGCATCTTCATCTGGGCTGTTTTTAAATACTAGCAATCATTTCATCATAGACCAGACCTTTTAGACCTCTTTTAAGTATGTGCTGTTATTATGACAGAACCCTGCTATAGTGCTATATGTATCTGAAGAGAGTATGTACAACCAGATAATGAGCAGTACTTGGGCTTTATGCCCTTATAGGTGACTTCCAACTCAGTTATTCTAGGATACTATCATAATTTATCTTTGTAGACAGTCCTATTTAAAAAACCCTTTAAACTCCTTCCAAAAATTTCCAAGCATAATGAAAATGTTCTGAAGCATTTTTATTCATTGGAGTGGATAAACTATTAAAGAGATCAGAATCCTGGTGGAGTTCATGATGGCATGAGCATAACTGCACAAAAGTTATGGTAAATCATCTCTAATTAATTAGTTGCTACTTGCATTCATGGTTGTGTGCAGTTACCCTGAGGCCCGTATAAATCCCCAACAGCATTTTGGCCAGAAAATGTAAAAGTATTTTTTCTGAATAAGTGGGTAATCTGAGTTTTGAATTGGAAGAAAAGCTGTCATATAATCAGTACTACATTACAGAAACAAAAACATCAATGTTAAGGAACAGCTCAGACCATGTTTTCTAGGGACGTTATCCTATGGCACTTCTGATAAGCAGAAAGTCCTATCAGGGACCATGTTGGGATCAGGCTCTTGGTGCAAGTGTTGCAGTTGCATAAATGGAGGATGGGTATTCTTCATGGTGATTGAAGTTAATACAATGACAATGCATGCCCAAGTGTTGTGAATCCATGGGCCTTTTCACACGACCCCTAAAATCCGTGGCAAATGGCTCCCAGATCTGGAGCTTAAAATTGTTTCCCCACCAGCTCTGGAGTTTACAAAAAATTAAGTACGACCACGCCCACCTAAGCACATCCCAGCGCACCTTTCAAGTACCTGCTCTCCGAGGGTGAAAAATTCCTGATGTGGATGTAACTTAGTGAGTGCCGGGCTCTCCTCGCTTCTGTTTGTTGTTGTTTTGCCCCCCCCCCGCCCCTTTAAGAGATACTAAGAGACTGGAATGAGACGGCAGAACGGAGGTGAGCTGAGATGGCAGAACAGAGGCATTCTTTTCTCCTTTTTTTTCTCCCTCCCCTCACGCAGACAGGAGCCAGGGAGTGCGGAGGGGGTGGGAGCACAGGAACAGCGACAAACCCCCAAGATCTCTGGTGCGAATTTAAGTGGCCAGCGGATCTTAGGGGTCGTGTGAAAAGGCCCATGTTACTACTCTAGCAGGACTTTCCATTCTGTGGAAAACTCAGTTGGATGGTGGGCCTGGAATTAAATTGGCAGAGTTCATAAGACCTCCACAGGAACCTAAGGGCCTAAGAGAATGAATGGCTGTACTTTTTTCTGCTACAAGGACAATCAATCACCAGGCTATACAGCCAACTATCAAGAAGGCTGTACCATTGCAAGCAAGCAAGCAAGCAAGCAAGCAAGCAAGCAAGAAAGAAAGAAAGAAAGAAAGAAAGAAAGAAAGAAAGAAAGAAAGAAAGAAAGAAAGAAAGAAAGAAAGAAAGAAAGAAAGAAAGAAAGAAAGAAAGAAAGAAAGAAAGAAAAGGGGTGAACTACAATAAAGTATGCCTGGCACATATTCCTGTCTTTATGAAATATAAATCTGGCTGGATAGATAGATGGTTTAGGTGGAACCAGAGGTTGGGAGTTTAATTCCCCTTGGTGCATCCCAGAAAGAACTGGCAAACAGCTTCTGAGTACTCTATACCTAGAAAAGCCTGGTAAGGGTTGCAGTGAATTAGATTTGCTTAATGACATTTTAGTTTTTTAAAAAGTACTTTGTCCCATGCTTGTGTATGTGTTTGTCTAGCCCAGCATTCCCTAATCTGACTAGCAGCCAAGTTCTCAGTTGCAGGTGCTTCCTTGCATTTGCTAACAATTTTTTTCACTGAATATGTCAAGGGTGAACCTGTGAATACCTGCATGCATGCAAGGAATGTGATCTACCATCAATCTATGAGTCTTCCTTAAAGTTTAGGGGGCTTGGGGACTCATACCTATTAAACATGGCTCACTTTTGCACTTCTTCAAAACAAATTCTTTTACAGGATAGAAAAGTCTAATTTCAGTGAAAAAAAACCAACTAAACTATTTATGGCACTAAAGGTGTTTACAGGGAAAAGAGCAGAAAATTTTGTAACTCTGATGAGTGGCCAAGTTTGGATGAGAAATTCAGAAAGCTTTTTTGGAGTTCTAAGATTATGTTCTTGATAGAAACTCCTCAGATAATTTAAAAATGTCACAACTGTTGCAGTCTACCAGCCTACGCTTTCTTATAGAGAGGCACAACTTGGTGTTTTCTATCTTACAGTTTCAACCTCAGAGAGAGAGACAGAGAGAGAATCTTTAAACTTTGAGCAAAACTTGTGCTATGGAGAACTCAGATTTTCTTGGGCTCTTGAGCCCTTTTTAGATAACTTTTGGCGCATTTAATTCTAACACTGTTGGTCTAGAAAATATCGATCCACATAGACCACTTCTTCCATTCACTTTGGAACTCAAGACTGCTAGAACTTCAAGAAAGAAAGAAAACCAAGATGGGATATTTTGCTTCTCATGTTTGGCGCCTCCATCCCTTTGGATGTGGATTATAATTGGAGTCAGCTATTGACAGGCAGTAATCAGACCTGGAATCCGTGGAGATCATGTCAGGATCAGTTCGGGCATGTTGGCCATAGTATGCATACTGCTGACGAGATCCACAGTAGGCAGTGGAACTGGGAGCAGACATTGTGCTCTTGGGTGGAAACAGGGTTGTTGAACGACTTCTTCCAAACGAAGGTAATTTGGCATGGACACTTGGCGCTGGATGCTCATAAGCCACTTTTTGTTTCCAGTCATCTGGTGGAGCTGGTAGAGTTTTCCTGCGAGCCGCTGACACAACATTTGTAGCGATGGACTCTTGAATGGTTTGGGGGCCAAAGGCATCATCCACCAGCCCAAGAGGAGACTTGGCAGCAGCTTCCCATGGGGTCAACCTCTTGCCAGGCTTGTCAACAGTTGTAGGTAGTTTGCTACAGTAATCGGGAACAGGCTGGAACATCCCAGGAGAAACAGGTGACATGGACCGGGAAGTGGCTGAAGAGTGCCATCCAGGAACTGAGAAAGAGCGTTCGCCGACTCTTTCCTAGAAATAACAAAACTTAAAATATGATTACATCCACAAATTCCAGCCACAAGAGATGTTAAATTGTTTCCGTATAAACCCATGTTTTTATTACTGAAATAAAATTACTTTTTTCTATAAAATAAGTACTATAGTGTATACAAATAGCATTTTGGGAAGTGATCTAAAAACACCACATGACTTTTTGTTGAAAAGATCCAACTACGGTAGCAACAGTATTACAATCACATTAAAAATTGATTAAGTCAGCTGTTCTCAGATCCCTTGACAGTTTAAAAAAGTTAATAAAAGGCAAAGATCTTCATGTTACCCCACCAATATGGGAGAAAACAGGATAATGTAGAAGAAACAGAATAATGAAGAAGAAATTACAGCTGTGATGGAATTCAGGAATAGGAACAGATTCAAGGGAAAGATCAAGAGAGGACAAGAGATGAGTCCAAGCCACTATTTTCAGATAGGTCAAAAATGCAAATTCAGGGAGGTGGAATATTATGTGAAGAACAGTTCAATTGCCCTGAGGGAAAAATATTGATGGCCAGCATGCTAGCCAGGAACAATCCAGTTATGACCATTATTAAATCAATGACAGTTATATGGGTATACTTGTAATTTTGCTTTAAATCTATTGCTATAGTTTAAGTGCATTTGTTTTCTCTTTGTTATTATTAGCCACTGTAACTAGCATTTGTGTGCATGGGATGGGTGGGGTGAGGGAGCCATGGTACAAATGTAATATATGGAGAAACTAGAGCATTTGGGTAGCCTATGAACAGGCCTGGGGAATGTGTTGAGGCATTATCAGTATTTTATGCTGCCATTTCTACCAATAAGATATGGGGTAAATTAGGTGTCATCAGCAACATCACAGGAAAGGAAATAACACATTCCTTCTGCTATACTGTGCCCTATAACACTGTCTAGTAGAGCACTGTTTTGCTAGCTCATGAATTTTAGTTGTAGTCTGAAAAAGAGGGCAGTTCATTTACTGCATTAGTCTGTTGCTCTCATCTCTCTCTCGCTCTCTCGCTCTCTGCCTCACAAGATTCTCTGCTTTTGAGAAAGTTACTTTTACTTCTACTTCTGCAAAGCAGTGCTCTTACCCCACAACATTGAAACATTTTTTTCAATAGAAGAGGGAAAAGTAATGTTTTCCAGCTTTAATTCAGCTTCTAGCTACTCAAACGCTAGCTATTGGTAGAATGGTGGAATAATTTTAGGGAGATTCTAAGTCTGTTGGTTTCTCCCCTGATTCAAGTAATGGAAATTAAGAGTTTTACAGAACATTTAAAGGGGAAATTCAATAAAGTCTTGCAAAATAAAAAAAAGTGTTTTATTTATGGGATTGGGTAAAACAAATGCAGAATCGACAAAGAATGAAGAAAAAACTAGGAGAAAATATTTATTGGTTGAATATTAGAGATGGGCACGAAATGAACTTTTTTCGTTTCTGTTATTCGTTATTCATTTTGTTACATAACGAAACGAATAATGAACATTGTGATGAAATTGGAACGAACCAAACAGAACCACGAAAATTAGGTTTGTTACGTTTCATTTTTTGTTAATGGCGATGCGTAATGAAATGAGCTGTTTTTAATGTTTAAAAATGCCCTGGACATCCATAAAAATGCAGTGATAATTATTTATACTGTCTGATAATACCTACCGGGGGGGGGGTTGGGGTCCTTAAAACATTTGTTTTTGTCTTCTCCCATTGCAATGTATTTTTCTTTTCCCTTTAAGGATGACAAAATGGATTTCGCCAGCCACAAAATGGAGGCAAGCCATGTGATGGGATCATGTAAATTCTTGGACAACTTCAACCAATAGCATGCCCAGGTTGCAGACTGGGCAGGTCTGGCAGCCACAGAGGGCATAAAAAGCTCTGGGAGCCCCCGTCCTCCTTGCACTCTCCGGTGGGAGTTAGGGTGGGATTCCTGTCTCTGTGACTTATTATTTTCACTTTAGGCCAGCCAGGCAGGTGTGTGTCTCTGTGTTCCTGCCGGCTGCAGCCTGGCTCTTAGAGGAGAGAAATAAGAGATTTCTCTCTAGCTTCAGTCCTGCAGCCTCCCTGTGTGCGTGCGTGCATACCTCTCAGTGAGTACCCTCCCTGCCCCACAGTGCAGTCACTCTGCGGCTGCCTTGCACCCTGGGCAACACCCGCCGCTGCCTTTGCAGCCTCCTTGCGGACCTAGTCTATACTGTGTCTCTGCCAGCATCAATTTTTGTTAGTGTTTTCCCTCTGGTCTGGGGCATTGGGGGACGCCCGCACACGGAAATGCTTTAAAAATCGTGCAAAAAGCAGGTAAAAAAGAAAAATGAATAAACAAATAAACGAAAATATTTTTTCAAAAATTCACAAAAAATGAAAATGAACCTAAATAGACCCCTCAACGGAAAATGAAAAACCGAAACACCATTTTTTTTAATTCGTGCCCATCTCTATTGAATATTATACAAATGGAATCATGGACTAAAGAATAGATAATTAAAGTAGGAGATTGCAGGAAACTGACTAGGTTTGAAGAAATTATAGATAGAAGAAATAAGATAGAGAATAAAGAACAGAGAAAAGGTATAGTAAGTGAGATATACAAGTTACTAATTCAGGAGAAATAAAAAAACAAGTTAAGAGAGATATGGCAAGAATATATTAATAAAGAAATTAAAGAGGAAAAATGGAACAATTTCTTTTATTTTTCATCTGAAATGATTTCCCCCCTCCTTTTTTGTTAATTGACTTGAGATTATCAAAAATCAGTTCCAAAATGGAAATGAAAACAACTAACCTATTTTAAAAGCAAAACATTTATATCTATAGCATGATAAATGGGGGAAGGACTAGAAAATATTTCACATGCATTACCACAGATGGCCACTAGAGACCATGTTATGTATGAATAACAAATATTCATAAATATTCTCTGTCTCCCTCTACAGACCAGTTCTGGTAATACCTGTGAAAATAGTTTTTCTGGATTATTATTTTTTGATATTTTTAATATTCTGAGACAACTTCAAATCATTTTTGCGATTTTGGTTTGGTTACTTACACTAAGTTGAGCAAAGGGCGCCCTTTCTGATATGTTGGATTGCATCTTCCACCATTCCTAACTAGCATGGTCACTAATCATGAGCTCCAATGGAGCATTTCAAAGGCTGCACATCCTTAACTCATGCACTGTACCATATTTCATATTTACCAATGTTGCTGACATTAAAATAAATTCCAGCTAGTTAAAAATGGAATTTTTTTTAATTGTGTCCATGCCAGAGGAAAAGAAGGAATGTGGCAAGTAAGCACATGAGATCAAAGTAATGCTAAACCATACATCAACACTAATGTTCCTAATGAAGTATATCATTGACAGTATAATGTTGTGTTCTGACTTTGGATTTGGTGTTTATGAACATTCCAATCATAATAATGTCTGAGAAGATTCTCAGTCATCCAGTTGAGTTTATCTGGAAGTTGACTTCTTTTTCTTGAGAGAGAGAAACGTTTCACTGCTCATCCAAACAGCTTCATCATTCTGAATAAAGCTAGTGCGAGTCTGCCTTGACCTCTTGTCACTTTGGTCTGAAATCATAACCATTTCAGTTATAATAGAGTTCACAGGAGAGATGGGCACAAAACAAAAAATGAAACACTGGGTTTTTTTTATTTCATAATGTAACAAATTACTTCATTATGTAACAAAATGGTAGGACGTGTTTTGTCATGAAACGAAATGAAATTCCATTTCCCTCTAGGAATGAAATGATTTGTCCTAGAGGAAATGGCAGGGGAGCTTCCTCAAGCATGTCCCTGTAGGCCAGGCCTGCCCAAAGTCTGGCCCGGGGGCCAAATCTGGCCCGCCAGGCCATTCTGAGTGGCCCGCATCTGGCTGGCCCGCCCCTCCCTCCCCCTCCTTCACCCCATGCTTTTTTTAAAATCTTCCACCAACACTGACACCGCTGGGAAGCTTGAGGGGCTGGGCCGGCCGGCTGGCCCGTGAGCAGAAGCTTGTGGGGTGGGCGGGCAAGGGGGTGGGCCACCACCACCAGCACCGCCGGGAAGCTTGTGGGGTTGGGAGCGCGCATGGGGGTGGTGCACGGGTGGGCCGCTGCCACCAGCATCACCGGGAACCTTGTGAAACTAGGCGCACGCAGGCTGCCGCCACCGGCATAGCCGGGAAAATTGTGAGTTGGGCGCACGTGTGGTCAGTGGGTGGGGCTTGCTGTGGGGTGGCAGGGTCAGGGAGCAACCAGCCCCTGACACATTCTCAGCCACCAAATCTGGCCCTCCTTACAAAAAGTTTGGGCACCCCTGCTGTAGGTCCTTGAAATTTGGAGAGGTTTGGGGTTAGGCGGCGAGTTATTAAGCTCCAAAGAGAGTGCCCCTTGGAAAAAAAAATTCTAATTGTTTTGGAACACCACAGTAGCCTCCCTCCCCACGGGCGAGTGATTAGTGTTGCCGCAGCTTGGCTTCCGAATCCTGCTTCAATCAATTAGAAATATTTTTTCCTAGGGGTACCCTCTTTGGAGCATAATAACCCAGCCCCCTGACCCCCAAACCTCTCCAGATTTTGGCTTACAGTGAAGTCCAGTGAAGTTCATGCCCATATGTGGCTGTGAACCCTATTTTCAAGGACATAAAAACTTTATGCCCTCAAAAATAAGGTTTGCAGCCATGTCTTCACATGGACATCACAGTGTAGCTTTATTGGATTCTTCCCTGTAAGCCACTGAAATTTGGAGAGGTTTGGGGCTCGGGGGGCTGAGTTATTAAGCTCCAAAGGAGGTCCCAGTAGTTAATTGAAAGTGTGTGTACAGCATGCACCAATAGGGGTTAAGCTGGTTAAATTAACCCCTAAATTGGTGCCACACGCTGTACACTTTCAATTAACTACTGGGACCCCCTTCAGACCTGAATAACTCAGCCCCCTGAGCCCCAAACCTCTCCAAATGAAACTAAATGAAACTACTAAAGAAATGAAATGAAATGAAACGCTATATTTCTGTTTCATGCCCATCTCTAGTTCATAGTAATCACTAGTATTTAAGTTTCAATTTCCTCCCAAAGAAAAATTATACTAGTAGCCTAGTATAGATGCTCGTTACTATCACCTTCTGGAAACCAAGAGTAATGCAAGAGTGACATTGAAGTCATTCATGAAGAATCTGTCACTACATCTAAGTTTGACTAGAAATCAACCACCAGGACTTCAAACCTTTTCCAAAGGACTGCTTCAGATTCTGACACTATCATTTGCTGAACCAGATTGCAATAATCACAGTTATATAGTCTATACAATACAGAGTGTATAACTGCATACTCAATGCTGAGAATTCACAGATTTGTAAAGAGAAGCAGTACAGCTACTAGTAGTACTTGTGAGGTTTACCATGTTTAATGTTGCCTGCCTGAGCTCACTTTTTCAGAGCCTCCAATTTCCTCTTTCAGCGTGTGGGAATTGCACCCTTTTGATATTTAAATTCTCCTTTATTTTTTTCTTTCATCTGGAGTGGGGAGTAGAGATGGGCACGACTCAAAAAAATAATTTTTCGTTTTTCGTTTTTCGTTTAGGGGGGTCCGTTTCGGTTCGTTTTCGTTTTTCGAGGGTTTTCTTGCACATTTTTCATTTTCGTTTTCATACAAAACGAAACGAAAAAACAAACGAAAACAAAAAAAATTCATTTCGTTAGCATTCTTTTCAATGCAATGTGTCTGCCGTAACGAAAACGAAAAACACGGCAAAATTTTTCATTTCGTTTCCGTTGTCGTTTTGCTTCTGAAAAATTTTTCGTTTTCATTTTCGTTGCGAAACGAAATGAAAAAACAAAAACGAAAACGAAAATTTCGATGAGTCGTGCCCATCTCTAGTGGGGAGGAAGGAATTTATTTTTTTACAGCATCCCTTGATATTTTGAGGCATCTTTTTGTCTGTGTCCATTTTCAACTGTGACCTGTCCTTCAAAGGACATTTATTATATTCAGTTGAAACTTATCTGGATCATTAATGATAGGTTAAACCTACTTTTTTGCATAAGAAATTTTAATGGTTACAAACTAACTACAGTTGGTTAAACCAATGTTTGCTGGGGTTCCAACATAAGGGGGGGAGAAATGATTTAATTAAAAATGTGTGGACTCGGAAAATGCATACATGTACCAATAATTCTCCAGTCCAGCAACTGATCTACGTATTCAGTATGTATACACTTACAGTTCAGACCAGTTCCACTTTTTTAAACAAACAGCATCAATATTGCAATATGTGGGGCAGGGGAAATGGGAGGAGTTTCAGCAAGTTTAGCTTATGTGAGAAATCATATATGCTGGACTACTCTTTTCATGACTCCTCCAGGAACAGGACCTGCTGTTGACCCACTGCAATGGGCAATTGCACCAAGGAGCCTTGGCACCTGTAATGTGCTCGTGTGTTTATCAGTCAATTAGCTAGACTGTTTGCACGAGACAATGGTTACTATAAGACACATGCCAGCTTTGCCTTAAGCAGCCAAATTTCCAAGCACTTTTCAAACATAGGCTTGCCTAGACCATGTCCACTCCCCAAAGGGGGGCAGAAGCAACGTTGCTATCAAGACATGGGCTTTCTCCCCATTGCACTCTAAACTGTTTTATTGGGGGGTGTATGAATGCCCTATTGGCCTCTCTTAATTAAACCCATTAAATTATAGGAACAACCTCCATTCTGAAGTGGTTGTCTGCCCCCCGAGCCTGTGTGCCTTTCAAATTCTATTTTTGGATACAATTATTGTCTTGGTTCATAGAAACCAGGTTCTCTCATGAAAATCTGTCATCAAATTAACCTGTTCAATAGATTCAACAACTCTTTGAATACAGTACTGCAAGAAATTTCTTACATCAGCTACCACCTTCTCTCTCATACTCAGGAACATTGTGCTTGCTGTCAAGATCTGAATCTACATAGCTTGCTATTGAGTTCCACCTTACACTAAAATTTCCATTAGAAACAAAGTAATGAAGTGTGTAAAAGCCAACACTGTAGTGCTCCACAGTCCACAGTGATCAATGGTTCAAGTTTAACTGGTAGTGTTCTGTAATATTTCTTAACGAAAGATTGGTTGAATCTTTAGTGGCTCAGATGTAGGGGAAGGATGTTGCAGATGGCACTCCAATCAACTGGATTTTAATGTTGGAGTAAAAGTAATAAAAAGTCATGCTGTTGGAGTAAAATCATGTCCCTCTGAACCCACGTTTGCAATAAAAATCTTGAAAATGAAGAAAAACAGCCTTCCACTGCTGTTACCAGAACCAGCACCATTGTCTCATTCCTTGGCATTCTCACCTTTACAGAACATATGTGACTCTGAGAAGCTGGAGCAGCTGAGCATCTCTGTAATGCAGATAGCTTAGAAGCAAGGGACTGGATACTGTGTGTAAGTGGTTCTTACTAATGACCGGGCTTTTTGTTACAGGGCTTTTGTTCATCATGCCTACAGAGGCATCTGTATGCAAGTGTGTTTCTTCTTGCACAGAGAACCCAATGTTGCATTTTCAAGAATCATTTTCCTGGTGGCCTTTACATGCCACCCAGAGTTGCCTTTCAGGGAAGACATGCAGTCAATAAATGCACAAATAAATAAATGCGTGAAGTTGCACAGCAGGACTCCAGCCATAAAGAGCTAGCTTTTTGCTGGAATCTATTTGTATATTAATTATGTTTGTGAAAACTGTGTAAGCCTCTGATTACTGAGTGTTTGTTCATGGTCCCCATAGCTTATTTGTTTATAAATGATTTTATTTCATCTTCTTTCAGGTCAGTAATTTTTCATCTGTATTTTTACATTTTGCAGTTCTCTCAGATATGGAAGCCATATCTGAATGGTCAGTGGTGTTTTGTATAGCATCTCTTTGCTGTTATTGAGTGACAGTGAGCTCTTTATAATTAATGATTTATATTGTCATTTAGAGATGGGCATGGGCTGCCGAACCAGTACTGATTTCAAAAAATGAAACACTGTTTCATCATTCATCAGCGTTTCATTTTTCATTTTGTGCCCATCTCTGTTTTTCTGTGCTTCCCTCCTCCACCCCATCCAGGTGCTGCCTCTGAATGAATGCCTGCCTTCCAAAGGAGGTGACACTCAGAAGCACCAAACATCTGTTTGGTCAAATCAATACTGGTTCGGCAATTCGTGCCCATCTCTATTGTCATTTATTGTATTAATAAATGTAATGATTTATTGTAATTTTTAGGAATGATTAATGATTATTTACTTATACTTTGTTAATTGAAATTATCCCATACATAGATAATTGAATTTGATATTAATTAGTTTATATTGTTTGATTTCCTCCATCATAATTTTATTGGAATAAACTGCTATATGATGTGATTTTATTTGCATATTATTTTGTCATTGTAAAACACCTTTGAGTAAAGTAAGAAAGATAAAATACAGTAAAATAAAAATGAAGCACTTTGTCCTATGGGAGACTCTAGATAATAATTTTCAGAGATAAAATATTTATTAGTTTTTTAATAATAATAATAATAATAATAATAATAATAATAATAATAATAATAATAATAATAATAATAATAATAAATTGCAAAGTCTTGTAGTCCCTTAAAGATTTGTAGCTATCATGGCCTACCATCAATTTCGTCAGAGGAGATCTAGTCAAATAAATATCATGGTCAGATTTTGGTTGAATATCAGGAAACATGGAACCAACTATCTCAGAAAGTGGAGGGTGCTCCAACCTTGAACACTTTCAAGAGAAAATTAGACCCTTCTGTCAGATATACAGATTTGGATTCCTGCACTGATCAGGGGTAGGACTCAATGGCCATTTAGGCCCCTTTCAACTCCATTATTCTGTTATTCTATGGTGCAATAAATGTGTAAGTCTTTAAAGCTCTTTTAAAATTCTTAACAATTAATCATTAGTCCATTTAATAAAACCACTTGGGCTGTTTTTCTAATGCCATTTTTTTAAAAAAAAGCAACAAAGATCAAACACGGCAGAGTCAAACAATTCTTCAGCAGATACATCTTAAGCTCCATCAAATTCCACTGCAAATTAAAATGTTTCTTGCTGCTAACAGATATGCAATTTGGGGGTGATATCTCAAGTCTTAAGGGACAGAGAGCTTTACAATGTGTAAGTTCTGAAAGAAAAAGTCCTGCTGCCTTTTACACACTTTGTACATTGAATAGCAGAATGTAATAGCAAGGGTAAATGTGTTCCTTGAATGTGCATTCAAGGTTGCTCATGGTTTTAAAGGATAGGGAGGGCAACTGTGTTTCTTCAGAATTTGAAGGACTACAATGCCAGAGCCCCAAACCCATTGCCTGTGCTGAATGGTGCTGATGGGAGTTGCAGAAATGCAGTTGCCTATTACTTATTTTAAAGACAAGACACCACACTTCAAAGAGGAACTGGAAGCATACAGTCATTTGGTAACTGAACTAAAATGGGAATTATTAGAATTGTTTTTCTGTACCCTAGCTGGTAGAATAAAGGGTATATATTGCACTAATCAAGGTTCCAGCCAATTCTTGCAGGCAACACTACCTAAAGCACACAGTAGCAATTCAGAAGGGCATCTTCTAATGCACAGAGCAGGGACACAAGACCGTAGTCAGACAAAAGAACTTTAGAGTAGGGGTGTGCTGAAAATTTTACTGCCGTGTACTTAGACCATAATCAGTTTGGCAGAAAAGGAGTTCTCTTGAAAAATAAGTTCAGACAAGGTTCATGTGCTTACCTTATTTACGAGATGTGTACACATGACCTTATCTTTTATCTGACACTCATCTCTGCAGCCATGAGCCTGGAGTCCCCTCCCCTCTAGCTTTCCACATTTCAGATGAAGCCCAGGGAAAGACATTCAAAATCTAAGGTAATTTCCTCCATGGGGCTTTTTCAGATCAGGAAGTACAGCCAGCCAGAGAAGCTGCCGAGGGATGACGAGATCCATATGCCGCACACTGCAATGCTATAGAACGTTCAACTATATCACAAAAAGAAATTCTGGGAATTGTAGTCAGAGCATCATTCCCATATCAGATTATTCTATCATGTCCAACGCTTTTAATAGTTCCTCCTTTAAATAGCTATTTTGAAACAACCAGGCAGTTTCCAAAATGTGCATTTCTGCTATATAGGAAAGCTTATGCTGTCAGTTTTTCCTATAAATTGCTAAGGTAAAGGATAATCCAAATTTAGAAAATGATGAATAGGGTGAAAATAAAAATAATGAAAAAGGAACCGTTTTCTAGAAGGGTACAGTCCAGGGAGGAATTATGTGATTCAAAATTCAAAACATTAGGAGGACCAAAGGCTCCCAAACCCGGTGTAACATGCAAACACAGCCAGTGACTGCTAAGTAGTCAGCGACCATGAAAGGAGCAGCTTTCCACTGTTGCAAAATAGGATTGTGGAATGGGAAAGGGAACTGGAAACTTAGAATAGAAATGAGAAGTCCAAGACCTTTAAAGGTAACTACTACAGAATACAGTATGTGCAAATAGCAGTCATAAGGTCTTACTTCTTTTATATAATGCCATTCATTATTTGTAGATAATGAAAACTGAAGAGTGACTCTTGAACTTCATAGAGTCTTGTGTGGAACCTCAGTTGCAAACACGTTTAGTTTACAATGGTAGACCAACTTTGGAGCTCTCTGGGCTTTGAAACATAGAAAGATTTAAAAATAAAACAGGAACTGGGCTGTATTTCATGGAAGACAGCACAACAGTGGTTGTGTTATGGCCTGCTGTTATCTGCAAATATCTATTAATGACTGTGTTTAGAAAACAGAATCACAAAACTGGGAAAAGAACTCAAGGCTGAACTCATTTCCTGCTGTAAAAAAATACCCGTGATTCTCTATTGTACTGAGCAAGTATTAAGGTGTGTGTTGTGTGTGTGTGTGTGTGAAAAATACCTGTGATTCTCTATTGTACTGAGCAAGCATTAAGGTGTGTGTATGTTTGTGTGGTGTTCTTTTCTTTTCCCTGGCACAGTGTTTTGATTAAACAATGAGTCAGAATTCAAATTACATATTTAGGTTTCATGGAATATAGGGCATTGTGACTCCTTGACATCATCCTAGTGATTGCTTGAAAGGATTTACTATTGAATTATGCTTCATGTATTTATGCTGATAGCCATGTATACTTCTCCTAGCCTGTCTTCCCATATTTCAGACATTAAAAAGCAACATACAGATTTTCACAAGCCTGTGAACTCTGCCTGTAATATCTGAGATGGCACCATCAATATTTATGCTAGAAAGTTACTGGGAACCAGACAGCTCGGATGTACGACATATTCTTAGTAACGTTACTGGAAACAGTGACAAAATGTTATGAAACACAGCTGGCGTATGAAGCTGCCTTATAATGAATCAGATCATTGGTCTGACTAGACCTCAGCCTTGAAAAGTTACATTTTGAACTAAGATGGACAGGAGCCTCTAGAGGCTGGAGGCTTTTTCAGATCAGGAAGTACAGCCAGCCAGAGAAGCTGCCGAGGGATGACGAGATCCATATGCCGCACACTGCAATGCTATAGAACGTTCAACTATATCACAAAAAGAAATTCTAAGGGGTCCTAAAAGTGAGGCAAAAAAATGGAAACCTCATTTGTGGGGAAATAAATTCTGGGAGAAATTGGAAGCAATATAGTGGAACAGCACTCACTTGTTTCATTCTCCTGGGACTACATAAAATGCAGGTGGGAACTCTCTCTCCCTCAAACCCCTGTCCTACAAAATCCCACCGGTGTTGCTCAGCAAACATGGGACTGGGAACTTGTATTTAACCCATGTATGGCATCATTCTAGCTTGATAAGTTGTTATAATGAACTGCTCTTCAGCTTTTATTAGAAATGGGTGACGTACGGCCAGGGGCTGACCATAAGAGAGAGGTTCCCTGCACAAGAGATTGACATTTTGCAATAATCAGAAGGGCAGTGGTACTAAGGCACTGACTGGCAATGAGAGGACAATGACAGCGAGGGGTCAGAACTTTTAAAAAATATTTTACAGAACTCCAAAGTCTTCAGCTTCTGCATCTCTCTTTCCCTGGCTTTCTAGCACTGTCCATTTCCTCCAAGTATTCCACAACTCTGATTCTGATTCTGAATTTGAAGCTCTTGCTTCGAAAGATTTGGAAAACACAACTGCTTTAAAAATATTGCGTTTTCCTCAATATTAAATAAGAAGATGCTGTGGAAATGCGACGTGCATTTATCTTCACAACCGTTTGTACATTTTCTGGGCTTTTACAATTCTAGTAAGAATGCCAGCCAGTGCTCTTTAGAATTATGTTGGAGTGGGTGGGTGGGTGGTTGAGGGAAACTACTTTGCTTAAATTGGACTGACAGTTACCATCCGCTGATGTCACTCAGACTACTCAGCAGCTGGTCATGACTTTCAGTCATTCCTGCCCTAGGCCATATTTGAACAAGAGGTGAGAGGCACTGTATTCTGTTACCAATCCCCTTTGCAACCCATTCCTAGTGGAGTTAAAAATGAAAAGCATCTAAACCAGCCCAGGAAGAGCACAGCGTCTCCTTGTGTCATTGTAATATATATATGAGGACCACTGCACACTTCTCGGAAAACGTTGCTTAAAAACAAACACTGAAATTGTATCTTGTATGACAACTCTTCTATAAAAAGCCATATTGGGTAATAATTGTGATAAAAAGGCATTTCCTTTCAACTGGATGTCACCCCAAGCCCAAAGCCGTATGTTAAGAACAAAAGTGTTATGGGTTCTAACACTTGACAGGTTTAAATAGAAGCTCTCCCCCCCCCCAACCCATTCAAACAAATATTTTTAACAAGTCAAAGCCAATATTTATTTGCCTCGTGGATTCTCATAAGTGAGATCGGGTTTTTGAATGCTTGTGAATGCAGCGAGTTAGAAGTTTTGAAGCATTCACAAACCTAGTTCAGTATAAACAGTTCCTGGAAAATATGTCAGGCAGCAACTTGTTAAACACTGTGGTATAAAGCAAGGCTGAGTAAGTGATTTCCATTTAAATTGCCAGATGTGTTTTCATAGAATTCCAGCCTTTCAACCAAAATCATAATTCAGTTCTCGCAGCTTTCAACTCACCTCATGGAAACAGATGGGTTCCCAAAAGAGCGGACCCTGAGAACCTGAGGCAAATGATCTCAGCAATTCCATAAACCAGAGACTACTCCTGGCCACTCCTAAAGAGGCCAGACTGGGGGAGAATGAGGACACATTTCTGAGATGTTCTTACAGTGATGAGGCATCAACATAGGGACAATATTCTAATAATTCTCTTTGGTTGACATTTAAGATAGAGACTGACAAGTGGAAAGGATTCAGAAAGTGGAGGAAAAGCAAAGGGTAGAATTTGTGAAAGGAAACATTCCCTTAACCTTTCCCTTTAAGTTTAATGGATGAAACACTGGATGGTCCCGGGGGGGGGGGTGAGGGTGCACTTTGTAGTGTTTGTTGGAATTATTGTTTATTGTATGTTTGTTTGTATGTTTGTTAGTTTTAAAATAAAAAAATATTTTTTAAAAAAAGTGCAATGCACCTATATGAATCTGGTGCAGTACTAGAAGACCGGATGAATGACTGTAGAGAACAAGAGAAATCAGAAGTGTTCTTTCACCATTGGTCTCTAGAAGAGCAAATAAAGGCCAACATACATTTGTATTTCAAAGTAGTCAGCTCAGCTGTTATTTCTGCTGTCAGGATACCAGTCACATAAACTGTATTTATTTCACTAGTCTATTATGCCAAGTATTAAATCTTACTATGTATTTAATGAAACTGTTGAGTAGGCTGAATCTATTTCAGTAAAACCTTGATAACATCACTTGTCCTTCTAAACTAGGTTTGGCAGAAAGATAGAAAACCTATCCATATTTTAAATGCAGACAACCTACATGAAACCAAAGAAAAAGCAAAGACGAAAGAAGAACAATTTTAATGTCAAAGAGAGAAAAATACAGCAGGTTGTGAGTGGAAAACAAAGAGAAAGCTCTCAGAGGATTAAAATATTGGTACCATACAATTGTAAATAAACCGTTTTGCAAAATAATCTTCTCTGTTCATTGCTGTGTAGAAAGGACTGGTATCTTAAAATTTATAGACCCATTGGGCACAGAATAATGCAACTATTGAATCTAGCCAAAACCAGTAAGACCCTGAACTTTGGACAGAAAGCCCCATTGTAGTCAACAGGACAAGTTCTGCATTATATCAGGGTGCTAGTTACTGTATTTTTGCATCTATAAGATGCCCCCCCCCCCATTTTTCCAACCCAAAATTATAGTTTTGCAATGGCTTAATTCCCTTTTTTGGCTTACTTCCATTTATAAAATGACCCTCAATTTCTAGTCTAACAATTTAGACAAAAATATAATCTTACACATAGAAAAATACTATAACAAGAATCCTTCTGCTTCCTCTGTGTGGATGTTAAAACTTCATTGCTACTCCTATGTAAAGTGAAATATGCAATGTAAATGTTTTGTGAGTGTGTACTTATTTTAATTTTCTGATGTCCTGCTTTCTCATTCTTTTACATCATTTCCACCTTCCTGTCCAGATGCTATCCTCACAGTTCATTTTGGGCAGAGAGAAGATGTTCAATTGCCCTAGGGTTCACAGTTATATAGTCCCTCTAGTGGGCTAAAGTCTGTTCTGGAGATATATATTCATGCAAACAGGAATGAAAGGTTTTGAAGATTTTTGAAACTTTGTGGGCCATCACGACACTTTCTTAGTGGCATGAAAACCACCACAGCATCTTTCATGCAGTTTTCTAGCCTTGGACATTCAAAGGGTATGACCTAGACCAGTGATGGCAAACCTTCGGCCCTCCAGATGTTTTGGACCACAACTCCCACAGTCCTTTGTCATTGGCAATCTAGGCTCAGAATTCTGGGAGTTGTGGTCCAAAACATCTGGAGTGCCGAAGGTTCGCCACCACTGACCTAGACTGTGGTCAGAGCTTAGCTTTGCATATTGCATTCTGGTATTCATGCTGGGTGTGTTCTTCATGCTGTGTATGGATATAACAGCTGCTGTGTCCTTCCTTCCTTCCTTCCTTTACCACTTTGGGATTTATTTTTTTGATGGAAAATTCACAATGAATGCAAAAATGAAAAAAGGCATTTTTATTTTAAAAACTTGTATTTTGTGCCACATACAAGGTTTTAATATAAAGTACATGTTTCTTGTCAACATACAGGGTTATTTGGGGAAAAAACACTCTCTTTTTTTGGCTAGGGTAGCTGGCAAAAATAGTTGCCATTCTCTTTGTTCAGAAACAAGATGAAAAATCTTGCAGCAACTGGAAGGTTTTTTTTAAGTCAATAATAATCTTAGAACTGCAGAGCTGGAAGGCCCAGCCCTGTCAAGGAGACACAACAGATAACTGAACTCCCAAGCTCTGGTTCTGCTGCTGGATCCCTAAACTAGTGAGCTATTCTTTCCTTCATGGTGAAGAAAATTTGCTACTCCATTTCTCCATTTCAAAAGAGAATCCGCTTGCTTGAAGTGAATTGATGATGGGGTTATGTCTGCCATAATTCTCATCTTTTCCATGCAGTTTTGACAATTGAGTAGCCTTCCAGCTATTGTCATGTTACAACGTCCAGCAGATCTGGCCAGTGAAGCCATGCTGTTAAGAATTCTGAAAGTTGCAACCCAACAGCACCTGGAAGACTGCAACCCCCTCCTTTTATATTAGTAATTCAGGTCCTGCCTTGCCTTCTGCCTCAGTAAGTAATGGATAAGGGAAGGAGCAAGTAAGACAATATTGTTCCATACCAAAGGACTAAGGCTTCTGAAAACTGTCGGCTGCAAAGTTGGCAGCTCGGTGGTTCAAATCATGGGTGCCACGCAGTGGAGCGAGCTCCCGCTGATTACCACAGCTCCTCCCAACCTAGCAGTTTGAAAGCATGTAAATGCAAGTAAATAAATAGGTACCGCCATAAAAAGCGTTAAGGTAAAACAGTGTTTCCTTGCAGCCATGCCGGCCATGTGGCCATGGACTTGCACAACACTGGCTCTTTGGCTTGAATACGGAGATGAGCACCGCCCCTAGAGTCGGACACAACTAGCATGCATGTGCGGGGGGAGCCTTTACCTTTTTATAGAATCTGCAAAGTACTAGTGCCTGACTCAGTTTGGAAAGGCAAGTAAATAGTATGATTTGTATAAACTCATTTTGGAGGTCCTATTAAATAATACAGCTTGTCCAAACTTTGGGGAGGGACGATAATAGAAGATATGCTTTGCACACAGAAGGGCCCAGTCACAGGTCCTTGTGTTTCTGATTGAAAAGATCAGACAGCAGATGATTTGAGAGTTCTCTGCAAGAGAATCCAGACATCCACTGCCATCTAGAGCAATTCCAGGATAGATGGACTGCTCAGCACCCACATACATTTATCTATGTAGGTTCAAGCTTTTACCAAATGAAATGTCAGTGAATTTCCTCAGTATTACTCAGTGCATTCACATCAAATGTCATCACCCAGTCATCTCATCACCTTACCTACGGTATTTATGTCAGTTCAATGAAAGAAATTGCTTAACATGATTTGTATTGTGATATTTGCTTAGCTACCATATTTTGGTATTCAAGGATTTATTAATAGTTATTTCAATGTGAAAACAAAAAAAGGGCCAAAAGAGCTTAACTCATCTGTGACCTCTTAATTTTGAAAATCTCTGGACAGTTTGGAACTAGACGTCACATCCAAACATGGTCTTTTCCAGCACAGTCATAAGTAAAATTGGTGGAATCTAACCCCAGGTACTCAGCAAAACGTGACATGGTAACATTGTCTTGATCCTCCTGGTCCACAGAGTATTAATTAAAAGTCAGGGGGAGGAAAAGAGAGAGAGAGAGAATAGAATAAAAAGAAAAACCAATGGAAGGGGTTGGGTTGGAAAGCCCAAGTGAAAACAAGAATCTGCCCAAGTGATCAGCAAGAAGATGAGGTCATAGTACCGTATGTAATTTGAAAGGCACAGTCCAGTCTAGTTTGCAAAATCTGTATTGATCTATGTGTCCCTTAGACCTCAATCACCATGTTTTCACAAAAGCTTATTGCACAATCTCCACAGCTGTAGAACCCAGCTTATTGTCCTGACTTTTCAATCATTTTAATTGCCTTTATACCTTATCTTGCTGTTCTACAAAGTAGGCTGACATTGAAAAAGTCCACTTTTCCTAAAAATCGGAAAAAACTTCTGAGAACTTCTCCAGTCGAAGCTTCTTTCCTTAATGTCTTTTCTTCTTTCAACTACAACAATGTTTAACCCCCGGGAGCCCCTTGGAAGGGACTGAGGGAGAATCAAAGAGGTAATGCATTATTGTGAGTTGACGTTAAGTCATCAATTTACTTTTAAAGAACCCCGTTCTGCAACAGAATCTCGAGGGAACTGGCCAGAGATTGAACACCATGGCTAATGTGCCTAAATCAGCTGCCCATGGTCACAGTCTAGGAGGATCTCATGAAACATAGACACATCATCCTAAAGTCCATGTAAGATAAACTACCATGGATCTAACCTTGCAGCCCCTCTTTTAATTCCTAAGCCGATACATGAAAAGGCACTGCTTATTATTTCATTATTTTTTGCATGTCCAAATTCTGACTATACATTGATTTTTCATGACTATATTTCAATGACTATATACTATTTTTCATTGATTTCCTTCAGTGGGAAGAAAAGATACTGAGAATCAGCCATCCATCTAACAAAGATAGTGCTTAACTGGATTTTTCACAAGGATTCAAGTGCAGAGTTGGTTTATATATTCTACAGATCTATCTGTATACAACATTCACAAGGGACATAATGTTAGAAGGCACTGTTTAATAAGAAGTTGAATATCTTTAACTGTTAATTGTACTCAACCCTTTGGCCAGCAGTGAACAGTATGTCACCTCTCCCCCACTAGCAAATCATAAGAACATAAGAACATAAGAAGAGCCATGCTGGATCAGGCCAAAGGCCCATCTAGTCCAGCTTCCTGTATCTCACAGCGGCCCCACCAGATGTGTTTGGGAGTGCATGAGACTAGATATCTGTCTCCTGATACCACTCTCCTGCATCTGGCCCTTGAAGTACCCTGGTTTAAACCCTGGAGGTTACACATCTCCATCATGGTTTGTAACCTGTGATGGACTTTTCCTCCAGGAATCTGTCCAATCCCCTTTTGAAGGCAGCCAGGTCAGATGCCATCACCACATTGTGTGGCAGCTATGTTATAAATGCTGAAATACAGGAACAATGTTCCCTGTGTATGTGTGTACAGAAATACTAACATATAGCGTCCTGCTTACTTAATAATGAGTGGCAAGTGCCTGTTTTTGGGACATTTTGTGAACATGCATATTTGTTAAAGATGACTGCATACATAGATATGTAATTTCAAATTAATATTCCTTTAAGTTTCTTTAAAAAAACATTTACTATGTGATCCTATGCATCTTCATAAAGAATTACCGTAAGTCATGCTAAGGTCAGTGGGGCTTATTTCCATGTGAGAGTGCATAGGGCTTCTGCACTTGGCTCCCCCTCTTTTATCTTTTTATCTTTTTTGGACCCCAATTTTTCTGTAATAAATTGAAAATTATTAAGCAAGCAGAGGATCACTTTGGGGGCCAGGTCACCACGGCAAACAATGAATTGCAAGCAAAATGGATACTGAATGGTATCTAGGTTTTACTCTTCAATGGTTGAAGGTTTCCACACCTGGGCTGTGACACCAACTTTCTTGGCTGAGAACTTTGGCCTGGGAGCAGAAAATGTAGAGGATGCTGTTGACTCTTGCTTTGAAAAGGTAGGGTATCCCGTTGATGTGCAAGACTCAATTACAGGGCTAGAGGCATTTGATGCGAAGAATGGTTGTGAGCCATAGGCAGGTACAGAGTACACTGAAGACGATTGGACATTAGAAGGAGAGCCAGCGTTGAATGATCTTGACAGCAGAGCTGGTTTTGAGGCAGATACTGAGTCAGACTTGGTAGGTAGCTTAAGCAGGCCCTCCTTGTTCTCAGAAGGAGGCTGAAAAGTAAATAAGGATGCATTGAGCTGGTATGGCTGATGCTTCATTACTTCCAAAGAACTAAGTGCTTTCTTTGGCTTTTTCTTGGTACTTTTGGCAGCTCCAGGAGACTTTGACTGGGACTTGGTAGCAGCAAGAGGATAAGATGGGGACTGAATGGGATTATAAGCCACTGGTGGTGGTGCTCGAACATTTGATGAATATTTCCAAGAAGCTGGCAGAGACGGAGTTGGTGATGAAGCCCGTGCCATGTTGGCCTGCACAGTTTCTGAATCTACCACATATTTTTCCATTCGTGATTGCCGTTTGGCAAACAGCTGTGCTCCCTTCCCACTCAAAGCTGGGGGCATCTCAAAAGCTGGCCCCATTCCTCCAGCAAGTGCTGAGTTACCTACTGGTGTGGTTGGTGTATTTTTGGGTGTGGAATTTTGGTGGAAAGATGCTGTCTGAGATCCTTTAAGGGGACCAGCTAGGCTAAGACTACTGGGTGGCTGTGGAGGAAGATAAGCAGGTTGTGTCATTTTGACAGGGGCTGGAACAGCTTCCTGAGGTGAATTCGGAGATGGAAAGGCAGGTGGCTGGGGAACAGCCACAGCCGGAGGTGACCAGACTGGTGATATAGGTGTTGTGGCAGTGGGAGAGACCTTGAGTGAGGGTTTTGGAGCCACTGGAGGTGGGACCTTTTGTTTGGCTGCTTGGATTTGCATGAAATTGCAAGCCTCTGCTCCCAAGCTGAGGTAATCTTCTTCAGGGCCTGATTCAAAGCCAGTGCCAGGGCCTTTCTTGCCTTCAGTATTCTGTACAAGCGACAAAAGAGCAGGATTGGGGCTCACCTTGGGGGCTTCTTTGAAAGTAAACATGGGCTTTGAAGTGCTTCTCCTCTTTGCCTCTTGCAATATCCCAGTTCTTATGGCCGGCACTGCAATCCTTTCATCCCTGGATGCAATCTGTTCCGTCGATTCTGTTGGGGACAGTAGCGTTGACTGAGTTGTGCTGGTGGCAACTGGAGTCAAAACAGTCCTGTATAAGGTTTCAGGTGGTGGGCTGGATGAAGCGTAAGGAGGTGGTGCAGGTAGATCCGAGAGGGGACTAGTCATACTCCGCGTGGGCGAAAATGGAGCTGCTGCTCTGTTCTGCACACCAGGGAAAGGCTTTGCTGTTCTGTTCAAAGTAGCAGACTTAAAGGATTCAGAAGATGGGTACACTGTATTTGTTTCTGGGGCAACCCCAATGCCATTTTGCTGAATTGGTGTGCTGTGACTATGGCTCACTTCTATATAGCTTTTGCTTACATGACTCTGCTGAACTCTGGAGACATCTTGTTTTGTCTGATACAAAGAGGAGCTGATTTTCTGAGAGCTCTCTCTTGTGGTGGCCTCTTGGTGCTCCTCAGAATGGCTGTGCACAGCTTGCACCCTCATGGCCTCTTGTTCGGCAGTCACCTGGTCCACCCTTTGCCGCCTTTTGGCAAACATGAGAGCTCCCTTTCCTTTGCTGTCTGGAAGCAGCTGAGACATCTTGTCCCCACTTTTGAGTTTCTTCTCCACCTCAAGTATCCCAGTGTCCCAGTCAAATGTCACAATCCGGTTTTCCTTCTCAAGGTCAGAGAAGAATTCTTCATCGATTTCTGACTCACTTGTACCTAGCAAGGTCACTTCAAAAGCGTTCTCCTTCTCACCTTCGTCACCCTCGTCCTCGTCACCTTCGTCCTCGTAACGCTCTAACTCACCGGTGCCGTAGCTGACCAAAGTATATTTCCTTGCCCTCTGGCGACGCTTCTTGAACATCAACACCCCTTTGGAGTTGGGATTTGGAGCCGCGGTCAGCAGCAGGGCAATACTCTTACATTTAGATTTGGCTTCTTTCACCTGTTTCTCTGAGAGGCTTTCGCTCCGCCTGAGCCCTGTGGCAAAAAGATTAAAGAGTGTATTTCAATGCACAGCATCCTATGTAACATGAATGCAATTTTTAACTGTAAGCTGCACAATAGCTATTTGGGGTGCACAAGTACCGTATTAATCTTTCTTCCTCTACAGATGGAATCCTCCCTTATGCAAAGATACATGGGCAGGGCATTAAAATAATCTTTTCCCACAGTTACAGTCATGAAAAATTCCATAGCAGTCATTCCTCCCTGACTGACATTCTTTGAACAATACCCCCCATGGATCTTCTAGCTCATCTTACAAGAGCATTTGATGTTAGATATCTGTTTCTTTCTGAGTACGTATATATGTAAGCCAGTATAACACAAGAGGGAACTTATCAATATCACCCAGATATCCATGTACAAGAGATTATCACTTACATATATACCGTCACAATATAATCTACCTGTTCATGAGCACAGGTTCAGCTCCTGATGTAACAAATGGTTTCCTTAATATATCAGATGAAGTGGCTTGTCATGGAACTCTAACACAATGCACATTTATAGGCACAGTCTTCTTTTCTGCAATTTGCTGAGATATCTTTTTCTAAACATTTGGAAAATATAGTAAATTGCAAGTAAGAAATGAACAACTAGTTTTTAGTTCAAAACAGATGCTACAGTCTACCTACAAACTTGGATCACCTTCCACATGGCCTCCTTTCCCCAAAACCTCCTGAGAACTCCGGGGAATGGAGAACTAGTTTTTTGGCTTTAGCTGTTCCTACTGTGTTCTAGTTCAGAATATATTCTAGCTAGCATTAGAGAAACTATGAAATACATACAATTATGGGCAACAATTTTATTCTATCAGTTTATTCTATCTTAACAGTTTATTCTATCTTCTACCTTTCTTTATCTGATATATTCCAGCCAATACAGCTCTCCTGCTGAACATTCAGAGTAGAGGACGTCACACATTCACATAAATAGCTATATGAGTCTAACTAATATAACAGGTTTGCAGCTCATTTTACCAGCCTTTCCAATTTATATATTTTTAATAATCAGGGTGTGATTTGATGTCACCAAAATGAAAAGGTCAGGTTCAAAGGGAGGAAGGCAGTCTGGGCTATCTAATATATTATGGATGTCATGGGGGAGGGGCGACAGGTGGAAATGAATGTATGTTAGAGATCTATCAGAAATTCATTATTTAAAACATGGGCCTTTCAGTCAAGTTGTGGGGTCAGAATAGGTTAACATATGTACAATGAATTCTGTATACCAAAGGGAAGTTCCTGATTACATTTCTATGACTTCAGCCTACCACTCTATACAAGAAAACAAAATTTGCAAGGGCGGAGACTTTTAAAAGTAAGTAATTATAAAGTAGGGTAGTTTTCTCTTCAAAGGTAGAAGAGAGAGCCCCCAGTGGTGGTAGCCAAACCATTTATTGTGAATAAAATAGTTTTAAAATCTTGGCCAACAATGCCATATCTATTCACAGAAAAAGCAGTGTAGTCTGCTGATGAATCACAGGGTGACAGAAATCACAAGAATGCTAACAAACAAACTGTCTTGGTTGAATTGCTTTATGACATTTAATAAACAAATTAAAATGGGCTTTAATAAATCTGGGTAAGTTCCTTAATTAAGTGCAACCAACTGCCCATGAGTCCCCTAAGCAAATTGGTTAACTGCAGTTCTACAGGTGTCTTCTCAGAAGTAACCCCCATTAAGCCAATGAGACTTAGTACAAAGTAAATGAATATTAGGTTGCGGACCTAGTTAATTTTTCTATGACTACTGTGTGAATTAGACCACCTGTTTACATTATCAGTGAAGATGAATGATCTTGTGTCTATTCAGAAGTTTTCCTACTTACTTTCATAGCTTTAAATAAATAGGATTGCAGCCAGAGTAATCCATTTCCTGATACTAGTAGAGGCAATTACAGAAGGATTACATATTTGCATTTGGGTATAGACTTGAACGTAGGGCTTAAAGTCTCAGTACAAATTAAAAAAAATACTACCATTGGAATAAGTGGGCAAAAAAGAAAACGAAAAACATTGTGTGGCCATCTGCATATGAGAGAACACATGGTTTTAAACATATGAACCAAGTGTTGTACATGACAAGTATCTCTTAGTTTGAACATATAGAAAACATTGCTCTTATAACATACATCTTGTTTTTATCCACTAGCTTCTATTACAAATCAGGTTATATAACCAAGAAATTTTGCTGCTTGATAATCAATAAAATGGATTATCTACCCGTGTCAGGGTTTGGTCTGTTAGCAAACCACTCTTGATAGTGAAAAATAAAAATGCAACAGTAATAGTAAATTAAATGATTAAAAACTGGTAATGGCTACCCTTTCATAATATCAAAAAGCAGCTGACTCAGGCACCTATATCATCCATCTTAATATTCTCACTGTGGCCAAAGAACTGCTGAAGCATTTATATCTCAGAATGACAGGAGTTCTGAACATGCTGAACATGGTGAAGAAGTCTTTCAGCTTGTGGTATTCAAAGGACAGTCTTTCAAAACTGGAGACAAAAGTCTACTACAACTGTGGCATGGGAATACAGTGGTACCTTGTGTAAAGGAATTAATTCGTTCCAAATGGAATTATGTTAAGCAAATTTTCCTTTATACAAATTTTCCATAGGAATGCATTGAAAACAGAGTGATCCCATTTTTATGTTGTACAGATTTGCCCCATAGGCGATTCTGTTAAGCAAATTTCCCCTATCTCCGGAATTTTTTATGTTGTACAAATTTTATGTTATACAAACTGTTTGTTATACAAGGGTCCACTGTATGTGGTTGAAATAGTACTAAAGACACTAATAGTTCTTGTTGTAGAGCTGTTTGCTATCTCTATCTATCTATCTATCTATCTATCTATCTATCTATCTATATCTATCTATCTATCTATCTATCTATCTATCTATCTATCTATCTAGCTAGCTAGCTAGCTAGCTATCATCTACACACATATCTTTTTAAGATGCTTATGCCACAATGATTTGTACAAAAATTGTACAGGTATGTAATTTAAAACATGAAGATACGAGAGAGAAAATATTAATACATGTTATCCTAGTTCTGCTCCTTCCTAATTAAACCAGAGGTACATTCTGACAGACACAACTGCACAGCTGCTACTGGATTCACTGCCCAATGTACACTGTGTGCTTCTATGCTCTGTTTAATGTGACAACTATGCAGATTAAATGCGGTCTCTTTAAGCAAGCATATATGATGTCTCAATCCATGAACCAAATCAAATTCCTGTCATCTTTAAAATATGCCCAAGAAGGAATGTACAACAATTTAACATGCTTATCCCAGTAGTCTGTATAAACAGTCTGTATACCACAGCTCAATACAACAGTATATCATTGTGCCTTTGTTATTTGGCCATGAAATCCCTTGATGGAATTCTTGAAATAGCTAGAACTGACTGTTTAAGTGCAGCAACAGAGCTGAAGTGATAAACAGACAATTTTCTTAGCTGTATTTCTCATAGTCATCCAACTTACTTCCAATTAAGACCTTGTTTCGAATTTTGCACTGACCTCTAGGTATGGAAGGCAGAACGAATAGTAAGTTCACTTTACAGTCTAGGGAAGCCTTGCAAACTGAAAGGATCAGATAACTAGCCAAAAATACACATGCTGGTGTCTGTCAAAGTCACTTTCTGCAAGCATCATCAAGCCTCACTATCAGGCTTTTCTTTTCTTTCTTTTTAAAAAATTCTTCCAAGCTTTTAATAGAAGTAGCATCATTTGTACTTTCAAAGATGCTGTGCCTGTTCGCTACAAAGTGCTGCCTCTCTCTGCGAGCAACGAAAGCTAAAGCTAGCCGTGATAAGACTGCAATAATATTTGTGACAACACTTCTCTCCTTCAGTATAATCTCTATCAGCTTGCCTTTTAAGTCTTTGTTAAGAAGCCTGAGAGCTTGTCTGCACCAATAAGTATTTTTAGTTAGGGTAGACAGTTACTAGTCCGAGTTCTTTGCCAAAAAAAAAAAGTGTCAGAAAATGTTACAGACCATGCTTAGATAGTGTTACAAAACAAGATTAGTTCGCACAATTTTATTATAAACTTTATAAAAAAAATATAAAACTGCATAGCCCTTTTTATTTTAAGGCAGCAGAGAGGAAAAGTACATGTTAGGAGAGCAATCTCTAAAAGCACTGGGATGCAATTATGTTGTATGTAACAAAATTTAGCCCTCATGCCATACCTCCTGTTTAGCTGTGACATACTTACTGGCGTGCCTGGCCCGGTGTTTGTGAGGTCTGCTGTGTTCCCTTTCAGAGTGCTGGCTGTCTTCTCCGTGCTCGGTCCCTTCTGATGAGATTCCAAAGGAGACCACAGAAGGAGGTGCCTCGGACGGCCCTCCTTCTTCCACTTGAGAATCCACACACCCCTTCTCAGCCGGAGACCTGGAGGCTTCGTCCCCCTGGTCAGAACAGTCTAAGATCACTTCCACCCTGGTGAGAGAGGGCTCCTTGGACTCATCTCGGGGGAGTGCTTTGACCCCCTTGCCACTCGCAATCTGGAAAGTCTGGCTTGACCGTTGGAGAGCAGCAGGGTCTTTCTCAGCTGCAGGAGCCGTCGCACTCACCCAGCCAGTCCCATCCGGCAGGGAAAGGGGTCTTGTTTCTGAAGGCTCACGTTGTCCAGCCTCTAGAACAGTAAGTCCTGGGGCACTGCTGCCTTGGTGCCTGCCCTGAGAGAAGGACAACTGCAGTTCAACCATAGGGCCTGGCTTCTCTCCAGCCCCCCCAGTGAAAGTAGGCATGCCAACTAAGTGTGCCCGAGGGGCTTCAATCACTTTAGGGGGGATTTTGTGGCAATATGTTAGTTCTCTTTCTTGCTTTGCCCCGGAAAAATCCACATTGCTTTGCTCCACATCTTTTGGGATTGCCCCTGTGGTGACCAGTAGTTCTTGGTGGGGCCTTGGCACTGATGTTTTGATATGCAGGGTAGTGCTTTCTTTATATTCCTGATTTTTAGTTTCATTCCGTTCTCCATTTTCTGTTTCAGGATATAAGTTCTCATTTTCCCCACTGGAAGATCTGCAGACAAACCAACATAGGGGGGATATCTAGAAATCATGTTGCTATGTGTATAATTTGATAGTCATGTATCTTTTTTAAAAAAAACACACACACAACAGAATCTGTGCAATGTATAAATGATCAGACACATTGGAAAATGGGATATTTTACCCAGAAAAAAAAAGAAAGAAAGAAAGAAAGAAAGAAAGAAAGAAAGAAAGAAAGAAAGAAAGAAAGAAAGAAAGAAAGAAAGAAAGAAAGAAAGAAGAAAAAAGATCCCATTCAAAGCTCTTAATAGTATAGGAAATGTACATAAGTAAATGCATGATTTTGCTGTGATTCTGTTAAATAGCATCATTAAAAACAAAACCTCTTTTTGAGTTATTTGAGCTATTATCTCTCTTCTACCAAAAATTCATAAACCAGACAACCAAACCCACCATATTATCACAGACATTACTGTCACCATAACTGGGATTTCTCGGTAAACATAATCATAGAACAATTGTCTTGGAAGAGGCCTATAAGTCCAACTCACTACTCAAAGTAGAAGTGTCTGTGAAGATTCTCAGTCATCCAGGTGAGTTTATCTGGACGTTGAGTCATGGCAACTGGACTTCTTTTTCTTGAGAGATTAAAATGCCTCTTGTCACCCTGGTCTGAAATAGGCTCATAAGATGAACAATGGCCTGAATAGGCTCATTAGGTAGATGATAACAGTCTCCATTGCCTTAAGGTGAACAATGGCCTAAAGTGCTGAAACCCACAAAGTATGGGTCGTTAGCTATGGCCTTGGTGGTGAAGGCTTTTTTTGTCTGGGCATTGTTGAAAGCACAGCCTGATAGTAGCAAATAAACTGTGCCTGATCCCCCCACCTCTGTTGAGGGAGGGGTTTTCAATGCTCACATCATTTGCTTCCCCTACTCCTCTCTCAAACCACCTATCTTCTTTGTCTAATATGTGTACATCCTCATCTCTGAATGAGTACCCTTTGTCTTTCATGTGGAGGTGTACTGCTGATTCTGGTGCTGAGCTATTACCCCTCCTATGCTGGGCCATCCTTCTGTTTAATGGCTGTTTAGTTTCTCCAGTAGACATGGGCACGACCAGAAAAAATGATGTTTCGAGTTTTCATTTGTCGGAACGGGTCCGTTTCGGGTCGTTTCTGTTTGTCGCGAAAATTTTCAAAAATTTGTCATTTCCGTTTGTCGTTTGTCATTTGTCATTTGTCGTTTCCACCGTGATTTAGCACGATTTGACTTCCCAGAGCATAGGGGCGTCCCGCAATCAGGGCCGGCGCTAGGTGTTTTTGCGCCCTAGGCGGCAGGCGGGGCGGGGCGGGGGGCGGGGGGAGGTGCGGGCGGGCAGTGGGGGGGCATGGGTGGGCGGTGGCCGCAGGCAGGTCAGTAGGTGGGCGGCGGCACGGACCGCCGGCGGGTGGCGGCGCGGGCGGACGGGCGAGTGGGCAGTTAGGATATCACTTAGGATAGAGGTTCTGTTCTTGGCTTGCACCCCAAATGTGTGTGTGTGCAAGCAAATTGAAGTTGGGAAAATAGAAAATAAATGGTAGTATATAATATATTTTTAAAATAAATCCACACCTCCCACTCCCAGTCGAACCTCCCCCTTTATCCAATATCAGAAAAAAATCCTCAAACTGCCAGAGAAGAAATAAGGAATAAACTGCTATTCCCTTCAGCAGACAAAGCTGCAGGGAATCAAAGAAATTATTTTCTAAATTCAATTCCCTTCCTGCCTGCCTAACTTAAATCCTAAAGCCTCCAGCCTCCCTCCTCAATCTCGATCGGATCACACCAGCACCAGCAGCCAGCCCTCCTCCCTCAACCACATCCATACACCCGACTGCGATTTCTGGAAGGTGCCTCAGCTTTTTATGCCCTCCGAGACATCCAGAAGTGTCAGTCAAAAACCTGGCGATGCCATTGGTGGAATGGTTCAAAAAATTGCATGGTCCCATCCCATGCCCAGCCCAAATGGGCAGGTCTAAAAAAATAAAAAATAAAATAAAATAAATAAAATCAATACAACGTTTTATTGCTATAAAAACCCACTGCTGATACTATAAAAATTCAGGCGTTTAAAATAAATAAATTTCACATGTTTCTGTGGTGATTTTTTTTTGTGGTGTGTTTTTTGACCACGATTTCAAAAGAAAAATTGCGGTCGCCATTTTGGATTCCCCCACCACCACATGGCATGCAGCGAGACAGACGATGAGGATGACCCCCCCCCCCAGCCTGGTGCAAGCAGCCCAGGACAGGAGAAGAGGGGGAGAAAGGCCGGGGACCCCCCAGAAACCACCCCTCTGGTAGGTGGCAAAGCCTCAGGCAGGCATATTTTTGCCTGCTTTTTTGGCCAGGAGTCGGGTTTTTTTTAAAAAAAACTTTTAAAAAACTTTTTCTGTGCTTTGTATTGCGCGATCGCCGCAATGCCACAAACAGAAACAAAAAACCCGACCAAATTTTTCTTTTTTCGGTTCGAGTTCAAGTTCTGACGGCTTAATTATAGTTACCGTTTCCGTTACGTAACGGAAACGATAACCGAAAATGGAAACGACAATTTCGCCGAGTCGTGCCCATGTCTATTCTCCAGTGTAGAGGTCTGCACACTCCTCACTGCATTGGACTGCATATATTATATTTCTCCTTTTGTGTTTTGGTATCGGGTCCTTTTGGTGGACGAGTCTCTGCCTTAGTGTGTTTGTGGGTTTGAAATAAACAGGGATGTGGTGTTTCCCCAAAATCCTTTTCAGCTTCTCAGACACTGCAGCCATGTAGGGAATGACCTGGTTCTTCCATCGGCTCTGGGTCTCAGGCTGATCCATTGTTCTTCTGGGTTAGCACATTGCTTTGTTGAAGGCCTACTTTGGGTATCCACATGCCATAAGTGCTGTCAGAAGGACAAATGGCACTCATTCAAAGATATGGATGTACACATATTAGACAAAGAATATAGGTGGCTTCAGAGAGGGTCAGGGAAGCCATTCATGTGAGCATTGAAAACCCCTCTCTCAACAGAGGTGGGGGGGTTCAGGCACAGCCTATCTACCACTTATCAGGCTGTGATTTCAACAATACCAAGACAAATCAAAAATACTTCACACCTTCACCACCAAGACCATAGCTAATGACCCATACTTTGTGGGTTTCAGCACTTTAGGCCATTGTTACCTTAAGGCAACTGAGACTGTTGTCTACCTAATGAACCAATTCAGGCCATTGTTCATCTTAGGAGCCTATTTCAGACCAGGGTGACAAGAGGTCAAAGTGAGCTATAGAATGGAGGAGACGCAACCAGCTTTTTTTTTTTTTTTTGTACTGATGAGGCTATTTGGATGAGCAGCAAAACATTTCAGTCTCCCAGGAAAAAGAAGTCTAGTTGCCATGACTCAACTTCTAGATCAATGTAGGAGTCCAAATCAAAGCAGATTTGACAGATGCCTATCCAATTTTCGCTTGAATACTTCCAGATTAGGAGTCTTCACAACTTCCTGTAGTAATTGGTTCCATTGTTGCACTGCTCTAATAGTTAAGAACTCCCCCCCCCGATGTTCAGCCTAAATCTGGCTTCCTGCAAATTGAGCCCTGTAATATGAATGCAATATTCAGATTATATGCCACCAACACTACAGGGGTGAGATCACATGGGGATACAGACCACATGTTGGACTGGTGATTGCATGATGTATGGGAAATTGTGTTCCAGCCATATCCTGACACATGCCCAAGCTGGACTTCTTTGGTCCACCTCTCTATATAATACGTTTTCCTGTGAAACTGCAGCCCATGCACAGCCTTGGCCACCAAAGGCATTGTAGCATCAGTGAGTACATTACAATTCTCCACAAATATCAGCTACAAACTATGAACAATATGTTGCATTTAGCCACCAAACTCTGCACCTTCATTTTCCTCCACGAGTACATCTGTTATGGTAATAACATCTCACTCCAGCTACCATAGCAGAAACTGTTTCATGCAACCTGTGGCCTTTGTCGATGCCACTGGGCAACTTGGAAAAGGACAGATATTTATCACTTTATGTAGGAAGCCAACATATGGTTACTCATATTGACTGGCCTCACCTTCCACGGAAAATGGATTACAAGCAACATGATCTATGGTCAAGTCATAGAGTACCACTGGCTCTGATGTGACCTGTTGGTTAAAGCCTCTCAACTTGAGGACTTAAAAGAGGCATTTCTCAGACTTCAGTGGCCACCCAATAAAAATGAAGAAATAGATAATCAAAGCTACATCAGTACGTAGCAAGAATCTTCTTTGAGACAAACCCAAAAGAGAGAACAGCTAAGAGTTTTGTTGTTGTTGTTTTGCTAAGCTCTTAGCAGCGAAACATCATGAAGGGCTGCACTGAGGGTCCTGGCTATGTCCCCAAAAACATTCTCTTTTCTTCATCTGGTGGCTAGAGGAAGAAATGCCTGAATGTAGGCATTCAAACTGAGATTTAATCTAGATAAACCAGAGGTGCTCCTGATCAGTTGATCTGGCCAGAGGTTTAGACTGAATCAGGACATGTAGGTTCATTATCTTGGAATTCATTGAGCTCATCAGGTAGGTGTTAACCAAGGACAGGTAACCAAGGTCAGGTAAGTATTTACATAGTATAGGCTTCTGTACTGCTAACTACACCCATTTTTGGAAACGCCATCTCTGGCCAAAGTGGCATAAGCCTTAGTTACATCGTGCCTGATATCCTGCAACCTACTATGTGTCAGGCTACCATGGAAAATGCTCAGAAACTGCAACTAATCTGGAATGCATCAGCCACTCCTGTTGTCAACAGGAGTGCACTCAGACAACATATGACCCCCATCAACATATAATAATTCTTCCTTCCCAGAAACCTAGCATTCTGGAGACAATGGTGTTACCATATTGATTCTTTGTGCCCCCTTGTGACACAGTTGTGCCCATCTGCATCAGGGCCATTTTTTGTGTACCATTCCCCTCTCTATAACTTATATATGAATTATTTATATTTACTTGAAGCCATTGGGGACATTTGCTGAATGGAATTTACTTATGAGTTGAGGAAAGACAATGCTGGTCATGGAGAAGCCACAGATAGTTAAAACAGCACCATTTTGTGCGGCGTCAGAAACCACTTTAATTCTGTTCCATGACCATTGCCGAAGAACAAAGCATTGTGGCCCCTAGATTCTAGGGTGGAAGCATTCTTAGTGCATCCAGAAAGAAAAGAAATAAAGCAAGTCTTACAAATGACACAGAATGAATTTTCTGCTTGACTGCAATGAAGGAAGACTTTGTTGTGCTTAAAACAATGGCCCCAGACCATTCAGAAACAGTCTAATTGTTTTTATAAACTCCAAAAGAGGCTGACATTTGGAATTTTGAAACCTCTACATTACATGACACAGACAGTAGGAGAACCATATGTTGACAAGAGTGGGATAAATTCATCATCCAGTATTGGGTGAAGATACTCCAAAATGACAGTTCACAATCGCTAACATTTGCACCAGTTGGTGAAAACAGCATTAGGACCAATCAATAACATCTACTAAACATGGCCGAAGCTGCTCCCAGACAGGTAAACATCTTAATTTATGAAGTCCTGGGAGTGTAGCTGGCTTCTATCACATTACATTACTTGGACAATAAATTCTAGTGCTCCACATAGATAAACTCTGTATAGATAAACATTTCCTTGTAAGAAGGAAGCCTGGAGGTAAGCCAGATAAATATTAGCCTTCATTGGTAGCCTGCTGGCTGGTTTATGAGTGGAGAACAGAAGGCAGGGGTGGGGAGGGGAGGAGAGAGAAATGGAGAGAGTGGGGGAGGAGAGAGCGAGCGAGCGAGCGAGAGAGAGAGAGAGAGAGAGAGAGAGAGAGAGGGAGGGAGGGAGGGAAAGAGAGAGAGAGACTGAAATTCCCATTTAATGGGTTCTGGCTTATGGATATACTTGAAGTGTTCCTATACTTCGCTGTGTTCTTAGAAGAAATTAATAAACAATTGGTTATTTCTGGCTCAGGACCAGGAGCGTTTTTCTTAAAGTACTGTCACTGCTGTAGGGATATTATTAGGAGAACTCAAGGAGCTTTGCTTCTGCAGAATTCTACCTTGGAAAAATAATATTCTTGGAACTCAGCTATAAGTAGCCTTGTAGCTAGATGGGCAGTATAGAAATCCAATAAATAAATAAATAAATAAATAAATAAATAAATAAATAAATAAATAAATAAATTAAAAGAGTGAGGAGGAGGAGCAATTCCCTTCTCTTTGATTAAAGTGTCTACTTTTGCCTCCAGGTGCTGCTGTTTATAAGTGAAGTGAAAGGCATCATAACCACCCCGATAGTTTAATCCCTTCCCTGCTTAAGTTCTTATATTTACTCCCTAGATAATGTATTTTGGATTCTAGACTTTTCTTTCTAATTTTTTTAAAATTAATGATTCATGAAATCTAGCATGCACTTTCTTCACCCACAAACACACCCTTATGAAAATGCTAGATAATGCAATGGGTAAATTCATAGGAGCACAAGTAAGCAAGCAAGTAAGCAAATAAACCAAGCCTTATATGTGATACTGTAATGTGTTCTGCAGTGCACTGAATCTGGAGACTCGCTGAATAAAATTGTTACAGGTGGTGGTGCCCAATTGGTGCTGCAAACTGGCAAATCAGAGGGGGCATGTAAGACTGATTCTGTGAAAGCTTCACTGGCGGACAGTAGAGACAGTAAAGAGTCTTGCGATACCTTAAATGTAAACAAATCTTATTTCCAGTGACCTTTTGTGGACTGTAACTCATTTTATGAAGTGCACTGGATAAAATGGGTTACAGTGTATAAATACCTGTGCCAAATAAAATCCTGTTAAGGTGCTACAAGACTCCTTGCATCACAAGTGGCAGTAGTCCAGCAGCAGAAAGAGAAGAAACAAAGAGAGGCCCAAGTGTTGATGGAATGGAAATGGCCACACCTTTAGGGGCTCCTTTACTGCAAGCTAGAGATGGGCACGACTTAGCGGTATTCCCGTTTCCGTTTCCATTACTCGGTTCCGTTACTCTACGGAAACGGTAACGGGAATCACTCCCCCAGACTTCGAGCTCGAACCGACGAACGAACAATTTTGGTCTGATTTGTCGTGCTCGTTCCTTGCATCGCGCGATCGCGCGATGCCACGCGGCACAGAAAAAAGTTTTTAAAAGTTAAAAAAACCCGGTTCCCGGCCGAAAAGCAGGCAGAAAAATGCCTGCTTGACTAAGGGCGCAGGGCACCTACCGGAGGGGTGGTTTCTGGAGGGGGGGTCCCGCCTCCCCTCCGTCCTGGGCAGCCGGACTCGCGAGTCGCCATTTCGCCATGCCATGCGGTGCGGGCGGGGGATCCAAAATGGGGCAGCGAACGCAATATTGTTTTTGAAATCGTGGTCCAAAAACACACAAGCACAACAGAAACACGCGAAAATTTATAAACTGCCAGATTTTTCACAGTAGCAGTGGGTTTTTTCTTGCAACAAAATGTCTCTCCTCTCCTCCTCTGTCCTCCATTGATTTTATTTTATTTTATTTTATTTACACCTGCGCATTGGATGGGCTGGCCGAGTGGCCAGCCATGTGGGAGTGGACAACCATGCAAATTTTTGGAGCCATCCCACCAATCGCATGGCCACTTGGCCATGGAGACTTCTGGGATGTGCCAAAAAGCCCCCTAAAACCTGCCCTAGCCCCCCCCTAACCCTAACCCTAACCCTAACCCTTGACTCCGTACCCATACGTCACAGACTGTCGTCTTAGTGGGTCAGAGAGGCACCCAGAGGTGCCTTACCCGTCACTAGCCTAACCCTAGCCCTTGCACTAAGCCACCTTAAAGCCAGATCTACTTGCTTGCATTGCACTACACGCAGCAAGTACAATTCCCTTCTGTGTGAGACATGGTGGTGCGAGAGCCTTGTGCAGGGAAGGCATGACGCTATCACTCTCACACTGGTCTCACTGTCTGCACATTATGTTATGCAATATCCATATGGCTATTGCATAGCATTTTGCAGCAGCAGCAGGTGAGGAAGCGAGACCCCCATGTAGAGGGGTCTCTTGGAGCCTGCTTCCCCTTCCTAGTGGGTGAGGATAGGAGGCAGCCATGGGTGCCTCCAGGAGCCCACTTTCCCTTTATAGCGGGCCAGAGGAGGCACCCACCCCACAGAGGTGCCTCCAGGAGCCCGCTCCCCCCCAAAAAAACCAGTACTAACGACAACAAAAAAACAAAAAAACGAACCGACTAATTTTTGCGAATTTTCGCGAAAACCGGAAACGAGCCGAAACGGGACCGGCCCGACTAACGACAACTCGAAAAAAAAATTTTTTTCAAGTCGTGCCCATCTCTACTGCAAGCACAGTTGGTGCAGAATAAGGCAAGGATCCAACCACTGATAGACCAAAACGACCCATCTGCAGAGGGCTACCCTGTGTAGCATGCTATGGGGCCCACATGGGTATGTGCCATTGTGTAGTTCAACCTTGACGCTGGCCACTTGAGTGTGGGGCCAAATTCATGAACCCTGAGGCCTGCCATGGCCAAAGCCTGCCCTAAATTTTATAACTTCATTTTGCACCGCTGCTTGTTGTTATTGCAGTAGCACATTCATATGCATGGCTGGGAGTTGCCCTGTAAAGACTGCATTCTTAAAAACAATTTCAATGGGATTAATCAAACAAAGGAGAGAACAGGTGGACAAAATGGGCATTAGAAAGCAAAGCACTCATCCAAAATCAGTAACACAGAAGTAATCATCAGGTGGACAAAATGGGCTTTAGAAAGCAAAGTACAGTAACCCCCCGCCTATCACGGGGGTTAGGGACCCACCTGACCCATGATACATGAAAATCCGCGATATGCGGAAGCGAGTCGGGTGGGAGTGGGGGTGAACAGAGGGGCGGGGGGCAGCGGGGAGAAATTGGATCACTCCCCGCTGCCCCCCACACAGTTCCGAGGCCTCCCAGAGGGGCCTGGGGAGGGCGGCGCGGAGCAATGCGATCGCTCCCCGCCGCCCCCTGCAGCTCCGAGGTCTCCCAGAGGGGCCTGGGGGGCAGCTCCGAGGCCTCCTGGAGGGGCCTGGGCAGTGGCGGGGAGCGATGCGATCACACCTCGCTGCCCCCCGTGCAGCTCCGAGGCCTCCCGGAGGGGCAGGGGGCAGCGGGGGGCGGCGGGGAGCGATCGTATCGCTCCCCACCCCACCCCCCGCAGTTACTGCGATCCCGCGATATAGTGGGACCGCAGTACCTGAACCGCAAAATGGCAGGGGGTGACTGTACTCATCCAAAATCAGTAACACAGAAGTAATCATGAGCTGGCTGTATGATTCCATTAGAACACATCATAAACTTAAATATACCTTTTAATAAGCATTTGGAGAGTGTCCGTCAGGCCTTCCATCAGGGTGATAACTTCTGCATAGGTCAAGTCTGCGCAAGGAGTGCCATTGATAGATACCACTTCATCTCCTTCACACAGCCCAGCTTTGGATGCTTTGCTCTTATTCCGAATCTAAAACAAATTAAACAGGGGATTAAATACTGATTTAGTTCATTTTGGGGAAAGTACATCTGGGGGGGGCAAGTATTTACAGGAATGACAAAATTTCTGAGCCAATATTTTTCTCATAACAAGCAAGTAAATGTCTGCTTGCTGTTCAGCACAATGAGAGGACCACCTAAAGCAACAGGTGGGCGGGAGCAGTATCACCATGGTTATTCCTGTGCCTCTGGATGTTCCCCTCTGTTAGGAAACAGCCTGGTGTGTGCAACATGGTCTGCCCTGGGGCCCTTAAATTTGTCTCCTGTCATGATGATTTTTAAAATGGGGAAAGATGTGGTAAGAAATCACAGGGAAGTAAACTGATAGAAAATAGTGGCATCTGGGCCTTAGAGTGAAATACCATAAGAATATAAAAAGAGTCATGCTGGATCAGGCCAAAGGCCCATCTAGTCCAGTTTCCTTTATTCCCCACAGTGGCCCTGCCCCACTGTGAGCTCCCTTGTGAGCTGCTCCTGTGAGCTTCCTGCCTCTGGGAGCTCACAAGACTAGATATCTGTCTCCTGATACCACTCCCATGCATCTGACCTTGGAAATACCCTGTATTTTTAAGCCTGGAGATTCATGGCTTGTAACCTGTGATGCACTTTTCCTTCAGAAATCTGTCCATCTCATTTTAAAGGCATCCAGGCCAGATGCCATCACCACATCCTGTGGCAGGGAGTTCCACAGACTAACAACACGCTGGGTGAAGAAGTATTTTCTTTTGTCTGTTCTCACTCTCCCAACCCTCCATTTGAGTGGATGTCTCCTAGTTCTGGTATTTTGTGAGAGGGAGAAGAGCATCCCTCTATGAGCATTACTCATTCCCAGCATAATTTTGTATGTCTCAATCATATCCCCCCTCAGGCACCTTTTTCCAGACAAAAGAGTGTCTAATGCTGTTGACTTTCTTCATAAGTGAGGTGCCCCAGCCCAGTAATCATTTTAGTTGTTATCTTCTGCACCTTTTCCAGTTCCACTATGTCTTTTTTGAGATGCTGTGACCAGAACTGTATGCAATACTCCAGGTGCAGCTTTACCATTGTTTGTACAATGGCATTCTAATGTTGGCTGTTTTATTTCAATCCCCTTTTTGATGATTCCTAGCATGGAATTGGCCTTCTTCATTGCTGCCACACATTGGGTAGACACTTTCATTGAGCTGTCCACCAGCACACCAAGATCTCTTTCCTGATCTGTCACAGATAGCTCAGAAGCCATGAGTTGACACTTAAAGTTTTTTTTTTGCACCAATATTTATTTATTTTATTTATTTATTTTTGCATTTGTATACCACTCCCATTTCCCAAAGGGAACTCTGGGTGGTTCACACAAAAGGTTAAAAAACAGAGACATCAATAAAAAATATAAAAAAGGGCAGGCAGGAGGCATAAAACTAGACAATAATAATAAAGATAAACCTTGGTACAACCCTAGCCAATGCCAAAGGCATCCCTGAATAGCCAGGTCTCAACGGCTTTCCTGAAGGATGCCAGTGAGGGAGCCTGGTGTATCTCGCTCGGCAAAGTATTCCAAAGAGAAGGCCCATTTGTGAGTAGCCACTCTATGGGCCTCCTTAAGGGTGGCAACCCGGAGTAAGAGAGCCATAGAGGATCAGGTGGGTCGGGCAAGCTCTGATCATAGGGAGATCAGATAATCCAGATAATCAGGACCCAGGCCATGGAGGGTTTTGTAAACCAAAACCAACACCTTGAACCTTATTCGGGAGGCAACGGGCAACCAGTGCAGATGAGCCAGAATGGGGGTGATGTGGTCAAACCTGCCCGCATCAACCACCAACCTGGCCGCTGAATTCTGTACCCGCTGCAGTCGCCGAACAAGGTTCAAGGGAAGCCCCATGTAGAGAGCATTACAGTAATCTATCCTCGACATGACCAGCGCCTGCACTACTGTCCTCAAGTAGTCCCCATCAAGATACGGATGAATCTGGGCGATTAGCCTAAGATGGTAGAAGGCCGACCTGGTCACGGCTGCCACCTGGGAATCCAGGGACAGATCCGGATCCAGGACGATGCCCAGACTCCTCACTCTTTTTGCCAGCTGGAGGGCGGACCCGCCCAGACTGGGAAAAGGGCCACTATACCCATCCAGGCCACCCCCCAAGGAACAGAACCTCAGTCTTCCCAGGGTTGAGCCTGAGCCTGTGAGTCCTGGTCCAGTCCAATACTGCAGCCAGGCAGCGATCAAGGGTCTGGACGGCCTCCACTGCAGAGGTGGAGAAGGAGAGATAGAGCTGCGTGACATCAGCGTACTGATGACATCAAGCTCCAAAAATGCCAGATGACCTCAGCCAGCGGCCTCATATAGATGTTAAAGAGCATTGGGGATAGAGTCGACCCCTGAGGCACCCCACAAGAGAGTGTCCAGGGGGACGACAAATCAACCCCCAAGCTCATATGCTGGGTACGGCCCTCAAGGAAGGAACGGAGCCAGCCAAAGGCCAGACCTCCAATCCCCACCTCAGAGAGCCAGCCCAGGAGGATACCATGGTTGACGGTATCAAAGGCTGCTGACAGGTTGAGAAGGACCAGAAGGGTAGAGCAACCTATGTCAGCCCTCCTCAACAGGTCATCCTGCAGTGCGACCAGGGCAGTCTCAGTCCCATGACGTGGCCTAAACCCAGACTGGAAGGGATCCAAGACATGGTTCTCCTTCAAGAACGACTGGAAACGCCCATGAAGGGAACATTGGCTATAGGACGATAGTTGGACATATCGTCTACAGCCAAGCCTGGTCTTTTGGTAATGGGCTTTAACACCGTCTCCTTCAGCCAACGGGGGAAAATCCCATCCCTGAAGGATGCAGTGGCAATTAATGAAGCCCATTCCAGCATGCTCCCTCCAGCAGTCTTAATCAGCCAAGAAGGGCAAGGGTCGAATGGAGAGGCTGCTGGCCTGCAATGTCCCAGGGCCCTGGAGGCCTCAGTTGGAGTAACAGGCCCAAACTCAATGAACCGGGGAGACCGAGGGGGTGCGGCACCAGCCACACACGAGGGTAAATCAGTGCAACCGGCATCTAGATCGGAACGGATGGCCTCTATTTTAGATTTAAAGAAGACTGTGAATGACCCACTAGTGAAATCACTAGGAGGAAGCCCCGGCGGACCAGGATTGGTGAGGTCTCAAACCACCCAGAACAATTCTGCCTGGCGGTTCAAGGCTCCATCAATTCCCAGGAAGGTAAAAGATCTCCTTGCATCCCTGATCGCCCGAAGATAGCGGCTGGTTGACGCTTTAACTGCAGCCCAATTCGAAGCCATCCGATCCTTCTGCCATCTGCTCTCTAGCCCCCTCCGCTCTTGCTTCATCACCCGCAACTCCGCCGTGAACCACGGGGAGGAGCGGGCTCGGCAACGGATAAGGCATTTGGGGGCGATCCGTTCAACAACCCCAGCAACATCCTCATACCACCTATCAACCAGGGATTCGGCCGGATCGTCAATCAGACCGTCCGGTGGGCCCCCGGAAACCACGCCAGGTCCAGGAGCCTTTGGGGGCGGGCCCACATGGAAGGGCCCAGCTCCCCATGGGGTGGGGCAGTGATTGACAGGGGAAAAGTCAGCAGATGATGATCTGACCATGACACAGTCCGGGAACGCAAATTCCCAACCCCCAGATCGAAACCCACAGAAGTGGAGGAAAAAACCAAGTCCAGGGCATGTCCACCCTTGTGAGTGCATTACTTTACATTTTCCTACATTGAAATGCATTTGCCATTTCCTTCTGGAACTCTTCACTACCTTCTCTGTTCTTCATCACCCAGAAAAGTTTCATGTCATCAGCAAACTTGGCCACCTCACTGCTTATCCCTGTCTCCAGGTCATTTATGAACAGATTGAAAAGCACTGGCCCCAGGGCAGATCCCTGGGGCACACCACTTTTCACCTCTCTCCATTGTGAAAATTGCCCATTGACACCTACTCTCTGTTTCCTGGATCTCAACCAATTCTCAATCCATAAGAGGACCTGCCATCCTATCCCCTGACTGTGCAATTTTCTCAGCAGCCTTTGGAAGATGTCCCTCAATTCCCTGTTGTCAATACTTGAACATGTCTTAACTGTACTGGACTGCATATTATCCCTCATTCTGTAAGCTGACGGGTCCTTTTTCCAAGGAGAAAGATGGGGTAAAAACACTCTAAAATAAATAATTATATAATAAATAAATATCCACCAGTTCACCCAAATCCACAAGACTGTTGACCTTTTCAAAGAACTCTAAAAGGTGTGTGAGGCAAGACTTATCCTTGCAGAAGCCATGCTGATTTTCCTTCAACAAGGCTTGTTCTTTAATGTGTTTTAAGATTTTCTATTGGATGAGGCTTTTTACCATCTTTGCTGGGACAGATGTAAGGATAATGGGCCTGTAGTTTCCTGGCCCCCCCTCCTTCCTTTTTTAAAAAATTGGTGTGACATCTGCTATCCTCCAGTACAGTGGCCATTTTAAGAGACAAGTTACATATTTCCGTTAAAAGATCCGCAATTTCATTTCTCAGTTCCTTAATAACCCTTGGGTGGATGCCATCTGGGCCCAGTGACTTGTTGATCTTCAATTTATCAATTAAACCTAACACATCTTCTCTTTTAACCTGTATTTGATTTAATTATTTAATCAAGAGAGGCCATTCGGGAATGCCATGAATGAGGCAAAGCAATTACTCAATAAAGATTTGTCTGAAGGCCCTTCTGCAACCTAATCAACATGTGCACCAGAAGAAGCTGTCAGACTTCTGTGGTGGTGGCACCACGAGCGGAACCACTCTGGATTAAAAGAGGTCTGCCTAATGTAGAAAGCTCTGGACACACAATTTAACCCTATTAGGGAAAATGCCTCTACATCCTTTATCCTGCAGGTGTGTGTTTACATAACTAACATGTGGTAGGCTTTATGAATGAAATACAATACAAAATGGCAGTATCCACCTGTAATCCAAAACCATACAAAATGACTTTTATTTCAGTCTGCTGTATCATTTTGTTGCCAATATATAGCATGCTTTGCTTACTTATTTCATTATTGCAAAATTCCGTGGCAAAGTCTTGAGATGACAAGAAGTACTTTCCTCCAAATGTGACACCTTCTGCCCCCTCACATACTGTGTGAGTCATACTTAGCTGCATTAAAAATAGCTTTAAAACCCCAACTCTTGACTCACAGAGAACCCAGCTGCCATCAGGCCAGGGTCTAACTGAAGGTGGAGAGGCCACCCATATCATTCTCCTTCTAAATCAGTCCTGAAGTGGGCCACTTTAAACTGTTTCACTGGAGATTTTCAAAACATGATTTAGGGATGCCATCCTAATGAATTCATGGGATGAGGGCTGATAAGATCTCAAAGACTAAAATGAACATTTTACCCAAACTAAGCCACATTGAAATTAATTAATTATGACTTTAAAAATCCCATTCATTTCAGTTGGTCTTTTCTAGGTGGAAATCACATGGGATTTAGCACTAAGAACTGGGAAGCTGCAGTAACTTTATTAAATCTCGTACTAATCTGAGGGACTCCCTTTGAATGAGGTGATATGTGATGCATTAACGCCAATAGTTGAAAGAAACAGAGCACCATTATAACGAAACACTAATTCAGTAAGGTCTTCTTCATTAACAGCCAAGCCAGCAATATGAAGGGATCAATTTCAAGGACAGGAAAAGGAAAAAGGAGTTCTCATATTTATGATCAGGTGTGTATCGTATTCCATATGCTTTGTAGTCTAAACATAACTGTCCCAGGAATTAAAACAACCTAGCATTCCTTGGATTATCTGGAATTGCAAAGCTAGAAAAAAGAAGTCTGGGATATCTATGACTCAATCACTAGAGGCCATTAATAGAAACTCACATTGTTGGAAGGGGTAGCTAATCCCTGCAAGTACAAACATGATGCTGAAATGCTTATATTTTATGAGTTCCCAGACTAACATAGAGTCTCTATATTCTTCTATAATTCTCATAAACTATGAAATAATACACTATTTTGTAATGAACAGTGGTGTTAATCAAATAGACCTTGCATGACCAGGCTATATTAGCATAGAGACCAGCAATTAAAAGATATCATAGCAAAAAAACAAGGTGCCTGGAAGCTCAGTCAGTATCAACAGAATTCTTGGGATTGTGTAAATCGGCAGATGAAAAGAGATACCCAAATGTGTGTGTGTGTGTGTGCGCGCGCGCGTGCGTGCGCATGCGCGTGCATGTGCATGTGGGGGGGGGAGAGAGAGAGAGATGATGATAAACATTCTTCCAGAATTGTTGTTGGAGGTGCTTTTAGTGTCAGGGGTTAAGCAGAAGAATACCAACCTTCCGATTCAAAGACCAGCCAGTCTCTATATCTCCTCAAGGTTCTCCTGAGGTTTCTTTCCTTATTGTTCTGAACTTGGTGGCAAAAAACAGTTCCTAGCCACAATCCCATTTTAAAAAAACAATGCTGTGCAACAAGACATAGAAATATAGTAGGGACCACATTTTCCTTTAATGATTCCCACTTGGACTTGTCATTTTAAGAGCCTGTAAATGACACAATTGCCTTCAAGACAGCCATCAGTAAGTAGTCTTCGGCATAGCCATGGGGCCATTTATCTTCACTGTTTAAAATACTGCGTGTGCATTTGGAAAATACCAAGGCATCCCTGCCATCGCTTTTTTGGTCCTTGCAGAAAGGATAAACATTTACAAATATGGAGTGGTATGCTGTGCATATCATTTCCTTGAAGGGATACATAAATATCCACACATTTTTCAGAACACCATGCAGGCCACTAAGATGCTTCATTAACAGTTGACGTTAGTTTTACATTGTTTTTGCTTGGAACATCCAAAACTTTTATTTTCCAGTTCCCAGCAAGGGGCTCTTGCTAAATTTCATGGGAGTCTCTGTTGCCACTGCAGAATGAATAATGGGCATTTGGGGAGAGATAACAATGAAACAGTACTGTTGGTCTGTGCAAATAATGAGATATAAAGAGGAGATACAGCAGTTTTTTGTTTTTAGCCTAGGGCATTGTTCATTGCTCACAGGGGAGTATTTTAAAGCTGATCTTGGAAAATGTCCTTTAAAACATACACACACCAGAAAACACGACAGCTTCTATAGTGGTTAGCAACTTTTAGGGAGCTGTAGGAGCCTGGAGTAGGAACTGGCAAGCCACTCCAGGATTCCTGCCAAGAAAACTCCATGGACATGGAGTCAAAAAGAGTCGGTCACAACTGTAACGACACAACACACACACAGGCCAACAGTGAAACCTTTTTTTAAAGCTCGGCTTAAAACTATACAGATGGCAGGGGGGAACAGAACCCCACACAATCGGTGTTGGTGAATTCAGCGTCGCTGTCGCACTGAAGGATGGTGGAGGCTGTGTTGTGAATCATGCATCCCAAAATGTTTTTCTATGATTATAAACAAAAGGTTTGCTCTTGGTTTAAAGATGCTAACAAGCACTCCAGTGGCCGAAATCCATTCCTTAGTGAAGAAATGCCTTATGCTGTATGTGTCTAGACAACAGCTGCCTGGTGGAACATTCAAAGCCTTTCTTTCCATTTCCCTGAAGCAGAAGGCATTAGTACTTCTGATGAAAGATGTGTCCCACAAAACACAGCTGCCCTTTTAAGATCAGTCCAGTAGTGTGCCACCTGCTGGTTGGATGCTGCTCCCGGCAACAACACAAAATTGGGCCAGATCAGAATTCTTCATTCTGTGAATTTGATGATGCCTTTTCCTGATCTTTCAATGATATGAAATCATAGGTATATTATTCTGATTCCATCTTTCATTTATATTGGCTATTAGTTGATTTGCAGGCAGTATTTAAAGCAAGAAAGCAGAATTCTCCTTCTGCTGCTTGTGAAACAGTCACTTGCACGAGCATTAGGGATTTTTAAAAGATTGCACTTCTTTGTACTGAAGCAGGCAGTCTCACCGTAGGGGTGTGGTGGCTCAGAGTGCTGAAAACTGTCAGCTGCAAAGTCAGCAGTTCGGCGGTTCGAACCCCAGGTGTCATGCAGCGGAGTGAGCTCCTGCTGTTAACCCCAGCTCCTGCCAACCTAGCAGTTTGAAAGCATGTAAATGCAGGTAGATAAATAGGTACTGCCATAAAAAGCGGGAAGGTAAACAGTATTCTGTGTGCAGAAATCTGTTCAGCCGTGCTGGCCACATGGCCACGGACTTGCACCACACTGGCTCTTTGGCTTGGAAATGGAGATGAGCACTGCTCCTAGAGTAGGACACGACTAGCACACATGTGAGGGGGGGGACTTTTACCTTTACCTAGGCAGTCTCATAACCTTTTCTAATTTGGCCTTTCACTGTTCCCTATCTTAGAGAACAGATTATACAGCCCAGACTTTACCCTGCAAAACCAGCCTGCTGTCCTCAGCTGTGGTGGACAGATATCAAAGTCAGCTGCTAATTTAAAAGGTGTTGATACAGTGGAATAGAAGGCACACACTCTTTCCTCTTTCCTGAGGTATCAAAGTGTCTTGGGCTTTCCTGTCCTAAAATCTTTGAGATCAAGGTACTGGATGAGCTGCCTTTTTTGAGGGAGACCAACCAACAAATAGATTTTGGTGTGTGTTTGTTTCGTTACCTGCAGATCTTCCTTTCGTTAGGAATGCACAGGGACATAACAAGTTGCATAAGGAAGCATAGGAAGTAGAGATGGGAACGAAATGAAATTTTTTTCATTCTGTTATCCGTTATTCATTCAGTTATGTAACGGAACAAATAACGACTGTGGCGAAGGATTAGGAATGAAACGAACAGAACCAAGAAAATTATCTCCATTACTGTTCGTTTTGTTAATGGCGGTGCGCGATGAATGACCTACCTGGTGCTGGCCTTCCTGGTCCAGTCTTCCTGGCTTCACGGACACCCAGGAACAGAAAAAAGATGGCCCGCGCTACAGCTGTAGTGCGGGCCACGTGGTCAGCAGTAAAAATGAAAATAAAATAAAAATAAAGCAAAAAAATAAAATAAAAAAGTTGTGCCAACCCAGTCCTAGAGGAGGCCAGGTCGGCATCCTAAAATAAAGAAAAAATATTTTAAAAACCCAGTGCCGACCAGGCCCCAGGGGCCACAGTGGTGGGAGCTTGAAGAAAAAAACCTGGAAGTTAAAACCCGGAAGAACCCGGAAGTCTCGGCGATCGGCTGAGACAGGGCCGCGGTCTCGCCTCTGCACGTGGAGGCGAGATCGCGGCTTGATCTCCGCTGCTGCCGGGGGATGACAGCTGGGCGGCTGTCATCCCCAAGTGGCGGCGATGGGTTGAGACAGGGCCGCGGGTGGAGGTGGGATCGTGGCTTGATCTCCGCCACTGGGGGATGACAGCTGGGCGGCTGTAATCCAACCGTAGCGGAGATCTGACCGGGGCTCTCTTTAAAGGGATCTTTCCCATGCGGATCACAGCGCGCCTGGCGCTGTCATCCACCACAGGGAAGAAGAGACCCCTTCCGAACAACGAAAAAATGAAACGAATTTTTTAAAAAAATCATTTCTTGACAACGAAAACGAAGGGAGATGGGCCACAAAACAGAACGAAAATGAAACACCATTTTTCCGTTTCATGCCCATCTTTAATAGGAAGTAAAACCATTGGTTCATCTAGAGTGACTAGTATTGCCGACACTGACTGGCAGAAGTCACCCAAGGCTATATGCATGGATGTTTCTTGGTAAGATGGTGGGGATTGAACTTGAGACCTTGTGAATCAGTGGTCTGCTTCCTCCTTAAAAGAGATATCTTTCCTGCTGGAACATCCAGGTTGCAAAAATCCATTCCGTGGAAGGTTCCAGTGATTTTCTCCTCTCAAGTCTGCAGTTCCCAGATATGGGGTGCGAAATGTTACTAGGCAATTACTCCTAGAAGTCTTGGCCATTGCCTATGTTGTCTAGGGCAGCTGGGAACAGCAGCCCAGTCACTTCTACAAGAACAAGTTCAGTGGAGGAATCAAACCAGCCTGAGGCCTGCACAACTTATTTTCCTTTATTAAACTTGGCCACATAAAGATGCTACCTTGATGAGGAATGTTTCTTTATCAGCCAACACGCTTATGCATTCTACCCTGCAGAGTTCAGATATAGAACTACCTGGAGCAGCAGAATGCTGGTTCTTTATTGGTGAATGCCCTTTCACACTTTATTTGCTTTCATGGGGCCAAGAATGCAGTTATACTGAAGAATTGGTTTTGTTTGGCGTGTCCACACAATTTTCATTTATTTCACCTGAGTCATAACATTAGGCAGATGACCTAATTATTGATTGTTGATGCATCCCAGTGCCTGATTTGATTAACTAATTCCTCTTTTTGTAGGGGTGGGGGCAAAGACAGAACTTCAGAGTACCTGCTGAATCTCTTAACGTCTGTAAATTAACGAGCAGCTATTCTTAATTAAGAACCTAAAATGAGATAATTAAATGCAGGAAAAGGCAGTACTGAATAATGCATATAGCACAGGGTGTTGACAAAGGCTTGGAAAATTATATTATACTGTAGTTCTCCTTTGATGCATTAAATGTTTTTTAACAGCATGAGGCATGGTAAATTATCATAATGCACCAGGTTAAAGTGTGGAAAAAAATTCTAGTTCAGGCTTGTGGGAATTACTTCATTTTTAACGAGAACAGGTGGATGCCATGTGCAAAACAGACATTTAATGAGCCAATACAATAATCAAAAACCTGAAACAGAAGTTTCAGGTTTTGGATTCCTGTATCAGCTCCCTGAACCCCTCTATCCTTTCCTTTTACTTGCTTCATGAAATGCACTTAGAGTCCTTGCGCTCAAGAACCCAATTCTGTTTTTTTAAAATTTAGAAGAAAGAAAGAAAAAAGAAAGAAAGAGTTTTTGTGTTGCTACTCTTAACTGGCAGACAGAAAACCTGTATTGATCTATTGTAAGCTATCCAGACAGGTGTGTGGGTAGATTTCAGTCTGACCTTTCTTGACCTTTCTCAACCTTTTTTGGGGGGGAGGGGGGGCACTGCCATACACACTATATGGAAGAGATACAGGCCAAATCAGGATTGTCTAAAAGTTGCATGACAAACCTTATAAGGCAGTATATGAAGATTTTTTTCCCAAGTCTGTGGTCCCGTTTCACATGTGCCAGGATCCTCCATTGAGAATAGCTGTCCTACAGGGATTTTATCTGTCTCTGTTCTTCACCTCTGCTGTGTTGCAGAATCAACGTGACTCACTTCGTTCTATATATTGCATGTGAGAACTATCTCTAAATCTGCAGCGTCCCCAATCCTACACATGACATCAGTGGAGCATCTTTAGATACATAGGTTTGTAATACTGTATAAGGCAGAAGAAAGGCCACCTTGCCCAGTACCTCTCAGTTTTGTTGCACACAAACCAGAGAAAGGCTGTAAGATACCAGGCATTCCACTATGTACCACCGAGGGCACCTCTGATAACCCTAGCATAATAAGTGGTTGACTCCAGTGGAAAGAAAAGCTTGCTTGAGCTTCATAAACAGTGACTACATGGGCTATCATCATCATCTTTGCTAATGATTTTCCCCCTGCTTCGTTGGCTGAAGACCAAGGAGAGGAACTGAAGGAGAGATGAGGTAACGATCTCCAAAATGTTCCTCTGGCAAGCTGACTGACACAGCACATTTTCAGGCATTGAGCCCCGTGCATCTCACTGGAGCTCCATGTTCTACCAGAGAATATTGTGCTAATCTCTCTATCTGTTAGCACAGTGCCAGCCCTCATTTTACCCACTGTCAAAGGTTCTTGCTCTGCTCAACCAGCCACCGCAATCTGCCTGCTAAAGCTTCCTATAACGTAGATGACCTGCAACAAGGTGAAGAACAGTGGGAAAGTGCAAGCTTCAGCTGACTATGGGAGCTCTCTCCACCCTCCTTTACTTGCATTTTGGACTTTCTGGCCTCAAGTTCCATATCTACCTTATCCTTAGCTTCCGGTTCTTCATATACAGTCCTGCTTTTAATTCACAGAATTTGCCAGTCTTTAGCCATCAACACCCCCACCTGCTTTTTGCAGGGAACTCTGCCAGTCTTTCGGCATTTCCCCCAGCTTTAAAGATGAATGTCATGGAAAGGAACACCAGTATGTAGCCAGAATTAACTGCTATAACAGGGCAGAAGAACCTTGGGAGTATTGTCAGCAGTATTGGCTAACTGTGGTCCTTCCATATATATATATTTTCATCCAATAGCTTCCAGCAGCATCTCCTCAGCAGGTTGGGGTGAGGGTAGAACTGGGGTAAAGGATTGTGAGAAATGTAGTCCAAACATTTCCAAGGGCTAATGTTTCTCAACGGTGTTGCTTCCAATAACTTTCACTGTAAAGCAGCTGGACTGCGTGGCTGCCAGAGAGCTTGGGTATATATCTGAAAAGCTAGTCATAATGATACTTAATTTGCTTTTTTCTTTCTTTCTTTCTTTCTTTCTTTCTTTCTTTCTTTCTTTCTTTCTTTCTTTCTTTCTTTCTTTCTTTCTTTCTTTCTTTTTTTTTGGTAAAATAGTCAGTTCAAATTTTGTTGACATTCGTTTCAAGTCATGCTTGACCATAATCCCAGCATCAACAAAACCTTATATAGTTAGTGACTAGGTTTAATTGCTGCTTCTATTCCCTGCATCTGTTTCTCCAATTGGTCTAGTTTATTGCTTTCCAGTACTTGATGACACAAATAAACCATGAAGGTATGCGCGTCTATGCCCCTCAGGACTACTGCTAGCAGCATGCAGAGAAACGTGTATTTTATAGGCAGCTTTCTTACCCAGCCTGCAGTCATCGCTGCCGGTGATGTCATTGGTTAACACTGAAATCTACACTCGATGTGGTATTTCGTGCTACTTGTCTCATGGCTTGGGCAGTCTCCCAGGAGCCATAAAGCATTCAGAAGACCAGTTTTGACCCTGCCGTTGGAGGTACAGCCATGTGAACTAGAGTGAAGACTCAATGTGCACAAGAACAAAATTTAAAAAGGGGGGCAAGATTCTACCAAGTCCCATGTTTTTTAACAGTGCAGTTAGCTGTTGTTTCTCTAGGCAACTATACAGGGGGCATGATTTGGATAGCACTGATGAGAGTTAAGGGATAAGGACTGTAGGTTCATTAAAAGCCTTGAGCCCAAAGATGTACTGTACTGTGCTTTTTGAATGTCACATGACTGCTACACTGACAAAAGAACAGAATGTTTGCTTATAGACATTGGCTGCAGGTTATCAGTTCCAGATTATATCTAAATACATATAATACCTGTAATGTTGCATCTCTATGAAACATAAATATCCTTTCATTCAGAGCAATATTGTTGTTCGTGTTCTTTTATTTTGGAGGTTTGATGGGACAAACGCTGGCAGTATTAAGGATCCAGTTTCCCCTTTCCCAGACCTTGTCAAATTTGGCTCTAAGCCCAGGACAGACATAATTTAGGGAGGCTTCTAGAATGCTACACCCTGTTCCTACACCTTTTCATACAGAGATGCATGGCTGACACATAAGCACTTTGATGTGTTGGGGCCATGGGGCCGTCAGGAACATGTTGACAGGCATATCCATCTCCCACATGTTGAATTCAGCTTTTAAGAAAAGCAAACACCCCAATAGTGATACAATTGTTTGCAAAAAAAGGCTTATATGTTATGGGGAGGATCCGGTCAAGAGCTTTCCCCCTCTCTGCTTTAGAACTGTCACTCACTTGGAAGCGGTATTCTTTTCATCTCCTCCAGTCATCTCCAGCTCCCATAAAAGGAAGCCTGAGAGGCTGCTGGAAGGCTGCTCGGTATCTCCACTTAGAATTCCTCACCTGAACTTAAAAGTTCACAGTGCTTTCTTTGATTTTTGTTGCTTTGCTCTGCCTTGTTTCTCCCTGTGCATTATCTACTTCCTTATTTCTGGTTGTTATTTTGTTGTTAACACTCCCTGGATTTGTTCTGCCACCCACTTTATATATGGTTGGCCACATACAGAGAACCAGAAGTTATTATAATAATAATCTTCCCCCTGCACATGCATGCTAGTCATGTCTCTAGGGGCGGTGCTCATCTCTGTATTCAAGCCAAAGAGCCAGTGTTCTGCAAGTCCATGGCCATGTGGCCTGCATGGCTGCAAGGAAACATTGTTTTACCTTCCTGCTTTTTACAGCAGTACCTATTTATCTACTTGCATTTACATGCTTTTGAACAGCTAGGTTGGCAGGAGCTGGGGTTAACAGGGGGAGCTCACTCCATTGTGTGGCACCTGGGACTCGAACCGCTGAGCTGCCGACTTTGAAGCCAACTGTTTTCAGTGCACTAGCCCACTAAGCCACCCGCAGCCCCCAAACAACAGGTAGTATGTTGCTAATAGTTGAATGCATTTCGGTTCTCCGTTTCTTTTCTGAAGTACAGAAATGGAAATGCAGCATCTGTTAAAGCTGTCATATAAGTAACAACATTGTTATCAGCAGAATAGTCTGATGATGGCAGCATTGTGCATGAACACTTGCACATCAGTAGCATGCAGCCTAGCCTGATCTTAAGCATTTTTTTGTTTCAGATAAAAATGTTACATTTCTTATCTATTAAATCCCACTGTCTTCTCTATGCAAATGCTTTACGAAAATATTAAGTCTCCAAAGGCGTAACTGAAGAAGCAGTAAATCAAGGTCATTCTATGCCTTCTTGTTCTTAAGTCTTAACAAAAATATTCTGCTTGCTTGTTTTCCTTCCACAGAGCTTGACTGACAGGTTTCTTTCACCACATTGTTGCTAGTCAATTAAAGTCACTGTGCACACGTTCTCCAAAATGTCTGTTTGAAATATAACAGTTTCCATATTGCCTGGCATCTCAAAGCCAAAGCGAATGCTATTTTTAGAGAGATGTCCCATTCAACCATCTATATAAGGCTGTGCTGGAGACTTGGTGCTTTTGTACAATACATCAAAGTGGCAGTTCTTTTAAGAGGGAAAAGGAGCAATTGTTCTTAGGAACTTGAATGCAGATTAGGTAAATGTTGGTGATATTGGCAGGAAATCAGTACAAATGACATAGTCCATGTTTTAAACTTATATTACAGGCATGCATTTCTATGTTTTAAATGTACTGTATATACTCAAATATAAGCCTAGTTTTTCAGCCCTAATTTTGGGCTGAAAAATGGGGCCCTCGACTTATATTCGGGTCAATACTTTTAGCCACTGAGGCAAGTGCTTGGGTCGGTATTCAACATTGCATGCCGCTTCTCATGACCCCCCTCTGCATCACAGGGGAGTGGCACACAATGTTTAAAATGACTTTTAGCCACTGGCCCAAGCACTTGCATCAGTGGCTAAAAGTCATTTTAAACATCACACACCACTCCCCCAGCTCACAAAGGAGGAGCTGCCAAGCCCTGCTCCATTTCCAACCCTAGACTTATACTTGAGTCAATACGTTTCCCCAGTTTTGGGGGGTTAAATTGGGAGCCTTGACGTATACTCGGGTCGACTTATACTCGAGTATATAATACATATCCCACCTCTCTACTCTCTGTCAGGCATGGCTTCTCTGATACAACCATTATTCCACTCTAATAAGCATGGGGTAGAGACTAGAACAGAACTGAGCAATTACATTTGATAGAGACAGATTGGTTGATTATGTAGTCTCCAAAGAAAAGACTGCAAACAGAACAGACGACTAACTTGGTTGCAATACAGCTGTCCCCAATTTTTTAGGGACAGGATAATGTAGAATCAGACAATTGTTGAGTTCAAATGGGCTATCAAAGGCTGCCATTCCCAACCCTCTGTTCAAGGCAGGGATCCCAATCCAAGCAGACCTGACCCATTGGTTTTCCAGTTTTCTCTTGAATGCCTCCAGCATTGGAGCATTCACCACAAGGTAATTGGTTCCCTTGTTGTACTGCTCTAACAGGAAGATTTTTCCTGATAGTCAGCCTAAATCTGACTTCCTGTAGGTGGCACTCATGATTACACATCCTGCTTAGAGATGGGCACAAACAGAAAAAAGGCCATTTGTTTTGGTTCGGTTTGTTTTAAGGTTCATTTCATTTCATTTCATTTTTAATGATTTTTTTAAAATATTCATTTTGTTGGTTTGTTTTGTTTGTTATTCATTTTTTCTTCTCAAGCACCGACCACACAGCCCCTGGAGCCCAGTGGGCGCTTCTTTTATTTTTTTTTTAAAAAAAAGTTTTTTAAAAAATTGTTTTAGAAAAATTTGTTTTAGAGCACCAACCCGGCCACCTCTAGGGCTGGGTTGGTGCTCCTTTTTAAAAAAAATTAATTTAATTTATTTTTTCAAGCAGCGACCACGTGGCCCCTGGGGCCAGGTTGGCGCTGGTTTTATTTTTTATATGTTTTATCCTTTATTTTAGGGCAGCAACCCCGGCCACCCCTGGGCCCGGGTCAGCTCCCCTTTTAAATTTTTTTATTATTATTATTTTTTTATTTTTTTACTGCTGACCATGTGGCCGCTCTTGTCGGCTTTTTTGTTTAAACTTTTGCTGGCCATGGGCCAGTTTGGTGACCCATGGGTTGGGTCCGGTGCTCGCGGGCCGTACCAGGCCTGCATGCCAGATCAGTTTTTTGGGGGGCGGTCGGTACTTAGGTCGGTTCAGCAACCCGCGAGCTCATGGGCCGGTACTGGGGGCCGCGCACTGGATATTTTATTTTATTTTATTTTATTTTTTATTTTTAAACTGCCAACCACGGCTGCCTACCAGCTGTAGCATGGCCAGTCGGCTTTTTTCCCCCTGAATGCCCCTCCCTGCAGCCAGGCGGACCCATGGACTAGGAAGGACTGTCCAGGAGCAGCAGAACCAGGTAAGAGAGACCGCCGGAAATGAAACGAAATGAAACAAAACAGAAATTTCTGTTTCATTTTGGTTTGTTTCTCTTAGAGGGGGAAGTTCGTTAATCATTTTGTTACGTAGCGCAATGAATAATGAAACAAACCAAAAGTTCATTTTGTGCCCATCTCTAGTCCTGCTCTCTGGGATGATCAAGAACAAATCCCTTCTTTATATGACTACATTTCAAGTATTGTACCCTGTATTTTGAAAGTCCTATTATATCTCTTCTTAACCTTCTTTTCTCAAGGCTCAACATGCCCTTTTCTTTCAGTCTTTCCTGATAGGGCTTGGTCTCCAGCCCCCTGATCATACTTGCAGCTCTTCTTTGAACTTGCTCTTCTCTTACTTTGACTAATACAGCCCAAAATAGCATTCACTTTTCTTTTGCCATCACACACTGCACTGTTGGCTCAAGTTCATCTTGTGAACTGCAACAATTTAAGATTGCGTTGTTGGTCTGTGGAACTCCCTGCCATAGGATGTGGTGGTGGCATCTGGCCTGGATGCATTCAAAACGTGATTCGATAGATTCCTGGAGGAGAAGTCCATCACAAGTTACAAACCATGATGGGGATGTGTAATCTCCAGGCTTAAAACCAGGGTACTTCAAGGGCCAGATGCAGGGGAGAGGTATCAGGAGACAGATATCTAGTCTCGTGCACTCCCAGACACATTTGGTGGGGCCACTGTGAGATACAGGAAGCTGGACTAGATGGGCCTTTGGCCTAATCCAGAATGGTTCTTCTTATGTTCTTATGTTCTTATCCCCCATCTTGTAACTGTGTGTTTGTTTTTCTTTCTCTAGGTGAAGAACCTTGCACTTATCCATATTAAAATTCATTTTGTTGCTTTCCACCCAGAGCTCAAGCCTCTCAAAGTCTTTTTGAATGTTGTTAATGTCTTCCAAGTATTAGCTGTGTCATCTGCAAATCTGATCAGTGTTGCTTGCCCATCACCATCACTGCCTTGTGATATCCCGCTTGTTACCTTCTCCTAGTTTGAGAAGGAATGACTGATAAGCACTTTGAGAGAGATTCTGTAAATAACTGTGTATCTATCCACCTGGCGATTGTCATATCCAGCCCACACCTAGGCTTGCTAATCAGAATACCACAGGGCATTTTGTCAAAGGCTTTGCTGAAGTCAAGATACGTTATGTCCACAGCATTCCCATTATCTATGAGGGAGGTTACCTGATAAAAAACAAGAGATAAGTTAACAAGAGTTAAAAGAGAAGAGACCTACCATACCAACATTTCAGCATACAAAAAGGTAAACAGTACAGTATTAGCAGACTGGGGGGGTATTGGATCTGCAAGATCTTTAAATCTCTACCCTATACCACCCAGTCTCTAACTCCATCTTGACACCAGCCCTGGAGTGCTGTAAATTATTTTTCTGACCATTTTTGCATGCAAGTGTGCACCACAGTCCTGAGACAGAAAGAGACTACAGCCCTGTACATCACCCACCTTCAATCTACTGACATGAACCCATCCTGAATTAGAGTAAGCTGGAGGCACTGCCATTAAAGCATTCTGAATCATCAGGATCACTCAACCAATACAGCAAAGCAGTTTTAATCTTACTTACTCTCATATCAAGTTTTATTAATGATGTTTTACTAATGAATATTTGTGTTCTTGTACTTGGGTAAAAAACCAAACAAAATGACTCTAGAATTATGAAACTGTGTACAGATATTGCACAAACCTTATTTATTGTGGTGGCATTTCTTCAGTGTGACAAGGAACTTGTCTAAAATAGTGAACAAACAGAATCCTAATGCAACAGCAAATACACTGAAATCAAGATAATTTTTGTTTTGTGCCTGTTTGTAGTTTTTATGCGCCATTCAACCTCATTTAACATAAGCCACCTCTAATGGGGCTTCTAAGTATGTGAGATATTCAAGGGGTAGTTTCACCAGAGGCTAAACGGAGTGAACATCACATGGGAAAATTCATAAAAAGAAGTTGCAGATCAGACCCACTGGAAAGCACTTGTTGCCCAATGCGCCCAGCAGTGCTGGAGAAACTAAGTCTAAGTCTAAGTTCACCAGAGCCACCCTTTATCAGTTTTCATGCTTGAGCAGAAATCTGAAACTAGGTTTCTTCAGTTCTAGCCCAAAACTCTATCCAATGCACCCTACTGGGATACCACTATATATGCCACTATATAGCAATACCACAGTATCCACAGGGGATTAGTTTCACACACACCCAACGTCGGCAGATGTCAGAAATTGCACACATAGTGAACTCTATATATTGCTTAGTCTCAGGTTCCATCTAGTGGCCACTTCTGGTAATATACCTTGAAACATGTATTTCTAGTAGAAATGGGCACGAAACGAGCAATTTTTCATTTTCGTTTTCGTTTTTTCATTTCGTTGCATAACGAAATGAAAAACGAATTTTGTCTCCAAAATGAAACAAAATGAACCGAAACAACAGAAATTTTGTCGTGTGTTTCATTTTTGTTCCTGCAAATACATTGAACTGTAATGAATGCTAACGAAACAGCAATTTTTTGTTTTCGTTTTCATTTTTTCGTTTCATTACATAACGAAACAAAAACGATTTTTTTTGCAAAAAATTCATGAAAAACGAAAACAAACCGAAACGGACCCCCTAAACGACAAACAACAAACGAAACACCATTTTTTTGAGTCGTGCCCATCTCTAATTTCTAGTTTTGTTTTAATAATGTACTATTTTCAGGCCATGGATAGGTGAAGCTACAGGTACTGATTCCACAGATATGGCAGTCCTACTGTATATGCTTTGTTACTGGATATGGGTAAACTGATGAAAAGGCTGGATACTGCAGCAAACCGACTGATGGTCAGTACAAAATTCAGAATGAATTACAAAATATATGCTAGGTAGTTGAGTGGCTTAACTCTGTGGCTATGGAGCCAGAAGTTGGGAGTTCGCTTTAGCAGATGGCTCTTGCATTTGTTGTTGCTACTACAAATACAATGTTTCCCCAGCAGTCTTTTAGAGTGTCAGGATGGCCTTGTACCATAGGGGTTAAACAGTCAGATAACAAGGCTAAATTAAGGACGTAAACTCCATGACTTCCACAGAAGTTAAATCAGGAGATGCTTCAGGGTTGCAGAGCTTGAAAAAGGAATGGTTCTAGGCTTGGTGGCATTAGTATGGTTGTGAAAAATGTCAACCCTGCCCCAGGAATGAAAAATCACAATGATCTGGTTTCAACGGCATAATAATTGGAACAGATTTAGATGAAGCATATGGCCCCATATTTGTTCTCACACAAGCTAAACCTCAATTTCTCATTAATAGGTGTTGTCTTCAATACAGCAACAAATGTAAATATTTATCTGTTAATAAAACCATATACATATTGTTTGCCTAATTCATTTATATTGACTGATGTTGTATTCTAGTGGACACTGTGGTACTAAGCCATCTCTATTTTTATTCTGCAGTTAGTAGAAACCACCCTCCACCATACTGACCAAGAGGTACCATTTTAATTACAGTAGCACATTGGTTTACAAACATAATTTGTTCCAGAAACATGCTTGTAAACCCAAACACTCTTATATCAATGCAAATTTCCCCATAAGAAATAAATGAAACTCAAATCATTTGTTCCCATAGACCATATACTGTAGACACAAAAGGTCAAAACTCACAAAATAAGTTGGCTAGAAGTCCACACCATGGTATAGGTACCTGGCTGCAGAGTCTGCTCTGCTTGGGAACTGGATTTCACTCTGTATTCCTAATGTGACGTTAATAAAGTGCAATTTGTAGCCCTACATACACCTGACTAGCTACCACATGACTAGAAATGGTTTGAAAAAATAAGAATGTTAAAAAATATTAAATAAAAATAAAAATAAAAATAAAACCCTAACCTGCACTTCCCTTTGAAAACGTTGCCAGCTGGTGCAAAGGAGACCTCCATTTCTCTCTGTTCCCTCTGCTTTGGAGGCTGCATGAGACAGAACATTCCAGACAATCACCTGCAATCCAGCAGAGGGAGGGAGGGAGGGAGAGCCACCATTGGCTCACTTGTGATCATGTAACCTGCTCCAGTGCTTGTATATCAAGACATTGCTTGTTGATCAAATTTAAAAGAAATGTTTGCTTGTTTTGCAAAATGCTCTTAAACCAAGTTATTACTGTATCACCATGAGTGAAGATACATCCAATCCCTGGGCAAAGCTATACAAAAGCCATTACAGTATACCTGGAACTAAGCTATGTTCTACACTAGAGATGGGCACGAACCGCTGGCTCAGTGTTTTGTGCCAGTTCATTTATCAACAGAACAGGCCTTTGGCACTACAAAGCCCCACCTCCTCCTCTAGGTGCTGCCTCCCCGTGGATGCCCACTGGATGAAGTGTGGCCTCAAAGCACTGAGCACTAGATATGGGCATGAAATGAAATTGTTTTTATTATCCGTTATCCGTTCTGTTACGGCCCCTCTACATGCAGGCGGCTGTCATCCCCAGGCAGAGGCGATCGGTCGAGACAGGGCATGTGGAGGCAGGATTGCACCACGATCTCCCCGCCGGAGAATGACAACCGGGCGGAAGAGATCAGCCGAGACATGGCACAATCTCGCCTCTGCATGCGGAGGCACGATCGCGCCCCAATCTCCCCGCCGGGGAATGACAGCTGGGCAGCTGTCATCCCCGGCAGAGGAGATTGGCCGAGACAGGGCGCGGTCTCGCCTCTGCACACGGAGGCAGGATCACACCCCATCTCCACCACCGGGGAATGACAGCCGAGCGGCTGTCATCCCCAGTGGAGGAGATCGGCGCGGGGAAGATCCCATTGATACCCCTGCTCGCCCCTCTGCATGCAGGTGCATGACAGCCGGGACCAGCTGTCATCCGCCCCCGGTGGAGGACAGTAGAGAGAAGGCCCCATTCCCGTCTCCATGTGCAGAGGCGGGGACCGGGCCTCTCTTTAAAGGGATCTTCCCTGCTCCGGATGACAGCGTGGAGGCGGAACAGGGTCTCTTTAAAGGGATCTTCCCCACAGGGGGTGACAGCGCACCCTGCGCTCTCATCCACTACAGGAACGAACCAACGAAAAATGGAATGGATTTTTTGTTAAAATTCATTTCTGAAAAATGGTAACGAAGGGAGATGGGCCACAAAACAGAACGGAAACGGAACACCATTTTTCCATTTCATGCCCATCTCTACTGAGCCAATAAACCTCTTTGGCCAATAAACAAACAGGTGAACCCATGTTTCATGCCCATCTCTATTCTGCACGGAATCTTTAGAGATCTGCAGATCTTTCCTCAGCCTCAGTTCACAAAAGATCAAGACGCACCTTGGAGAAAAATGTCACAAATGTAAATGTCACCACCACAACTAATACAGTGGTACCTCTTAAAACAAATTTAATTCATTCTATGGGTCAATTTGTTTTAAGAAAATTTAGTCTTGTGAAATGCGGTTTCCTATAACAATCCATTGAAAATGGATTAATCTGTTCCAGAGGTTATGGGTTGTTTCATTTTACAAAAAAAAAAATTGTCTTACGAAATATGGTTTCCCATAGGAATGCATAGGGAATGGATTAATCTGTCCCGGAGGCTAGAATAAAGACAAAAATAAGTGGGGGTTTTTCTCTGGGTACATGTGGAATGTTCTTTTGTCTTGTGAAGCATCCCATAGGGATTTTTTTTGTCATGTGAAGCATGCCTATTCCCGGAAACTTTTTTCTTCCTATGAGTTTTTTTGTCTTAGAGGCATTTGCCTTAAGAGGCACCACTGTACTATCCTGAGCTCTGGCTTTTCACACAAGCCATTGGAATGTACGGCTTGCAAAGATTGAGATGCCACTGAGGTCTTTTTGGCTGCCCTTATTTATGGGTTTGTAGAGGTAGGAGGACAGTCTTGGGATCAGCGATTACAACAGAAAAGCCACAAATTAGCAGAAAAATTATGATCCAAACTTTTTGCTGATAATGCTTTAAGTTCATTAATCTCACTGCCAGATAATCGCACCCTGACTTGTGATCCTTCATCAAGCTATGTGTTGGTTAACAGCCCATTTCTTTTCCTGGGAAAAGATAACTTAGAAAGGAACAGCTTGCATGTGTTATTTAAAGTCTTAAATCCAAATTCCAAGTCAGTGTGATATCTTCATTAGGCTGACTTTTTTTAAAAGGCTCAACATTGTCTGCATGTTTTCTATGTTATGTGACCCCTCCAGCAGGCGTGGTGTAATAAAAGGTGGAGTGGGGATATGAGAACAGAAAGGGCAAAAAAAAAGCAGACTAAACCTTAAAGTATTTAGGTCTCCCTCCTATCCCAAGTTATTTGGGGGGGGGGAGAGGGGGGGAGAGTAGACATTAAAATGTGGATGTGGATGTGTCAGGTGACCTACTGCTGCTGTTGAATCAGAGCGGGAAGTAGCCAATCTTCCAGTGAATTGGAGTGGGTGCAAAAGGAGGATTTAGATCCATTACTCCAAAAATAAAGTTCAGCAATGAATCTGGGCCAGTCTGAAATGCACAGCTCCTTGTCAGCTGGAGATCAGGACATGGCAAAACGTCTTGCAGTAGGCCAGTGGTTCCCAATCGTGGGTCTCCAGATGTTCTTGGAGTAAAATCCCAGAAGCTGTCACCACTAACTGTACTGGCCATGATTCCTGGCAGTTATAGTCCAAGAACATCTAGGGACCCAAAGTTGGGAATCATGGCACTAGGCAGACTTCATGTGCACAACTCTGGCAATAGGTTAAGGCAGTGAACCTTGAGCACTCCAGATGTTTTGGACCACAACTCCCACAGTCCTTTTTCATTGGCAATACAGGCTTGGAATTCTGGGAGTTGTGGTCCAAAATATCTGGAGTGCTGAAGGTTCACCACCACTGGTTTAAGGTGCTGTGCTAGGTAGGGGGAAAAACTAATAGGCCAAAATGGTAGTTACAGCTACCAGCAGCCACACACCTCCACTTCAATCAAATTTTAACCCAACAAAAAGTGCTGACGACAACACATTAACAATTATTTTATCATTTGCAGTTCTATTTACAACTAAGTTTTACTGTCTATCAAGAGGTATGGGAAGAGAAGATGTTGAAATCATTCACAGTCTGATATGTTAAGGCAGCCTTCAGTATCTTACGATGTGTGAGGACATTGGTGGTTGTAGCCTGAGAACTGATGACAAAATCAGATAAGCAAGTGGAAACATTGCTCGTCAAGTCAGGAAATCCTTTTAAAATTAGGCAACACTGCCATCATGTGGCCTGGTCAGGAGATTCAAACTTGGTTGGCTTCTCCGTTAAGCTAATTAGTGGCTCCTTTTTCATCACTTGCCCATGCAGCTGCAAGATTGTGTTCTTGAAATGTGAAAAGGGAATCTCATGCATGAACTGACAGTGATGTAGTTGCCTGTGTCTCTGTCTAGATCTAGGCCCTGCAAATGCTTTTGGAATGGGAAGAATAGCTGTCTGCACACTTACTGGACCATTTGTTAAATGTAACTACTGTACTAAAGCTGTCCACCTACTGTGAAACTGAGTGCAACCTGGCCAAGCTTAAAAGGTCCTTATCTTCAATGCAACCTCAATGTAACTCAAGGACCCTTGGAATTTAACCTGCTAAATTTAAAGTTGGTTAATGTTCTTTAATGTTTTTCAAAAGAAAGATGCTTTGTTCTAGTTTACAGAGACTAGTTACTTAAAGAACATAGAGCTGTTTTGCATCTCAGTGAATCATCCCCAAAAGATCTCCTGCCTTAGCTCTGTGCCAGAAAGATACAGGGCAGCTCTTAAAGTTGGGGGGGGGGAGGGTGGATCTTTGCAAGTAGAAACACAAGGGGACGGGGGTCTTTTATTTTTTTCATGCCAAACAGAGCGATCAGGGAACCACATACCATAACTAGATGCCACGGTGGACAGGATCTAACAGGTACTGAATTTAGGTTGGTACTGCAGTACGTTAAAGACTCCTGCCACACTTGCCAAAGTCTCAATCCACATGACCTCTCCCATCACCACTATTTACTTTAACCCTCATCCACTACAATGAGACATTTTAAAGCACCTGACTCACTTCTTTCTGGGAAAGTGGGCTTTGTTGCTAGATGGGTGGTATAAAAATCTAATAAATAAAATAAAATAAATAAAGAACTAGATCACCCTTAGAGGCATTCTGCAACATTGGCACTCTAAGGTTTATAAACAGTTTCCCCAAATTTCAGCCCAAAACGACTTGTGTTTTTTTTTTAATGTCTCAACAAAGGTTAAATTTTCCTCACAGGAGCACCTTTTTGCCCCAACCAATGTGATTAAAGCCACAGGACTCACTGTCAAGTCAGACTTAAGTCGCAGATTTTTTCTTTCTTTCAAATTATGAACATGACTCATGATTCAGAACACACTCACTTGGTCCCTTTTGTCTGAGGGAAAAAAGCTTGTTTTTAATAAGGATTCGGACTTGGGAGTTGGTACCAAGGACTCAGACTTGGATATTGGACTTAGACCCAAAGACTGGACAACATCCTGCAATGTTAGTTACTGGGACAAAAAATGTTCTGCTGAGCATACCACAATTCAATTCAATTCAATTCAATTCAATTGACTGGTTTGTTTTCCATGGCTTCAGAGACTAGGACATGGGGAAATGGTTTCAAACTACAGGAAAAGAGATTCAATTTAAACATTAGGAAGAATTTCATGACAGCTAGATCTGTTTGGCAATGGAATATGCTGCCACGGAGGGTGGTGGAGTCTCCTTCTTTGGAGGTTTTTAAGCAGAGGCTGGATGGCCATCTGTTGGGAGTCCTGTGATGGGGGTTCCTGCATGGCAGGGGTTTGGACTAGATGGCCCTTGAGGTCTGTTCGAACTCTATGATTCTATGATTCTATGATTTTATAAATTCAATTAAATTCAAATCAAATGGTGTCTGCCCCTACTCATTCTTCAGGCCACACCTTAGACCTGGTCTTCTGCTCCAGTATGGATATTAGGAACCTCGGGGTAAAGGAACTTTCTGTAGTCCCATTGACATGGACAGACCATTATCTGGTGCACTTTAGGTTCACTGGAACTCAGAGCCTGGACAGGGGTGAAAATCAGACAAAAGCAATTAGTCCAAGAAGGTTGACAGATGGTTCCATTGAATCCTTTGTTGATCTCTGGAATGGGGAAATGAGCAAAGCCATTGACTTGATCGCCCCTAAAAGTCTCCTTCCTCGAAGTACAGCCATACTGGCTGCTTGGTTTACTAGGGAACTGGCAAATATGAAAAGGGTGGTCCGTAGAGCTGAAAGGCGTTGGCACTTTTTAATGTAATTTACATTAATTTTACTGTTCAAGCACTGGCCAGGTCAGTAGGTTTTTTTTGTTTTTTGTTTTTGTTTGTTTTGTTTGTTTTTTGTTTTTGCAGGAGGGAGGCCTCCTGGCCACATCGGAAGCCCTCCCTGTGGGGGACTGGTCAGCGGTAGCAGCGAGTATGCATCCTGGCAATGACAGGGACGTAAGAGAAGACACTGACGGGGGAACGAAAAACGAAATGAAACAAAAGGAAAATTTCCACTTTATTTCATTTTGTTTTTCTTTGAGAAGGCAGTTTGTTATTTGTTTCATTAAGTAATGAAATGAATAAGGACTAACAAAGCAATTTTTAATTCATTTCATGCCCATCCCTACATATGTTATGTTTTTGGGCTACAATTCCAAGAATCATTGAATCAGAAGGGCCAGGTTTTCCGTAGTTTTGCTTGTATGAACTAGGAAAGTTTGTGTCTCTCTTTTCCTTCCATCTATCTGCCCTCCTTGTGCAGTCTGAAGCTGCACATCTCACTCTGCTTACATGGCCGAAGTCTCCAGTTGCTACTGCTTCTTGTGACAGAGATAAATACAGCACGTTACATCCATGTTATAAATGGCTTTAACTCAATTTGTCCGTGGACAAATTCCACTGGTGTTGAAAGACAGTAAAGCCCAAGCACATGAGATTTTCAGTCAATGTGACCATTCCTGGCTTGGAGGGAGTATCTTTAAGGAAGGTCCATTGTCCATACCCATCCAGTTTTTGGCTTACTGCCTGGTAGTGTTTCTAATTAATTCTCATTTTTGTGGGGATGTGAACTTCTCTTTCCTCAGAAATGGACTGAAGCCACTGACACAGGTCATTGGAGAGATCCCAAAGATTCTTGTTTTTACACTGCATTCCTTGGCAGAACTCTTCAAGACCTTTGATCAACTCATCTTGAAAAAGAATTAGCCATGGCTTGCTATCTCTGTACTTCATAGAAATACAAGTGTTGCTATTACATGTCAGAAGATATAGTTCAAATCATCTTAGCATACCATTTCAATTAGTTTTGGAACATGTAAAAAGAACAGCTCTTCAGCAAACAACCAGCAGTTTCCCCTTGCTCTAGAGAATTGGACCTGAACCAATGGATTCAAATTTCAAAAATGACTTCTGGATATTAAGGGCTGTTTGATAATGGAACAGACTGTCATTGAAAATGATAGAACTTCACTGAAAGTTCTTAGAGTTTGGGTGGTCCTAACAAATTGGAATAAATGACCTATAGTCTTGGTTTCAGTTCTCTAATTCCATGACCTTGCCAAAGGCATGGAAGGAGCATTAGTGAGTGATTTATCTAGAATAATTGCCTCTCTATATCTGTGACACCTACACAATACTGTAGTTCTATATATATATTTTTTAAAACTTGCTCAGCTAAAATTCACGAACTGTGGAGCTCTCTTGACTACTGTGGCTGCAATAGTTGATGCATTGCTTTATTCAGTAATGAGGTCCTTGAGGTGAATGGTAATTGGTATCCTGCAGTAAACTTTGGAATTGTGCTTCCCAGGAGCCTGGAGGTGTTTATTCTTGACCAGTCTAACATCTGGGTTTGGGGCTGTCACACTGGACTCCTATCTGGTGTTGTGTGTAGCTCCAGGTTTTTCAGCAGTCAGGCTGGGCCATTGTAAACTGCCTTCAAGCAGTAGTCTATTTTTATTTATTTAATTTATTTATTTGACTTTTATACCACCCGTCAAACCCATACGGCTACTCTGAGCAGTTCACAACATGGAATAACATGAAAAGCTAACAAAAGAATACATTTAAAAAACCAAAATACAAGGAGGATAATAAAACAATATATACATAAATCAACAACAATAAACTAAAATGAAGATTAAAAATAGCAGGAGACTGATGCAACAGGAAAAAAACAAGAAGAGCTTTGCATCCCTGGCTTCTCTTTCCAAAAGTTATAGTCAGATGATAATATTGTAGTATGTTTTATTCATCTATGTCACTTATGTGGCTCTCAGGACCTCTGCTTCCGTTGTAGGTACAAATGGAAGATGATGGATGTTTACTTGATAGTACCGAGACATAGATAATAGAATAGTGAAGTTGGAAGGTGCCTACAGGGATATCAAACCCAACTCCCACCCTTGATGCAGGAATACAATTCAAAGGATGTCTGCCAGGTGGTTGTCCAAATTTCTCTTGAATGCCTCCAGTGTTGGAGCACTCACTGCCTCTTGAGGTGCAGTAATTTGTTCCACAGCCAGTTTCTGAAATAGTGGAGGCCATTTAAGAGCCTGCACAGAAAGCCTAAGACCAGAATTCTGACTCTTAGGCCAAGTACTACATACTATAACAATGTTAATGACCACCATTTGACATCTTTGTACTATCACAATGGTATAATTTATCTGCATAAATGCCTCGGTATGAAGCATTGCTGGGGGCTTAATAATTCATGATGAGTTCTATCCACTGGCTTTCCCTCTGTTAACAATTCATCTTGATTGTTCATTAAAAGTTTCAGGAAGTTGTCCAATTTTAGTCACTGGTGCTTAAATAATAGCTCCAGTGCTGCTTGAAGGCCTGGTGAGACGGTTGGCTGAGAAGGTTGAATGATTTGAGTATTATGTAACATGGCATGATAATAGTGTTGATAAAGAAGCCAATCAAGATATTTTTACGATGTCAATGCACAGTCAGTGTCTTCAAGGCAAACAACTATCTGCTTTGTGAATAGATGAGAAATGAGGGTAAGCACTGGGAATCACAAGCATTTAGAGTTATGTTTCACCTTTTGCATGGTCCATTGTTACTTAGTTAATGAAGAGATATTGCCTAACAAATTGTCTCCAGAGAAGAGCTGGGGAGTGTACTTGAGTAGAATGCATTAGAAGGCACATTCCTTTAACAGACTTCCATATGGAAAATGATTTCAGACAAAATATATATGCACAACTCATATAGTAAATTGGCATTCAGATTTGTTATATACTCACATAGCAGTACCTAGATGAGGACTTACAGGACTGGGTGAAATCAGATGCTATGGCATATAAGGAACATTGTCCTTATATACTAGACATGGGCACGACTTGGCGAAATTCTCGTTTCCGTTTTCGTTCCTCGTTTCCGTTACGCAACGGAAACGGAAACGACAATTAAGCCGTCAGAACTCGAACTCGAACCGATAAACGATAAATTGGGTCTGATTTGTCGTTGTCATTCATGGCATCGCGCGGTGATCGCGCAATGCCAAGCGGCACAGAAAAAAAGTTTTAAATATAAAAAAACCCCAATTTCCGGCCAAAAAAGCAGGCGAAAATATGCCTGTCTGAGGGCACCTACCAGAGGGGTGGTTTCTTGGGGGGGGGGTGTCCCCGGTCTCCCCCCCTCCCCTGTCCTGGGCTGCTGGACCTGGTACCAGGCTGGGGGGGGGCATCAGTCTCGTCGTCTCCATTTGCCATGCGGTGCGGGGGGATCCAAAATGGCGACTGCAATATTTATTTTGAAATCGTGGTCCAAAAACCCACCAAAGCACCACAGAAACATGCGAAAATCAGCTATTTTAAATGCTTGAATTTTTACAGTAGCAGCAGTGGGTTTTTCTAGCAATAAAACGTCTCCATTGATTTTATTTTATTTTATTTTTATTTTTATTTTTTTACACCTGCGCAATGATGGGCTGGCCATGGGATGGGACCATGCAAATTTTTGGAGCCATTCCACCAATCGCATGGCCACTTGGCCAGGTTTTGACTGAGACTTCTGGGATGTGCCAGTCGGGCATAAAAAGCCCACTATAACTAGCCCTAACCCTAACCCTAACCCTAACCCATACGCCAGTACACTGTCCTTCTTAGCGGGTCAGAGGCACCCAGAGGTGCACCCCACTAACTCACCCTAACCTTACCCATAATAACCCTAAGCCTAGCCCTTGCCCTAACCCCAACCCTAAGCCAGATCTGTACTCGCATTGCACTACACGCAAGTACACTCTCCTTCTTAGTGAGTCAGAGGGCGCCCAGCAGAGGCATTCTTCTCTCACCTCGCTCACAGTCCAAAGTTCCAAAAAAACTCCAAACCTGTACGCCAGTATGCTGTCCTTCTTGGTAAGCTAGAGGCACCCAAAAGAGAGGTGCCTCTGCCAGTGCCACTTGGTATGCAATGGCTACACGGTCATGTACCCTTCCTTTTCCCTTTGTAGGGGGCCAGAGGAGGCATCCACCCCAGAGAGGTGCCTCCAGGAGCCTGCTAAATGCCTTCGTAGCGGGCCAGAGGAGGCACCCACCCCACAGAGGTGCCTCCAGGAGCCCGCTACCCTACCCCCCCTAAACCAGTACTAATGACAAACGACAAACGAAATGACAAATTTTTGAAAAATTTCACGACAAACGGAAACGAGCTGAAACGGGCTGGCTCGGACACACGACAACTCGAAACGTCACTTTTCCTGGTCATGCCCATCTCTATTATATACCATAAGGGACACTGCACCTTCCCTGCACTCTGTCAAGTCACTATCCAAGAAGTCCTGATGGGACACTGACTGGCAAGTCTTCCCTCTTAGGATCTCTTCCACCCCTCGTGCTCTGTGATGCTGATGCCCTATATTGTTTGTTTATTGGCAGGGAATGGCAGCGAAAGATCCCATATCCTCTTTCTAGTATAACCTGGTTTTTGTCGTATTTTGACAAAGCAAAGCAGGAAGGAAGCTTGATTTCATCACAGGAGCCTCTAGCTGCTCACTCTGGTTCATCAAAGTGTCATGAGGAACACCTCTCTGGGTGGCACAGTTAAGACAGATGCTGCCATCAGGGTGTAGGAAGCAGTCAGTTCATGAAGAAGGAGAATGAGATAAAAGGAAGGCACAATAAGGCCTGCTGTGAGCAGAACAAGCTGAGATATCAACTGTGCAATTAGAAGGCAACAAAATGTTTTTCCTCACCACAAAATTCCTGCAAAGCTACTGGGGCAGAGCAGTCACACCTGAAAATGTTTTGCTCCCAATGACCAATCCCCAAACATAGCAAGGTATTTTGCAGCTTGTGGAAGTGAGGGAACCTTGTGTTAGGATCAGGATATGTCTTTTACTATTACCTGCACTATACAAATCGTTTTTATCCTCTTCCATTAGCTCTTGAGAACCAGTGTGGTGTAGTGAACAAAACCTCAGACAAGGGAACGGACTTGGTTTCAAATCCCCTACTAGCCATGGAAACAAATTGAGGAATGGCAATGGTAAAGCATTCCTTGAACACCACACGTATCTTGAAAACCCTGCTAGAGCTCTCATAAGTTGGAAGAAGCTTTATGGAGTGCAACAACTCGTACTACATTGATGCTTGCCCTGAATTTTGTCTCCTCACCCACAGACCTAGAGAAACTTAGTAACCCTCCCCCCCCCGATTTGACATTGCAGGTGCCCTGAAACATAACAATGATGCTGCTAGGGCTACAACAGCCTATCTCCGCTGCCTAGCATCATTAGAATGCAGGACTGGATGATATTTCTGCTCAAAGTTTTAAACTACATCCCAAACACATTTAATTTGGAAGCAAAGTATCTCAAACTCTTTCCATCTGGGCCAAATTGCAAGGGTTCTAGCTAGATCTGAAGGAAACAATGGGGTCAAGCAAAATCTCTGTCATTAACACAACCCAGTTCTATTTATTTACAATATGATGATTACTTCTTTTTATGAAACAGTACCAAAAAGTATCAGCAAAGCCCACATAATTGTTTTCCTTCTCTTTGTTTGTATTTTAAATCAGATTTTTTTTTCATGCCACAGGGGTTTTATATGTTAACAAGAACAGCTAATTTTATGACAGGCTCGTTTACTGTGATAACATATTGAGGGCAGGTAATGTTTCCCTTGGAAATTCATGAATATTAAGGTATCATTTTTCCAGGCAGCAAGGGGCAGTGGATTCACTTCTTAAAAGAAGAAGAAAAATTACGAGCAGCTGGGGAAAACTATTTTCTCATGGGGAAAGAATTATGGCAAGAGCAATGATGGCGCACCACATAGATTTCACCTTTGGCCAACAAAATATTACTGTTCCGATTTTATTTGTGCAATGAATAAAGTGTGTGTCTGGAAGCTGCCTGGACCTCACATGCAAGTTAAGTGCAGACTTTAATGATCGGTATTTCGTATTTCATTGTGAAAGCTCAAGTGCTTACTCCCTGGAAAGGAGAAACTTTATAAATAATTCTCATGTGCCATCAAGTCAGTTCTGATTTATGGCAATCCCTTTCATGGTTTCCATGAAGAAAATTCACGGAAGTTGTCCCCCCCCCCTTCATTCCTTCTGACTGTGCAGCTTGCCCAAGACCACATAGCCTGGCTCTATTTGCAGGAGTCATCCTAAGGAATCTAACTTCCCGATCCGAGCTAACTATCCCACTCTTATGATTATTTATTTTCACTCAGTTTCTTGTAGAAACAGGATGGTCCCACACTATCCCATAGGTCTGTAATCAAAATGACGAAAGTGACGGAGATGGTTAAACTAACAGCAGTCACTACAGTCATCAGGATCCTATGTTTATCTCCAGGGAGATCTCAAATAGGTAGAAATCCTGGTCATTGTGAGATGAGAGGAAAGAGCTGCTCTCATAGCCATTCTTAGCCAGGCACACAATGGGATCCTCTCACATACCTCAAGGAGATGTTGGTCTCACCCTTTGGGGAGCAGGAAGGGGCTTCTTGCCTACAGACCAGCTGAGGCAAGTTTTCTGCACCTTGCTTACAGTTCATAAGAGGGCTTGCAAATTGAATTAGGAATAATGTGTATGTGGATATTCATAGGTTCCTTACCATACTTGGACGGGGATTAAGTGGTAAGAAGGTGGATCCCAGAAACTGAGTGAGTAGATAGTGGCCAAGGGAGCTGCTAAGGGTGCCAGGTAGCTCCCTTGCAGCTTTGGGAACTGTAGGAGTGCGTTGGGATGCAGCTTCCAGCCTCCTGGATTGCAGCAGGAGACTGAGCAGGCTCTACAATGGGACCAGACTGACATGCTCAGGTAGGCACAGATTGGACCACAGCATGAATAAGGTCTCTGGGGGGGTTATAATAATGTGTCACAATGTTATAATAGCGTTGGGGGTCAGAATAAGTGCTCCAACTGACCTTTCCACGTATTTAGAATGGTATTTTCAGTGACCATTGATGCTGACCAAGTGCAGCAAAGGGGTAAGTAGAATGGAGGAGAGGGGCTGGAATCTTAGTGCACCACCACATGAAGACTTGTTGGTACAGGTGCTCTTTACCTTGGCATAGTAATAAACAGAGTGGAATTGAAAGATGGAAGTACACCTTCAGATTAAACAAAATTAATCCATGTAAACAGCCTTGGATGTTCTGGATGCCACTATGACACTGTGTACCCTTACCTTATTTATGCAGAGCCAGATTAAGACCTTCAGAGGCCCTAAGCACTGAAAAGATTGGGGTGCTCCCATGATCAAATCATGTGGCGGATCCCTTGACTTGGTGGGGCATATAACATGCACATTATAAGCATGGAAATATTCTATGTAATTGTATAGCAAGTGGCAAAAAAGAACCACATACACTATTGTACACAAAGTCATACATACAATCAAATTACTGGCTTCCAGCCAAATCTTGTGTTTTCATGTTTTGATTACTGTAAACAGATTTTGTCTGACTCTATCAACTGGAAAGCTCAAACAAGAGCTTAAAACCCCTTTGGGGTGTTTTTTGTTTTGTTTTGTTTTGTTTTGTTTTAGTTTACAGTGGCTGTTATTTCTTTTGCTTGCTTATATAGTGTAGAGGCCGAGGGTCTAGAATCTAAAAAACCCTTTTGTCCTTATCCCCACCCAACCTCCCAAAATATAAAGTAAAAATGAAACAGACCCCAAGTGATTATGGTGATTATTTCACTCAAACTTCAGTTTTCTTGCTAGGTGAGTCTCTCTCTTCTTTCTCACACTTGATAGGAAATCATACAACAGGCTTTTAAGACAGCACTGTGAAGAAGAAACAGATGATCTGCTCTGTGCCTGGAAGCTGACTGAATTATGAGGAATAATCAGTCGTCTTACTGTCCTGAAGAATTGATTCAGGTTTGAGCAACACAATGGTTTGCTTTTTGTTTCCCATCCAATCCCTGCTTGGAAGAACTGGACGCGCATAAAGGGTAACATTTCCTTGCATTTCTGGATTCCCCTAATATATGAAGCACTCAGCACTATGTGATTAGAAGAAAAACTCTTCAGCATCAGGCTGAACATTCATTCATCTTGTCCAGTACCCTCTGGGACAGTGGCCCTCAAACTTGGCTCCACATATCTTCTTGGAATACAGCTCCCAGAAACCCTTGCTAGCACAAGTAGTGGTGAAGGCTTCTGGCAGTGTTAGTCCAAGAACATTTGGGTTTCAGAACCACTGCTCTAGGGTAAGAAAAACAAAATCCTGTTGTAAAGTGTTGTATAGTAGTAAGCCAAATGATCGTTCTTGGGGGACACTCGTGGGCATTGTGTGTGAGTGAGACACTGTGTTTACCAGGGAGGAATGGAATAAAATTTACTGTTTGGCTGACACGAAGGAACAGGATTTCAGCCAAAAAGTCCACCAAGCCACTAAAAAGCCTATTCTTCACAGCCCTTTGGAGCTTTCCAAAGACTAGATCATAGTAAATGAGTGAGAATGGGGAACTCCCTAGTTCTGCAACCTCTGGTGTAATTTCTGACAAATTCCAGGTGTTTGTGATGAATTTCTGAAGAGCAATGCCTCTTCTCTCCAAAGAGGAAAGTGTCACTACCTGGCAGGAACACTGACTTTTCCATTATAACACTGGAATATTGATTTTTTTCCCCCATTGTAATCTCAGTAACAGTGTAACCAATATAGGTTTTGTGGTACTTTGCTGAGGGAGAGGGGAAGAAGAGAAAATTATTGGATGAGAAGAGGGACCATATCTCCTTGCCCTCTCATAGGCCCCAGTCTCACTACCGTTATCTGCACATTTTAATTATATGTGTACTATTTTTTTCAGGAGGTCACATGATGTTTGGTGCACAGTTAGCACCTCGACGACAGGGGAGTATTTTACTTCTCTGCGTCCATCCAGACTTGCTTACTGCACATCTTTCCCCTGTTTTTCGAGTTGATTTTCCCTGTCATGCTTACATATATTTTTAAAAAATTATTTGCTGGTTGATTGCCGGCATGCTGGCTTTCTAGCACTACTCTCTGTCTGTTTTATTTCCCCATGTGTTACATGTTTTCTATGGGCAAATTTAGACAAATGAGCAATGTCAATAACCGCCATTGGGTGTCACTGCTTTATTATTTTTCACAGTCCTCCAATGTGCCGGCATGCCGGTATGCCACCAATTCAGTAGCATAAATGATCACCAAGGCAGAACTACAGGAAGTGGTAGAAAAAGGGGTCAAGTTGGTGCAAATTTTCTGGGGTCACACCTTATTCAAAGCGTTAAAAAGTGCGCATCAATAACAGAAGTATTTTAACACAACCCCTAGTGGCAGTACAAAATGCTGTGATTAAAGTGTGTTTCCGGGGGCGTGGTTGGCCGGGGTACCAAAATACTGCTCTTTGGAGTGAAGGCACAATATTTTGCTGCACAGTCTTTCGCAGCAAAAAGAGCAGCAAAGTCGTCGTGAGACCAGGGCCATAGAATCCTCTTTAAAGTCTTTGCTGAGATCAGGCTGTAGCCCAGAAGGGAGGGAGGGAAGAAAATAGAAAGAATAAGCAGTTCCCCCAATCCCGAGTCTTGATATGGGCCAGATAACATAAGAAATTTGGCCTAAGTCCCAAGTGGATTTTTTTTCCATTTGATGCTTTGACCGTGGAGCCAGTTTGGCTCATCCTCCTCTTTCCTTTTTAGAGAAAAAGGAGAGAGGGTTAATTCATTCTTACATACTGTTGCCAAGACATCTTGGAAGCAAACACAGCTGTATTCTCCTCCCCAACCCCCAGACCCTAGTCTATTCTTACAATCAGATCAAGATGATATTAGTGACAAGACCATACTATCAGCTGTGTTCATATTATTCTTACCATGAGCTTATGGATACTAAGAATGCATGCAGAACTACACATAATCTAATCAAAATTCACATCCATTGAGTCCAACAGGAATTGCCCCCAGGTAAGTCTGGTTATGGTTATACTGCAATGGATATGCATTATGGCTAATGATGTTAAGCTAACCCCCCCCATTGCACAAGCAGCTACAACGCCATGGTATACCCCAAGCCAAAATATCCTCAGATTGGATGAATCCAGCCCTGGCACAGAATACACAATACTGTTTTACATTTCCATGTGGAATTTCTCCAGTTCCCTTGTGTATTTGCAAAATAATGGCTGCAAATGGTTGAAGAACAGAAAGTGCTGAGCCTCTTGGTTGCCCAGACTGTTACATATAGTTTCTCCCATTTTGTCACCATTATACACACCTAAGACCTGTTCTCTTCAAGAGAAAAAGCAACATTTCCCCACCTTTTTATTTAAAGCACAAAGATTTCTTCCGAACTCTCTCCTTGCCATTATAAACTTGATAAGGCACTGTAGATAATATTACTACTCCACATCGCAAAGTAAGGAGGGGCATATTTGGCAGAATGGATGCTCCCAAATCTGCCCATATCACTATGAAGGGGAGCTGAAAATGAAATTCAATTTTTAATTCCAACCAGTCTGAATGTAACAGAATCTTACTTATATCTGCTGTATCCAATGTAACCACTGTAATAGCCAAGCTCTAACAAAACAAGAGCAAGAAATGGCACTAGAGAATCTTTGGCCAGAATCCTGTTGGCATTCATGTAATGTTAACTAATTGTTGTTGTGTCATTACAGTTACGACCGACTCTTTGTAACCCCATGTCCATGGAGTTTACTTGGCAGGAATACTGGAGTGGCTTGCCAGTTCCTACTCCAGGCACCTACAACAGCCGGTATTCCCTGGTGGTCTCCCATCCAAGTACTAGCCAAGTCAGACCCTGCTTAGCTTTCGAGATCAGGTGAGATCGGGTGTGCTCAGGGCATCTAGGTGGTAAGATGGGTTGGGTGTGGACGTTTGCCTCCCAGGTGTATTTAGGTTGGGCTTGTTAGGAAGTGTATGTTCCTCCTTGGATCATAAGTCATGCTATGTTGTAATAAATGGCTGTTTTATTGCACCTGGAGCTTGGTGTTTTTCCCTGTCGAACTCACTATATTACAGTTAACTAATTACATGAGTACTATTGCACAATTGCACTCATTTCACACGCTAGCAAGGTTATGCTCAAAATTCTACAAGGCAGGCTTCAGCAGTATGTGGAAAGAGAACTTCCAGAAGTGCAAGCTGGATTTCGAAGGGGCAGAGGAACTATCAAATCGCCAACATGCGCTGGATTATGGAGAAAGCCAGAGAGTTCCAGAAAAACATCTACTTCTGCTTCATTGACTATTCCAAAGCCTTTGACTGTGAGGACCACAACAAACTATGGCAAGTCCTTAAAGGAATGGGAGTGTCTGACCACCTTATCTGTCTCCTAAGAAATCTATATGTGGGACAAGCAGCAACCATCAGAACTGGATATGGAACAATTGACTGGTTTAAAATTAGGAAAGGAGTAAGACAAGGCTGTATACTGTCACCTTGCCTATTTAACTTATATGCAGAGTATATCATGCAAAAGGCAGGTCTGGATGAATCACAAGCCGGAATTAAGATTGGCGGAAGAAACATCAACAACCTCAGATACGCAGATGATACTACTCTGATAGCAGAAAGTGAGGAGGAATTAAAGAACCTCTTAATGAGGGTGAAAGAGGAGAGTGAAAAATATGGGCTGAAGTTCAACATCAAAAAAACTAAGATCATGGCCACTGGTCCCATAACCTCCTGGCAAATAGAAGGGGAAGAAATGGAGGCAATGACAGAGTTTATTTTCCTGGGCTCCTTGATCACTGCAGATGGCAACTGCAGCAACGAAATAAAAAGACACCTGCTTCTTGGGAGGAAAGCAATGGCAAACCTAGATAGCATCCTAAAGAGCAGAGATATCACTTTGCCAACTAAGGTCAGGATAGTCAAAGCTATGGTTTTTCCAATAGTGATGTATGGAAGTGAAAGCTGGACTATAAAGAAGGCTGATCACCACTGAATTGATGCTTTTGAGCTGTGGTGCTGGAGGAGAGTCTTGAGAGTCCCCTGGACTGCAAGGAGATCAAACCTATCTATCCTGAAAGAAATCAACCCCAAATATTCACTGGAAGGACAGATTTTGAAGCTGATACACCAGTACTTTGGCCACCTCATGAGGAGAGAGGACTCCTTGGAAAAGTCCCTGATGTTGGGAAAGATTGAAGGCAAAAGGAAAAGGGAACAGCAGAGAATGAGATGGTTGGACGGTGTCATCAATGCAACCAAAATGAATTTGACAAAACTCCAGGAGGCAGTGGAGGATAGGAAGGCCTGGCGAGCTCTGGTCCATGGGGTCACGAAGAGTCGGACACGACTGAACAACAACAGATTACATGAGTAATTAACAAGATTAGTAATTAGCAAGGTTCCAGAATGTGTTTCAGTTGTGTGCTTGATCATGCACCTCACTATAGAACCCAGATATATCCCACACCTCATTAATTAGCCACCATTAGCCCCTCTAAGTTACATAAACTTTACACAAAGGCCAACAGGATTTGGGCCAGTGAGCTTTCAAAGGGCCAGCTGAAGAATAAGCAAACACAAACGTCCACAGCAGCTTTAAAAGTGATAGAGATAATTAAATGTCAGTTTTATTTCTTTATTTTAATTGCGGGTATATGCCACCTTTTAAACTAAACTGGTCTGCTTAAATAAAAAAGGCTTTATCCTCCTGGTGGAAAGATATCAAGGACAGAGCAATCCTACTGATTCTGAACAGAGTTCCAGAGCCTGGGAGCAGTCATAAAGAGAGCCTGGCCTTGAGTCCCCATTCCCTTTACAGAGTGTCTGGAAACTTCAGCTGGTCCAAAAGGTACACTCAAGCTGCTGACCAAAGCCAGTTTATATGGAACTCAGAACTCTCACTCTACAGCAGCTTCATGGGCTTATCAGCCTTTCCATGTGAAAAAGCAGTGGTAAGAGTGATGAGATATGGCAGCATCTTCCACTTGCCTTAAAGTATCTTTATGTGTACGGTAGTTTGACTTCTTGGATCTGAAAGAAGGGCCAGTGAAGGTTCAAGGATTGCAGTGGCAAGAAAGGTGCATTGGCTTACAGAGGGGTGTGTGCTGACAGTAGTCTTTCTAAAGTTAGAGGTGGGGAGGTGTGAGTGAGCTACAGTTCAGGTCCAGAGCGTCAAATATTTGTTTTTTGGATTCACAGACTCCCCATTCATTCAGGACAGTGACTATTTTGGCTGGCAGATCCTATTTGCTGTAATCAAAAAGGCAATTTTTCCAAGGCCTGGTCAGATCACTGAACTTCTACCCTATGTGTGGAGAATGCCAAAGAAAAATCTTTTTTTTCTCCATCCATTTCCCTGTTTTCTGCCCTCAACTAGCCACCAGTATGGACCACTCAAACCACAGGTTTCAGGCTCCCAGTCCCTCATAATAATAGATGCAAATATAAGTCATTTCCCATAATGTATTGTGAGAAAGAGGCAAGAATATAAACAGGAAAAAATATGTGACACTACACTCTCCAAAACAGCATTGTGTGTACCTGTGAAGAATTGTCTGCACAATTATTTTCCTCACCTATGTATCCTGAATTAAGCATTCTTTGTTTTGTGCTTGGTGCTTCAAAAGGAAACTCAGGATTTATTTTCAGGTCTGATTGCCTAGGCAGGTGTCTCTGAAGAAATCTGTTGTGGATGGGGAAATGAGGTTAATCCAAGTAACATTTTAATTAGCATCCCCCTTTGACCTTAAGCAGCTATACAACTGCAGCGAATATGCTGAGTGCCTCTCTAGTAGCTGCATACCAGCTGCAGAAATTCTTTCCAGAAAAGGAATGGTGGACTTCTTTCGTTTACTTTGCTTTAAGATGGGATTTTTTTTTTTTTTTGTAATGCTGTTTACCACCACTCTTTGAAGACTATATACTATATTATGTTACTCTCCAATTTTAAAATGAATGCCAATTTCGAATTTTGTGCTTGGTATATATAGTTGGCCCTTTATTTTACAACAAGTTTTAACAATAGTTTTACTGTACAACTTCCGTCCGATCGCCATTGTTCCCTTCCTGGGCAAGGTTGTCGAGTGGGTGGCTGCTGTCCGGCTCCAGTCATACCTGGAGTTAAATCATATCCTGGACCCCTTCCAGTCTGGATTCAGGCCTCTTCGCGGAACCGAGACCGCCCTGGTCGCTCTGCAGGATGACCTCCTCAGGGAGGCCGACAGGGGGAGTTCCTCCCTGCTCGTCCTCCTTGATCTCTCAGCAGCCTTTGATACCGTCGACCACGGTAACCTTCTGGCCCGGCTCGCTGAGGCGGGAATTGGTGGTCAGGCCTTGGCCTGGCTCCGTTCCTTCCTTGGCGGCCGGACTCAGAGGGTACAGCTGGGGGATGTCTTGTCGGCTCCTTGGACTCTCCCTTGTGGGGTGCCCCAGGGGTCGGCAATCTCCCCCGTGCTGTTCAATGTTTACATGAGGCCACTGGGGGAGGTCATCAGGAGATATGGAGTTCGCTGTCATCAGTACGCTGATGACACGCAGCTCTATATCTCCTTTTCTACGTCTGCAGAGGAGGCGGTTCGCTCCCTCGATCTGTGTCTGGAGGCCGTACTGGAATGGACCAGAGATAACCGGCTCAAGCTTAATCCGGAGAAGACGGAGGTTCTGTTCTTCGGGGCGCCTTCGTCTCGGTACAATGGCCCCCTCCCTAGTCTGGGGGGTACTTCCCTCCAGCCTACAGACAGGGCCAGGAATCTGGGCGTGGTCCTGGATTCGGCCCTCTCCCTGGAAGCCCAGGTGATGGCCGTCTCCAGGGCCGCTTTTTTCCATCTCCGCAGGATCGCCCAGATCCGTCAGTACCTTGACGAGTCCTCCCTGAGGACAGTTGTGCAGGCCCTGGTGATCTCGAGGACCGACTATTACAATGCCCTCTACGTGGGGTTGCCCTTGACCCTGGTCCGGAGGTTACAGCGGGTGCAAAATGCGGCGGCCAGGCTGGTGGTGGGTGCTCGTAGATTCGAGCACATCACCCCAGTCCTGGTCCGCCTGCATTGGCTCCCCGTTGTCTTCCGGATCAGGTTCAAGGTTCTGGTCTTGGTTTTCAAGGCCCTCCACGGCTTGGGACCAGGATACCTGGCGGAGCGCATCTCCCTGAGGGCATCCGGATCCAGACCCACGAGATCGTCGCAGGCGCGCTCCTTGAGAGTGGCCACACCCAGAGAGGCGCGGAAAATGCATACGCGGAACCGCGCCTTCTCTGTGGTGGGGCCCTCGCTCTGGAACCATCTCCCTCCTGAGCTGCGCCTGCTGGAGTCCCTGCCCGCCTTTAAGAGGGCTTTGAAGACCTTCCTCTTTAAAGAAGCATTTGGTGTCCTCATTAGTTAGTTTCTCTTTCTTTTCTTTGCTCTTACCGTCTGCCGCCATCTTGCCTTCCGCTGCCCTTGCTTGGTGGCCTTGTTATTTTTAGCTTTTTAGCCTTTTTAGCTTTTTAGCTTCTTGCGCTGTTAGCCGCCCAGAGTTCCCGTTGGGAAGATGGAGCGGGAAAGAAGTATTTAAATAAATAAATAAATAAATACATCTCCCCAGGCAAAAAGTGTCATTTATAAACATAAGTGCTAAATAAAGACTAAGTAACATTTAATATATACCATGATTTAAGACTCATACCTGGTATAACCCAGTGTTAAATGACCATTTAAAAGTTGCATTAAAATAACAATTGGGACTTTGAAGTGAACTTACTATTTCACAGGGGCAAAAGATAACCGGGCTACCTATTTGCAGGATAGTTACTTCAGAAAATTGTAGTTGGTTTAAACTAGATCAGAAAGATTCTCTCTTATTCTTTCCTGCTCGTTCTCTTGTTCTCTTTCTGCACAAGCTGTCCAGAAACTCCCAATTTATATTGTCTCCACCATTTTTTTTAAGAAAAATCTTCCATTGTGTGCCACTTTTGCCAAGTCAAAAGGACACATTGTCCTTCTGGTGTGGCCTTTAAAACCCATCCTTTACCTTAATAGGAACTGGCTAAATCCTTTTGGAATTGCCCTGAACATAATATTTTAAACTATTAGCAGAGGAAAATCTGCCTTGATTGCTTCCCGTACTTCAGTGACTTTGCCATAAAAGGATGCTCATAAAATAGGCCCACGACTCTTCTCCCAAAGAAGGCTTCTCGTGGGCATTGTGGAACTCTCTTTTACCTTCTTCTTGATACTCCTCGCTAGAAGTGCATGTGTGAAGAGGAATACTTCAGCCACGGTATTTTTAGCAACAGGCCCCTGAAGCTGCCTGCTTCTTAATGGGCGGATAAAATGGAGATGTACTGATAACACCTAGTCCCAACACGGATATTTGCTCGAGTCCATGTGAGTAGTGGGCACAGCTGAGCAGAGCTTGGGAAAGTGGCTTTTAGACTACAGTTCCCACTGGTATTGCTGGTGAGAGATCCTGAGTAGAGATGGGCACAAACCATGGTGATTCGTTTTGGTTTGGTTCGTTTTAAGGTTCGTTTTGTTTTGTTTTGTTTCATTTTTAACAATTTTTTTGAAATATTTGTTTTGTTGGTTCATTCGTTTTGTGTGTGTAGTGCATGTGTGTTGCTTATAATTTGGTGGGGGAAAGAGCGGGCTGAATCTTTCTCCCAGCCAGTGCAGGGTGGGGTGGGGGAAAGAGCTACCCCAAGCCAGCATCTATCAGCTGCTCCGTGTTGGCTTCCCTGCATCCCATTTAGCAGCTGAGAGGTGTGGGGGGGGGGATAAGTTTCCCATCAGGAGGGGGAAGATAAGTTTAAAGAGCACACTCTTCTCCCCCAGCCCATGGGGAGGGGGAAGAGAGGGCTCTTTAAACTCCCCCCCCGCTCCCGATGACAGTGACAAGCAGCCACTCTCCACTGTCATCGGGAGGGGGGGAAGATAAGTTTAAAAAGTGCGCTCTTCCCCCCACCCACCCATGGGTCTTTTGGCACGCATCAGCTTTTTGGTGCTGGCTAGAGATGGGCACGACCAGGGAAAACGACGTTTTCGAGTTGTCGTGTGTCGGAGCCGGCCCGTTTCGGCTCATTTCCGTTTTTCGCGAAATTTTCCAAAAATTTGTCATTTCGTTTGTCGGTTTTTCATCTGTCGTTGGTACTGGTTTGGGGGGGGGAACGGGCTCCTGGAGACACCTCTCTGGGTGGGTGCCTCCTCTGGCCCGCCATGAAGGGAAAGCAGGCTCCTGGAGGCACCTCCCTGGGGTGGGTGCCTCCTCTGGCCCGCTACAAAATGGCATGCATAGCCAATCGGATATGCATACCAAGTTGAGACTCGAGGCACCTCTTTTTTGGGTGCCTCTCTGTTGACCACAGGCCCACTGCTAACTGCAGTGTCACAGTGTGCACACTGGGGGAAGGCTCCTCCTCAGTCTCGGCGCTCTGTAGTTCACCAAGAAGGGAACTGTACTTGCGTGTCTGCAATGCGAGTACAGATTTGGCTTAGGGTTAGGGGGGTTAGCGCAAGGGCTAGGCTTAGGGTTGTTACGGGTAAGGTTAGGGTGAGTTCGTGGGGTGCACCTCTGGGTGCCTCTCTGACCCACTAAGAAGGACAGTGTACTGGCGTATGGGTTAGGGTTAGGGTTAGGGTTAGGGTTAGGGCTACGGTTAGTGGGCTTTTTATGCGCGACAGGCACATCCCAGAAGTCTCGGTCAAAACCTGGTCAAGTGGCCATGCAATTGGTGGAATGGCTCCAAAAATCTGCATGGTCCACTCCCATGGCCAGCCCATCATTGCGCAGGTGTAAAAAAATAAAAATAAAAATAAAATAAAATAAAATCAATGGAGACGTTTTGTTGCAAGAAAAACCCACTGCTGCTACTGTAAAAATTCAGGCAGTTTTAAAATAGCTATTTTCGCATGTTTCTGTGGTGCTTTGGTGTGTTTTTGGACCACCACGATTTCAAAATAAATAAATTGCGGTCGCCCCATTTTGGATCCCCCGCCCGTACCGCATGGCATGGCGAGTTGGCGAGATGACGAGGAATGGATGCACAGCCCAGGAGAGGAGAGGGGGGAGGCTGGGGACCCTCCCCAGAAACCACCCCTCTGGTAGGTGCCCTCACTCAGGCAGGCATATTTTCGCCTGCTTTTTTGGTCGGGAATCGGGTTTTTTTATTTTTAAAACTTTTTTTCTGTGCCGCGCCGCTTGGCGAGTTGGCGAGACGACGAGGAATGGATGCGCATGCGCAGGCACTCGCAGCCCAGGAGAGGGGGGGAGGCCGGGGGACCCCCCCCAGAAACCACCCCTCTGGTAGGTGCCCTCAGGCAGGCATATTTTCGCCTGCTTTTTTGGCCGGGAATCGGGGTTTTTTATTTTTAAAACTTTTTTCCTGTGCCGCTTGGCATCACGCGATCGCTGCAATGCCGCCAGGAATGACCACGGCAAATCAGACCCAATTTTTCTTTATTCAGTTCGAGTTCGAGTTCTGGCGGAGTAATTGTCGTTCTTCGTTTCGTTACGTAACGGAAACGAGGAACGGAAATGGAAACGAGGATTTCGCCAAGTCGTGCCCATGTCTAGTGCTGGCTTCAGGCCAGCGCAGATCAGCTGCTAGGCGCTTAAAATCTTTCCCATAGGAATGCATTGCTAAAAGCGAAAAATGAAGTGGAACGAAGCGGAAATTTTCACTCCATTTCATTTCGTGCCCATCTCTAATCCTGAGTGTTGTAGTCCCAAAGATCTAAGATTATAACAATTATTTTTCCAGGGTCTGCTCCTGACCCATTAAGAATCAGAAACGTTTCAAAAGGCAGACACAAATGGAAACATGCTTGCCCTGAGGTATTTCACATACTTTTAGTATAATCTGCATAAAATGCCTCTTGTTTTATGTTCAGCAGGGAGATGTTTCTGTAGAACAATGGTTTCCAACCTTGGGCAGCTCAGGTGTTCTTCAACTGCCACTGTTAGATTCCTCAGCCAGCACAGCTGATGGTGAAGGCTCCCAGGCATGTTAGTCCAAGACAGTTGGTAACCTCTGGTATAGGGGAATCCCTGTGAAAATCTTGCAAGGCTCATTTGAATCAATAGAACCTAGGGAGGAGTTGACTTGCTAAATCCCTATTGACTGAACTGGCCAACTTTGGTGCAACTTAGGCCGTTACTTCACGAACCGCTCGCTTCGCGGCAACCCCTCCTTTCTGTGTGAATCGATTGTTTCAGTCCACACGCTCCTCCTTTTTGGCTGCGATGCCACCCCGACCACGCCCCCTTTACCGTGCTCCAAGCGGGGTGAGTGGTTCCCCTGCCAGCGGCCGGGAATCTTTTCGCTTCGCATCTCGCTTCGCTCCCAACGTGACGTGTGGACTCGGGTTTTTTTTATTTTTATTTTTTAAATATCCAAACTCTGCAAACGACCCTTTCGGCTTCCAAACCGAAGATGCTCGGCGCGGCGAGAAGCAGTAACTGCGCGCGCGCGCGCTCCGACTCGGCAACGCGCCCTAAAGCCCGATCACCTCCGTCCCCTCGTGGGACGCCCAGGGAGTTCCGCTGCCGGGCGATCCGGTTGGGTCTGCATCAGAGGGAGGACTTGAAAATCATACCGCACACCCTCCGGGAGCGAGAAGGGAATGGGGAGGGATGAAAGACGAATCCAAAGGGGAGAGGTTGGGCAGGAGTCCCTTACCCTGCTGGCTTTCAAGCACGTAAGGGGGGGGGTTCAAGCCCGCTTCTCTCCACCACCAGATTAGACACATAACCAGCTCTGTCGGAAATGACAGCCAAGTATTGATGCATCGATACGCCGAGTTTTTTTTTTTTAAAAAGGATGGGAACAAGCGAACGTTGCAAAGCGGCGTCCTAATGCGAAGGGAGCACGTGAGGTAGTAATCGATTCGGTAGTAAAAATGCAGCGCGTGAGCACTGATAAACAGGGGTGGGATCGAAGGGAGACCACGTGACCGCCACCGAATTCACAGCGAAGGCAAGGTCGGTTCGAAGCGAGGCACTTCGTGAAGTAACGGCCTTACTATGCTGAGCAACAGGATTTGAGCCACTGTGTTGTTTCTTGTCATTCAGAGATTTATATTTTATAACACAACTAATGTGAAAGCATAGAGGGCACAATTTCATATTTTTGTCTTAGGGTGCAAAATTAGCTAGTGATGACCCTGTTGCCTGAATAGCTTATATGCATATAGCATGTTTATGCATTTATGTACAGAAGAGCCAACGGGCTCAGAGTTCAGCAGAGGACAATCTTGCATACCTGCCCAATGTGTATGTGTTCTGTACATAAAACTGGTTGTTTTATCTAGGCTTTTTGTCATGTCAAGAAGAGCTGAGCATAACTGGAGATTTGATCATGTTTCCATTTTTTAAAGTTTGGGTGAAAGTCTGAGGGCAAACACATAAATGTATTCAAATGATTGGTTATTTTTAAGGAAGATGTTATTATTATCCACATATGTGTGAGCATGGGTGTGAAATTATAGAATTACACCAGGCATACTGAGAGGAGGGAGGTCTATTTAGACCCTCACCTATTATAATACTATAGGGGGAAAGCCTACTTTGAAGTATGAGAAGAAATTGTATGTACTTGTGGGTGATAAAAAACTGAATATACTGTTGTGTTTTGTTCTTAATCTTGGTCTATAAAGTGTGGGGAAACTCGGTCAAACTAGATAGTGCATTAAATATTAATAACAAGTTATAAAACATAGCTTTAATATTTCTGTCTCTGTTCTGTTCTTTTAAACACAGAAGTAACCATACTAAAAAGTGTGATCCAGATTTAGGGCCAGGTAGGTTAAATCTCTCCTCACCCTTACTCAAAACAAAACACTAAGAGAGGTAAAACCCCAGAATTAGTATCAGTTAACCACTTTCCATCCAAACACAAAAGGATTGTGATGGCTGTTCTTCAACAGGTTCTCAGGGTATTTATTTTTGGAAGCAAAAAACAACTTTTGTTTTTGTGTTTGTTTATATTTTAGCCACCACTCTGAAAACTCCCATTGATTTTGAGCAATGCAAAGAGGGTTAAATTGTGATAATTTGCCTTAATTACCATATTTTCCTGTCTATAAAACATCCCCATGTATAGGATGACACCCCCCCACTCCAGTTTTCCAACCAAAAATTACAGTTCCATAACCACACCATTCTCTCTTTAGGTTCCTTCTGTGTATAAGACAACCCTCATTTTTAGACTAACAATTTTAGACAAACATATAGTATTATATACAGAAAAGCAGTGTATCTCTCATCCCTCATGCTGCTCTTTGAATTTGAAAATATTTCATGTTTAAATGCAAAAAAAAAAAATTGAAAGGTCACACATAGTTTCAGCTCTTGTCATTTTTTTTAAAAAAAAAGCAAAAACCCACCATTGCATATCCTCCTTCTCACTAGTCTTTAATTCTCTAAGCAATAGCCAAGAGAAGCCTTTTGGTGATTTCACTTAAATTCTTACCTTTTAAAACACCATACAGTATATCTGTGGAATCACTTGGAAAATGATGGGAGGGTCCACTAGCGTGACATCCCTTACAATTTTCTATTGTATAAATGTTTTCCTATTGGAAGCTTAGCTCCATGGATCCTCAAATAGAAGTCCAGATACCACTTGGGACAACAGAGATCCTGAGGCACACGTCTGCTTAGCAGTTGACCCAGCCCCTCATGCCACAGATATATGGCAATATAGTGGACCTTCGTATAACAAACAGTTTGTGTCACATAAAATCTGTACAACATAATAAATTCTGGAGATAGGGGAAATTTGCTTAACAGAATTGCCTATGGGGTGAATTCGTACAACATAAAAATGGTCACGATTAGGGATTACTCTGTTTTCAATGCATTCCTATGGGAAATTTCTATAAAGGAAAATTTGCTTAACATAATTTCATTTGGAACAAATTAATCCCTTTATACAAGGAACCAATGTAAAAGTATACATGTTCTACAATTTTTATAGCTCTTCCCTCCTAGCATGGGTCAACACACATGGTGGGCATATAGATGGAGTGGAGGAGGGTAGTGAAATCCCTGTGGCAAATGCAGGCAAGCAGCTGTGATTCTTTAAATTCAGATCCCTAGAAGGTTTGTGCATGGGGTGGGAGCCACCTACAGCTTTGGCAAGGAGCCTTGAGGCGGGAAAGGCTTGCTCTCAATGACAAAACAAAATAGTAACCCTATCCCCCTTTCCTGCTCAATTTCATTTCAGAGGCCACACAGGTCTAAAAGGCACCTGAAAATGATTTAGCAAATTCCTTAGATATTACAACAAAGTTGGGAAGCTCACATCCAAGAACCAAGCTGTGACCCCTCTGTGGAACAAGAATCTCTGTCCATCTGTTTTTCACTGGACTAGTATTTGTGTTCCTGGCTAGATTTAAATACAGTGGACCAAAAGGTTTGTATAACATAAAATCTGTACACCATAGAAAATTTCTGGAGATAGGGAAAATTTGCTTAACAGAATTACCTATGGGGCAAATCCGTATAACATAAAAATTGTCGTGATTAGAGATTACTCTGTTTTCAACGCATTTGTATGGGAAATTTGTGTAAAGGAAAATGTGCTCTTAACAGAATTACATTTGGAACAAATTAATTCCTTTATACAAGGTACCACTGTATGTTTCCAAGGAGGTATCCTCGTGTTGCATTTAGGTTAAAGCTCCTCTGTTTCTGCACATAGATTTCTTTACTTTGGCTTTGGAGGCCACCACAACCTCACCCCTGCCTGAACCACACCCATATCTAATCCCTGACAATTTTATAGGTGGAATGAGGGAGGAAATTTAAGAGCTTGGTTGCAACTCCTCTGCCAGAGAGTTATTACTTTGCAGAACAGAGACTACGGTCACTGTAAACCGGGCCTGGAAACAGAGATGGTTATAGCTGTTAATGAGTTGCAGATGCTGCTCTTTAACATTACACTTGTTTTGAAACAATATTTGAAAGGGGGGACCATTAAGCACCATAGTGAGGAAACGCATTGTAGACTGAGCTGACAGATAGATGGAGAGACATCACTGTGAGCTGTATTTTTTTTACTGAACAATAATGTGTACATTCCTAGTCATACGTTCCTCCTTAAGTTTAATTTATTATTTCATAAAACAGTGGTATGAAGCCAGAGGCGCTTTAGATGTTGTCAGTGCAGAGCTCCCATTATCTCATACCAATGTGGCCAATGGCCAAGGATCATAACACCAATAGTTCAACATCTGGAATGCCACAGTTTCCTCGCCCCTTCCTGTAAAGAATATTTCCATCAGATTATCTCACACCCTTTTCCCCTTTCTTTTACTGAAATCTTTTATTCGTTTTAATTTTCCATTCATGCTTTCCTACAAATACATAGTCTATTTTTTCCTTCAGATATCTTCTACCAGAACACTTTGCCTGTGTTGTCATTTCTGTTTCCTGTGAGGTAAACTTGCAGAGAGGAAGGACAGCTCATGTGGGACCATTGTAATAGTGAATTCCTACAAAGATGCTCAGGGAAAATGGGTTGGCTTGGAGCCAATGCTGAAATATGGGTTGGCAATATTCAGCTTTCTAGAAGCTGTTGAAGTTCTTATCAGCCCTAGGTAGCAAAGCCAATTGCGATGTACCTTGGAAGCTGCAGTTCAACAGTATCACAAGTGCCATAAATTGCTTGCAACTACGCTAAACCACAGGTCAGCCTTATAGAGTAAGTGGAGATGATCCTTTCCTTGTGTGCACCTTCCTCCTCTGGTTCACTTGCAAAGAGTTCAAAATCTTTAACATTTATCACTGATTAACTGTGGGTTTTTATGTCACTTGAAATTGACACACTAGCCATCTAGCCATTCTGTAATCCTAGTTTATGAGCACAGTTAAATGAAGTCTATACCCCAATGTTTGTTCCTCCCATAAGTCTGAAGAGTAGGCTTTGCACTCAAGCACAAACCATCCACAAGCATCACAGGATGAGTGACTCTTTGCCTATCTTCACATGCATAGAAATGGGCATTACAATTGGCCATTCAAAGGTGAAACAGTTGGCATTTTCTGTTATCATATAGGAACACGTGAAGCTGCCTTATACTGTACTGAGCTGCACCACCGATTCATCTAGCTGATATTGGCTGCGGTCACACCAGCGTTCTCTGCATACTTAAATTTCATGTGTATTTTTTTTCGGGTGGTCACGTGGTTTTTAATGTACAGTTAGTGTCCTCTCTTCTGCGTTGTATTTTCCTAATCTGGTTCCATCTCCACCTGTCTACTTCGCATTTTCCCCTTCTTTCCTGCTCTATTTCCCAAGCCTCCGTTGCCGAAAAAAGGGGAACAACAGTTTTTACTGTGTATTTTCGGTGTCCTGTTGTGGTTACAGAAGCAAATAAGTAAGCATTTTCGTGTGAAGTTTCTAAATCCAGCCCCTGGTGGTGGTTATTGAAACTTCTCTGAAACTGCTGTTCAAGGTGCGTGGTTGACTGGGGCTCGAATTTACTTCCCTTCATGGTTAGGACGCAATCTTTTTCTGTGCAGTTCACCGAAGGGAAACTATGAAGAAAACGCTGGTATGACCAAGGCCATTGTCAATTCTGACTGGAAGCAGGTTATAGGTAGGATTCCTTCCTAGCCCTACCAGGAGATGGTAGAGACTGAAACTTCATACTGTTTCACTTCATGCTGTTTTTGAACATCTGGAGCAGAGGGGGGGCTATGCTAGATTGCTCTTTGTGGATTTTAGCTCGGCTTTTAACACCATTCTTCCATGACATTTGATCTCTAAACTGGAAGGCCTAGGGCTTCCATCATCACTTTGTGGATGGATCTTGGATTTTCTGTCAGAACGTTCTCAGAGGGTCCGGTTGGGCCCTTACACCTCTAATACTCTTTAGTACCAACATTGGAACACCACAGGGATGTGTACTTAGCCCACTCCTTTATATTCTTTACACATTTGATTGTGTCTCTGCCTATCCTAGCAATAGGATCATTAAGTTTGCAGATGACACAACTGTGATTGGGCTCATATCTGGCAAGGAGAGTGAGATGGCTTACAGAGATGAAGTGGAGAGGTTGACCAAGTGGTGCACAATAAATAACTTGCACCTAAATATAAAGAAAACAAAGGAGCTTGTGGTAGACTTTAGGAGGCAGAAAACTGATATTCAACCACTGGTGATTGATGGGACTGGTGTGGAGAGGGTTACAGGTTTTAGATTTTTGGGCATTGAGTTACAGGAGGATCTTTCCTGGAGTGTCAACACAAGGGGGCTTGCAAAGAAGGCTCAGCAGAGACTATTTTTCTTGAGAACCTTAAGGAAAAACCATCTTCCACAAAAGCTGCTGCTGGCCTTCTATCATTGTGCAATTGAGAGTGTGCTTACTTACGGGTTATGTGTGTGGTATGGAAGTTGTACCCACCGGGATAAGACAGTGTTGCACAGAATCATAAGAATTGCAGAGAGTATTGTGGGCTGTTCACTCCCCACCCTAGAACAAATTTATACTACCAGGTGCCACTGTAAAGCATTAGATATATTAAGAGATCCATCACATCCTGGTCATCACCTCTTCGAGTTGCTGCCATCGGGACGGAGATATAGAGTACTTAGGGCAAGAACAAACCGTCTCAAAAATAGCTTCTTTTTTAGAGCAATATTGGCCTTAAACGAAAATCCTGGACTTTGAAGTCAGCTTATTTTATATGTCATATTTTAGTCATTTTATATGTCATATTATGTTGTACCTGTTTTTAAATCTATGTGAAATGTTTTAAATGGGTTTTATATAGCAACCACAAAATTTCGTTGTTCCTGCAAGGGGGCAATGACAATAAAGATTCCTATTCCTATCCTAAACTAGCTCCCCTCCCCAGTACAATGTCCAGCATTGGCTCAGATTCTAAAGCTAGATGCAACTCTTATTGGCCAGAATCCTTACACTGCCATAAGCCAAATGATGTATGTGTGATCACAGTAGCAAATTGCCATTAGTTAATAAGACAGCACTTCTTGTTGCACACCAAGTCCTGCGATGCAAACTGCAACAAGCTGCAACTTTTTAACTAGGGTTGTTACTTCATGTCCTTCTCATTGCTGTTTGTGGTCCCACTTGGGACCGGTATGAGGAAATCTTACCACATGTCCACTGCGTGATGGCGGGAGTTCATCCCGACCATGCCCCCCGAAACTGAGATTAAAGCATGATGAGCCATACCACTCCCTGGGCTCGGGAATCTGCTTGTCTTGGTTCTCATTCCGAGACGAGTGCCTGTGAGGTAAGGCTTGTCACGCAACGTGTCATTCTCCATCTAGTGGCAGGAGTGCAAAGTGCCATTTGCAAGTACATTCCCTGTGGAGTCAGCAACGCAGTGCAGAGAGATTAAAAGACAAATGCCTCGAACTTAGCTCCATAACGCATTGAAGGCAAAGTTGAGGAGATTCAAAAGATCGAAAAACGGAAGGTGGAACCAAAAAACCCCCGAGAACGAAGGCTGAGAAGTTAAGATGTTGTCACAAAACAAGGACGTGCAATAACAGCTGTTACGGTACCATCAATCACGCCCGTGGATACACGGAAACAGGGACAGTACCGGGACAAGACCACATGACCGAGAACGACATGATCACAAAATGAACGTCAACTTGGAACGAGAAAGGATGTGAAGTAACTGTCTAGGAGAATTGGCTTCAGATGTTTATGCTGTTTGAGCTACACTGGAAGGCATAAATTATACAATCCTGGCAGATAATTCATTGAAAACCTACTTTAAAATGCTAAACAAACTGAACAGCAGCAGAAGGACCCTTAATAAATATAATAGTGATGCTAAACAAGCTCCATATTTGGGCATGACTTGTGCAGAGATACAGGCAAACCAACTGAAATCCATTACCCATGCCATTGGATAAAATCCTCCTGACTTAATGGACAACCATAGCCCTCCAGCGTTTTTGGATTACAACTCCCATATTTCCTCACCTTGGCTGTTATAGTGAGTTCATATGGGCCAAAACAAATCTGTAAGGCCATAGCTCTCCTCTCCCCATTCAACCCTATTTATAACACAGAGATAATTGTATAAAGGCTATCTGAATATGCAAGTGTATTCACTGATTGCTTTCCTGCATTGAAAGTTATTTTTGTTTCATCTGTAATGTTTCTCACTGCCATTATCTGGGAATATTAGGCAAGGAAATAGCATTCAGTGTTATTCCCATGAAGGAGAATGCCAGAAACAACAACTGCAATAGATTAGTCTCCGCGGGCCTATTGGAGGACCAATTATGTACAACTTTGGAGTTTTTACACTCATGTTGTTTTCATGTTGAAAAAGCATATTCCTGAATGGAAAAACTGTATTAAAGCTATGTTTATATCTGGCACTTACAATTCTTAAAAAAAAAACACCCACCCAACAACCCTCAATTATTTGTCTGCTTTACGTTAAAGAAAGTTTTAGAAACGAAAGCCACTGAATTATCTAAGCCTTTGGTTTGATGAATTTCCCATCAGCGGGTATCTGGCACTTTACAAAGTGTCTCATCTGTCCACATATCTTGTTTATAAAAGAGACACATAATAAGGACAAAAGAGAGTAACAGCTATCCAAATTATACAACAGTGTCATAAAAAGCCTTTGTAATTAAAAAGGAGAAGAAAAGCTGTGAATGGAGAAAACAATAGGGGTGCAAACTCATCATCTCTCCAGTTTCTAAACCAAAAGGGGAAACTAGAAGTGCTTGGAAGGAATTAAAAAGAGATGAAGTTGCCGGGCACAACATTGAACATAACCCCTTAGTTCTTCCAAAACTACCTTAATCTTACTGAAATTGCATCACCCTCCCTAATTAGTCGCTGCATTATTTTCTTTATATGTACTGTCTTGTCTTTATTTCCTAAATTGGTAAAAAAAATAGAGTGTCTGACTGTAACAAATGTATTAAGCTGCAGCTGTTTCTGTTGTAGAAGACAGGCATGTTTTGCTGTGCTTTAATGCATAAACTCCCTGTTTTGCAGTCATCTTTACATAAATAGGAGTTTTAAAGAATCTGTTTTCTCATTCCAATATCAGTCACTAGTGAAGAGATTGGTACCACACCCTGGTTTTTACTTGAACACAGCTTGGGAAAGTTAGTTTGGACTAAAACTCCCAGAATCCCTCAAACAATACAGCTATCACCAATGTGGGCAACTGGGATTTCTAGTCCTAAAAGTAACTTTTTCAGGCTTTGGATGTGTGGTATTATTCAATTCCACTCCACAAACCTTTAATGGCATTAAAACAAAGGAAATACACAAATAAAGACTAAACAGTTACACTGAACATTATAAAATAAATCTCATCCATCAATGGTCTAACTAAAGTTCACAGAGGGTTGCTATTTTTTTAAATACAGCTGTTAGAAATTCAGCCACTGAAGCAGTGACTTATCCAGAACTGTCCTGAAGGAGAAAGGCCGTATATCCTTCAGGGGGGCCTGGGAAATCCAGGAGGATTTGCTCCAAGAAGAGCTTGCGTAGCTTATTGTGTGCGGGACAACGACACAAGATGTGGGAGACTGTATCAGGTTCTAAGTGGCAAAAGTTACAAATCCTCTGAGCAAGAGGGATATTGTAGTATTTTCCAGACAAAACTGAAGAAGGAAATATGTTATATCTAGCTAACATAAAGGCACACCTCTTATTTGGGTTTATTAACTTGTGAAAATAACACAAGTTTTGTCCAAAAGAGGGGGGTAAATTAAAATAACGTGGGGGGCATACTGAATTAAGACTAGAGGTAAGTGACTGAGTTTGTACTTCCAGTAATCTTGTCTTTATAAGATGAGCTCAGTTAAGTTCAATATCTGCAAAAGAGTCAAGAGTAAAATCTAAGCTTTGAAGTTTAATTACAAAAAGACTGTTCCAAGTAGAAGTAAAGGGTTCTTTTAAAAGATCATACAGTAAAGAACCAGGAGGAGTATTATAGTAAAGGCTTAACCAGTATTTAAAAGCCAAGGACCATGCCATGGTGAAAGGTAGGTGGATACCAAACTCAAAGGTCATAGTTGATAGTTTAATCATATCAGGGATGCCTAAAATACGTCTTAAAAAAGAGGTCATAACCAGGTCTACTTTCTCATTGGCCACTTTTATCCAAATTGGGACACCATACAAAAATGGCTCATGGTCTTTGTCTGTAAAACTTTAAGAGTTGCAGAGATATACTGGTTGCTGCTATTATAATGGAAGTGGGCAACTGCATTTAGGTGAAGTGTTAGTGATATTGACGAATTTCTATGTAAAGTTCAATTAAGACGATAGTGGAAAATTATCCCTGGACATTTAAATTGTTTAAGTTTTCTCTGAATTGATTATCAAATCATTGGATTGACAGTAGGCTTGAAATGCTGTCAAGAGGTATCGCAGCCGGTTCTGGAAATAGAAATAAGAACTGAGTCATTGGCATAGAGCAGTATGGGCAGCGGAGAGTTACTCAGGCAAGGGGCAAACGTTTTGTATTGGGATTACTGAGGACATAAGTCAGCTAGAAAAATATTAAATAAAAACAGAGCTAGTAGACAGCCCTGACACACACCTTGAGCTATTGGAATCCTATCTGAAATAGTACCGGAACATCAGGATGGAAGGAAGTTGTCTACAATTTGCAAAAATCTCCTCCCCACCCCCAAATGAAGTTACATGCAGAAGATTTTCAGTAATTAAAGGCTTTCTCTTATTAGGCTTGAGTCAGAGAAGGTGTCGGTCGAAAGCAGGAAGTATAGAATGAATAAAAAAATTATTCCTATGCCAGTGACATCATCATTCTTACACTTGCAATTTTCACAATTAAATTTCATAGGAAAATACAGTAATACCTCATAAGACAAATGCCCCTTAAGGCAAAAAAAAAAATTCATAAGACGAATGAATTGTCTGGGAATAGGAAAACCTCATAAGATGAATTTTCCTATGGGATGCTTTGCAAGATGAATTCAATGCATTCCTATGGGAAACCACATTCAATCATGTTTCGCAGGATGAATTTTTCGTAGGATGAATTTTTTGTAGGACAAATTGACCCATAAAATGAATATGAGGTACCATCTTAAGAGGTACCACTGTATCAGAAATAGACAGCCAACCATAGTAATCTCTAAGTATCTTTGCCCCAAGTCAAAAATTCAACATACTGCAGAAGGTTATCTTTGGATCCTCTTTTGCTCCTCTGTTTAGAATAAATAGCTCTTGTTGCCATTTTTCACCACTCTGTTGCTAGCTGCACTGTGAATCCACATCCAAATGAAGAACGAGAAACAAAATTATAATTTCCTAAATAGGACAAGAGACTTGCAATGATAAATACCACAACATCAGGCCAGCCATGTCTTGCTGCGCTGTGAATGTACAGAAGAAATTGGGTTTTCCTTGGGCTTTTCCAACCCCACTTAAACATAGAGGCACAGCATATCAAGTTGTCTTGTCAAGCATGAGACCTATCCATAGTTGAGTACTTAGGTATGTGTGTGTGTGTGTGTGTGTGTGTGTGTGTGTGTGTGTGTGTGTGTGTGTGTGTGTGTGTGTGTGTGTGTGTGTGTGTGTGTGTGTGTGTGTGTGTGTGTGTGTGTGTGTGTGTGTGTGTACATGTGTGTTTACAGGAAGAGAGTCACTTTAGGATTATCAGATAGATTTTTTAGAATAGATTGAACTGAACTGAAAGATTGAGTACAGCCTAGTTTTTAACTTTTTTGAAATCAGAAAAGGGCGTTGTCTGAAACAAAATATCTCAACATCAGTGTACATGCTCTGAAGCAGGAAAAGTGTGTGTGTGTGTGTGTGTGTGTGTGTGTGTGATAGTGTAGATAGATAGATAGATAGATAGATAGATAGATAGATAGATAGATAGATAGATAGATAGATAGGCTCTATTGTGGACTTTCTGGCAGCTGTAGTTGAAAAAGTAATGTTTCCTGTCTCTAACACTTCTATAAACATCTTAAGACATGGTAGACCCAGCTAATTAGATGCTGCATCTCTTGAGAGTCAATGGTATCTAATCCACATGAAGAGTTTTTGATACCATTATAATATTTACTTCATACATGCCATTCTACTCATGTTGTTTCTGTCCTTATGTCCCAGATTTTTTTTAACACCAAGCTTTATATATATATTTTCCTTCTTATACTGAGCATGCATTTTATGGTGGGCTGGCAGGTATGATTTCTGTCCTGCTGGGAAAGGCTAGGAAGGGAGCAAGTAATGTTCTGTCCTTAGTTTTGTGAGAGGTAGCCTTTTTAGTCTGTGCAAATATTCCAGGCAAATATCAAAATAAAATAAAACAAAAAACAAAAACATGTGACACCTTAGAGACTATTATATTTTAATGTTAAGCTTTTGTGGGCACGTCCACTTCTTCAGACATATAGTACAGCTGCTACTATATGTCTGAAGAAGTGGACGTGTCCACAAAAGCTTATATTAAAATATAATAGTTAGTCTTTAATGTGTTTGTCTTTTGTTTTGCTTTTATTTTTTTGCCTTAGTCTGCACAGATAAGACAACTACATCATCTATTTGTATATTTTTGTGGATATCTACAACCCTGCCACATTGTCCGAGATTCCTGACATTACTCTAGTGCTGTAGAAGCAATCCAACTGGGAGTCATTATTATGTAGTGAAGAGAGTCACAGACTATGGCCCAGGAAACCTGAGTTTAAATTCCTACTGGGCAATGGTTGTTTGTGGCGAGGGTAGAGCCCCCTCATTAAATATCTTGTATATCTCTAAAACTCTATTAGACCTGTGATAAGTGAGATTCCACTTGACAACATATGATTGTTTCTCCAAGTTTTCCAAACTAAATAAACGTAGCACTGAGTTTGCTACATCAAGAGAGTCATATGCCACCATGCATATGACTCTCTTGAAATTTTGATATCTTCCTTGGTAATCACTGTAATTGAAAAACAATACCCTAAAGTTAATAGGCCATGCAGGTAAATCTGTCTTGTTCTATAACCTTATTCAACACAACCACTCATGATTCAAAGCATGGGATATATTCTTCCTGATCAGACACACTTCATAATTCTATACAGATGACTTCTTGTTAATGTCTTGGCTGATACTCACATTGCTCTAGTGCCACCTAGAGCCACAGAAGCATATCAGATGAATCTCAAGATGTAGGTAATGGGCACATTCTGATTACTTGCCATCTCACTGTTATCCCACTATCCTTAATGTGAAAGTTAGAATGGGAAGGAGCTTCACTATAAGCTCTTCAGAAGTGGCATAAGTTTCAGTACAGTGACAGGTTTTCAGACATTACACTATTAAAATAATTAGCTTAAAATAGTTGAAAGCATCTTTAAGAATCTCTAAAAGATAAAAACAGCAACAGCACCAAAAGCAAAAATGTGGATTATAAAATCATAAACTGTTTATTGCTTCGACTGTATTATGTTGTTAAAAGAATGTCTGAGATGGAAGGCATTCACCTATTTCCTGAAACTAGAGACAGGCGTAAACTGGTTCGTCCCAGTTCATGCCAGTTTATAAAGGGTACAACACGGGTACTGCTGCTCCCAACCTACCTCTTCACCTGATTGGCCACTCACCAGGCCCAGCTGGCTTGCTTCTTCTACTTCCTCACCTAATCTCCCAGTCACATGCAAGTGCACAGACTTCTCTGACCTGCCCTTTCATCCGAGCGGGAGATCAGCCAAGAGGGTAGGACAGAGAAGCCTGAGAGCTGTAGCTGGGACTGGAGGATCAGTTAAGGAGGTATAGTGAGGAGATATACTTGGTTTAGTGAGTGGCTGATTGAACAAGGTGAAGGTGAGGAGGGAAGCAGCAGCACCTGTGAACTGGGCTGAACCAGTTCTTGACCATTCTACAGGTAAACTAGCCTCCTGAGGGAAAGCATTTTACATCCTGGAACAACTATAGAGAAGACATTCTCGGATATGAGCCAAGCTAAATGTGAAATAAGTGAGGAGGAAACCAGTGATTTCTTATGACAAACAGATGTCATTCATGATTAGAGAGAGCTCCTCTAGGGGGAAAATGTGTTGCCTACTTTATGTTGCAGTTAATGCCCAGAAGGGAATGATGATGGCACTCAATGACCTTGGGAAATCTGCCATTTCTCAGCAAAATCTGTCCTATAGATTAATGTAATATAAAGGAGAGGGAAAGTACATTAATAATGGAAACCAAAGTAATTCATGCCCCCCTAGAATGAACCATGTCCCCCTAGAGAAACTCAGTTTTCTGCAAGTAATAAAAACACAACGGGCCCAAATCACCTGAAGCCAAACACTACTGGCAAATTTTACTGTCAAATTTAGTGAGGAGTCTTCCACATTTAATTAGTGGACCCAGTAAAGGATATAAAAATGGAGTACTGCAAGAAGAAAAAAGCCAGATACAGTGGTACCTTGTATAAAGGAATTAATTTGTTCCAAATGAAATTATGTTAAGGAAATTTTCCTTTATACAAATTTCCCATAGCAATGCACTGAAAACAGAGTAATCCCATTTTTATGTTGTACAGATTCGCCCCATAGGCAATTATGTTAAGCAAATTTCCCCTATTGCTGGAATTTTTATGTTGTACAGATTTTATGTTATACAAACTGTTTGTTATACAAGGGTACACTGTACAAGTACAAATTATTAGAATAAGCACTACGGTTTGGGTATTCAGCCTAAATTGGCTCTTGTTCATTATTCCTCACATATTTTTCAAGAGAATACCATTAGGCCACTTGACAGCAGTTGTGGCTTCTTTCTGGTGTCCAGCTAAAAAGGCTTAAATTCTAAAGTGGCAGCTCATAAATTCATACTTGCGCCTTGAAAGACAATATCCTGGACTGCTGCTTTAAGTCAAGGCAAGAACCATAGTATTTCACAGGGGTCATAATTGGTACATTTTAGCATGGAAGCTATCCAGAAAGCAATCTCCAAGTTGGTCACTGCTAGGAGTTAGCAGATTTATCTTGAAATAGTTGCTTTCTACATAAAGAACAGTAATAACAACCAGCCATGAAAGAAATAAGGCCAAACCCTGTGTTCTGCAGTCAATTCTTCCTCTGCAGAGTTCCTTTTAACTCTCTTGACCAACAGGAACTCGGCAATAGATTTAAACAAACACTACAGAATGTCCTGAGGGGACAATGTTTTCCAAACTCTGAACTCATGCTGCAGTCTTGGAAGTAATATTGAACAGATTTAGAAGAAACTGAACATGTTTCAGGTGGCGCAACCACTGGACTAACAGAAGCAACTTCATGCCAACCTAACAATAAAATAAGGGAAGATTAGTTGTCCTGCTAAGAAGAATAGTTCTAGTGTGTGTTTGTGCACATACACACACATTTTATTTTTTTCCATCATGGATCTCAAAATAACTTCCAAATTAGGCTTTTTATTGTGCAGTTGCCCTGCCTTATTAATGGATAAAGTGTCAGATTATATCAGCAGATGATGCTACCTTCCATATGTAATCCTTTGCCGCCGCCCCCCGTCTTTTCTATCTTATTTTTTCCATCAGTCCAACACACAAGGGAGGAAAATATAGCGTAGATGATTGGTAGTGTTAGGAGTCAGCCAACTCCAAGCATCCAAGGCATGTGTCCTATCCTGTCCAAGCTCTAGCCTGCTCCAGATGTACTAACTTTCAGGCAGAGTTTTGAAAGAGTGCATTACATTTAGCAGGTTGAATTTGTTACTTTTCCATTAACAGGAGGATAAGCCAACTGGTGCATCTAAGGGATAACATCTTGAAAGTACTGTTTTTAGCATGCTGACATCATTTCAAAAAAAAACTTTTTAAAAAGTTTAGATGCATTCCTCATGTTCAGTGCAAAAGTAACAATTTTATTTTTATGTCTTAAATCGAATGTGTTACTTCTAAACTCTACTCCAAGACTGTTTTTAATTTATGCGGGTTGAAACTGGCATAAATTAATGCAACATATGAAGCTTAGGAAAAGACCTAACCAAAAAGTTAAAAAGACCACTGGTTACTTTTGTGTCACTATAGTAAAAAAAGACCACTGATAATATTGACACACTGAACACTTGTTTCCATCTGTGTTAAAACTGGGATTTCTTGTCAAAAGATTGCCTGGAGTCTTAAACTTATTGTATGGCACAGCAAGAGTTATGAGAGTCTTTATACCTTTGTTGCTCATTTCTCACACTAAAATCTAGAATGGATCTGAACTGAGATTTTCAAAGTGTAGCACTGAAAATCTGAGAACATCCAAGTTAATTCCAAAGAGACATACTAAATCTAAGGGGCAGGGGGTGTTAATCCCTTTATTGAGAGAAAACGAAATGCCTCTACCACTTTTCATGGCATTTTGGTCGGCCTAAGTAATGTGGCAGCTCAATAGTTGAGTTTGGCTTTGCTGCTGTTATTCTTCTACCAAGACAAATCTTTAGCCTTTTCCCACATCAGCAACTACTGTTTCGTGTTATTTTCTCTTCTGTCTGATGGCACCTCATCATTTCTTTATGTATTTTATTTAGACTTCTGTCACATGATAAGCCTGTGATGCTATCACAGGATTCAGTTATCTCTTGGGAGGCAAATTCTGCCAAATGGGCTGTCCAAGAAATTCCTGGCTTGTATGACTGATATTTTTCTTCCTACAGAAAATGGAGTAAGAAACCAGAGGAGTAGCTATCCTGGACTTGATCCTAACCAATAGAGATGACTTGGTGGAAGGAGTAGCAGCAAGAGGAACTCTGGGGGAAAGTGACCATACTCTACTTGATTTCTAGATTTTAAAAGAAATAAAAGCAGAGTGTGCCTGCACAAATATGCTGCACTTTAGTAAAGTTAATTTTAAAAAAACTCAAAATAATGATAGGTCACGTCCCAGGAAATCTGAACAAGAAAAGAATTCCAAGATGAGTGTGAGTTTCTAAAACAGAAAATTCTAAAGGCACAACTACAAGCAATTTGAACAAGAAAAAATGGAAGACAGAAATACTACTACTACTACTACTACTACTACTACTACTACTACTACTACTACTACTACTACTAATAATAATAATAATAATAATAATAATAATAATAATAATAATAATAATAATAATAATAATAATAATAAAGTAATAAAGTGTTTGACTAGTGGTTTGTAATACAAAATCCAGCATAGTTATCTTTCTGCTGTGTGATAATTTGATAATAATAAATATCTTGAATTTTGAGATAATGGCCAAAATCCCATTGCTTAGAGCAGTAAATCATGCTAGAGTAAGCCTACTGAATTAATGGGGATTTAGTAAGTCATTTCTTCTGTAAGTTCCATTGATTCGATTGAACTTACTATGTTAAAGTACCATATTTTTCTGTCTATAAGATGCCCCCATGTATAAGATGACCCTCAATTTTCCAGCCTGAAATAACAGTTTCTCTACTGTGTGGTTTTCTCATTGGACTACTTCTGTGTATAAGATGACCCTAAATTTTTAGTCTAACAGTTTTAGTAAAAAATATAGTCTCATACATGGAAAAATATACTAAGTTACAGTTTGAGTGAGTCCATTTGAATCAATGGGACTTCTAGAGTAGCTGATTTATCAAATTCTCATTGATTCAATGGGTCTATTCTAACATGATTTACTATACAGTGGTACCTTGTATAAAGGAATTAATTCGTTCCAAATGAAATTATGTTAAGCAAATTTTCCTTTATACAAATTTACCATAGGAATGCATTGAAAACAGAGTAATCCCTAATCGCGACCATTTTATGTTGTACAGATTTGCCACATAGGCAATTCTGTTAAGCAAATTTCCCCTATCTCCGGAATTTTTTATGTTGTACAGATTTTATGTTATACAAACCGTTTGTTATACGAGGATCCACTGTACTAAGCATCAGGATTTTGATCAATCAATATGTACACTACAGATTTCAGGCTCCAATGTTCAGTTAGACTGGTTGGGAGAAACTCTGGCTTAAGGACGTGATGTAGATCCCCCAAAATCAGTTTACAGCCTCCTTTCTGTCCCCCTGTCAACATAGGTTTTTAAATAGCTTAACTGCTAAGTATATATTTTGGGAGAGGGAAAAAGGAACCATTTCAGTGGTGTTTTACCACTCAACTCCTACGAAATGCAATTAGGGTTAGACTCTTGAAAATAACATCTGCACCTACTTCTGTTTCTTTTCATGGATTCTACTAAAGATTCTGGACAACAAGGAATTATGAATCATGAGATAACATTTAAAATGATAAGATAAAAAAGTAGTGCATGTCTCTGATGTAATGCTTCACCTTTCATCACACAATAATGGGATGAATCACTGAGCCTATATTAGGGAGGATAAGAGAATTTAATTTGCAACACCTGCAGTTCAGACTTAATTAATGAACAACACTGCTTTCTTAAAATCCCTCCTCAGCCTCTCAATCTAGACTGCTTCCTTGATCTTTGATCTATGAAGATGTGACTCAATTGCCACTAGAGAAATCACATCTGTCAACATACTTGTTCCTTATATGTATTACATGGCTCTCATTTTATTGCATACATAAGGAATGAAGTCTGTGTGCCCCTTCCCCACCCCTCAAGGCATGTTCATTCTCCTGAAAAGGGATCTGATCTTAACATGTTTTTAAAGAAAAGAGGTACACCTTCCAGTAAACTAGCAAATTGGCACAGCTATCATCTCACGATCACTCAAAACCAAAGAGAGAGCCATTTGGCATAGGTTAAATTCCTCTAAACATTTCAAACAAACACCAAAACTTGGAAACACCATTTGGCCCCATGCTTGTTGATGTCTCCATGTGTGGATTCCCACACCGTGGTGGTCTCACATGCGATGGGAATAGGAAAAGATGGATGATGTGATTATTTCTTATGTCAGGGCTGTCAGCCTTAGGTGCAGCTATGAGGAAAGGGAATGGAAAATGTCACAGTAAGACAGAATGAAGCATTCCCATTCCATTGCTACTGTTCCGACACTTCACAGACACAGACACTTCAAAGCAGGATGGAAATCATGAGCTCCATCACATTTCTAGTCAACTCACCACACACACACACACACACACACACACACACACACACACACACACACACACACACACACACACACACACACACACACACACACACACACACACAAGAGTTCTGCTTATATACCGCCCCATACCACTTCAAGTAGTCTCTGGGTGGTTTACAGTTTTTAATTACAGTATGCAGGCTACACATTGCCCCCCCCCCGCCCCAGCAACCTGGGTACTCATTTTACTGACCTCAGAAAGATGGAAGGCTGAGTTAACCATGAGTCTGCATTGAGCTCAGGTTGTGAGCACAGTTTTACCGGCAGTACGGCCATTTAACCACTGTGCCATGAGGCTCCTATATGACCTTCTAGCCACCTCTGGTTTCATCTGGACAGTCATCTGCCTCACTTGGAAGATGATGAGGCCAAACAAAGCAAGCTTGCCCAGCCTTGCTTTTAAGTGGAACAAAACCAACTTTGGAGAACCAATTGCACATTCTTGGTTTCAATGCCCATCTCAGCTCCATATGAATAAAAGCTGAGAGGACAACTTGAATTGTTTAACTCACGAGTCCTCAAACTTTTTAAACAGGGGGCTGGTTCACTGTCCCTCAGAACTGTTGTGGGCCAGGCAGCAGTGGGGGGTGGCAGTGGGGGTGAAGGAAGGGGGAAGGGTTGGGTCAAGCAATGGCAGGGTGGGGGCGGGGGCAGGGGCAGGGGAACCAGGGGTGAGAGTTGGGGCAAGTGGTGATGGCGGCAGCAGTTGGAGCAGCTCTCCTTCCTTCCTTCCTTCCTTCCTTCCTTCCTTCCTTCCTTCCTTCCTTCCTTCCTTCCTTCCTTCCTTCCTTCCTTCCTTCCTTCCTTCCTTGGGCCCCTCCTTGCCTCTTGGGCAGCTGCTCAGGATGAGGAGCAGCAGCCACAGCAGGGGCAGCAAGGCTGGTGCCACTGTGTGCGGATCTGGCTGTGCACCCTGGGTCTTGTGCCCTCTTTCTGCCCTGGAGGGAAAGCCCCTCTTCTCCTGACCTGGCATGGCTTGGTGCACTGCAAGCGAGGGAAGGAGGAAGCAAGGGCTAGAAAGGAGGGAGGCTGAGCCAGGCTGCAGGACTCAGTTGACTTGCAGGCCTGCCCATTACCAACGGGGGACAAAAAGAGCGAGCGGGAGGCCAGAGACTAGGGGCCATTGTGGTCCTGCAGGATCACCTCCTCCTGCCCCTCCACCAAAATGCGCTGGAGCAGGAGTTGCAACAAGAAGCCTTCCCTGTCCCTGACTCAATGCACGGAGAATAACGCTGGGCTTGGAGGAGTTCTGTTGGGGGGGACTACACTGCCCAGAATCCATGAACCCTCCCCTTTGCTTCTGCCCACCCCATGCTCTGCCAGCCAGCCAGCCAGCCAGCCACCAACTGTCCACACTCAATTGGCTGAAGTCGCACCAGAGGAGATGGAAGGAAGGCACAAACCAGGAAGACTTGACACCCCCATCCGGGGACGGTGCCTGCAATTGCCAGCGGGCTGGATTCAGGTCCCTGGTGGGTCAGATCTGGCCTGCAGGCCATAGTTTGAGGACCCCTGGTTTATCTGAAACAGTGGAGAAACTCTCTACCAGCATATGATAGTTTGGTCCCAGCTCTGTATAAACACTGAAGAAGACTAAACCCAAAGGAAGGGCTGGGGGAGAGAAGCAGAAGAAAAACCCGGGACCTTCTCTCAGTTAAATGGTTTCTGAAAATACATTGCTCAAGACAAACACCAGCCTTAATTTGCATCCACAGACTTCAGTCAAAGTGGAGTCCAAATTGGAACAGATGCATAAGTACTTTTTTTAAATCCTTTTAAATTGGTCACCACGAACCAATGAGACTTCATATATCTCCTGGTTTATGCAAATCTTATGCAGATACCAATAAAATCCAAGCCTTTAAAACTAGCTCAACTAGCTCTGAATGGTTGGAACTGTCATGAATTTTCCTTGATACAGTGAAGGAAGAAGAGACTGGATTGGTTGGGGGGGGGATAAAATTAACAGGAATCGTATCTTGAATATAGAACAAGTGTTTACAGTTTTACGAAGGAAGCTATGGCATATGGGGAGGGAATAGACAATTTTAGCACAGATGGATGACTTATGTATCTTTATACATGCTGTTTACTTATCAGTTCTCTGTGGTGTGTGTGCCGGTATACATCAAGTCCTGCATAACCTCACTGACCAGCACAGCTGTAAAACATGACAGCAGAATTTTGTTCACAAGAACAGAGCTTTTTCCCAGCGTAGCTTATAACAATATCGTGGTTTGTTTTTTAAACTCCATCTTGTCTATTGTCTAATTTTAGAGAGTGAAAACTATCATGTTGCCTTAAAACAGTTGGAGATTTTCCTCCTTAAAGAAAAGACTGCCTTCCCGTAATCTGGGGTCTGTTTTATTAAAATCCTATCTGAACTCTGTGTAGCTATGGTCCTCCTCATATGAGTCATACAGTAACAATTCCCTGTTTGTAGCCAGTTCTCCAGAGGCAGAAGAAAAACTAGGCTGCTTCCTTTTAAGGGAATCAGATCTGTTTGCTGAGATAAACCCATTTCCAGTCCTATTTGAAGATATTCTGTATAAAACTTATGGTTACAAAAGACTTGCCTTGTTTTATCTGCAAGATTTTTGTTTAACATGGTGTTTTTCAGTTTACATACATGCAGTGGCCAAAACAGGAGGGGGGAAACTACACAGTAATTTGCATTCTGGGGGGGGAAAAAACCTGAACATTTATTTGATTTACTCCACCTGGAAAACAACCAAAAACCACTGTGCAATTTGAACATACATACAAACAGCTTTCCTTTATAACACTACCAATCATAGAACTAGAATGACACTTCTTATACCTCACTTGTCCAATATGGCCTCTTGCATAATCCATGCTGGTGTAAAATAAATGATGTCATAGGTGGCAGCAGACTGCCACTAACTGATGAGTTAATACTTTGATAATGGGTTGCATGCACCTTGAGGACAATGTGACAAAGGTGAAGTAATACAGAACTGAAGAAAGGAATCTTTGATTGGAGGCAATCTGCCATGGCAGATGGTAGTATTTTCCCTACATTTGCATTAAGTTATGCAAGAGGATTTTGGCCCATGCTATGCAATCACATGGCTGCCTAGATGCCCTAAGCACATCCGATCTCGCCCGACTTCAGAAGCTGAGCAGGGTCAGCCCTGGTTAGTACTTGGATGGGAGACCACCAGGGAATACCAGGTGCTGTAGGCGCCTGGAGTAGGAACTGGCAAACCACTCTAGTATTCCTGCCAAGAAAACTCCATGGTCATGGGGTCACGAAGAGTCGGTCACGACTGTAACAACACAACACACATGCAATCACATGAGTGACCTCTCTAGGTCACTCATGTGAACATAAGAAGAGCCATGCTGCATCAGGCCAAAGGCCCATCTAGTCCAGCTTCCTGTATCTCACAGTGGCCCCACCAAATGCATCTGGGAATGCACAAGACTAGATATCTGTCTCCTGATACCACTCCCCTGCATCTGGCCCTTGAAGTACCCTGGCTTTAAGCGTGGAGATTATACATTTCCATCATGGTTTGTAACCTGTGATGGGCTTTTCCTCCAGGAATCTATCCAATCCCCTTTTGAAGGCATCCAGGCCAGATGCCATCACCACATCCTGTGGCAGGGAACTCCACAGACTAACAACAAGCTGGGTTAAAAAAAGTCTTTTGTCTGTTCTCACTCTCCCAACCCTTAATTTGAGTGGATGTCCCCCTACTTCTGGTATTTTGTGAGAGGGAGAAGAGCACCCCTCTATCCACATTACTCATGCCCTGCATTATTTTGTACGTCTCAATCATATTCCCCTCTCAAGAAGTGTTTGTGTTTGTGTGTGTGTTGTGTTGTTACAGTTGTGAACGACCCTTTGTGACTCCATGTCCATGGAGTTTCTTGGCAGGAGTACTGGAGTGGTTTGCCCGTTCCTACTCCAGGCGCCTACAAGCACCTGGTATTCCCTGGTGGTCTCCCATCCAAGTACTAACCAGGGCCGACCCTGCTTAGCTTCCAAAACCAAGACAACATTTAATTGGTGAGCTGAAGTTTTGGATTCAACTGATTATGTCTCACCATCCAGTTCCCTGTTTATTCATCAAACACAGTCCATGCACCAAGATAATGGCATTTTATTATGACCCCACATGTATCAGCCCGTCTCAAATGCTGCAGCAAAACCAATGGTTTCCTTGGTGTAAGCATTTGTCATAGATTTGAAATGTATCTTTAAAATAAAAAGCCCAACTCACTAAAGAGAAGTGACCGTAAGGCAACCATCACTACCAGCACTGTAATTTCCCCAAAATTAACTGGGATGTAATTTATATGGCAGAATTTTACTATGGCCATATTGACAAAGGGATGAAGAGAACCACCTGAAGAAGTAGTTTGGTAACTAGGACCGTGCTTCTCGGGGACACATAAAAAATTGACACATGTAGCTTCACTGTTTACATCTTTCCATTGCTAATAAAAATTGTCTGAACTTTAAAATAAATGCAAAAAAATAGTCTGACCACCGTCAACCATAGTGGAGTGAAAGTGAGAGAACGAGGATTTTGAAGTGAAATTGGAAGGTATTATTCCAAGTACTGTATAGTCATGTACAGCTTTGAGCAATGGGAGAGGAGAGGTAGGCAGAGCACAACACAAAGCAATGTCCACTCCAGTATTGGTACATATTTGGGAAATCGATGAAATAATAACTAGAAAAGGAGTGGGGTGGCTGAAGGAGTGGATTGTCCTTTATCTGCTCTGACCTACTGTATGCTGCCCTTCCTTCAGTACAGATTGCCATTCATAGATACGCTGATGTCACTTTTCCTTCTTAGGGCGTTTATACACGACCCCTAAGCTCCGCTGCAAATGGCTCCCAGCTCCGGAGCTTAAAAATGTTTCCAAACCAGCTCCGGAGCTAACAGAAAATTAAGTGTGACCCCGCCCACCTAAGCGCGACCCAGTGCAACTTTCAAGTACCTGCCCTGGGAGAGTGAAAAATTTTGATGTGGAGAGTGCCGGGCTCTCCTCGCTTCTTTTTGTTGTTGTTGTTTTGCCTCCCGCCCCTTTAAGAGGAACCAGGAAGTAACCGGGGCTCCGAGCAACTTCCACTGGCAGCGGAGGTAAGGCTTTATTCTTTTGTCCCTTTTTAAGGCTTTTTTTTCCCTCCCTCCCCTCACGCGGACAGAAGCAAGGAAGTGCGGAGTGGTGGGGAGGAAGGAAGAGCGACAAACCCTCAAGATCTCTGGTCCGAATTTAAGGGACCAGAGGATCTTAGGGGTCGTGTAAGACAAAGACAGAGGAGATATCTTGCCTTTGATCTCAAGAACTGAAAACACAGACCAGGTCCACTTAATTAGCCAGAAGTAGGATTTGTATTATCTTCCTGCCTCCATGTATTCCTCTAATGAACACTAATGTACTACATATTTTTCATTGAACTGGAAATGTGGATGAGATTTCTTTCCAAAGGGGAGAACTGTAGTTTGCTAACCATCTGAATTGTCAGTGGTTGAATCCACTAGTTTATTTGTATGCTGTTGTGGAGTGCTCTGATAAACATCTGTAGAGTGGTAATATATACTAGCTCTGGGTTGACACAAAGGAGGGGAAGACTATACTGAATATCTTGAACATCTTATCTGACTTGGACACCAGGCCATGGAAAAGAAAGATGCTACAATAAGAGCAAGAAAGCCAATGTATTACTGGAAATCTGGATACTAAGCCCTGGGTGTGTGAGTGAGGGATTACTGTTCACCATAATAATTAAATCCAATTGTGGTCTAAATCCGAGTGCTATTGCCCACTAAAATAGATATTTAAATGAACTGGATCTGTAAAATCAACATTTAACCAAATCCCACTAATTTACATTGGACTACCAAGTGGATATATCCAATTATCTCAGCATCTGGGAAAGAAACATTCCACTGGTTTTCTTTTTTTTTGTACTACTATTGTTAGAAATAATTTCATGTTAATGGGCCAAGGGAATTAGCTTCTTCTTTTGGTTTTAAACGATCACAGTGTGTTGACAAATAACTAAATGTAGCCTCAAAGATGTCCTGCCTTCCATTAAGAGAACTAAGGAGACAGCAACAAGTCACACAACTTTCTTTGGGGTTAATTTCTGCTTCAGGAATTTATCCTGCCATTGGTTTATATTACAACAAGAGGCCAGAAATGTACTAAGCAGCAAGCATATGCACTCAAGACAGTTCTTTCTTTTGTATTCTATAAACATTTTGGCATTTTTAATAATGGTGTTATCTACCACTCCATAGTGCTTGAAGGACTTTCTGGGTGATTTACACTTTAATTATGCAGGCTACACATTGCTCCCACAGTGACGCAGTACTCAATTTACTAACCTCAGAAGGATGGAAGGTTGAGTGAACCTCAAACCAGCTACTGATTGAACCAGAATACTGAACAGAATTTTAGCTGCAGTACTACAGTTTAACCACTGCATCACAAGGCTGCGGAGATCCTTAAACATGTGAGGGATTATAAAGCATTAGAATTGGCCCCACATTACTTTTCTCTTATACTACTTTTGTTGCCACACCAGCAGCAAATAAGCAGGAAGAAACAGAAAGATAATAGGCTTTGGGAGAATAATTCTTGTGTGTTCTCCAGCTCAGCTCAGATCTAAGCACTGGGTGGCATAAAACTCTAGCATTAATGCTCATATGTAGAGAATGAACTGGCATGAACCACTGTTTTGGTGGTTGTTGCCACTTCATTCCTTGGATGAAGAGGTGTTCTGTAGTTCCCAGCCCAATGTCCTCTGGCCCACCTAATCCATGTATTGCCTCTGAGTGGGCACCTGCCAGAGGAAGTAAGGCTGGGAACCGCTCAACACCTCTTCATCCAAAGGACAAACTGGCACTAACTGTCTAAATGGTGGCTCTTGACTATCTCTACTCACACACAAGCAAATGGAAGCAGGCTGTTTCCCAAATGACTAACATCTATATCACAGAAGAGAAGAAAGGGGGCAGGGAGTGAGAAAGGGAGGGATATATTGTGACCAAGTGGACCAAAACAGGGCCATCTAACACCAACATGCAGTTGACTGGATCACAACAACTACAGAGGCTGAAGAAGAAATTTCCAGGAAGAGGTAATCTAATCAAGCCCCACCATTTCAAAATGTTCCATAGTGAACCAGACTAGATCGCTCACTGCCTCTAAAGTAACAACGATGTAAAACAATGGCTTTACAAAGCATATAGTGAGTGCCATCATGTTAAATGAATATCAGCCTTATACATTTTTATCTCAGTTTTACAGTCTTGTATGATAATAAGCTTTGCAGAAATCATCTGTAAAGGGGCCAACGTTACTCAGTGTTAGATATATTATACAAATATTGTCTATTTGTCTTTACTGATGCAGGTGCAAATTCTTATTTTTATGTTTATTCAGAAGTTTTCAGCTGGGCTAGCACCAGGTTTAAGGCACCCTGGGTTGGCACTGCTACGTCCTTCCCCACATGTGAGCTCATGAAAAGAGCAAAATTCTTTTTGTTAGTGTCCAAAAATGTTAATTTTTCCAAGGAACAATGCAAAACAGCAGACAAGAGCAAGATAAGTGATAGCTGGAAGAGAAGTGTAAGCATGGCATCCATCTTCCTTTCTCAAAATGCCTCTAGTTTTTACATGAAGAGCCCAGAGGCATTCTAAGGAAGGGAAATGGCATCTTACCCTGGTGCCTCTCTGAGCCCTGAAAAATAAATGGGAAATGAAGACTGAAACATAAACAAAAAAACTGTTGCCCAATGAGATAGAGCCTGCAGAATCTGTGTGGGGGGTGTCTATGATTTGCCTCACCATGCCAAGATTTCACAATGTCTGTCTTCCTAGTGGAATACACTATAATTAATTATTGTGTACCACTGTGGATCATATATATCTCTTTATCAAGGAGAACCACTGCAACCTTTAACAATCTATTATTACCAAATGTTACCTCGGTGCACATCTTTTTATATTCCATGTGAATGCAAGATAAACAAAAGTTTTCTTTAAAACAATGGGAAGCAATTGCTTCATTTTCTGCTCCAGGAAAATGGAATCCTTAGAACAGGTTTTACTGATAGAGATTAAGGAAATAACTGTAATTGGGGGTGGGGGGTCACGGGGGGGGGAGTGTAGGATTTCCCCCTCAGATGTGAGCTCCACAGGGTAGGCCAACCCCCAGCTGGAGGTCAAATAACACTAGAATAGAAATGAACAGGAAATGGGATTTGCTTCGTCTGTTCCCTATTGTACACATAGTACTTGTTCTCCTCTCCCTTAAATTCTTAGTGAAAAGAAAAATAACTCATACCAAAAAGCCTGATATTGATACTATCCCTCTATCTTTCTGCCTAGGGAATCATGTCACACATAGGCATATCTACATTCCTGTTTCAACCCAGCAGCAATATCCTAGAGATAATGTGTTTATGCTTATTTAATTAAAATTATCTGGCTGTGGTGTTCAATGCATTACATTTCTAAGCAGGACTCTAAGAATACAATGGTGTCACTTTTCATCTACTTCAGTCTACCTCAGCCATGTTTGTTTCTGTCAACGGCCATAATGGTAGTGCCGTTATTTGAGTTAATCTAACTCTACAGAACAGTCCATTCCCACAGTCTCAGCTGTAAAAACTACAGAAAACACCTCAGCTTTTTAAAGACCACACACTTTAAAGGAGTGGATGATCTTCAAGCAGATGTCAACAGTAATTACTATTATATATCAGCATCAATTTAAGATGTATGCTGTTTCCTGTTCCATTTATTATTTTGACCTGAAACTTACCTTTTCCTTATGGATCTGCAGAAAATCATTAATAAAATATTTATATTTAACAAGGGGGTTTTCTCCTAAGTTGATGTAACTCCAGCATGTAATAAGCAAGTCTCTAAAACTTCTTTCTTAAAAACCTTCCATTTTTGATAAACAGCAGCCTTGGGGACGCTGATCCTGTTTTACATTTTTCTTGACAACATATGGGGAAACTGAGAGGCAATGGCTGTTCTCAATTCTTTTAGGTTAAAAGTGGCCAAATAGTCCAACAAATGGGTCTTCTGCACCAACCCTCCCCCTTACGTGGCCCAGAAGGGGCCATTAGCCTCAAAGGGCCACATGGAGAGGGGGTGTGAAAGTGTGTACGTGAACCATGACACATTGTTTGAAGGACTACGACAATATAAACACCACCCTTTACTTCAGATGCAGCCTCAGAACATCTAAGCTCCCGGTCTCAACTAAGAAACTACCTGGCATATTTTCTATCTTGCCAAGGACTTTACATCTAAATGTAAAGATGCTGGCAACTCCATCTTTTGCTATGTTTTAACATTTTGGTACAGCTCTGAGGAAGAGAGTTTTGCCCTCAAAACATTAGCAACTTTTTGTTATTTTTCTAGTAGCCTAAAGGTATCACCTGTTCTACTTTTGGATCAAGAAATCAACTGGCTGCCCTCGGAGCACGTTCTCATCCTACCATTGGAACAGATTACAGCAATACCTGTAATATCCAAGCAAAAAATTGTTCTAGTTTGAGGGTGGGAAATGTTCTTTCAGCTTATGGCTGATAACTGTAAACAAATTTTATTAAAATGCTACATCAACATGTGGCGTGTTCATGATTGCAACAGATATAATTGTTCTAGGAAGAGCTTGAAGTGATTTTGTAAGGCTTCGGTTTACAGATGGATTTCACACTTTAGCTTCCAGGAAAACAAGAAAAAATGTCAAAGAAGTGTCCTGTACCATTCATTCATTCCACTTTTCTACCACACAGTTAATGCAAGGCATAACTGGGGACAGATGACAATAACAACACAAGTACACTTTTAAAACAATATGGGTGGGAAGTAAAAATGAAAAAAAGAAAAGAAAAGAAAAATCATTAAAACAGCACACTTTACAGAATATTTTAACATTTACCTTCCATACCTTTAAAGAGGATTTATCCCCTTTTGCAAATTAGTTATGTATGTTGATAGAGCTGTTCCAACAGGACTAGGAGCAGTGTGGTGTGGGGAAGTGGACATAGTAATCTGGAAAGACACAGAGTAAAGCTTCACGGAGCTTCATGCCAAATCTACGCTCCCAAAGCCTGTATTATCACAGGGATGAATCATGCCCCAGATGTTTTTTTAAATTACTTTAGCCTTGCTTATATTTCATGTAATACTGATTTCCTATTACAGGATGTTCAGTGCATTTACTTGTTTGCAATGCTGGTCTAAAATGAAAAGCACTATCTACCAGTCTTCCCAACTCTTTGCAACGTGGATACAGCTGCATGACATTTTGGTTACTTGCTAAGGACTTTACTCCCCTCCTACTTTCATTAGTCATGAAATAATCCTCGCCTTTCAGATGGTTTCCATATGGTTCCAAATACTGGGCCAAGTAAATTTGGCAGTTCATCTCTGAAAGAACTGATGCTTAGAAGAAATTATACCAAGGGATCAAAACTGCACAAACAAAAATAAAAACCACCCTCCGCTATATTGACCAAGAGGCGCCATTTTAATCACCTTGTTGGAGACTATACTAACTGCAATACACAAAGTGGGAGAAGATAACTAGAGATAATTTCTCCAATCCAATCACTGCACCAAATCAGGTGCACCAAAATAGCCTAAATGCCTATCATTTGCTTCACAAAATTCATGTTTCTTATACAGTACTGTAACACTATTCAATGAATGAATGAATGAATGAATGTTAAAATGTTGAAGAGTAGAAAATTTACTTTTCTAAGACACAGCTCATTGAGAAAGGTATTTGTTCCTCTATATGTACTGAACTATACGCTAATGCTGCCAAAGCAACACAAGACTTAAAATCTGTACAGAGACAAAGATTTTTTAAAAAGCCCTGGGTTTCTGGGTTTTAAAAATGATTTATTTATCTAGTTAGTTAGTTAGTTAATAACCAGCTTGGAGTTCAGGCAGTAAGAGCATCTTGTATTAGACGTTTTCATAGCTAGGGCAAATCTCTTAACGAACACCCCACCTCTGTATCGACAGCACAGAAGGTCGTTTTAAAGCGTTTCCTCAATTCATTTGGGACAGTTTTGAAAGATGACTGAATTGTGATGTGAATCAGGAACAGAGAGAGCCTCTTCAGCAAAGCTAGCAGCTATAATAGTAATCAACTAAATCAACAAAATCTAACACAGAAGACTATTTCTAAAGAGTTTCTTCAAACCTTTTGAAACCTTTTATGTAAAAGATGCTGGTTTCTTAAAGATCAGGAAAGTGGGAGGATGGGGATAGCCACTAGGTCCACACATAAAACAGGACCAACAGGCACAAAGGGAAATGGGGAACAAATATTCCCTCTTCAATGAGGCCATAGGCTTTGGCTTTATAATTGGCAAGCTATGTTGAAGCTGAAGTCTACTTGGCAATGAAAGTGGCTGAAGAATTTCTTCCAAGCTGTATTACCCAAATGCAAAATGCTGGGAAAGTACCTATAAAACAGCAAGCTACTTTTTTCCTACATACGGTCAACTTTAACAATGTGTCAAACCTGATGTGTAAATACCTCTAAATTTAACATATCATTTAATTTTGAAAATCAAGGGAAATTGCCATATATTTGTAGAGACAAAATGACATGACTATAGTGCTTTTGTCTGTACTATCCCTTTGGATTTTTCCAATGAAAGACAGAAATTTAATAATTTCTTTTTTTTCCTTTCAGAAATGGGTTGACACTTGAAAAATCTAGACATTTCAGAGAGGGTAGCCCTGTTAGTCCTTTCAAGAATAGCAACAGAATGAGGTGTGTAATATGTATGTTATGACCTATACATCTGGTATGAAATGTATATCTCATCACATATATTACACACCTCATTCTGCTGCTATATGTCTGAAGAAGTGGACGTGTCCATGAAATGCTACAATAAAATATGAAAGTTAGTCTTTAAGGTGCCACATGTTTTGTGTCTTTTGGTTTTCTTCCTTTGATTTTTTTGCCTGCAATTCTTGAAAAATCCGATGCCAGAATACATAAAGAAGCTACATGGATGAGAAATAGAATCTTCTTTTAACACTGGCAACATGTGTCCATGAGAAGAGCAAGTCTATCTTAGGGGACAGAGTGAAATTTTGTCTTTCAGTGCTATTCCTGTTTTCTAGTATTCTCCGCCTATGAACAGGAACAGGCAAGGTGGTAGTTTCATAATGAGAAGATGATCAGCCTTACCCCATTAGTTATGTGTTGTCAAGTCAGAACCAACTTAACAGTAACCCTAATCGGGTTTTCAAGGTAAGTGAGATATATGGTGATTTAACCAGTTCCAGTTAGAGATGGGCACGACTTGAAAAAAAATTTTTTTCGAGTTGTCGTTAGTCGGGCCAGTCCCATTTCGGGTCGTTTCCGGTTTTCGCGAAAATTCGCAAAAATTAGTCGGTTCGTTTTTTCGTTTTTTCGTTGTCGTTAGTACTGGTTTTTTTTGGGGGGGGAGCGGGCTCCTGGAGGCACCTCTGTGGGGTGGGTGCCTCCTCTGGCCCGCTATAAAGGGAAAGTGGGCTCCTGGAGGCACCCGTGGGTGCCTCCTGCCACTAGGAAGGGGAAGCAGGCTCCAAGAGAGACCCCTCTACATGGGGGTCTCCCTTCCTCACCTGCTGCTGCTGCAAAATGCTATGCAATAGCCATATGGATATTGCATAACATAATGTGCAGACGTGAGACCAGTGTGAGAGTGATAGGGTCATACCTTCCCTTCACAAGGCTCCCGCACCACCATGTCTCACACAGAAGGGAATTGTACTTGCTGCGTGTAGTGCAATGCAAGCAAGTAGATCTGGCTTTAAGGTGGCTTAGTGCAAGAGCTAGGGTTAGGCTAGTGACGGGTAAGGTTACGGTGGGCTAGTGGGTTGCACCTCTGGGTGCCTCTCTGACCCACTAAGAAGACAGTCTGTGACGTATGGGTACGGAGTCAAGGGTTAGGGTTAGGGCTAGGGCAGGTTTTAGGGGGCTTTTTGGCACATCCCAGAAGTCTCCATGGCCAAGTGGCCATGCGACTGGTGGGATGGCTCCAAAAATTTGCATGGTTGTCCACTCCCACATGGCTGGCCACTTGGCCAGCCCATCATTGCGCAGGTGTAAATAAAATAAAATAAAATAAAATCAATGGAGGACAGAGGAGGAGAGGAGAGACATTTTGTTGCAAGAAAAAACCCACTGCTACTGTGAAAAATCTGGCAGTTTATAAATTTTCGCGTGTTTCTGTTGTGCTTGTGTGTTTTTGGACCACGATTTCAAAAACAATATTGCGTTTGCCGCCCCCATTTGGATCCCCCGCCCGCACCGCATGGCATGGCGATGGCGACTCGCGAGTCCGGCTGCCCAGGATGGGGGGGAGGCGGGACCCCCCCCTCCAGAAACCACCCCTCCGGTAGGTGCCCTGCGCCCTTAGTCAAGCAGGCATTTTTCCGCCTGCTTTTTTGGCCCGGGAATGGGTGGGGGGAGAGTTTAAAAGTTTTTTCCTGTGCCGTCCGTGCCGCTTGCTTGCGCTTTAATTGCGGCGGCCGGCGGCGAGACTGGGCTTTTTGCTGGCTGCGAGCCTACGGCGAGTCCCACCAGAGCAGCCCAGGACGGGGGATGAGGGGGGAGGCCGGGGACCTCCAGAAACAACCCCTCTGGTAGGTGCCCTGAGGCATGGCAGGCATTTTCCCGCCTGCTTTTTGGCCGGGAACCGGGTTTTTTTAACTTTTAAAAACTTTTTTTCTGTGCCGCGTGTGGCATCGCGCGATCTCGCGATGCAAGGAACGAGCACGACAAATCAGACCAAAATTGTTCGTTCGTCGGTTCGAGCTCGAAGTCTGGGGGAGTAATTCCCGTTACCGTTTCCGTAGAGTAACGGAACCGAGTAACGGAAACGGAAACGGAAATACCGCTAAGTCGTGCCCATCTCTAGTTCCAGTCCCACCCCCCACTGAATTTCTATGGCCAAAGGGGGATTTGGGCCATTATCTCCAGAGTTCTGGTCTGTTTACTCCATCCACTACAGCACCCTGTGTACAGTAGGACCCCCGTATCCACTGATTTATTAACCACTGATGTAACCATGGTTGGCAGAGGAAAAAAATAAATAAATAATTCAGCAGACACAAAGCAAGCTACTGTCACAAACAGCAGTTGTAAAGCAAGCTACAGTTTTTTTGGGGGGGGGGGGGTTCTTGGTGTTCTCTCTTATCCACGGTTTTTGTTATTCATGGGAAGGCCTGGAACTGATCCCCAGTGGATACTGGGGTCCTACTGTACTGTGTAATCCTCTAGAGACTCCTTATCCAAAACAGTGACATTTGCACAATCAACCTAAAAGTAAGGACAACTGCTTGCCTCACAATAACCAATTAGTAAACAAAAGGAAGTTAATTTACAACAACCCATGTTCTTGGGTTAACCTTGCTGGAGGGTAATGGAACATCTTTCATTTCTTGAGGCATTTCCTCGAGTAACTGTGAGCAGGCTATTTTCTCCACTTCTATCATTCTGCCTAGGGGGCGGGCAGCCATACCCTCAGGCTTCATCTGCTTCTATTGAGCTTTTTATGATGGCAGTTCAGTTTTTAATTGTCTGTATGTCTGTACACTCACCAAAGATGGAGGACAGAGCACTCCAGCCCTGCCATCATTGGTTCTGTCACCCTTCAATGTGCAGAAGATTGACAGACTTCGAGAAAGAAAGCTATGCTGGCCACGAGGACTCTTGAAAGATTTTGGACCTTGATCTTCCAGGATCTTGATTCTCATGAAAAGTTGTCATGGGCAAAAGATCCTGTCCTCTGCACACTAAGATGGATGGGTGACTGATGAAGGTGGCAATGATGCCTGCATGGTCAGGGTAGACAAATAAATTAATGCCTGTATAAATGTTTAGTTCCTTGCTTCACCAACCTGCATTTGACTTCCAACCCTAAGAGCTCCTTTTTCTGCAGCCACACTCTATGGAAAACCATGTTTCCAGTCTTCAGGAATCACCTGTGTGAAAATATATTCCTAATTGATGTGTTCAATATTCATTCACCACCTTTGGATGGTTTAATTTTGGCCAAAGAAGCAACTTCCCTGTCTTTTACAGAAGCCAGTTGAAAATCATCTGGCTTTTGTGCAGCATGCTATTACACAAAAGCCTTGTGGCACAGTGGTTAAACTGCTGTACTGCAGCTGTAACTGTCCTCACCATGTGGGGTTCAATTCCAGGTAGCAGGGTTAAGGTTCACTCAGCCTTCCATCCTAACGAGGTCAGTATAATGAGTACGCAGCTCACTGGGGGTTGGGGTGGGGGCAATGTGTAGACTGCATATTATTACTTGAAAACTACCCAGAGATTGCTTTAAGTCCTAAGGGGCTATATATAAGCAGCCTGCTTTGCTTGCTTTCCCTCAGAAAGGAAAGTCTGGATTTTCTAAATGTATTGAACATTTATGAACATATGACTCATTTCCCAGAAGTGACAGAAAAAACCAGCGTGCCATTGCCCAATCTTATCACATCTGGCTATGTCAGCCTCTTGTCGTGACAAGCCACGGTGATTTGGAGGTGGGGGGGGGAGCTTGTTCATGAGTCCCTACTGTTCAAAATAACCAGTATTAGGGATCTTCCAAATAACCTCCTATAAGCCATCCAAAATATGTTGCCCAAATCTGTAGAGAAGCCACCTAGCTGCCTCCTTGTAGTCATCAATCCAGCCAGTTTTAGGCTCTGCCTGCTTCCATTGTCTGTTCATGCCTAGTAAGGAGTTTAAATGTTCACAAAAAGCAATAGAATAAAACTGCTGTTATTTCTTTCAGTAGCAGAGTAAGTGCCATGAAGACATTTGAGCTGTTCATCCCGCCATAAAATGGGCCGAAGCAAACAAATGCCTAACCTTGATTAAGAAAGTTGCATTCAGGACAGAAAGCCTAAATCCTAATTCTAACTAGATAGATACATGTTTCAGAAGTAGACATGGGCATGACTTGGCGAAATTGTCGTTTCTGTTTTCGGATATCGTTTCCGTTACGTAACGGAAACGGTAACGACAATTAAGCTGTCAGAACTCGAACTCGAACCGAAAAAAAGGGGGAAAAAAAGAAAAATTGGGTCTGATTTGTCGTTGTCGTTCCTGGCATCGCGCGGTGATCGCGCGATGCCAAGCAGCACAGAAAAAAAGTTTTAAAAATAAAAAAAGCAGGCGAAAATATGCCTGCCTGAGGGCACCTACCAGAGAGGTGGTTTCTGGGGAGGGGTCCCCAGCCTTCCCCCACTCCTGTCCTGGGCTGCTGGTACCGGGCTGGGAGGGGGCATCCTCGGTGTCTCCATTTGCCATGCAGTGCGGGGGGATTCAAAATGGCGTCCGCAATATTTTTTTTGAAATCGTGGTTCAAAAAACCACCAAAGCACCACAGAAACATGCGAAAATTAGCTATTTTAAATGCTTGAATTTTTACAGTAGCAGCAGTGGGTTTTTTATAGCAGTAAAAGGTTGCACTGATTTTATTTTATTTTTATTTTTATTTTTATTTTTTTTACACCTGCGCAATGATGGGCTGGCCATGGGATGGGACCATGCAAATTTTTGGACCCATTCTACCAATCGCATGGCCAGGTTTTGACTGACACTTCTGGATGTGCAAGAGGGCATAAAAAGCCGAGGCACTCCAAGAAGAGTCGCAGGCCGGGCTTGGATATGGGTGGGAGAGGGCTGTGTGTAGTTGGCTGCTGTGCTAGAGCCTTTAGATTTCAGTTAGGCAGGCAGGGAGGGAATTGATTCAATTGAATTTTTAGGAAATAATAATAATTCCTTTCATTCTCTGTCTGCTGTGGGGAATAGCAACGCAGTTTATTCTTTTTTATTCTCCTGCAGTTTGTTAGGATTTCTTTTCTGATAGTGCTTCAAAGGGGGGGGAGGTTTGAGTGGGAGGGGAGGTGTGGATTTATTTTAAAAATTTCATTTGCTTGGTGGCAAGCCAAGGTCCTTTCATACCGTGCCTGCAGCTCTGCTGTGGGTGCACTGCCCACTTTGTTTGCAATAAAAATTGCAATTGCTTTATTCGATGCAGTCTTGTGCAGCAAGTCAGTTTAAAGTGTTTTCCGCCTGCTCTGGGTCATTGCGCGACCCGCGCCCGCCGCCCGCGCGCCCACCCGCGCCCGCGCCCCGCCCCCCCACGGGCCCGCGCGCCCGCCCCGCCCCCCTGCCGCTGCCGCCGCACGCCCATGGCCCCCACCACCACCCTAGGGCGCAAAAACACCTAGCGCCGGCGGGACGCCACTCGCTGGGACGTCTAATCGCGCGAAATCGCGGCGGCGGTAACGACAAACGACACGACGAAACGACACAGTTTTTAAAAATTTCACGAAAAATCGGAAACGACCCGAAACGGACCTGTCCCGAAAAATGACAACTCGAAAAAAAAAATTCTGGTCATGCCCATCTCTATTCAGAAGGTATGATATATAGGAGATCAGGAGTAAAATGTCTGTTTCTCAAAGTATCAGGGAACAAGAAGGCAAGTAGGACTGACAGGCAGACCCTGAGAATTTCAAGCTGACAATAAAAAAGCAGGAAATACAAGTCAGGGTGTCAGCTAAAGGACAGGATTGCGGGCTTCCCTACTTCCCTGTGGTCATCTGGGTCGCATGAGTGCTACCAGGAGATGCTGGAGAGGATGCTAAGCCAACATCAAGTTGAGCTCCCTGCTCCAAAAGGGTGACCAGCACTGATTGGAAGTAATCCTGAAAACAAACAGAGCATCATCCCACCACTGCAGTATTATGGATTGCTTCAATGTGTCATGATATGCAGCCTTCTTAAAAGCATGTTCTGAAATGATATCTTATTCAGTAAAATATGTATCTCTGGCACTATTCTGAGAGCAAATTAAAGACTCTACCAGCTGTTAGCACCATGTTGTGAATCTTTTAAAAGAATTAGGTGGTGTTTATTTTATTTCTCCACATGCACACAAGTCCACTGGGATACAAATATATTTCCACTGAACAAATACCAAACAGCTCACTAATGGTGTATTAGTATTATTGTTTATGTTATATATAGCCCGAGAAACAGACCACTTATATGTAACATGGAAAAATCAGCCAACTTTCTATGATATGAACACTTGGGAAGAATGACAATTAGTTTTTACAGACAAGATTAGATATTTACTATCAAAACAAAAGCTCAGGTTTAAGACATTGTTATTATTGAAGCAAAGCTGGTTTTCATTAATTATTGTGCTATCTGCCTTGGATGTTTTTAAACTGGTCTTCCAGTTGAAAATCTAATCTAAGAGAATAAGAAGTATGGTTTGCTGGTTAGAGACAAGATGGATATACTGTGGCTATGAAACTGATCTGGATAGAAACTGGTCTGTATAGTTTTAGATAGAGCTTACTTTCCACAACAGACTAAGTGTGGAGTCTGGGAATATTCCTAAAATGAGTGATAAACAAGAAAGATCAAGGGACAGAAGGGACCAAGAGTTGTTCTTCCGAGCATAAGTTAGCATGTCATCTGCAATTCTGTCTGGAAAGGGTAGATCTTTTGCTTAAGCTCTCATTGTGATGTGTAAACTGGACTATGGCAACACAATGTATATCGGACTCCTTTCAGAAACAGTTCAGAAACTTCAGCTGGTACACAAGATGAATAATGTGATACTGGGTGAGATAAAGCAAGTGATCTACTCATGTGACATTGATCCTATAGTGTGAAGTTGAGGAGGTTAATTAGGGTTATAATCCAGCATATTGGCCTGCCAGTGTATCTCTGAAACAATTTAAATACTTAGATTGTAAAGCTTTAAAGTTGTTCAGGCACATATTGTGAGGGGATGTCTCCTCTCATATCTAGATAGATAGATAGATAGATAGATAGATAGATAGATAGATAGATAGATAGATAGATAGATAGATAGATAGATAGATAGACACCATCCCAGTCATTAAGATCAGCTGGGGAGGGGTGGCTTTTCTGTCTCCCACCACAGAGATTGCTACATTATTTGGATATGTGGAACAAGCCTTCTCAGTTGTAGTACCTATCCTAGGCTGTGGAATACTTTTCATCTTGAGGCTCAATGGATGTCATCTGAGCATGAAGTGAAAAAAGTTAGACACGTGGCAACCTAATTCACTGCTCCTGGTGTAAGTCACAACTTGCCATTCCAAGTGCCCACCTCACTCTGCTCTGATAATAGGACCAATCTTATTCCACTCAAGCTAACATTAGGGGAATTTCCCTATAGACCTTGCCTCTAAACTCAGTAGAGTGAAGGTCCAAGAGGATGAGGTTCTGAAGAACAGGTGACTAGTGCTTTGTTTAGATTCAGAATTCACTACAATCTCCAGAACAGTACTGCTGAAGGGATACATGCTAATAGTAAAGCAGGCTGGCTTCCAGAATTTTTCTTCTTCTTTGAAGCTGGATTTCATAACTATTTTACCTTCGTATGCAGAAGTTCAAAGAATGGTATTGTGTTATACCCAAACCAGTCTCTCAAGTTCTTCATCCAATATTTTCCCCTCCTGCACTTCCTTTCCTAGTTATTTTACCTTGAATTATCAACAGTAACAATCTGTACCTTTTGTTTCTCATTATATGATAAAGCACTCCAGCTTTTCACATTTGATGTTATTTATGATTTTTTTTAAAAATCTTTATTCACAGGTCCTCATTAGTTGCCCTCTCGAATCAGGAAATTCAGAGCATCCTGCAATAACCCGACTTATCAAATGCTTCTATCTTTTCTACCTTGGTTGAAGTCCACAATTCCATTCCTTATAGAAGAAGTGAAAGAATCAATTACCATAGTACTAATACAATGCACATTCTCAAAACCAAATCTAAATTTTTGTTGTATATTATTACATTCCTCCTCTTAAGGAAGGTACTCCAGGTCATCTGAGTCCTGAGTTGTACTGCTTGGTTACACACAAGTGCTGTAAACAATTACCCATGTTTTCCCATCTATAAGACGCCCCCAAACACACTTTTCCTACCCAAAATTGCAGTTTTGCATAAAAACTGGCCTCTCCTGAGCTTACTTCCATGTATAAGATGGCCCTCAATTTTTACTCTAACAAAAGATAGTCTTATAAATGGAAAAATACTTTAGTTTCCTCAAAATGTCTTCATGTTGCCTTAACAACAGTTTCCAAATGATGATTTATCCAAAAGACTTGAAGAAAAATCTCCTTCAACAACTGACAGGTAAAGACATTAAATGTATATCAATAACTGTACCAAAATAAATTTTATGCTTGCTTGGATCAAGACTTAGTCATCCTTAATGCAGACCCACTAACATCTATTAATATTTAAATTATTAAAGACTTAAATCTCATTAGTTTCAATAGGTCTGCTCTGCCTACATTTATATCCCGACCATTTTTCTCTTCATCTGAAACATGCCCTTGAGGTTCCTTCACAAAAGGCTGTTATTGATAGTTTTTGGCCTAGTATAGATGTTATGATATCATTATAAAAGCAGTAAGTTCAGAAGTTCACACCATACATTTCAGAACTGTCTTGCCTTACTTCTATTGTATTATCTTTGTTTCCAAACTTATAGACTGTAACGAAGAGGAGATACTTGGCACAATTAAACACATAGGAAATGCTGAACTAAAACACAAGGCTCTTGGACTCATTTTTTTCTTTATTCCCTTTTTTTAAGGTTTCTCAGTTCTGTCTAGTAGATATACACCAGCAATTGAGTTCAAACCTGCATAACGACTTAGGCTGAGTTGACTAAGGTGGCACCTACATCTATAGCTCTTGAAGAACAAATTTATTTCTCTGATGCACCCACACTCTCTGGCAAAAAATATACATTTTCTCCATGAGGACATACCAAATGGACTAAATTAGAATGTATTTTCATAATTGTAGATTGGCTGAAGATGACAGAGACACATTTTTTTTTAAAAGTACTATAAAATAAATTTTCTCCCATACTCTCAAGCACAACACTCCTTAGGAACACTACCAAATGGATTTAATACCCTGATATCTTAAGATTATATGACTATTTTTAATTTAAGGTAAGACTACTGGGAAAAAGCATAAGTTCATTTCGCCCTTATTGTGCAAAGGGTAACGGAGAAGATGATACCTCATTCTAATCACTTCTGATATGAGCCAAAACCATTTCAATTTTTACCTGAGAGTGTAAGGCAATTAAGAGAAATCATTTTGATTAATTGGTTCAAGTTAAGAAGCTACTATAGGCAATGTTTCTTTGGCACCAAGTTGAATAACTTGCTATGCAAATAGTAAATGCTAACTTCCTAATTTGCAGCCAATAGTCAATGAGATTTACACCAACTGTGATAGGCTGGAATCAAAACTCAATAGGGTGTTCTCCACTGTGTTCTGAAAAACACCAACAAAACTTTGACAGTTTAAGCAAATAAGCACATTAAATTGCTCTTTACTACATATGGAAAATTAAATCCATTGTGAAGTATAATTCTATTCATTCAATTCAGTTGCATATACATTTAACTGATCAATATGATGGGGCCACCCATTTGTGTAGCCATTAACAGCACACTGCTGTTCTGCTCAGACCTAAGTCCCATTGTGTGAAATGTTGGACTAAATACAGGTATAGCAAAAATAACCATAAGCATCCCTTCCTCACACTGGCTTTATTTTGGAGAAAACCACTAGGATGTAAAACCTGTTATGAATAGAAGCAAGTCATAAAAGTTAACTGTAGAATAACTTCAGTACCATGCATACTTTCCTGCTTCACCAATGTTCCAGTCAAGTTTTGACCAAAACCATAGGACTGCTCTCTAGAAAAGCTGCATAAATGTAATTAAGTCTAAGCAGTCCTTGCATAGGTGCAAATAATATTTTCAGTATATGTACGGCTTTTTCTGCATGTGCACCTTGGCTATGAAATATCCATTCCAAAGGGGTCTTCTTGGTGCCACCAACAATGGTTTCCTCATCATATGGAGACACAGAAAAAGCACAGGAAAAAAACGCAGTGTGTCTCTTCTTCACAGGCATTGTTAGTATATGGCAGTCAGGGTTATATTGTTAGTATATGTTCAGTCTTGCTTCTCTCTGCACATCTAAAAGACCCTGTGAAAGGGGGCTAGAACCCCCCTGGCTCCAGATGTTGCTGGACTTGGCAGAGTGCTTATGACACATTCTGTTAAAACAAGTGCCTGGCTTTTTATTCCAGGAGAAACGGAGAATGATCCTGTACAAAAACAGACCAAAAAGCTATCTGTCCCAGTAACGTCTAAGACCATGGAATTCCTTAGACCAGCTTAACTGTCAGAGCAAGATGCTCCCAAGGTTTGCTGAGTCACTGGTTCTCTTGGGAACTTTTGAGAGCAGAACCTAGTGGAACAGTATGTTTGGCAGGCATCCCTTTTCTCTTGTAGACCAACAGTATGCTGGGAAAGAGTCTAACTGGATGGAATCCCATGACTATAATTTGTGTATATGTGTAAGAGAGGGGTTATTTCAACCAAGCTTCCTTTCTAGGTTTTCTATTTTAATAAGCAGTGCATGATTTTTCATTCAGTCTTTCTAACTTAGTAGCAACCTGCTCACATCAGTAGTAGATAACAGTAATCAATTGTTAAGGTAAGACACTGAACATAGAACTATAATTTTATTTCATCGTATATTCCTTTGTAAGGCTTATCCAAAGTAAACTTGCTGAGGGATTTTTCACTTTTTAAAAATCTAGTGGCATTTTAAAGGCTAACACACCTTGGGGTGATACCCACTTGCTTAGACCATTTAGCTGCTACCTCAGTGAGACTTCATTCCTGCTTTATGAATGTGTCACTTCCACTTGGTTTTATAGGGTGGGACCTTGACTCTATATGTCTTGTGTGACTAGAGCCTAATGAATGGCAGGGGCTTATTCTTAGGCTGTCTCTTGGAAGAGTGGTTCATCTTAAACAAGCCCTTTTTTCTTGCTACTTGGACAATGAACACATGAAATGGCTTTCTCTGTTGCTGCTCCCAGACTTTGGAACTCCCTTCCACTGGAGGCCAGGACTGCCCCATCTCTGCTGTCTTTCCAGAAGCAGGCAAAGACCTTCCTTTTCGGGCAAGCTTTCCCTGAATGAGGGACTACGTGCTATATGACTTCATATGGATTACCATACACGATTGCATTGACTGATTTCATAAGAACACTTGTGTTTTTCCATGTTGCTTTTCACTCTTCATAATGTTTCTTTTCTTTTCTTCTTGCATGCTCTTTATAGCTCAATGGTACTTCTTAATGTTCTAAGATACCTCTTCAAATTCCCTGTTCTTAACTTGAATGTGTCTTAAATGTTCTGTACTGTATACTGTCCCTCATTATTGTAAGCCACCTTGGGTCCTTTTCCAAGGAGAAAGGTGGGGTACAAATATTCAAAATAAATAAAGAAATAAAGTTTTCTTAGCCTTTCATGACAATTTTTCTGATGCTGTTGTATGAACCATTTTGTGGATGGTTTACTACTCAGGAAGCTGATGATAAACTGATGATGGTGGTAGAAGTGCAATAGTTGGTCCATCTATAGTACATTGAAGCAGTTGCCGAATAATGTCAGATCCCACAGATTCAATAGGTCTACTATCATTGGATTCAGAAGATGGATTTAGGCCAAAGACTTCAGATTAATTAATGGCAGATATGCTGCTAGGTATGATAGCAAAATGATGCCTTCCTGAAGAGAGTCAATCTCCCTGTGAAAACCATATTCAGAGGACAAAAGAAATGGATGGCATTGTTTTCACACACATCTCACTAGCTGCAGCTGTAACAATAATGCTGGACTAGATACATCCTTGGTTTCATCAGAAAGGAAGTTCTTACATGTTTTTAGTGGTGTGTTTAATAAAAGAACTGATTAACACAAATTGCTACACTGAAATAGATCATATAGATTTTGGCCTGTTGCCTATGGACTAATCTATAAAGGAACTTGTAAGGACTGTTGTCCACAATCCATTTAGTTCCACATTATGTTTTGTAACTGAATCAAGTTTGGGAAAGTTACCCTTTGGAACTTGGACTCTCAGAATCCCCCAACCAGCATGGTCATTGTCATTTTAGCTGAAGCTCTATTCCAGTGTTGGCGAACCTATGGCATGGGTGCCAAAGGTGACACTTGGAGCCCTTTCTGTGGGCACCCGACATCGCCCCTTCACAGCCACCTGTAGTCAGGTTAAATTGCTCTATTGGCACTTTGTGAAAAATTAGTGGGTTTTGAATTGCAGTTTGGGCACTCAGTCTCTAAAAGGTTAGCCATCACTGCTCTACTCTATAAGGTAGTCTATTTTGGCTGGGTGTCTCTATATTTGGCTGTAAATTCTAGTCTATACGATAACTTTCCCAAGCTTTTTATCTGAGCAAAAATCTTTCCCAAAATTTCCAACTCTGGCTCAGCTTTCCAGTAGTTCTTGGATTAACAGCATCCTCCATTGCTTTTATTCATATAATGTCTACACTTGGACTCTCCAAGTTTCACTAGGTGGCAGGATTCCGCTATCCCTTATAAAAGTCTCATTCAACTTAAAGAGAGGTGGATTTTCTTTTCTTTTTCTTCAAAAAGCAATCTTTTCATATATGGCAAAAATGTTTAATGCCTTTAATGGTCATATACTAGTGTTATCAACTGTCAAGTGCTTCTCTTTGAGAAAAATATGGAGTAGTATTTTTGCCTCTACTCCTGATAGTAGTTCTTGGTTGGAGCTAAACTTATATTTCCAAGCAGTAGTTCTAAGCTTATATTTATAAGTAGTATTTTTGATTTATTTCTGGAAAACCAGCAACTAAACTAAAAGAAACGTTCATGTTCCTTTTGAGAGAACTCATATTCCTATATACTAGTCAGTGGGAATTAAAGATCCATGCTTAAAGTTCTAAGCTCTTTTCCTTTCTTGATAGAAGCAAGTTGTCTTGTCAAGCCTGAAACTTATCCATAGTTAAGTGCTTACTCATGTGTGTGTGTGTGTGTGTGTGTGTGTGTGTGTGTGTGTGTGTGTGTGTGTGTGTGTGTGTGTGTGTGTGTGTGTGTGTGTGTGAGAGAGAGAGAGAGAGAGAGAGAGAGAGAGAGAGAGAGAGAGAGAGAGAGAGAGAGAGAGAGAGAGAGATATGCAATATCTTGTGCTCACTCAGAATACAGATATACAGTAAGATCATATGCCTTCATACTACTTTGCAGTAAATACTACTGAGTTCTGGAGGGGATTTTATTTCCAAGTAAATTTGGTTGCAATTGCATTTTCACTTCTAAGTTAAAGGCATAGAATTGGGCACTTTGCCCCTTCCATTTAACATCCCATTGTTTCTATTTACTAATCCTAATATTAATTTCTTTAAACTGTAGCTTTAAGAACCTTACTGATAGATAAAATTCCCTGAGCGTGGCACAAAGCCACCATCATTAATTTGTGTAAGTATTTATATTTGCTGAGAGGAAGCTTGCTTGCTGGCTTGAACAAACAAATCTTGTAGAATATACAACCTTCACACAAGTTCCCTGGAGATATTTGCTGATTTGAGAGAAGATGAAATTTTCGCATGCTCTATGATGTGCCTATTAAAGCTGTAATAGTTGAAATACATATTTGCGCAAAAGGACCATCTTTCACAAATGCAATTCTAGAGCTTGTGGTTATGATGACGATCAGGAGGGAGCTTTGTGTTCAGGCTCTCTGGGCTTCCTCAAAATGGGAGGCATGTTTTTCTCTCCCGCAGCTCTGCAATTGCCAAGAGCTGAGGAAAAGTGTCACAAATCTGTCACCAAAGAGGAGGGGGGATTTGCTAGTTTAAGACCAGCTTCTTGCTGCACACAGTTCTTTCAACACCCTTCATCAAGTTCAACAGGAGCTAAGAGTAATCAGCATCTCTGAGGGCAGGGGTATTTATGGGCAAGATATATCTTCCACCCTTTTTAAAGTTACTGGGCTAAGAATATTTGAGGCATTAGATTTCTTGACATACAACTCTATTTTTACTAAAACTACTTAGAATCCCGATGCCATAAAAAAGATAGAAGCTAGAACAGAGTTTTCGCGCGCGCCCAAATTTCCCCGTTCTTTCCCCCAATACATGGATAAAAAGACACTCCGATTGTCCTACCTTGGCAATCTGTAAAGGCTGTTTTTCTTCTTTGCCACCTTGAAGTCTGAACCCCCACGGGGCCCCTCCAGTCATGGTGATGCAGATATAATCCCCGGTACCCATTTTCTTCCTGGACAAGTCAAGCCGTATTCATCTGCAGAAGAAACTTCTCTGAAACCTGCGTGGGTACGCGCGCGCGTGTTTCCTAGGCACTGGCAGCGATGCTCCCTTGAAGCTCGCTTTCCGGATGGTGTCCGCGAGAGAGACCCTGCAAACTTTCTGCGGCTGACCTTGCCTGAGCACCGCTCTCGCTCCCTCTCTCGTTCTCTCGCTCTCTAAGCCCCAGTCATTCCCTGCGAGAGCGAGGCAGCTCCCTCAGCTTAAGGGAACCCGCCCCTTGTTTCGTCAATTTGGGGTCGGCTCAGCCGGCCCACCTTCACGGCAGAGAGAGAGAGCGTGGAGGAGAAGGCACAAATGAAAAGACTCGGGGGTGGGTGGGGAGCCTTGGGTTTAAACCCCAGAGCAGCTGCCTGTGTGACAGCTCAATCAAAACAGGCCAGCAAAGGACTTGTAAATCTCCCCGCGATGATTTAAGACAGAGCCTTTACTTTTCTAAATGGTCACAGGCTCGCCTAACTATAGGCAAAAAGGCAACGCGCTTTTTTTGTATTCCCATAATCCAAACAAGAGGGCGAGAGAAACGGGGGTGAGAGTAAGCAGGCGGTCCCCCCCCCCCCACACACACACACACCAGCTTCTTCAACGGGCACTATAGGCTGAGTCGTCCCAAACCTTAGTAGCCGTCCTCCATGTCCCGATTATCCAGGGAACGCTTTACCTTTTGAACATGTGTATCATAGCTGCCTAGATGCCCTCCTAAGCATCCGATCTCCCCTGATTTCAGAAGCTAAGCAGGGTCGCCCCTGGTTAGTACTTGGATGGAAGACCACCAGGGAATACCAGGTGCTGTAGGAGCCTGGAGTAGGAACCTGCAAGCCACTCATGTATTCCTGTCAAGAACACCCCATGGACTGGAGTCAGGACTGTAATGACACAACACACACATCACAGGATCTGGCTTTCAGAGGTTACAGGGTTCCTAAGCATGCCTATGCAGGGAATACCTAGGATAGCCATTGGGGCTTTTCTCCTCTAGCAGGGATGGAAGTTTGCATGAAATGCCCATCTTTGCATGAAATGCCCCTTTAATATCTCCAATTTTCATGAATAGATCTCTAGTTTTTCCTTTTCTGTTGTTTTCCTCTATTTCTTTGAACTGTTCGTTCAAGAAGGCCGCCCTGTCTCTCCTTGCTGTTCTTTGGAAGTCTGCATTCAATTTTCTGTATCTTTCCCTTTCTCCCTTGCATTTTGCATCCCTTCTCTTCTCCGCTATTTGCAGGGCCTCGTTGGACAACCACTTTGCTTTCTTGCTTTTTATTTTCTTTGGAATAGTTTTCATTGCAGCCTCCTGTACAATGTTACAAGCCTCCATCCATAGTTCTTCAGGTGTTCTGTCCACCAAATCTAGTTCCTTAAATCTATTCTTCACTTCCACTGTGTATTCGTAAGGGATTTGACTTAGATTATACCTGACTGGCCCAGTGGTCTTCCCTACTTTCTTCAGTTTAAGTTTGAATTTTGAAATAAGAAGTTGATGATCTGAGCCACAGTCAGTACCAGGTCTTGTTTTTGAGGACTGTATAGAGCTGAATCTACAGGGTATCAAATTATCATAAACAAACAAAACAAAGGTCTCTTAAACTCTGATGGCAGACTTGAGAGTTAAACTCTCATTTTACTGTGCAAGTGAATAGAAGTCTTACAAGGCACAGAGTTAAAGTAAGGGCTGGATCAAATTTGCCTATCAGTTATTAAACTGGGGATTGTGAAGGAATAGCATTTGAAACAAGATGATATGGCAGCTAAATCGTTCTATATGGGCAATACATCATGGCCTGCTATCAACATGACCCTTTGACAAAAATAAATGTAAATGCCCAGCAGTCTTTCTCTGAAGGATATATGGTTCACAGCAGGGTGTTTGACCTGGTTAAAATTCAGGAAAGTTTGGCCACATTACTGTACTTACAGATGCAGAACTTTAGGGTGTGACTATACAGCAGGAAAAATTGCAAAAATTGCTGTGCAATTGCAACTGAGAAGTTGGGTTCTCTGAGTTAATTTGCTACAGCCAACTATAAAGCACTCAGCAGATAGAGATGAAGAAATGAGAACTCAGCCTTGCTTGCAGCTTAATAGGAAGGTCTATTCTAGCTGTCCAAATTTGCAAGAGGCATGGTTAGAGCATAGATATCTTAAAAAGCTGGAAACAAGGCTGATTGACAACTCTCTCAAACATCTTTTGATTCTGCATTCTCCCCCCACCCCTCCTTGTCATGTAACTGCCTAGCATTAAGGCAGCAAGGCTTTAAAAGAAAGTGGAAGGAAAGAAATGGAACAGAATGGGAAAAGGAAAAGAAAACAGGCAGACCCAAGTACCAGAGGAGAGGATTCAAATGGCAGCCAGTTTCTTTGCTGCTCTGCCTTTCTCACTGTTGCTATAGTCAGGTGGATTGGCTTCAAATAGAATGACAACAAACTCCTCCATATCAGCTCAAGCAATCATATCCTCTGAACCAATGCCACTGCATTGGATTAAGAAAAATAGAAGCCCCAGTGGTGGAAGGGAAGAAAAAACTCCCTACTAACTGGAGGAAGAACTCCAGGCTGATTTGCGCTGATTTGAACATCTTCTAATGACTGTGAAATAAGGTGAACATGACTCTCCAAATCTTGGAGTATGTTATACATTATCTGTCAGTACAGTGGATATAAAAAGTTTACATACCCATTAAAATGTCAAGTGTCTGTTATGTAAATAAATGAGGCAAAGATACGGTAAATCATTCCAGAACTTTTTCTACCTTTAATGAGGCCTATGAACTGTACAATGGCTGAATACACAAACACACACACACACAAGAGGAAAGGATGAGTGATCCACAGAATTATGAAAAACAGCATGGTGGCATACCATCATAGTGCAAATATAGACCCCGGGGGGGGGGGAATGCAGCAGTTTTGCAAGCAATGGGAAATTGAATGTATTATTCCCCAGTACTGTAAAAAAGAAAGACCAATGGTTGAGGTGGAAGGGAGGAATGGAAGGGTTGGAGAGGAAGAAACAGGGCATCTTACTTGAATCCAGCACATTGTTTGACTTCTCCATAAAAAAAGTGAGAGGATAAAGAAAGTGTGCTCCACCATCCCCTTCAGAGTACTGAGAATCAGTAGTTACCCTAAAAAGATAATTTTGGAGATTAACCTTGAAGACTTATGAAACATGCCTACATGAACTCTCACATAGGCACCCCCAGAAAACCACAGATCAATTTTCACACAGGTAATTCAACTCAGGAAGAAATGTTCCTTTCAAAAATGCGGGTAACTCAGTCCCACAAGAAAGAGGTTTAAAAGCAGTTCTCAGAATCCTGGTATCTTTAGGAAATACCTTTCATTGAGCAACCCTAATTCCAACTACCATATATGACTTGCTTAGATTTCTATTTACTAGTGTATCTTGTTTTTTAATGTTGCTGTTATCTCCATCTGCATTTTTTGCATCTTTTGGGATTTCTGTATCACTCCTCATAAATCAGAAAATATATCCTGGCAAATGTTAGCAAATGTCTTATTTGTAAAAACTAGGGGGATTGGGAATGGAAAATGCATGTTGAAACAATGACCAAGGAAACAGCTTGGCATCCTAATAACCTGAGGCCATGTACAGAAGCTGTCTGTACTTTGTCACAAGGTGGAAAAAATGGTCAAGACTTCGACTTCTTTACATCATTTCACAATTGCAAATTGGTACCCTAATCATATAACACATTCTTAAGTATGGTTTGATGTGAAGTATTTAAAATCTGGTCCCTGCTGGCTTCCTTGGGTGAAAACACTGTGGCCATCTAGACCACTAAGGGCCTTTTCACACAACCCCTAAGATCCGCTGGCCACTTAAATTCGGACCAGAGATCTTAGGGGTTCGTCGCTCTTCCTGTGCCCCCACCCCTCCGCACTTCCTGGCTGCTGGCTGCGTGAGGGGAGGGAGAAAAAGAGAAAGAAAAGCATGCCGCTCACCTCCGTTCTGCCTTTCGCTCCTGCCGGCAACATTCCAGTCTCTGTAAAAGTAGCTCTTAAAGGGCGGGAGCCAAAAAACAACAAACAGAAGCAAGGAGAGCCCCGCACTCACTATCGTTACACCGGATCAAATAATTTTCACCTCCAAAGAGCAGGTACTTGAAAGGTGTGCTGGGACGCGCTAAAGTGGGCGTGGTCGCACTTAATTTCCTGTTAACTCCGGAGCTGGTGGGGAAACATTTTTAAGCTACGGAGCTGGGAGCCATTTGCCCTGGAGTTTAGGGGTCGTGTATAAACGCCCTAAGATCTATCTTCCTGGTGCAGGAGTCAGCAGGGGCTGAGGCAGAAAGATGTAAAAAGAAATATCACTGATGAGAAATTTCCACTGGGACCACCCACCCCATCTTTTTATTTTTATTTTAAAATTTTTCTCACATGAATAGGGATGGGCACCAAACAAAAAACGAAATGCTGATTTGTTGGTTCATTACGTAATGACATGAAACAAAATGAAACAAACCGGGGAAGCAGCATTTTGTCAGTAATGAAACAACCCAGCGTTTTTTTCATTTAAAATGCACCAACTGATTTCTTTGTAAAGCGGCTCCCCTGGGTCCTAGAGGCACCAAATTTGGTGTGAACCTTCGTTGGCCTCGCCCCTTTAAACCCACCACATGTGGAGAGATTTTGGGTTCATGGGGCCAAGTTATTCATTTCTAACTATACAAAACAAATCATGGGGGAATGAAACGAAATGAAATGAATCTCAATTTTTCCATTTCTTACCCATCCCTAGACATGACATAGCACTATGCTGAATCAGCGCTAGCTTTAGAAAGCATTTTTCTCGTTAAAAAGGCAACCATTGCTTGGCGACAACAGGCATTCAGTTGAAGGTAAATAACATACCCACACATTCCCATTTGTATAGGGAACAGGTAATCACAAAGGGCAGAAAGCAGAGACAAACAATGCCAGCCAAATCAAAGTAAAATAAACCGGTCTTGCCAGCTGAACAAAAAGAGGCAATTCCCCTCTGGAAAAAGATGATTTCCTCCCACAGGGTTTCCCCGTGCTGAGTGCTCCGTTATGTAGTTGCTAGTTTTTTCACTCAATTTCATCTATGCCAAAGCTAAAGCATACTGCGGGGTTGCCTCCATGTCTAATCAGAAATAACTCCCACTGAATTCAGTAAGATGGACACCAAATGAAGCATGTTGAGTTGTTGGCCATGGAATGATTCTGAGGAACAATGTTGGTGGATCCCATTTCATAAGTGTTTTAAATCTGTGAATTACCAAGTCAAATAAAGAAGAAATCCAAACAACAGGTCCCAGATTCAACCTCTGCATCTGTGGGTAGTGTTAGGGAGCAATCCTGCTGAAATCCTGGAGAACGGCTGCCAGCCAGTGTTGATAATATTAGATTAGATGGACTAAGATCCTGACTCTACATGAAGCAGCATTCTAGGCCTGCCAATATATTCTTTGATTTTATTTTATACTTCTTCTGAACAATTGCAGAAAATATTGTTAGCTTTCCTACCATGTTGACACACCTTTGCAAATAAACTGCACCCAGTGATAAGAAACTAGAAGACTTTTTGTAGTTTTGAAAATTATGAGGATTAAATCTGAGGACGGAGCTATGCTTACTGTTGGCAAAACTTTGTATAAATTTACACTACTGTTATAGTTGTCTGATATCACTTTAATTGTCATGGTTTCACCATGGAATCCATTGAGATTTGGTGGACTTCCAATGTTGGATATTTTTGCTTTCAGCTGAAGATCTATTTGTTTCTTCAGGCAGCAAAACTGTTTATGGATCTGGCTGTGGAGCTAGAGCAGTGATGGCGAACCTTTTAGAGACCAAGTGCCCAAACTGTGATTCACAATCCACTAATTTTTGAAAAGTGCCAATACAGTAATTTAACCTGTATACAGGTAGCTGTGAAGGGGTGATGTTGGGTGCCCACCCGTGCCATAGGTTTGCCAACATTGAGCTAGAGGTTGGAAGTTCAAATCTCTAATGGGCCTTTTGTGATTAGAGCCACCCTGTGTGGCCTGGGGCAAGCTATGCAGTCTCAGTGTGCTCCAACAAGAAAAAAATCCTGGGGAATAAAGTGTTCCCATGAATCACAATTGATCTGGTAGCACATGATGATGATGTTTTCCTGATTATTTTCCTAACTGTTGACAGATAATTATGTTTGGCTTTAAAGAGTTATTTTAAACAGACTTCTCTCTTGCATTCTTTTATTTGAATTTAAAATACAGTTAAAATTCTATGTTCAGGCACTCCTCACTTAAGGGCAGAGTTACATTTCTACATCTAGGTCATTAAGTGAGTTGGTTGTTAAGTGAGGAGTTTAAGGCAGCAGTCTTATAGTGTGCTGAGGCTGCCCTGCTTGCAGACAGGCCAGAATGGGCAGGCTGCTTGGTAGGCTAAGGAAGAAGCAGAACAAAACGGAAGGGAAAGAAGAGATGGAGGTGGCCAGTGCTCTACCTAGCTTGGGTTATTCTCCTCCCTGGTGAAGGCATTGTGACACTCAAGCAACACCCTTCCCTTGGCAACAGTGGAGGGGGAGGAGGAAGTTGAGGGACAACAATGCTGTAGCCCTGATTTCCCCTCTCCCCTGAGCTCCTGACAAGGTAGGTGCTAGGTGCAGGTAAGCATAAGCAGGCTGGATGCTTTGGCCAAGGCTCTGTGGGCTGGACCAGCAGGTTCTTCCCGAGACAGTAATTAGGCAGCTGCTTTGGCTGTCACTGCTAGTTGTAAATTTGTTGCTTAGCATAGTAAGTTGCAATACAGTAGGTCCACTGAATAAGTGGTGATACGTTAAGTCAATTTCCCCATAAGTCCCATTTATTCAAACAGGACTGCAATAGTTGTGACTTACTTTAGTATACAGTACAATGTTGGAATTATTCCCTTTAAAATTAATCTTATGAAGAAGACAATGAAAAAGGACATTGCAGGTGTCACATTGGGGCCTCACCACAGATTTATAAAGTGGCAAAGTGACACTTGCTCACTTATTTTTTTTACCCTTCTTAATGATCCCTAGCATTGAGTTTGCTTTTTTCAGTGCTGTGGCACACTGGGTTGACACCTTAATTGAGCTGTCCACCAGGACACCAAGGTCCCTTTCCTGGTTTGTTGCAGAGAGTTCAGACCCCATACATTCTTCCCTCTTGGAAATCTCCCCTCCCAGACCTTAAATTATTTCTTGAGTCTAGCTCCACATGCTGAACACCTGTGCCACACACTTTAATCTGTGCAGCACTGGCTTAAATAGTTTGCATTCCTGTTTGCTGTTCAGGAAGTACCTGGTTCACACCAGATGGAGCAATACTAGTTTTTTAATTATATCTTTAAAGAACCAAATGTTGGTTTGACAGTTTTCCTCAAGTTTTCCTTAATATTGGATTTAGCCTAGTTTAGCTCTGTCCAAAAGGTTCACAATCAGTTTTCAAAGACGTGTGCATGTTATTTTTAAAATTATCTCTTGCCCATAGCAGATTTCACAGTTGAACTCTTTTAGTTTTCTGTTATATGCAAGAGATAATTAAAAAAATGTATATGCACACACCCTTTGAAAACCGACCATGAACTTATTGGACAGAAGTCATTAAATCACTAAGCTAAATCCAGTATTAGTGGAGTCCAGAGTGGGCCATTCCACCTATTGGCATGACAATCATATGTAGATACCAGTTTATTTATTTATTTATTTATTTGTATACCACGAACTGATTTTCCTCAACTGGGAACTCTGGGCGGTTTACAACAACTTATAAATTTCTGCTTCTGAGTCATGGTTCTCCAAAACATAGCACAGGCCACCTTCTCTCTCACTTTATAAGTGTTTGATAGTCCCTTCTCTTCTCCCACTACTTTCGAAGTCCCATTTCGAAGGACAACTTTGGCAACTGCTACATTAACTGGATTTGATGTACACCGCGGCTCAACAACCTCTGGATTCACATGAATACTGGTCTTGTCAGGTTTGCATTAAAATACGTAAAATATGTAAGTTCTCATAATGTTGTACTCAGTGGTCATTACATCTGGAAAGACTAGACAGGAGATGTCTCCTCAACCCACTCTGTTGCCCTGAGAGTAACTTGCCTGGGTTATGCAACTCCTCTTTTGTGCTCCATCCTGGCTCCTGCCCCAGTTTGCCATTCCTTGCCAGATTCATTCCCCTCATTCCAAGTACTGTACCTGGAACCAAACTTACTAGTTGCCCGCCACCTCCATCCCCCCAAACAATTACTATTCTCGTGGAAATTCTAAAAGTTAAAAAAATTCTTATAGCATAGTGTTTTGTGGAACAACGCAAGGGTGGTGTGAAACAGCTAGATGTCAGACTAGAGCTCAGGAAACCTGGGTTGAAATCCATGCTTGGCCATGGAAACTCACAAGGGTAGCTGAGCAACATAAACTCACTCTTTGAACATCTCACACACCTTGAAAACTTGACAGCACACTACAAATGATACCTACAAAGAGCCGTAATTGGATGCACCCCCCAAAAAAAATATTGTGACAAATTGCATTACAAAATTAAATATTTGCAAAACACTGGAGCCTTCCAGAGGAGCAGGTAACCGCCGATTCACTTCATAAGGTGAACCAAAACTCTTGTTTTTTACCCGTATAACATGGAACATTTCCCATGGCGGATGTGCAATTATTACTCCTGAAGGACTTTTTTATGCCAGACTAGAGCTCAGGAAACCTGGGTTGAAATCCACACTTGGCCATGGAAACTCAGAAGGGTTGCTGAGCAACATAAACTCACTCTTTGAACATCTCACACGCCCTGAAAATTTGACAGCACACTACAAATGATACCTACAAAGAGCCGTAATTGGATGCATCCCCCAAAAAATATTGTGACAAATTGCATTACAAAATTAAATATTTGCAAAACACTGGAGCCTTCCAGAGGAGTAGGTAACCGCCGATTCACTTCATAAGGCGCACCAAAAACTCTTTCCCCTGTATAACATGGAACATTCCCCATGGAAAATTTGCAGTTATTACCCCTGAAGGACTCTTTTTAAAAATGTATTCTCGAAGGCTTTTTTAAAAGCGCAAAAATGCCGCCGTCCATGCTTCCTTGAAGATACCAATATTTCCCCTTTGCCACTACTTCCTCTGGCCGTTTTTCACCTCTCGCTGTTGTCAATTGCTGGCTTTTCCAATTCAGCTGGTCTTTTCTTTCTGAAAAGAACCAGCAGGAGAACAAGGCGGAAAAGCTTCACTGCCGCCAATGCGCATGCCCTTTTCTGTCATATTTCTCTCTCCCCCCCCCCCCCTCTTCTCGGAGGAACTGGTGGCTTCTCTGATGCGAACTCTGAAGCGTGGCGGCGAGCGCGCTTCCGGGCACGGGCTTGCCGGGGCCTCGGCGCGCGCTCCCGCGAGCACTGTTAGACGTGGCAGTTCACGAGAGCTCTCCTGGGCGGAGAGAGAAAGAAAGCGCTTGCGGCTGGAGCCGGCTTACCTTTGCTCGCTCCTCTGTGACAAGGCGCCTGGTGGACCGGCTTGGGACTCCAAAGGGGCCAGGGCGCAAAGGGGACCGCGAGGGACCGGGCAGGTAAGGCGAGTGGAGAGCTAAGACCTTTGACAGCAGTGCGCGGCGCATGGAGAGAGAGAGAGAGAGAGAGAGAGAGAGAGCAGCATCCTAACAAATGCTGTATCAGCTGTGCTTGGGTTGCATGATGCCAGCTAGGATTTGCTAGCATCCAGGATCAAGTTGTGGGGAGCATCCTAATTAAAGAGGTGTGGTGGGGCATTAAGGTGTTGGAAGCATTTATTAATGAGACAAGGAAGGAGTCGAAAGATCTATCCAACCCCCCACCCCACCCCCAAGGTTGCTATAGATTCTTGATCCTTCTCTGATCCCAACTTAACAGAGCACTCCTACCCCAAATGCAACAGGACACTTGTAGCCTAAGTGACAGACTAAGTGTCTTTTAATTGCAATTATTGAGGTTTTCTTCTAAGATTGGGAGACTCAGAATTCAGGAGACGGTTGTGCTTTAAGTGTTTTCCACCTGTTTTAGAAAGTTTGATTGCTGCAGTGGTGTGGTGGTGGGGGGGATGCCAAATGTAACCTAACTTCTAACTGCATTGCAAGGGTTTAGGATTTAGAAAGCCTTTAAAAATGATGAGTGTTTGTTCGAACAAACATGGGATACTTCATATATTGCTGAGGTGCCTGAAGGATGCCCATCCCCCCCCTCCACTGAGTTTCAAGTGTGATGTTGGCAAAGTAGTTTCCCTCAGGGTTCCATCGGAAGTAGACCTCACACTTGACTCTGTCATTGCAAGATACCCTAAAGGCAACTGGAATGAATTTGGCTGATGGACACATCTACACACTTAAATCAAGTTTGTTAATGCATCAAGTTTGTTGGATTAATAATCTTTTTTGGGGAGCCTACATAAGACAACAGTTGCATGCTTCTTTTCTTAATAGTTTTGAACCATGATTGGTAACTGCCATTTTATTTGTAGCTATTTCTGTATATTTGGGGGACATACTGAAGGATTAGAGTACTGCAATGTGTAAACATGATCACATACTTGATTAGCTATTTACACAGGTCCATAAAAGATCTCACCTGTTTGATCTTTGGAAACTAGAATTTGATTTGCTCATTATCCTTAAGGTTTATCCTGATAACACACCCATATTTATCTTTCTGTTGATTTAATTTGATTTGTTGATCTTCCTTTCTTGGTTTTGGCCCGTCAAACACTTGTAATTTGACCAAACCTAGAATGGGGGGAGGGGGTGCAGCTTAGTCTAGATGTGTTAATTGAAGATCTGATGTGCTGCTTGGAATACCCTTGGATCTTGTGAACCACCCAGGTTGGCCTTGGTAGCAAGATGGACAGTATAAAAATTAAGGAAAAAAATAAAAATGGCAACATCCTGAAAGGTCAGGTGTGGGTAGGAACATCTTTGTTCAACTTTGGTGGTTTAGCTGCATTTAATAACCTCTATTTTAAGTACTGAATTAATGCATTCTCTGAGGGACCTCCTTTGCTTCCTTTGGTCAGTGTGCTTAAAACCCAACATTCAAAGTGGTCCATAAAGTCCTAAGTCAGTTTAATTTCAAAGTTCTTAGCTTTTCATCTTAAAAAACAGCAATAAAGCAAAGGTGCACCTTTGATCCCGCCCTGCTTATATTCAAGGAAAAGCTGATAGGCTTTTAAAGCTTTGCCCCTTTCCAAAATTGACCACTACAAGTAGAAACATCTGCTGTACTTTGTTGAAGTGGGCTCTAATTCATCTTGACCTTTAAATCTTTTTTTAACATTCACATAGATTACAGTGTGAGATTGCAGGGGTACACATTTGCCCCCCCCGATACAGCGAAACAGGGAAAAGCCAATTCACTTTTTTACAACTTCGAAGAAGTGGAAGCACCAGTGGCAGAGAAAAGAAAAAGAGAGCAAAAAGAGAAAATGTGAATTGACCTTTGCATTTTATGATCAGTTTGTCTTAATAATTGAATTCATGTATTCTTTACCTGTAGCGATTCATGCAGAATTTGACTGTTGAGTCACAACCTGTAATAAAAAGGAGTATAGAAATAATGGGAATTTGCAAAATGGTCCCTGCCATGGGGAAGGTTTGGAGCTTCTGGGTGATCCTATAGAACTAGATTGGTACTTCAAAGGCTTGAGGAGTCTCACTCCCATCCTAGAGTGTTTGAAGCTAGGATGCCTGAAGGACCACCTCCTTCTGTAGAAACCTGCTTATGTTATTGGAAGCCCTGTTAGGCATCCTGCCTTCTAGAGGGGTTTGTTTGGTGGGTACTAAAGGTTGGACCTTTTCTGAGTAGCATTTCGACTGTGAAATTCTCTCCTGAGAGTCATGAGATACGTCCCTTCCATGTTTGACATTAGGAGGGCAATTGGCCTTTTTAATATATTGGACTCTTTTCTGACATAGGCTCCAGTTCCATGCTTTACTTCCCACTGTGCCAAAATCCTTAGCAAGAGTTGTTCTGTTGTCTGAATTGGGCAAACTGGGCACCTGAAGCCATAAATGAGCATAGAATTGCAGCTAGAAAGCATAGTTTGAATTGAATTCCAGCCTTGTGGCCTGTAGCCCTGTTAAGACATTGAATCAAAAGTTTAAAGGTAAAATGTAAGGGTGCTAGTAGCTGCATCTCACCCTCTCCTAGCTCAGCTTTAATCTGTACACATCCATGCAGTTGTGAACCATGATTTTTCAGGGTTTATGACTGCTTATATGACACACCCACACAGAAGAGGCTGTTTTCCTCTGGCTGTCACTGATAATGGTCAAGGAGCTCAATCCCTTACTCATAGGTTTTATTTATTTATTTATTTATTTATTTATTTATTTATTTATTTATTTATTTATTTATTTATTGTCAGTCATCTTATTTTGTCAACAAGATGACAAAATTAATACGAAATACAGTTTAAATAAATACAATTAAGTAAGAATGATAAAATACTGTAAGCCACCTGGCCTGGGTCTTATAAAAACTACAATTGCAAAAAAAAATTAACAAGGTATAGGATTTGAGCGACTGGGTGCAGTGAAGTAAAATTGTTCATCCACCATAACAATACTCCTAGTATGGGCATTAAGTTTAATACTATAGGACAGAGACTGAGATAGAAGCAGTAGTGGAAGCATTCGTACAGCCGTACCTAATCAGTTACTCATCGTTTTGCTTCCACCATTTTATTCAACACCTCAATAAGGATTCTGTTTTGTAGGACCCACAATTAGTTTGATTCAAATATGGCAGCAGACAGGGAAGATGAAAAGGAAATGAGAATAGGCAAGGTGAAGAAGAAGAGAAGTAAATGAAGAAGAGAAAAAAAAGAGAAAGAAACATGATTGTCAATAGCTTTGCTGGGCATTTCTGTCTATCACCTGTTGCCTGGTAGCAAGCATTTCAATTAGAGGGGAAGGGGTTTTTACACTGCCCCTCTGGCTGCAAAGGCCATTCTGGGTGGTGACAAAACAAAGCATGCTGCCTATATACCACCTGATAGCACTTAAAGCATTATCTGGGCAGTTTACCAATAATTATGCAGCCTACACATTGTCCTTTTCCACCCACCCACCTCAAGCAATTTGGGTATTCATTTTGCTTACCTCGGATGGATGGAAGGCTGAGTGAACCTTGAGCCTGCTACCTGGAAGAGAACCCCAGATCATGAGCACAGTTACGGCTGCAGTGCAGCAGTTTAACCATGGCAGCACAAGACTCTCTTAAGCGGTTTACTTTACGTCCATTTTGTCTCTCTAAGTGTTGTGCTTCGAAGTGGTACAAAAAAAATCTTATTTCACGTCTGTCACGCTACAGCTGAAATTTATCTCGACCACGCCCCCAGAATGGGTGCTGAGCAAGACAAATCTGTACCTGGCGCTGGGGTAGTATATTTCCTTGTCACTGTTCCCGGTTTCTGTTCCGAGACAAGACACCGTGAGGTAACAACTGTCACGCAACAAAACATTTGTTTCTCTCAGAAAACTGTGTCCCAGGTACTGAGTTGGGTGTTACATTCAAAGTGCCCCCCCCCAGATGATCATTACCCTCTTGCCCTCCTCCGTTAAATACCAATAAAACAAACCAAACTTCAGAGCCAGGCAAAAGGAAGCTATACAAATTCAGTGTTTATCACGGTACAAGACCGTGAGGTAACACTTGTCATGGGACAAGTTATCACGACCATGGGAACACTGAAACAGGGCCAAAACCACGTTATCGTGACCAATGCTGTTGCAGTACAAACCTAGTTGTGGAACAAAGAAGGACGTAAAGTAACCGCCTGAGGCAGGCATGTCCAAATTTCGGTCCTCCAGATGTTTTGTGAATTGGCCACAACTCCCACAGTCCTTACCATTGGAAATACAGGCTTGGAATTCTGGGAGTTGTGGTCCAAAACATCAGGAGGGCCGAAGCTGGGTAATGGAAGGGAAGCAGGGCTAGTCCATCATTGAGTTGGGATGCCTGCAACCTTTCGCTGTTCTCCTTGTGTTGTTCCCCATTCCAGCTGGTTGTTAAGAACTTAGTGCTTCAGTCTGCCCTGCGCTCAAAACTCTGTGTAACTTGTATCATATACCCCTTGCCCTGCAATTTTGTTTAAGTCATACCCTTTTAGAGTACTGTATAACCCTGATGACAAGGAGGGAGAATTTTTATTGATGTGTAAATTGCTTTGGGAACCTTTTGGGGCAAAGAAAGAGGGCGGCGGGGAGAATTCTTTAAATAAATGAAGAGAAAGAAACAAGGGATAGATGAGCCTAAGGTTTCGAAAACTCATTCTTGGATTGCAATTTCCAGAATTACCTGGTCATTCAGGAAGTTGCAATTCAAACAAGTAACTGCTTTTTCCAATTTGTTTTTGGGGTGAATGGTCATGAGCTTTCCCTCTGATGTAGGGATCTGGCTTAGGTGTGAGTACGACCATGTGTGGATTGCAGTCCTTTATTTCTATCATCTGAAATTAAGGAACATTGGTTGGGTGCAGTCATGTAGGCCAGTGGTTACCAACCTGGGGCCCTCAGACATTCTTGGGCTGTAACTTCCAGAAGTGTTCACCACTAGCTCTTGCTATCCAAGAACATCTGGGGACCCAGATGTAGGTACATCAGCACGGTTGCAACCCCACTAACTTTAGAAGTAGTCTGAATATAGACGGAATGGCAGTTTCTCTGTCTTGAGCCTAGAAAGAAATTACATGCAGGGAGTAAAAACAAATTTTTTGCAAATATTCATTACGTGTTATGAAACATCTGTCATGGGTGTCTTGTATTATGGCATCTCTAGTTTGAAATAGTCAACTGCCTAAGATGCGGTTTTAGTACTGTTTAATGTCTTGTCTAATTCAGAGCTTGACAGAGGGTTTCCCCCCCCCCTTCAGCTTTTTGAATCCCTCAGCCAGCATTGACAACGGCAGTTCTGACTAGACGATTCTGTGAGCTGGCGTGTAAAGGGGTAGCTTTTCCAAGATCTGTTCTGATTATTGTTGGTGCATGGCTATGTCGTATGGTTTTGTAGAAGGGACTTTATCTTGCATTCCTTGTGCATTGGTTAGATACGAGTATTTGGTGGCTGTCAAATTACCTGATAAGTATAGCTGGGTCATTGAGCTAGCCTTGTTTTGTTTCTGTCTCAGTGAGGATCTTAGCTGCACAGCTTTCACTTTGTCTAGGAAGTCTGACGTGGCACACTTTCGTTCCTTCCACTGAGCTGTGCAGGAACTTGTTTTCTTTGCTGAGATCACAGCTAGATCATTAACTCTTACAGCTAAGATATTAACTCCGGCAACATCTTCACACACCAACTTTATACAGCCAATGACACTTGAAGTACAGATAAGAACATAAGAACATAAGAAAAGCCATGCTGGATCAGGCTAAGGGCCCATCTAGTCCAGCTTCCTGTATCTCACAGTGGCCCCACGAGATGCGTCCGGGAGTGCATGAGACTAGATATCTGTCTCCTGATACCACTCCCCTGCATCTGGCCCTTGAAATACCTTGGTTTTAAGCCTTGAGATTACACATCCCCGTCATGGTTTGTAACCTCTGATGGACTTTTACTCCAGGAATCTGTCCAACCTCCTTTTGAAGGCATCCAGGCCTGATGCCATCCCCACATCCTGTGGCAGGGAGTTCCACAGACTAATAACATGCTGGATTAAAAAAAAATCTTTTATCTGTTCTCACTCTCCCAGTCCTCAGTTTGAGTGGATGTCCCCTAGTTCCGTTATTTTGTGAGAGGGAGAAGAGCATCCCTCTATCCACTTTACTCATGCCCTGCATTATTTTGTACGTCTCAATCATATCCCCCCCGGCACCTTTTTTCCAGCCTAAAGAGCCCCATATGTTTTAGCCTTTCCTCATAAAGGGAGGTCTCCCAGCCCAGTAATCATTTTAGTTGTTCTCTTTTGCACCTTTTCCAGTTCCACTATGTCTTTTTTGAGATGCGGTGACCAGAATTGTACACAATACTCCAGGTGCAGCCTTACTATCATTTTGTACAATGGCATTATAATGTTCTGTTTTATTTTCAATCCCCTTTTTGATAATCCCTAGCATGGAATTCACCTTCTTCACCACTGCCATACACTGGGCAGACACCTTCATTGAGCTGTCCACCAGCACACCAAGATCTCTTTCCTGTTCTGTCATGGATAGCTCAGAGCCCATGACTTGATAGATAAAGTTTTGATTCTTTTGCCTCAATATGCATTACTTTACATTAATGCTTATTAAGTGAGCTTGCTGAAATCACCAGGCACAGACGGTTGTGTTTTGTTTTTTCCCCATGGTGGGATGAAGAGAATATAACATCAGGTTGGGAGTGCCACCTTACATGGCCTGATGCCCACAAGATGTGGTGTTATCATTTTAAAATTGGAGATTGCTGCCACACTGTGTGTGAAATTTGAAGAATTAACAACTGCTGAAAATAGCAACATATCAGTTCAAGTTGCAAAATGTTTGTTGTATGTGTTAAGTACAAAAAGGAAGAATAAACAAACATTTCAGCCCTAGGAAAAAGCATTTGACATTGAAGACCAACTGTGCACATTCGTAATTCAGGATAGCACTGATTAAACAGTGTGGTTTTTCTCCTATGGCTTTAGGGTTCAATAATGAATTCTTGCCAATTTGGCCAAGGTTTGTGAATTGCAACCCGCCCCTCAGTTTATCCTTTTATGCACAAACATGTATAAAAGCTACCCCAGATGTGTAGAGCACAGCAGAGTGCAAGGTGTCGTGGCCCTTTCATTTATTTTATTATTGCCATTACATTTGGTACTCATGGTGTTTCAACATAATTCCCCCCCTCCCAAAATTGGGTTCATCTTTTACTTCTTGCAAATTGTGTGGACCCCAGATAGACCAATGCAGAATCCTTATCAACCTGTGGAAAATGATAGAAAGGTTTGTGTGAGACCTCATGGCGCAGTGGTTAAATGCCAGTACTGCAAGTAAAACTGTGCTCATGACCTGGGGTTCAATCCCAGGTAGCAGGCTCATGGTTGACTCAGCCTTCCATTCTTCTGAGGTCGGTAAAACGAGTACCCAGCATGCTAGGGAGCAATGTGTAGCCTGCATACTGTAGTTAAACTGTAAACTGCCCAGAGACTACTTGAAGTGGTATGGGGTAAAATATAAGCAGAACTTTGCCATAGTCATTTTACTCTAAATTTGGGAAATCGGGTGGTATAGAAATGCAATAAATAAATAAATAGACAAATACGTGGGGAAATAAATGGACTATTTAATTATAAGACCTGAAATTTATGCCTATAACTTTAACGTCCAGAAATTCATTCTCCTGCCATAGTGTAACTTTAGGGAGATTTCATGTCTGGACTCTGGACTTCTCATTCAGCACTGGATAGCTGAAAAATGAGTAGGGGAAGCTGGGGAAGATGCATGTCCTTTGGCTGTTATCTGGTGGACAGTTGCCTTGGAGTTAGCCTTGCTGAAATCAGCGGGATATGCTTCTGAGAAAACAATGCATTGCATAGAACAGTGCATTCTGAGTCATGTGGTTTGAAGAGCAACAGATAAAAGTTTACAGAGGTTTTGTTAACTCATAGCAACTAACTTCTGTGACAGGATTTCAGAGACAGCATTTTAAATAGAATCTGTTTTAATTAGCAGTAGAAAAAATCCTAATGCTGAATTATGTTATGTTATGTTATGTTCGTATGTGCCATCAAGTCAGGACCAACTTATAGCAATGGGGCGTGGTGGCTCAGCGGGCTAGAAAACTGAAACTGTCAGCTGCAAAGTTGTCAGCTCAGCGGTTCGAATCCTGGGTGCCACACAGTGGAGCGAGGTCCTGTTGTTAACCCGAACTCCTGCCAACCTAACAGTTTGAAAGCATGTAAATGCAAGTAGATAAATATAGGTAATGCCATAAAAAGTGGGAAGGTAAATAGTGTTCCATGTGCAGAAATGCATTCGGACATGCCAGCCACATAGCTGCGGACTTGCACAACACTGGCTCTTTGGCTTAGAAATGGGGAAGAGCACCACCTCTAGAATAGCACACAACTAGCATGCATCTACAGGGGAAACCTTTATCTTTACCTTTTTACCTAGAAAAAACCCTGTTGGTGGTGCATAATTTGTGTGATAAAAGTCATGTAAGTTGTGGCAGAAAATTGCTACCAATAATTAGGTGCCTTTTGTCTTTCTGGTCGCATGCCTGATTGCACAATCATGCTCATTCAGGAATACAGCCAGCATCTTCCTAATATGATCTAATTTGTGCCTGTGACGTACATGATTTCCCTATGCAGGTAGAAACCTTCAAGAATGACCTGTCTTGAACCTTATATCAGGAGAAGGATAGAGTATAAATTCAATAAGCAAATAAGCAATAAAACTATTTTTATTTTATTTTGAATATTTTTACTCCATTTTTCTCCTTGCAAAATGACCCATTGGCTGCCAGTGCCACATAATACTTATTTTGGGTTTAGTATTCACAACTATTTCCTCTATGGTATCTTCATGAAACACAAGCCGGGATTACCCAGTTTTTTTGAAGTGTTCGCTAATAAGCCTCAATTACAGGATTGTCTTTTTGAGCGTAGTACCATATGGTACCCGTATGTTGTCAGATGAAAGGGAATGCTTTTGACTCAGGACATAAGGCTGACTTATTTTTCTGAACTGCTTTGACAAGAAACGTGCAGTTCAGGGCAAGTCAGAAATGCCTAATGGAAACTGCAGCCCGTTGCTTGGAAGGCTGGATGCCTGGATTTCATTGTGCCCAGTTGTTACCAAACTGGAACATCATCTGCAGGATGGTAGAGCAAATTGCATTGCAGGAGCACATATGTGGAAACCTCCAAGAGTGGCCTCAGCTGCCAGATGGGCAGTATATAAGCTGAATTTTTAATGATCTTGTTGTTGTTGTTGATGATGATGTTGATGTTGTTGTTGATGTTGATGATGATGATGGCCAGCAATCATTAATAAGAATGCCTGCATTTTTCCTATGTGATGTTCTGGGTCAAAAAACATGAACATTCTACCAAATAACCCACTTTAAAGCATAGGGTTGTCTGAATAAGACGCAATAGTGGACAGTGGACACAATTCGTGTTATCCACCAATCTTATCCAAATTCAAAACAAATTTGAAAACTTCTGTGGACTTTATCCAGACCAAACAAATAGGTCGATTCTGAGTGCATAACAAAGCTACCGTAATTAACAGAACATTGACCACGATGCTTCTAGTGATGTTGTATATCAAGACGTGCATTCTGTTTCTCACCTATGCTTAGTTTTAGTTGAATGATGCTGATTCAATGATATTTGTTATTGTTGTTTTGTTACAGGTTTTTCTTTTTAAAAATTGCTAAAATGAATCAGCAAGGATATGTTGCAACGCCTCCCTATTCTCAGTCCCAGTCAGGAATTGGAGGGTTTTCTCCTGGCTTTGGACAGCCTGCTTCTTCACCTTTGTATGGACACTATGGAGGACCAAGTCCATCATCCTCTGCACCTCACTCAGGTAGAATAATATTGTGGCACAGGTCGTGCATAATGTGTATATAAATATATAGCCGGTCCCTGCAACAGGCACAAAAGAGAATAAGTGTTTTCCCTTCACCTCGGCACCTCCCACATGCTCCTCGAATCTCCTTTGTAGAGTTCAGGATGAGCACTTTCCAGAGCAGATTTGGGAAAAGGAACAAAGTCAGGGAGAAGATGGGGAGGCCCTAGTGCAGTGTTGGAGAACCTATAGCACGGGTGCCAAAGGTGGCATTGCAGAGCCCTTTCTGTGGGCACGTGACATTGCCCCCTCGTAGCCACGGCACTTACCCCTCCACTCAGAGCAATCCACTATGCTCCATGCAGAGAGGCAGGTGAAGGGGAGGCAGCAGTTTGTGGGCTCCTTCGTAGCCCCAGGTTACTCTTCAGCCACGTCGCTTTTGGGTTGCCAAGAGCAGCATGGCTGGAGAGTAAACTGGGGCTACAAAGGAGTCCACAAGCCACTGCCACTCCCCTTGGCTTTCCCAACAGTGTAGCACCCCATCCACCTCTCTGCCCGGGGGGGGGGGTCAAAGAGCAGGTTTTTTTAATTTCCTGTGGCCACAGCGAGAGTGCAGCGGCCGTGGGAAATTCATAAGCCTGCTCTTCAATTCTTGCTTTTGCAAAGAGTAGCACCCAAATTTGTAACCCGGGGTACCATTGTATTCAGGTTAAATTGCCGTATTGGCACTTTGCGAAAAATAAGTGGGTTTTGAATTGCAGTTTGGGCATGCAGTCTCTAAAAGGTTTGCCATCACTGCCTTAGTGTAGATGAAAATCCTTACTCTTACAGAATCATTTTTTTTGAAAACTACTATCTTACATGTCATTGACTGTAGTTTTCATGCAACCATAAGGAGCAGTCTAGTACCTACAGCTCACACCATTAGTTCCTTTAGCCTAGTCTTGTCAGCTCTGTCAAAACTGCTTTCCAAGGATTCAATGAATTTTCTTAGTCCTACATGGAGATATTGGGGTTAGAACTTGGAGACTGGTGGGTAACTGAGCACTGACCTGCCCCCAATACAACACTTTATTTCCCATTCAAATGCTAACCAGGCATGGTATGTATAGGGTGGTATTATGATTCATGTTTCTCTTGTTCCTGTTTCATGGCTGCAGGAGAACTAGTTAAAATGTCTATTTTTGCATTGCCTTCAGCATTGATAATGTGCACTAATTTAATGCAATAACTCTGTTATTAATTTTTATTTATTTATTTATTTATTTATTTTACTCTTAGCAATGTTGAAAACAAATGTGCCTTTTGGGTCTGCTCCTTCCATCGGACCTCCACCTCATAGCACTCACCAGTTTAACCAGTTGAATATCCAAAATGGGCCCAGTACTGGAACACAGCAGGCGCACAGGTCATTATTGTTTTTTTTAATTAATACATCCTTTTATGTTTAAAATTCCATCATCTGCAGATCTCATTTAGCTTAGAAATGTTGGCTGCATGCACCATTGGAAAAGGCTTTTAAAATGCATTTTAAATGGTTTTCCTTTCCTTCCTTTCTTAAGTAGAGAACTGATGGGCTTTTAGCATGACCAATAATGGAGTGAATTTTTTGTGCCTTATTTCCCCATACAATTCTGGATATGCTAGATATTCCATATCAGCCTTTTCCTCCCTAGGGCAAACAAATGGCTGTCAGAGTTGATTAGCTCCCAGAGCCTAAATTTTAACTATTTAATTGAGGAATGGTTCTTGTTCTTAGCACACATGATTTCTCAGAAGGCTTTTTATAAATTATGTGTAGAATCCTGTTGTATACATTCCTGTAAAGTACCAGCAAAAGCATTCATCCTCCCATAATTTGGAACAGCCTTTAGTTTGATTTGTTTTGTTTGACACACACACACACACACACACACACACACACACACACACACACACACACACACACACACACACACACACAACCATAAAACCACGTAGACATAAAAAGGCTACAAAAACAGCAGATTTCTGCTCCTGGGACTTTGGTGGTGACCAATGATTCTCATCTGATTTTTCTTTTCTAAACAAAATGACAATTTCCAGTTATTTCAGTGAAGTCCTTGATGAGGCTCTGAATATGGCCTCCAGGCCCTCAGACCTTTCCAAACCCAGCTGTAAGGACAGACCTTTCCCACACATCAGCTTCCAGGACTGCCATTAGATTCCTCTCTGCTGGTTTGAAATTGTTTTTGCTGATGTGTTGGCTGGGAATGTTTGACATCTAATGACTGAAGATGGTATTGCGGACTTCAGAGTACACTGACACATTGGAGTAATATTTATTTATTCATTAAAAGAAACTACAAAGTACCCACACTTATGGTCCTTTAGTAGGTATCCTGTGTTTCAGGTGTCTAGAGCTTGTGATCGTGGATCTATGGCCTGCTGGACATGGACACACTTATCCTCTTCTCTTTTTAAAGAAGATTAGTTAAATTATTTCACGTCTTGAATTGAAACATTTTTAACGAAAAGCATCAACTCAATGGCACACGTGCATTTTTTGTACTACATATAGACAAGAATTACCTCCCCCCCCCCCTCAAGTAAATTTAATACAGTGTTAGGCAATTCTGGGTGGAACTAAATGACCGAATTGGATCAAGCTGGATTGACCTAAATGGCTTTGCTTATAGCTGCACAGAGGTGTGGCATGCCACGTGGGACCGATCTTTGGGTCCATGTGCAATATTTGGGTGGTTGTAGGGCAGGAATCCACACGGCAGCTTAAGCCATTCTGTTTTGACCATGCCTCCCTTCAAAGGGAAATTTAAGAAGAAGGAAGGGGGGGGGGAAACCCTCTAACAACGTAAAAAAAGATTCTCTTCCATTATCTCCAACCTCAAATTGAAGGAGCCTGAAGCATCTATGCATTTCTTTGTGCCCAAATGGACCCCATGATGCTAGTGAAAGACTGTGCTGTCTTTTGATGCTACAGGGCAAGGGGTGCCCAGCAGGTTGAAAAGCTCAACACAGTGGGTCTATGTTGTAGGGCAGGCATGTCCAAACTTCAGCCCTCCAGATGTTTTGGACCACAACTCCCACAGTACTTTGCCATTGGCAATCAAAGCTTAGAATTCTGGAAGTTGTGGTCCAAAACATCAGGAGGGCCGAAGTTTGGACATGCCTGCTGTAGGGGTATTTTTCCTCCCATATCAACATGGAACTGTGATGAAGGTGCAGGTGCAGCCTTGTAAAAGTTATGCCACACTTTTCTTTGAAAAAAAAAAAGATCTCGTTGTCCCCTCCTGATTCAACATTTGTGGGGCAGCAGGAAGACTCTTTCAATGTTTAAAAATTATTTTAAAGTGGTAGAGCACTGAATTGGCATGAATAATTTCTGGTGGAGACTAAGACTCTAACCTAGATTTGGGTAATAGACCAAATCGATTGGACCAGATCTACTGGAAATCTAGTGTGGGACAGGAATCCAATTTTAGGACAGGAACAAATGTGTTAACATTCAAGCCCCTGGTCATACAAGTCCAATGAAGGCAGTTTATTAAGCCAATGCAATGGTTTGACGTGTTTGTATCTATCACCCAAATCTAGGTTAGATTCTTAGTCTCCACCAGAGATTTATTACTTGGGCACCTCCAAAAATAATAATAATAAGTTGCATTTCTTTAACAATGATATTTATTTATTTATTTTTATTTATTTTTTATACTTATTGATTTTCCCAGGGGAACTCTGGGCGATGTACAACACATCACAAAAACAGCAATTGCCCAAAACTACAACCCCATGACATACCCAGTCACAATACAAATAATGAAAAAAAAGAGATAAAATACAAATAAATATGGCAATACAATATGAAAATCCCACAAGGCTTAGCTTTGGCTATCAATACAGCTGTAGTCAGTGGCATTTTCATGTTAGATTCACACAGAAAATCCTAGCTTTACTTGGCTGACAGTATTCTAATTCTTTAATATTCGTGTAAGCAGCACATTATTCGTGTACAACTCAACATTTCTTTCAGGAAAAAAAGTATTTTTCTTAGTGCTGTATTGTGGAATACCTATTAAGAAATGTCTGCATAAATCAGAATAATCAAGAGGAGATGCTTGATTCTTTCATTCCTGAATCAAGCAATTATTTAGATTAGAGTTCATTACATAATTTGATCCATATGTTTTATGCTGCCATAACGTGGAGCATATACTATTCTCAGAGAACTGTAACCTTTGACTTCCATGCCTGGTCTCAAAGATCAAAGTGGGAGATGCATGAGCCCAAGAGATTAATTCTGTTTCAGTTTTTTGTTTCTTCTGTGCCAGCATCTCAGTGCGACAGGCAGGAATTAGTACTGCTGTGTTTTATACAAATTGTAGGTTATTAATGTCCAAGTTTGTCTCTCAATGTGTATAGTATGTCATCGTGTATATCTTAGTTCCTCCATGTTTAGAAATTATTGTTGAATAAGGACAAACTTTTTAAATGTGGCTGCCTTTAAATAGGAACTGTGTGTTTGTGTGTATTTGTGAGTGATTAAAAGAGGGAGAAAGCAACAACATATTTGGTCACTTCATTTTTTTTCTTTTGAATTAATTTTCACAAAAAGCCATTAAAGAATATTCAGAGAGATACCTGTGTTGAAGCAAAAATGTCATTCTGTGGAGCACCTTAAGACTGGCAGGTTTTATTTGGAATAAGCATTCATGGACGTAAGGAATTTCAAATAATGTGTATTGGATTCTCTTAGCTTGATGGCTTTTTTTTTGGCGAACATTGGCAGACTGTATTTGCCTAAACAGATAGGAATAAAATGTAAGATGTTTTAAGCTCTAATCCTATTCTTACCAGTTATTCACACACACACACACACACACACACACACACACACACACACACACACACACACACACACACACACACACACACACACACACACACACACACACGAAGATGAAAACAGGAAAACGTTCATTCATTATTATCAAAAATGTGAAACTTATGCTGTTCTTGTTAATAATAATATTCCTTTCCCCATTTCTATTTAAATACCTTTTAAGGAGAATTTCAAATATTTGTTAAAGCTTTGTACATAGCTTCTAGAGAGAGAGAAAAGCCTGACTGATTCACTGCCAGGTTGATTTAAGATTGATCTAGTGATGCTGCAGAAACGAACTTGAGTTTCAATTCATTTATTTGGATGTGAGTTTCATTAATTTCCTACTTCTGAATGCAGTCTCTGGGTGAGCAAACCTTGCTGTTCATGCACACAGTCCTGGATTGGCTGGTTTCCCCCCTCCAATTTTAAGTTTTGTAAGCCTTATTATTTTTAATGTGTCAATCATTTGTTTTGAGGTTTCTTGGAGTTGTTTAATGCTCTTTTGTCTCAACAGGTTCCCAGCTCCTTCGGCTTTTTCTCCCCCATATAGCCTTCCATCTCAGTCCTCCTACCTAAACAGCCCGCCCTCGACATCTACAGTGCAGCTGGCTAGTCAGCTTGGCAATATGCAGATAAATAATTATGGTAAGGATGGTGCAGTCCTCCATGAAAAGTCCATAACAGGTAGACAGGCAGGCAGATGTGGGTATTACAAGTGGAAATTTTGCTATCACAAAGGAGGCTCTACTACTTTTGAGGGTTGAGGGCCTGTACCAAATAGTATGGGATGATCAGAACCACAGTACACTAGGACCAGAAAAGTGCTAAAAAATAAAACCATGCTTTGGGATCTGAGTTATTAGCCATGAATGATTATAGGTTGTCTTTCCTTCCTTCCTTCCTTCCTTCCTTCCTTCCTTCCTTCCTTCCTTCCTTCCTTCCTTCCTTCCTTCCTTCCTTCCTTCCTTCCTTCCTTCCTTCCTTTTTCTCCTTTACAAAGACCCAGAATGGATTTTATCATTAAAACTCAATATTTAAATTTTAAAAAAACACAGAGTATACGAGTGTGCATCATTACAAGACAATATTTAAAGCTAAAAGCAGTAAACATATGCAGAAAAGGATCAACAAATATTCTGATAAATTATAAATACAAGCAATACTAAAAACACATTAAAAGCAATAATGCATAATAATCCATTTAAAAATCCCACTCAAGCAGCCAGTCATAAGAACATTAGAACATAAGAAGGGCCATGCTGCATCAGGCCAAAGGCCCATCTAGTCCAGCTTCCTGTATCTCACAGTGGCCCCACCAGATGCGTTTGGGAGCGCATGAGACTAGATATCTGTCTCCTGATACCACTCCCCTGCATCTGGCCCTTGAACTACCCCAGTTTTAAGCCTGGAGATTACACATCTCCCTCATGGTTTGTAACCTGTGATGGACTTTTCCTCCTGGAATCTGTCCAATCCCCTTTTGAAGGCATCCAGGCCAGATGCCATCACCACATCCTGTGGCAGGGAGTTCCACAGACTAACAACGCACTGGGTGAAAAAAATATTTTCTTTTATCTGTTCTCACACTTCCAGTCCTCAGTTTGAGTGGATGTCCCCTAGTTCTGGTATTTTGTGAGAGGGAGAAGAGCTTCCCTCTATCCACTTTACTCATGCCCTGCATTATTTTGTACGTCTCAGTCATATCCCCCCTCAGGCGCCTTTTTTCCAGACTAAAGAGCCCCAAATGTTTTAGCCTTTTCTCATAAGGGAGGCTCCCCAGCCTAGTAATCATTTTAGTCGCTCTCTTTTGCACCTTTTGTATAATGGCATTATAATGTTGGATGTTTTATTTTCAGTCCCCGTTTTGATATTCCCTAGCATGGAATTGGCCTTCTTCACTGCTGCCACACACTGGGTACACACCTTCATGGAGCTGTCCACCAACACACCAAGATCTCTTTCCTGATCCGTCACGGATAACTCAGAGCCCATGAGTTGATAGATAAAGTTTTGATTTTTTTGCCCCAATATGCATTATGTTACATTTGGCTACATTAAAACGCATTTGCCATTTCGCAGCCCATTCCCACAGTTTGGAGAGATCCTTCTGAAGGGAAGTCACTGAGGGAAAGCTTGTCTGCCTGCCTACATAAGATGGGGCCAGTGTGACTTCCTAGGGGAGGGAGTTCCAAAGTCCAGGAACAGCAATATTTGTAAATTCATAATAATTGAAGAGCATGGCACTAGTTTGCGGTGTATCAGAGCATTATTATTGTCATTAAAAACAGAAGAATCTTCCTTAATTTTAAATTTTCGGGAGATTGATTGTGTTAATCTGCTGTAGCAAAAACAACAAAGAATGTTGTGGCAGCTTTCAAGGTGAGCAAGTTTAGTGTTCATAGTCTGTGTATCCAACATAATCTGATATACAGGATGTTATCCAAGTACAACAGGCACTTAAACACATGATTGGAGAGAAGGGGGATGCAATAAATCTAGGGAGAAGGAAAAACTATTGATGAGTTTCTGAACAGTAGTTTAACAAGCAGTCTTTGGAAGACTACAGTTACATTGTGGCAGAATTAATTAGATTCACGCATGTATGGTGAAGAAGATAAAGAGGCTGAAAGAGATTAGCATCTAGATGAAATTTTGAGATGGGATTGGGAGATTGTAATGAAAAAGGGCAGAAGGGCTGGAAAGGCAGATATTACAAACAGTCACAAATGCTTAGAATATTATATATAAAGAGACAATGGTGGTCTCTTTGATGACCTGATTAACTCATGTGGTGAGATAAGAACTCTTTGTTTCAATTCAGGCCACAGTACACATTCAGCCCTCTTGATGAATTGTTGTTCAGCTATTTCCTGCTGGACACATATCCAGTTTAATGTTATACATGCCTCCATTAATGTCCTCCTGCATTTTACTGACAAGTGGGCCAGTTTCTACACAAAAGAATAAATTGACATGAATCTGGACAGTATTCAAGAACTGGTGGGAGAACATTTCAGAATCACAGCACACTTCTCTGACCTCCGTGTGACCGTCTTGGAACAAAGAGTTGACTCCATCTGGCATAGCTGTCTAAGTGGCAACAAGGCTCTTTATTATTACTATTTTTGCTTAATTTATTTTAATGAAAGGCCTAAAGCTTACTTAGTATTAACAATAAAAACAATAATTTAAATATTTCTAGCCTGGATAATCCATCATGGCTGTAATGTTTAAAACTCAAAGGCAGACTTCACTTGAATATAAAGCAAGTTCAAGTACATAATTAGAGTATTAAGGTGAGTCATCAGAGTTATTTCTAAGAGACTGGGGCCTTATATTTTGTCATGTAAGCAAAGATTCTTGAGGCTGACCTTAAGAGTTGTGTTAATATAATACCTCTGGAACTGAAGTTATTAATGGTAATTAATGGGTGGGTCCAGATTTGGTTATGTTTAGAGTAAACCGATTAAAATGAATAGAACAACCAACCATTATTAACAGAAGTTGCACTGATTTAAGTGGGTCTGCTAAAACTATTATAAACAGTACAGTGGAAGATATCTAATGGAATAACTGGGTTTCATTAAAGAACAATGTATTCTTTTCAGGTTTTGTGTGTGTGTGATGTATCTTCTTCTTCAAGTGCCATGTCCTCATAAAACGTTGACGATCAGTAGCATGATCTGGTTTTTCTCCAAAGCTATTCTAAATAGAGAAGCTCAGTGCAAACCATTGGCTTAAATTCTCAAGCCAGAATGTTCTTCTATACTCCGGTGTGATGTATGCATGACAGTAATGCTTTTGTGGCAGGTCCCAGTACTGCTCCGCATACACCTCCTTGTGTGCCTTCTGGGCAGCCACAGGCCTTTCAAGGTCCGCCACCTCGACCGCATCAAGTAGCCTTGTCGTCTGGCCCTCAGATTTCTTCACCAGCATCGAATAACCTGAACAGTCACGGCTCTCCACCTTCACTCCCTCCGGTGGCCAGGCAAGAGGGGATGCCTGGCTCAGGCCCATTGAACACCAACCTACCACAGCAATTCCCAAGCGAACCTCCAGGTCCTGGCTTTCCTCCCCAGTATGGTAAGTGTGGGCATTGTTATTTAAATCCAATTGACAACAGATTGCAACTGGAGTTTTGAATCCAGTGGAACATGGATGGGAGCAAGGAGCTGGTGCTTTGAATTATAGTAACCATCATCATCGTGTGCTTTCATGTCGATTCTGACTGATCGCAAACCTTTTTAGGGTTTCCCAAGTAGAGATGGCTAAAAAATAGTTTACCATTTTCTTTTTTTGTGGCCGCACTAGGACTGTGCAGCTTGCCTATAATTAAAAGCGAGTGAACATTAAAAGCTATCTTAGCACTAATGTTAAAAGCCTAAAGAGATAGGTCTTTAGCTGTTGGCAGAAAGATAAGGGGGGGGGGGGGCAGCCTGATCTGATGGATTGTATTCCAAAACCTATGAGCTGCCACAGAGAAGGGCCTCTCCTGTGTCACAACAAAATGGTGACATGATAAAATGGAAAGGAGGAGGAGGTGGTGGTGGTGGTGGTGGTGGTTGCTTGAAAGTGCACTCTGACATTTAGAACAACCCTTGCATTCACATGCAAAGATCAGTTGATTTGGGGACAAGAAACCACAAGGCATGCTTTAATTTGGAAGTTTTCAACTCTTGTTATTTTTAAAGGGGCACTTTCCCCATACATTTGTTAATTTTTTGCAGGGAACTATGGCCCTCCAATGGCAGGCGCACAACTGTCTTATCCAGGTGGCCTTCCTTCAGGTCCTGCACAACTGGCTGGACCACAGCAGAAGAAACTGGATCCTGATTCCATCCCAAGCCCAGTGAGTATGAGTTTCTTTTTAAACAGCCTTCCTAGAACTGGGTCTTGCAGATGTTCTGGACTACAGCACCTATCATTCCTAAACATTAGCCAGTTTGGCTGATTAGACCTGTGTAGTCTGAAACCTGCAGAAGGATCTAAGATCCTTTAGAATATATGGGTAATACCAAATTATGATGATGAAAGTGGGGGTTGAAGTGGTATTCGCATTGTAATGTGACATGACAGGGTGCCCTGATTAATCTAATGCTTAAATATATAATTCTGAAATGCAGCCTTTCTAGGTTCCTCTCCATTTCCTCAAAATCAAAATAAATGCTATATGGTTTTTCATTATATTTATATTTATTTTAAAATTAGATGTGTAGAAGAACTAGAGCAATTCAAATCTACATTTCTTAAATAAATGCATGAATAACATTTATATCTTGCCTGAATGAATGGAATGTGGTCAGCAGAAACTTCCAGGAAAAAGCTGTATTGACATGTTTTATAAGAAGCAATAATGATGAACAAACCTTTTGTACAGAAGAGTCTGTACAGAAATAAACATGATGGGACATAGTGTGAGTTGTTAAGCTGAATATTAAGTGCATTCATTTCAGCCTTGTATTAGACCTTATCTGAGGTATGTAGAGTAGAGATGGGCACGAATAAAAAAAATGACGTTTCATTTGTCGTTTGTCGTTTGGAGAGTCCATTTCGGTTCGTTTCCGTTTTTCGTGAATTTTCGCAAAAAATCGTTTTCATTTTTGTTCATTTCGTTACCATTTTGTTACCATTTATTTCAATTTTTTGTGATTTTTTTAGCATTTAAAGCAGTTCACTGTATTGCAGCAACGGAAACGAAACGCACGACAAAATTTCCGGTGTTTCTGTTCGTTTCGTTTCATTTTGGAGACAAAATTCGTTTGTCGTTTCATTGCGTAATAAAAAAAAAGAAAATGGGAACGAAAAAATGTTCGTTTCGTGCCCATCTCTAATGTAGAGGAATAGTCATAACAAGCTAGCAGTGCAGGACATGGTTAGCTACCATTGGTCTGTTATGTCATATGACCTCTGGAAGCTTTGAGCAATGAAGCGCACCTCAGTTAGGTAGAGGAGGAAAAGTTAGTTTAGGAGAAATCTTGAATGTAATCAGTTAGTCAGGATGACTTAGATTTATTATTTTTAGGGAAATAAAACTATGATTGGGATCTGCTGAAATTTTGATACTTTTTTGGATTTTTACTTTGCATCTTAGAATAGAAAATAAAATACAACTTTTGAAAGGTTAATGTTGACTCTTGTTTTGAAAAAAAACCAAAGAGTAAATCAGAAGGTGAAGATGTTTTGGAATATTTTGTGTCAGAGAAAAGGAATTCTCTTTACTTTTGAACTCGGCCAGTTTCCTCAACTGCTTTTGATTTACCGTGCAGAGCCATTAAAACTTTTAAGTCAATAGAGAATACTATTATTCTGCTAATTCCTCGCTGGTATGTAGACATTCTGAATTGAAGTTTTGGTTATAATTGTACAAGTTTTTGTTTGTTTGTTTGTAAAACAAATACATCTGAGTACATCTGTCCAGCTCCATATTGACCAGCTGTTGATACTGAGATGGGGATGACTCAAACCATGTCCTCAGCATATGAACAACCCCCTTCCTTTTCCATCAGTGCCACGTGGAGAAGTTTGGAGAGGATCATCTCCATGTTGGATTAACTATACCTTCTCTCATTATGCAAACCCAGAAAATTATAGTATCATTAATTATAACTATGATTAAACGTACTACCAGATCCAGATGATGTGACAAGCTGGAGTTAATCAAGAGCAGTCGAGGAAACTTTCAGTATCTTTATTCCCTTAGCAGAGACAAGAGGGCAGTATGCAAGCCCAATAGTTTCTACTGCCTGTTGCTTTCTCATATAAGCCATAGCTCCTCATGGCAGTTGAACACAGGCTTTTGAGCCAGCTTGGACAGAAATTATGGTCTACCTAACAGTGTGCATGAGTTGCAATGAGTCTCTGGTCTGTGCATGTCCCCCACTGGGATGTAGTGAATTTTTTCAAACAGGAAGCAGAAGCTTTGAACCTCCTTACAATAGTGCAGAAGGAGGAAAGAGGACAGTGAAAAGTGCTATTCTGAGACTCATGATGCACATAACACTCAGGTGCTGTAGCTGTATATTTTAAATAGGCCATTATAAATGACAACTCTTTAAAAAGCTACATCTGACATTTCATAGAAGCTAAGCTAAGTCCAATTGCAAATTCCAGGCAGTTGAGCTTTGTTGATTCCACAGCTGAATGATAAATCAAGACTTACACAGACTCCCTTGAATTAGTGGTGTTATACTACAGTAATTGGAAACAGACATGGATTTAGGCTTATCTGTTTATTACGTGGCATACCATACTTACTGACTTTTGCCATGCCATTTCTCATTCCAAAACTAAATTAAATTTAAAACATTGTTCCATTTGCTAGGGAAAATGCTAATCAACCACATTGATAACAAAGTATCAATAGGTGTTTTGCTAATTTTACACCTACAATCTAAGCCTTTGTTTTCTTTTTCTTTTTTAATTTCCAACATTGCAAAGTCACAGCAAAACACAACAATGCAGTGTCTAATACAAACAAATTTACAAAACTTAGGTGATGGCATTAAACTATTTTGTTCCAGAGTGTTAGCATATGTTCTCAAGGAAAGGTTCCCTGACATTCTTTGAAATCTAATTCCATGAACTTTCACCTGAGAAATTGCTCTGGAAGGACAAAACTTCAAAAGATGTTCTGTGTAGAATCTAATGGAGATGGATTTGATCCCCCTCACAACGTGTTTCCCTGCATGAGGTTTCATCATTTTGTATCTGAATCTCTTTACCCTCTTGATGGAATTACACTATGCAATTCTGAACCACAGAGAGGAAACATCTGTGGTTTCTTTCTCTTACAAGTCGACGATTCCCCCTAGCTTGAGCCCAGGAGAATTGCAACAAGTTTAATGAAAATAAGAAATATGCAGCCTGGTTTCTCATGAAATTATTTTTTTCATGCAAAGATTCAGGTAATTGAAGGTGACAGAGTTTCCAGAGGAGGTCAAGTCTATGCCACCAACATCAGAGGCCAGGTTCCTCCTCTGGTTACTACAGATTGTGTGATCCAAGATCAAGGTAACATAGAACCCTCTATGGCTTTTCTTTTAAGACTATTAAGAATGCTTCCACTGAAATGTTTGCATCGTTGACCTAGACCAGTGATGGCGAACCTTTTAGAGACCGAGTGCCCAAACTGTGATTCAAAACCCATTTTTTTTTTGCAAAGTGCCAATACAGCCATTTAACCTGAGTACAGGTGGCTGTGAAGGGGCGATGTCGGGTGCCCACAGAAAGGGCTCCAAGTGCCACCTTTGGCACCCATGCCATAGGTTCACCAACCCTGACCTAGAACATCTTTTTTTTTTGTTTCCCACAACCACATTGAACCTTGGGAGAGTAGAAGGCCCTGCCAGCATACACCCCTGAAATCAAGGGCTGGAAGACTGCTGGAGAGTGAGGGTGAAAGCCAGATTTTTTTTATGACTCTGGAGAGATGATGCTATTTTTTTCAGTGCCTAGTTCCAAAGAGTAGATTTGTCAAATAACTGCTTTGAAAGAGGCAGCTGTATATAGTCTTTGCCTCCGTTTCCTTTTTCAGTCCACTTCCATCCTGATCTGTGTGTCCAGGAGCCAAGTAACATAGAGATATAGTGATGCCATCTGCAATGGATTTGTCTTCTCTTTCTCCTGCGTGGTGACCAACCTAGGGGCAGAGTAGGCTGTTTTTATATCCAACTGGAAGTGTGATGTCACCCCTACCCCATGTCAGCCAAAACATGAAAGTATTTGCATAAGGAGGTGTTGATGTCTCCTTTCAGAAGCCTGGGAAAAATACAGTCAAGCATAGGGCGTGAGCAGAAGCGCCCTGGTTGGATTCTAGCATTTGCTTGTCAAACTGGCAGGATAAAAATCATGTAGAAATGTTTTCTTGATGATTTCTGTCACTTTGGAGGCCTTGCAAAGGCTGAACGTGCACTTCTTCTGCCACCCCCCCACCTCCACCGTTGTGCAACCAGAGGCCACCACTTATGATTATTTTGATAAGAGGGACACAAACAGGCCAAGTGTCAGGAGAAGGTACAAGGAGCTGCAGGGTTTGGAAGTGTTTATTCCTTTTTTTAAAAAATTCACAGATTTCTAGAATGGGAGTATGAAATATGGTGTCCCTATTTGGCTTTATGACACTGCCGAGAGATAGCTTGGCTTTGCCATGAAGCCAAATCAGAGTGGGGATAGTGCCTGCTGGTCTTATTATGGAAGGGTTCGTGCTTAAATGAATAGGTGTCCTGCCAACGAACAGGTTACCCAGAGGGTCTCAGTTAATGGCTGTCAAACAAGTAAGTATTTGAGAGGAAAATGGACTTCTGTTTTAGCATCAAATAATTTTTCTAAAGAAATTCCTCTTCATCTGCACTCTTTTGAATGTTCCAGGCAATGCCAGTCCTCGTTACCTTCGGTGCACCACCTATTGTTTCCCTTCATCTTCAGACCTGGCAAAACAGGCTCAGATCCCATTAGCTGCTATCATCAAGCCTTTTGCCAATGTGCTGCCAAATGAGGTAAGAAGGGATTGAAAATATTCTTGTTTTCAAGTTAACCCTTTGAGTGGTCTACAGCCAGTTGTTGCCACCAATGATGGTCAGAAATCATCTGGGATTGTGCAACTGGCTCAAGGCCAGGCAGGCTGGCTCTGCTGTTGGGAGGCCCAGCATGGAATCAAACTCCAAGCCAGATACCTAAACCATTGAGCTAAAAGATAGGTAGGCAAATTGATTGTCTGCCAACCAATCACTTATAGGGAGAAAGTGCAATTAACTGGTGCCTTGACATTTGCTTCTGTTCCCCGTTGGCTTTGCTGTACTGAGTTCTGCTAGCAATTTATCCTATGACATTTACATTATTTCTTCTTAAATGCTGGGGCTGCCAACAAAAAAACACATAAATAAAATATAATTCTGGGAGCCTGACTTGGCAGCAGAAACTCGTAATGTATTCTCATTCCACAATCACTTTTGCCTCTTCGTCACTGGGTTCTAATATTGGGTCGTCATGCAGATTGCACTACAAAACATTATTCTGCAGAGTTTCCACTGCTGGCTCTTCCACAGTGGCATCAGCATGCCTCCAGAGGAATTGCTCTGCACCTGCCTTGTGCTACTGCAGAGGGAAATGATTTGTTTCTTCTAGAGCATTTGCTCTCCACCATTTTGGGTATATATATATGTTTTGTGTGTGGGATAGGAGAGAGCTCCTGATAATCAGTCTTGGATACAAGGGGGACATTCTTCTGTGTTTTCTACGAAAAATTCATAGAAATGTTATATCTAGATCACCCTTCCTTAGTAGGTAAAATAGCTTTCTTTTTTCCTTGCATTGCTAGAAATTCTGGTGATAAAGACTATTTTAGCTATGAAATCATGAACTGATTTGACCCGTACAATTATATGGGCTACCAGACAATGCTAACTTGGAAAGTTTGGGGTCCATTCCATAGGTTAGCTTAATATAATATGCCATCATCCTACTATTGATCACTGAACTCTGTTTTGACTTTGATGTGTTGGCTTCAGCAGCTAATGATACGTAATTAATTATAATTGCAGTACAAAAAATCCCTCATTATTATTCTTGGACCTTTTTGTAAAGATGACAGAAGAACTGTATAATCTCTATATAAAGATAAAAAGAACTTTATCTATCCTCTAGATCAGTGTTTTTCAACCTTTTTTGGGCCAAGGCACACTTGTTTCATGAAAAAAATCACGAGGCACACCACCATTAGAAAATGTTAAAAAAAATTTAACTCTGTGCCTACATTGACTATATATAAACAGTAATTCGCTTCCTCCGCCGGGGAAGGGGGGTTGTTCCTCCTGCTGGCGCGCCTTCCCGCCTTTCCTCCTCCTCCTCCTCCTCCTCCTCCGTGGGCTTCCCATCATTCATTCATTCATTTCGTCGTTCGGAATGCTGGCGCTCCTTTCTCCACCCCACCCCCACCCCAGTCACCCGCCCCTCCTCCAACCATTCATGGCACATCCGGCTGTCCAAGCATCTTCTCCCCCCCTCCCCACCCCCAATCCGTCGTTTCCCACCGCCTGGGTCCCCTTCACTTCACCCGCGCCAAGGGGGTGCATGTGTGTGTGTGTGTGTGTGTGTGTGTGTGTGTGTGTGTGTGTTCTGCTTATATACCACCCCATACCACTTCAAGTAGTCTCTGGGTGGTCGGCGGCGAGATTTTTAGCTGCTCCGGACGTGCGGTTTGTCCGCTCCAGCTGGCGCCCCCCACCCCTTTTGAGGCTCCTTTGCCTTACCGGGGGAGGGCTCCCGGCTCCGTCCGCGCAGCAGAGGATCGGGGCCTTGCCCAGCAAGGCGAGCGGCGGCAGCGGCGGCGGCGGACCGCCCATGACCGGCAGCAGCAGCGGCGAGGCTTGCGGCCTTGCCGCGCTCTGGCCAGTCTCTCTTTGACAGGCCACCTACCAGCTGGGCTCTCCGATCGGAGCCCTGATAAGGGCTCCGGCAGGGGGAGCGGCTTCGGCGGCGGCGGCGGGGGTGGCCTGGGAGGCGGCGGCAGCGGCAGCGGCAGCGGTGATCGGATCCCTCTTCTTCGGCGGCCCTGTGCATGCATGTGCACGTGTGCCTGGGGTGCGGGGCGTAAGCACGTGTGGATCCGCCTCTGTGCCGCTCTCTTCGGGCCAAGACGCCAATGGGGGGGGAATAGACGCAGATGAGCAAAAAAAAAAAGTCAGTGTGTGTGTGTGTGTGTGTGTGCGGCAGCCGGCTTCTTTCTGGACGCCCCGCCTTCCTCCGGCTCGCCAGCGCCGCGGCACACCAGCCAACATCTCGCGGCACAGTACTGTGCTGCGGAACACCGGTTGCAAAACACTGCTCTAGATATACTGGACTATAATTAAACACTGGGAAGGGAAATAACAATATTAGGTGCACACAGATCAAATAATGAAAGGGCCAGCAAAAATCTTCTTATATTCTTCTAGGAATGATAATTATCCTTAATATCCTAACAAAGTTTTTCTTGAGATCTATGTTTGGGGCCTAATTATTTAATAGAGGTACCTTCTGCCTGGACCATTTCTGTAGAAGGGAAGTATAGTCAGAGCAACGTTTGGATGACTTCATTACTAGATTGCTGTATAAACCTTTTGAGCACTACTAATGCCCACTTGGGTTTCACTGTTTTACGGCTTGCTGACTTGATCTATTTTAGATTCTGCTTCACTCCCTGATGGTTTAAGTGTCTTAAAACAGTGCAGATTGATTTGTTTATTATTCTGAAGATTTCAGCAATCCAATCCAATGTACAAGTTTATCCTCTATTTGATTTAATTGGAAGTAATATTTTTAATTATAGTTGCAGATAAAAAGGTATATCCTTCTATCCATTGTTTCTGCTAGAATATTTGCTCTCCACAAACTCCTGATAGTTGTGATAATTTTCACTTCCCAGAAAGAGCCATCTGAGAAGGTATGTTAGTGGTCTTTGACACACTCCCTCAGTTTGGTGCTGGTGCTACTGGCTACACAACACTACACAACACATCAATCTGGTTCATCGTGAGGATCTCCACTACATTAGTCACATTCTCAAATGTTGGCAGGGGAAATTTGCTATCTCAGTCAGTTCAGGGGTGGGGAGAAGATCGTGATTTCCAGGACAATGTTGTAGGTTAGTTTTAGACTTAAAACACAAGATAACATAATTCCGAAGCAGAAAACATAGGGCGCTTTTACACTACCCCTAAAATCCTAGGCAAAGGGCTCCCAGATGTGGAGCTTAAAATTGTTTTCCCACGAGCTCCGGACTTTAAAAAAAAATTAAGTACGACCACGCCCACCTAAGCGCGTCCCAGCGCATTTTCCAAGTACCTGGTCTCCGAAGGTGAAAAATTTCTGATGCGGATTTCAAAGCAGTGAGTGCCGGGCTCTTCTCCCTTCTGTTTTTTTTTTTGCCCCCCCCCCCCGCCCCTTTAAGATACTGGAATATTTCCTGAGGCTGCTCCCCACAGCAGAGCGGAGGTGAGCCTGCATTCTTTTTTCCCTTTTTTTCTCCCTCCCCTCACGCAGACAGGAGCAAGGGAGTGCGGAGGGGTGGGAACACAGCAAGAGGAGCAAACCCCCAAGATCTCTGGTCCAAATTTAAGTTGCCAGCGGATCTTAGGGGTCATGTAAAAGTGCCCATAGAACCATCCAAGAAATTGAATCAGTGCTAGATCAATACTAAGAATATTCAAAACAGACGTATTTATATTCCACTTAGGAGCTTGTTTCCAAGTTTTGAAGATTGCACACTGGATCATGGCAGGCATCTTGTGAACTGAATATCCATTGTACATTTGTATTTCATTTTTCCTATTCCCTTTTTCCTTCTCTTCCTCCTCCTCCTCCTTCCTCCTCTTCTTCATCTTCGAGAATACAAGAATACTGTACATGATCATTGTTTGACAGAAGTTATTTTTAGCGGGCCAATGTTTTAGCAACGGTTTGTAAAAACAAAAGCTAGCAGCTATCATCCCAGGGCCAAGAACTCTGCAAGTTGGTTTTGAAGATAGATGGGTATTTGCCAAGCTTGGATAAACCAGATGATCTTTGCTTAACACTTAGTACTGCTTGCTGCTAGCAGTATCTTGGCCAGAGATACTGTTATACAATTTACAGAACAAACCTAGTGCCAGAGAATGAATTTGCCAGGCTTAGAAGGGTTCCCTAACAAATAACTCTATTTTTAAAATTATTACAATTGCAAAAAGTGCAGGTGGGGTATTAGTTGCTGGAAATATAAGTAATGATTTCATTTTTCAGATACTTTAACAAGAATGATGCTTTAATAAGATAATTGATAATTCATCTGGTTTATCCAATTATCTTGTTTGTTTAATAAGATAATAAGATAATTGTCATATATTAGTATGCATTTTCTCTACCCAGAACACATTATGAATATATTATAAAAATTATGGATTAGATCTCATTTCTTTATGTAAAATTTTCATTACATTGTTATTTCATAAATAAGGAATGGAATGTCCAAAGCCGATGAAGGAGGTTATGGGGTTTAAGTGGTTTATCATGAGTCTTCTTTCTTCAAAACTAAGTCTATCAGTGGCTTTTCTGTTTTCGTTATAATCTGTCAAGTTGGAACTAATTTATGTACTGGCTGGTTGGATAATTCAGTGGTTTAGATATCTAGCTGTGGATCTAGATGTTGGAAGTTTGATTCTCCAGTGGTCCCCCTGTGGACAGAGCCATCCTGAGTGGCCTTGGACAAGCTGCCGAGTCCCAGAACAGCCCCAGAAGAAAGGATAGGTCATCCACTTAAACTTTGTTCCTAGAAAACCCTGAAAAGAGCCAGCATGTCAGCATTTTCCTGACAGCACATGAATATTATTAATAGGGCTTTCAAGGTAAGTATGATATTTAAAGAATGCTTTTACCAGTTCTACACCACCGGTTTTATGGCTCCAGCGAGTTTCCATCACTGTGATTGTGGATTTAAGGTGTTGCTATTGTTGCCACTACAGATTGCAGTAGTCCTTATCTTTTAATAATCTTCTGTAAATGTTGTCACTGTCCCTCTTTCAGTAAGGGAGGAAATGGAGGAGAGTGAGTTGTAATTGTCCATGATTTTGAAATTATGAATCCCACTTCTGTTTTGAATACGGTGGCTGTGTCCTGTGTGTTGCCAAAAGCCTACAGAAGGCTTAGTTTTGGAGCAGTTAGACAGAACCAATACATCCATTTTAACAGCGTTGCAGGGTGAGCTTTGATAGATTTGATTAATGACAAGCACATGGTTTGATTAATGACAAGCACATGGTTTTTCATTAACAAAATGTGTCTCTTCAGCTTTTTGCTCTTGGAAATTAAGCAGAGATGTGATACTTGCAAGACAGAGGGAAAGTTCCTTTGCTAATGTTCAAGGGACCGTTTGTTTAAAATCACGCATAGCTTGAGTGTTGTGTTCTCATCCAAATGTCAGTACAGTAATTCAGATACCAGTTCAGTACTCTGTGAAAGCAGAGGCCCAGTTTGAAATAAGGAGAAGCTTTGCCATAAAATATTTTCATGACCTTCTGGTAACAAAAGTTAAAACCACAGCTCTCATTACAGTAGCAATTCGCCCTTCAGTTCGGCTTGTTAAATCTCTTTCCTTCCTATTCCTACCCTCTGATTGCTCTTGCTTACTGACATTTCAAAGACCTGTTGTCTAGTACAGTTTCTTGATTACCCCCTTGCTCCTGCTTCTGTCATTAAATAATCGTAACCTCCCCAGGGAAACAACACAGACCAACTTCAAAATTACACACAGTAGTATTTCAAAGCACTTTATTTTTGTTAATTCATTCACTCCCAGCTTGGTCTCCATAATGATTCCAATGTGCATTTATCTACTTGGCTGTCAATACAAAGCAACCTATACTTTGGAATGAATAGTGTGGGCAAACAGAATTACCAAGAATCTGTGAAGTTATTCCACATGTATAAGATACTGCAGGATAGTGTTGTTATGTACCATTAAGTTGGAACTGACTTACATCAATCCTAATAGTGCTTTCAAAGTACAGTGGTACCTTGTATAAAGGAATTAATTCGTTCCAAATGAAATTATGTTAAGCAAATTTTCCTTTATACAAATTCCCATAAGAATGCATTGAAAACCGAGTAATCCCATTTTATGTTGTACATTTTCTACCCATAGGCGATTATGTTAAGCAAATTTCCCCTATCTCCGGAATTTTTTATGTTGTACAAATTTTATGTTATACAAGTTGTTTGTTATACAAGGGTCCACTGTAAGTGGTTTTACTAGTTCTAAACCTCCGGTGAGTTTCCACGATTGAACAGGAATTTGATCCTAGGCCTCCTAAATTCAAGTCTGTCAATCTGTCCGCCACACCACACTGGGTGTCTCTGTGAGGTGTGAGGAACTTAAAATCAACAAAATGCTTTGGGTACTACTTGGTCGTGCAATGTCTAATAAAGTCCAGTCTTTCTGTAACACTAGAATGTTGGAAATAACTGCATTACAGATCATTGTTTTGACATAAGGAGACAATATAGCAGTGGTTCAGCCCGTTATCCTATCTGATCAGCTAATGGCTTCCAGATTTGTGTGTTTTTGGAGGTTTTGACTGCACAAATTTTCAAAAATACAAGAAGTACTTATGTAGAATATTATATCTAAGTAACCTCTGAAGATAAAGTCATGTCATATCTAATAGCTACAGTGCAGATTCTGTCTTCATAACTCTAGTGCATAGCCTGAGATAAATGAGTTTCAAATCATGTAGTTGTAGCTAATTACCTTTTGAGCTAACAGAATCATTTTATTAGGTTCCATTCTTAAAAAAATAATGCAACAAGTATGAACATGTAAAAAATAATGTTCTCTTACTTTCAAACTTACTTCTTAAACATTTTGATATGAATTTATTAAGGTTTATGTCATCATAATAGAGAGTAAAAAAAAGTAAGGAATAGCATAACAAATATCAGAACAAGTTATTTTAAAATGACCAGTAAACACTGCAATTAGCAAAAGCTGTAGTGAGCAACAGGAATAAATTACCGTATATACTCAAATATAACCTGAGGTTTTCAGCCCTTATTTTTGCCTGAAAAAATGCTCTCAGCTTATATTTGAGTCAATATAAAGTTAGTGGTCTGCTGCCTCCCGAGTGCTAGGGTGGCGCAGGGCAAGTCCTGCTTGTTCCGCCACCTCCCAAGCGCTCAGCCGGCTTAGAGAAGGCTTATACTTGAGTCAATGAGTTTCCCATATTTTTGTGTGTAAAATTAGGTGCCCTGGCTTATATTCAAGTATATACGGTGCTCTTTAAGCGTGGCTTTCTGAGATCTGCTGTAACATAATTTTATAGGCAATTTAACTGGACACATTTAAAATGGTGATGCTGAGAATGGAATGTAATTATAAACCTTTAGCTACATGCATTTGCCAATGTTGTCTTGGTTTCCTTGGCTTTGTCCTGTAACTTTGATGTAGAAGGGTTTTTTTGACCTTCTGATTTCATAATATGCCCACGAATCTTGTACCTTTTGACATCTGTAAATGTATTGACCGCGCAGGCATGAATCTTTTATCTCAAGCAGCAGATGAGAGGAATATTCGTATTGTCTCTTCTTGGAGATGGTTGTCATCTTTGTCTTAAATGATATATGAACTCTGGTACCAAGGCTGGTCCAAAACCTTTTTACTGTCGGAGGAGCAGCAACAAGTGGCACCCAATCCAAAGTCTAGATGCATGGTCAAGATACTTTGGCACCGATACATGACAGAGACGTCTTCCCCTCCATGTTGTAAAAACAGGGAAATAGTTAGCAATATCTACCTTTTTCCTGACATTCTAATTCTGCTGCCTCAAGGCAGATGCTTCATTCTGCCTACTGATAGGATGGGTCTGTGCTACATCTCCTTAACTGCTAAGGCACAATCTGATTTCACATACACAAAATGTCCAGTATTGTGCAGTTTCATATGTTAAAATTCCATGATGGCTATTTTCCTTCTGTTGAAAAACTTCAGATCCTAGTAGGAGCCCTTTAGGTTATGATAAAAAGCAAGGTGGCTTGCTAAGGTAATTTGATGGCCCACAGAAGGGAGAAAGGTATGCATATATGTGTATCCACTTCAATAAACAATGTAAAGCATGCTTCTAATGCAGAAGTATTTATGTAATGCAGTTGCTCCCAGGCCCCTTAGTCCTCCCCGGCCCTCATATTTCCAGGCAAAACTCCAAACAAACTGATGAATTACAACTTCTTGAAGAGGCAACTTATATATATATTTTTAAAGGATAGGGACTCCTGTACCCTTTACCACCCCAAAATTTTATTTTGTTTTATTTTTCCAGATAGATGCTGGAAATGTAAGGATAAGAAAGAAACATTTTTTCATTGATGGTGATCATGCAAAAAGGCAAAGAAATTTTGGGTTAAAATTCATAAATGGATTAACGAAATCCTAGAACAGGATGCAGAACTTAAACCTGAGCTATGCTTCTTAGGCATGACTCCAAACAATATAAAAAGAGATAAGATATTTAATGATAACAAAGCCAGAAAAATGGAAATCAGAAAGCACACCAACAAGCGAGGAGATATTTTTAATGTGCGGATACAAATTGATATAGTCTAAAACAAAAGGAAGCCAATTTGCACGGTGTGGAATTTGTTTGGCCCAAAAAAATGGAATATGTAAAAGATCTCACTGTTTCTCCTCAAAGCATGCGGATGTTGACAAATGTTTGTTTTGTGTATGAAATATATATAATATTTAAAAAAAACACCGAAATTTTATTTTTTATAAGATGGAAGCGAACATCTAGCCATTTCTAGTTTCATGTCCATGCTTTTGTGCATTATTGGAAGCCTACATCAGTATCAATACTCCCAGACACATTGAATTGGCTCCTGAGACCACAAAAGTTGCCCCACACCTGTTCTAAGCAGCGCAGTATGTGGGTGCAAGGTGTGGCTATGTTTAAAACAGCTGTTGTTATAAATAAATGTTTGTTGATTCAGCCACTTCTAGTTTCATTGGATGGGGGTCCTAAGATATGAAAAATGGCCCATGGGGCTTTCCTATCACTGTTCTAGGTGCCATGTGATGACTTACTTGGCTGTTGAAATTCACTGGTGGTACTGATGGTGATAGAGGCACTGGTAGACGACTCCTTAAATATCTGCCATACCTTGGAAACCTTGCTAGGATGACCATAAGTGAGATGTGATTTGACAGCACATAACAGTAATGGTACAAATAATGCTAGTTTGACCAACAGACAACTGTAGATATGTTCCTGCTGCATCACTGTAGTTAAATGGTTGCATATGTACTAGAGTAGGAACTGGCAAACCACTCCAGTATTCCTGCCTAGAAAATTCAATGGACATGGAGTCACAAAGGGTCGGTCATGACTGTAATGACACAACACACACACACACACACACACACACACACACACACACACACACACACACACACACACACACACACACACACACACACACATTAGAGTTGGATTGTCATTTAAATGTGATTTATGGGGCCTAATATGTACCGATCATCATTCTTTCTGATGCAGAAGCTATGAATGTTGTTGGTTTTGGAATCAATATGATATCATAATAAGAGGGAGAGCATCTACAGAGCATCTGCTTAGCTGGCAGGCAAGGACACGTTCTTCTACAAACCAATCTAGTTGAGGATTGAGCATGCCCAGTAAACCCAGAATTCCTTAGAAGCCATAACTGAATAGCTGGAATCCAGCTGAAAAGCCAGTTGTGGGTCACACTTCTTAATTTCTTATTTTCATGACATTTTCCAGTTTGATCAAATAAATATGTATTCCATTCATTTAAAAGACAAAAATGGCAGACACCTATTGTACACTCTGTTTGTTTAAAGAGCTCAGTAAACGCACTAAGTCATAATTCTTCAATAATCATTAGTGCACAGTGACACCTACAGAGAGTATGATGCATAAAAATATGCTTTCCAATATTTACATACCATCCCTTTGGTTGATAGTAGCTGCATAGGAAAATTAATTCATTATTCTGAGACTGGATGAAGATTGTGTGTCTATTGCCTTCCTGTTAATTTTAGTAAGGTGATTGTGTATACATTTGATGCATCAAGCACCACACCAACGAGTTAATATGTTAATGTGGGCTTGAAATGAATTGTGAATTTCTAAATATGAGATTGATGTTTAAATATGTCATCAGGATCAATCTACTGGGCATAGGTTTTAAATAAGTAGCATTTTTTTTAGTTTAGGTCATTGCTTATGTTTTTAACTTGATGATATCTCTGGAAGATCAGAACTTGGAAAACCACCATTTTTGAATGAGTTTTCAGAGTTTGTCCCAAGCTCTGGGGAACCCTGAAATAAAAAGATCTAGCTTAAAATCTGGAAGGACAGGAGCATGAAACCTGCAAAAAATCATTGTAATTGCCCCCAAAATTGCAAGTTATTCATGGTTCCTAATAACTCCTCTTTGGGAAAAATGTTGATTTAGCATGATGAAGAGCCTTCTTTAAAAACATGGAATCCTGTTAAAAATTGCTGCCCTTGATAATATTCATAAAATGACTGCTTCTTTCATTTTATTGCGGAATAATGTGTATTTATTCATATATCTACTTTGCTTTAAATAGGTGATGTGGCAACTCTAAGATTTGTCTTGCATGTTTCTTTGAAACATTGCTTCTAATTTTACACCTGTTAGCCTTTCTAAAGCACTTAAGGGTGTTTCCTTTGAATGTCTGTGCTCTAATTCAGTGTTGCTCATGCCTTAAAAAAGCAAGAAGGATACTTATAAAACTCTGGATATAAACTATTTTAAACTAGAGGGTGTAACTTTTGTGAACTTGTCCTTTTTCATGGGTATGCCAGTAGTGGGGGAGAGAAAATTTCCACTCCTAATATGACAACCCAAGCCGTAGCTCTTTTGTTTTGTTTCTACTAAATCTGTCTTTCGAGTAACATGTTGGTCATACACAAGGAAATAAATATATTGAGTTTCCTAAACTTAAAATAATAGCTTTAAGGACATTTTTGAGGGGAGAGTTAAAAGGTTTCTGAGTCTGCAGAAACTTGTCCAGGGCTGTTGGGGATGGACACTTTGGAGATCACTCATTCATAGGGTTGCCATGAGTTGGAACAAGAAGAATGGTTTCTGGAAACTGAAAGTTCCCATTTTCCTCTTTATATGTTCACAAAGTTTCATTTTTAAAACATGTCTAAACCAGAATTGATAGAAATAAAGAGAGAAAGTATAGGTACTGTATATCAATTAATTATCCTTGAGGGTATGAGTTATAATTCTTTGTTCTTAATAGCTCTTTACCTTGAGGAATGTAGGTTTATACATGCACAGACTAGGTAATGTTGGGCATAATACAGCTAGAAGGATGTGATTAATATAGTCCAGTTCTACACCCTGAATACAATTGCTAGTTCCAACTAGAGTAGACCCATTGAATCAATTTGCTGAATAGTGAATCAGCACATGCATTCTCTCTGTTTCCTGGAGCTGATCTATCTGGAACTACCAATTTATGCAAGCATGTGCATTTTAATTAAAAGCAACTCCCTGAGTTCAGTGGCGCTTTCTCACCACTAAGGCTGATACTTCACGTCCCTCTCGCTGTAGTTCGCGGCCCCGCTGGAGACCTGTTCGAAGGAACGCAACCTCACGTCCTTATGGGGTCAATCCGAGTTTGAAGGAACGTAACCTCACGTCCTTGTGGGGTCAATCCGAGTTCAAAGGAACAGAACCTCACATCCTTGTGGGGTCAATCCGAGCTCACCCCGACCACGCCCCCTGAACTGCACTCCAAGCGTGGTGAGAGATTCCTGTCCTGGAGCTCGGGAATCTTTTCAATCCACTTCTCGATCCATGTTGAAAACCGATTTCGGTGGTTACTTCACGTCCTTCCTCGAGCCGAGGTGAACTTGCCTCCGTGTTGAAATCGGTTTTCAACACGGATCGAGAAGTGGATTGAAAAGATTCCCGAGCTCCAGGACAGGAATCTCTCACCACGCTTGGAGTGCAGTTCAAGGGGCGTGGTCAGGGTGAGCTCAGATTGACCCCACAAAGATGTGAGGTTCTGTTCCTTTGAACTCGGATTGACCCCACAAGGACGTGAGGTTACGTTCCTTCGAACAGGTCTCCAGCGGGGCCGCGAACTGCAGCGAGAGGGACGTGAACGATCAGCCTTAAACATGGACGCAAGTTCATCTCGGCTCGAGGAAGGACGTGAAGTAACCACCTAAGTTATACCTGCTAGTAGCGCCTTAAATTTGCATTTGTTTAATGGATGAAGTTATGCATCTTGAAACAATTAGCTACTCCATTTGGTCAGTAAACTAAATTTTGCATGGGATCATGGGCTAGATCAGTGATGGCAAACCTTTTAGAGGCCGAGTGCCCAAACTGCGATTCAAAACCCACTAGGTTTTCACAAAATGCCACAACAGCAATTTAACCTGAATACAGGTGGCTGTGAAGGGGCGATGTCGGGTGCCCCACAGAAAGGGCACCTGTGCTATAGGTTCACCAGCACTGGGCTAGATTTAGAAAATATGGCCTCTGCAGACTGAAACATGCATCCTATTGCTTGGTGCTGTAGCAGTGCTACAGAGCAATGCCTGGAAAATGTCAACAGGTACATGCTTGTGGGAATCTGGATGGAACTGTGCAGCCTAATTCAAGTAAACAACTATAGCTTGGCATTACCGTATTATTGGACATGCATGCACCAAAGGCTACTGCTGTGCCTTCCACTCATTGAAGGAAAGGAATCTTTGGAGTCTCTCTGAATCACTGAAGTCATTTGGATTTGAGAGCTGGCTGGAGAGCTGAGTGATTTAGGTATCTGGCTGTGGAGCCAGAGGTTGTAGTTTCATTCCTCATGGTGCCTCTTATATGAGTAGAGCCAGCCTGTGTAGCCTTGGGCAAGCTAAACAGTTCCAGGGTGCTACCAGAAGAAGGGCATAGTAAGTCACTTCTGAGTATTCTCTACCTTGAAAACCCTCAAAAAGGAACATCATAAATCAGAACTGACATGAGAGCATATGATTGTTATTTTTATATGTGTAGGAAACCAGCAACACAATATGTGGATATGAAAAAACAATACATCTACATTTTAAGATGTTTCAATGTTGGTCTGATGGTGTTAATCTCCATTACTATTTTCCAAAAATTATCTGCAGACACCCCTTTATGTGGTCAATCATGGTGAGACTGGGCCCATCCGATGCAACAGGTGCAAAGCGTATATGTGCCCCTTCATGCAGTTCATAGAGGGTGGAAGAAAATATCAATGTGGATTTTGCAACTGTGTGAATGATGGTAAGTAACGCATGGGAGTTGTTTTTGTGTGCTTCAACTTTTTTTAAGTCAAAAAGAAATCACTCTCTGAATACTGTAAATGCTTTCATAAAAAATAGCTTTTCAAATTTCTGTTTCATGGTAATTTCAGTCCTAAACATATTTACTCTTAGGTTTATATCACAGTTTACATGGATCTGGAAGAATGCTCAGGGAGAATGAATGTTGCGTACTGTCAATTTGTTTTGAATTCTTTCCTTCATTCTACTTCAAGAGAGCTTAAGGAGTAGCACATGAGTAGTTCAGTTCAGAAAAAGAATTGTGCCTGAAAATTCACCACCACTGAGCTGTAAATCTAGTGGATGATCTTGAGAAAGTGAAAGACAGCTTAGTAAGTAAAACATCATTCACTAATTACAAATGGTAAATATTATCCTGTTACATTTATTTATTTATTTATTTATTTATTTATTTATTTATTTATTTATTTACTGCCAAGTTTAATTCAGAGGAAAGTTCCAGTCATTGTACAACAAAAGTTAAAACAACAGAATAAAAATAACATTTTACATATATTAAGTAAACATAATCAACACATAGAGCAAACAAATAATAATAGGGAATCCGGTAGGAGGTGAGTAATTGGATAGATGATTCAGGCTGAACGACAAAGAAGATGCTAGGGAACCACCCTAGTCCTCCACACAATTGTTAGGATTGTTTGCCATTTATGCATGCAAAATGCAACACCCTAGAGAAACAATTATTGAAGAGAAACAATGTATGTGAAGACTGGTGAAAGAGAGAGAGAGAGAGAGAGAGAGAGAGAGAGAGAGAGAGAGAGAGAGAGAGAGAGAGAGAGAGAGAGAGACACATTGTGAATGTAAAGACATGAAGAGTCCTGGTTGTTGTATACGCTACACATGAGCAAGAACCCAGATTTTTCAGATTCTTATTGACAATTACAGGTAGTTGCTGAATAGGGCTTAAGAATACCATTCTGCATATAGACCTACAAAATACAGGACAAAGTAAGCACCTCCTAGGCCAGTGATGGCGAACCTTTTAGAGACCGAGGGCCCAAACTGCAATTCAAAACCCATTAATTTTTTGTAAAGTGCCAATGCAGCAATTTAACCTGAATATAGGCGGCTGTGAAGGGACCATGTCGGGTGCCCACAGAAATGGCTCTGAGATTAAACTCTGAGGCATCTTGCTGTCCTGTTATTACCCACAATTCTATTTTAACGTGTTTTTCCCTTCACATATACAGAGATATGTTTTCAGCCTACCCTTATAATTAATCTTCAATTTTTTTCATAATTTCCTGATAAGTAGGCAGAAGAGTAGATATTCTGCATCTTGCCAAATCTATATGAAGTGAGTTTTTTAAATTAAATATTTGTATAGTAGTTGCAAAGGGCACAAAAGAGCACAGCAAATGCTTTCTATTGGATTAAAGGGGCAACAGTTTTCTTCATAAAAGCGGAATGTTCTGCTTATATACCTCCCTACAGCACTTAAAACACTCTCCTGGCAGAGAATGTTTCAAGAATAATGGTGTGGTGTATAAATAGCGTACTTTGCATTAATTGACAGTGCCTTTTAGAGCTGTTTGGCCCTTCTTAGAAAGACAGAAAAACTGAGGCATTGTATAGCCTCCATAATTAATTTGTAAACTTCCCAGAGAATAGTTGTTGTGAGCTTTTTGGGCTGTTTTGGCCATGTTCTGGAAGTTTTTCTTCCTGACCTTTCGCCAGGCTCTGTGGTTGGCATCAGTTTACCAACTAACCTCAGATGGATGAAAGGCTGATCCAACCTCAAACTGGTTGCCCAAGTCCCTCAGGTTCAGACTCAGGTCATAAGCAGAGACTTACTTGTAGTACTGCCATTTAACCATTGCATTATGAGGCTGCTTTGCAGAATTTATTTGATCAGAAACAAGGAACAAAAAGTTTTGGTCATCCTTGCAGGGCATATGTAAATGTATTTCTTAGGCTGGATGGCCATCTATCGGGAGTCCTGTGATGGGGGTTCCTGCATGGCAGAGGGTTGGACTAGATGGCCCTTGAGGTCTCTTCCAACTCTATGATTCTATGATAAGACAGAACAAGTTATGCCAAACAGAGCCAAAGCCAAAATTGGTTATATACTTGCATGCACATGGACATTTTCTGTTGCATTCATACTGGGAGGCAGGTATTAACACAGACACAGAGAAGTTGTCCACCTTTGATCAGGCAGGAGTGGCCTAATGGGATAGATAGGCTGAAGCTGGGCAGTGCCCCATTTGTGATACGGTTCTAATTATTTACACCTTATTTGCGACTTCATTTGAGTGGAAAGGTACTTAAAGAACATTGTACAATTGGTTGGGATTATTTTCTGAAGGGGCTGAACATTCAGGGTTTTTCCCCCAGCCAACTGGAAAAGAGCAACTGTTCCGTCCACCTTCTCCTTTTTTTATGACAGAGGATTTTAATGGTTAAATCATCCATTAACTTTACTGTGACGGGAGTTGCTTTTGAAAAGGAGATGCCATGCCATATTTGTCCAAGCACAGTTGCATGTGACTCATGAGTTCCTGAGCTTCTGGCTGAGTCCCAAGACTTTGCCAGAACCAGTCTTTTGAGACGTTTGTATCTAGATGGATTTCCTCAGCAGGATCAAAGTGGCATACAGCTTTGCCTAATACAGTAATCTTTTCAACTCTGAAACATGAAGCTCAAAAGACTTATGCCAGCTCTTGTCTGCTTCAAAACTTAATCTGTGGAACAAAACATAGAGAGCAGTCCACTGGAGGGGCTTTTACTCCATATGAACTTCCCACAAATACTCGTTACTCATATAGCTGTGGAGTAATGAGCCACTATTTAAGTAAATGCCACATTGAAAATTGAATAGTCTGCACTTTTGTCTGTGTCCTTTCTTGTACTCTGACTAAACTCCAGGAAGCCATCATGGGCAGAGAACATGTTTTAATCTTCTCGAACAGATAGTTGCAGCAACGAACTTCTAGTAAGTGGATAGATGATGTAGTGAACATTTTTTAGAGGAGGTGATCCCTGAAGTGGTGATGAATATTTCTTGATCATAGCACACGATTTACCCTCACCTGTGTGTCTTGTACTTATTATGTTTTGTTTTGCAGTTGGCTAATGGAAGGTAAAATCATGTTAATTTTGAAATCTGGTTGTTGAAACATACATCTCTGGGGAAATCCTGTTTGCAGAAGGAAAATAACGGACTGTGCATTCCAATTAATGGCCAGAATCCAACTTCTGTTTAGTTTTACATAAGTGAAATGGTGTAAATTTCAGTGGCAATTTGCTGCTAATAAAAAGGGGTCAGGTTGTGTTCTTAGCCTGCAACTGGAACCTTATTAATTACCAGAAATTGGCTATTGGAACCTATGTCTTTTCACTTGCATTTGAATTGGCATTTGGTTTCTGGTCAATGCCTAGTGAGACAAATATAACAGTATTGCATCTAGGTCTTTCTATGAAAATAGACCATAAGGGGTCTGACCAATATAAAATGCCTGCTTAGTCCTCACCTTTCAGTAGGTGAACAGAAGGATACTGTGCCACTGAGTAGTTTTTTGTATTTTTTTAATCTGTTGCTGGTTGTTTTGGACCTGGTTGGATCACTCTGTTGGGAATCTGGCTCCAGAGCGAGATGTTGGGTATTCAGTATCCCACTGTGTCTCATGGGAGACGAGCCAGTCTGTGTGGCTTTGAGTCAAGGGCAATCCTGTGGTGCTCCCAGAGGAAGGAAATGTTAAACCACTTCTGAACATTCTATACTTGAAAGCCTTGAAAAGGATCACCATGTTGGAATTGAGTTGATGGCTCAGACTTAGTTATTTATTAAATTCCTCAGGATTCATTTGATGGAAAACTACTTAAATATGTTTTCTTAAAAATAATGCATACACAAGTGGGCAGGGACTCATGCATAGTGCCATCCAGATTGGTCCAAATGACATTTTAACAGACATATCCATCTCTAATTAATTAGTATGACATGAATGAGATAAGCTATGAGGATTAGAGTGAAAGGATTGGAAGATAAAGTATTAACAGGTAGGGGAAGTGCTTTCATTCTTACTGTTTACAAAGGTGAGAGAAAATCACTAAAGAGGCATAATATTAAGTCTGCTCCTTGAATAGGGAAAGAGGTAAAAGGACTTGAAAGATCTTGAGATGTAAAACTTTTTTTCCATTTTTTAAAAATAAATATTCTGATGCTATTCTTTTCAAGTAAGATATACTGAGCTGCTAAACATTAGCACAAGTTTCTTTTTGTTCAGTTGTACTCAAAGAAAGAAAAGAAATTGACTTTCGTGTTCTTGTTTCTTTAGTTCCTCCATTCTATTTTCAACATCTGGACCATATTGGCAGAAGAATAGACCACTATGAAAGGCCAGAGTTGTCTCTAGGATCATATGAATATGTTGCTACTTTAGATTATTGCAAGGTAAGTCTGCTTAGTATGGAAAGAGGTTTTTCAACCTATGTGCTAATCACAGAATGACCATTCATTACATTTGGCAAAACTCCAGAAAAAATGGCTCAGGTACCAGAGGAATAAAATGAATTGCCTTCAACCATTTTGAAATAAAATTGAAATAAAACTGTTTTCTACTATGCACTGAATAGGTTTAGGAGCACCATTTATCTTTCATATCACTTAGACTGCAAAGCATTTTAAGCCAGTCCTAACCAATATAACTCATTGTCCCTATCCTGAAACTTACAATTGAATAAACTTCCAACCTCAATCAAATTGCTAGTCCTAACTAAGCAGATTCATTGCATCAATGGGATTTGCACCAAGTGTTGATTTATGTAATTCAGAAATTGATTCATTGCATCTGCAAGGTGTCAGTTCAACAACTAATGTTTTTTTTTAATCTGCTCTAGTTGAGAAAAGCAACAGAATGTAGGCTTCTGAATATACAGTGGTCCCCCGCCTGTTCACGGTTCATATACTATATTGTGGGACCGCAGTATATAGAAAAAATGACTGGCACTGATCAATAACACTTGCATGTTTTGAGATCTCTGTGCTTATATGTGCACTTGCATATAGTATTGGATGCGGCTTGATGTGATTATATTATTTTCCACTCTACAAGATGTTCTTGATTTGAGTTATGAGCTGACTTGTCTATACCCCTTTTACTGTTGACAGTCCACATTGTTAGGTCTCTCAATAATATGGCACAGTCATAATTCAGGGAAAGTATGTATGCTCAGTATAACAAAAAATGTGATGATCCGTCTTCACCCCACCTCCATCTTGGGAAAACCACCACTTTCCTTTGTGCTTATTGAATAACAATAGGAATGGACAGCTAGAAAATGTTAACCAATAGCAGCTGTTGAATGGTGCTCTGATGGTTTGGAATGGATTTAGCAAATACAGTGCATTTAGCGTTTGCAATAAATGTGCCAGAAAGTTAGCCAAATGTTTTTATAAACTGCTATAGAATTTACATCAAGTAAGAAAATGTTTGCTCGTTAGCTGCTAATGCTTAAGCTGGAATAGCTTCTAAGAGGTCAAATCTCCACTTAGGTTGCTGAGGTCTTTCATTTTATTGAATAGCATTGCTTTTTGAGTTCCTAGATATAAATGGGGGAGGTTGGATGGGAGAATATAGCTTTTTTATGAAGGTACGACTTAAAGTGCTCTAAACACAAAACCTGCAGTCATTATCACCTTGTATCTGAAGCTCTGTGCTAAGTAAAATGGGAAACTGCATTTTTAACCATAACCTGTGCCTATTTAGGTGAACTTTAACAAGTTAATCATGGGTTAGGGAATTATGGGTTAGGGAGTGCCTTTTTCATAACACTTGACAGATGTTATACATCTCAGACTGATTGCTTGAATGGGGAAATGGCATGGGAGCCTCAGCTGAGCATATATTTTAATTTAAGGAATATTTAGCCTCAATGTTGTGATGAAGAGAAGGTTTATCATCTTTATGTTCCTGGAACAAAAATTACCCTGCAAGTGACTGCAGTGGATATCTGATGTATCAGTTGCCTTCACATAATTTGTCTTGTTGCCAGTCTCTTTTTGAGTGTTTGGATTATATTTTTGGTGGCTTAATTCTCTAATGTATTTAATTCATCTTCCAAGCGTTGCTGGAAATTGAGCAGAAACAGTGGAGGTGTCAAAGTTCTTTTGGCTGATTTTTTTATTACACTCCTTAAACAGGCAGTCCATATATTAAGAGGATATTTGACTTGGATCCAGACTTCTGTGAGTGGAACTAAACACACAGGTTCGTCCTCGTAAGGAGGACTGAGGAGAGGCAGTTTTTGCCATTTGTTCACTGCTCTGCAGGCCCACAGTGCCCCCTGAAAAACTTCTGGGGGGCGGGAATCTGAAAAGTAAGGTAGGGGGTTCCTGTCACCCGAAGCATCACCCCTACTGGTGACAGGAATCTCTTCAATCCAAGAGGAACTCGTACGAGTCCTCTCTGAGAAATGAATTAATGCCTCAAGGAAGGTCATATCTGACTTTGCCCACTGTGTATACAGCTGTATTACACTTCACAAGACACGAAATAACTGGAGACAATGTGTATGCATATAAAAAAGGCAGCACTTTCTATGTGCCTGTTGATTACACATGCAATATATTTCATAGCAAGGAAGACTTGCCTGTTGCCTGTTGAGCGCCAAGATACACAACATACATGTGGCTTTCACTGCATCTGTTTTATCTTGAAAATATTGGGGGGGGGGGATGGGTCAGATCACAGTTGGGAAGAGTGCCCTTTTATCCTTTTATTATATTTGGGAAGAGTGCCCTTTTATCCCTTCTCTATATTTCCAGTGAAAATCTTCTTCCCAAGCTTCTGTTTCTTTTAGGACAGGCAACATGTGGCTTGGTGGGCCACCATTTTCCACAGGGCTCAAATGTAGCCTGATACATACCCCCCCAAAAAACCTTTTTAACTCAAAAAGTCCCCGTCTTTTTAAAAAAGCCTTGTGGCTTGGTGGGCCACCATTTTCCACAGGGCTCAAATGTAGCCTGATACATACCCCCCCCCAAAAAAAAACCTTTTTAACTCAAAAAGTCCCCGTCTTTTTAAAAAAGCCTTGTCACTAAAAGGCAAAAAGGTGTCCTTCTGAGTGAAGAAAAAGTCTTTTAAAGAACAATATGGTGGTAGTGGTAGTGGGGCAATATGGGAGCAGGTGTGGCATCCATGGTCCAAGGGGGCATATGTTTGCTCTAGCAGTAGGACTGTTTTGGTACATATTGGGAGTCACAGAGTACAGGGTCTCATCTTATCTTGTTTTGGTTAATGTTGCAAACAATGGAAGAGTGTTTTCTCATTGGCACAGACATCTGAAGGGCTGTAATTTTCTTGGTGCTCTGAGTAAGGAAGGTGCTCGTAAAAGATGAAAAGGAAAGTAAAGCTACTTGTGAAAAATTAATAGAGGACATAGCTATCTTTTATGTAAGAAACATATTCTTGGTCTAAGAACTGTCAAGGAATTATGAGGAGTTAACCTCAATAAGCAGAGTTGTAGCAATGTCAAGGATTAGAGGCAAAAATATGACAGACTCCGTTGCTGGTTTTCTATTACAGTCTATTTACAAAATATATACAGGTTCCATTAGTTTCCAGAGACTTACATCCAGTAGCATAAATAATCCAGGTACTCTTCCTGCTCACAGCCAACACATCAGGCTTACTGGCTATATAGCCCTGGCTAAAGAGCAAGAACATATTGCAATAAAAATTGGGGGTCGTCTTATACACAGAAGTAAGAGGAGGAGAGAACCACTTGGTTGCAAAACTGTAATTTTGCGTTGGGAAAGTGGGGGCCATCTTAGAGCCTTTTCACACGACCCCTAAGATCCGCTGGCCACGTAAATTCGGACCAGAGATCTTAGGGGTTTGTCGCTGTTCCTGTGTTTCCACCCCCTCTGCACTCCTGGCTGCTGTCTGCGTGAGGGGAGGGAGAAAAAAAGGAAGAAAAGAATGCCGGCTCACCAACCTCTGTTCTGCCCTCTCGCTCTGCTCCCAGCAGCATTAAGTATCTCTTAAAGGGGCGGGGGCAAAACAACAACAAACAGAAGCGAGGAGAGCCCGGCACTCACTACGTTACATCTGCATCAGGAATTTTTCACCCCCGGAGAGCAGGTACTTGAAAAGTGCGCTGGGACACGCTTAGGTAGGCATGGTCGCACTTAATAATTTTTTGTAAACTCCGGAGCTGGTGGGGAAACAATTTTAAGCTCCGGATCTGGGAGCCATTTGCCGCGGATTTTAGGGATCGTGTGAAAAGGCCCTTATACATGGGGGTATCTTATAGACGGGGAAATACTGGACTTCAGAAATATCTGTTTGGATTAAATTCATAGGAAAGTATCATATGTTTCTTCCATGTTTGTGTTTGTGTATGTGTAGAATAAGAAGTCTCCACAACTACCAGCCTACATATTCATGATTGATGTGTCTTACAATAACATAAAGAGTGGCCTTGTTAAACTCATCTGTGATGAACTGAAAACCGTACTGGATAGACTTCCAAGGTAAGGACAATAATTTTGAGTAAATAAATAAATAAACCTCCAGATTGATTAAGATGATAACCCCTAATAGTTGAAAAAGTTAGGATTTTCTGTATACTGTCCCCCCTCCACTAGTAGTTGGGTGACATTTCCTAACCTGGAAGCAAGAGTTGTTCTTGAGTTCAAGTTCCCTAAGAACATTGTGATAATCTGGCCACAGAAAGGGAATAAACACAGATTACCTAGAGGTCTCTCTCTCTCTCTCCCTTTGTTTTCTACAGCGTTTTATTCATTTCTGTGGCTGAAATCAGGATGCATCAGGGTTTTGCTGCTGAGTGCTTCCGTTAGTTAATATGAACAGTAGTTAGAGGCAACTTTAGTTTGTTTTCTTCATTGGCTTTGAAATTATCTGCAACTGTGCTTTCTGTAACCATTTCTCTTCAAGGGAAGAACAAGAGGAGACTTCTAGTATTCGGGTTGGATTTGTCACCTACAACAAAGTCCTCCACTTCTTCAATGTCAAGAGCAACCTTGCACAACCACAGATGATGGTCGTCACTGATGTTGGGGAAGTGTTTGTGCCTTTGCTCGATGGCTTCCTTGTCAACTTCCAAGAGTCACGCTCTGTTATACATAAGTAAGCCAAAATAATAATAATAATAATAATAATAATAATAATAATAATAATAATAATAATAATAATAATAATAATAATAATAATAATAATAATACAGCGTTCCTCCGCCCTTTCGTGGTTCATATACTGTGGTCCTGGTACATCGCGGGACCACAATATATGAAAGGCAAAGCCCCCTGCATGGGCCTGTTGTTTCTGGTCTCCCGTACTTACTTCAGGCCTGTCACTGCCCCGAACGGGCCTCCAATGGCCTTCCTGGGCCTGTCAAAGGCTCCAAAAGTGCTTTCCCGTGAACCAGAAGTGATTTCTGAATTGCTGAAAACCACTTCTAAAGTCCTCCGATGGCCTTCCTGGGCCTGTCGGAGGCTCTGGGAGTGCTTTCTGGCAAACTGGAAGTGGCTTCCACATCACACCGGGAAGCACTTCTGGTTCTTCTGACAGGCCCAGGAAGGCCATTGGAGGCCCATTCACGGTAACACTAGGCATCAGGTAAGTGTAGGGGGCCCCAGACAGGCCCCCCAGTCCCGACCCGACCCAGCATCCACATATCACAGATTTTCAATTATTGCGGGTCAGGTCGGGTCCCTAACCCCCGCGATAGGCAAGGGGTTACTGTAATAATAATTATTATCATTACATGTTGTTCGCTAAAGGCCCACAGGAGGCACATAACCTGCTCAGCTTTGCATGCTCTGGGTGATCTCAGCTGGTCTGAGAGGCAGGGGGGTAGGAGGGATACAAATGTATGGCTCATGGCTTAGCAACCACAAAATTCCAGCCCATTGAGCAATATCAGCACTGAAAACACAGATAACTGATATGAACACTGACATGCCTCTGCAATATGTCAATATGATGGAAATTTCTGATCTACTTAAAATGCACAACATCTCTACGATCAGCCTTTGTACCAAAGGGCTAGAAAATGGACAATATAACACCTATTTGTTAAGAAAGAAATATAGGGATGATCTGGGAAATTACAGGTTGGTGAGCTGCCTGCAAGTCATCTGGTGAAAGTGTTAAAATATAGGCAGAAAGATGAGAGAGGTCAACCTGGCTTCAGGACAGCTTTGAGTTTGTGGACTATATGTAGTAAGCTTTTCTAAAGCTTTCAGAATTTATGTCTGCCAAAGTTTGCCCCATTCTGGGGTTTGGCCCAATAGCAGGGTCAGGCCTGGCTTGTACAGTACTTGGATGGGCGACCACCAGGGAATACCAGGTGCTGTAGGCGCCTGGAGTAGGAAATGGCAAGCCACTCCAGTATTCCTGCCAAGAAAAACTCCATGGACATGGGGTCATGAAGAGCTGGTCATGACTGTAACAACAACAACAACAACAACAACAACAACAACAACAACAACAACAACAACAACAACAACAACAACAACAACAACAACAACAACAACAACTTATTCGGCTTTAGGGTAATGCAAAATATTTTTCTGTATGGGTAGAAATTTTGTAGCAACTACAGGGAATCCTAAGTAGGCTTGCACATTTTAGTAAGTTTAATACTTAATTAACTTAATTAATTAACTTGTGTTTGTGTGTAATTAACTTTCTAATGAAAAGTTGTCAGCTTTCAGCAGAAGGACATGTTCTCTGGTTTCCTTGTTCTCAAGGAGTTTCCTATCCATTACAACCTGTAGAAACATTTATTGCCTCCTGTTCCTTAGCTTGCTGGACCAGATTCCAGAGATGTTTACAGATACAAATGAGAGTGAGACCGTTTTTGCTCCTGTGATCCAAGCCGGCATGGAAGCCCTAAAGGTTAGAATAACCTTGTTGATCCCACAAGGTCTTTCTGAGAATGGACTTGATTAGCTAGGAAAGACTCTACATGATCTAAATTTCCACAAGAGGTAGTCTAGCGTTTAGAATTTTGGACTGAGGTCAGGGAGAACCAGGTACTACAGTAGTCCGCATTGAGCCATGGAACTCACTGAATGACCTGAGCACTTGTATTTATTCTTAACCTGGCCTTCTTTGTAGGGGTGTTGTTCAAATAATGTGGGCAGAGGAGAACTCGGTATACTGCCTTTAGTTCATTGGAAGAACGGCAGGATATAAATATAGTATCATTGTTGTCATTGCCATTATCAGAAAACTACCAAAAGTCTGTTGTGCTTGTACTCTGTGGATATTTAGAGAGCTCCTTCAGGTAAAATACAGAATATAAAGGTATAATCATACTATATTCTGGCATCATCCAGAATATAAAGGCATAATGCTGGAATCCTGTTCCATAAGTTACTCTGCATAAGGCTGGTGCCTTAAATGTCATAGCTGCGCACAGGGTTAGTTGTTTTCATGGTATTTGCATGGGTTCATAGATATATTGCCAATTGCAACTTGACAATACATGTACACGAGGTTTAAAGGAAAGCTATTTCATATTTATTTATTTTATAAAATAAATAATCTCCCATCTCTTTCTTTATAAAGTAGGTGCATGGAGAATGTGTGTCCGGTTTATAGCAGAATTGTACTCCCAGGATGGTTTTACTTTAAAATGGGATGCATTTTTAAAACAAATATTCATTCATTGTTGTTCAGCTTATATACCACCCTATACCACTTCAAGTAGTCTCTGGGCAGTTTACAGTTTTTAATTACAGTATGCAGGCTACACATTGCCACACACACACCCCTGCCTGGCAAGGCTGGGTATTCATTTTACTGACCTCAGAAGGATGGAAGGCTGAGTCAGCCATGAGCTGGCTACCTGGAATTGAACCCCAGGTCGTGAACACATATTTACCTTCAGTGCAGGCATTTCACCACTACACCATGGGGCTCCTTGGTTGGGCAACCACCAGGGATTGATTGGTTGTCTATGGTGCAACAAAAGGGAGAAGTCCCTCATGGGATGGGGAAGGGTACTTCCTGGTCCCTGGAAAGTTTCTCTCCACTAGTGTAAGCTACAATGAGTTGGACAGATCAGTTATCTGACTTGGCATAAGGCAACTCTCTGTATTCCTGACTTTGCTTATAGGTTTGTCTTTTTTCTCATAATATGTGTAAAAATAAGTGTGTGGCTTGTTTGTTGCTATGATGTAATCTGATTCTGATCCCAAGCCTTAACAACAATTTTGCTGTCATTCTTAGTTCTAAGAAGTATGATTATTAGTGTACTTAGCTCTTTTGTACTAAATATTCTCATGTTTTTGGAGGGTTAGGAAACATATATGAAGCATGTTTGGTTTTAAGGGTAATGTGATTATTTATATAAATTTCAATAAATGCCAAATGCCTTCAGTCATGAGTGAAAAAATAATAAACAAATGAGCTGGGAGCACACACACGAGAAAATTAAAACCAAAACCCCAAAAATGAATACATCACAACTTCAAAGGAGCCAATTTGGATCCATCTGGAATACTTTTTTGTGTATATTTACCATGAAAGTGATCCCAGTGGCTGAGCAGACTTCTAGTCTCTGCATTTATTTTCCTTTGTTTCCTTTCCTCACAATGCCAACTGTGAGCAAATACAGTCACACTTGTTATGCTCCATAAATCAAATGATGATTTCACCATCTTCCTGGGAAGAGGAAATTGATTCTCGGGTGAAAACTGGTACAGTTTCAAAACTCTTGGTATATATTTGTGGGAATCAATGGAGATTGATACTGAGTTAATCAACATCTCCTTAGGTTCCATTGATTCAAATAGACCTACAGTAATACTTTGTAAGACGAATGCCCCTTCAGATGAAAGACTCGTAAGATGAATGTAATTTCCAGGGATAGGAAAAAAAATTGTAAGACATTTTTTTCCTTCCCATTTACATTTGTCTCATGGGGTAGTGGGAAGCGCGCTTTCCTTCAAAATCACACGGGGTGGACAGAGATCAATGGGATCCTGCTTTGCCCACCAAATTGGTGGGGAAAACAGGATCCCATTTATCTTTGAGTCCCCAGGGGACTCGGACGGGAAGCCACGGTGGAGATCTGCTTGCTGTGGCTGATGCGCGATTTTCAAAGGGCTCAAACCCATGGCAGCTCAGCTCCAGCCCTTTGAAAATTGCTGCCTTCCCTTCTCTGTAGCACACACAGATCGTATGCTACAGGGAAGGAAAGGCAGGATAAAACCTCCTCCTCCTCCTCCTCCTCCTCCTCCTCCTCCAAAGCCAAGTCTTGGTGCAGAGACCTGGACGAAGAGGAGGTGGCTGCCCCCTCAAGCTCCAGCAACCGAAGGCTGTTGTCCCCAACCACTCGGAGAGCAGATTTTGACAGGTCCAACCTGTCAACATCAGCTGTCTGGCGGGTCTGCGAAAGCAGCCTTTGGCTGCCCTTGATTGAGGGAGGTTGAGACAGTCTTCCCATAGGAATGCATTGAAAACCTCTGGAACAGATTAATAGGTTTTCAATGCATTCCTATGGGAAACTGTGCCTCCTAAGATGAATTTTTTGTAGGACGATTTGACTCCGAGAACAAATTAAATTCGGCTTACGAGGCACTACTGTATCCTTACCATGACTTATTGTGTTAAATAATGTTGCAGCTGAAGTAGGCCCATTTGGGTCAATTAAACCTATGGAGGAATTGATTTACTGATTCCCCATTGATTCAATGGACCTATTCTAGTGAGAATTAACATGCTAAGCAACAGGATGTGCTTCAACAGAAATTGTCTGCAATTCCTGATGAAAATAATGAAGTCATTTTCTCTTACGGAATACTAAACTCCAAATTTCTTTGGTGCAAACATTACTTAATTAGAGAGCAAAGCAAAGTCTGAAGACCAGCAATGGATGTGGATGCTACTCCTAATTTTTCTGTGTGGGAATACTATATTTAGTGTTCTTGTAGTGTTTTTAATTCCCTCCATATTAATTAACAATTGCTAGAATGTTGTTAGGGAAAACTGTTCACAGAATATGTTTTCTCAAACAGTTTTATAAAACATTTGATAGATTGTTTTAGCATGCACATGACTCAGAATCTCTGTGTTAGATTAAGTTATTTGTGGATATTAAGTTTTCAACTTCCGACTTGTTTTCTTTTGGGAATTTGGGGGCCAAAAAAAGTTCAGGGACTAAACAAAATGGATTCTTTGATTTATGAAGTTCAGGGATGGTTTACATTGGAGTTTTGAGATTCATCTGACAATGTATCAAGATTCGTCTCCAGTGTTTATAACTACAGCGGAATAAAGGTCATTTTGTGTGTGTGCCGTTGTAACAGGCAGCAGAGTGTGCTGGAAAACTGTTTATCTTCCATGCTTCTTTGCCGACGGCAGAAGCCCCAGGGAAGCTGAAGAGCAGGGATGATAGAAAATTGGTCAATACTGAGAAGGAAAAGGTATGTTAAGAGAAAAGGTACGGTTTTGGGGTTTTTTGCATATTTACCAAGCTCACCTTTATAACCCAGTATCATTTTTTTCAGCCCCAGATATATAATTTCTTCTGAGGTTCCTTGCTACCTTCCTGAATAGAATCACAGGAGTCCCCTTGTCCTTGCCAGTTTTATCGGCTTAATTTAGCTTGTTGTTGTTGTTGTTGTTCAGTCGTTCAGTCATGTCCGACTGTTCGTGACCCCATGGACCAGAGCTCGCCAGGCCTTCCTATCTTCCACTGTCTCCCAGAGTTTTGTCAAATCCATATTGGTTGCATCGATGACACCGTCCAACCATCTCATTCTCTGCCGTCCTCTTTTCCTTTTGCCTTCAATCTTTCCCAACATCAGGGACTTTTCCAAGGATTCCTCTCTTCTCATGAGGTGGCCAAAGTACTGGAGCCTCAACTTCAAAATCTGTCCTTCCAGTGAACATTCGGGGTTGATTTCTTTCAGGATGGATAGGTTTGATCTCCTTGCAGTCCAGAGGACTCTCAAGACTCTCCTCCAGCACCACAGCTCAAAAGCATCTAGACTCCATTTTTTAAAAATGCTTCCACTCTCAAAGGGTGTTTTGAAGTTAGGCAACCTGATTCAGGGAACCTGACACTTACAAATCACATGGCACCTGTGCCATTCCTCATGCTGCTTTGCAGAACCAGGAATAGTGACTTTATTGCACTCCGGGTCCCAGAATCCCCAGCATGTGGCCATGCTGGATTCTGAGAACTGTAACCCATGAATATTGGGTTTTGAAGCCTTGCCATTTATAGTGCGTCCAACTGCCAGTCAATGTAAATGACACAACTTAAAAGATGATGGAACCTATCATTAGTTGCCATGTTCTCGCCAAAAGTGCATTTCCCCCTACTGGCTGTGGAGATAAATGCCTACGCACAGCATGATCCCAAATTCTTAAATTAGGCTTGAGGGTCCGCCCTGTTTTCAGGGCAACTGAAACCTAATTAAAATAATGGCAATAAATAATGACAACTCTTAGGGATGATGGATTCCCCCCCCCCTTTATCACTTGATTTAGTCTAGTGTGTGAATTGTCTCCAGTCTGAAAATCACAAGATATCCTTGTCTACGAACAGGCTGGCGTGGAAGAAAGTACAGTATATGTAATATAAAGAGTCTCCTGATCCAATAGGAGGCATTTTAGGAAAGGCCATAGAGTTGGTGAATGGGGAAGCATTAGTAAGGACCAGTCCCCACGTTGAAGAGAAATTCCCTTCTGCTCACAGAGTGAGGGAGTCATTGGCCCACAGTTTCCATTATCACTGAGGGATATGGAAGTTTTGTTTGCAATGCTTTCTCTGCTGTCCATACACGTATATAATGTCTCTGTCTCTCTCTCTCTCTCTCTCTCTCTCTCTCTCCTCAAACTTTTGGCTAAGATCAAGTGTGTGTGTGTGTGTGTGTGTGTGTGTGTGTGTGTGTGTGTGTGTGTGTGTGTGCGCGTGAGAGAGAGAGAGAGAGAGAGAGAGAGAGAGAGAGAGAGAGAGAGAGAGAGACTCTCTCTCTCTTTATAAACCGAGTGCATGTCTATGTATAAACTCTGTTGTCAATGCATTTACTTTTTTTCTGTTTCACTTTTTGTTAGATGATTAGTGTCAGTTTCAGCAAAAAAAAAGAGTCTATCTTTAAGGCTAACAACTTTTTCTCTTGTGGGCTTTCATGGGTTACAGTCTCAAAGATGCCACAATAGGTCTTCGTTTTCACTTTGGTTATTTTTTCTTCCCCCCCCCCAAAAAAACCCCCAAGTTTTACTCCTAATTCAGATGGAATCATGCCAGGTTGTTCTCTTGAGCTTCGTCCCCTGCTGCCGCCTTGTGATGTGTACATTACTCAATGTGCTTGTTTTCAAACTCTCCAGACGCTGTTTCAGCCTCAGACAAATATTTATGAGACCCTGGCCAGCGACTGCGTTGCTAATGGATGCTGTGTGGATCTGTTCCTTTTCCCAAATCAGTATGTTGATGTAGCCTCCATGGGTCTTGTTACTCTGCACACCGGAGGAACTCTGTACAAATACAGCAATTTTCAGGTAATTTTTAGAAAGTCCTTTCTTTGGCAGCATGGAACTTGGCATACAACCATGCCTCCAAATGCAGCATAGAAATGAAATTTGAAAAATAGATTCAACACCAGAAAACAGAGGAGCTGAGAAATAAGAGTAGAAACCCAAGCTAATCTTGTAAAGTGAACCTTTCTGCTGAAGTGAGTTATTGTAAACTCTTGAATCTTTTCCTCAAAACCCTTCCCACTTGGTACATAGTTATTTGTAAAAGTGGAATCAAATTAGAACTTGTGCTTCCACCAGCTTTACCTGGTTGTATTTGGTCTTGTTAAAATGGCAGAGCAAGGCAATTTTCAAAACAGTATACAGCAAAACATTAATAGCAGCAGGTGACTTTTACATGACATGTTTCGGGCCTTGAGATGAGTCACGCCCATTTTATTTTAAAAGGCACCTTGGATCCCAGCTGGCAGCAGGATTGTGGAATAACCTTTTCTCTGTGTTGGAGTGTGCCTTGTGGAGAAACTGAGAAGCCAGTTTTGCATTACCTCATTATGATGGCAGAAGGGAAAGACCACATTTGGAGCATGTAAAATGTTTGCTTTAAATGGTGTTTCCTGATTGGCTGACAAATTTCAGCAGCACAGGTTCCAGGTTGTCGTGGTATCTACAAAGCAACACAAGGGGACCATCTATTCCCATTTTCCCTACAAATCTTGCTGCCAATCCTACTCCCCCCCCCCCAAGTATAAAGGAGGCAGAATAATTAAACCTGTTATCTTCCTGTGCCAGAAATTTGATCTAGCTCCCACAGCTATAGTTCTACATTGTCCTGTAGCATCTTAGAGACTGCCAAAATTATTGCAATGTAAAGATTTTTGAATTGAAGCATGTTTTGTCATGTGCCAGAAAGTTAGCTGTACTGGTGAACAGGATGAATGGTACCAGGAGTATTAAATCTCTATTAATGTTGTGATACCAATTCCATTACACTGCTGCCCTCCTGTGGCAGATATCTAGTTTAATTATATTCTCTCTGAATTTATTTTTCCTGTTTAGGTACAGTCTGATGGGCAGCAATTTCTGAGTGACCTGAGGAAGAATATAGAAAAACAGATGGGATTTGATGCTATCATGAGAGTCCGTACTAGCACAGGTAGCAAAAATATTAGGATTGTTTTCTGGTATGTCTGTTTGCCATGCAGAGTTACAATTTTCCACGCTTAGTGGAACATTGCATGATGCTTTAGGAATCCATCAAACTCAAAGCAACAGCCTTTTTAAGTGGAAAGGCATGTCAAGTGAGAAAGTTATGTATACTTTTCTGATTATTAAAATATTTGAAAAAAATAAATAAATATTTTAAAAAAACATTGGTTGCTTCCACATTTCTGGCAGCACCAGTCAGAAGATATTGCAGAGATACACCAACGTTTTTGGGGAATAGATTTTGTGTGCCTTTGTAAAAATAAGATGGAAATGGGTTAGAACAGGATGTCGCTTGATCCTGCCCATTAAAATCTGGGGATGCGTCTACCATTGAATGATAAAGGATTTCTACTATGGTTGAGCTGCCCATTTCAAAAGGTGTGATTATCAACATTCATTTCTGATTTCTGGAATGAGAGTTTCTTTCTAACTATAACTGTACATTGCTTCCTGAGCTGACCATGCCATTCTGTAACAGCATATTTTTCAATTCGATAGTAATGTTTCTTACACAGTATAAAGGTAAAAGTTCAAGAATAACACTCCCTCTCAACTGTTGACATGTATACAGCTGCTATAGGGTTGGTGGTAACTACCTTTCAATCTACTACAGGTTTCAGAGCCACAGACTTTTTGGGAGCCATTTATATGAATAACACCACAGATGTTGAAATGGCAGGAATAGATTGTGACAAAGCTGTGACGGTGGAGTTCAAGCATGATGATAAATTGAATGAAGACAGTGGAGCGTTAATCCAGGTAACAGGCTCCACCCAGTAACTTTCAGAATTCCTCTGGATAACCAGTGAATATGTGATTATTATTTTTTTGGTTGGCTACGTCCAGAGATCTTCTCTCAGAGATCTTTGTAGCACAGTCAAAACTATATTTGTGTCATATGGAAACTGATCATTCTCACGTGACGACTGCAAATGCAGAAGGGCCTGGCCACCTAATGAATAAAGCCTTTGACATAACTAATGGTGAGTGACCTGTGCCTCACCATTTAATTCCTATTGATATTATACTTTGTTTGTTTTTGTTCTTTTTTATTTGTTCTTTTGTTTGTTAGTTTGTTTGTTTTAGAGGGGAATAGAAAGCATCCTGAAATAATTGCCTCTCGTCCTTTCCTTGAAGATGATGCTGTGTAATTTTGTCCCTTTGGGAGGGACAAGTTGCCATCAATTTCAGTTCTGTTTCTGATTTTAACAAATTATATTGTTTGTGAACATAGGACATTGCAAATGTTACAGTATTTCTTAAAGAGCACAAAATAATAGAAAAAATGAGTTAGAATAGGGTTATAACCCATTGAGCCCCCTGCTTATTGGATATTTGTAAAAAAATAATAATGTTATAATATACTATTACTGAAGCAAAACAAAAATCTATATCTATCTATCTATCTATCTATCTATCTATCTATCTATCTATCTATCTATCTATCTATCTATCTATCTATCTATAAACTTTTAAGAACTTTGAAACATGATCAGGGTATGCCAACTACAAAAGTTACATGACTACATCAAACCATAATCATTATATTTGCTGTGACCCAACACTTCCTCAGTTTGGTTCCTGTTCCTAGAATAATCTCTTCCTTACACATATTCTTATGAGAGTTGCTACTTCAGAAAAATTCTGAAAAATAATTGCTTTGGGGCTACAGTTTCCAGCCTGCATGGTCAGTAAACAGGGATACTTGGAACTGTAGTCAAATAATAACATTGCCAACTTCTGGGCAGTCTAGAAGACTCAAGGCCCGCCACCTCCCCTATGTGTGTCCGTATTAGCCTGCATTTATTATGCTTCAAACATGCTCTTCTAGTGAGGTGTCCAACCTTTGACTTCCAGTTGGTAGGGACTGCAGCTTCCTTAGGCCTTCTGAGAATTGGCATCTAAACCCGCCGGGTTTCCGAAAATGGCCATATCTACGTTTGTCTTGCACCAAAAGGAGATGGCAAAACTGCATAGGAACTTGTTGATAAAAATGAGAGCTGTAAAACTTGACTGCCTTTTTGTTCACTGTTTCCTATTGGAAGTAATTGTGTCTTTTTCCTGGCTTTTCTGCCTTACAAAGTATTGAGTATCCTATTTTCAAAAACACATAAACGCTCACATAAGGTGCAAATGTCTTGCTTTGTCATAACCACTTCCTTTTTGGTGCAAGTTATAAATTTTTCTCCATAATGGCCCAAATCATTTACTTTTATAACAGTTAAGCCATCCACTCTTGAAGTGTAGTCCACGGAGTAAGCCACACATCCTTGTGTAAATGCAGTCCAATAAAATATAACTAGCTTTGGCAAAGGATGAAGTCATTTCTTAGGAAAATATTCCCCTGCTTTAACCTTGTAATAAATTAAAGCATGTAAGGAAATGGGCACTGTTTCTCCCTAGAGATCCAAAAAGATTTCAGTCAGAACTTGATGGCAGGGTTTTTCTAAATCTAAGGCTTGCTTCCCTTGAATAAATAAATGGTGGTTACAAATAATGTTGCCTGCCTCATTGGTAGTAGTTCTGGAAATAGTCAAGCCTGCAGAGAGCCTACCTACAGTACTTACTTCAAGGAGCTCAGCGATTAGAAATGTCACTTTTTAAAACTACAATGGCCATCCTCCCTACCACCATAACAACTGATCATGTTGCCTGGAGCATTCTAGGAGTTATTGTCCAAAAGGTATTTTTACCCCTCTTGCTTTGTTTAGAACATAATGCAATTTCTAGCTTGCTACGAAAAATGAAATAATCAGTAAATTCATTTCTGGAAGGGTGAAGAAAATACAATAATGGCACAATGTCATTCCTTGTCACCTAACGTAGGGCAGAGCTCATTCTTTCCATGGATAAGCTGGTAGGTTGCTTTCCTGATGGGTTCAACAGCAGGACTGGGAAAGATCATTTCCAAGAACTTAAAAGACTATAGGTAGTTAGAATGAGTACTATTTGGCTAACCTGCAATAATGCAATTTCATGCCTTATTTTATGTTAAGTACCTGTGCAGGCACAGAATCTTTCCCAAAGAGTAGTTGAGATGCCACATGAACTTTCTTAATTGTAATTTCTTACCTTTAATGTTTCATTTTTCAGTTCTCTTTTATTAACCTCCCTTTCCTTTTGTTTCAATTTTTTTTTGTTAACAAAACTGACATCGGGTATAGAATAGAGAAAATAAATTCAGATTTCTGTCCAAATTGATTTTGGCTTTGTCCTTGCAGTGTGCAGTCCTTTACACCTCCATAAGTGGTCAAAGAAGACTGCGTGTTCATAACATTGGACTGAACTGTAGCTCCCAGTTAGCGGATGTCTATAAGAGCTGTGAGACTGATTCTCTCATAAACTTTTTTGCTAAATCAGGTAAGCTTTAGGAAGGGGAGGGGCTTTTCAACACTTGGAAAAGTTACTTTTTGTGACTTCAGCTCTGCACCTCCCAGCAAGGTACTAGGGCAGAAGGTGCTAGGAGTTTTAATCCAAGTAACTTTCCCAAGCTTTCCTGGAATGCAGTATATTCTAAACTCCAGGCTTACTGTAACACAGGATATTTGTGTGATTTACAAGAAACATGTAAGTTGATGTAGGATGAGTACAAATTTGCAATATCTTTGATATTTCTGATATTTGTTCATTTCTTGAGTCAACTACAATCTCTGTTCCAGCTTGCATCTTTAACATGGGACTATTGTCGAAATTAGATTAGGGTTGTGAAGTTTTTGTGTCTTGATTGCATCATAAAAACACATTGGGTAGAATTATGCATGTGTAAGTAAGAAGGCATCAGTTGAGGATCTAAAATGCCACTTCAGTAATTAGTTCTGGTTGCATTCTTGGTTTTACCACTGTCCACACAATGGGCGTGCAACCAGGAACACAAGTGGCATCTTGTTAATTGGCAAAACTTTGCTGTTTTTAGTTAACTTTAATTCATTTATGTATTCATAAATTGCATCTAAGATTCTAGAACAATTTCACTTTTCATGTGACTCCACCTTTAAACCAAGAGCTTATAGCTTTCACTATCCCAGCAGGTACAACCTTCTCAATTTTAATCTTGTTTGAGAAAGTTTCAGAATGAGTTGGTCAAATGAAAGCCATGGTGATTTTAATAGCTTAAGCCTTGTTTAGTACAGCAAATAATACTCCCCCCCAAGAGCCTTTCAAATAAATAACCAGAATAAATGGGAGAGGCAGGGACATTTTAATCTCTAAATCTCTGAATTATTCTGTTTTAGCATACAAAGCCATTCTCAGTCAGCCACTGAAGACTGTCCGTGAGATCTTGGTGAATCAAACAGCCCACATGTTGGCATGTTACAGAAAGAACTGTGCTAGTCCATCAGCTGTGAGCCAGGTATTGTATGTTTTCACTTCCAGATGTCTACATCGTGTACCCGTTTCAGCTCTAAAATCCCAGGTTTTAAACATCGAAGAAGGAGGACATACCCTCTAAAAGAGAAAGATGGATAAAATAGAAGACCTGGCATTCCTTTAGAGATTATATCAATCTTTTTACTCACTCTCTTGCTACCCTAAAAGATCTATACAAGAGGCGTGTGGGCAGTTGTTTGCTAAAGGGATAGATGAGGCCTGTATCTTCTCTGCAGCTGACTTCTGCTGCTTTTCCATAATAAAGTAACTATGCTCTGGATAATGTTTTGGTCACTCCTCTATCGTTCTTGATGGCAAGTGCAATGAGCCTTTCAGCTAGCTGCTAGAGCAGTGGTTTCCAGTCTTTGGCAAGCAGGTGTTCTATATTTCTCAGAAACCTTGGGTAACACAGTTAGTGGAGAAGGCTTCGGGGAGTTGCAATCTAAGAACACTCAGTTACTCAAGGTTGGAAGCCTCTATGGTAGAGGATCAGCCAGCAAGGCAGTTAACACTAACTCATCAGCTATTAACTTATGCAGATGAAGCATCACAAAAACTGTGTTCTGAAATGAGCTGGGAGTAGGGGCACAAACAACATTTCATCAAAATGATTGACATGACAAGTTTTACCAGTGTAACCATGACCAAAGATGATCTAGAACCAAGACCAAAGAAGAAGCTTAAGGTATCTCTTAATACACCAAATAACTTTTGAATGTATGTATGTGTTTATTTTTATTTGTACTGCCCAACTTCCCTCAGGAACTCTGGGTGGTATACAACAAATTATAAAACAAAACAACTAGACCTCCCAAAAACAACCGACATATCATAATATGCATTATGAAAATTGGCACTTTCCAGTCATAGATTTAAGACACTTGACATGAATTAATTTGCACTGTTGTAGGCTGCAGATGATTTTATTTAAAACAAAGATGAAAATGTAAGAGAAGGTATTCTAATGGTTTGCTCATTCGGTCTGAATTGTAGGACTGTAAATTGTGCAAAGCATAAACAAGAATATAAAAATATCACTTTTTAAGAAGATTAGTCATCAAGAGAAACATAACACATTTTTAAAAACAGATAAATTGTACCACAGTAAGTAAGCACCACTTGCTGAAAATCTTGTCATGGAGAATATTTTACCTCAGTACCACAAATTATTTCATTTTATCCAAATGTTTTCAGCCCAAAGCATTTCTGCCTTTTCCCAGCTCTTTTCATGCCCAGTCCTGACCCCAGATTGGTCTAGTTCAGTGGTTTCCAATCTTGAGTCCCCAGACATTCTTGAACAGCAGCTCTGAAGTCGTTGCCTGCATAGTTTAAGGTAGATGCTTCTGGAAGCTCCGGTCCAGCAACATCTAGGGACCCAAAGGTTGGGATCCACTGGTCTAGTTAAATCTTGTTTGTTTTGTAAGTATCCACTTATGTCTGTGAAGAGTCTCTGTCATCCAGGTGAGTTTATCTGGAAGTTGAGTCATGGCAACTGGAGAAGTCTAAAGCTTGACTTCTAAACACTTTTTATCTAAAGCTACTCTAAATAGAGAAGTTGTGCCCATTGCGAACCATCAGCTTAAATTCTTAAGCCAGAATGTTTTTCTATGTCCTGGGCCATGCTTCCCATCTGTTTTTCCTTGAAGGATAACATGCAGCAGATGGTGTTTGCTATTACACATTTTCTTCCTGAAATATTGCAATTTTCTTCTCTTTGTGGTATGGAGAATTTCTAGCTTTTTGTTCAAGGTCTCTTCAGAATTTGTCAAAGGCTTCCAGCTTCCAGCAAATGCGTCTGTAAGGGTCCAGGTTTCAACCCACAAATCATACATGTATGTAAAATATGCATTCCAGATGGGACATGCACCTTGTCATTTTCATATATGTGTATGTCATTTTCATATATGTGTGGTGATATGTATTAGAGATTGCAGAAAAAGCATCACAGGGTGCTGCCTGATACGTCTGCTGGATCTCAACCTGGCCTCTTTATACATACAGCACAAGTATCAGCACTTAATGACACCTGGAATTCAAGATCGTTTTCAGCTATGTGAATAAACCTCACCCAGAATTTTGTTTTATTTGGCATTTAGCTAGTGAACTGCATGTTTAAAAACCTTAACAGGTTTCAGTCTTCTTGTACTTCAGATAAAACTGCTAGTGGAATACATTGGTACCAGTATTTCAGACTACAGCCCCCAGAATCTCTGATAGCATGACCATTAAAATATACTGAGTGATGGGTTCCTGGGAACTGGAGTTGCAAATTAACTCTGAGTATTCCGTCTTTTTGTTTTTAAGCTAATCCTTCCTGATGCTATGAAGGTACTTCCAGTCTACATGAATTGTCTTCTGAAAAGCAGTGTCCTTATGGGCAAGCCCGAGATTCCGACAGATGAAAGAACTTTCCACAGGCAGCTGGTAATGTCAATGGATGTTGCCAGCACTCAATTTTTATTCTACCCACAGCTTGTGCCAATTGTAAGTAGGTCTCTCATGTTTTCATATGTCAGGTCTAGGATCCTTGAGTTAGAACTGGGGCAGCAGGTTCCAATTTATGCCCTGTCTCTCCCCCCCCCCCCATGCGCTCCTCCCACATTTTCAAAATGACAATGTGAAAGAGGGCAGGCTGAGTAAATGTGTGTGAGGTTTCCCAAGTCCAAGTTGGGTTCTCTAACCACTGCACGATACTAGCTGTCACTAAGTCATGCTGATGCAACTATTGGGCAGCAGCCACCATTGCCACTGGTACAGTGCTAGGGACAGCACTGAGGAGACTTTAGGCTTGGTTACCTGAGGTAACAGCACATGCCATCACATGTGGGACAACTGACTCAGTCCAGATGCACAGATCTAGTCCAAGCCAATGGTACTGGGCATACCTCTAATGGTATGGCTCTTTAGTTGGGCTTGCTTGGCAAGTGCCACTATGGGGTTTGGCTGCTACTGCATGGCACTGGCAAGGAGCATGAGACTTCCACGTATCTTGGGCCGCAGCCTCCAAAATACAACAGGAATTCACCTGCCAAAATTTTGGGGACTTGAGCCAAGAAATCCTCACATTGCTTTTTCACTTATGCACAGACAGAGAATGAAGGCTCTTTTAGCCATTGTATTCCTGTTAAGACAGAAAATGGATGGGAGTGTCTAAAGTCCATGAGAGCTGCAAGGGATTAGGAGATTGGTGGCTTTTTGAAGATGCCCTACACATAGGCAGAGACACTACCAGTACCCTAATCCACTGCATTTTAGCCACTCTTAACCATTTCCTCTGTCTTCATATAGGAAAAAAATGTCTGATGGAGCTTTGATTCCCCACTTGAGTGTAACTTAAAACTCTTGTGAGCACTTTGCTTTCTTGGCTAAAGCACCTAGAAATCTGGCTGGGTGAATTTTTGCTGGACTCTAGGCCCCAAAATCCAAAATAAATAAATATATCCCCTACTCACTGGTGAACCCAAGAATATGGGCTTGGAAATTCTGTTCAGCGCTGCTGCTGGGCTATATTATTTTTGTCCTCACCAACCATCACCTTGGTCTCAGAAACTTGCTAAGCAACAGTATGCAATCGGGGTCTGTGGAGGCACCGAGAGCAACTTTTCCAGAATTTGGAATAGGCCATTGCAGATAGGTTCTCGAACAGGAGTTAATGGTTTTACATTTTTGTACAGGTTCAGAATATTTACTGTTCTGTCATATTGTCTGTCTGCTTCTTTGCAACAACTTGGTTTTGTGCAATATCCAATGAAGTGGGATTCTTACAAAACGGCATTAACCATGCTCCATTTGTAGCAGTGATGGGTCCTATATCAACATATGGCTTACCTGTGCATTTGAGTAGCATAGCATTATGAGACATGCTTCTAAATGCAGAAGAAATTGAATTTTTTATGCCCTCTCTTTCTGGGAGCAGGGCGGAAATATTCTGTTCAGTAGATAAACACCTCCTACTGATAATGATCTTCATTTTGGATAAATATAAGTGGGGAAAGGTACATGATGATCAGAATATATTTGATTTGGACTATTAGTCTTTTTGTCTTTGTTGTTCTCTTATTTTATTTTTTGTTCGTGAGAATTCTATTCCTATTATATACTTGTGCTAAATACTGCAAGGGAGGGACGTGCAACCTCTGAGTATCCTCAAGGCCCAATTGACATCCCACCCCCCAACAATCTAAAAGAAACAACTTCCAGGGACGTGAATTGTATTTCTGGTTTTATGGGGCAAGGGTTGGGGAGCAGGGACTCAGCTGTCATGCCAAGGAGCATGAACTCATGAACCTAACCTTTATTCCTGCAGCACACTATGGATGTGAACAGCGACACATTCCCCTCCGCTGTTCGCTGCTCAGAAGAACGTTTGTCCGAAGGAGGAGTCTTCTTGCTGGCAAACGGACTTCATATGTTTTTGTGGCTAGGAGTCAGTGCTTTGCCAGAGTTTATCCAAGGGATATTTAATGTACCCTCGTTTGCACACGTCAGCACAGAAGCTGTGAGTAACTGGTGTTTGTGGTGCCTGGGGTTGGAGGGAAAGGACTTTGAAATTTCCAAAATAACAATAAGGAAAGTGCATGGGCAGATCTGCACCAGTGCGTCTTAAGATCACTAGATTTCCCTTGTTAGTGAAGCGCAGACTATGATTGCAGATACTTTGAAGTAACAGATAGGCACAACGGGATTACAGGTGTAAATTGCTTCAGTTAGAATAGAGTCAGGTGTGTGTGCAGGGGGGGGATTTCTCATGTGATATTCCCATCAGTTTTCTTCCCAAAACCCCTGGGAAAGACCAGCACACATTGGCGTCTCTTCTGTACCGAGTAGCCACTACTCCTAGATTCACTCTATGACTTTTTCTATTGGAGATAAACAAGCTGGTCTCCCCACTAGGGATGGGGTTTGTTGAACCATAAATTTCATAATTCTTCGTTGTGGGAATTCTACCTCACTTGCATACACCTTAAGGAAATCTAAATGTGGTTCATTGGGGAGGGGGAGGTCTAAACTGGAAGTCTTTAAGGCTCTTATAAGCCTAGTGCATCCTAGCAAGGAAGCTGCACCTAGTTAAGAGTAAGACTTCCAGTATAGGCCTTTTCTCCCAAATGTTTTAAGATTTGTATAAACCAGGTAGAACTCCCAATATGGGTAATTATCAGATTTGTAGCCCAAAATCCCACTCCTGCTCCGCATTCCTACCTGCTGGTGCTAATGGCCAAGTTCCTGATTCCTCAGGCAATCTAGTATTCATTCTTCATCTCAAAGACCAGTGAAAGGGCCTGCACTGGCACTGGATGAACATGCTTTCATTTATAGGAAGTATATACATCTTGCTTTTTTCATAGTGTTTATTCCTCCTCTTGATTTTTTTTCACAATGAATTTCGGGGGGAAAATCATTTTTACATGGAAAAGTCATGGTGATTTTTCCACCCTGGATATGGCAACAGTTGCTGGTTGTTCAAGACCAGTATAGTTTGGTAATCTTTGATCTCCTGTACTTCAACAACCATAACTAGGTTTGGCTTTGAACATAACTGCAGTTTTCATGGTTCATTTTGTGTTTATCATTAGACACTCCTTCCTGAAGTGGATAATGTCTACTCGACCAAGCTGAGGTCAATGATAGAACATCTCCAGAGCAAAACACCTTATACCATGAAGGTAAAATATGGAACCTTTATTGGAATGCTGTTGTTTTGAAATGCAATGCTTACTCAATTGGACTCCTTTGGCCAATGGATGCCATTTGTACTGCTACCTGTTTTTTTCCACCTATTCTACATCTTGGTCAGAGTGACAGCATGCTTTTCAGAGGATGTCCAGATGCTCTTATAACCTAAACCACCTTTTTCCCCTTCTCAGATCCTGATTGTAAAGCAAAGAGAGCAGCCAGAGATGGCCTTCAAGCAGTTCTTGGTTGAAGATAAGAATATTTATGGAGGTGCTTCCTATGTGGATTTCTTATGTTGCATACATAAAGAGATCTGTCGATTACTGAGCTAATGGATACATGAATGTCCATGCAGGAAAGGTTATACTTAAGTGACCAAACACTACAAGGTGGTTTTTTAATCTTACTTTTTTTTGTACAGTTTCTAATTTCATATCCTAATGCCCCTTTTCATAATAATGTAGCCCACCTACATTTATGTAGAATAGGCAAAATCTCTGCGCTCAGGTATAACTCCTATGGGAGAGCCTTTACTGTTCTTTAAAAGGATACAGTTTCTTATGAGAAAATTTGTAATCCTGGAATCTGTCAATGCTGAAAGCATGTGGTTTTTCATTCCATAAACTTTAATAAATTGTGAAGCATAAATATATAACTTTTATTACTCATAAAGTTCTAGTGACTGTGTATTTTGACTTACTGTTTCTCACACTGAATCACCTTTAAGTATTTTCAGTTCCTATTGCTTTGCATGCTACGATGATGCAGTACGAGAGGAGGGGGAACACCACATCCAGATGCCATTTGTATCCCAACTTTCATCAGACTTAGCCAGCAGGGGCCAATGCGAAAGCTTTTGCCTGGAGAGTCCCAGGATCCCCTACCTCTGCATTTGGTACCCTCAAATGTGATGAAGTTTGAGCATCTTGTCCTCTGAAAAGAGACCAAAATCACTTGGACCTTCTTGGGTTTTGAAAAATACATCTACATAAATGTGATAGCAGATGCCAACAATCCCTCCCTATCATATGTAAATGTATCTGGTCCTTCTCCCTTGGCTCTGCTACTGTGAATAGTTCTGTGTCTGGCTCTGTTACGGCACCAGATCGGCTGGGTGAAAACTGTTTAAAGCAGATGGCTCCAAAAAGCAAACCCATCATCCATCTTATTGCTGAAATGGCCTGACCTATAACAGGAGCAGGGGCTATGGAGAACCAAGATCAAGTTACATCTCATTTAAATCTAGATGAAGTATAACAGCATCTTTTTATGGATACCGCCTGGAATTACCTGTGGAAAACCCTACAGAATCAGATTCAATAAAGTCTATCATGCTGTTTGCTACATTTGGTATATTGTAATTATGTAGCGAGCAGGGGGATCTACAGAGAACCACCACAGGTATTTGCTCCTCTAGATTGAGAAATCAAAAGAAGGCACTCATATAATGCCAGTAATCTACAGAAAAAAATAGAAAGAAACACAGAACCAAACTAAGCATGGAAGAAATGTATGACTAGCTTGTTCTTCATCCATAACAGGATTTCTTGAAAGAGATGTGCCTCAACATTCAGACCTGCACATTAAGTCCAAATTTACATTCCAATGACTAATCTCAAAAAATCAAGCATGCCAAGTGCCAAATATAGAAATGGAGGAAATTGTGTGAGAAACAGAAGGCTTTCACCCCTTGAGGGAGCAACTTCCTAAATATATGGCAAGAGTATTGTCTACTTTGAGACACTACATATTGGTTTAATTATTTGTAGGTGATGAGTTCTGTCTTCGTATACATTTTTACATTTGAAGATGTAAAAAACATAGCATTTAGACAAAAAAAGCACACACTGTGAGCTTCAAACCAAAGGAGAAATGTACCTGAAAATAACAGGAAACATGGAGGATTACCTATTAGGTGCACCAGACGCATGCTCTGTGCACAGCAAGAAATGTCAAGCTGTTCTGTTGAGAAGGTACAGCTCCTGAGATAAATCAACTTGTTCAAAAGCAAGGGTGACTTATTTATTTAAAATAGAGTCTTGTGGCACCTTGAAAAGTAACATGTTTATCTGGCATGCACTCATCTAGGAGAGCTATGTCTACGAATCCTCTTGCCAAATAAGACTTTGGTTTTTGGTGCAACAAAAACTGTGTCCCAGAGCCCTTAAAAAACAATCTTAAAACACTGCAGGAATGAGCACTGTCATCTCATACAATGAGCTACCTACGCTCAGGAAATGACCAGAGAGCTCTGTTGCTACTCCACAGTTTCTAATCATCAGCATGTTATGGAAGGAACAAGTATTGATAATTGAAAACATCAAATGGGTAAAATCATATGAACATTCCTCCTTCTAATACATAGGCAGGCTGCTTATTTCATTATATGCATTCTTCCCATGCATTCTTTAAAAGCTTTACATGATGATACCCTATAGAAACATCCCCCTGAAAGAAATGACTCAGATGACTATATATCCCATCATGTTCAACTTGTTTCAATAAAACAAAGCCCAGTGTTTCTGAACATTTTGTGTGTGCAAATAAGGTACTGTCAAATGGTTGAGTCACAAGATCAAGTTTCTTTTCGCCAATTATAATTTAATTATAATTTACTGCCATTATTATAATCAGTACAGAACTAAAAATGGCTACAAAAATATAAACAGTAACCAAACTCATATAGGAAAGTTGCAACATTAAATATTTAAAGCTGAAGGTAGAAAATGACAAGCACAAACCTGGTTCAAGAGTTATTTTAAATCAAAATAAAGACAAACTTCCAATAAAAATAATATACAGTATTTGTCAAAAAGAGTAAAATAAATTCCACCGCTTTCACTTAAAATTCCATTTAAAAGCTGGTTTTCTGGAACCATACAAAAGAACTAGAGCTAATTTTCAGTACTTGAAACAGCTTTGAATCCTTCAGAGAAAATCTTGGCCAAAATTTTATCAGGTGCCATTGCATAGAACTGATCCATGTTCACTCTTTTCAAAAAAGCAACACAAGACAACTTAGCTGGGGTACAAATAAGCCTCACCTCTCCCTAATTTTTACATGGAAAATAATATTTCACTACTGTAGCAATGAACAGGTGTGTCTTTCCCAGCAATAGTTTAGAATTATAGTTTTTCTATCTCTACATTGCAGCCCAATTTACCCAAAGTTTACAGTGAAATTATGTGGTCTTTGAAAGTGTACCCTGGGGGGCCATGCATTGATTACCTCTCTCTATATGAGCATGGAGACAGATCCGACCTCAGTTAAGAGAGCTCTGAGCTTGGATTGACTGATGCATCCCAAGCTTCTTAACAATGTATGCAGTGATGGCTCACCGACACTTTAGATCACGAGTGGGACACTGGAACAACCCTCAAAGGCAGCAAGATTTACCAGCCTTCTGCTTAAATATGGAAATTTCCTTCCGCCAAAATAAACCATATTTACCTTGCACACACATTATGTTTTGCAGCTTTTTCAAAATCTAAATATTATTGGAAGTAAAATTGAATGTGGAACATCATGGTAGACATTATGAAGTATTGAGAATGATTCCCTCCCCGCCCCCTGCCATGGCACCCTACACATATTTGGAATGTCAAGAGAAGCATGCAACTGAAATGGACTTATGTGAATTTTAAATTGTTGATCAGATGTGATGTGTAAACAGAACAGCTTCTCCATGCTTTCTATGAGTCATTATAGTCCCATAATTAGTCATCCTTTAAAATACTGTAATCATTAATATTCAATATAATCTGCAAGTTAATTAAAATGTCAATGTGAATGTAAGTTTCTCTTAGGAACAGCTATCTCTTATTACTACAATGGAAACTTGAACTGCATTTCATTTGCCCGGAGAATCAATTATCCAGAGCAATCTTCCCTAAATGGATACTTTTCCTGATGTGTTGAGGTACTAGAGGGGTCAGTGATGGTAGCTAGGCCAAGAGACAACTTTCAATTTGGCTGAAAGCCTACGGACTACATTTTCTTCCTGAGAAAAGTGGTCAGAATCAATGGTGTGGCTCCCCATGTTCCTTTTACATTTGCTGAGGGTGTAGGCTACTTCTTTTACACTTCTTTCACAATGTATGGCTTGACACTTTTCTGTTCCTCCAAAAATGCATTTTCTGTGCCTTACCTGATGATGAAGTCTTCAACTAGATTTACTTGCTGTTAACTGGAAACTGTTATTTTCTTTAATATGTCTACGTTTAGCATTATTTAGGCATCACTATCATAGCTTTGTGATTCTCTATACCTAAAGTCCCTAACCATCAAGACAAGTAATAGGAAATGCCAAACGATGTCCAATTTAAGCCGGAGAAATTTTTCCAATTGAAGATGTTTCCATGTAATTAAAATAATTAAAGGACAAATAATGCAATTTGGGGAGAAAAAGAAGAGCACAAAACAATAGCTGTAACCCTTTAAAGGTGTAACTTCTGGAAATAAACTGTTGTTAAGTTAATATACCTCCACAGACATGATCTGTTGTATTACTGCCGGGCAACAAAAAATGTCTATGAAGATTTTGTAACTTCTGACAATTCCTTCAAAAAGTTACATATTTTGCATAACTATGCAACAGGATTTCAGTCAATACTTACTGACTTAGCACCTTCGGCTAACGTATCATAAACATGTTCCAACCACAGGAAACCAGTGGGGAATGCTCTTCAGAAACATGTTATCAGTTTTTGGAGGCTTCCAAAATTGTTAAATTTTATTTGACAAGTCCAGCAGCACAAAAATGGCTTGGGGGCCATTGTTCACCCCCTGGATTGCCATTTCCATCACTTCCTGTCTCAAGCTTGGAGGATGCCCAACTGGGAAGTCTAGTCTAGTGAGGGCAAGTGGTTATTTTTATTCATTGCTCATATACAATTATTGATACCAAGTTAAAAGAGGGAAAACACAGAGATTGCTCTGTTCTGATTTCTGCCTCCCTGTATGGATGATAATTTGTCTGGTAAAATGAGGTACCCTATCTGTGGTGTCTTAAATGGGTTACATTAAAAATGTTTGGAACTAATACTTTTAAAAATTGGAAAACTAACAGCATTAAGGCAGGCTAAAAATGCAGCTGAGAAAAATTCAGCGAGGAGGAAAGCCTCCTCGGTGGGCACCTCCGCGTCCTCCCCGAAACCCACCCCTTTCTCCTCGGAAATTGGTTCGGTTCCTCTCTCTGCCACCCCTTTCCCCTCGGCCAGCTGAAGTTCCCCCCCGTCCTCCACCCCTTGGTGCACCCCCTCCTCGATCTTTAGGTGGAGGTGATTTTGGACGAAGTCTCTCAATCTCTTCTGTGCAACCAGTTAGAGGGGAATTTGGAGTACTGAAGTAGGAGGTGTATGTCTCTGCGTTGAAGTTACTGTTCGTCAGTGTGGGTCCCACCGTCAGCCAGCCTAAAAAAATTAAGCAGAAGGCAATTTGTGAGGGTTCAGTGGGTTGATTTGGTAGTTCTGTCTCACAAACGAGGCGAGAGTCGACTTTAAATCCAACGTTAAAAGGATTTTATTGCATACAGATTTGAACTCTCTGTAGGTTCTCTATTATTAACTGACAACATCGAAAAGGGTTTCACAACATCATCCAACATAACAGCATCAGTATAACTGAACTCAAACGGGTTTGACATAACTTCTGGATCTTCTAGATCAGGGGTCCTCAAAGTTTTTGAACAGCGGGCCGGTCCACCACGCCCCAGACACCACTGGGGGCCAGACCACAGTCCAAAAAAAGGGGCCAACATGGAAAAAAGGGGGGAGGGAGTGGGGGACCTTGCCATAGCCCTCCCACTTTGAATGCCCCACTAGCCAGCATGCTACATCAGCATGCTGATCATCTGGGTGGTAGTTGGGGGGAGTGGGAGAAGCAACATAGCCCACTGCTTTGAACTGCCTCCGCAATAGAAGCAGCTGCAGAGGCTGGCTTGTTCGCAAAGCAGGGGGTAGGTGGTGGGGGGGTTGCAATAGGTCCCAGGGGCCGGATTCAGGACCTTGGGGGGCCGCATCCAGGCCCGGGGCCTTAGGTTGAGGACCCCTGTTCTAGATGAATGGGGGAGTACTCCTTCCCCGACCCATGCACTGAGTGCCACAGCAAGGGTGCTTCGCCCACTGGGCCATGGGGACTACGTTTCGCTCCCTCCTCCATTCCCGTTGGAACTTCTGTGAGTTCTCAGGCCAACCTAGGGGTTTAACCGTGACCGCCCATGTAAATTCCTCGGTTTTCTTTGGTCTTGTCACAACCGACTTTTCCCCTATCCTGCTTTCATCAGTCTGAGTCCCAACTGTCAGTACTCGTCCTTTCCAACTGTCATCCTCCGTTTCCTCCCCGCGCGCCCCTTCTACGTCATGCTCCCCCCACTCGTCATCCAATTCCTCTAATGCCCACAGTATTTCGGGTTCTTTACTTCCTTCAACACTCCCCATCTCCTCCAGGCTTATTGCCTGTAAACCTCTCGCGCACGACTCCTGACTTCTCGACGGTTCTTCCTCTATCTTCCTCCTTGTCATCATCCGTCATGACAGACGGCACACTCTCTCTTTGTTCTTTCATCCCCTTCTCTTTCTCACACAAGTCAAAGGCAAACATCTAGTTAATACCCCCTTCCTCATTTCCGGACAGATTGCAACACTAATACAAGAAGTAACATTACAGAAGACATAATTACTATGTTAAAATAAATTGGTGTAAGCCCATTTGAATTGATGAACTCTTGCTTGATTTGCTTTGCTGAGCAAGAGAATTTGGGCCATCATTTTTCTTTATAAAGATATTACTCTGACTCAGATCAAGAGAACATTAATAATTCTGGTGTTATGTCAGTAATACTCCTTTAATCACCATATATTTAGCCAGGGAACAGATAAATTGTGCAACAGTTGCAAACAAACATTTAAGAACATAAGAAGAGCCATGCTGGATCAGGCCAAAGGCCCATCTAGTCCCGCTTCCTGTATCTCACAGTGGCCCCACCAGATGTGTCTGGGAGCACACAAGACTAGATATCTGTCTCCTGATACCAATTCCCTGTATCTGTCCCTTGAAGTACCCCGGTTTTAAGCCTAATGATTACACATCTCCATCATGGTTCGTACCTGTGATGGACTTTTCCTCCAGAAATCTGTCCAATCCCCTTTTGAAGGCATCCAGGCCAGAAACCATCACCCATCAATCTCTCAAGATCAATCCAGACAGCACTGAACTCTACTGGATATTATTATGGTCTTGCCTACATGCTGCTTTCATTGAACCTTAACATCTCAAATCAGTTACAAGAGACTCTATAACTGCAGTGATTCCCATGTCATTAACAGTCATTAACTTTGAGACTCTAGGTACAAATGATTATAAGAATATTATAATAATTATTAAATAATATTATTTCACATTCCGGAATCGCAAGTGTATTTCTTGCTTTCTTGTTCTCACCTTTGTTTGCATTTTGATGTGGTTTAACACACAACAGAATTTTGTCTCCATCATGTTTCACCCTACTCAATTAAAAAAATGGAGCTGTGCCTGGAATTCTGACATCCCATGAATCAATTAAAGGACCAGGTATATGCTATGATAGTTCAGAGCCTGGAGAAGCTACATTCTGTACTACACTTCCCCAAATCCCCAAAGATTTTGTGAGTCAATGTTTGTCACCAAAGCACAGCCACCATAACTATCACAGTGCCATAACTATCTAGAACTAGCCTTACACAACTCTCCCCTCTTCTGCAAAGACAGGAATGAAGAACAAGTACATAATGTACAATTTCCTGTTCTCAATACTTGAACATGTCTTAATTGTACTGGACCATGTATTATCCCTCATTCTGTAAGCTACCTTGGGTCCTGTTTCCAAGGAGAAAGGCGGGGGTAAAATACTCTAAAATAAAATAGAATAAAATAAAAAGCTGGAATTGACCTGGTCGGATCGTGCTGTCCCGTCCAAATAGATGAAGTCGCCGTCTTCCAAGACAAAAATGTTCAATGATATGAAAGATTTCTACAGGCTTCTCAATGTTGCCAATTTCAGGCTCTTCTGTGATAATTAAGTCAATGTCAACATTCGCATGGATAAAGTCCCCATCGACACTACGACGGACTGTTCCTTTAATGCCCATAAGGCAGTGTTCCTAAACAGAACAAAAGAAAATCTATGGAAGCTTTTCAGGGGAAAAAGAAAGCAGCCCCTACTACAGAGCCAGTGCCACATGTACAAATGAGTGACATGGAACCATATGCCATTTCTTTTAATGATCCAGTTAAATAAGTAGCTAAAGACAATGAACCAAATTAGTCTATGGATTTTCCAAGTAGCTCATATTTAAAGAAATTACACAGCAACAAAAGTCCAACATCCAAATGAGTCACACCCCTGAAGTGTGACTGACCTGGAAAAGCTTGTTTTGAAACTATATTACAAGGCCTACCAATGGAAGGTAACTGTGAGGAATAAATTAAAAGTTTTCATACAGGATGGAAGACTGAATGACCAGATGCCTCCCCTCACCCCAAATCAAAACTTTACCAAAGCATATTTTATGAAAAATAAGTAATCAGACCATACCTACAATTTCCAACCAGGATAAACTAAACTATGCAGGGGCGGGGAAAGGAAAATGAATAATATGCTTGTGTTACAAATAAAGGTGGCAGCAACTTAAATATTTAGAAATATAACCTGGGAAACTTGCTTTTTTAAAAGTACTACTCCTGATAGGGAATGCTCGGGATTGTGAGTCAAAAACTTATTTTCCAAGCTCTGAAGTCAAAATATACCATGAATTAAAAACAAAACAAAGTAAGTCTAGTTTATCAATTGGTTTCTGCTCTCAGTTGGGACTGGCTGCTCTGTCTTTACTGTTTTATGGTCTGCACCTATAGACTGTCTGAGCTGTATCCAAACTAAAGGAGATATACAGAATGAATGGGGCTTGTTACGTCAATTAGTATGCAAATTTCATTGATGCAACAAGTCCGCTCCAGGCAGAACAAAGAACTGGATTTGGCCTCGTTAATTTTCTGTAAGCCATTTTTAAATGAAATGAATGAAGAGCAGCATGAAAAGTGTACATTGAGAAGTTACCGTAGGAGAAAGAAGTGGGCATGGCAAGAGATAGATAACCAGAGTAGCGGTGGCTGCACTTTTTCAGCTGAGGATCTTAGGATACTGCACAGCAAAAAATAAAAAATAAATAAATAAATAAATAAATAAATAAATAAATAAATAAATAAAATATTGATTTATATGGGATGCTTGGGGGTATGATGGGAAAGGATTGTTTTGAGTCTGCAATGTTCGGGGTGGTATCCCTTTGGAACGAGCAGAAATCAGGGTTGTCTACCAAGTTCAACCACGCCATGTGGAATCGTATTCCATCAACCCTTATCCTCTCTTTATGAGAGCTGCTCCAATAAACAAGGTCCTTATAGTTTCTATTTTAACTACTATGTTCTGCTGTACCTCAACTGCTGTTTCTATTTAGAATAGTGGTTCCCAATCTTCCTTCCATCCTCCACCCCGCTACAACTCCTACAAATCCTGGCTACTACAGCTGGCAACTGCCAGAAGGCCCCCTGGTAAGTGCAGAAGCCCCCCCCCCTCAGTGGTGGAGCCCGGGCACAGGCCCACTACAAACATCTTTGCGCTGCCCAGGCTGCCTCTTCCTACTTGTGGTGCTTGCAGGTGGGTGCTCCAGAGCAGTGCAGCCTCCTCTGCTGCTGCCGCCACTGTCTATGGGCAGACGCTCAGGGGCTGAGCGACCTCTTCTGCTGCTGCCACTGCCACCACTCTTGCAGGCAGGCAGGTGATTAGGAGCTCCGAGGCCACATAGCTTCCTCCGTCGCCGCCACCAGGAAACGTTGACAGCCTGGGATCACAGATGCTTAGTGGAGGAGTACCCCCAGAAGAGGGGGAGGAAGAGGAGGAGCAGAGGGCAGCCCAGTGAGAGCCGCATGGAGGGCTCAGTCCTGCTGCTGCCTGGCAGCAATAGCAATGAAGAAATGGGGGCGTGGGATGGGCTGGAGCAGATAGGGTGGTGGTAGGGGGGAGGAGAGACAGACAAGGAGGGGGAGGAGGAAGATGAAGCCATGCAAAAAGCCCATGGGGCTCTGCTGCCCGCCGCCGACAGACACTTCCGGCAGCCTGCCTGCTGCCGCCTTCCTCTCCCTCCCTCGCCACCCCCATCTTCTCCTTCTCAGGCGAGAGAGCAGGTGCTCCAGGACCGCACAACCTCCACTGTCGCTACCGATGTTGGAGACAGGCGGGTGGGCAGGCATTCCCCAGCTGTGAAGCTTCCTCCTTCTTTGCACCCAATTTTGCAGGTCTGCCGCCAGGCCCGAGCCCTTGCACCACCACTCGCTATCTGCAGTTGACTGAATTCGCAGATGGCGAATCAGCGGATATGGCAGTCATACTGTATAGTCCGGCCCCCAACAGTGTCTGAGGGACAGTGAACTGGCCCAGTTTAAAAAGTTTGCGGACCCCTGAATTTGAATGTATGAATTTACAATGCATAATTAGAGTGAAACAGAATTTTTTTAAAAAGTCTAAAAACATTTTCAGTGCTATGCAACTATTTTCTGGAAAGCCGCATCTGCTATGTTCACCACTACGTACCGTAGTGTCAGTACAAGTTGGGATTGTTAACCCTGAGCACAACCTCCCATTATTAAGAGGAACACTAACACTGTGGGCCTTTTTAAAGTTTCAAGATAAATTGAAATGGCAAGGATTGTCTACGTACAGGAAGTCTAGCAGCCTGCATAGCTGGTGCAAGATTGTTTGTGGGCTGTGCAGATCAATCTGGTTATGGAAAAATGGCACCCTAATGGGCAATATTCTCCCGATCATAAAATGCTGATTTACTGAACATGCCAGATGTTTTTCACAAAATTGCAGAAATGAATGAATAATCATTTCCAGATTTCTGGCAAACATTTGTTCAGTATAGTTCAGTATTTCAAACAGTGCAAATCCATAAACAGAACAATGACCACAGGTCAGCTTTTCAGGGATGGGGGGGGGGGTTCCACTTCTCTTAGGAGCCGGGTGGCTTTTGTCTCCTGAATAACATGATGAAACCAATCCACAAGGTAGACACCAAGAGAAAGGAGGCATTTGCCTTCCTCTGGGAATTCCTGAAGGATCTGCAGAGGCGGCTGCAGTATAGTAGCAGATGCACATGGAACCACAGCAGGTCCTGATGGGACGTGTCTTTCACCATGCATTCTGGCAGGATGTATTTGACTCTACCATAGGTTAACTGGTGAAGATTTTTTAATTTATACAGATCACCAGCCAGCCAGAGGATAGAAGTCAAATGAATAGAAAGAAAACATTTTAGGGGATTTGTGTGTGTGAATGTGAAGAACACAAGAAATGATAGAAAAACTCTGAAAGCAAAAAAAGGGGGAGATCTGAAAGTAATTAATGACAGATGAAGGGCAGTCTGGGTGAACGCAGGGTGGGAGCCAAGAGATATAACTCTGGGGTACTTCAGAACTGAATGGAATGGAATTCATTGTCACTGTATAAATACGAGATTAAAAGTGCCATCCAGTCAGCTCATTCACACACCCCAGTATAAAAATCCAAGACATAAAATCTACCATTTAAGAACAAAACATCCATGCACATACTCCTACATTCACATGCAGAACATCACTTATACGCATTTAAAACTGACATAAAAACCAAACAAACACACACAGCCCTACACTCTTTCACCTGACAGCATTCATACCCAATACATAAAAACTGTGATTTAAAAAACAACAGCCATACAAAATCCCCCATACAATATATACGTTACACATTCAACACTGATATTGCCCGTCAACTTAACTTTTAACAGAATTTAGCACGGTTACAGCTATTGGGTAAAAGCTAATTGCTATTTCATACTAGAGCTGACCCAATGAGTCAACTGCTGTATGTATCACAGATATGTTGGTCCCACTGATTCAATGAGTCTACTCAAGCTGGGAGTAGGAATTGGATTTAGACCATAATAAGGACCTATTTTAGGATATACCTCTCTCTATATATCTAGGCAGCACTAATTCTGTTTCAAGCTTTCCATAATTAGCCAAACTATGCAGCTACCCAAGATTATACCTCACTGTATCAATTCCTAATGAGATTTAATTGAATGCAAAGCAATCTCCCTAAATTTGCTCTTTCGCCCACTAGAGTTTTCTAAGCAACTGGTACAGATCAATTGGGAAATGCACACAGTTTTATAGTGGGAGGTGATCACAATCCTACCTCACTCTTGGGAAAACTACAGGAGCATCCTTGTGACATTCTTTGCTCACCACAGATTGAATTTACATTTCAATGCAGGAGACTTAGTAGGTAACAAAATGAAAGTCAATCGCATTTTACTCTCCACTACAGCGACAGAATAGCACAAAGAAAACTACACAAATCTAACCACCCCTCCTCCATCATCTCTCTGCATGGTGACATCAGGGTAAAGTATTTCCACTAAGCTGTACCCAACCCAATCTGCATTTCAATAAGAATGAGTGGATGTGAATTCAAATGTTTTGCAGAACTTCGTGAAGCCGTTAGATACACAGACAGGACCTCATTAGTTGCACAGGGGAAGCAAAATTCCACAAACGACCTTCCTCAAATGACAACATCAACAAAATATCTATTTAATAAACAACAACAATACTTATATGGTTAATGGAAATAAATTCATCCAAAGACACACCTTTGTTCTTTGAAAGACAGCCTTAGGGTCCAAAGTCTTTGTCTTCCCAGGATTGTTTTTATTGGTTTTAATCCAACAGATGTCTTCACACCTTCTAAAACCCCATTTGCGCAAACACTGAAACATTTAGAACAAGGCCAGGTCAAGACATTGTACAATCTAATAAAGTAGGTGAATAGTTTGTTGAATTTTGGTGCCTTAACCAGGCTGATGGGAGTAGATGTCTTCACTTCCTCCATCAATACCTCAATAATAGATTCCTTGCTGATTAGGAGGGAAATAATGCAGGAGGATCCAGAAAAGTTGGGTGGAGGCATTGTTGTACAGAAGGTGTTTCTGCCCAATTAAGGAAAGGGTTGTTGCACTTTTTCCTTCTAGAGCACAACCTATTTCATTTAGCAGGATCCTCTGATCTTTTAGTCATATAGCATTTTCAGGAGTTAAAGCACGAAACTCTTGATTCTGTCAGCCCAGCTGCCCACAGATAAGTCTGGGTCTAACCCACTATATTTCAGTTCTAAACTCTTTCAAAGACTACACATCCTTGAGAGATCAATCTTTTCCCTTTTTAAGCAATGACTTGCTGCAACATCTGTATTTACACCTTTGAAATCTCCACTGCAAAAAGGCTGTGAACATCTCCACTAACGCTCATATATATGGGCAGATACTAGATGCCCTAAGCACATCCAATGTCGCCTGAATTCGGAAGCTAAGCAGGGTCAGCCCTGGTTAGTACTTGGATGGGCGACCACCAGGGAATACCAGGTGCTGTAGGTGCCTGGAGTAGGAACTGGCAAGCCACTCCAGTATTCCTGCCAACAAAACTCCATGGACATGGGACCACGAAGAGTTGGTCAGGACTAACGACAAATGGCAGCCTTTACATTTACAACTATTTTATAGCCAACAGTAGGAAGATATTACATATACTTAGAGAAGATCTTGCACATCCTAGCTTTGAAATAAAATCTAGATATGTATTCTCAAAGGCTTTCACGGCCGCAATCTGTTAGGTATGAGTTTTTCGGGCTGTTTGGCTGTGTTCTGGCAGTTTTTCTTCCTGACGTTTCACCAGATTCTGTGGCCAGCATCTTCAGAGGGGAAGGAGCTCAGGGAACTAGGAGTTCTTTCTGTGCTCTGGGGAATAGAGTGAGTGAGGCTGTGTGGTTTTAAGGTTGAGGGAAAGATGGCGGGATTAAGAAGTTTCACTGCAATCAGAGGTGGCAGCAATCCTTCTCTGTAGTTGATTGGTGTTGTTTGCTGTTCTATTGTGTGAAATGATAATTGGTGCTTGTGGCTAGGTGGGAATCACTGAAATTGGACCTCTTGCAGGTTGTCGTTTTCAGTACTGGAAGCTTGGCTGTATTGATTTTTAGACTTTCTTCTTTTTTGTTGAAACTGTGCTTATGTTTGTGGATTTCAATGGCTTCCCTGTGTAGTCTGACATAGTGATTGGTAGTGTTGTCCAGTACCTCTATATCCTGGTGGAGGATTTCATGTCCAGTTTGTTTACCTGTATATACCTGTAGTTTCATTTACCTGTATATACCTGTAGTTGTGGTCAGGTATATAGTGGAACAACAAAGCTCATTATCCAGACCAGAATCAAAGAACATGAAAGACACTGCAGACTAAAATAACCAGAAAAATCAGCAGTAGCGAAATACACCCTGAAACAAACTGGACATGAAATCCTCTTCCAGGACTTTGCGTACAGTTTGAGGTAAGAAAGGACATTAGAGTGAAGGGACAACTCACTGCATCCATTAGAGTTACTTAGAGTAGGTCCACACCCATAATGGATTGACACATCAATAGGACTAGGTGTGTTTATACATTGTAAAAAACTATATAAATTATATATGTCATTATAAAGCATCCTCTTACCACTCTGCCAAGATCCAGACCCTCTCCAGAACCACACCAAAGAAAGACAAAAGATCGCAAGTCAGCAATTTCTTCAATATCCAGCTTCATAATCTGCAAAAGGCCAAAAAAGGTAGTGTGTTAAGCAAAAATATTAAATAAGCATAGTTGTGTTATATAGCTAGAAATACTGTGTTCATCCCAAGAAGCAATGCCTTACTTGACATTTTTCTTTCTTCTCATAAAATCTCAAAACACACAATACTAACTCTAGGCTTCTTTCTTACTTAATACTTTTAAAGAAAAATCTAACTCTCCAGAAAAACCACAGAAGTATCTGAACAGGGTTACATAAAAAAATTATTGTGGGGAATATTGTATATAATGCAAATAAAACAAGTTTCTCAGTAGTCTGCTAACATGTCAGTTTCACTGCTAATGGAACAGGAGTTGTATCCACATCACGGATATAAAGTTATTTTTAGAGTTCAACTCAGTCTCTTTACTTCACCTTTCCCTGAATTGTAATTGTCAATGCTCTCCTATCTCAGAAGTTCATTTATACAGAAATATATAGTAGTCATTCTACTATCCAGCAAAAAGCAAGTTAAAATCAATAGGCATCACCACAATAATAATTATCGTCTTATTATTCTGAAAGGGAAAAGCTTGTTTGACTTCAAATTTCTTCTGATCATCATTAATGCCATAATTAGTCACATGTGTAGCCCTGACAAAATGCCTGAAGTCCCGTTTGTTAGCACACAACGACAGTATGCCTATTTGAATAAGTGGAACAGAGGAGTTAATCCCTGCTTATTCAATGGACCTGTTCTAATAGACATACTATGCTAATACACAGCATTTCAGCCACTGTCTCAAAGACTGAAGATGTTCACAGACAACTCTTAAGATTCCTGGCACACACTACAAAGAGGCAATTTGAGAGACCTGTGAGATTTTGGCAGGGGTCAATCCACTGCAATCTAGACAAATGAGTGTACAGCCACTAATCAATGAATGGGTACTGACACTTATCTTAACTTTCTGGGGTGGGGGGGGAGACTAGATGAGAGTTTGGCATTCCACGCTGTACAGCAAAATCCCACCATCACTAGTCATTCTTGAAGTTATTTATTTATATTTATATATTTATTGTTTATTTGTAGCATTTTTATACTGCCCATCTTCCAGAAGAAACTCTGGGCAGTTTACAAACAAAGATAAAACCAACAATGTATAACAAGTAAAGGAAAAAGGAGGGGAAAAAACCTAATAAAATAAAGAGGGGGAAACCCTCCACAAGAGGCGGCGCAGGGGGGGGGGGAGTTATCTTGTTTCCACAGAAAACTCACATCATCCCACGTCCAACATTTCTCATTAGCTGTGATGCCCGTCTCCCTGTAGTATTCTTCTAGTGGTGGCTCCAAAAGAATCACATCAAAAGTGGATTTGAGTTCACGAAGATCAAAAGCCTCTAGGTCAGCTTGTAAATACCTGTCCACAAAAACCAAGAGGGCAAATTGCATGAATCAGTATATTTTTTGTTTTGGTTTTGATCACTTCTTAGTGCTCACTACAGGGATAAAGATCTCACACAAGTTCTACATGCTGGAGAAGTGTTTGATGTAAATGGAGAGCAACACACTTTCTGAGAATACTGTTAGTAATTGAACCCCCACAAACATACGTTTTGCAAATACTGTATATACTCGAATATAAGCCTAGTTTTTCAGCCCTAATTTCGGGCTGAAAAAGGGGGCCCTTGACTTATATTCGGGTCAATACTTTTAGCCACTGAGGCAAGTGCATGGGTCGGTGGCTAAGTCATTTCAAACATTGTGCGCCGCTTCTTTTGAACCCCCCCCCCCCATGTTGCAGGGGAGCAGCGTACAATGTTTAAAATGACTTTTAGCCACCAACCCAAGCACTTGCCTCGGTGGCAAAAAGTCATTTTAAACATCACACACACACACCCCAGCTCACAAAGGAGGAGTTGCCAGGCCCTGCTGCATTTCCCACCCTAGACTTATACTTGAGTCAATAAATTTTCCCAGTTTTGGGGGGTTAAATTATGGGCCCCGACATATACTCGGGTCGACTTATACTCGAATATATACGGGTAAGCCTATCATCTTAACATGTCAAGGCATTTTAACTCTGCAAGCAGAACTAGCTAGCTGTTAAAGTTCCAAAAGATTGCTACAAAATTGCCACGCAAGTCAGATTAAAAAATTAGTTTACTTTGGAAACTGCACAATTTAAATAATCAGAAATCACTTTACAAGTCAATTGCTCCTAAATACCATTCATGGGGGTTTTCTAGAACTTTTTCTCACAGGAAATTGATTAGACTACTATTTGGGCAGCTTTTTAAGGAGCACTGTGGGGATTAGAATGACTCCTATTATAGATGATTGACGCAGTATGATAGCCTCATTTCCTATTGGTTTTTATTTACAAATTTCAAACCAGGACTGGTTGGACTGATTAGTCTATGAGACAGGAATCTGGATTAGCTTTCAACAACAATCAGGGTCTAGTGAGGAAATCCAACTTTAAACAGATCCATTAAGACACCAAAGCCGATAATCAAAACAAAGCGGGTTCATTTCTTTGAAGTTTACATTGCTTATTTTCCCAAATATACCCCTAAAATAGAATACACATGTGTTATACAAGTGCTGAGAGAAAAGATATTAGCGGACACAAAGATAAAATTAACATTCAGAGAGAGAAAATGTAAAACCTCTGCATATACTCACATAGGAGGTGTGTTAGATTTAGATATTAGCTCATCTTTCAGCCTGATGAGCTCCCGGAGCTTTGGATATTCTTCAAATCTGTCTGCTAAGCCTAAGGGGAAAACGTGCAAATATTATGCTACCAAATTAAACATTCATTAACAGGTGGCTACAATGAAAGATGCCCAGTATCAGACAGGAACAATGTGTTTCTTTTCTTCATGGCCTAAACTCAATAACACAATTAAGCCAGTAAGTAAGAGTGCAGTTAGTTGTTAAGGAGCAGACATTTTCTACAGCTAAAATGTGTAATTTTAGAACAGATCATTACAGAGACCATTTTCCAAAACCTTTTTCAAAACAAAAGAGACAATGTCTTTACATTACCTTCTGATACAAACGGTTTGTATAACATAAAATCTATACAACATAAAAAAATCCAGAGATAGGGGAAATTTGCTTAACAGAATCGTCTATGGGCCAAATCCATACAACATAAAAATGGTTGCAATTAGGGATAACTCTGTTTTCAATGCTTTTCTATGGGAAATTTGTATAAAGGAAAATTTGCTTAACATAATTTCATTTGGAACGGATTAATTCCTTTATACAAGGCACCACTGTACATTTATGCACACCAACAGCATTACACAAAATAATTTTAACACTGTTCTATTGCTTGAAAACAAGATAAAATCTGAGAGTAGTTAAAAACAATTGTTTTCCCCAGCACACCCTGTTTTGGGGGAGTTTGTGTATGTATGCATGCATACACGTACCCACATCTCTGATGAAATTCTGAGGTCTGTGTCCAGTATCCACAAAGTGCTGGCAGTAATCATTATGAGGATTTAAGCTCTGGGTCCCCTGAAGAAGAAAAATACCAAAAGATGAGGATCAAACAGCTAAGTAACCTCACAGACATCCTATATTAATAGTCCTGTTTATAAGCAGAAGAGCCCCCCCCCCCATTCTCACGCATCCAAGTTGGTTATGTTATTTTCAGGTCTTTTTAGATCACTGATCTATTATTCTAATCTCCTACACTGAACATTTGCTAACACACAAAACCTGCCATATTTGCAGCCAGGAGAACACGGTTTATGCAGTCAAGGATTATAATTATTGTAACAACTTTTTGCTAAAATGACCCAGAGAGCTAACTAATTCAAGACTATTTTTTAAGGAACATGTTTTCTGTTTCCAAAAAGATATTGTGCTGTACACTGCTGCAGCTGTAATATGAGTAGCTGGCCATAAAGGTTAAAAATACTATTAAAATTAAACCAACTTAAGGAGGGCTCTGTTAAACAAAAAGAGATACAAGACTGAGATGCAACAGATTGGTTACCTTAAGGAACGTACTGGAATCTTTGTAAATTTCTTCTTCATATGGCAGGTTCTCCTCATCTTGTTGCAGCTCTACTTCATCCTTTGGAATAAAGCACATTTTATATGCATGTAGAGACAGGATGCTTCTCTTCTCATTATCATTCCGCTTCTTAATGAAGGAAGAAGAGGGCTGTCTATGAGCATTAGCCTCCTGCAACAGCAGATCATGAGTAGTTCCAATGCAAGTTTGGGAAAACAGGGAAAAAATCTGAAGCTCCTGCTCTTATCTCTGAAACTACCAAGATGAAATAACAGTTCAGAAATAACAGTTCAAGCTGTGTGCCATAAAAATGGAATAGAAGTCAGAAACGTTATACTTTACATATTAGATACTACAGTAATTCCCCGCCTATCAAGGGAGTTCAGGACCCAACCCGACCTGCGATAATGGAAAATCCGTGATATGCATATGCTGGGTCAGGATGGGACTGGGGGGCTTCACTGGGGCATCCTACACTTTCCTGAGGCCTGGCACTGCCCCAAATGGGCATCTGAAGGGCTTCCTGGGTCTGTCGGAGGCCCCGGAAGTGGTTTCCGGTGAGCCTGAAGTCCCTTCCAGTTTGCCAGAAACCCATTTGGGGGCCTCCAGTAGGCCCGTAAAGCCCGTTGGAGGCCCGTTCAGGGCAGCGCCAGGGCTGGGATAAGTGTAGGAGAACTCAAATGGGCCCATGCGGCTTACCCCAAGAGCCCTTTGTTTTATATACTGCGGTCCCGCAATATACCTAGACCACAGTATATTAAACACAAAACGGTGAGGGACAACTGTAACCCCCCCCCCCGTGAGAAATAAACTGAATTATTTTGAAATATGGAAAATTGCACTTCATTTAGCTGACAGCTGTCCTAAGCCGACAGCTACAGATTCCTAGCATTTAGCTGTGGTTCTCTAATTATAAGGTACAGTAAGTAATTTCAATGGGGATGGTAAGATTCTTTCAGCAAAGCCGGAGAAGAGCAAAATGAATGAGTGGATTCCATAGATGGCACTGTCAAAACATTTCCCATGGCTTTGGTGCCACACTACCCTGTTCTCCAGAGTCCAGGCACGGGCCGTATGAAAGTAGCAGTGAGACTCTAGATGTGAAAGCCAGCAAACAGCAACTTCGCTACTCGGCTCACCTTCATCCAAAACATGACAGATGGTTATCTCTTGCTTCACTCTAGCCCAGTGCTTCCCAACCTTCCTAATGCCACAACCCTTTAATGCAGTTCCTCATGTTGTGGTGACCGCCTTGCCCTGCTTGGAAGAGGCCACAAGCCCCTTTTGGCAGGCCACTGTTGCAGGTGCCATAGAGAACTTCCCGCCTAAGCCAATCGCAGCCTCTGGTGTCATTGACTGACATCCCCTCCAACATATCAAGCCATAACTTACTCACTCTCTCCCCCACTTCCTCCCTCTTCTCCTCCAGACCCAAGCCGTTTGAGCCTTTTTCTTCACTGGCTCATGGCGACCCCTGTGAAATGGTCATTCAACCCCCAAAGGCCAAAGGGGTCCCAACCCCCAGTTTGGGAACCACTGTTCTAGCCCAATATAACAACAGTGTCATGAAGGAAAAGATGTTCCCTAATCCAAACATTATATTTTCTTTCTTGCCTTCCTCCCTTTATTTCTTTACCCCACCTTTCTCCTTAGAAAAGGACCCATCACACTGGCTCTGTGATTCAAGAGAATAAACTGTGGGGTAACATCATCTCAAATTTACAGTTAGAGACTACTGCCTTGATTACATTACACATTTTCACACACATGCGTGTCTGTTATTGAAGAAGGTATTTCACTGTTCCTTTACCTTGTATTCTTCCACATCCTCTTCATCAGCCTCCCCTTCGTCTGTATTTGGGTATTTGCGTTTTGCATTTGGTGCAGATGTATCGTAAGCAGCCCTGGAAATATGAAAATAACAACGTACTAATCCAGAACATGTGCCATACCTATGTTATGAAAAGCAGCTCTAGTCTTGTCTGCCTTGATATCAAGATCCTGGATTTATTCTCCTCTCATTTCTTCTTTCCTGGCATATTGGGACTCCTTCTGTGGCAAACGCTTCCCCCAAACTTCAAAAAAGATTAGAGAAATGCAACCTCTCCAAAGACCACCCAACAGTGAAACAAATTCTCCCTGATCCCACAGATAATACAAAGACCATTTATCTCTGCTAGCTGATGAGCTCAAGTTCTGAAGAAGATCAGAGCTGTGCTTAGAAGGTAGAAAGTACGGGGTGAGGCTTGCTGAACTTTGCTGATATTTGTGCCTTTGGGGTAATAAGTTCCCTTATCAGAAGAGATGGGAGCAGCAGTGGAGTTCGCCTTCACAAAATCACAGCATTGCACTACGCATATATACTGACCTGCTCTGCAGAATTATTTATTAATTGCCATCAACTATCCTCTTAGAGGCCTCTAAAGCTATTTGTAACAAGCAGGTATTCATATTTCAAAATGTACTCCCATCTTTATGATGGATATAGTGTAAATTCAAATGCATTTATACATCTTATTTAAGACCATTTAAAAGTAAACAATTATCAGAGACTATATCAATGAACATATTATTATCTTCCCACTGTTTCTGATATGTTGGCTCAGAAACTGAGAATGTGCTTAAGTTATCTGAAGGCAAAATTAACTCAGCCTCTTTTGAATAGCAGCAGCTAATAGTCTCCCTCCAACCAAAACACTTCCATTATGAGAAAGGTTGACAAATCCCCAGTACGAACCTGCAAGTTTCTCTTGTTTGAGCAATTTCCCGCTGCTCATCCTTACTATTCAATACAGCACCAATGCTATCCGCACTTTCAGCGCCCAGCTAATAGAAGGACAAAGACCAAAATTACAGTTAATAACAAAGTCTGTGTGTGTGTGTGTGTGTGTGTGTGTGTGTGTGTGTGTGTGTGTGTGTGTGTGTGTGTGTGTGTGTGTGTGTATGCTGTCAACTGAATGCACTGCCTGGATTCTGCGTGCGTGCATGTTTTGTGTGTGTGTGTGTGTACTGTCAACTGAATGCACTGCCTGGATTCTGAACAGTGTGCGTGTGTGCATGTTTTGCGTGTGTGTGTGTGTGTGTGTGTGTGTGTGTGTACTGTCAACTGAATGCACTACCTGGATTTTGAACTCTGTGTGTGTGTGCGCGCGCGCGCGTGCGTGTTGTGTGTGTGCGTGTTTGTGCGTGCGTGCGTGCGTGCGTGCGTGCGTGTGTTTGTGTAAAATCAGAAGTGGAAACAATCAACGGATGCATGCTTAGTGTTATTTCCACACTGATCCCGAAAGGATTGAAAGGCACACCCTTGATTCTTCCCGCGGACGCTTGGGACTGAACGATGATGGAGCTTCTCTACTGATCTAACCCTAGGCATCAGGGGAACAAGGCTTCCTTCCCTGAAGACACCCCCCCCTTGCACCGGACCAGGTCGCTAACAAAGACCCCTAATTAATCGGAATGAGGAGCGTGCCCTCGACGGCCGCGGCGCCCCCAAAGGGGAACGAGCAAGGGCTGCATCCCCCTCGTGCTGGGTCTCCGTCAGTTTACCCTCCTTCGGGAATAAACCCCCAACCCGCCCACCCGCCCACCCAAAGGGGTGATCTTTCGCGACCTGCTGAGCCAGGAGCTGCCGGCGCAACTTTTGCCTCTCTCGGATCTCCTGCAACCGGCTGTCCATCCTCCTCCGGCAGCCTCGCAGGCTCAGGGAACGTCGCGCCTTCAGCGCCAACTCAATACGTCACTTCCGCCCTTTCCCCGGCTCTTTCCACGGACGTCAGGCATTCGCTGCCAAGACGTCGTATCGCAATAGACTAGAATCGGAACGGGGGAGGGTTGGTGGGCGCGCGCGCGCGCACTTCTCTTTCGGCCGCCGTGGCAGCCATTTTTGTTGAGGGCGGAAGGTGGGTTTTGGAATGTATTTATTTTATTTTTATTTACAAGATCTTTTTAGCCGCCCCACTCTGGCGGCTTTATTGTTAGAACAGTGTCTCAGATCCACGCTCTGTTCAGTATCCAGGTAGTAGGGCAATCAGTTGACAGTTGCAGCTTCATTATCATTCTTTTAAAACCGCAGAGTTAGGGAGGAATCCTATTCATCTCTGTACTAAAGGAGGTACGGTGTATTGCAATGGGGCTTGCTCTGCGGTGAATGGATTTAGACTCGGTGTTAAAAAAAAAGTCCCATCAGGGTTTGACCGTCGAAGTCGAAATGTTGCATTAAAATCCGCTGCAGGAGAAGAAAAGAGAGCGTGAGCCAATTTGCTTGGAAGTGTTGCTATGATCAATAGAGCTTACTCGTCTTTATTTATGTATTTAAATATTTTTATCCCGCTTTTCTTCTTCAAGAGGACCCAAAGCGGTTTACATCGTTAAAAGACAGTATCGAAAGCGAACAGCAGTACAGTACAGTACTTGGAAGGCTCAAACGAACGGTATGCTAAAAGACATAAGCAGTACCAGAACGCATTCAACCCAATAGGGTTAATATATGGCAATGTAAATAGGTTTGCTCCTGGAGATTCCAGAAGCACCTTTGAATGCAGAATAGATTACTTCCTCCATCGCTAACTTGATATTTTTTATCTGCCGCAGGATTGTAAAAAGAGTTACAATGGGCAAAAAGAATAAATCAAGTAAATATGTTGTAAAAATATGTTGAAAAATATTTGTCCTTGATTGCATAGTTAACAAAGGAAATGAGTGGCATTCTGCATAATGCAAGAGAATAGGTATAATTTGTCCAAATGTTCTGTGATTTATCTTCCACATACTTTCCCTACCCTCTGATGTATTTTCTAATACAGTATATATTGGCATAAATCCTGTTAGCATAAATTAATGCTGGGTAAAATTGATGATGTCATCAGTTGTGGCAGGGTCCCCCCCCCCCCAGAAATGAAGCATTCCATAGACCTCTCAGAGGTCCACAGACTTCCATGTGCAGTAATCCCTTTCATTGTCAAAATAGGAGTGAAATTGTTTAATTCTGAAAAGGAATCATTCTGATAAATGAAATGTGCAGGTGTATTTGAAGCCCTGTATTATCATCTTCAGTCATTAAAAGCCAGACCCCCTTAAGCAACAGTCCAGACAGCTGGGAGAGACAGACCACAGGAAAGATTTGTAGGGCTGCAGCCACCCCTGTGTTTTGGAACAAACCTGCCTCACAGACTTGGAGTGGGTTGTTGGGGTGTCCTTCATCTGGAGTCCAGTTGGCATTGATATACCAAATAATACGTACTAAAGAACTTAAACTTGTTATCTGCTGGAACATCTGTCCTATAAAATATCTGCCCATCCCACATACTTCTTGCCGTCCTTAATATTAAGAATTGGGACACCTAAGAAGGAAAATTAAGACAGCACAAGAAACATAGATTTCTCAGTTATGGCACATTCAGTCTGGGACAGGCTTCCTACAGAGGTACCGTCCCTCTCTATTTTTAGAATGCTAAGGCCAAATTATATGAAGTTGTTTTCCATTAATGTAAATATTATCCTGAGATGTTCAAGTGGGTTTTAATTTGTATATTTTTATTTAAAGGTAGTTTTTAGTTAGTGATATGATTTGTAGTTTTACTCTATGGCTTTATGGTTCATTGTGAACCACTCAGAGTGTGGCAACACTAATGGGACAGTATAGAAATGTAAGTGAGTAAGAAAGTAAGTGAATGAATGCATGAATGTGACTGGATCTCTGGAACAATGTCTGATAGGATTCTAGGTTCTCCATTCTTCCATATGGGGTGGCAATGTTCCTCATGGCAGTAACAACAAATGAACAGGGAAACTGGATCTGAACAGCTCTTCTTCCCCAAATATATTTCACCCCACCTGAAATCTTATGACCAGATCATCAGGAAACTGTCCCTTGTGAGCAGCTGCATAAAGTTGCACATTCCAAACGACTGTCTGGCCCTTATACTGGAAACATAAATATGAAGAAGGAACTGAACTTCCACTGTCTCTATCTCAGAACTTTGAATCACCCAAACTAGTAAATTCAATACCCTGACAAGTAGGACTTTGGGCTTCCATATTCCAGTCCTTCCTAGAAGCCTATGCTAAGCAATTTTTGATATTCAGTTCAAAATAATATGAAATAATGTGGCTTGTAGAATTACCATATAAGTATCTTGAGAACAATTGTACTTAATTTTAATGTATTTTGCCAGCCACCTAAACTCAGGAGCAGGAGCTACTCAGTAAAAGCTGAGGATATAATGCCCTTGTTATTTCAGTGGATGCTACCAGTCTATTATTGTATTGACTGCCTCTAGTAATTTGCAATCAAAAATGAAGTCTGCATTCCTAAATCACATTCAGAAGTAACTAGCTGCAATAGCTATATGTAACTATTCCCTAGTATCTTAAGTATAACTAATTTATTTTATGGTTGTAACATAATCGTGCATAACTTTACAAGAGTCAACAGAGAGAGGAGAGGAAATCAGCCTTGTTTGCAGGTTATTAACCATTTGAATCCTCTCCCCACACATGGTGCCTCAATTTGCTCATTTCTCTCTTACCTTCCTGTTCTTTTCATTGCTTTATTTTTTAAAAAAGTCCAGCTTCCTGGCTAAACATAGGCAGTGAAAATAACACTCAGGGAAATAGACAGGGAAAATATCAGACAGGGAAAATATCATTCAGGATAAGAGCACTTGGCAAATACAGGAGATGGACACTTGGAGGACGGTCACTTTGAGAAATAAAAATAAGCTAGCAAGCAGACAGAGAGCTTGAACCTTCACAATAGTTTTCAACCTCTCTCCCGTATCCACCTGGAAACAGAACAGCAACAGGAGCAGAAAGGTCAGCCTGAAGACCTTGCACAGAGGACTCAGGATCCTCCAGCACAGCAGGGGGGTGGGCCTTCCAAGCCTCAAAGGAGGCGAGTGGTGGTGGTGGTTGGGGACTCCTTTGCTTAGAGGAGCAGAATCGATCATCTGCAAGCCCGGCAAAATGAACTGCAGAGTCTGTTGTCTCTGTGGAGCCAAGGCTTGGGATGTAAGACTGACAAGGCTTGGGATGAGAGACTGACAAGACTCATTGAGTCCACAGATTCTAACCCCTTTCTTTTGGTCCACAAAGGAACTAATGATACAGCAAAGCGCAGCTTTTGGGACACAGTACTGGAGTACTGTGTCCAGTATGAAGAGATGGGTAGGATTTGGATGGACAGGTGGTAATTTCATCTCTCTTCCCCATAGAAGGATATGGCCCTCGAACAGAAAGAATTTGGCTTCTTTGATCGTGGTTTGCTATTTCATGCAGTTGGGCTGTTGGGTGAGGATGGGGTGCTCCTCACCACTAATGGTAGGAATATTTTTGCCAAGAGGATTGAAAATTTGATAAGGAGAGCTTTAAACCGAATTCTCAAGGGGAGGGAGAAAATCTTCTTAAGGATAGGAAACGAGGTGTGGTGGGGAATAGCCCAAATGATACAGTAGGAGAAGGAGTATTACAGTCCAACATTGCAAGGAAAAATAGGTTAAGCAAAGGGCTTGTAAGAAGGACACACAGCCTTAAATGTCTCTACATCGATGCGCAGAGCATGGGAAACAAACAGAAGGAGCTGGAACTCCTAATATAGCAAAATAAATATGATATAATTGGCATTACTGAAACCTGGTAGGATGAGACTTATGATTGGAATGTAGTTATTGGAGGGTATAACCTGTCTCAGAGGAACAGGGCTAGTAAAAAAAGGAGGAGGAGCCTTATATATTAAGGACATTTATGCTGTTGAAGAAATCCAGGATACACCTGGGAAGTCAGGGGTCCCTGCAGCTACAAGCGAGTCCTTCTCCCACTGCCAGCCTCTCGCCCTCATGCTCGCTTGCCTGCTGACCGGATTGCTGGGTTTTCCCTCCAACTTCGCCACTTTCTCCTCTTTGGGGCGTGGAGGGGCATGGGCAAGAGCGTGGCAACACCAACTTCTCCTGGCCACCGCTGTCAGCCACAACCTCCCCGCCGCCACCATCAGCATCTGTCGCTGGGGCTGGGGGGCCAAGAAGAAAGGCAGAATGCCTGGGGCCTGGAGAGCTCCTCCGGCCTTGGGCTCAGGGTGGAGAGCATATCCTGACCCCTCCTTCCAGAGCCCAGAGCCAAGAGGAAGCGGCCGGGCTTCTCGGCCTGGCTGTGAGTGGAAGGCCACCGGGCCAGCACTGAGCGAGGCGAAAGACAGGAAACCAGCCACCGCCACGACCACTCTCCAGGCCCCTTCCTGGTGGCGCGCTCAGGCTGGGCAGGCCACTGGCCAGAGTAAAAAAGGGGGAGCATTTCCAGGAAAAAGGATCACCCGGGAAGATGGCGGGAAAGAGTGGTAAAAAAATGTAAATCCCACCCAATACGGGAGATTTGACAGGTATGGGGTGCATGGAATGGAATGGAAAAGAGGAGGAAAATTAGCAGACTGAAGCACTGGGTGTGGGGAGGAAAGGATTCAGCTGGCATGCATTTTCTCCACTCCCCTGCCTTCCTTCTTCCTAATGGAGCAAACCAAGATGTCTTTAGAAACTGTGGCTACAAGCCCTTCCACAGTGGCTGAAGCAATGTGGAAAAAAAGAAAAGGAGGAGCCCTAGCAAGGAAGGAAAAAACTGGGTGACCATGAACAGAAAGTCCTAGATGATTCACATTGGCTTTAACATCATGTGATTAACTGAAAAAAATGTGAAGTCAGTTCAACCATCGCAATCCCAGAGCATTTCCACATTACTGTATATGTCAGTGTAGTCACACCCTAATTATGGAACCTTGGCACTGTATCTAATTATTTTTTACAAAAACAACTTGCCAAGCTCCAAGTTCTGACTTTCTTTTTCTTTAACTGGACCTCACATTTAAAAAAACAATATTCTGATGACCTAGTCCAGTCTTCCTTCCATAACTGCTGTAATAGTTCTATAAACTACATGATGCCTTTAGGCGAAGCACAAACGACCTTGCAGGAGTGCCTAGTAAGCAGGAATTGAAGGGAGTACTAAAAAGCCATCTGTTTTGAAATGAAGAGTGCATTTTTATTTAACATTTTACATGTGCAGATTAGGAACAGATTTTCTGAGAGGACGATTGCGTTGTTCATACAGGAAGCTATGATGATCTAAAAGCCAATCAAAATAAAATTTGAAGTCACAAAACCAATTTTGACATGGATATGCACAGTCATTTCATAAAGCAGCTAGCTAGACATATTAGCAGATCGTGTTTGGTTGCTTTTCTTGTAGGAGGTGCTCAACTGGCGCTTCATCTACATGGGGAGAAAGTAGCCAGAACATTCCTGCTGAGAAGACTGAGAAGGAGGTTTTCATTTAATTTCATTTAGGTTTTAATTGCTTCAGTGCCACTTATCCCTTCTTTTATGAATGATGTACTCAGAAAGCTTTTAATGGCTGGAAAACAATGAGAGAACATGGAGGTGTGTCAAAACATTGGACTATTTCACTGACATAAAAGAATAAAATACTGAACTTTCAGAATAAAATATTGCTACATTTGGAAGTGCCAATATGCCAGATGTAACAGAAACTGAAACCAGATCGCTCATATGGAGTTGGATTCAATGTTAGAGTACAGTCCTAACTTGGCCAAAATGGCCAAAAGCCAGCTGAGTTCATTCTGCAGAGCAATTCTACCTGTAGTTGTGATCTGCTGGCAGATCTTTCGGATTGGCTGGTAGAAGAAGGTTCTATCAGCACAAAAGCATGACTGTCAGTAGAAGAGGCTTGTACCTAATCCTGACTGCCTACACCTGATGTATCTTTGAGTTAGGACTCTACTGCGTCTCATACAATTCCCATGACAGATGCCTCTCACAGAAAATGCATTGCATTCAAAGTCTGTATTATATGGGACTCCATTCCATAATTTCTTCAGTATGATCCTGCCGATTGCAATTGTTGTCACTGTGTTGTGTGCCCTAATCAGGTGTCCTGCATTTTTGCTGTAATATTAATGAGTATTTCTAATACCGTATGATTAGTATTCTTCTCCCAGGTGTGGAAAAGAAGGGTTAGGGTTCCTGGAGATATTCAGTATTGGTACAACAGATGCTCTGTGGAATGGGACTGCTCCCATTCACCTATAGGATGTTCCTTGAGATGAAGCCAGAGATTAGGAATATAACTCCCATTAACTAATCTTTGCATAAATTTGTGATGTTTCATATCATTCCAGCAGAAGGAAAATGATTCCTTTTGATGTTAAAAGTTTGGCCAGCTTTCTTCAGAATGCCCAGCAAATCAAAGCTTTCGCTTTAAAGGAGGGAAGGGTAACATTCTCCTCCCTCAATCCTAATGGGGGGAGTAATAGAACTCCACTCACAGGATGCTTCTGCCTGTGAGGAGCAAGTGTAGGTTCACTGCCAGCATAATGGATCTTTCACTTCCGTATTTTTTAAATGCCTCTATGTGATTTAGCACTTCCTGAGTTACCAACTTGCTCCTTTTACCGTGTTGTGGATGGAAACTTCATAAAGAAAGAAATTTCATCTCATGTTGTACATCCCTTGTAGTGTTGTAATTAATATGGTGGCAGGTCCTTGCATAGTAATCAAATCACTTCCTCCTCCTGGATATCCAGACCTGACAAATATATTATATACACATAGATGTGCATGCACACAGACTGAAATGATGAAGCGTAGATTTGTGTGCAGGAGTGTTCTATTTTTAGGACTGTCGGGTAAGACAAGGTAATTTTATAGCTCTCTTGATGGCTGTAGAACTGGGGGTGGGATCATGTTACATGCCTATGCAACTGGTTCAAAATAAAATCCTATCAGTGGAAAATGTCAGTGGAAAATCCTATCAGTGGAACTTACAAAGAGCATTCATTCAAGAGAAGCTGCCTTGAATTAACTTAAGTTTAAAGAAATGCTGAGCTAAACTTTGCATGTGGCCCACTAGCTTGGGTCACTGTAATTCAAATTTTAATTGGAGAAATAGAGTCCAGCCTAGACAAAGCTGAATGCTTCAAAGACCAGCTGATTTAAATGAGGGATTAGAGCATATGCTCAGCTCTCCCCCCTGTGAAATTGGTTTACAATAGAGCTCCAGAGCCTCAATGGATGTAAAGCTAAATACTGTATCTTTAAGAGGGCTGTCTTATTTGTGTCTCTTCATATATAAATTCAGTGGCATGGAATTCATCATGCATCAGAGTGCAGGTAAACAGAACAATCCTAATTCTAAAATGGGCCAACTGCAGTGGGTTTGGAATGGGCAGAAACCCTTTGTGCTGACAAAACATCCTTTATCTCCACTGGGATCTGCTGGCACAACTGCTGTGTGGATAAGATCAGCCAGAAGAGGCAAAGGGTGGGGCAGAAGAGTCAAAGAGAAAGGTGGTTACTTCACATCCATTGTATCCCTCTAACTTTCACGGTTCGTACCGGAACAAAAAAAAACCCTTACCTCACGTCCGTCTCGAAATAGCAGAAATTTGTCTCGACCACGCCCCTGAAGCGGGATACGGGAGCGACAACTATGACCCTTCCTCTGGCTTGGGTATTGGCTTATCCCGCTTTCTGTGTCATGACAAAGTGACATGAAGTAAGGGCTGTTATGCTACAGCTTTGGTTAGTTATCTCCCCTCTGAACGGCTGCGGGACTGTTTTAAAAACTGATTTGGCCCTTTCCTAGCAGCATATCGAATAGGCTTTCCATCTGCACTTCAAAATCACCTAAGCAAAGTATATCTCTGTTAGGTTCCTCTGTTGGACAAACAGGTTGACCTCCAGTTCCTTTCAAGCATCAGGATGATCTTTCAATGAAACATTTTGCAAATTACGATATGGAATACCTTGCTGGCTGTATCATTCACAGTCATGAGGCAGTTCCATATATGTTTAAGCAGAGGGCTAGCATTTAGAAAAACAGCATGTTAGGAGATGTTGCAAAAACAGGTTTTTCTTTTTAAAAAAAAAGAATCTGTTTTATCTAGAAATGATAATCTACAAATAAAACTAGCAAGACTTACTGAAATGCCCTAAAACTATTCATGTTGATGTAAAATCACTATAATAATGGCAATATCCTTCAAGTATATCAGACATGAAGCTTATTTGAACCACAATATGCCCATCTTAATGTAATAATAAGCAATAATTTGTAGTACAGTAGGACCCTGTTATCCATTAGGGATTGGTTCCAGGACTTCCCATGGATAACAAAAACCATGGATAAGAGAGAATGCCCCCAAACCCTCAAAGCTGCTGTTTTGTGACAGAAGCTTGCTTTATGGCTGCTGTTTTGCAACACTAGCTTGCTTCATAGCAGCTGTTTGTGACAGTAGCTTGCTTTACGGCTGCTATTTTACAACAGTAGCTTGCTTTACAGCTGCTTTGTGACAGCTTGCTTTACAGCTGCTGTTTGTGGGTGCTGAATTATTTATTTAATTTTCCCTTTGCCAACTGTGGATAACTGAATCAGTAGTTAATGAATCAGTGGATACAGGAGTCCTACTGTATATTAAATGGAAGGTTGAACCAGCATGGTATAGCAGATTGTGTCAGACTAGGATTTGGGAGATCTGGATTCTAATCTGTGCTTGGCCATGGACATTTATCAAGGCCACTGGCAAAATCACTTCTTAAAGTGTCTCATGTACTTTGCATACCCTGTTTGAATCCCTAGAAATTGGATGCAACTTCACCGCACATAAAAACAAATATCCAAAGTTATAGCCATTTAATGCAACTGTTGCAGTTCATTTATAAAGAATTGAGGGTTTGCAGTTTTATGAATAAAATTTTCTGTTGATTTCTTCTAGGAGAGTATAGTACAATCTCTTGCAAAGAATTCCAATTACCTTAGAAAACTACAAATCCAAGCATTCTTTAGTTTCTTTTTACCAACATACAGGTTTGTTCATAAATATAGAAGTTAACATGGTTGAAATAATGTTAACAAATCCTACAATTTTCAGACGTACATGATCTTGAGCCCAAGATCTTTAAACATGGTTCAGGCTCATGCTTCATTAATTTTACACACTTGCAGGTGAGTCAAGAGTCAGATCTCAATTTGAATAATAAAGTTGCACATCTAGAAGAAACAATTTCATACATCTTGCAAGAGTTGCTTCATTGTTACAATGAAGGGTTTACTTTCTCAGGGGCAACTGAAACAATAACATTACATCTGGTGCTTATTTTAATTGTGTGGTTTTTTTGGTGTGTGCATGGACTGTGCTATAATTTATACTTATCTCCTTGGAACAAGGAGACAGGAAAGCCATTCTAATGTTTTATTTGAATGAGTTTGTGTTGACCTCCCCTTCATATATAAAACCTTATCTAATTTACTTTAATTCTGATATCCTCTGTTATGTTTTCCTATTGCATGTATAGCATAATTTCAAGCAGTCCTACTAAAGAGGGTAATAAGTCAAATCATGGACAGGATTATAACCTTTACCAGTTTTTATTAAACTTGATAATACATATCCCGGCTGACCTCCAGACAGGTGCAACTAATTATTGTACACACAAGGATTTTCAGATACTCCACAGTTTTGAAGTGTCTCATTGCTTCTTATTAGCTATGTGCAATTGATTCTCTTTTCCAGTAACTAAGGAGTTAACACATTACATTATGACCGTAGCAATACAAATTTATTTCATTCCTTTTTTGTAACTTCTATATTTAGTGGGGGAATGTCCTCCATAAATATTGGAGAAAAATGTTATATGGAAAAAGAGGACACTCCCCCTCCCCAAGTTTCAGGGATTGCCCCATGCTCCAATCATAAACCATTGACGGGTAGAGGTGGAATATCATACACTTCATGTGCTGCTGTTTCTGAACTATAACTTGAACCCACCACACGGCTGCAGATTTCCTGCTTTCATGTTTTGAGCAGGCACAATCCTTGGAAGATTTTTGAGTCATGTAGTCTGGAGGTGTACAGTTGTAGCCCAACAGATCATGTTGGCTTAGAATTCCCATTCCGTCTATCTGCTATATAGGCAATATGAGCCTTTTGGGGAGATGCAGTTAAAAAACACAAGAAACGCCACAATTGCCCATCTGAATGTTGAGGACTGTATGTGTTGCATATAGAAGGTCCCATGATTAATTTCCTGGTAGGCTGAGAAGGATCCCTGGCTGAAACTCTAGAAAGCTGCAGTCAGTCAGTATGAGCTGGGCTACATGGACAAAATGCTGCCTTAGTATTTACCACTGTCATATGTTCTTTAAAGCTAGCACAAGCATCTGGATACATCAGGTGGGGTACTACTAGTTTTCACATAATGTTTGCATAAGTGACTGGCTATTAATTTTAGATAATTGATGAGGTGTTGGGAGACATCTTGGCACATGACATAGGCACATGACTGAAATACTCCTTAGCATTTTTTTCAATTAACTGCAATGACCTTTGGCAAGTGATGCCAACCAACCTTATAGGAACATCTCAATAGCATTCTAGTTACCATTTTAAGCCAATCACCATTGTACTCACCCTAGATATTCACATTTCAAAGATGTAAGCAAATTTGCTATAGAAATGTCACATCTACAAAGATTTAGTTTCTAACAATAAAAATACCATGGGACTCTACACAAATAGGTAATCTATCAAGGATCTTTGAAGTGATAGGTTGTCAAAAGCAGATGAAGGATTGCCTTAGCTAGGAAAGGAGAAACATTTATCCATGTGTCCAACCAAGATATATTGATGTTAATTAAGTGGGAATGTACTTTCCATGTTGCAGGAATGTTTTTGCATATTGAACTTATTGAATGTGGTGAATGATAGCATAGTAGCTCCATTATTCAGTGTTAAACTTAGACATGAACAAGCTGGGAGGTTAACCTGTATGGCATTACATTATACTTGCTCCTGTAGCAAGTCAGAGCAAAATGAAAAGTTGGGAGAGACTCAATTTATTTAACCATTCTGACTGAGTAGACTTATTAAGTAAATTGGATTTACAAAAGTCTTGACTCATTATTCCACAATTGAGTCTATTGGTCTACTTTAGTTGGAAATTGGCATCTGGTTTTATGCCAATATAAAGAATAATAAGTATAGTATTTTAATCTTTGCTACAAAATTCTACGGTTACAACAAAAAACAACAAATGTTTTAGAACCCAAATAGTCTAATCTAACATAATGGCCAGTTTATATCCAGAATGAGCAGACTTCATAATTGTGTGATCTCCTTTTTTTTTCAGTATAAATTCAAGAACCACCAATTGCAACCTGGTATTTAAAATATCCATACATTTAAAATTAAAGGATTCAGAATAAAAAAATTAATTCTGAGTAACAAACTAAACACAATAGGGTCTGTCCACTCTTCCTTCCTTCCTTCCTTCCTTCCTTCCTTCCTTCCTTCCTTCCTTCCTTCCTTCCTTCCAAATTCAGTTCCTGGCTACCTTGCTCCTCTCTGTATTTTTTCTTCAATGTATCATAGCAAGAGGGGAGAGTCATTGCCTTGTTGCTGTATTTTAACAAGTGGGGATCAGCAATCCATTCCATATGAATCTACTGCAAATGACTCCAGATAAGATCTATCTAATCTTCCTTCTACTATGCACCCTGTCAAAGTATAGTATGATTGGTATCTACTTTACTTCTTGTCTGTTGCCAAGATCTGCAAATACTGGCTCACATGACCAGTTTGTGTCACCGTTATCATGTTGCAAGCTAATGAGCTATGAGCTTTCCTCTCTGTGAATGTCAACTGCTTGTCCAGGATGAAAAGATTCTATTCATTGTCACTGACACTTGATGGGACTCTGACATGGCCATGTAATGGCTGCTATCCTATGAAAAACTGAATTGTGTGAAATGAATCTACCTCCCAGATTACAATCCTGAATAGAAGTGGAATGGCCATAAGACGGACATTGTGCTCACTGACATTGGTTTACTGCTCCTATTATCCAGAACTATATGGCTAATGTCAAAATAGGAGTCAGCAAGTTAACAAGAAAAAAGAGAGGTCATTTTGGGAAATAAGAAGCATTTGAAAGCTACTGTGTGTTACACTTGTGGCAATGGTGGTAAATCTTTCATTCCCCCCTCCCACTTCCCTTTATTTTATATTCACCAACCCTTGGATCTTCAAAGGACCCCAATTTAACATTTTCTGTCGTCTTGCATTTGGAACAATGCCAGCATTGTTAAATTTCCAAAAGTCTGATTCAATAGTGGACTTTCTTTCCCTCTAACCCAGACAATAACCTCAGCACATTTATTTCAAGGCTGTTGTTTCATTTAACAGTTTCAATGTGCGCGTTCAAAAGAACACCAGCCACAGGGCAGGTCAGTGAGTGGACCTTTACGTAAAGCATTTTATGGAATAACTCCCCGAGGGAAATGTTTTACTTACTTGCGTCATGTATCTGTAGAAACAAGCTCATCTATATCTCATAAATTAAAAGGAAAAGTGTAGTGCTGTTCATATACTCTAATGCCTTCCAGCCTATAAACATGACAGTGTATATTTGTTTGTTTATTGTGTTTATCATTTTCATGTTATATACAGCCCTGTCAGTGCAAACACACTTTGGGTGGTTCACATGTAAACTATCATTGGAAACAACAATATACAATTATAGTACACAGTAAATACAACAAAAGCCTGCCACTCGCTTAAACCCTGCATTTAAATGGAATTGACAAATTTAAAACCAAAGTGGGTTCTCAAATAGATTAAAATCACTTTTTAAAAGGCAGCTTTATATACTGTAATTCAATTTTTATTAATTTCAAGCAAGCTTTCCCTGGTCTATGACTTTTTGACACCCTACTAACTGCACATTTTCTACACTCATTCCGCCTTTCCCTTGACATCTGTTAAGTTATAATGTGATTTGTTTAGTGTTTATTGCTGTTCTTATGTTTTTAAAATTATTTGTTCATTTTGGATATTATTTATTTAGTTTGTAAACTGCCCAGAGTATTTGCTTAATAGATAGATTGATTGATTGATTGAATGAATGAATGAATGAATGAATGAATGAATGAATGAATGAATGAATGAATAAGAGTGAGCATTATAGTAGTTTATTAGAGACATTACCAGTGCATGAACCACTATTGCTAGGCATTTCCTATTCAGGCAGGAATGCAGCTGGGCAATCAGCTGAAGCTGATGAAAAATACTGTTGGACACAGCAGATATTTGCACCTCCACAGTGGGTTGTGTTCTCTGTCTGCCTTCCTCAAGATATTGTCTTTCAGGGCGACCAGTACTCTTTCAGTCCCATGGTACAGTCCGAACCTCAATTGAAACAGATCTAGGTCCCTTTCCAAGGATAAAGGTGGGGTAAAAATATTCAAAATAAATGAATAAATCCATTTGATTCAAGAAAATGTGTAGCTGGTTGGCCACCACCCTTTTGGTCAGCTGGCTTAAGAATAGAATATTGGCAACTGGCCTATAGTTATGAAAATTGTCAATTGCTAAATTTGGTCTATTTGGAATGGAACTTATAATGGTTTGCTTTAAATGGGAAGGAGATGCCTCAAACGTGTGTATTCCATTCTATAGTCAACTCATTTGTTGATTTTTAAGAGCCACAATGGGCAAGGATCAAGAGAAGAGGTGGTGGCTTTGTAGTTTGCAAATATCTTGTCCACATCTTTAGGCCATACTAACTGACATTCCTCCAATTGAAGCTGACTAGGTGATGCATTAGACATCTCTTTCAGATCTGCTGGTATCAACAAGGAGTCAGGATCCCAACAGATGTTTTCAGGAGATGCTATGCTCCATTGATGAGCTGGTATGGTGTGCCTGGAAGATGCACTCTGTGTATGCTTCAGAATGATGTTGATTCTACTCTAATATGTGAGCATTAGGTAGATTATATTAGCTTGGTTATTTTCTATGTCTCAGTCTTTAAATTTGCTCCGTGTGCTTTTTGAAACTTTTTTATTTTTATTTATTTTTTGCCTTTTCACTATTTTTAACAAAATATGTGTAAAAGCTGGCCTTGCCTTGACCAGCTACTAGGAGTTTTGGAGAAGTCAGCAACCCCTAACAGTAATAGATTCAGGCTGTTTCAGGGTACCAATCCAAATATAAAAATGGAATCAACTTCTCTAAATACAATGTGATCTGTGAGTCTTATTCAGTACCATTACTAAGATTTACAGAATGCAGCTGTCATAATCCCTTTCTCTAAAATTCTATAAATATGCTTTTCACTTACTATAAATGCTCCTTGCATTTCCATTTTTAGGAAGTAAGTTGATATTGCCACATATCTGATAGAAATATATGCCTTCCTTCTCAATGAAAGATGTGTATTCTTGATGTTCAGTATTTAAGCTGGAGACCCCAGCTTAATTATTTATACCAGTATTAATTCCAGGGGTATAATGTCTTGTGACAGATTGTCACTGTTTAAGTAGGCAAAACACTTCTTATTCCACACAAAGTCATGTGGCTGGTATAAGGATCTTTCTCAAGAAACAATGTCTGTGACATAAAATATCTAGAAGTGGTTCTAGGTTTTGCTTGAAACCATGATTTCTGGAAACATTTCTTGCTTTTTTAATCTATACAGAGAGGTGAAGCAAGATTGTTGAATCAAGGGGACAGAGTTCAACAGGCACCATCCATAATACCTTTTTCAGGTCAAATCCCACCATATGCCACAAGCCCCATATGTCCCCATCTACCTCTACAGAAGATACTTTGCAGCAGAGGTTCTTCCTACGTATGTGCTCATCCAGTCCAGTTGACGAGAATTCACTCTCATATTTAGGGATTCTCTAAATCTGAATATAAGAAAGCCCCATTGAACACAGGAGAACAGGTGAGGCAAAGAAACCATATGAATAATGACATAGAAGCAGTTGCCACATATTACTGCTGGATAGCTCAGTGGTTTAGGTATCTGGCTGTGGAGACAGAGGTTGGGAGTTGGATTCCCCACCATACCTCCTTTACATGGGCTGGACTTGATGATATATAGAGCCCCTTTTAGCTCTGCAGCTCTATGTTTATTATTATATTATATCATATCACTGTTCCAGTGCCTTGCACAGTGCTGAGGCTGACTGGATCTGCAGTTCTGTAATGTTGGGAGGGTCACACTTGCACCACCTGAATATTTGCACCGAACTGTAAATTTGTGTTGCAGTTGATGACATCCGGAGGTACAGGAGCTGCCTTAGTTTTCACTGTGGTTTCAAAGTCCTGTGTGTGTGTGTGTGTGTGTGTGTGTGTGTGTGTGTGTGTGTGTGTGTGTGTGCTCACATACAGGATTACACTCAGAGACTTTATAGAGTAGAAACATTGAATTGCTTTTGTCAGAACGAATTATGTAATGATACTCAATCTTTGATCTTTCTGTCATTAGCATCTAGACTTGTATTTACATTTCTTCTGCATGGCTTAGAGCAGAAACATTTTTCAAGTTCTCATGCTTATTTATGAATATACTGTATATGATCTTTCACTGCTACTGATTTGCACTGAGTTAACTGTGTTTAAATTAATTGGAAAGACTTTGGTTCAAATATATCAGCCAGGATATATTTGTGCTCAAATATATACATATTTCTGAACTCATGACCTCAGTAATACAGTAACTTGTCAAAATAATAGAATGTTCAAGAAGCCATTTCATGTATCTAGCTGCAGATTACTGCTAAATTAATTCTTACACTCCTTTGAATTGCTGTAATGCCTTGGAAGATATATAATCTCCTTTATATTTTGTATCTGAATTGCTATTAGGTTTCCTAAAGATGTCTTAAAATTTCCTACAGGAAATATCAGAAATGCCGTAGTATCACTGTTGCTAACAATGACCTGATAGTTAAATAAGTAGAAAAAGAAATTAAAGGAAAATATTATATTGTTTATGCAGAATTATTAGTTTCTTTCTTTCCATTTCTATTTTACAGTAATAATAGAAATGTGTAGTGTTACAACAGTGATTCAGTGGTAGACCATTGGTGAATCTAAGCAGTTGTTTTAATGTGAATGTTCTTTTAAAAACGTAATTACATATTTGTCCAGACAGCCTGGTGGAAGTACAAGTCAGTCTTGAGGCTAGAGAAAGAACCTAGAAAATCTATTACTGCCCAGGCAAAGTCCCAAACTGAAGACAATTACTTTATTTTATAGCTTTTCCTGTTGAAACCAGCCTTGGTTGGTAGAGTCGGTACTACAACACCTGGAAGGGTTTTGCTAGGGAGATGCTCAGTCTTGTTGCCCTGATGACTCACCACATGGAACAGGCTATGTTCCATGCTGATTTCCATTGAAACAGGGGAGTTTTGCAAGAGGAGAGGTTGTGTCTCTGTGGCAGAAGAATGTTCTGCAGGCAGAAGATCATCAACTCAGTCACAAAGGCTTCTAGCTTTAAAAACTGGGTGCGTTAGTTTGTGAAATCACAGCTGCCATGGAAAGATCACCGTGGACTGAATCCAATTTTTAGTCCTAATTTGAGTTTTTGTTGTGCGCTGTGAAGACACATCTAACATATGGCAAGCCGATGAATTAACAATCTTCAAAAGGCTGCCATTAATAACAACCTGCCTAAGTCTTCCAAATTTAAACCCATGGCTTTTTCAATCCATTTTAATTCTGCCTACCACTTTTGTCAAGCATTTATAGTGTCTTTTTCATTGACTCTTATAGTCTCATATCTTGAGTACAACTCCACTTGGCGTATCTACTCTAGCTTTATTTTGAATTGATTCGAAACTATATTACTCAAAGTAATATAGAGTAGATCCACTGAATAAACTTATATACTTTCAGTTGATTCCAAAATGTACTCTGTTTGGCATTTAGTCCTATGTATATCCTTTGCAGCTGAGGAAGGATTTGTACTATTGGGTAGTGACCCAGACAGGTTACCCCTTGCAGTTCTGGTGTTTAGGATTTGTACCATTGGGTAGTGACTAGAGCAAGGCAGGTTGCTTCTTACAGTTCTGGTGTTATGTACCCTCTCAGCTCAGCACAGAAATATTTGATTATTTGTACCCTTGTGTCCTTTCCACATTTTCATTTTGTTGGTTCCTGCTATACAGTTTGCACAGATGTTGGTATGTCTTCGGATCTGTTTTGAAAGTGCAACACTGGTTTTTATTGATTCAGCAGAGGATTGCGCAAGAATAATAATTTTGAAATCATATCCCATCTTCAGTCTTTATGAACTTTTAAGGATGTGCACTCACACTGGAGATCCACTGGCACTATTGGCAATGATGGTTATTAGTATGTAAAAGCATCCTGCATTTACCACAAAACCAGTGCCACAGCTTATAGTTTTGCTGATGAATGGAGGAGAGAATGGGTATCTCCCCCAAAGAGGTCTTAGGAATCTGAACTATTCAAAAAGGGCTACAATAATTCACCAGCCAGATTCTACTGTAAACCAAGATAAAATCAAAATGTGCTGCTTATACACTGCCATGTAGTGCTTAAAGCACTCTCTTGGTGGTTTGCAAATTAATTATGCAGGCTACACATTGCCCCCCCGCCAATGATCTGGGTTCTTATTTTACCAACTTCAGAAAGATGGAAGGCTAAGACAGCCTTCAGTTGGCTACCTGGGCCCATTGGGATTGAACTCAGGTTGTAAGCAGAATCTTGATTGCAGTACTTCAGTTTATCCATTGAGTCACAAGGCTTCTTGTTGTATTGCTAACCCTGCCACTACATGTGTTACAAAGGAAAGTTTGTGTATAATTATGGAGCACTCTTACAGTCACATTCTACCAGGCTGAAAGATCATTCTGCTGCTATATGCAATTTATGGTAAGCTTAGGAAAGAATGAGATGCAAAACAAAATAAAACGTAGCATTTAAAATGACAGCTCTCTCCCCCACTGACACATTTGCACTAATTAAAATATTACTACCATCCACCTAAAAGGAACCATGCCAGTGATGATGGACGTATTTGATTCAGACATGTTGGGAGCCAATCAATTTGAACTAGGCTCGGGATTCTCCTTCATATCACTAGCAGCTACCTTACCCCAAATATATAAGAAACGCAGACAATCTGTTGCCTTGCCACTGCTTTAAGTACCTATTTACCATTTTACTTGAATTACTTTGGTTCTTAAAGCAGTGGCAACAGAATTGAATTCTCCCATGGACAAAGCGATTTCTACACACCAGAACCTGTAAAAAAGTATTTCTTTGCACTAGTAAAAAAAGTACTGCTTTGCACTAGTAGTCTGGACTACTCCACACTATCATGGGCAACCTTTCACTGATTCTTCATTCACCGCTTCTCAAGTAAATCTGAATATTTGCCAAATATATGAGTTCCTATTAACATCCCTGGGCAGAAGCCAAATCTCTCTTACTATACTTATAATACATTGGTGGCATTTTTGGGTGCTTCGAGGCAAGTCTTCTGCTCTCATACATAGTTGCAAACCTTATTAAACATACATCACAGGCATGTGGTTCTGGAATGCTGCCCAAAATATGTAATCAGCAAATATCTTCCAAGGTTATTTCTAATGTGTCCATTGCTTAGTTTTATTTCCTTTTTAGAAAGAGGAATTCTAAGAACTGTCACTGTTTTAACAGATGGTAAACATTTTGTGTATCTTTCAGTTCGTTGACTTGTTTCCCCCACCCACCTGGCCCCAGGGCTGAGTAATATAATAGAACAAAATATACTTTCTTTTCTTGTGTGCCATCAAAAATAATCTGAAGTAACAACATTGTCCTAAATGAACCCTGGCACACTTAACTTTAATATCTGTTATATTTGGTGCAGGAAGCCTGCCAGTCTGTCTTTAGTAAAAAAAAAAACGCACAAAAACAAAACCAATTTGCCGTTACTTACTGTTAAGTTATTTACTGCAGGAGTTTTCAGTACTTGTTTGAATAATGTTATGATTATTGCATTAATTTCCATCACTCAGGCAGCAGGTCTCTGAAGTCATGAATACACAGCACATTTTTGGATGCCTATTGAGCATTATCATTTATTTTAACATCAAGGCGGGAGAGAGATGCTTGTAAGATTTTTTTAAAAAAATTGCAATATTATTATTTTGCCTCACGACTCTTTAGTTGGTCTGAACCTGGAAGTTGAGTCATGGCCATTGGACTTCTGTTTCTTGAGAGATTGAAACATTTCGCTACTTGTCCAAACAGCTTCATCAGTCTGAAAAAAGCTAGTTGCCGAGTCCTCCATTTTATAGCTCACTTCGACCTCTTGTCACCCTGGTCTGAAATAGGCTCATATGATGAACAATGGCCGGAATAGGCCCATTAGGTAGACAACAGTCTCAATAGCTTTAAGGTGAACAAAACCCACAAAGTGTGGGTCGTTTGCTATGGCCTTGGTGGTGAAGGCATGAAGTATTTTTGGATTGTCTAGGTATTGTTGAAATCACAACTTGATAAGTGGCAGATAGACTGTGCCTGAGTTGGTCTGAAGTACTACAGTATGTATCATGGTTTAGGGAGAAGGGGCGTGTGAGACGGATGTATGTGAGAAGGGTGGTGCACCCTCCTCTCCAGAGAAAACACCTGGGCAGGAGAACATGAAAGCCCAGTGTAAGCAAGAGAAAGAGGAGAGCAAAGCTATGGAAATGGAGAATGCAGGGGAGGCAACGACGAGCGGCAAGGAGGATGGGCGGGAGAGAACAGGAAGGAGGAAGAGGAATTGGTGGATGTAGTTAAGGAGGATCTCTGGACTGGGGAATGGGTGACGTTTAGACTCCCGCGAGAAGTGGCCAAACGGGAGTGGACAGAATGAAAGGCACAAAAAGCCCCATTTTGGGGTCAGACGGCAGAGAAGGAGCATCGGAGACAGGTATGTGAGTACTTTGCACGCCGAGCCCGCCACCGAGAGCAGCAGAAGGCTTTGGTGGAAATCTGGCAGAGTAACCATGGAGCCGAGAAGGAAAAGGCCTCGGGCGAGAAGAAGAATGTGTGGCTGCGGCGGCAGCAGCGGGTGAGAACCCAACTCTAGTTAAGGCTTTAGCCGGACTTAATGTAGACCCAGGCGCTCCCACAGTGTGGGAAATACCTGTTTGGAGATGGACATTAGAGCCTGTGTTAACACCCGGACAAATAGCGGAATTCTGGTCGGAGGCTGAGCTGCTTATTCCGGAGAAGGGAGGGTGAGCCATTGAAGACCCCCCAATGTTGATGTTAGTTTTGTTAATAAAAGTTCCATGTTTGTTAAGTAACCTGCGTCAAATGTATCTCCATCTGGAGGGCCAATGGAAGGAGGGAGAAGATGGGGGGGGCGACCCTCACAGGGCATCATTTCTGTTCATCAACGAAAGGCCTATGGTTGACCCTGCTGTGACCATGGAGAGGAAAGGACTGTCAGTGAGAAGGTATATTTATGCTGCCAGTGGTCACTTTCCTCCCCTGCCCACCTGCCACACACAATGAGGGGCAAAACAGAGTGTTTGAGGAGGGACATGTCAGACTTATACACTGTGACTTCCAGCTGTGTTTTAGCCTGTATCTCACATTGGCCCTAATTTGAATAGTCAATGGGGAGGAGATATGGGAGTCGAAGGGACACATTGGCTATGGATCTTTACTTAAGAATGTGATCTACTGAGCATGTTGAACATGACAGCAGATAGGCAGAGGTTAGCTCTGTTAGGCTTCTGCTATAAATCCCAGCTCCATGGATACGTATTGGAGAGTAAGCACAGTGGGACCTCTGAGTCAACCTGCTTAGCATCTTGTTGTTACATTCCATTTAAAACGACAGGACTTAAGTTAGCAACAAATTAAACTGATCTCAGTGTGACTTTTTCATGTTAATTTGAGATGGATTGGAGTTGCTCCATAGGAAGTAACAGATGGCTGTTTGGGACGCTTAATACAGGTGCTTACCTTTATAATGGAACTACTAAATGGACATATTTAAAGCTTTTCTAGCAAAGTAAACAGAAATAAGCACCTCCACACTTCTGGGTCTGATCATTTTCAGGCATTGTGAAGTCAGATGTAAGAATCTTGAATGTGGGGGAAATAGCAGTGGACTAAAATGAAGGCATAAAAGCAACATGGGATTTGAAAGCAAAGGAGCCCTCTGGAATGCACAGAAAAATCAAAGAGAAAAGGAGAAGGCAGATGACATAGGTGTGAAATGGGAGTCAGTGAGTACAGCGGAATTACATTACAAAGCAGAAACCATGGAATGGCTTTGTCTCGCTTAATCTCATTAACCACAATGGGTCTTTGTCAATTTGCTATGGAGCATGGGGACTGGAAGGCCTACTAAAGTGTAAACACCCTGGTGATCCTAAAATATATTAGAAGGCAGTAAATATATTCTGTGGATTCCAGTTAATAGATTTCCTAGCAAATATACATAGGATTTGCAGAGTTTTGGAAGTAACTACTTAATTGATTACTAGTAATAGTTAATTAATACTTATTAGGGAAAGTAATTAATTAATCTGCTAATATGAAATCCAGTGTGGAGCAGTGCCTAGGCCAGTGGTGTCAAACTTTCGGCACTCCAGATGTTTTGGACCATAACTCCCAGAATTCCAAGCCCGCACTGCCAATGACAAAGGGCTGTGGGAGTTGTGGTCCACCACCACTGGCCTAGGGGTGTCAGATTAGGACTCAGAGGAGATCCAGCTTGAAATTCCTGCTCAGCTATGGAGGCTCACAGTGTGTGGGGGGGCAGTTACAGCAAACCACTCCTTGAATCTCTCACATACCACCACATTCCTATTGCAGTTGTGTTACAGTGGGAGCCACCTGACAGCACATAACAATAGGAGGTCTGGGAGTCATCCAAATGGAGGACATGCCCTTTTTGTTGTTGCAGTGGCACCACTTTTGTGGAAGCAGCTTCCAATGGCGCTATGCCTGGCCCTTTCACTTTCATTGTTTAGAACGCAACTTAAAACACTACTCTTCAGAGAGGTCTTCCACATCGATTCAAATTGATTTGACGCCTCTTGTCCTGCTGTCATATAATTTGCCTCTGGTGCAATTTGTTTTTATGTGTTATTTATTTATTTAATTTATTTAAACTATTTCTATTTCACCTTTCTCCCCAAAAGGGCCCAAGGTTGTTATTTGTTATTAAAGATATTAATTTGTTAATGTTTATTTTTGCCACATTTTCTTTAATGTGTAAACCACCCAGAATTGTGCATCACGCTAATGGGGTAGTGTATAAAGAAATCACCACCACCACCACCATCATCACTGGCATTTTCTAGGGATTATGTACCTTGCCTGCTGGTGGTCATTGGGCATAACTTTTCCTTGTAGTAGTTCAATGATGTAACTTTTACATTCAGGGATGTGGCTCCACCGCTGGATGAAGCAGCTCACCCAGTTCAAGTGCTTGCTGAAGGGTCAGGGCTTGTATACAATTTGGGGTTGTTGTTTTTTCCCCCATCCAGAAAGGATGCAAATTGGAGTTGAGGGGAATCCGGAAATAAAGAGGGTTTTTTCCAAACTCGAGCTATAAGAAAACCAGGCCTTGGGAAATGCTTTTAAGCTACCATTTAACATTGTTTTTTTAAATTGCTTTTGACCCAGTGTTTCTGTACCTTATTTTGGAAGTCTATTTTATGGGAAGAAAATCCTGTAGATAAATAAGAAATACAGTTGCTAAGGGGTGGTGGTGGTACTTTTTCTAAGTTGCAGAGGTTTGTACTCTTCAGGCCACGTGGCCAACGTCATCAGCACCTAGTGTGTGTGTGTGTTGTGTTGTGTAGTTACGACTCTTCGTGACCCCATGTCCATGGCGTTTTCTTGGCAGGAATACTGGAGTGGCTTGCCAGTTCCTACTCCAGCCAGTTGGTATTCCTTGATGATCTCCCATCCAAGTACTCCAGGCCGCCTACAGCACATCAGATGGTAGGGCCCCTAGGCAACTGGTCTCCCATCCAAGTATTAACTCTCTCTCTCTCTCTCTCTCTCCCTCTCTCTAGCTTCTCTCTCTGTGTGAAATCAGTTATAGCGAGATCGGATGTCCATGGCGTTTCCTGAGGAATACTGAGCTGAAGTTCCTACTCCAGGCACCTACCACCTGGTATCAGAGGGCTGACCCTGCTTAGCTTCCGAAATCAGGCGAGATCGGATGTCCTGAGAGCTGAAGAACCTTTCAGAGAAGGGGAGGCAAAAGAGGAGCGCAAAGGCCCAGGGAAGAAAGTAAAAGGCGGATCTTGCCGGATCCTCTTGATTTCATATGATTTTTACATGGGGCCCTTCCCAAATCACCGTGGAATCACACGTCTGGTGCATCGCGTTCTTCAAGCCACTCCTACAGGTGAGTGAAGGCGGCTCACCCGTCGAAGTGGCTTGAGGAACGCGATGCACCAGATGTGTGTGTGATTCGACGGTGTGGATTTGGGCAAACCGACCGGAGCGAGGTGGCTGCGGGAAGATCTACGATTATTAAGATCTACCTGCCGCTTGAATCGACTTCTCAACTGCCCCGCCACCTTTCTTGCAGGGAACCTGGCCGTTCCTCTGAGAGAGAGAAAAGAAGGCGAGAGTTGCTCTTTCTCGCCGAGTCAGCGCACGGGTTGGCTGATCTCGACTTCAAGAAATGTTTTCCTCCCGGAGATGGTCCTCCCATGAGGTCTACGGGGCAGACGGGCCGCCGAGCGGGTTTTTTTTTTTAAATCTCGTTTGGCCGCGTGCCAGCGCCCCGTTGCCTTAAATCAAGCAGACGGAGAAGTCTCCCGGCTGCTGGAGAGCACTCGCGTCTTCGCCTGTCAGACATCCGTCAGCATAATTCGCCCGGAAAGGTTGATTCCCCCAATTGTACTTTGAGATTGCACGGGAGCTGAACTGGGTGGTTTGGTTTTTTTTTACGCGAAAAAAGCATGGGCTTTGCCAGTAAGTTTGGTTCTACAACGCTCATGATCATTTTTCTCGCAACCGTTACTCGGGTTTCAAATGGAACTAAGGCACCTCTGAAACGTAGCCATCCCACCTAATGTTATGTTAGGGCTCACACTGCTTTCTTAAATTACGTGCAAAGTCCCGGTCCTCTTCCATGAACTACCGCTACAGCCAGCTCTCCTCCATACGTATCACCCAGCATCGAACGCTATTTTAAAGGGAGGTATCATAAAATGTTGGGGTTACGCAGCTTCCTGTCCCGCGCAGCCCTTTTTAAAGACCGAACAGATCCCGGGCAGACGGAATGGAAACCGGTGCAGCTTTTCTTCGGCTCAGATGGGCAGCGACGGGAGAGGAGACGCTCAACCAGTTGAACTTCTGCCAAAGTCATAACGGGGCAAGGCAGAGGCATCCTCTTGAGACGCGAACTCTGTGTGTCTCTCTGTGTATGTGCGTTTGCCCGCTGTAAAGTATGGGCTTACCAGACAAACCCGAAACTTTCAAAGCTATAAGACGATAACTTTATTCCATATACCAGGACTCCAGCACTGGCTCATAACATACAGACCCTAAAATACACCTGGAACACACCACCTCCCACCAATCAATCTACCACCCCTTTTACAGTTAAAGGGGACTCACCCTTATGTGGGATAATTCCCCCCCCCCCACTTTGTTTAGCCTGGTAGATTCTCATCGGCCAAGACAGAACACCCACCCAGATCCTTCCCCTGCTTGAGGCTGCGGCCAGGGTTGCGTATGCCGTCCACCAAAGCCGGCGGGCATCCCTCTTCTGGATTGCGGTTAACATTATTAGTAGCGATCATGATTCATGAAATGAGCGGGGGGGGGGCGGGGGGTGATCCCCGGCTCTCGGGGTGACTCAAAGCAAAGCCAGTCGCTCAGGAGCGTGTGAAGCTGGCAGTCGCGCGTTCACCCGCCGCGGGAGGTGTGTGTGTGTGTGTGTGTGTGTGTGTTTGTGTGTGTGTGCCGACTGGGGCAGGATTAGAGGGACGCCTCGGCTCCGCCCCCCCCCGCTCTCCCAGTGCAGGGCTCGGAGCCGCGGGGGTGATGGACCAAAAGCGAGCGCGACGGGCACCATGGCGTTTGCCCGCGCTTTCCTGGCGGCGGCGGCGGCGGCGGCTCTGCTGGCGGCGCTGGTTTCCTCGGGGCCGCTCTCTGAGGCGAGCAGTCCCCGGCCGGGCCGTTCCCTTTGGGCGCCTCGGCCGGCCGTCCCGCGCGCCTCGGAGCCCGCTCGCCCTCGCTCGCCGCCGCCGCCGCCGCCCGCCGCGCTGCCCCTCCAGCACCAGGTGCCGGGCGGCGGCGCTTGTCCGCGCGGCGGCGGCGGGCGCTTCGTCAACGTGACGGAGTCGGGCGCCGAGTGCCTGCCCTGGGCGGACGTGCCCACTTTTCTGGAGAAGACGCCTCAGGGGCGCGGGCTGAGGGCGCAGCGCAACTTCTGCCGCAACCCCGACGGCCGGAGCAGGCCCTGGTGCTTCTACCGCAACCGCCGCGGGCGCGTCGACTGGGGCTACTGCGACTGCCGCCAAGGTGAGGCGCGAGGCGAAGCACTCCGGGGTGCGCCCTGAGGGAAAGCGGTGTGTGTGTGGGGGGGGGGGGGGGCTGGGCGCCAGCGCTCCTGGCGGCGGGAGGATAGCGGGGGGGGGTCTTCGGAAGGGGCAGCCGGCCGCCGAGGCAGGAGCGAGGGCGCCTTCCCTGCCCTTGTCACCCCTAAGCCGCGGATTCCAAGAGCCGCGGCGTTCAAGGCGGCGGGACGGACTTTCGGGCACGTCCTCGGGAGGAGCGGGCAGCGGGCAAGCAAGGCCGAAGCCCCTGGAAGGGGGCAAATGGCACCGTCCCGGAGCTCCCGGCGCCAGCATCGCGGAAGAAGGGAAGGAAGGGACCCGTGGAGCGTTCGGTCCCAAACTGAACACAAATCAGAACCATCGCCGCCTCTCCCTCCGGTTGGGTGTCCTCTCAACTTCAGTGCTTTGCAGTGGCTCCGTCCTAGTGGCAGCCGTAATAAATAGCATCAGCAGAAAGATGGTCTTTGCAAGCTTGGTGTTGGTGTCGTTGCTGATGGGGATGATGTTCTCTGGGGCGAGGAAAACTCTCCTCTCCTGGCGCTCCCCTAGGAAGGCATTTGATTTATAGGGAGGAGATGCCTCTGTGTCTCCTTCTTCCATAGGTTTTAAACGCCCTCTGTGGCCTTTCAGGATTGTTCAGGAGCTGTGAGGCAGAGTGAAAACCAACAAACCAACACCCAACACACGATGCCTTTAGATTCCAGATGTCACTGTAAATCACAAATCAGGGCTCCCTTTCTGAACTTGTGGCCCTCCAGATGTGTTATTGAGCTTTCTCTCCTATTGGCACGAATTCAGCATTGCAGATAGCGACAGATGATGTGACTGCAGTTCAGCATCCTCTGTAGACCACCATGGACACCACCATGGTCCTCATCACTGATGTGTACAGAATGACTGTTGTGCATATTTGTTTCTGAGTAAACAGGCAACAAAATGGATAAAATAGCTGTTGTGAGATTTTCAGGATGTTTGGCTGTGTTCTGGAAGTTTTTCTGTGTTCTGGAAGTTTTTCTTCCTGACGTTTTGCCAGACTCTATGGCCGGCATCTTCAGAGGGCCAGGAGCTCAGGGAACTAGGAGTTCTCTCTGTGCTCTGTGGTAATGGAACCAAATGGGACCAAATGGGAAAATATGTATTATGTTATATATGGGCTGCTTTTCTCCCCATAGGGGACCCAAGGTAGCTAACAACAGTTAAAGCATGCAATAATTATTTAAAGTATCATACAAAACCATATATTAAAAAACAAGAAGACATTAGTCAAGATTTCAAACTAATTTGAGAACATTTTAAAAAACAAAATATCTAAATTTCAAAAGAAAGGAAGGAAGGAAGGAAGGAAGGAAGGAAGGAAGGAAGGAAGAAAAAAGAGCATGTTATCAAAATCCTCCCTATAGATGAAGGTCTTTGCTGGGCTTCAGAAGAACAAGAGGGACGGGGCTCATCTCTCTTCCAGGGCAGTGCATTCTAAAGCCCTCTTTCCTCTCCTTACTAGAAAAGCTTGAGAAGGTGGTGGACCTGAAAGAATGCCCCCCCCCCAAGATCTTAAAAGCCAAGTAGGTTGAGATGGAGTGACACAACCATTCAATCAGCTTGGACTCAAGCCATACAGAGCTTTATAGGTAATAATCCAGCACTTTGAATTGAGCCAGGAAACAGATTGAAAGCCAGTGAAACTGTTGTAATAAGGGAGTTACATGCTGTCTCGGACCAGTGTCAGCCTGGCTGCAGCATTCTGAACAAACAGAAGTTTCCACCCACTCTTCAAAGGCAGTCCCAGATAGAGTGCATTTCAGTAATCCAGACAAGATACAATTTAGGCATATGTCACCATGACTAGACTGGGTCATCTCCAGGAATGGTGGATCATGTTTAGCTGTGCAGATGCACTCCTGACATCCAAGCTCAGGGTTTAGTCCAGTCACAAACTGTGAACCAGACTTTTCAGAAAATATACTTTTTGGGACTGAAGCTTCAGAAATCCCAGGGCAGTAGCCACCACAGCTGGAGCATTCTGGATGCTGCAATCCAAAAATACTTGTCCCTTTCTCTAGTTTTGTGCCTTGCATCTGCAGGCTGGATTTCCAATGTGGTGTAGTGCATAAAACAACAGACAGGACTCTGGAGATCAGGGGTCGAGTTCCTGCTCAGCCATGGAAACTAACTGGGGAAGTAGATACGATAAAACTTGTCCTTAAATATCTCTCTTACGAAAGTACTAGTAGGCTCACTACGAGTCAATTCCAACTTGATACAGAACAAACTTACTTCCAGACTGCTATAAACTGTCAGTATACAACATGGCAAATATGTATATTGACTTCTGTGTATAATGTTTTATTGACACGTTACAATCACACATTGTGAGGAAACACAGTCCTTGTGAGTTCAATTGGGACTCATTCAAAAACAGAATGTTGTATTAGGTATTTGCCAATGAAAAATCATCACTTTCACTGGATCATTCTATATTTATCTATATACGTTCCATTCATTAACAGTGGTGCGTCTACTTACGAGTTTAATCTATTTCTGAATGCATGCTCATAAGTAGAGCAGCTGTATATAAAAATCACAATAAATAAATAAATAAATAAATAAATAAATAAATAAATAAATAAAATTGTAAGTAGAGCAGACCAAATCTAAAATTTGTAAGTCAGCAGTTAAAATGCCATTGGTTTGCCGCTCTTAAGTAAAATTGCTCATAAATAAAGCCGTTCGTAAGTAGAGGTACCACTGTATATCCATCTGTCCCAGTGTGATACAACTCAGAACTAGATGAAGTTTTCTTGTAGGGCTCCTTCTTGGGTTACCTCCCTGCATCCAAGGAGTGACTAAAAGTTGTTTAATCAAGTGCCATCAAATGTCATGGGGGAGGCAACATGCAGAAGAACATGGGTTGGGGTACGCTCTTTCATTGTATGGGGGGTAGATAATGCTTTGAGGTGAGCAGGAAATGGTCCCACTCACAACTTTCCAGTCTCACAGTGCCATGGACTGTTTGTGGTCATCATGACAAAATTTTGGGACATACATTTGAAGGAACGCAAGCCATCTCTTTGAAACCATAACTCATGTGCCCTCTCGGCCCATCTAGGGTCACATACTGTACTGCACATTGTTTCAAGGATCACCATGGGAAGGAAGGAAAAACTGTGTTGCAAACCAGTCTCCCCCCCTTCAAAAATTATAGAAATTGAAAGGCCAAATCCACATTGACATACATGGAGAAGGTAAAAATATTGGTCTTGACTTGGAGAACATGAAGACCAAGGTTATAACTCTCCCTCTGTGTCCCACTGCATAGGAGACCAGGTAAGCCCCTTATCTTGAGCAGGTGTCCTCCAGCTGTTCCCCTCCCATGTAATGTGCAGATGTACATCCCATCTTTATGTACATTTCCATGGATGATGTTTATATACTTTTGCAATCAATGATGTGCATTTAATGTGCATTACACTAAACAAGGGATATACACAAATGTTAACATTTAGAATGTGGTGAACAGGTATGCAAGATAAAGATTTTAAAAAAAGAAGGGAGTGGGATTTATGGACCCTCGTGGCGCAGTGGTTAAATGCCTGTGCTGCAGGTAAAACTGTGCTCATGACCTGGCGTACAATCTCAGGTAGCAGGCTCATGGTTGCCTCAGCATTTCATTCTTCCGAGGTCGGTAAAATGAGTACCCAGCTTTTTTTTGGGGGGGGAGGGGAGGCAATGTGTAGCCTGCCTACTGCAATTAAAAACTGTAAACCACCCAGAGACTACTTGAAGTGGTATGGGGCAGTATATAAGCAATTTTTATTTTTTTATTTTTTTAGACCTATCTTTCTTCTTCCCTCACTCCATGAATTGCTTTGCGGATCACATGCAAATGAAAAAGATATAAACAAACCAGGAATACTATATGCAATAAATGAAAATGTTTTACCAGATATTTTATTGAATATTTTGTGTGTTTTTAAATCTAAACTCATTAATTTACCAGACTTTGGGTGGATGACATACTATTTCTAGCCAGAGTATATATTCAGTCAGTTCTCATTGACAATATGTTTCCCAGTTGACCAAAAAGTAGGAGGTGGGATAAAATATTTGATAAAGAGATATTGCAGGAATAATAATACATTGGATGTGATTTGACAGCATGCAATTAATATTATCATCAACTATGAACTACCTTTAAAACTAACATGGTGAAGAATGTAAGGTAGCAGTAACCAGCTAAAGCACTCAGTTGTTGTGCTGGGCTGATTCAGTGAAGTGGGGCTCAGTTGTTAGGCACGTTTGCTACATCACCTCCAAAGTAAGACTTAGAGCTGCTGTAGTGATGCACAATGTATGCAGCTCCTGTTGTTTGGCCTTGTTTCTAGTATCCTGACCAAGGTAGAAGTAAAACACAAAAAAGAAGAAAGAAGTGTGGTGCAGAATCCTATGTTGTTTCCTGGCCTTCCTTCCTAGGAGTTGCCCTTGCTTTTGCCATGCGTGCTTCAGACCAATATATCTTGTGCTGTATTTACAATTAAACCCCACCTTGCCAAAAATGAAACCAAACAAGACCCAAAGGAAAAAAAACTACACTAACCCTTTATAAATCATGGTTCCATATAGTAAGAAGCTTCAGAATGACCATGGTTATCGGATGTATTGACAGTCATCTTATTTACCATCCTTCTCATAGGAACTGGCTTCTCTTTTGAATATTTTACCTTAACATAGTGGGATATGGTTTGTAAACTGCATTGTTTGTTCATGACTGCTTATCCAACAAGATGCTTAGTACTGGGAAGTGAAGGGTAAGTGAGTAAGCTGGAAGCCCACAGAGAGGTATAGTATGTATACAGGGATATTAGCAGCTGTTGAAATTGCTAGCTACTGCAGTAATCTGGAGCCTTGTTACCACATGGAACTGTATTCATAGACTCTTATGTAAACTAGCTCTTCAAGTATTTAAAGTACATCAGGAGTAGACCAGCTGTGTGCTTTGTCAAGACTGGCAGTATTCCATGGTATCACATGTATTTGTAGCAATCACAGGCACTCTAAGACCTAGCTATAAACATTTCCTTCATGGGAGACTTGAAAAATGAAATGCATTTCCATTTGCATGTGATAGGTATCATGACCCCTGCTAGAACTGTTATGCATGGTGTCTAACACACACACACACACACACACACACAAAGAGAGAGAGAGAGAGAGAGAGAGAGAGAGAGAGAGAGAGAGAGAGAGAGAGAGAGAGAGAGAGAGAGTTTATATAGTGTATAGCATAAAGTCTAGCAGCCCCTGTCAAGGAGGTGAAGTACAGAATTGAACTCCCTACCAGACACTTAAACCACTGAGTCATCCAGCTGTTAACTCAAGCCTGTGGCTTCTTTTATAGCCTCAGTCTTCTTCTGATTTTCTGGCTGCAGTCTTCATTTTGATTGACGATTGAATCAAGGTGTACAAAATCTTTCACTATTTCAGTCTCGTCATTGTTAACATTAAAGATGTGCTGTTAGTCTTCTTAATGTTCAACTTCAGTCCTGCTTTGACACTTTCTTCTTTAACTTTCATTGAAAATTGTTTTAAGTCGTTGCTGCTTTCTGCCAGTAAGATGGTGTCATTGAATTATTAATGTTTCTTCCACCAATTTTCACTCATCCTTCACTGGAATCTAGGCTGACTTTCCATATGATATGTTCTGTGTACAGACTGAATAAAGAAGTGGATAAAACATACAATGATCTGATTCCTTTGCCTACAAGATACCATTATATCTCTCCATATTCTGTCATAGCAGTGTTTTCTTGTCCACAATACAAGGTACGCATCAGGGCAATCATGTGCTAAGGCACACTCATTTGTTTCAGAATAACTTACAGTTTCTCAAAATTGACATATTCATAGGCTTTGCTTTAGTCTGTAAAGCTTTTATTCTGAAATTCATTAGTGCTGTCCAGTAGGCAACAGATATTTGAACTTAAATGTCCTTTCCTTTTGAGAATCTGGCTTGAACATCAGACATTTCTCTCTCCATATAAACGAAAAGCCTTTGTTGCAACACAATGAACATAATTTTGCTTCCATGAAAAATTAAGCAATGATCATAGTTATTGCGGTTTTTTGCATCTCCTTTCTTGGGGATGCAAATATATATTGAATGTAACAGTCTATGGGCTATTATTTTGTTTTCCATATTTATTTATTTATTTATTTATTTATTTATTTATTTATTTATTTATTTATTTATTTATTAGTCTTATACCCCACCCATCTTCCCAATGGGAAATCTACTGTTTGTTACTGACAAATTCTTGTTAGAATGTTGTCTTTGTGGGTTGGATGAGGTATATTGGTATCCCATCCAGCCCAGTGATTTATTTCTTCTTAATACTTTCAGATCAGCTTTCACTCCACTTTCTAAAACTACAAGGTTTTCATCATAGGGTTCCTCTTTAAAGAGGCTTTCAAATTTTTTTCTTTTGTATAGTGTGCCCACCTTCACTTTATTTTATCTTGGTCAGATAGAGTGCTTCTCTGTTGGATAGTCAATGTTCCCAATCTAGGCTTAAATATCCCTAGAAGAGAGAATAAAACCAACTGCCTAGAATGTCTGCTTTCATGTTGTTACCCTGCAGTACATAACAATGTAATCTAAGTATTTTCTACTTTAGAGAAAGCAAAAATACACATCCAGTGATTTTAGCTGTAATAACATCCAGAGTTGAAAACTTAGATGAATTTTTAATGAATAATAGCTAGGCAATTCCAGGAGATTAAATATATGTTGTTGTTGTTGTTACAGTTTTAGAAATATAATGGCTTAATATTTATATACTGTATATTGAAAACCTATGTGTATCTATTTATTTTCAGTTGTAGATCATGAAGACTGAAGCAGCATTACAGCATTACTAAACATGATAAGAAAATCAGAAGTATGGATTCATGAAAACCAAACACATAAATAAAACAGTTTTTAAAATATATATTGTTTTACACCTAAGTCTTTGTGCTCAATGGCCTAATTTTCAGAGGCTCACCAGAAAAAAATAAAATACAAAACTAGATTAGGTGATACCTTTAGGCCAATAGTAAAATATCAAAAAAAATGCTAATATTTTGAGGGCAACACCTTCTTCCTCAGAAATAATAAGTACGTTTACTAGCTTTCTTAAATCCCATTAGAGTGGAATTTATCCCTCACTTTTTTGCTTCATTTGTACACCAACTTTTTCCTGAAAGGGGACCCAAAGCAGTTCACAATTCTAAAACAAATAATGCTGAAAAACAAAACATTATTTGTAGAGCAACTATGGAACACAATAATTTAAAATTATATGCAAATATTTGTATGGTATTTCACTTTTCAAAACACAGAAAGCTTCTAGAGATCTATTTTCACAGTGGCCAGCAATATTATTGCTAGTTGAGTGGCATGTGAGGCATATTCTGCAAGTCCTTGAGTAAGTATTATTTCTGTGGAATTTAAAATCATTGATTAATGACATCCTGACATGTAATTCTAGGCAAGAGTTATTCTAGTCAAGCTCACAGCTGATCTGTGCACTACTTTGGGATGTCTAGGTTTTAGGAACAATAGATGCACTGCAATTCATGCTGAAGTTTCCACTTTCATAGTGGGATGAATTGAGTTATATCTAGCAGCACTAGAACAGATCAGAGTTGACTGAGAGTTTCTTCTTGTCCATCCTCTTCGCCTATCCTTCCAAGTTTAATCTTGCCTCATCCAATGCCTCTGGCAAGTGTTAACAAAATAAATCGTGTCCCTGCTAGTCTGGGATTTCCCCTTCCTGCTTACCTTGGAAAATGTAACATAATCGTCTCTGAAGGGTAACAGGAGGTATCAGATGCTTCTGCTTGGGGCTGATCCAAAAATTCTGTAATTGCCAGACTGAATATAAACAGCATGATTTGGCTCTCGGTTACTTCAAGTTTAAAAGTTTGGGCACAGTCCAGAGAAAGGCACACATCGCTCCCTGGAAATCTGTAGAACTTTATTGCTTAGACTCTAACCCACATTTACTTCAAGCAAGTTCTGCAACAAATATCATCTTCCTATGGAACCTTTGCAACAACCTCTGTCCCCAGTGGTTTCCCTGGTGAAGTGCGGTACTTAATGGCCAGAATCCAATGATGATTTAAGTTTGCATAAGGGAGATTGTGCAAGTTGTGGTACCAAGGAACACAACAAGATGCTGGTTGCATTCCTGGTCACACAATGCCTGTCATTCCAATAGGAGATGTTTCAATCTTAATATAAACATTGTACACCCTGCATTTTTAAAAGTGCTTAAATTAAAACTAGCTGCCTAGATGCCCTAAGTATATCCGATCTCGCCTGATTTTGGAAGCTAAGCAGGGTCGTATGGTTAGTATTTGGATGGGAGACCTCCAAGGAATACCAGGTGCTGTAGGCGCCTGGAGTAGGAACTGGCAAACCACTCCAGTACTCCTGCCAAGAAAACTCCATGGACATGGAGTCACGAAGAGTCGGTAACAACTGTAATGACACAACACACACAAATTAAAACTGTATTGCAGTAAAATGTAGTGATATCCTCATTGATCAGTCATTAAGTACTTATTCATACTTCTACCCTCAAAAATTAAAAAGAAAAAGTGCCACTTTGTTCGTATACGGACCCCACTGAAATCTGGAGCTTATATGTGGCTAAATTTGCCATTAAAAAGTTCAAAACAAATCCTTGCCCTGCAACTAGAATGAGTGTTGCCCTGTCTCTATATAATAGAAGTGTTATTATTCCTCTGTTTGTTTCTTATCCATAGTATCTTTCCTATAAGTTTATTCTTACAAATTCATATCTTCGCCGATGTATTAATATTTGAAAAGGAGGAATCAGAGTCAGAAATAAGCTGAAATGTGTCAAATGTATCCTAAGAATAGTATGGGCCGAGGCGTAGCCAGGATTTGGAGTGCCTGAGGACAAAGTTCATTTTTTGCACCCTTCTTGCTGCCCCCCCCCCCACATCGCACCCACCCAGCAATGGGGGCCGAACCCTACGGGTGTGGGGTGGGTGTGCGTGTGGGCAGATGGGTGGATGGGCAGACAGGTGCATGTGTGTGCGCACGCACCTTACACCTCTCCCACCAAGGAAAGGAAGAGGAGGAGGAGGGTGCCGTGGCCACCACATTCCTGCCTGCTGCTCCCCGCAAGCGGTGGCGGAGGGGTGGGAGGGGGTGCCATCGTAAAGCCTTACGGAAAGGAGGACTGCTGGGCGGCAGGAGGGTGCACGGCCTCCTACTACTACTCCCCCTCCAGGCACCCCCAGATTGCTGCGTCTGGGGCAGATGTGCCCTTCTGCCCCCCTAGATACGCTCCTGAACTTGGGTTCCATATTGTTCACTTCACTTTCAAACTGGAATGATATTTTAAATCTAGTGTTATCTGTGGTGGGTGCAGTGGAATGATTTATAGAATTCTAGTTTAGGATTCCTTGGAGAAAAATAAAAGTTATGTATAAAATATAGTCAGCAATGGAATTTAAGTAAAAAACTGTGAAATTGCTGGCTGCTAGGTAACTCAACAGAGCATAATTAGAACCTAAAATTATCTATGACATCTCTCTTGTGTAAACAGGTCCTTAGGGCTAAGGTGAAAGAATTCTGGAATTTATTTGTTTATTTATTGGATTTCTAGCCTGAAGGCTACTCTGTCAGTGTTACAATTACTTTGGAGACATATTTCTCTTCCCTCAGACCTCAGTTTCCCAAAGCATTTGTTGTATAGAATGTATATGGCAGAAGAGTCACAGAACATGCAGAGAAAAATGGCCAGTGGTTCTCAAGCATAGATGAGTCTGAATGTTGAGAATGAATCCAGTGGAAGTTTAGACTGATATCCGTGGTTTTTAACATGGGATGCACAGTGGTGCTTCCCATATTACAGCAACGCTAATGAGCAGCAAGGCTAATGAGCAATGCTTTCTGTCAAATATGGGCTGTTGAGGCCCTCATAGCAAGTTGCCCTATGACCAACTTATGGTTGAATGTACAGGTCAGTTCATAGTGAAATCTAGAAACCTAATTAAAAAGAATCAAAAGTGTATTCTCAGTTTCCCACAAATTCTTGTACAGAACCTATTGGCAACTGAGAAAAACATTCTTCTATCCACTACTAGATAATGCTGCATATTTAGCTGCAATTGGCTTGCCTAGCATATAAACTGCATTTTATTCCAAGTTTTCTGATCTGACATTTGTCACATTTGTCTATGATCTTCTCCTCAGCCCAGAAGTCACCTTGTGTTTCACTAAAAGAAAATGGCAAGGTTGAGGAAATACTGGCAATGAAGTGAAATATGAAACCAGGAATGAATTGTGTCTTCTATAAACCCAGTTACTATGTTGCCACATGATTCTTTCAAATTGTACATGCTGTGCAGAAAGCCTCTTCTAAAAAGTGGCTACAGTATCGATCACAAAAGATTGAAGAGCTGCAGTCCTCTGGTCCCTGTTAATTAGAGCAATGATGGCTGACCAAACGGACTTTTTTTTTGTCCATTTAATGGCCAAGGCATTGTTGTTTCTTCTTGGGTTTGCTCTCTTAGGTTGTTTGACACACTTTGTGAAAGGAATCTTACAGCCTTCTTGCAGATTGTGTGTCAGAGGAGGTACATGGCATCATCATGTTCTGTACTTGCTGTATGCTCACTGTAGGTGCTCCATGAACTGAACGAGTGTTCTTCTTAATAGATAGTGTTAGGGATCCGTGGCAGTTTCCAGATATTTTGCTGAAGCAGCTGTTGTTGCGGATTTATGAATTTCTTTTGTTTGCTCTTGGTACTGTGTTTTGACTTGGGTGCTGGGACTGCGTAGGCTCCTCATCCCAATTAATTGTGTACTTGTTGAAACCTTTATGTAGCAAGCAGCATTCTTGCCAGTGCTAAGCACAAGGTTAATCAGTTTATTTGGTTGACAGGGCTTTTTAGTACATGTTTTTAATGTGGGTGTATGCTTGCCAATATATGCATGATGGTACAATGTGTAGTTCTTATGAAAACCTTTTCAGTTGTTTGGAGCTGCATAGTGAACAATAATCTTTTCTGTGAAATGAAATGGAGAACAAGTGAACCACAGACCAAATATGACCAAAGGTCGTATGGAATGCACAGCCATTCAGAACAGGACACAGCTGGTGTGAACCACGTTCCACTTGCAACATGTATCAATCTTCTCAGTGACTGTTACTAAAACTACAAATTTTTCTTGCCATGTAGTATTTTACATTACATTTATTATGTACTGTAAATACTTTGTTACTACATGGAGAAATCTGCTAAGGAGTTTCTTATTTTTTTAATTTTTTTTTATTTTAGAGTATTTTTACCCTGCCTTTCTCCTTGGAAAAGGATCCAAGGCGGCTTACAGTAATGACGGATAATATACAGTTCAGTACAATTAAGACATGTTCAAGTATTGAGAACAGGGAATTGAGAAACATCTTACAGCATTGAAAGACAACATTACATTAAAGCTACAAGAGAATGTGAGCAGTTAAAAGGAGAGTAAAATTCCATGTAAAGTTATGAGTGATGGAAACTAACATTGAAAACATAGTGTCAATATAATCACACATGGTTATAAGTGGTTAAAAACAAAAAGTTTATGTGATCCTATAGATTCATGTGAAAGACAAATAATACGTAGTCCATCATTCAGGGAAAGCTTACCTGAAGGGAAAGTTCTTTACCTGTTTCCAGAAAGATATCAGAAATGGGGCAGTCCTGGCCTCTAGTGGGAGTGAGTTCCAGAGTCTGGGCACCACAGCCGGGAAGGCCCTTTCATGGGTTCCCACGAGACATATCTGTGAGGGCGGTGGGATGGAGAGAAGGCCTCTCCTGATGACCATAACACCCAAGCCAGTTTATACTGAGATTCAATCTTTGAGATAATTTGGACCCAGGTCGTACAGTGCTTTGTAGGTCAATTGTGGTCGATAGCTGATTGGCAGCCAGTGGAGCTGCTTTAACTAGGGGTATAATGTGATCTCTGTACTCTGCCCCAGTCAGCCGCTGGCTGCTGCATTTTGGACCCGTTGAAGTTTCCTGAAACTTTTTGTCGGTAGCCTCACATAGAGTACATTACAGAAGTCTAATATGAACCTTACTTTCTATGTTCTCTTTTTCATACATTTCCTGTTGGTACACAAGACTTCCAGCTTTGCAGCGGGGGTGTTTACTTACATAATTTTAGATGTAAGGGAATAAAGACCATCAATTGACATGAACTTTATGTAGTGGTGTTTGTAATTGACTATGAATAAATATATTCTTTGGCCTGAAATAAACCCCTGGAATGCATGCTGTGTATAATATGTGGGTCACTGACAAAGCTATGTAATCTATGCTTTTGTTTTCTAATGCATTTAAACATGATAGCATTAGATGAAAAGTATAATTCAACTCTAGTTATATACAGTATATTTCAGTTTCTTTTGCATTTAAAAACAGTGAATGTGGTAAAGCTATAAACTGCCCAGAGTTCCCTTTGGGGGAAATTGGTCATGGTATACAAATGCATAAATGCATAAATGCATAACATAACTAACTAACTAACTAACTAACTAACTAACTAACTAACTAACTAACTAACTAAATAAATAAATAAATAAATAAATAAATAAACAAACAAACTCTTAACCTGTCTGAAGCATCATATGCTGCGAAGATGCTGCCAATTGCTAGAAAAAGATTGAAGAAAATTACTAACAAGTACAGTGCTCTAACCCTATGAATGCTCCACTCCTTTGAGATCCCAAAGATCAGTCCTGCTCCAAAGTCCATCCAGCAGATGGGGACAAGGAGATAGGTACACAATAGATCACAGATCTGGAAAAATCTTCCAACCTGTGAAGCTTCTTCACCAAAGTCAGTTTGCATGTGTCTGCTTCAGAGCTTAGGGGCCATTCAGGATTAAAACAACAACAAGACAGAAGTAAAAAGAGACATATTGGTTCATTATCTCAAAGAATGGAATAGAGAAAACTCTCCAAACATTCTGGATGGCAATGTGTCATATTGAAGGGCTTCAGAGATTGGATCTCTTCTTCTTTCCAGCCCATCATTGTCATTTTCTGCAAGGGACTTTCCATATCCCTGCAGGATAACAAGGCAAGACCCTTCTTCAGCAAATGCCTTGCTGAGTGTCTGTCCTTGTTACCCAGTGCCAGTTTCTGGGACATATCTGACATTTTTAAAGGGACTGATATAGGCACTTGCCACTAAATAATCTCTGAGAAGGTATTTAAAATTTACTTTTTAAATAAACAGGTTCTGTGAGATTGAGAGGTGACCAAAACGAATTTGAAGGCATAGTTGAAGTATATCTGAATGGAATTTGGGGAGTGATCTGCAGTAACAACTGGGATGACACTGATGCTTCAGTGATATGCAAACAACTTGAACTTGGGTAAGTGGAACTCTTAATTTACAAAGATTATGTATTGTAAATTATTGGACATGAAATTATGTTTCAGTCAGATTTGCTTGTAGCCTTATTGCATTTGCTTGAAATAATGGTGTGACTAACATTCTAAATGAGTCTAGAACAATAATTTTTTCAGGGAATATTAAAGGCAGTCAAGAATATAAGATTGTTTTAGGGACAAAACCATTGGTATCAGAGATGGTTTTAATACTGTAACTATGTTATCAGAACTTTTAAATATTTCATCTTTAATCTGAAACGTAGACTCTTCAAGTGGGTCCCAAAGCTCCCACTTCCTAATTCTCTTTTAAACCAAACATATTGCAAAACAGGGTCCCTTCCCTCTTAGTCTATATACTTTGAGAGGCAGCCATGGACATTGCTTGTGGCAGTTTCCCCCCAGTTTTTACGCAGACCGCCCATCTCCATTACATCTTCATCTGTCACTCCAGGATGTAAAGTTTGGTTGTGTTGCTTCTCTACATGCATTTACTTACAAATTATATTATGCTATATCTCCCAACAATAGTAGATGCAGGGTGAGGCCATATGGAAAATACTTGTTAATTTGAGAATATTTAATCAGTGTTACATGAAAGTATCAGTAGTTTGCCATGTTATGAGGCATTAACCCTTTACAATTTTCTGAGTATTTTGCAGTAAATACTACACTTGGGATAAGTAAATGGATTGAGTTCTAATATTCCTGCCTGCTTGTTTATCATTGACATGTTTGATTCCTTGTTTAGGAGCTAAACCTTATTTAGTCAATGTTTTAAAATGTTGAGCTTTACCGTGCTGGGTTCAGTGGCAGACATAGAATTGCGGAGTTCTTTTGCTGTGATAGAAGCAGCTGTGCTAGCTAAGGTTCTCTGCACTGTCTTATTAGCATGGGAGTTGTCCCCACTGTGGATATGACAGCCTGTCCACGTCGAACAGATTAAAGATAACTTGTTTGCCCCTTTGTTTTATGCCCCCATCCTTCTAGTTAAGCCATGTCTTAGTGGGTTCATTTAGAATATTTGCACAGTGACGTTAATTTGAGATTATTCTACTCTGTAGCAGTGAACTGATTCTGAGCTATTTCATGATGTCTAATATTAATCTGCACACACCAAACCAATTTATACAAATATGTGGATTAGATGAGATCAAAGTTCTGCCCATCTGGAAGTTGCAATTTGCTTATGGCTTGAGATGTGTATTACGTGCTGTGTCCTTATCTGGTTTTTATAGTAAAATGTATTTACTCTCAGATTTCTCCATTTGTGATCAATATAGGTTATCACCAAGTGCTGTAAACTGCCCAGAGGGACCCTTTTGCCATGGGCAGTATAAAAGTGCAATGAATGAATGAATGAATAAATAAATAAATAAATAAATAAATAAATAAATAAATAAATGAACAATACAGTGGCTCAAAACGGCTTCCAAGTAAAATAATAGAACCAGATTCATGACTAGATGAGACAGACCCAGCAAGTCCAAATATATGTTGCTTTTAGGATCTGGTGGTTTCTGTTTTTTTATCTTTGTTTGCTTGTTTACTACCTTTATCCAATACAGTGTCCTACAAATGCAATGGGCAGTTTGGTACTCCCTCCATCATCTCCAGAATGGACAATTGATAGTGCTTTAGTTCCTTAGTTGCAGCAGTTCATCTGCGGCTTCCAGTATTCTGGGCATATGATCCAAAGGCATGCATGACCATTCCACTCAAGAACTCTTGTAATGTGCAGCAGTGTATTAGTCCTGCTCTATTGATCCTCCACCATCCCCAATGTTTTTTAACCCACCCACCCCCTCCCGGCATCGAGAGAAGGCACCTAGAGATTGCTTTCTCAAGTTACCAAAGAAAAGCCATATGCTTTATGTCTGCTTTGATACTTCTGCTTCCTTCCCAGATTTCTTTTAAGACTTTCCTATAAGTGAAGTCAGTGGAAGATCTGCTTAGAGAAGAATGTTTAAAATAATGAACTCAGTTTGCTTTGCGCCTCTGGCCTTCTTCAGGGCTGTAAGTGAAGACCAGAGACTTCAATGAAATATGGGATTACTAATTTGGAACATGACAGCATGGGATTAATTTGGCCACACATTATTGTCGTTGTGTACAGAACAATGCCATTGAACCATCCAGTCATATGCTATCTCCTTATTATCTACCACAGCTACCTCAAAAGCCCCATTGGCGATTAGATATAATCATTAGTGTACTGTTCCTGCTCATTTTCTATAGCCTGGGATTAATTTAGCCACCCACTGTTGTCATTGTTTATAGAACAAGGCCTCCTTGGATAGGAACTGAATATCATCAAGGGTTTTAAAAATCATTACCAGCTGAACAACTTCTGCCCAAATACAGTCTCTGATTTGGGGCTATGTATAAATGTATAAATATTTGCCATATAGTCCCCCTCATATGTCCGGGGAAGTGCATTTCTCCATAAAAGCTCAAACTAAGCTAGAACAGTTATTCTTTAACATTTTTGTCTTCTTTTTATTTTTTTATTTTGCTTTTGCATAATTTGTATGCACATACTAACAGGGTTGCCTCTTCTAAATATACTAGCATGGAGTTTGTGATTGCATTAGTTATCTTCCTAAATATCTCTGTTTGTTGTTCTTCCCATAGAGAGAGAGGCACAGCAAAGCACACCTCACTGTCTGGACTGGGCCTTATCCCTGTTTACTGGAGCGATGTACATTGCCATGGAGATGAAGAAAACATCCTGCTGTGTGAAAAAAGTATCTGGCAGGGTGGAACGTGTTCTCAAAACATGGCAGCTGCTGTCACATGTAGCTTTTCCCATGGTAAAATACGAATATGTATACAGATTCAGTCTCATATTCTATAAACAACAAATTTCAAATCCTAGACCCTATTTGACCTCTATATGGAACAGCCTTGGTGGGAACTGTAGGTACTATGGTGAATAACAATATAATTAATGTGGGATTTTGAAATTAGCATTCATCTATCTATCTATCTATCTATCTATCTATCTATCTATCTATCTATCTATCTATCTATCTATCTATCTATCTATCTATCTATCTATCTATCTATCTATCTATCTATCTATTTCCATGCTTTTATAGTAAGGTGTGATCAGCTTAAAGATTTAAACATGTGTGGAGTAAATGTGAATTAACACAAGAAAATTAAGGGGGAGATATGTATGTTAACACTAGGATCTGCTACTTATGCCATGTATAAGTTACTTTCCTGTACTATTTTTTATGCCACTTGTATCATCTGCCCCTTATTCGAGATGGACATGAATTAGAAAAATGGTGATTCACTTTGATTTGTGATTCATCAAGATCAATCAATCACAAATAACGAATTTATTTCTAAATTCACATTATAATTTAAAACCTTATAAAATGACCCCAAGGCACCTAGAGACACCATGATTGCTGGAAAGCTTTCTCTACTTTCCTCTACAAACCCTGCATGATTGGTGAGGCTGGAATTTCAGACATCTGAACTGTATAGCCACAAAGAAGGACTCCCCAGGAAAATTCTTCTTGAAATGTAGAGATAAAAAAATCACAGATATGCTTTCCTAAACATTCTTCTACAATTTCTCAAAGTCTGGTAAAGAATGGGTTTCAGACATCCAGGTTATAAACCCACAAAGTGACACCCCTCTCACCAGAAAGTGCCTTTAAAAGCTGACTTGGGGACACCCAAAGTTCACTAAACTAGTAGGGTTGTACAGAAGAGTCAGATAAAGCTTCTCTGCACGTTGGTGTCTCTAAGGGCCTTTTCACACGACCCCTAAGATCCGCTGGCCACTTAAATTCGAACCAGAGATCTTGGGGGTTCGTTGCTCTTCCTGCGTCCCCACCCCTCCGCACTTCCTTGCTCCTGTCTGCGTGAGGAGAGGGAGAAAAAAAGAGAGGAAAAAATGCAGGCTCACCTCCAAAGCAGCCCGGAGCCCTGTCGTTGTCCTGATTCCTTCTCTTAAAGGGGAGGGAGGCAAAAACAACAACAAACAGAAGTGAGGAGAGCCGGGCACTCTAGGTTATATCTGGATCTGGGGATTTTCACCCTCCGAGAGCAGGTACATGAAAAGTGCGCTGGGACGCGCTTAGGTGGGCGTGGTCGCACTTAATTTTCTGCAAACTCCAGAGCTAGTGGGGAAACAATTGTAAGCTCCGGAGCTGGCAGCCATTTGCGGAGGAGTTTAGGGGTCGTGTACAAATACCCTAAGGTGCCTCGGGAGAAAGTTCCTGAGGGATGTAACTGACACCAGAAATCCAATCTGAAGGATTACCTTTTGTTAACTTTTCTCAGGCCTCTATTGTGGCTGACCCAGCCTCCAATTTATTTATACAAAAGTACAATAAAACAATGCAGAAAGTCTGTCCAACCAAAAAAAATAGTATGCGCTAAAAAAAGGTGTCCTTTTTGTCTTGCTTTTGGTAGCAGCTCATTGGCTAGCATTGATTTAAGAACTCATTTGTGGAAGGCTGGAATAAGATTGTGTTTAGTGCTCTGTCAGCTGGTTCATGTAATTCCTTTTTACCAGTAAGCAATCATGACATTTCTTTGGCCACATGATGCTTCTAATGAAGAACAACCAGGCTGTATACATCACATACAAGCAGTTATTTTCAGTAGTCCTTTATAGTTACTGCTACTGTGGCAATGCTCCATGGAAGTGAATGTCAGGTGTGGGTTAGATGTCTCTGGAGGAACAAGGAAATTGCACAAGAATGGTGCGGAATGTGGTAGTTTGGGACACAGAGCTCCAAGCATAATTCCAACAAGATAAAAATATCAGAAACATTGGAACAAGAATTTAAGGGAAATTTAAATGAATAGTCTTATTTTAATAACATTAAAGGATGCAATGTGATGGACTATTGAGAAGGGTCATATTCATAGGATGTCTACATTAAAACTCTAGTTAATTTGTGTCAAGTAGCGTAGCTTCTAGATTCTCTAAACATCCCAAGTATAATTATTTTTAATGTTTAGAGAACTATCTAAACATGTCTCAGTCATCCAGGTGAGATTACCTGGGAGTTTAGTTATGGCAACTGGATTTCTTTTCCTGTGGGACTGAAATATTTGACTACTCATCCAAGTAGCTCCTTTAGTGAAGAAGCTACTTGAATGAGTAGTGAAACATTTTGATCTCACAAGAAAAGAAGTCCAGTTGCCATGACTCAGATCCTGGATATCTAAACATGCTTCATCCCATATATAATTATTTCACCTTCCTACTCTCCCTAGATGTATTACAGTATGATCAACATTCTGATGGGAGGACAGCTTAGCTGTATTCAGGTGTTACATTCACAGATAGACCTATACTTAGAGGAAGCTGCTTAGTTTCTCCTACCATCACTTACTATGTAAGGAAAGTGAAGCATTTCCAAAAGAGAGCCCCACTCCTGTGAAGGTTCTCCACATAAGCAAGTACCTTTGTTTTCTAGGGTCTTTACTCGTGTGCAAAGTCTGCATGGAAGTAGAAACCTGCCATCTTTCTGAAATGTAAATTTCTTTTATGTTTAGAAAGCAATAAAAGAGAGGGTTATGTTAATAACTCACAGCCAAGGTAAGGCTGTCTGTGAAGGTAGCACATGGGTAGGTCTCTTGCTATCTTCTGTTGGGTCGCTGCAAAAGTTGTATTTATATGAAATGGACAGGCTATGTCACTACACTGAATACTGTGATAATCTGAATTCCTGTGGATACAGGTTCCTGGGGAATCATCTTAGCCTGTGGCCATCACCACAACTTCCAATACTGATTCCTATCAATTAATGATGCATTCGCTGAAGAAATATTTCATTTTGTTTGTCTCAAATATATTGCCATTCAATTTCTAGGTTCTGTAGTCATGTGACAGGAGCAATATATTCTCTGTTTTCTTTATGCATAAATATTACAGACCTGTAATATGTTATGGTCCCCATCACCCTACTGTAGTTTAAAGCTAAAATAGTAATAATAAAACATCTCAGATGCTTTAGATTTCCTGCAAGAAAGGTGATCTAATCCTTTGATCATTTTTGTTGCCATTTTGGTACTTTTTTTAGCGTTAAATCTTTCCATTTTAAAAAAAAGATCTGCATCCCAGATGTGTAGGTACTCATTTTTGATCCTAGTACTCCATAATTCAGTCTTGATACTGTCAAGGATCAGATTACCCATGCTTCTTAGTCCTCCATACTCCCTTTTTTGTTGGAAATATGTCATGTTAATTATGACCATTTATTTCATAGATATATTCCTGTAGAGATTTCAACCATAGTGTAGTTCACTGTTTATTTAGAATGTAACTGATTTATTAATAACATTTTCAGTAACATGATGTAGATAAAATTATAATTTATTGGACCAATGCAAACAAACATACAAATATATAAAATTGTTAAATTCAAGAGCATTAAAATAAACACTAACAATGCTTCAACATGCTGGAGGCATATCAAAATGAATTTGTTCAGAATCTGATGTGGCTTAAATATTGGGATGGACTTTTGTTAGAAACTGGCCGATATGACCATGCTGGCTGAGGGAGTGTCCTAAACAGTAACGTCCATATTCTGGTGTATGTGAAGTGTGGGCTGCATGAAACAATGAGCAGTAGTCAGAGATTTACATGCATGCAATGTGTAGCCTGCATAATTAAACTATAAACTGCCCAGAGAATGCTTGAACTGGTATGGGGTGATATGCAGTATAAGCAGCACACTTTGCTTTGGCTTAGTATGCACACACATTCATTTGCAGAAATATGCACTGTTATCTCTCCATCTCAATGAGAGATGGGAAGGATTAAATACCTCCTCCGTGCATGCACAGATCAGTTCATACACTCAGATGCCCATTACCAGCATGCTGGTCTGAGATGCAGTGCAAATAGAGATGAAGGTCATATTTAGATAATACTTGCTTTTAACATTTTTTTTAAATTACACAAATATGCTAAACACAAATTCAAAGAACAATTTATAAAAAAGATAAACAAAACAAACAAAAAAGAAACAATATCCACAATAAAGCCTCCCCTAAGCATTTTATCTAAATCATTTTTCCAATGGTCCACCAGCACATTGTTTGAAATGTGATTGTACTGCGGAAGAGAGTGATATGCAGGGATTACTGCCGTTGGAGTACAGCTGTTGTGAGAAAGCCAATTGAGGGAAGATAGCTCCCAGGAGGAGCGGTACACGGGGATGCCTCTGCTGTTTTCTGCAGCAAAATGATAGTACCAGCATCATAGAGATAGGATTCCAATGTAGAGGCACTTCAGTTGGGAACCTGCTATGGATGTTCAAAGGTTGCGTGTTGCCCATATGTGTTCCTAAATGTACTCATATGTTCATCTATAACTAACCTGGAATAGGTCATGCTGCCAAAAGAAAGTTTAAAAACAACAATGTTTTTTTGTCTGCTAGCAATCAGTCAGTATTGGTGAAATTAACACTTGACTTTTCTTGTTATCTGCTTCTCTTCAGCCACTGATTTTATCCCAGTCCGTCTAGCTGATGGGAAAAATGCTCATGAAGGAAGAGTAGAGGTATACTATGCTGGTCAGTGGGGAACCATCTGCGATGACCAATGGGATGATGCAGACGCCGAGGTAGTCTGCAGGCAACTTGGCCTTGGGTTAGTTTTCCACCCAGATATATTGTATTCTGTTGTAAAATTGTTTATTGCTAATGACCAAACCAAAAATGCATATTTTGCAGTTTAAAACGGGTGGATTGTGTTGGAGCAAAATCACTTCAGCAAAAATCTGATCTCGATTTATAGAATAACTGTTAAAAACATTTAGGTAAGAAGGAAAGCTGCACATTATCTCTTTTTGTCTCTAAAATGTAATAAAGATACTCAGGATATCACATATTTTCCTCAGCTGTCGGTTGAAGGGATCAAAATCTCACAAGAGCAAGGACTTCACATCCCTAATTTAGTTTAGGAATATTGTGTGTGCTCAAATTTGCCTTTGGCGATCACCTTTTAGTTACCAGGACTCTTGTGGCCCCTCTTTCTTCTCTGAGAACTACCACACATTTCTAAAGGGAATTAAGCAACCCAATAAATAATAGAATTGTGTGGGTTTTTATAGGTGTAGGGCTAGATTTCACCAGCTTCCTTTATGCAAACAGATTCAGGCAGTATTTAAACAGAAAACAATATCAATTAATTCAAAAAAGATGGTGAAAAAAGTATATTAAGATGGTTGACTGTCTGCTTTTAAATGTTTCCCTGAACTTTCTGTCAACATGTTCCCTCTACAATCTACAGTGCCATATCATCTCCCTTTCAAAACCAAGCATTTTCCCAGCTCCACATCCTGTGGTGTCTTCACACCAAATCACTCAATTCTGTTTCATTCTGCTCTCACTTGTTTCATCTTTGTACTAATACATATATTTCAGCTGCTTTTCATTGTCTTCCCAATGGATCATAGAGTGTAAAGCAGTGAAAGAGTCTTCATGATGGCTGGAGATCTTATACTGGCAGAAATCAATGTATCTATTGTTACTCTTAGGGCGGTTTTACATGACCCCTAATATCCGAGGCAAAGGGCTCCCAGATGCGGAGCTTAAAATTGTTTCCCCTCCAGCTCCGGACTTTTAAAAAAATTAAGTATGACCATGCCCACCTAAGCGTGCCCCAGCGCACTTTTCAAGTACCTGGTCTCCGAAGGTGAAAAATTTCTGATGCGGATGTAAAGCAGCGAGTGCCCAGCTCTCCTCGCCTTGTGTTTTTTTTTTTGCCCACACCCCCCCCCACCCCTTTAAGAGACTTTAAAAGACTGGAATGCTTGCTCTTTGCTGCAGGATGTGGTGATGGCATCTGGACTAGATGCTTTTAAAGGGGGATCAGACAGATTTATGGAGGAAGAGTCAGTCCATCACAGGTTACAAGTCATGATGGGGATACATGTTATCTCCACGCATAAAAGGAGAGTACCTCAAAGTGCCAAACACAGGGGAGTAACATCAGGAGACAGGTATCTAGTCTCATGTGCTCCCAGAGGCATCTGTTGGAGCCACTGTAAGATACAGGAAGCAGGACTAGATGGGCCCTTGGCCTGATCCAGCAGGGCTCTTCTTATGTTCTTATACTGGAACTGAGAAAGAGAAGAGATGCTATGGTGTGTTAGTGCACGCCCATGTATGAACTCCCAACATCTTTTTTTATCCATGTACTCCTCAATCTCTTGGATTATGTGTGGGTTTTGAATACCTGCCCCACTAAAAAGCAATCACCTAAAACCCATATGTGTATACTGTACTTTATTTTCAATTGAAGGATTGGCTAGCTTGCATCTGTTTGCTGTATTCAGTAAATGACAACTGTCATTAAACAGTCCTCAGCCAAAAGTTTTCCTAAGAACTTCCAGACTTGTGATCTTAGAAAGAGGAGCAAGATGCCTTACCAGATCGGCTCATCATTCACAGACTGAAATATACTAAGAGAAGGAAGTATATCCGATGGGGGATATGATGGGACTGGAAAGAAAGGCTGATTCAGTTAATCCAGCTGGAAATGTTCAGCAAACTGTGAAATAAAGCCTGTTGGTAATATCCTTACCCCATCAGAGATTTCATTTGGCATTAGCGTGCAATAAAACCCAGCAGGATTATTGTACCACTGACAAGAAGACAATACTGCTCATCTAATTAATTTTTTTTTTCAGTGCCTAAAATCCATCCATTATATTATCTAGATTTCTAGCTTCTGAGCATTCCATATGTGTAGAGCACAGTCTTGCAGGAAGTAGAAAATCTATTCTACTGACTAGTATCTTTCAATATGGCCTGACACATGCCTCAACCAATGTGGGATGATGGGACATGTAGTCCAATACATTTGTAGTGTATAAGTGTGTGTAAAACTTAGGTGACCTGATCTCCTTGTTGCCTGATGGGGTCTTTCATAAACTGGTGAATTTTCTCACCACAAAATGATGGTGTTCTTTTCCTTAGGGACTAACTGTCTAGGAGACAATCAACAGGATGGTTTACATTTTCTTGCTTCTAAATCTGTTTTTAGAAATGTTTTAAGCTAGCATTTCTAATATAATGTTATTAATTTTTAAAAGAATAATAATATTGTATCTTTAATAAACTTAGCTATCTAGAGTCCTTCTTTAGGAGATAAAAGAATTTTTTTTCACCCAGCGCGTTGTCAGTCTGTGGAACTCCCTGCCACAGGATGTGATGATGGCATCTGGCCTGGATGCCTTCAAAAGGAGATTGGACAGATTTCTGGAGGAGAAGTCCATCACAGAGTACAAACCATGATGGAGATGTGTAATCTCCAGTCTTAAAACTGGGGTACTTCAAGGGCCAGATGCAAGGGAGTGGTATCACGAAACAGATATCTAGTCTCGTGCACTCCCAGACGCATTTGGTGGGGCCACTGTGAGATACAGGAAGCTGGACAGGATGGGCCTTTGGCCTGATCCAGCACGGCTCTTCTTATGTTCTTATGAGAAAGGTATGGTAAAAATAATTTAAATACAGTGCATAAATTAGATTTGATTTCTCAAACAGGTTAGATTTACTAATTATAGTCTGAATTAATGCTGGTAGAAAACAGCAGAGAATCTAACTAGGAATATTACTCCCCAAGGAATCTTCTCAGATAATTGCATTACGTTTGAATAGCTTGATTACTGAAATGTCATTGCATATGGACTAATGGACACTGATCATTTTGACTCTTTGTTACCCTGCTGCAGAGGCTGTGCTATTTTGTTGTTGTTCAGTCGTTCAGTCGTGTCCGACTCTTCGTGACCCCATGGACCAGAGCTCGCCAGGCCTTCCTATCTTCCACTGCCTCCCGGAGTTTTGTCAAATCCATATTGGTTGCATCGATGACACCATCCAACCATCTCATTCTCTACCATCCTCTTTTCCTTTTGCCTTCAATCTTTCCCAACATCAGGGACTTTTCCAAGGAGTCCTCTCTCCTCATGAGGTGGCCAAAGTACTGGAGCCTCAGCTTCAAAATCTGTCCTTCCAGTAAACATTCGGGGTTGATTTCTTTCAGGATGTTGTGCTATGGGGGAATCTCTATTAATCAGATAGAGGCAACTTCCGTGAGCTGAATGGTGTGAATGGATAGTGGTTTTGCTCATTCTGGGGATGGTTTTTCCCTCTACCCACAGTCTCTCTCACTTAGAAAGGTTGCTCGGCTTAGCACTTTCATAGAGCTGCCAGGATCCCTGTGGAGAAGAAGCCACAGAGAAGACTGTTTCTAGCAGTCCAGTTGTCTGAATTCAACCTAGTGTTTCATCTTCTCTGGTGTTGTTTGGAACCAGATAAATAGCAGACAGAGGTTTATGGATTGTCACATGTCGCAAGTGAGCTGTTTTAGGGTTGGTGAGCTACAAACTCTTAAGGAAACAGTAATCTATTTGCTTTAAATTATTAGAAATAAGATGTCTATTAATCTAGTTTGATAAATTACCAAGAGATGTACACACACACACACACACACACACACACACACACACACACACACACATTTCATATACACAAACACAGTTAAAATTGAAATGTCTCTTGCTTATCTATCTATCTATCTATCTATCTATCTATCTATCTATCTATCTATCTATCTATCTATCTATCTATCTATCTATCTATCTATCTATCTATCAAAAAGGGCCTTTTTTCTTCACATAGAACCTCATTTTTTCTATTATTGTTTATTTGTTTATATTATTTGTTTGTTTTCTTGATTCTACCCTGGTAATGCAGTACTGATTTTTGTTCTTGCCAGCCCTCCAGAATTTCCAAGAATCATTTTTTATATAATTTCAACTTGCTTTGGACTGTATGCAAAGGGGGTAGTCATATGTCTTATGAACAGATTGCAAAGGCATGTTTTATGAGGCATATAGGACAATAAGGTAGAACTTTTTAGAAGAAGTAATTGGAAAAGACAACTTAATGTGCAAATCACTGTTATAAACATATGACTGGATTTTTCAACTGCAGATGTTATAAGTGCCTGTCTTTTTGTATATAAAATGGGTTTCTGCCTGACTCCAACTTCCCTTACTTCCTGTAAACATAATAATCCTTTGCCTGCTCTTTTTAGGGAGTGCCATGTCTTCTTCTATATATGGTTATTGGTATACATAATCTATTTATTTCAATGATGTTTATACTATAGTAGAACTTGACAATTTTATTCCTGACTTTCTGACTATGTCACTAACTAAGCTGGGGCAGAACTTAAATGGATTAGATTTTTTTTAAAAAAAATAAGATATTTTAAAAACATTCAAATTTACTGTTGCAAGTGCACATAATAAATGGGCAATTCAAATCCTGTTGATCCTAATCACTCAATAATTATGTTATTATAAGCAGTGGTTCTTTGAAAGAAACATGAACCTTAAATAAGCATCTTGCTGCCTGGAATCCTAGTCAATCCCTAGTCAATATCAGGTTTGCTTGTTGAATGTATGCCATATAACACAAATGATTTCAGCAAGAGATGGTTTCAGACTGTCTGCCATAAGTGACTATTTATTTTGTTTGGACAGGGGAGTTGCCAAGGCATGGAGCCAGGCTTATTTTGGAGAAGGCTCAGGTCCAGTGCTACTGGATGAAGTGCGCTGTACAGGAAATGAGCTCTCTATAGAAGAGTGTCCCAAAAGTTCTTGGCAAGAGCACAACTGTGGTCACAAAGAAGATGCAGGTGTCTCCTGCACACCTCTGGCAGGTGGGAAAGCAAGGGACATTGATGACTGACTGAAGTGCAAGAAGTGCACGACAGCTCGTGAAAATCAAGAGCGAGCTGTTCCTGTAGCACTGAAGAAACATAGTGGGATCAGCCCTTTGATGTTGGGGGAAAGCATGCCATCCCTGTGTGTGTGTGTGTTGTGTCGTTACAGTCGTGACCAACTCTTCGTGACCCCATGTCCATGGAGTTTTCTTGGCAGGAATACTGGAGTGGTTTGCCAGTTCCTACTCCAGGCACCTACCGCACCTGGTATTCCCTGGTGGTCTCCCATCTAAGTACTAACCCGGGCTGACCCTGCTTAGCTTCCGAAATCAGGAGAGATTGGATGTGCTTAGGGCATCTTACATGCTACCTTTATGCAGAAAGGCTTCATGTACATTATATATGTTTTCAATTAATGTGAGCTGCCTTGGGTACTATTCTGGAAGAAAGGTGGGGTGTTAATATAAACATTTTTTTTCAAGATTAGATCCTAAGCAGCATCCTAGCACAGAAGAAAATCTATTCCATGGATATAAGGTCAGAAAGCCCTTTGTTATTAGCAGTAACTATTATTTATTTATTTATTTATTTATTTATTTATTTATTTAATTTAATATTTTTATACTGCCCATCTTCCAAAGGAACTCCGGGCGGTTTACAACAATCATAATACAACAACAATAATAAAAATCAAAATAATAAAATAATAAAATAATCAGCAAAGATGGCAGCTAATATTTCACAGGGGAAATAAATACACACACTAATGGTCACCAAATTCCTCTCTAAAAAGCAAGGTCTTAAGAGCTTTTCTATTCTGTAGTACTTGAATAATCACTATGCTGCCTTTCTAGGAATAGTATACAAGTGATCCACAACTACTGTATGATATTTTCATTTAATTTTCAAAGTAGCTTATATAGACCAGTGGGTTAGATGAGGTCAAAACAGGAAAGAAATTGCAGCTAGACTCAGATTCCGAAGAAATTTCTATGCTGAATTGTCTTGTAGGGCTCCATGTATGCCATAAATCACATCTGCTTCTCCTTCATCTGTGATGGCGAACCTTCGGCCCTCCAGACATTTTGGACCACAACTCCCAGAATTCAGAGTCTAGACTGCCAATGACCAAGGACAATGGGAGTGGGGGTCCAAAACATCTGGAGTGCCAAAGGTTCGCCACCACTGTCCTACATAGAAGTTCCCACATGTGCAGTTGCACCTGTATGTTTTATTTAACTCCATTTTGGTACATTTTATGCCCTCCCAAAACATTTCCCACAGGCTAAACAGCAGTGTGCTTTTATCAGAGCTTGAAAAGGTTATTTTCTGGATTGCCACTCCCAGAATCCCCTAGCTGGCATCACTAACTGGGATTCTTAGAATTTTAGTCTAAAAAGTAATTTTATAAGTTTTCATATAAGTTCTCATGGTGGCTTTGCTATCATTTTCCCCTTCAGCTGTTGTTTAGTAGTATGTTTTTACTTATTTGTTGCTTATTGATTAGATTGGATTGGATTGTTTGTGGGTCTGATTTCTGTTCAGTTTTGTAAACTGCCCAGAGTAGCCTTGTACCTGGATGGAGTGGTATATAAATTAAATAAATAAATAAATAAATACCTATTCAGAAGGTAATTCTAAATTATGAAGAGTGCTAAAGGATTCCAGGGAGCAAAGTGTCCAGATAGAAAAACTTTCTGTAAATTATTCTTCAAAAGGGGCCTGTTTTTCTGTATTTCTCTTCTGTGTCCTAGTTAATCCACCTACAGACCTTCTGTTTTATATCTGAGATGCTGTGAGGGAGGGAGCCTGCTCAGATTTGTAGGACTTTAAAAAAAGGGCTTGTAGAAATAAAATGATGGGCTGAACTCAGGAAAGGCCTCACTTAGACAAAGTTGTCTTTTTCCTCTGTAAACTTTTGCACAGTGTAAATTGTACAGTTTATGAGCCTCTAGTACTGGGAATCATGTGTTTTATACTTCTGTAATTTCATAATTACATAAACTAGGATAAGGCTACCTGCAAATCAGACAAGTGCATAGTAATTTGATAAAGCTAATGACATAACTGGCTATGAAATGAAAGATTGTTTAAATTACTGAACAGTGAAGCTATGTAAAACCAACAAAGCTCCTTTTCTTTCTTTCTTTCTTTCTTTCTTTCTTTCTTTCTTTCTTTCTTTCTTTCTTTCTTTCTTTCTTTCTTTCTTTCTTTCTTTCTTTCTTTCTTTCTTTCTTTCTTTCTTTCAGTTTTGCAAACAACTTGCATCTAGCCTTATATTTCTTCCATTGCGACAAATGACATATTGAAGTTAATTTTCCTTGTTAAGCAGGGCTGATTCCTATTTTTAATGCCACAGATGGTGCAATCAGACTAGCAGGCGGGAAAGGAAGCCATGAGGGACGACTGGAAGTGCTTTACAGTGGACAGTGGGGCACAATATGCGATGATGGGTGGACTGACTTGAACACACAAGTGGTTTGTCGGCAGCTGGGCTTCAAGTAAGGTCATTTTTTTTTGTGTGACGCTGGCTGCTAATCACTTTTCAGAGCAATGCTGATGACAACTCATTGCAGAATTGCTTTTGTATTTTTGCAGAATTTCACAGATGCTTGCTTCACTTCTTTGCTTCATGCTTAAGCCCTAATCAGTTCCATATGTTAACCTTTGGGATCAGAAACCATGTTTAGGTAAAGCAGAATTAGGTGGATGAAAACTAAGTCAAGATGGAAAAAACAGACAGGTTTAATGGCTTTTATAATTTGTGGTGGCAAGGCTTTATTAAAAATAGAAACTCTAATATAGTTTCATAGTTTCCTCTGATTTGGAAAGAGAAAAAAAATAATTCTGCATTCCCCACAAATGTATTCTCCAGATTTCTTTTATTCATTTATTTATTATTTTAACCCCACCTTTCTCCTTGGAAAAGGGCCCAAGGTGGCTTACAGTAATGAAGGATAATATACAGTCCAGTAAAATTAAGACATGTTCAAGTATTGAGAACAGGGAACTGAGGAACATCTTACAGCATTAAAAGACAACATTACATTAAAGCTACAAGATAATGCGAGCAGTTAAAAGGAGAGTAAAGTTCCATGTAAAGTTATCCCCATGCCAGTATGAAGTTTTATTCCAATTCACCTGGAGAACACCAGCTAAACAAACAAGATTTAATTAGCAAAAGTTGGTGTAAACTTCACATTAGCACGAAGGGGGTAATATAGAAAATGAAAACTGAGGGCCTTTTTACACAACCCCTAAGATCCGCTGGCCACTTAAATTCGGACCAGAGATGTTAGGGGTTCGTCGCTCTTCCTCTGTCCCCACCCCCCTCCGCACTTCCTGGTTGCTGGCTGCGTGAGGGAGGGAGAAAAAAGAAAGAAAAGAATGCCGGTTTACCTCCGTTTTGTTCCCGGCAGCATTCAGATCTCTTAAAGGGGCGGGGCGCAAAAAAAGAACAAACAGAAGCCAGGAGAGCCCCGCACTCACTATCCTTACACCGGATCAAATATTTGTCACATCCAAAAAGCAGGTACCTGAAAGCTGCGCTGGGATGCGCTAAAGTGGGCGGGGTCGCACTTAATTTCCTGTTAACTCCGGAGCTGGTGGGTAAACATTTTTAATCTCCGGAGCTGGGAGCCATTTGCCCCGGAGTTTAGGGGTCGTGTATAAACACCCAGAGATAATATGTGGAACTCGTGTAGATCCTCCTAGGTTAAAGCCAGAACCTTGGTTGGTCCCTTTTGTGGTTATAACCATGGTCACTTTTAAACACTGTAAACCCGTACATTTTGGGGTTTATAATATGACTTTTTGGGGAGAATATGACCCCAAAGTACTAACCCGGGCTGACCCTGCTTGGCTTCCCTAATTGTGACCATTCAAAGGCCAGAATCCTGTTGATCAGTTATGCTGGTGTAAGGGCAACACTTTTAACAGCAGCAGTATATTGCTTTTGGTGAGTCAGTTGAATGAGTTGGTTCTCAATGAGGGATACAGTGTGTTACCTAGTTGCAAAATGTTGCTGAAGTTTATGCCATTGCATTTAATGTTAGTGTCAAGGTTTTAAATTTTGTGTGAATACAATGTTTAAAAAATTGAGGGGGAAGGCATAATAGTTGTATACTGGACAGGCATAAGTAACCAACAGGATTCTAACCAAAGTTTAATTGAAGTTGAATCCAGTCCTATTTTAGAATAATGTTAAGTCCCATGTGTGGATTGGAAGTATTTCTGTTTAGAATCATAGAAATTGGAAGAGACCTCAAGGGCCATCCAGTCCAACCCCTTGCCATGCAGGAAGCCCCATCACCGTGCTCCTGACATATGGCCATCCAGCCTCTGCTTAAAAACCTCCAAAGAAGGAGACTCCACCACCCTTTGTGGCAGCATATTTCACTGCCGAACAGCTCTAACTGTCATGAAGTTCTTCCTAATATTTAAATTGAATCTTTTTCCCCGTAGTTCGAAACCATTGCCCTGAGTCTTGGTCTCTGAAGCTATGAAAAACAAACCAGTCCCCTCTTCAATGTGACATCCTTTCAAATATTTAAACATAACTATCATATCCTCTCTCAGCCTTCATTTTGTAAGGCTAAACATTCCCAGCTCCCTAAGCCACTCCTCATAAGACATATGTTCCAGACCTTTAACCATCCTGTTCGCCCTCTTCTGGACCCATTCAAGGTTTCCAACATTCTTTTTAAACTGAGGTGCACAGAACTGGACACAGTACTCCAGGTGGGGTCTGACCAGAGCAGAATAGAGTGGCACTATCACTTCCCTTGATCTAGACACTATGGTTCTGTTGATGCAACCAAGAATCGCGTTTACACCAAGGATGATTTTTTTTGCTTTGATAGTTAATTAATATATTTTATTTGTAATATATGCACCAATATATGGTGTCAACAGGAATGGGAAAGGCAACTCAGAACGCTACCTGGAAGAAAATACTGGGCCCATCTGGCTGGATGATATTAGCTGCTCGGGGAAGGAGACGTCCCTCCTGCAGTGTTCAAAGAGAGAGTGGGGAAGGCATGACTGCAGCCACCAGGAAGACGTCAGCATAAGCTGCTATAGAGAGAATGACAGCCACAGAGTCACACTGGGTAAGATGTTCTTTAAATTGTCTTTATCTGTTCTGAAGTGTCCTGCTGGAAACAACTGGCACAGGTATCCCCTTAGTCTCAAGGAAGAAAAAGGCACGTCCCACTTTTAGGTAAGGAAATGGCAATCATTTTCAAAGAATAGTGCTTGAATGAGGCAGAAGAGTACTCAGCAATGGCTAGGAGGCAGCTTAGAGCACAGGCTTGACTGAGCAGGAGCGCTAAGGGCCAGATGAAATGACAAAGATGCCAGCTGAAGCTGTGCTGAATCCGAACCTCTCCTAGCCTAGGGCTGTTGAAAATACTTATGACGATTCTGAGCTCAGCCAGCAGAAGACATTTATGTCACTACAAGACTATTTCTCCTGGACGATTATGCTTCTCTTTGTTCCTAACCCCTGCGATTGATGCACATATGTGTTAGAATCGCACTGCCTTTTTCTAACTTAGTTAAAGTTGCCTTTCAACTTTGTAATGAGCTCTGCTAGAGAACTCTTAGAATTGTACTAACAATGTCATTTTGAGGCATACTCTTAAATCATTCTTCATCAAAGTGTGTTGTAAGATGGAAGGTTTGTTTTACTGAAGAAGAAAGCCAAGTTGTAATCATGCATTAATTTCTGCAGCTGTATTTTGATCCCTTCCCATCATCTTTTTGCATTGCTATCCATTTTGACTGCCCAGTATCCTGTAAGTTATATTATCAAAAGGTTTCATCTAAACAGTATAACTGTGTGGGTGAAACACAATGGACTTCCTGAGAGTGGAAAATTTCAGACAGGAATTCATATTATGGTGCCTGTTCAGACAGACAAAAAGCATCTGTTGCTCTGCTCATGATAAAATGGAACCTAAACCTGAGATAAGTAGATCTGCTAGGGCTAAGTACATCCAGATGGAAAGATTCCCTTCAGACAGCTGGGAACTGTGTTAATTTTGCCGTTGTGAATTAATCTTTAAAATAGTAACATGTTGGCTGACAATAAAATCTGCACACTTAAATTGCTTTATACTGTGTTCCTACCCTGGTAATTTAAGTAGAGCCTGTACTGCTATAACTTCTTTTTTTTTTTTAAAAAAAAAAAGAATAAGCATTCTGGATGATCAGAGGTAAAAATTTAAGCATTTGGGGGATGCATTCTTCAGTATTCAAACAGAACTGCATTAAATGAATCTTGCAGTAAATAAATATTCCCTCTCTTATTATCTGTTGCTATATTTTTGACAGTGTATTGGTGGACATATACTACCAGTATTCTGCAAGCTGTCCTTGATGAATGCTGGGGTTTCTTCCAGCAATGCAGTTCTAAGATGATGCTGATAATTAACTTAAGAATTTTTTAGAGCAGCAGTTCCATTTGTACTATGTGTCAATGTACCGGTAGTTGACAGCAATGAGCTGTAAGGCGTAGTTCATGGAATCATGCATACAGTGGTGTAGCTGGGATGGATGGGAAGGGGGGGACATATGTCCCTGGGTGCAGCATCTGGGGGCACCAAACTGGTGTTACATAATTATGAAGCATTCTTCACCTCCTGCCTCCCGGTTTCCTTCACCAGCAACCGGAGCCCGGGGGGGGAGTGGCGCACCACTTTACTCTATATATAGGAAAAGGAGGGGGTTAGATAGATGGATAGACACACACACACAGAGAGAGGGAGGGAGGGAGAGAGGGGGGAAAGAGAGGGGGAGAGAGAGAGAGAGAGAGAGAGAATTTTAATCTTCATTGAGACCTTGTATGTGATGAAAATTAGCTGTGCTACTAGTTCTTGCTATTACTGCAAGGCCTTAACAGCTGTAGCTTCTTTCTAGGGCCTCCTATCAGACTGATGGATGGTGAGAATAAAGAGGAAGGCTATGTTGAGATCCTTATCAATGGCCAGTGGGGGACAATTTGTGATGCTGGATGGTCTGATAAGGATGCATTTCATTTAGAACAAATTACTTCCTTTATACAAAGTACCATTGAAGACTGAAAATCCACGATATGTGGTTGCAGGTTGGGGGGGGCTTGGGGGGGGGCGCACCACCGCTGCTTCCCCAGGCTGCTGGAAGGTTTTTTTTAAAAGCCTTCCAGCAGCCCATGCAAGTGGAGGTGGATGATCTGATCCACTACCACCGCTTGCTGCAGGCGCTTCTCCCCCAGCCAGCACCTCCCCCAGTGCTCACCAGCAATCTCCATTGAAATGCATTGGCTCAATGAATTTTAATAGAGAAATTTTTCCCCATTGGAATGCATTGGCTCAATGCATTCCAATTGGAAAAAAAATTCTCCATTGAAATGCATTGAACCAATGCATTTCAATGGAGATGGCCCGGGACTGGAAGGCATTTAAAAAGTGGTGCGCTGCTTCTCTGGAGTTCCTGGGAGGGTGGGTGTGGGGGGAGTGGCGTGCCACTTTTAAAATCCCTTCCAGTCACGGAGGCAAGTCTGCCTCCGTGACTGGAAGAGATTTTTAAAGTGGCGCACTGCTCCCCACCCCGCGGGGTTCCGGAGAAGCAGCACACCACTTTTCCCCTTCCCCACAGCCTGGCTCCAGCTGATTGGTGCTGGGGTGAGGTAATAAAGGTTTTTCTCTCTCACCCCAGCGCTTATCAGCTGAATCCCCGGCATGTACTGCAGTCCCGTGATATAACGGGACCACAGTACATGAACCGCGAAATGGCGAGGGGTTACTGTATATATAGACACACACACACACACACACACACAGAGTATTTTAATCTCTATTGAGACCATATGTGATGAAAATTAGCTGTGCTACTAGTTCTTGCTATTACTGCAATGCCTTAACAGCTGTAGCTTCTTTCTAGGGCCTCCTATCAGACTGATGGATGGTGAGAATAAAAAGGAAGGCCGTGTGGAGATCTTTATCAATGGCCAGTGGGGGACAATTTGTGATGATGGATGGTCTGATAAGGATGCAGCTGTGGTATGTCGCCAACTCGGCTACAAGTAAGAAGGTTTTTTCCCCCCAGTTGTTCTCAAGTATTCTGGCTTTCCCAGATAATAAGATTATTATCTCATGGCTCTCTCCTTTGATTGTGCTGTTTTTAAAATCTCCATTCAGTTTCAAGATAGTCCTTTACAACTCACTGTGAAATAACACAACCTTTCTGGAATTCTGAATGCTTTGAAAAACACTTTCCTGATGTTAGAATTCATGACCCTTTTTTCCTAGTACACGATGAAAACAGTTGTGAAACTTTCAAAGATTGTTAAAAGGCGTAATAGAACCTAATTGTAAAGTGATTTGCATATGGATCATGATTTATGATCATTTTCCCCCACTCCTATATAATACAACATGAATTGAGTACTTTCTGGGCTGGTACCTTGAGACAAAATATAGCAATATCCAAATGCATTTTTGACATGAAATATTATGATTCCCATAGCCTACATGACAGAACCAAGAGGCACAGATGCTAATTTTGTCTGAAAGTTTTCTCTATTTTCAGTATGGTAATTCCCTGCATAAACCTGTCCAATTTATTGATATATAATTTCTTTAATCAACATCCACAGTGCTTCCTTAGTACACTCAGCACCACCATGAAGTGAATTCTCCTTTCTGAGCATCTGAATGATATAACAGAAATTTCAAAAGCACTCCAATTCTACCCCAATTGTGGACCATGATTGCTAGGTATATCTGTCTGTTAACACAGCTATTTTCTTTTAGACCTCAAGGCTAAATCTGCCTTGTTCACCTGTGGATTTAAATTGTTCTGTTTTCAGTGGCTCACAGTCTTTGCCACTATACGTTTATGAACTGTTTTCTTCCTCGCCATTTGTACTTCTGTTTTGTGTTCGCTGCTGATACCTTTATTTGTTATGATATCAATATAAGATATTAATATTTTAATTAAACAGTGTCTACTGGAGCTTATTTGTGTCCTAAGATAGCATCAATTCCCCCCCCCCGAATCCTTCACAAATATGAAACTCTCTTGAGGATGTAGCACCAACCACATGTCTCAATTATTTAGCTTTAGACTCTCTCTCGAAGAATATGGCAATATATAAAGTCAGTGATGTGAGCAGGTATAGAAGAATCCCAAAAGTTAAGACATAAGGAAATTCTGTGAGACATTAGAGCTGTTAAAGGTGTAGGTTAAATGTGCATAGATGTTTGACATATGGCTGCCTTGCATCACTGTAGTGAATAATTTGACTTTAGTTTAGAGTATTTTTAGCCCGCCTTTCTCCTTGGAGAAAGGACCCAAGGTGGCTTACAGAATGGGGGATAATATACAGTCCAGTACAATTAAGACATGATCAAGTATTGAAAACAGGGAATTGAAGGACATCTTACAGCATTGAAAGACAACATTACATTAAAGCTACAAGAGAATGCGAGCAGTTAAAGGGGAGTAAAGTTCCATGTAAAGTTAGGAGTGATGGAAACTAACATTGAAAATCGTTGTTGTGAGTTTTTTGGCCTGTTTAGCCAAGTTCTGGAAGTTTTTCTTTCTGATGTTTCACCAGACTCTGTGGCTGGCATCTTCAGAGGGCAAGGAGCTCAGGGAACTAAGAGTTCTCTCTGTCCTCTGGGTTATAAAGTGAGTGAGACTGGGGTTTTTAAAATTGAGGAAATTTGTCTTATGCAGAAAAATGCATGGTGTCAGTGTAAACCCATAAGTTTATAAGTAGTTACAAACATAAAGTCTATGTGATCCTGTAGATTCATATAAAAGACACATAACAGCTAGACCATGATTCAGGGAAAGCTTGCCTAAAGAGAAAAGACTTTGCCTGTTTCCAGAAAGACAACAGAGATGAGGCAGTCCTGGCCTCTAGTGGGAGAGAGTTCAACAATCTGGATGCAGCAGCTGAGAAGGCCCTTTTATGGGTTCCTATGAGGTGTATCTGTGAGGGTGGTGGGGTGGAGAGAAGGGCCTCTCCTGATGACCTTAACACCCGAGTCGGTTCTTACTGTGAGAGTCAATCTTTGAGGTAGCTAGGACCCAGGCTGTACAGTGCTTTGTAGGTCAAGGTCAGCACCTTGACTTGCGCCTGATAGCTGATTGGCAGCCAGTGGAGCTGCTTTAATAGGAGTGTAATGTGATCTCTGTACCCCACCCTGTCAGCAGTCTGGCTGCTGCATTTTGGACCCGTTGAAGTTTCCTGAGGCTTTTCATTGGTAGCCCCACATAGAGTGCATTACAGTAGTCTAGCCGGGATGTCACTAGGGCATGTATCACCGTGACCAGAGCTAGTTTCTCAAGAAAGGGGCATAACTTCTGTACTAGACTTAATTGTGCAAATGCACTCTTGGCCACAGCCATGACCTGGACATCCAAGCTTAAGGATGAGTCCAAGAGCACCCCCAAGCTGTGTAACTATGTTTTAAAGTGGAGGGTGACCCCATCTAGTACAGGTTGCATCCCTATCCCTTGTTCTCTCTTTCGACTGACCAGGAGCACCTCTGTCTTGTCTGGGTTTAGTTTCATTTTTTTCATCCTCATTCAGTTCATTACTGCAGCTAAACACTCATGTAAAGCTGAGATAGTAGCTCCCTTAGAATCTGGACGCGACGAGACATAGGGCTGAGTAGCATTGGCATACTGGTGGCACTTAACCCCAAAAGACCTGATAATCTCCCCCAGTGGTTTCATATAAATGTTGAATAACAAAGGAGACAGAACAGAACCCTGGGGAACTCCACAGGTCACATGAATCACCTAACACCACTTTCTGCCTTCTTTCCTGCAGAAGGACCAGAGCCACTTTAATGCAGTACCCCCAATTCCCATTTCAGAGAGACAGGTCAGGAGGATGCCATGGTCTATAGCATCAAAAGCATCTGAGAGGTCTAGTAAAACCAAAAGGGACACAGATCCCCTGTCCATTTCCCTGCATAAGTTATGTACCAATGCAACCATTGCCGTCTCAGTCCCATACCCAGGCCTAAAGCCAGATTGAAATGGATCCAGGTAGTTTATTTCATCCAGAAACCTCTGGAGCTGCGAGGCCACAACCCGCTCTAGAACTTTCCCTAAGAATCAGATATTCGATACTGGTCAGTAATTGTTCAGTATCATTGGGTCTAAGGAGGGCTTTACAAATACTAAACTCATTTGAGGTTGTAGCACTAGCCACGTGGCTCAGTACTGTTTTATTTGGCTTTAGAATTTTTTTTTAGACTGTGGATTGCCTTCAGGGTAGAGTCCATCATTGGAGAACAGACATATGCTGAAATGGAAAAATGCTCATTGCATTCATGGCAGCCAAATGTGGCCGCACATTTTAAATGTTAAGATGACAGCATTCTATAAAGAAATAAACAAAGAAAGTGGAGTGAAAATGATTATTGGTTAAAGTATAACTAGTTAATTACTATAATTGCTTGTGAACATTTATAATGGAAATACAATTGTGACGAGGGAAAAGCTGAGTGCAAGTTGGTTCTTAGATAAAGAGAATTCAGAATGAGATGTTATATTTGCTGCTGCTTTACTAATTTTGAACATTGAAGAATTGCTTATCTGAAACTTGAGCTGCCATTTGCTCTTTACTTATCAATGGAAGTATCTTGCTTACAGGGCTCTTTTTGCAGATTACACAGTATGATACTTGCACTCACTGAGATTCAGAGTACTGGACATCAGGAATGTACAAGAAGCTGTAATAAAGTTCTTGTTGTAGCTTGCTCCAGCCTTTACAAGAGATTGAATTACTTTTCTTATTGAGCAACACACGATGTGGCAGAACATGGCTATGTCTCTGAAGATGTAAAATACTTAGTCCAATAATTTGGTTAAGCAACCTTCAGTTACAAAGATTAACTGTCCTTTACTTAATGGTTATATATGATAGTCATCATCAAAATAGATTCAACAAGTTAAGCAATGTTTGCTCCATATGAACTAATTTCCTTATGGTACTTAAGTAAATTGCTGACTCTCACAGGATGGATTTTGAAGATTTCTTAATGTTGGATTCCGTTGCTAAATATAACATTAAAACAGTATCCTGTGCTTCCTCACTGAATTGCAGACCAAGTTCATCAATGGGGTGGGGGAGAGTATCCATGAACATCTGTCAGGGAGTTGGACATTCCTTGTGCTATCTGCAATCAGTATAATTTTCAAGGGGAAAAAATTCTTGGAACGAGAAGAGACAAGTAGTATGTAGCCAAAAAACCTTAAACAAATCCTCTAGGACTATTTTGCAAAGATGAATGTTAGTGCTGCTACAGTCATCTTGGAATGTATACCAAAGAGTCTTTCCAGCATGAAACAAATTTACTATGACAAATTTACTAGAAAGCTTGTAATCCATAGATCAATAGATCTGTAACGTGCTATTCTGAAATACATATACTGTGTGTATGTATTAATGACTGGATTCAGAGGAACACAAGGAACTAGATCCAATAATTTAATATGATACCATTTTAATGATAGAAAGCGGCAATGACTTGAAATTGCTGTTAAGGAAATTGAAAGAAGAAAATGCCAAACCACGACTGCAGTTGAAGTTTAAGAAGACAAAAATCATGGTTACAGAATGACTATAGAACTTCAATATCAACCATGATGAAATTGAAATACTTAGAGGTTTTGTGTATCTCTTTTGTGTTGTCAGAATGACTTAGAAAATACTGATGAGGTACAATATGGAAAACCAATGTCTGACTTTGATACATTTGTTCTCAGTTAAATCTCATTGTTCCAGTTCTAGAAGGTCTTAATTGTGTTATTTTATTTGTAACATTATTGCATTCATGTATTAATCTATTTACTGTATTGGATTTTATACTGCTCATATAGTAGAGACTACGTCTTTGGGGAGTTTACAACCTTATTGTATCTTATGTTTTATTATGATCAGCCAACTGAATATTTAAAGATATGCCATGATTATATACTTGAATTAGCTGACCTCTGAATAAACCTGCTTACATGTATAGATCTTGGTTTTGTGGTCAGGGTCAATGCTTTACCATATACCTCTTAATTAACACTTCACATTAGTTTCAGAAGAAACAGAATAAAAGTAGCACCTTCTCAACAAAGAAACCAGATATTCGTTTGTGATTTGTTTTCCCAAAGGTTATTCAAGGATTAGTAAAGAGAATTAGAAAATCAACAAGTTAATGATGTCTTACATGGTACTTATATGAAAGCTGAATGTAACGGTTTCAAATAAAATAATAACAAAACTTAATAGTCCATCTGCATTTCACATTTATATGCTGAGGTTGGAAAACTTCCATAAAACTGTGTGTTTCATCCACTTAGACAGATTTTGGACATCCTAAGAGAGAAGTATCCTTGCACACTGGCTTCATGTAAAGTGCTTTACAGTATATCTTATAGTCAAGGTAGACTTGGCAAAGGTAGCAGACACATTTTAAAAATCCTCTCATTATCCAACCCTGAATTGTGCTGTGCAGTCTTTGGCTGAGATTTAGGTAATAACATCTAACAATTAAATAATAATTATATTGTGGTATTTATTTTTATCAGAAAGGGCTGAGAAGGACATATTTATTTCTGTAGGCAAGCATGTTAACAAAAAATGCTGAAACTTTGCAAGATCACTAAATTCACAATAGATATCTCTTTTATTTGATCCCAGGGAAAGTAGTAGCTTAATAGAAAACAAATTAAACCAAAGTATGTCTCCAAACATGTTCCACACTTTCTCATTACCACTAATAAACAATGAATTAATATTACATCACATTCAACTATCTGGGCTTTGGAGATACAATTTAAAACAAAAGTATTTAATTTTGCCATAGAAACAGTATAGTGATGATAAGCATGACTTTTTTTTCATGTAACTGTGGTCTGATTTTCCATAACGAGCAGCTGATGTGAACAAGTTGCTTCTCATGTGTGGTGTTGGTGGACATTAGTAAAAGATTCTCCTAACTGGTACATGTTCTCCACACATGTTGTTTCCTCCACACATTTTGCTGCCTGCCCAGCTGTCAAAAACGGTTTACCCCATTTAACGTTTTGTTTGATTTATTTATACACCACCCCATTATTGCAATGCACTGTTCTGGGCAATTTAAAACAATAAAGACAACATGTAGCAATAAATGATAAATAAGCAATGACAAATTCAAACATTTAAAATGGCACCAAAGGCAAAACCTCTACATGACAGCAGGACAAGAGGCAGAAAATCAGGCAAGGTCAGCGTGGAAGGTATGTCTGAAAAGCAATGTTTTAAGTTGCCTTCTAAATGTTAGCAGCCATAGCTCCACTGGGAACTGGTTCCACAAGGTCAGTGCCACCAGAAGGAATGCCCATCTTCTCTTGGATGACTTTTGGGCTTCAGGTAGCCACCTCAGCACAGACTGGGAGGATTCTGGTGAGTCAGACAGCTGACACTGGGAAGAGACATTCTGAAGGTGGTAGCATACTATGAACTGTGAGTTACCATATCACTGGGGTTAACTTTTTTAAAACCAGATTTGGCACCCATTTATCCCAATCACCTGGCCCAGAAGCATCTGCTGTTCACCTCTCAATTCTTGACAGCAAGGATCAGATGAAGCCACAATCTGTTCTTAAGTTGTGATCCTGAAATATTAGTGAACGGGATTCACCTTATAAGACAACTCTAGAACTGATTTTTTTGTTTATTTATTGATTACCATTTAAGTAGCTGAACCCCATCTGAATTCCAAAGTGTGTGTTTTTTAATTACAGAATTTGATGTCTTGGTTAGCAGGAGCATAGAATTATAATGGACTTTTGTTGGACTTATCTTTCAGTGTAATATTTGTAGAGCAGATTTTTACCAGAATGTAGTATATGGATTTTTCCTTGTTTGAACTAACTTTCCAGAAAAGTCAGGGTATGAGCTATATTATTTTTAATTTGCACAGCTGCTGATTTTATGCAAAGATTAAATGGGTTAAGGGTCTCACTGAGGGGTCATCCAAAACAGTGCTGGACGAACACTACTGAGAATGACATGAAGTTGTTCTGGGTTCAGCTGGACCTAGCCCATGACCACGTCAAGTGGAGGCCCAAAACAAGAATAGTGGACCCCACCACCAAGTGGGACAAATGCTAATAAAAAGAAGAAAGAAGATCAGATGGATTAAAGGAAGAAAATATAGCTTGCAGGTCCCAATATACTCCATTTAAACTACTTAATATTGGTTATCATTGTGATGCAATGATGTCTGGTACCACATGAAGAACCCTTGTGTTATCAATTAGTATTGGGGATGGGAAGATGCAGAGTAGGTAGATGGCTCTGATAGTTAACTAGGTAGTCTCTTTTAAATCTTGGATAAACTTAAATATACTGGCTGATAACCAAATGAGTTTCCTTTGAGCAAAATTCGGGAACTATTGTAATGTGGGATCATGCCACGTGCACAGCTACTGTGGTTGTAAAGCAGAGAGTGGATTTTCTTCATGCAAATCACCACTTGTGTGACAATGATGAGGGTGCAAGCAGTGCAACCCCATGTTTACTACATTTACACTGGCGGGATGTTCTCCTCAGTAGACACTCAGTAGGACATTGGCCTCTGCATGTTGAAGCTCTCATCTTTTCATCACTAGAAATAATGTCTTCATGAAAAATCAGCCCTATTATTTTCTGTCCCCAGAGGTCCAGCAAAAGCAAGGACTATGGCTTATTTTGGAGAAGGGAAAGGACCCATTCATGTGGACAATATGAAATGTACTGGAAATGAACGATCCCTCGCTGACTGCATTAAACAGGACATTGGGAAACACAACTGTCGACACAGTGAAGATGCCGGTGTGATTTGTGACTATCTGAGCAAGAAGGCATCTGGTGATAACAATAAAGGTAAAATGGGCACTATGCCTGCGAATGCTGGAAAAAGAAGGAAATGTGGTAAAAAACTGATATATTGAATGAAGGGAAGGTGACTGTCTGAGGCTATAAAAACAAGAGCTATTTCTGATGAGATAATTCAACCTCTGTGATTCTGTTCTTATTCAGATTCTCTTTCTTCTGTGTGTGGTTTGAGATTACTGCATCGTCGGCAGAAACGAATAATTGGAGGAAAAAATTCTTTAAGGTAAATTATATTCAGAACATATGAATGCAAACATACACACCAATTTTCTTTGGTTCAAAAGTTCCTTGTCCACTTCATTGATTAAATCTTTAAAATATTACAAAATGAACATGCTAGATATTTAATGTCATATATGAACATATTTGTATGAGTAACAGTTTAATGCAATTCATGTTTTCGTGAAGTGAGAAATTAAATCACTTTGTGTCATTTAGTTAAATACTCTCAATCATAGATTACAGTATTTTCCCATGTATAAGACTATATTTTGTCTAAAATAGAATAAAATTGAGGGTCATCTTATGAACAGAAGATGAGGAGAGAACCACACAATTGTGAAACTGTAATTTTGGGCTGGGAAAGTTATCTTACACATGGGGGCGTCTTATACATGGGAAAATGCATTAGTATGCTAAAGGTTGCTTTTAGTGAATGCAATGCAGATAGTAAAACACATTAATTTACCAAGTTCAAGTTTTTTACATAATCCTTTCTGCAAGTTTTTTTATCATTGTCATGAAATTTCATTCCCTATGATGTTTATCATTTGGTAGTGTCAAAGTGATGATATGTGGATGATCTTTACACTCCCCTCCTCACATTAACTCTGCAGAAGAAAGCAAAGCTGAAAGCAATCTGTGACCTTTCCTAACTACTTGCCATAGCTTGTATCTGTGATATATCCTCTCATTTCCTTTCCTCCCTTAAAAGCTCATGAAAAAAAAGCTGGCTGAGCAGCGTGACAAAATATTTAGACAATATAAAGTATTAGAGGACTCAGTAGTACCAACAAATTTAGCAACTGCAGCAGAAAAAATGGAGATTTTTGTCTTCTAGTAGTATAGGAAGCAGGTCATCAGAGAGTGGTGAATCAAATAAATATTTGATTAAATGCTATTACAACTGCATATAGGGAAAGAGCACAATACAGTATACAATACATGTATCCAGCTTAGTTAGTGTTGTTACATGGACAAACTCTCCCAGGGTAAGGCTACACTGACATCTTCCTTGCACCTCTCTTAAAGACCCATTATAAAATCTTGACTCTAAAAAGTCTTGGCAGTAACGTGGAATAGTTAGATGGAAGAAATACAGTGTGATGACTTTGGAATGAGTATACCAAAGAAGGAGTGAGAACATATTCATTGAGCTTTCATGAACTTCCTTTCCAGTAACTCCAGTTTATTCATAATCTGGAAGAAAGCACTGCACACAGATTGAAAGCTTTATTTTCCTCCTTGTAAAGTCCCAGCTCTTTGGGGGGGGGGGGGGAGAGGCTTAAATAACGCTCAATGATCTCTACAATAATTGAATAGGATATTTATCTGCCACTTTAGACCCATTCAGTCCATGGTTATTGCTCACAAAGGAATAAAATCAGTGTTAGCCACAATTAGAGTAGACTCATTATCTGTTTGTTTTTTAAATATTTAAAATAGGTTTTTTTCTGCTCACCGGTGCTCCCAAAGTGATGTACAATAGACAGAGTAAAACTATTAAAGGCAGATGAAAACACGGTTTAAGAGCAGATTTGAATTTAAGGGCCAATTAAAAACTAATTTCAAGGACCAATGGCTTTTGGTAGTTCTGGCTGCCTGGCAGGATAGAGCCAGCCTGACTTTCTTCGGGAGCCTATTGTTTAATTAAAGTGCTTCTTGAGAGAAAGCCTTAACTCTTCTATTCTCTGGGTGGTGGAACATGTAATGAACCTCTTCTAATGCTCTCACACATGGGCTGAGAGAACTTCAATGGAGGAAGGAGGAGGCAGTATTTCAGCCCATTTGATAAAACCCAGCACTTTGGAAACAAATGGGAAGCTAATATGATTGGGTCAAGACCTCCAATATATGATCTGTAAAGTACATACTGGACTATAGTCTGGCAGTCTCATTTTGCACTCACTGTAGCTTATAGCTGGTGAAAGGACATTGTACACGATACAAGAGTAATCCAATGTAAAGAGTGTTCCAGTAACAATTACTAATCAAGAGATAAGGTGCCATCCCTCGAAGAGATAAGGGGGGTGGCATGTCGAAGCAGGGCCTTCTTGGCGGTTGCCCCCCAACTCTGGAATGCCCTCCCTATGGAGATCCGCCTGGCGCCAACACTTTTGGCTTTTCGGTGCCAGGCAAAGACTTTCCTGTTTGGCCAGCATTTTAATTAGATTACTCAGATGGACACATGAGCAGCAGAGTTGTACAATTTAAATTGGTATTGTATGTTGTTTTAATTGTATTGTATTTTATAGTTTTAATAATTTTATTGTTTTATAGTTTTTAATACTTGTTGTATGCCGCCCAGAGACCTCTTGGTAGTGGGGTGGCTAAAAAATCTGGTAAATAAATAAATAAATAAATAAATAAATAAATAAATAAATAAATAAATAAATAAATAAATGAGGAATAAATCAGTATGGCTAAATCTAATGTTGAACCTTACCCTGAGAATGTCCATATAACACTACAGTTGGAACGTGCATTGAGTTAAGCTTAAATTACTCATAGAATTCCCGCATCCATGAGCAGATGCTGCACTTGCATATCCTGGATCAACTGCTCTGTGATTTAGTACAATTGCTGAGAAAGATGCATTAAGAAGAAGAGCAAAAGAAAATGGAACAGTTTCCTGGATGACATCATGCTACTTTGTTGAGCAAGAAAGCCAGAATTTATTTCCTATTCTGTATGGGATAATTGCTCCCACAATGATGTTGTTTAATAACACCAACCTGGACTGCCAGTCACAATATGCATAGCTCTCTTTTGAATGGACTATTAAGATGAGTTTCTTCTTATTCTCCATGTAGGGGCGGGTGGCCCTGGCAAGTTGCTCTGCGTTTAAAATCATCTCATGGTGATGGAAGACTGTTATGTGGTGCCACTCTCATCAGCAGTTGCTGGGTACTGACTGCAGCACACTGTTTTAAGAGGTACTAGTACATGATTCATAAATGGTCACATTGTTACAGCTGTAGCATTATTACAATGTAAGCAACTAAAGATTCTAATTGTACCTTAATCAACATTTTGCTTCTCCCAAACTGATTCATCAAAGACACGAATTGTTGCCTCAAATTAATATATAATTACGAATATGTTAATTACATATTATTCATTGTCATTTAATAAATTAATTAGCAATTATAATCAGCAGATTATAATAAAGATTGCATTAGTATAGTAAGGAGATTAGTGCAGGAGAAACAAAAATAATACATCCTTGTATCATTGGGATTGTTTACAATGAATTTTGGACACTTTTTTACATATATGTGCACAGACATTTTAGTACAGTACTTTGTGTTAAGGCTACCATTCTATGTGATTCACTTCTGATTACACATACGTACTCAGGATTGTAGTGCTGGCCTGTTAAAAGTGTATTTGCATCAAATATTCTGGGACTTGGCAAAACCTTGGAGATTTGGGAAGACAATTCATGCTTATGCTTATATTCTGGGTATAAACAAAATGAATGTTTTCATATTATGCATGCTTGGGTTTCTATGGAATGCTGACACTAGGTTATCATTGTGTGCATTTTACTGTACTGTTTAGGCAGTCCTAAAATCTTCTTTCGCCTGCTAAGGACTTCAAGATAGTTGCCAAAACACTCTTGCGTAGGTGTGCCACAATAACGTTTCAAAATGAATTTCCCACGTATTATGAAACATTTAACTGCTGTTTCATGAAACAGCTGAGCATAATCCAGTTTAATTCCACCAAAATAATTTGTCAGCACCACTTCCAGACATAATGCTCTCTGCTAACTGGCTCATGGATTTGGCTGCTTACACACTGCTATATAATTAAAGGTCCACAAATTACCTGATTTATATTGTAAGAATGGTTTATGTTTATTTAGAGAACACCTTCAGGTAGGTGAATGATTATGCACATGCCTTTTTTTCAGTTGCTTTCATCAGTATGCATAAGAAGGTTGCTCAGGAAAGAAAATTATAATGGGAAATATTTTCAAATCTCCAGTTAAATGCCACCTTTCTGATTTCAAGGAACTTAACAGTAACAGTTCCTGACTCAGATCATTGCTTATCCCATAAAAGGCAGCTATTACATATGCTCCATTTATATAAAATTACTATAAATGTTTTTCTACCAGTCCACTGGCAATATGCCCTTTTTGAAAGATGCCAATTTAATTTTTTAGAATTTTAAAATTACATTAACATAAAAAACAGTCACATAAACACAAAACAAGCAAAACTTTTTTTTTACCACTGTGCTACCCACCTCCTATGCGGGACTTATTTCATGCTTAACATCCTTAAGATATCAATCTTCACATTTATCTCTAGAAATACTTTGAATTTTCTCCCAGTGTGTACTTTCCCCCCTTTGGAAATAGATATACCAACAATTTGTCCCATATTAAATTAAAACTATTACTTTTTTCTGTCCTTTTTCTAATTTTAATTTCACAAGTTAATCATTAATAGCCATATTCCAAAGCTCCGTTTACCACCCCTCCAATGATATTTAGTTGTTGGATTTCCATTTTTGACTAAAAATTATCCTTGCCACTCTCGCCACTGTAATTATTAACTCCACTTCCTCTTTCAATTGCTTATTTTCAATCTTATTCAAGAATATAGGCACAGGGGACCTTAGAATCCTTTCCCCTGTTATTTCTTGAATTTCCTTAAAAATCAGTGTCCATTCCTTTTCTAATTTCACACAACCACCACATTTGCAAATATGTCCCCTTTTCCTTTTTTACTCCTCCAGTATACAGCAGATATTTAATTACAGTATATGCTTGACATTACCAGCATTATATACCATCACCAGCACACCTTATAACAATTTTACTCTTGATATATTTTTCATTTTTATTTTATTCCACACTTTATTCCATTCTTTTTTAAAAATTTCTTTATTAATATCTTCTTGCCATATCTCTTTTAACCTGTTCTCTTTATATTCCCTTGTATTAATAGTTTATATATCTCATTTATCTCTCTTTTAGTTTCTTTATTCTCTATTCTACTTCTCTGTTCTATAATTTCTTCAAATGTGGTCAGTTTTCTACATTTTCCACCTTGCTTTTCCATTCTTTAGTCCATTTAACCAAAAAAATTATGTTCCTAGATTCTCTTTTATATCTCCCCTATTTTGCATTTCCTTCATCCAAACTCTTACATTTATAAGTCCTTTATTTAAATAATTTAGTTAATTTGCCTTTTAAATAATCTGGAAAAATAATCTGTTACTTGAATTAAAGGTGACACAAAGGGACTTAATTTACTCCGTATTTATTCCCACATTGCATCAAACATACAGTAACAATTGCTTTAAATGTTCCATCCAAGTCTTGATGTACCAAATGAGACGGGGCATAAGTAGAACTGAAGGTCCAGTAAAAAGTTTGGCAAGAAAAAAGTTGAATTAGATATGGGCAGGAAACACTATTTATAAATTTAGTCTGTGTAGATGAGGGCAGAGGCAGACGGAATTAAACACAGGAACATAGAATGATCATGCAGTTCAACACGTTGCATAACTGGTATAGCCGCTCCTATAATATATCACTTACCTTGAAAGCTGTGTCAGGATTGCAGTACGTCAATTGACACTACATAATAATAATTTTGTAATTTTATGTTTACAAACTGGGCTTAGCCAAACATTGATAGATCTGTAAAAACACCGATAGATCAGATGATAAAACAATGGATTGTAAATATGTCTGGAGAAAAGCATTGTAAATTTCAATAGCATGTGTTTTAAAAAGCAATGCTTATGTAAGATATTCACTGACAAGGATGAAATATTCTCTTTTGGGAAACAATTTACAGAGTTGACGTGAATACAAAAATTTGTATTTCTGTATTGCTTGCATACTGTCATCTTTTGAAAATGGTGAGAATTGGCTAAGGGACTAGTCATGTCAGCTAAATTATTATACTTCTAGTATATCTCACCCATGGAAGGAGTAGACTGCTGTGTGCATGTTGGCTGGAAACCTAATCCTTTCTCCTGTCGTAATCCTTTATACATTCCAGGCATTACATCTGCTCTGCATAAAAATAATCTCACTCAGAGTAAAATGAGAGCACATGCAATTCCCTGCAGCTCTTACTTTTCAGATTTATTCACCAAACTATATTGCATATACCGTAATGACGATATCATTTTTTATTTCCTAGCCTTTTCTAGATATTTCATCATACAGGATTTACATAGGCAGAAAAGACCGTGGCTAGGCTTTTAGACTGAAAATGAACTACAGTACCGTTGAATCCAGCTGTAATTTAGTGCTAAGGAACTGCTACGGAAACCATATTTTGGGATCCTATAATTCTGTACACACTGTTATTTATGTGTGTTCTCTCCCATAAGCATACATTTTTACATAGTGAGTAAAACTCATATAACCTCTGACTTAAACATCTAACAATTTACACAAAAGATACTCTATTCTACCTGTTAACTAGGATGTCTATAGTTTATACTACCCCCAGACGTGAACCTTGTAATTATACATTTAGGAATACAGGGGTATCTCGACTTACAAATGACTCGACCTCTGATATTTGTCAGATAGGCAATGAGAAGGCAAAATACTGACAACTAAATTATGTCAGAATTCTTTGTTGATAAATTCCTCCAAACACTTGCCCTTAGTATTTGTCAATTTTTCACTTTGGACAATAATTACTAATAGGACTATTTCTGGGCAATGTAGACCAAAATTTGATCTTAGAAGATGCATAGTGTAATGAAAATTTCAGTTTCTGCTGCATCTCCCTGAGTAAGGTACCAGCCCATTTGACTTTCAAAATGTCCTGCCATCAAATAGCCCCTACTCAGTCCTTGTAAACTCATGGTTGTCCTTTCCTCTCATGGAGGCATGTAATATCTTCTGTATGAAAATAGATGCTACAGTGCAATTATCTATACTAATGAACTAGGAAAATTTAGCAATATATTACTGCCTAAGAACATCTAGCTTTTAAAACAAGTTTCCAGAAAAGATGAATGTTCATGACAAAACTATAGGAAAACATGTGTATTTGATTTTTTTAAAATAAAGAGTTGAAGACATATTTTGAGGGGGGAGATCCCTATGAGTATCAAGACCTAGCTGTTTATTCCAGGCAAAAAGCAAAATGGTATTTCAGAAAATATTAGCTTTGGGAGAAACTTTCCTAGTTTGTGCTTCCACTTCTCTTACTTTCTTCCTCTGTTCTGCAGCATAACATTCAACATATGCAAACTTTGTAAATTGTTTAAAACAATGCATTGATTTATGAGTAAAATTATTTTAACTCATCTAAAAGAATTTTCACTACAGATTGAACTCATTAGATTGATTGCGAAATACAGTGGTACCTTGTATAAAGGAATTTATTCGTTCCAAATGAAATTATGTTAAGCAAATTTTTCTTTATACAAATTTCCCATAGGAATGGATTGAAAACGGAGTAAACCCATTTTTATGTTGTACGGATTCGCCCTATAGGTAATTATGTTAAGCAAATTTCCCCTATTTCCGGAATTTTTTATGTTGTACATATTTTGTTATACAAAATATTTGTTATACAAGGGTCCACTGTATTTGATTCCTCTTCTGTTTGTGATAGTTTCAACAATCAATTTGTTAAGGCTTATTTCTAGAAACAAACAAATCACTTTTACAAATCTTGCATCATTTTTGTAGGATATTTTTCTGTAAATTAGGGTGACAGTTTACTGCCCAACACACATGTAGCAATCCCCCAATGTCCTGGTTGCTACTGCACTTGTAATCTGAAGTACTTCAGTAGATATTTGGAAATGGTTATATATTTTATTTTGTTGACCAATTTAATTGCAAAAAATAATAATAATCAAACACTCTCCTATTAATCTATGCCAGTGACTGTTATTTTATGGCATCTCTTTAGATATGGCAATAACACTCGGAATTATGTGGTACGCGTTGGAGACTACCACACACTGGTGCCTGAGGAGTATGAAGAAGAAATTGGAGTACATGAGATTGTGCAACACCAAGAATACAAGCCTGACAGCAGTGATTATGACATTGCATTAGTAAGACTGCAAGGACCCGAAGAACAGTGTGCTCGGTTTAGCACCCATGTTTTACCTGCTTGCTTGCCACTCAGGCGTGAGAGGCCACAGAAAACTGCTCCCAACTGTTACATCACTGGTTGGGGTGACACAGGTAAGAGTGCATGCATAGCACAAGATTAGGATGCTGGCTAGCCCAAGTTTTCAGCTATTGTACTGATATTACAAATATGCATGAGTCACCAACTGATGTTTCTTCTTTGCGCAGCTTCCTTCCAATATGTCAAATAGAGATGGGCACGACTTGAAAAAAATTTTTTTCGAGTTGTCGTTAGTCGGGCCGGTTCCATTTCAGCTCGTTTCCGTTTTTTGCGAAAATTCACAAAAATTAGTCGGTTCGTTTTTTCGTTGTCGTTAGTACTGGTTTGGGGAGGGGGTAGCGGGCTCCTGGAGGGAGCTGCAGGAGTCAGCTAGAGCCACAAGTGACAGACTGGCAGACTCTTTGCACCCGCTGTGTCTCACGTACTTGCATGTAGTGCAATGCAAGTAGATCTGGCTTAGGGTTAAGACGGGTTAGCGCAAGGGCTAGGGTTAGGCTAGTTACGGGTGAGGTTAGGGTGAGTATTGGGGTGCACCTCTGGGTGCCTCTCTGACCCACTTAGAAGGACAGTGTACTGGCGTATGGGTTAGGCTTAGGGTTCGGGTTTGGGCTACGATTAGTGGGCTGTTTATGCCCGATTGGCACATCCCAGAAGTCTCTGTGGTCAACCTGGCCAAGTGGCCATGCGATTGGTGGAAAATTTGCATGGTCTACTCCCATGGGCGAGCCCATCATTGCAAATGTGCAGGTGTAAAAAAATAAAATAAAATAAAATAAAATAAACAGAGACTTTTTTTGCAAGAAAAACCCACTGCTGCTACTGTAAAAATTCAAGCATTTAAAATAGCTAATTTTCGCATGTTTCTGTGGTGCTTTGGTGGGGTTTTGGGCAACGATTTCAAAAAAAATATTGCAGTCGCCATTTTGGATCCCCCCCACCGCATGGCAAATGGATGCGCCCTCCCAGCCTGGTACAGTCAGCAAAACCTGGCCATGCGATTGGTGGAATGGCTCCAAAACTTTGCATGGTCCACTCCCATGGGCGAGCCCATCATTGCGAATGCGCAGGTGTAATAAAATAAAATAAAATAAAATAAAATAAAATAAACGGAGACTTTTTTTTGCAAGAAAAACCCACTGCTGCTACTGTAAAAATTCAAGCATTTAAAATAGCTAATTTTCGCATGTTTCTGTGGTGCTTTGGTGGGGTTTTGGGCAACGATTTCAAAAAAAATATTGCGGTCGCCATTTTGGATCCCCCCCACCGCATGGCAAATGGATGCGCCCTCCCAGCCTGGTACAGTCAGCAAAACCTGGCCATGCGATTGGTGGAATGGCTCCAAAACTTTGCATGGTCCACTCCCATGGGCGAGCCCATCATTGCGAATGCGCAGGTGTAAAAAAATAAAATAAAATAAAATAAAATAAAATAAAATAAACGGAGACTTTTTTTGCAAGAAAAACCCACTGCTGCTACTGTAAAAATTCAAGCATTTAAAATAGCTAATTTTCGCATGTTTCTGTGGTGCTTTGGTGGGGTTTTGGGCGATTTCAAAAAAAATATTGCGGTCGCCATTTTGGATCCCCCCCACCGCATGGCAAATGGATGCGCCCTCCCAGCCTGGTACCAGCAGCGCAGCAGTAGCAATAGCCAAGGAGAGGGGGGCGGGGAAACCCCCCCCCAAATAGAACACCCTTCTGGCCTGGTAGGTGCCCTCAGACAGTTTTCGCCTACTTTTAGGGCCGGGAATCGTTTTTTTTTTTTAACTTTTAAAAACTTTTTTTCTGTGCCGCTTGGCATTGTGCGATCGCGTGATGCAAGTAACGAGCACAACAAATCAGACCAAATTGTTCGTTCGTCGGTTCGAGCTCAAATTCTGGTGGAGTAATTCCCGTTTCCGTTTCCGTTTCGTAACGGATACGAGTAACGGAAACGGAAACGGGAATACCGCTAAGTCGTGCCCATCTCTAATGTCAAATCATTCTTCTATTGGTAAAATCAGCCGTCTTTCTCCACCTTTACAGAAAAAGATATGTCACTTAGTGGTCTTCTACTACCCCTTTACATGAAATCATGGAAGCGCCCAGAAAAATCATCCTCCTCATCAAAAAAAACTTCAATTAAGTTAGCACACTATGCAAATAAACATATAACATTATATAATGCCTACAGGTAGAGCCCTTGATGTGGTGGTCGCTCTTGCATGAAAGCAGAATCTCCTTGTTCCTGTTATCAACACTTGTTCTGAATGACTAGTGGGCCTTTGTTGACAGAGATGGAGAAAGATGGTTGGTTCTACATCTGAAATGAAACCTGATAACACTTCACTTTAAGGATGGAAATAGGGCAGATTAAACTTGAGTAACAAAGCAAATTTGTTAATTTTTTGTTACAACTTACATGCTTTCTTTGGAATCAAAGTCCAATAAAATTATAGTCAATCTAATATTTTCTGAGGCACTGCTTTGAAGAGACTCGTTTTATTTCTTGTGATTTTTCACTGCTGCCTGAACCTCTCTATCCGTTATGTGGGATGTGGCTTATTCGCTCCTTTTACGTTCCTTCTGAAATCAGCTATACAAATATATCACCTGTGTATGGGGAATGTCCCCAAAAGGAACACCGACTTAACAGAAAATACTTATACCAAATTTCTACAAAAAAATACTAGCCCCTGCTGACTGAACAGAAGTGTATGGCTGTGGAAAAATATAAGGCATGTGATTTGTTGTGCACTGGCCAGCTACTCTCAACCTTTTTTTGGCCATGGCCATAAACACAAGATGCAATGTAGGCCAAATCATTATTTTACAAGTCACATAACTTTGTAAGATGGTTTGTGACTATCCCAGGAGGAGGATGCAGTGAGCACCAGAAACAGAACTCCAGCCTATAATGGCAATAATCTGTGAAACCAAATTGTTTTACAGCTAACATGTCATTGCTATGTATTTTAAAGCTTAGAACTGTGTCATCCAAGCAGAACTGCACCAAATGCAGCTGTTATCAGTTAGTAGCTATAGCATATATACTGATGCATGCCTGTTTCAATAATGTAGTGGTATCTGGTAAAAGAAATGAATGTTCAGATGCAGCACATTAACAACAGCATTTTCTTCCATCAAGGAAGGGCCTACTCAAGAACCTTGCAACAAGCTGCCATCCCTCTACTTCCTAAGAGAATTTGTGAAGAACGTTATCGGACACGGTTCACAGGAAGGATGCTGTGTGCCGGCAGCCTCCAAGACCAGAAAGGTGTGGATAGCTGCCAGGGCGACAGTGGTGGACCCCTGATGTGTGAACGCCCAGGAGAAAGTTGGGCTGTGTATGGAGTGACCTCCTGGGGTTACGGTTGTGGCGTCAAAGACTCTCCAGGTGTCTATACCAAAGTTTCTTCTTTTGTACCTTGGATAAGAAGCATAACTAAGTTATGAACATGCCTAGCTCCTATTCAGTAACAGCTGGGACACATAGTGGACACAAGACACATTTATACGTGCTACTTTCTGGATTTTAAGGCATGTTGTACTAAAATGTTGATACGGATATCACTCATACAAGGGGCAGGGAAACTACTATTTCTCTGCTGTCCCCCATGGACGAAATCCTCAATAGCACAGATTAAACAGTTGCACAAATCAGTTTTATATCTTTGCTACCCAGAGACAATAATCTCATTAGCCTAAAATATGGAGCACATAGGTTCCTTTTTTTCTCCTATGTGGTGAAACAAGTATGTCTTTTGTGCAATGGAATTTACAGAAACTTCACATGCATTAGGCTGTATTAGTTTGCACAATCAGATTTTTACAGCTTAGGGACTCAAGTGTTTTCCTTTGTTAGAAAATTAAGTCCTCTGGATCCTCCTCAAATAGGTTAGGGACTTTTAATAATTCTCTAAGAATCGTGTACCTTTTGTACTTCATCATGAGTAGCTAGCTATTCCTTTTTCAAAATAAAGCTGGTAAACCAGGGATATATTCTGAGATATAACATTAAGTATACTCACTGACATGTCTCCCTATCCATCATAAGCTCTACAAAGGATTTTATCTGACGAATGCCATTTGTGCGTTTCTTGAATTGTAATACAAGAAACTGCACTTTATTTACATTTATGAAGGAGCATTCCTCAAGCCACTGGAAGTTTTAGCTCCTGTTCTAGCCTCATATGAGGAATTTTAAAAATGTAGCAATAGCTATGCTGGAAAGCAGATATGTTCTGTATAATTTTATGTAAACTGGGTAGTTAAAACTGCAACTAGAAAGTGTCTATGCTTTTACATGTGTGATAGATGTAAAATCCACATCAGTGTATTTCAACAAGTATGATTTTATCTTATGTTGCAATGGTTATCCAGTTATATCACCGTTAATTGTACAGATGCCCTTGGTATAACATGTGGTCGCATTGAAGAACAAATTAAGAATGGGCATGGTGGCTTAGCAGGCTAGAGCACTGAAACTGTTGGTTGCAAAGTTGGCAGCTCAAATCCCAGGTGCCTCAAAATCAGCTCCTGCCAACATAAGCAGCTCAAAAGCACGTGCATGGAGACAAAAACTTTAAACCTATTAAAGTCAAGCTAGGCACTTCCATACTCAACTTACTTTGGAAGCTTGTACTGTATTTTAAACAGTATAATTTGAAACATTGTGTTTCAGCTTACAACTGCTATAGAGCTCATCTGATATTGGAAAGTTAAGAGTAAAGGCTTACCAAGAAAGCTTAGCTTTCCATTCGTTTACATAAGTCTCATGTGACTTTATATATTGGTCAACAAATCAGTTCAATGGTGTATAAAATTGCCACTGATTGGGAACTTTCTTATTCCTGTCATATACTTCCTTAAATGGAGAATTTATTTGAAAGCAATCTGCCATGATACAGCCATTTTTACTGCCAGGTTGCCTTGCACATTTGATTGGTACTTTAGCAGATACTTTAACTTAGATCTTCAGCTGCAAAGCCCTGCTGTTCTGATAAAAAGAGATTACAGCTACAGCACTTAAAAGCTATACAACTATACTTGTTCTTGCAGTTTCAAATTGTTCAGGGAGAATGTGCTCTCAACCCTAGAAAGTAGCTTTCATTTTCTGCTGACAAGCTATGCAAAGGAATTAGGAGCCAATTGGAAGGTTCAATGTTTTTCTAAAGACAGTAATACTACCCTCTAGTGGACAAACTCTAGAATTTACTTTCACAAGTCATCCATATTTGATGTTCACATGATGAATCCATTGTTCTTCAACCTGTTTTGTACTTACTTGTTCCATTTTGACACCTCTATTCTCCCTTCGTGCTTATTTTCCCCTTCTGAATTTTGAAATGCAAAATACTGGGGTGGGAATTGGTCCTCATCTTGCACATTTTTAATTTTTAATTTAATTTAAATTCTATAGTAATTATCCACTTTGCAAATCATCACACATACCAACTCCTGTACATTTTTATGTACTATGCCACAACTATGTCAGGGCTGACACGTAGTCTAAAGACATCCTGAAACACTGTCAGCTTTCAAAAACACAAAAAGAGCAAGTATTACAGTACAAATCTTCATGACTTAAGGAAATATAGTGATGTGAATGTGTGTATATCTATCTCTTATGTATTCTTTCCATGCAGTTTCAAATAAACTGAACTGGGACAACTAAATAATTTCACAAATAAAATTTTATTTTAATATATCAAAGGCACAGAATGAGTTACAATGTACAAACAGCCAGAAATAAGGAAAGATACTTCCACTGTTACAACTATGCATACACTGATCGGCCTCATTAAAACTGCCTGCCTAACACTGTGTAGGTCCCCTCTATGTTGTAAAAATAGCTGTTGCATCAACACACCGACTCTGCAAGATCTCTTAACGTCCTGTGGTATTTGGCACCAAGGTATTAGCAATAAATCTTTAGGGTCCTATAAGCACTAAAGTGGGGCCTCCATGGATCACATTTAGTATTCCAGAATATCACATAGAATGCTCAATCAGACTGAGATATGGGGAATTTGCATGCAAGGGCAACACCTTGAACTCTGTCACATTCCTCAATGATTTTGTGGGGCGGTAGGGTGTATTATTCTGCTGAATAATACATCCTCAGCCATCCCCACTGCCTAGAAGGCATGTACATGGTCTGCAGCCATCTGTAGGTTCTGGTATGTGTCAAAGTAACATCCACATGAATGCCAGGACCAAGGTTCCCAGAACACTGCCTCTGCTGGGCTGCAATCTTTTCCCTATGTAAATGACACACATCCACCTTATCTAAAATATGATTGATCAGACAGGCAACCTTCTTCCACTGCTCCATGGTCGTTCTGACATACCCCAATGTAGATTTGGTGGACAGGTGTCATCATGGGCACTCGGACCCATCTGTGGCTATGCAACCCTATACACAGCAAACTGTGATGCACTGTGTTCTGACACCTTTCTATCATGGTCAGCATTAAGTTTTTCAGCAATCTGAGCTCCTGCAGCTCTGTGTGACTAGACCAGATTGGTTAACTTTCACTTCCCCCAAGCGCAGCACCACTGAGCCTTGGGTGGCCATGGATCTAACTCTGGTTAACCATTTGTACTTCCTTGGACAACTTTTAGTAACACCTCACAAGACCTGTCATTTGGGAGTTTCTGATCTACCCATCACTACTGGGCCCTTATCAAAGTCACTCAGATCTTTTTGCTTGCCCTTATTTCCTACTTCTTAAAACATGTTACTCAAGAACCGACCGTTCACTTGCTGACTATTATCTCCAATTACTTGAAAGGTATCACTGCAATGATATAATCCATGCTCTTCACTTCACCTGCCAGCAGTTTTAATATATTTCAGAAGACTGTGGTTGGCCGCCAATCTTTGTAGCCAGACCTGGCAGTATGCCAATCCTGCCAAAAACACAAAAGAGAACATCAGATTAAAAAGAACATCATCTTTTACAATTCCAAAATTTGTAATCAACCAATACTTATTCTACACATCAAACAAAACCCGTCTGCATAAACCTAATACAAAAGGCAAGACCTAAAATACCTCTGTATTAATCAAACACCCTGGTAGTTTATTATTATAATAGTTGACTTTAAAAAAGTATCACTTATTCCAGTGTTGGCGAACCTATCACACGGGTGCCAGAGTTGGCACTCAGAGCCTTTTCTGAGGGCAACCAGCATCCTCCCCTTCACAGCCACCTGTATTCAGGTTAAATTGCTGTATTGACACTTTGCAAGTGGGTTTTGAATCGCAGTTTGGGCACTCCCTCTCGCCATCACTGACTTATTCCAACTGTTTAGGACAGGGGTCCTCAAAGTTTTCAACCAGCTGGCCGGTCCACCACCACCCAAACACCACTGGGGGCCGGATCCCAGTCCAAAAGCAGCTGTGGAGGCTGGCTTGCTCACAAAACAAGGGGTAGGTGGGGGGTTGCAATTGGTCCCAGGGCCTTAGGTTGAGGACCCATGGTTTAGGACAAGTCTTTTGAATCATCAGTTCTAAACGACTGAACCCACCACCAAACACGTGGGTTATAAAGGTTTCGCGAATCTGGCATCAAAACCGTTCAGAAGCCATCGTCCAAAATAGCACTTGAAACCAACAAGGCCTCTTCGATGGCGGGAAAACCCGCGGGCACCAAGAGCCCCCCCCCCCGGCAAACGCCGCCTCTTCCGGTTCAGCCTCCTTTCCTAGGAGATAGTCTTTAGGAAACACGAGGTCTCCTAAAACCCGCAACAGCTTCTCTCCACCATCTGGAGGCTGAGACCCAGGACCAAGCCTTCTAAGATGGCATGGAAAAGCTCTCCCCCGGCCCACCAAATCAGGAATGTTTCCAGCCAGGCCCGTTCCTGGTCCCCCTCGCCAGTTCTCTTCGGCATTTTGAATAGAAATACATGTTCTCTTCGGCATTTTGAATAGAAAACAAAACCAAAACCGGGCGAGTGGGCTTTCGGGTGCAGGGGCTCGGCCGCGGCACGTGCTTCAAAACCACCCGGCCGTTTGCCTTGCAAACGGCCGGGTGGTTTTGAAGCACGTGCCGCGGCCGAGCCCCTGCACCCGAAAGCCCATCCTCTTTCCCACCCGTGGCTCCGATTCCACGCCGAACCTGTCCCTTGCCCAAGTCAGAGTCTCTCACCAACGGACGAGGGAGGAGCTATGCCAAGAGGCAAGGGGGGCCGCCTGCTCTACCATGTCTAGGAAGGGAGGCTGCCACGCTGGCAGGTCCCATGGAAGCATGGATGTCGGTCTCTCTGTGTCTCCCCCCCCCCCAACACACACACACACCACCACCATCCAGGACAAAAAAAAAGGGCCGCTCGACTCTTTCAGCACCGGAGGAAAAGCGGCCGTTGCTCGCCCCACCCTGTCAAAAGACAACGCGTCCCCCCCCCCCCCCCCGTATAACGCCCTCCAACCTACCTGCAAGCCTCTCGCTCGTCGTCGCCATCTTGAGAAGCGTTCCTTCCATGGGAGGCTCGCCGGTCGCCCGGCAACGCTTAGCGCCCCGCCCTCACCTTCCCACCCTCTCCGGGAAAATGGCCGCCTAGCGCATGCGCAGGAGCAGCTCTTCGGACTACGGAGGTGCCCCCCTCCCCTCCCCGAGCGAGCCCTGAACGCTTAAGGCCTCCGCCCGAAAAGCAGCACCCATGATTCGAGTCTGCACCGGGGGGCCCTTTGAGAACAACAGCGTTTGACTCACATACCTAAAAGGCCTCGCGGTTCGTTTTCCTTTATTACCTCTCTACCACCCAAACAACCCAGACAGCGCGTCGGAAAAGGAAAGACCCGACCCCTCGCGCGCGTTTTTATACTGAGGGAAATCGCCCCGCCCCCTCCACCCCCGCCATGCGCAGAAGAGGACGCTTCTCCCCCCCCCCCGGCAGCCTTTCTGCGCGTGCGCTCTCGGCCCCGCTGGTTCGATTTCTTTCCTTCTAGGTACGAAGTGTGTTCCTTTGGGAATTTGCGGAGTTGTCCTTTCCGTGGAGTCTTCGTTTCATCCTCTTCCTGCTGGCCACGTTGATCAGACTTCCGGAACCAATTAGCTCCAGTATATGTGCGTCGCCGTCTTCATTTAGCTCCCCTCCTCCTTTTTTTGGGGGGGGGGGTAATTTTTGTCTTTTTTTGTCAAAGAAGTGATAAAATCTAGCCTGGGTAATTGCAGAACAGTTGGGGATGATTAGAACATTCTTATTCAGTCCACAATGTGGCTTAATAAATAAGCTGCATGCGGATATTGGCACTTTCCTTGCTCCACAGAGGGCAAGGGAAGTGGAAAATAATGTTGCTTCATTTTAGGACTCACTGATGTGATGTGCCTGTTAGAAAGAAAATGCATATTTCTTTTTCACCTCACTATAGGCCAGATGTGACTTGGTGGCAGATAACATGCACAAATGCAACTGATAAATCTAAGAGAAAACGGGCTATGTGTGGTATGTAAAAAACTTGTAAATGTCTCTAGAATTGTATTAAACACCCACCAGTCATCAGAGTTGTCTTATGTTCATGTTGATTCAAATAAATACATTGTAGTGAATGTTCTGTGATAAGTCTATTGTACAGTACTTCAAAAATTAAAAAAAATACACCAGTGTAAAAATCGATCTGTCCACTAGATAGTAATTTTATTTAATAGATTTCTTCAAATATGAGGCAAAGGCTATACATTTTAATTCAGTAAAGAAGTTGCCTTGGCATAAGACGTGTATTTATACTGTATAGCCTATTGGAGTAGTGCAATTTGCAATGCATTTCATTACTACATAAGTTTAATATCCTTCATTTTACAGATTACAACAGATTTCTTTAGATATGTTCAAATTGTTGATGCATAAAGACAAAAATGTAGATAAAATTGTGGGAACCTTTTTTAAAAATAGAAGAATGGCTATAAATTGGAGGGTTTTTGAAAATATGAAAGCAAAAGATAATGTTTTAGGTTACGTCTGTGAAGATTCTCAGTCATCCAGGTGCGTTTATCTGGGAGTTGAGTCATGGCTACTGGACTTCTTTTTTTGAGAGATAGAAACGTTTCGCTGTTCATCCAAACAGCTTCATCGGTCTGAATGCAGCTGGTGCAAACCCTGACTCTTATAGGCAGCTTTGACCTCTAGTCACCCTGGCCTCACTTAGGCTCATCAGATGAACTAAATAGGCTCGTTAGGGAGACAATGGTATCCTTAGCCTTGAGGTGAACCATGGCTTAAGGTGCTGAAACCTATCAAGAAAGGGTCGTTAATGGTCGTTAGCTATGGCCTTGGTGGTAAAGGCTTTTTGATTTGTCTTGGTAGTGTGGAAAGCACAGCTTGATAAGTAGCAGATAAACTATGCCGGAGGCCACCACCTCTGTTGAGGGAGGGATTTTCAATGCTCACATGAATGGCCTCCCTTACTCCTCTTTCAAACCACCTCTCTTCTTTGTCTAATATGTGTACATCCTCATCTTTGAAAGAGTGCCCTTTCTCCTTCAAATGGAGGTGTACTGCTGATTCTGGACCTGAGCTGTTACCCCTCCTGTGTTGGGCCATCCTTCTGTTTAATGGCTGTTTGGTTTCCCCAATGTAGAGGTCTGAACACTCCTCACTGCATTGGACCGCATATACTATATTGCTCCTTTTATGGTTGGGTACTGGATCCTTTGGGTGGACAAGTCTCTGCCTTAGTGTGTTTGTGGGTTTGAAATAAACAGGGATGTGGTGTTTGCCAAAAATCCTTTTAAGCTTCTCTGACACTCCAGCCATGTAAGGAATGACCAGGTTCTTCCGCTGGGTCTGGGTCTCAGACTGATCCCTTGTTCTTCTGGGATGGCCCACTGCTTTGTTGAAGGCCCACTTTGGATATCCACAGGCCTTAAGTGCTGTCTTCAGGTGCCTGTCTTCCTTCTTCTTGGCTTCTGTGAAGGTGGGGATGCTCTCTGCTCTGTGGCTTAGGGTCCTGATGACTCCTAGTTTGTGCTGTAATGGATGGTGGGAGTCGAACAGTAAGTATTGATCTGTGTGGGTGGGTTTCCTGTAAACTTCTACTTCCAGGCCACGGTCAGGTCTGATGATGACTGCACAATCCAGGAAAGCCAGCCTGTTGTCTTGGGTGTCTTCTCTAGTGAACCTAATATTAGGGTCCACTGCATTGATGTGGTCTGTAAAGGCCTGTACTTCCCGAGTCTTGATTTTCACCCAGGTATCATCTACATACCTGAACCAGTGAGATGGTGTTGTCCCTGGGAAGGTGTTGAGTGCCTTCTTCTCCACTTCTTCCATGTATAGGTTTGCAACAATTGGTGACACTGGAGAACCCATGGCACAACCATGCTTCTGTCTGTAGAAGTCCCCTCTGTACATGAAATATGTGGTATTCAGACACAGGTCCAGGAGCAGGCATATCTGGTCTGGGTTGAGTCGGCATCTGGAGGTGAGGGTGCTGTCTTCTCTTAGTCTTCTCTTTACCATCGTTAGGGCATCAGTGGTGGGGATGCTTGTAAAGAGCGATGTGACATCAAAGGATACCATGGTTTCCTCTGTATCCAGTTTGAGCTCCCTGACTTTAGAAACAAACTCTTCTGAGTTGTGTACATGGTGGTCCGTGTGTCCAACCAGTGGGGCTAGGATAGTTGCCAGGTATTTTGCGATGTTATAAGTCACTGAATTTATACTGCTGACAATAGGTCTGAGGGGGATTCCTTGCTTGTGGATCTTGGGAAGTCCATAAAAGCAGGGGACTGTCTCTCCGGGATATAACCGGTGGTAGGTCACCCTGTCAATTGCGTTTTCCTGCTCCAAGAGTTTTAAGCATTCTATTACTTTCTTCTTGTAATTGCTGGTGGGGTCTCTTCTTAGTTTTTCATATGTATGCTGATCATCTAAAAGTGTGATAACCTTCTCGTGGTAGTCCACCGTATTGAGGACGACCGTGCACCTTCCTTTGTCCGCAGGCAGAATTGTGATGCTCTCATCCCTGCTGAGGGATGTCACAGCACTTCTCTCTTGGCTGGTGAGGTTGGATGGTGGTGGTTGAGCACTGGATAATGCAGCAGAGACTTTTATCCTGAGTAGTTCTGCTTCTGCTGCTGGCAGATTGTTGCTCTCCACCCTATCCAAACCAGCAGTGGATGCAGTCATAGAATTTGTCCAGAAAGCACAACTGGCTCAGCATTGCAAAGGCAAAGAGAGGCAAATGAAGAAGTTCGATCTTCTCCTCTGCCGGAAAGAGGCAGTTAAAGAGCTTGGCAGGAGGAAGAAGGATGAAGGGACCATGACAGGAGATGTAAAGGACAAATGGGTGAAGAACCTCTCAAACAGGGAACTCACCCAGACAGAGAGAGAGGTCCTATCCAAAGGCCTAAATTTTGCCATCACACCCAAACAGGTTCCTGTTGTGGATTTCATCACAGCGACAGAATCAGCCATCCACAGCAACAATCTGCCAGCAGCAGAAGCAGAACTACTCAGGATAAAAGTCTCTGCTGCATTATCCAGTGCTCAACCACCACCATCCAACCTCACCAGCCAAGAGAGAGGTGCTGTGACATCCCTCAGCAGGGATGAGAGCATCACAATTCTGCCTGCGGACAAAGGAAGGTGCACGGTCGTCCTCAATACGGTGGACTACCACGAGAAGGTTATCACACTTTTAGATGATCAGCATACATATGAAAAACTAAGGAGAGACCCCACCAGCAATTACAAGAAGAAAGTAATAGAATGCTTAAAACTCTTGGAGCAGGAAAACGCAATTGACAGGGTGACCTACCACCGGTTATATCCCGGAGAGACAGTCCCCTGCTTTTATGGACTTCCCAAGATCCACAAGCAAGGAATCCCCCTCAGACCTATTGTCAGCAGTATAAATTCAGTGACTTATAACATCGCAAAATACCTGGCAACTATCCTAGCCCCACTGGTTGGACACACGGACCACCATGTACACAACTCAGAAGAGTTTGTTTCTAAAGTCAGGGAGCTCAAACTGGATACAGAGGAAACCATGGTATCCTTTGATGTCACATCGCTCTTTACAAGCATCCCCACCACTGATGCCCTAACGATGGTAAAGAGAAGACTAAGAGAAGACAGCACCCTCACCTCCAGATGCCGACTCAACCCAGACCAGATATGCCTGCTCCTGGACCTGTGTCTGAATACCACATATTTCATGTACAGAGGGGACTTCTACAGACAGAAGCATGGTTGTGCCATGGGTTCTCCAGTGTCACCAATTGTTGCAAACCTATACATGGAAGAAGTGGAGAAGAAGGCACTCAACACCTTCCCAGGGACAACACCATCTCACTGGTTCAGGTATGTAGATGATACCTGGGTGAAAATCAAGACTCGGGAAGTACAGGCCTTTACAGACCACATCAATGCAGTGGACCCTAATATTAGGTTCACTAGAGAAGACACCCAAGACAACAGGCTGGCTTTCCTGGATTGTGCAGTCATCATCAGACCTGACCGTGGCCTGGAAGTAGAAGTTTACAGGAAACCCACCCACACAGATCAATACTTACTGTTCGACTCCCACCATCCATTACAGCACAAACTAGGAGTCATCAGGACCCTAAGCCACAGAGCAGAGAGCATCCCCACCTTCACAGAAGCCAAGAAGAAGGAAGACAGGCACCTGAAGACAGCACTTAAGGCCTGTGGATATCCAAAGTGGGCCTTCAACAAAGCAGTGGGCCATCCCAGAAGAACAAGGGATCAGTCTGAGACCCAGACCCAGCGGAAGAACCTGGTCATTCCTTACATGGCTGGAGTGTCAGAGAAGCTTAAAAGGATTTTTGGCAAACACCACATCCCTGTTTATTTCAAACCCACAAACACACTAAGGCAGAGACTTGTCCACCCAAAGGATCCAGTACCCAACCATAAAAGGAGCAATATAGTATATGCGGTCCAATGCAGTGAGGAGTGTTCAGACCTCTACATTGGGGAAACCAAACAGCCATTAAACAGAAGGATGGCCCAACACAGGAGGGGTAACAGCTCAGGTCCAGAATCAGCAGTACACCTCCATTTGAAGGAGAGAAGGGCACTCTTTCAAAGATGAGGATGTACACATATTAGACAAAGAAGAGAGGTGGTTTGAAAGAGGAGTAAGGGAGGCCATTCATGTGAGCATTGAAAATCCCTCCCTCAACAGAGGTGGTGGCCTCCGGCATAGTTTATCTGCTACTTATCAAGCTGTGCTTTCCACACTACCAAGACAAATCAAAAAGCCTTTACCACCAAGGCCATAGCTAACGACCATTAACGACCCTTTCTTGATAGGTTTCAGCACCTTAAGCCATGGTTCACCTCAAGGCTAAGGATACCATTGTCTCCCTAACGAGCCTATTTAGTTCATCTGATGAGCCTAAGTGAGGCCAGGGTGACTAGAGGTCAAAGCTGCCTATAAGAGTCAGGGTTTGCACCAGCTGCATTCAGACCGATGAAGCTGTTTGGATGAACAGCGAAACGTTTCTATCTCTCAAAAGAAGTCCAGTAGCCATGACTCAACTCCCAGATAATGTTTTAGGTTGTACTTTTATCCCCATTGATATTGTAAATACTGATACATTTTAAAGGCTGTGGATCATATTTGAAGTTCCCCAATTGCTTCAGTCTGATTATTGTCTCAAGGAATAGATATATGAATGTAAATATGAAATTATTTATTGCTATTGTGCTATTGTTGTGTAATCTAGGTTAATCATGGTGATTCTGTTATAAAAAATTCTGAGCAAGCCTGTAATAAATCCCATTTGTTATTATTGTTGTTGGTGCCATTAGAGACATCAGCCACTGGGTTTCTATGAATAAAAAAGGGGAGATTTAGGGCAGCAAATAGCTAGGGCAAGGATTAAATCTCCCCTTTCATCCATGATAGCAGTATCAAACCACATGATGGCCCTGTACTGTTAACTAAAAGATTCTGAATGATGTACAATGGATGTTTTGTGTTGTATAGTTTAGCTTCAGGTAATCAATGCAGAGGTTTATTCTTAATAAACATTCCCCAGTAGAACCATGTATCTGATAGATTCACAGTCAATGGTCCCCCAGCAGCTGTATTGTTGCTGCACACCTGGGGTGAGTTCTGCCGCTCACCTGGTTGGTAGGTGGGGTCCCCACTCAGCGCTAGTGGAAAATTAGAAGGAACATTGCTCACACACGTGACAGACTGCTTAATCACACCAATTCATTACTGGCTCTGTATCTTGTAATAAGGCTGTTAGTTCTCTAATAGCTAGAACCCAACTCTCTAAAAAAAACAAAGGATGCAGCATAATATATGATCTAAGAGTGCCTCTCACCTATTTCCAGACCACTTAACTCTTTTTGCAGGTGTCTTTCTTCTGTTGAACATCAGGTGAGTGATACTCCACCATTGGCTTCCAAACTCTAGGACAATGTTGGTGAACCTATGGCATGGGTGCCAAAGGTGGCACTTGGAGTCCTTTCTGTGGGCACCTGACAGTGTCCCTTCACAGTCACATGTATTCAGGTTAAAATGCTGTATTGGCACTTTGCAAAAAATTAAAATTAAAAAAAACTGGGTTTTGAATTGCAGTTTGGGCACTTGGTCTCTAAAAGGTTGCCATCACTGCTTTAGGATCTAGGGTTGCCAGTGTTATTATCTGGAGATTATGCTCATTTTTTTAAAAAAAATAGCTGTTTGTGCCCACACGCAAAGTTCTGTTTATATATCAACACATAGTGCTTAAAGCACTATCGGGTAAGTTTATAATTTAATTATGCAGGCTGCACGTTGTAAAGGCGAGCTGGGTCTTCCTTTTCCCGACCTCAGAAAGATAGAAGGCTGATTCAGCCATGCGCTGGCTACCTGGGATTGAACCTCAGGTCATGTGCACAGTTATAGTTGAAGTACAGCAGATCAACCACTGTGCCACAAGGCTCTTCCAAACTAAACCAGAAAGCATTTTGCACTTGTCCGTCTCCCCTCTGCGCGCTATCAAATAGCAAGCTGAGAAAAAAGACAGTGAATGAAGGGGGACAGTGAAGAAATGGGACACAATGGGCAAAGTCCTATTGCATCAAGTTAGACCACACAAACCGGATCCAGTGCTGGCAACATTTACGTAATTTACATTAATTGAAAGCTTTCTATCCTATCCTTTCAGATTCTGCAGCTCTCTTTTGCCTGTGGGGAAGCATTGGGGTCTACTGAAATTTACTAGGGTAATTTTGCAGGCTTTCAGGCATGATGTCTTTGTTGTTAATAAGAAGCATATGTGAATGAGAATTTAGGTTGCACACGAGTTCTGCAAGCGCCTAGATAAGAGCCTGAGTAAATCCGGCAAGTAAAAGACAGGGGAAAATATGACACTGTAGTTGTGGCAAAAATAAAAGGCAGTTGATAGAGCATTTAATAAAACTACAACACTATGACCATACTGGTAAGGTATGAGTTTCTAAAAATATATATAGCTAAAAACAAAATCCTTATGGCTCTGGAATCGGCAGAAGCCTCTTCTGCTAGCAAAAGTGTCCTTGTGCTGGCAGACCTCTGAGATCTGTTGGCAGAAGGACCTATTGTCCCAACTGTTGTGTTGGCACTAGAAGAGCCAAAACAAGAGTGCAGATGGGCTGGGTGAGGAAGGAGGTGAATTAAGCTAGAGGCAACTGACAAGAGAACAGATACAGCTAGTATGCCAGTATAAAGTTAGGCTAAAGTGAGAGTAGTCCAAATAATTTCCAATATCCTGGGAGACTGAGATGGATTCAGCATAGCTTCAGATGGCCCAGCGTCAACTCAGTGGGCTCTCTGCCATCTTGATTAGTCAAGATCACACCTCTAACATTTATCAGTAGACAGACCCAGGCCATTTTACTTCTCATTTCTGAAGCAGTAAAATGCTCTTCTCTTCTCCTCCCCTTTGGCATAGGATTATTTAAAATGATTTTATAGGCTTCTCTGTTGCCTCAGTTTATTAGAACAGGAAGAATGTGCAACTATAGCAAAGTTGAGAAATTCTGACACCAAAGATAAGCCAGTAAAACACACCCACACAGAATGATATTAATCACATGGAAACAGTAAGAACGCTTAAAAAGTGAATAAATAAATAAAACAAAAACCTCTATCCGGTAACTCTGTTTTTGAGAGTGTTATATCTTGGTGTCTGGGTTCCGTAAATGCTGGTGGAAGAATAAGTGAATTTGCATTAGAATAAAGGCACTACCAAGTGATGAGATTTTCTTATCAGAGTTTATTGTTGCACAGCTGACATCATGCCACTATCAGAATAATGTCTAGTTTCATATTTTATTTTAAAAAATTGAGAAAAAAACATTTCCAGAAATTTTCATTCAATGTGAATGAGACGAATATTACATTTATAAACACTGAGATATCTATTTTATTCTTCCTGAGGAAGCTTCACATTTTTCAGCAATAATAAAGTATAATCTGTACAATATATTCTGAAGATTAGTGCCATTCTCCATTTACACACGTAAAGAGCTGGGCAAATACTGCTTAGATTGACTGACACCCATTGTTGTGTTTTCTGTATGTTTATCTCCATTAATATATCCTTTCTGCTATTTATCGCACTCCATTTTTTATTTCAGATTGGCAGCTCTCAACATCTCTTCCACATGTTTTAACAATAAAACTGCTAAACTAAAAGTGTAAAAGTGTATGCTCAGATTTCTTCTGGCATTTAAATAACTTTGTGTGCTGTCAGGTAGCTTTGGCATTATGGCGACCATATTTAAATGACTAACCAGAGTTAAATACCAGACTCTTAAATACCAGGCTGAGCAAGTTTTTAATTTCCAAATGCAGTATTGTGAAGTAGCTCATCTGTCTTCTTCAGCTACTTAATGATATTGGGAAATTTGAACTAGAAAATAAATACAGTGTTGCCTCTACTTAAGAGCGGCTCTACTTAATAGAAATTTGACTTAAGAGCAGAAAACCGTTGGCCTTTTAACTGCTGCCTTACAAATTTTAGATGTGGTCTGGTCTTCTTACATATTTTTAATTTTTTTTGATTTATTTATTTATTTATTTTTAAAAGATACAGTACCTCTACATAAGAGTTGTTCGACTAAGAGCATGCATTTGGAATGGATTAAGTTCGTAAGTAGAGGTACCACTGTTTAGAGCTGCAGAATGTTGTTTTGATTCAGTCCCAGCGATCACACAAAGCTGGAAATGAATGAAAAGGAGCAGTCCTACCTACATCTAAAAACAGTAGCCCTTGATAGAGACCCAGAAGGGTGCAGGTAGGATCATTCGGAGGATAGACTGATTCATGCTAGCACTTAGGTTGTATGGTTGCCAGCAAAAGGAATGAATCAGCCAGTCCTCACAATGGACTAAACAGTGAGACAAATACCTGTCGAACTGTCCCCTATTAAGTACATATACTGCAGCCTGAGAACAGCAAATTCCAGGGAGTAAATTCCACATGGTGGGATCTGCTGCTGCCTTTGGATGAACACATGTTGCAAAAATGTTCAGGGGCGTTTTCAATTCACTAGGGTATTCAGTAGAACTATTAGGAGTCACAATGTAAACGTGAGCAGAACAGCAAAACACTTAATTTTCTTTTGCATGCTCTTTTTGCAAGAGTTACCTCCACTGTGAACAACCCACTTTTTTGAAGATGTTCCCCTGCCACTCCTGTTCTTTTTATTGAGGAATGTGAGGTTTCCCATAACTAAAGATAAAACCCAATGGCCATTCAACCTAAAGTAGGCTCATTAAAATCAGAGGGAGTTTGATACATTATTACATATAAATCCCATTAATTTCAGTGAATCCATTCTAGATAGGACTAATGTTGGATTCAGTTCTAAATCTGGAAAACATTAAAGAAAGTTCCGTAGTTCTGCACAGTATCTTATTTATTTATTTATTTATTTTAGAGTGTTTTAACCCCACCTTTCTCCTCGGAAAAGGACCTGCAAAAGTATCTGCAAAAGATGAACTGACAATTCTTCTGCAGTGACCACTTCTTTAGAGATGAAGAAGAATCTGCATACATATCCACTCCAGGTGCAATTTTACCTTTGCCCATAATGCGGCAATGGCAGAAATACAACAGAACCCCTCTTTCTATGTCTTTTCTAACTAAAGGGGGTAAAAATACTCTAAAATAAAAATAAATAAATAAATAATAAATACCTACTTTTTACCATGGCAACAAATGATTGTAAGTAATGAGGATATCACAAATGGGACCAGTGGCTAAAGAAGATTCCACAGCCCTGATCAAAAAGCAGATCAAGTCCGTGTCTAGAAACAATTGTATCTATGCTGGGTTTTTTTTTTTTTTAAAATCAGTAATGTGGACAACAAGTAATGGTGTAAGATAAACCATATGTGTCTTCTTTAAGATGGCTTATCACATTTCCCTTCTGATGTGGAACTACTGACTGTGACTTCAGTTGTTCATTTTCAATTCCTGACAACTGCAAAAGAAGTTGTATTTTTGATTTAGCCTAACTAAAGGCAGAAGGCAGACAAAGATGTACAGTACATAAATAAAAATAGCAGGTAATGGTGCTTTCAAAGTTCCCCACATGTAAACCTGTACAAGTTGGGATTTTATTATTTATGACATTTTAAAAAGATAACATAAATCATAATGGGTTCATTTGCATAATCAACAGGTTGTACTGATATGCAAATGAAATGACCACATTCTTATAACAAAGCCATTGTCACATTCCTAAAGGAGTAAAAAGCCATTATCCCAGAAAGAAATGGAATGCATATGACACACTGGGGGAAGATCTGCAGTTCATTGCAGTCTCTTTTGGTTAGATATATAATTGTTGCTTTGATCCAGAGACCTGCAAGCATAGCACCTTGAAGCATTCATTGCCAAGTGGACAGAAACTTAATTCAAGTACTGTCCTCTCACTCAACTGCTATTTGTTCAGGAAGAGATGTGTTCTGTGGTCCTACAAGATAGGATAGGTATGAAAAGATTTAGCCACACAACCCATATCCATATCATGTCCTTCAGAAGTTCTTCATCTCATGTTTTAGCTCAACACACAGTTTCTCATCAATTGTGTACTACCAAACTATATATAGAATCATAGAGTTGGAAGAGACCACAAGGGCCATCCAGTCCAACCCCCTGCCATGCAGGAACCCCCATCATAGTACTCCCGATAGATGGCCATCCAGCCTCTCCTTAAAAACCTCCAAAGGAGACTCCACCACCCTCTGTGGCAGCATATTCCAATGCAGAACAGCTCTAACCATCAGGAAGTTCTTCCTAATGTTTAAGTTGAATCTCTTCCTGTAGTTTGAAACCATTGCCCCAAGTCCTAGTCTCTGAAGCCATGGAAAATAAACCAGTCCCCTCTTCAATATGTCATCCTTTCAAATACTTAAACATGACTATCATAATATTTTTATGATAATATATTTTGTTCCAGATTGTGAATTTTAAAAAAACACCATAGTTCCACATTTAGATATCAGATATTAAAGTGGGAAATATACTGTTGTGCTACATATTTTTTCCTTGTTTAAAAATGACACATCATTGTAATCAATTTTAAAACTAATCAGGCAGACAGTGGATTACAAAATTGACATGAGACACAATATCCTTAATCTGATATTAATATAATATATAAAATTGTAAATACTTACTATGATTTTTGGATAGTTGTGTATCTTTGCTTTTGAAACATAAACTGGTTATTTACTTCCATGAGCGCAGTACTACAGGCACAATCTGCTCACATTTATTTTCCAGTGCCAGCCCTAGTGGAATGAGTGGGAAGTACATGAGTACTTCTGGATAGATGTGAAGTACAGTAGGACCCCAGTATCCCACTGGGGACTGGTTCCAAGCCTTCCCGTGAATAATGAAAACCGTGGATAAGAGAGAATGCCAAAATGTTCCCCAAAATGGCTGTTTTGTGATAGTAACTTGCTTTACAGCTGCTGTTTTGCAACAGTAGCTTGCTTTACAGCTGCTGTTTGTGATGGTAGCTTGCTTTATGGCTGCTGTTTTATCACAGTAGCTTGCTTTACAGCTGCTCTTTGTGACCGTAGCTTGCTTCACGGCTGCTGAATTATTTATTTTTTTCCTCTGCCAACCATGGATAACTGAATCAGTGGATACGGGGGGGGGGGTCCTACTGTACCCATTTTAATGTGGCTGGCACAGCTGAACTTTTTGGTACACTGTGCCCTACTGAATCTGTATTACCCAGAACTTACTAAGAAATACCATGTGCCTCCTGAGATATTTGCACATATTTTTCATAGTCCACTTGCCAGCCTATGGCACAACTATGTGCATTTTTCCAAATCAGATCCTCCCCAAAAGCTTTCTGCTAGATTCCAGAGACTGTAAAACTGATGATCTTTGAAATGAAGAGGAGATTTTTTAAGCAGCTTCCATTCTGTGCTATCTCACTTTTTGCAATTCTTGTCTCAGCCACGATGGCAGTGGTTGTCCCAATTTGTGTAAAAGCTTTGACAGTTCCACGTTGTGATCTCTATAGTAACTTGACAGGAAAATTCTGCACTGATAGACACAAAAGCTCAAATTTAATTTAGTGAAATACTATAGCATCTTTCTATTTACTTCATTTTGACCAGAACTATGTAAAACAAAACAAAAATGTATATTTAAAAATGGATAACTAAAAGAAATGCAGTCTTAACAAAATACAAGGAGTCATAATTGAAAACCATACACAGAAAGAAGTTGTACAGTATATAACTTGTTCTTCTTTCATCTCTACCAGCTGAACTTGATGTAATGGAACATGCTTAATTCTCAGGCACTAGGATCCACTCCCCCCCCAACACACACACCACCACCAAAAATTCCCTTGTATAGAATAAGCAGCATGATGTTTTTGCAGTGTGAATTCCATCCTATTCAAAGAATTAAGATGCCCTGTGTACAAAGGAGTGTATGTGTGTATACAAAATCTACTGTGCTCCAAAATTCAGAGGCAAAAATCATAAGGTACTGCAAAACTAAAATCAAATCACAGAAAACAAAACATTGAAATATGTATAATTGCACAAGATACTTTCTGGTGTATTAAAATAGTAAATGTGCACACTAGGATGTCACCACAATGAGATAGCCAGCTAAATTATTTACATTTTATTAATTATAAATACATGGAGAGATTCCTACCATAATTTGTAAATATAATGCTGGTAGGAGTTTTCATTAGTTTTTTTAAAATAAGGACATAAGGGCATCTTCAGTTACCTTGAACTTTTTGTTAGGATCTAGCAAATATAGTATGCACTGTATACTTGTTGTAAACCACCCAGAGTAGCCATGGATGCCAGATGATGATGCATAGCATAGCTGGAAATAATGCATAGTGCTATATCCACGTGTATTAAGTACTGTAATACACAATGCATTTTCTGTCTTTACAAAGCTTTTTTCTTTGGAAGACAGATCTGGGCAATAGTCTTGAAGAGTGATGTTTTTCAACCGTATCGAAATTGTTAATAGGTCACTTTTTCCTTTACTGGCAGACTCTGATCTTGACCCCATTTCCTTCATGTTTCCAATTTTATTTGTGAAAAATTGAAGAGAATTTGAAGGGAAATAGATAGGAAACTGAACTCTAAATCGGAAGCCCCTTCCTTGTTCCTCTGGTACAGCAGAAACCAATCTAGAGTAATTATTATAAGTTGCCTTGGATCCTTGAGGACAGTGGCTCCAAACCTTCCTAATGCCTTGACCCTTTAATTCAGTTCCTCATGTTTTGGTGACCCCTTGCTCTACTTGGAAGAGGCCACAAGCCCTGTTTGGCAGGCCACTGCCACAGGTGCCATAGAGAACCCTCAGCCAGTCGCAGCCTCTGCTGCCATTGACTGACAACCCTTCCAACCTATCAAGCTGTAAATCACTCTTCCCCTCTTCCTCCCCCCTCCTCCAGACCCAAGCCATTTGTGCCTTTTTCTTCACTGGCTCATGGTGACCTCTGTGAAATGGTTGTTCTACCCCCCAAAGGGGTCCCGACCCCCAGGTTGGAAACCACTGCTTTAGGAGATCCTTTGTAAGGCCCTCATTTCATAGATTTCTGGTGCTAAATGAAATTAATAATGTTTATCATAATCCCCATGGATAGATATTAGAGATGGGCACGACCAGAAAAAATGACGTGTCGAGTTTTCGATTGTCGGGACGGGTCCGTTTTGGCTCGTTTCCGTTTGTCGCGATAATTTTCAAAAATTTGTCGTTTCCGTTTGTCGTTTGGGTTGGGGTTAGGGTTAGGGTTGGGGTAAGTGGGCTCTTGGAGGCACCTCTCTGGGTGCCTCTGACGTCTGACCCACTAAGAAGGCAAGGGAAGGGAAGCATAATGCGAAGCCGCCATGTACCATACATTACGTTAGGGTGGGGGGGTAAGTGGCAGAGACACCTCTCTCTCTGGATGCCTCTGACTCACTAAGAAGGGGAGCGTACTAGCGTACTGACGTACAGGTTAGGGAATGGGATAGGGGTAGGGGATAGTGGGCTGTGGGAGGCACCTCTCTGGGTGCCTGTGACCCACTAAGAAGGAAAGTGTACTTGCATACGGATCTGGGTTAGGGTTGGGGTTAGGGTAAGGGCTAGGCTTAGGGTTATGGTTAAGGTTAGGATGGGTTAATGGGCTGCACCTCTGGGTGCCTCTGACCCACTAAGAAGGACAGCGTACTGGCATATGGGTTAGGGTTAGGGTTAGGGTTCGGGTTAGTGGGCTTTTTATGCCCTCTGGCACATCCAGAAATCTCAGTCAAAACCTGGCCATGCGATTGGTGGAATGGGTCCAAAAATTTGCATGGTCCCATCCCATGGCCAGCCCATCATTGTGCAGGTATAAAAAAATAAAAATTAAAATAAAATAAAATAAAATCAATGGAGACGTTTTATTGCAAGAAAAACCCACTGCTGCTACTATAAAAAATCAGGCATTTAAAATACCTAATTTTCAAATGTTTCTGTGGTGCTTTGGTGGGTTTTTGGACCATGATTTAAAAATAAATATTGTGGTTGCCATTTTGGATCCCCCCCCACCGCATGGCAAATGGAGACGACGAGGATGTCCCCCCCCAGCCTGGTACCAGCAGCCCAGGACAGGAGAGGGGGGGAAGGCCGGGGACCCCCCCCCCAGAAACCACCCCTCTCTGGTAGGTGTCCTCACTGAGGCAGGCATATTTTCGCCTGCTTTTATGGCCGGGAATCGGGGGGGTTCTTTTTTTCTGTGCTGCTTGGCATCGTGCAATCGCCGCAATGCCATGAACGACAACGAAAAATCAGACCCAATTTTTCTTTTTCGGTTCGGGTTCGAGCTGGAGCGGAGTAATTCTCGTTACCGTTACCCGTTACGTAACGATAACGAGAACCGAAAACGGAAACGAGAATTTCGCCGCTCCGTGCCCATGTCTAATAGATATTTATGAACCAAATGGTATTTTGGCTACAGTTAAAGTCCAGCATTTCTAAACTGCAACAATTTCAAGTGGAATGCTAAATTATTTCCCTTGAAATGGGTTTAGATTTAAATATTTATCTTGCTGCATTTCGTCCATATTATATTTGAAGGATAAGAATTTACCTCAGGATCCATGGGAGGGTATTTTCTACCTTTGCTTTTTCCAAGGCATTTTGTTTTTCCTTCTTCCAGGAGTTGACACCAGAAGCCTTTGTGCGAGTCAAACCTGAAGTATACAGAATCGTTAGACACAGTGAACACCATGCCATTTTGAAAATGGTTCACTCCATTTGCTGATGTGCTGATTTTTCATTTCAAAATGCCAAAATAAATTGTATGCCATGGTTGCCTAATCTCCATGGATGGAGACCTAGTAAATATATTGCCTGCAAACTGAAGCATTCTGACCAGAGACCTCAGACAGTGCAAGTCTTTTGGCTGAAACATCAGCTCTCTTTTGCTCTCTACAAAAAGAAAGTTTTACCTCTTGCCCATTCACCCCCTTTAATAGCAGTCTAGTTTTTATTTAACAGAAGGACTATGGTAGCCACTGATTTGGTGTTTGCCTCCTTTGTTCTCTTCTCCTTTGCTGCTGTTGCAGTTTGAAAAGGAAAGGGCAGGATAAAGCAGCCAGCTCTGGAGAGAATTTATTTATTTATTTATTTGAAGAAAAATGCAAATGTCAGGCAACTAATATCCTGTTCTGTTACCATTTTAAGGCAGTGTAACAGCAGGGATCTGACAACATTGGCACCTCCTTGGGCCAGAGAGAGTTTGGAGCCACATGTGCTCATTGTTTCAGTTTGAGCTTCTTTGTGGATTCATACTTTTCACCAAGTAAGTTAGGCTCTCCTTCCCTTCCTGCTGTGGCACTGGAGCTGGAGGATGGTCCTGTACCAGCATTTTGAAAATTCTGTATCATGAAGTGTGGCACACAAAGAAGTAACGTGCTGTCAATTCCTATGTTTTTGAAGGTAAGTAAACCCGTCACATTATGACATCTGTCAAACAGATTACAATGAATCGGTAGACACTGATAAGAGGTTTTCCTCCACCATGTATTTCCATCTTTCGTACAGTGTAGCACCTGTTACATATCCCAACACACTAAAACATAGTATCTATGTCTGCTCTTTAATCATGATGTATTTGACAGTCATGATAACTTCTTTATTTGTTTCCTTTATTTCAAACACATGGGATTTGACACTATATTCCCATTTCTTTGTGAGAATGTAAAAATGGGACTCCTTTGTCCGCTGCAATATGTTGTAGGACTTCTTCTGGCAAACTGTTTAACAAGGACAACTTGTCTACCAATTTTCATACATAAAGAGTCTAGTTGACATACAGAGTTATGGGTAAATGAATATATCTTAAGACAATATAGGCCAGGAGATATGGCAGGTGGAGGAGACAATCCAAGATCCACTGTGCTAAGCTGGAAACATTACAGGCTACAAAGCGTTCTCAGGGTCTTGAAAAGAGATGAGAAGATAAAAATTACATTGCAACCAATGTTGCTTTCCCCTTATGTTTTGAGATCATGTTGACTGTATTTGGACACCAAATGATCTAATCGCTCCTGGATAAGAAATCTATAGGAAGAAAATCCAGCATGAAGGATGAGGCATGGGTGCATTGTCTAAAGATCCTTGTTCTGAATCTTGACACTGCACCTGATTGGCCTACCAAAGTATGTGTTTGTGTAAGCATGCAATCTAATACACAATAAGGAACTTACAATATTTGATACCCTTTTGTTTGATACTAGCAACACAGAATTCAGGTGTGTGGGTACAGTTCTGTTGTAAAAGAGGGTGTCTGTAAAACATTGATGCTTCTGGAGCAGAAAGATTAATCAAGAGGTGCTGTCATGGCCTAGGGCATAGATAGCTACACGTATTCACATGCTTGGGGAGGCTTCCTCTGTGTCTCCCATAGCACTCAAAGAAAGCTATGGATCCTTTACTAGATATCTGAAAATGACTTATACTGATGAAACCAATTACCTGGCAGGCATTGTGCCCATGGATATATGGAGTGAGGTAGCAGTTAATAGTGAAATATTTAAAACGTCTGCATCAAACATGCATCTTCTCTTTGGCTACCATCCTGCCCCTCCTAGATTTATTCCCCCCAGAACATCTGTGCATCTTGTAAGAACAGGGGAAAATGCTAGGATTATAATGCTAAAAGAACTATTCAGCTGATAAAATAGATTGGACCCCAGAAAACTCTAGCCCATGGTCACCTGGGGAAATAATTTATGAAGTAGAGTTGGCAGAACCAATGTGAAAATCTAAAACTCTGATTTTTGCATGTTCTTTTACAAGTACAGAGAGGAAATGCATGCTAGGCAAATTCTATCTTCCGGAACATGCACTGAAGAACACTTAATGTTCATTGGAAGAAACGACTCTTGATATTTCACCCCATTATGAGGTGAAAATTATCTGATATATTTACAAATTTTCCTGCATTGCTTCTAACATGAACAAAGAAAGAAGTTGTCTAGTAAGAGATTTGCTGAAAGGCAAACCTCCTAAATCTAGAATCCTCTTCTTATTCATCTGAGGACTAGGGACTTGACTAATACTGTAGTACCTCTTAAGACAAATGCCTATGATAAAAACTCATAGGAAGAAAAAAAAATCCGGGAATAGGCATGCTTTGCATGACAAAAAAACTGTTCCACATGTACGCAGGGAACCCCCCCAATTATTTTTGTCTTTATTCTAGCCTCCAGAACGGATTATTCTTTTCCCAATGCATTCCTATGGGAAACCGCATTTCGTAAGACAAAATTTTCATAAAACCAAGGGATCCATAGCCTCCGGAGCGGATTAATACATTTTCAATGCATTCCTAAGGGAAACCACATTTCATAAGACAAAATCTTTGTAAAACAAATTGACTCATGGAATGAATTAAATATATTTTAAGAGGTACCATTGTATTTGTTTCTTTGGTATTGGAGACATCGCAGTCCAATTATTTCATAGGCCATTAAAAAAATCCATGAGTTTTGGTATGAGAAACTACTGTAGTGTTTTCTGTATGTCAATTCCACTCTAATTTCTGGGAGGTATGATGCTTATGTGGGTTTAATGCCCCAAGTAAAAGGGGAGAATCTTCAATGTATATTTCTTCTGTATGGGGTTTTTCATTTCACCTTCATAGTAGAGAAATGGACAGCTGACTTTGGTGCCTAAATAAAGCAAGAACTGAAATATATTTCCAGAAAAAATATGTTAAAGTTAATTGAAACACTGGATACAGGATATTGATTTGTGGGTTTAAGCGGTGAGTAGCAGTGGGGTATTATTAGGCCACTACTGAGAGGCAGCAAAGCACCGCTAGCTACAGGCGGGCCAAAACTGCTCCATCCTCCTTTGAAGTGTTTTATTCTTGCCTCCAATTGAATCCAATCGAATCACTTTAGAACTGTAGAGCTGGAGGCAATACACAGTGGGGAACTGAACTCTCAATTTCTACCTCTATGGCCAGATACCCAAACCACTGAGCTATCGAATCTCTTTATTTAGCAGGTGAGAAGCAAGTGATTTATTCCTCCAAGGTACATGGATAGAAGGCTTTGTATAGTTTAATATACAACAGAATAACAGTATTTTCCAATTTTAACTTCATTTGGAGTTAATCTGGCCCTGTGCTTTTGTCAGCTACTATACAAATCAAGAGTTGAAAATCTAGCTGTCCAAATGTAGAGCCTGTACAACTTCATGGGGCTGATAAGCCTCCAGATCAGGCTGTCTCAAGCTGATAGTACCTCAAAGTCCAGCAACTTCTGGAAAGCCACACATTCTTCATCCTTAGTTTAAGCAAATATTTATTTATTTATTTATTAGGCACATTTATATACCGCGATCTTTTTCCGTATCTGAAAGATGGACATTTACCAACTTGTACAATAGAATAGAACACAAGTAACCAAAAGAACATCCAAGCAAAATTAATTCTGAAAGTAGTTTTACTAAGCTATGCAAAGTAACAGTTGGAACAAATTACTTTTACATTTATTTTTGAACAACACAAAGCCAAATCATTCTCACAACTGAAGGCAGACATGAAAGGAAAGGAAAGCCTGCACTGGAATTAGATGCAGATGGGAATAATGCACAGCACCCAGGTCAGGGGACTGTCGTGTAAAAGGAATTGACAGCTCAAAAGAAGTACTCTAGTGGTATATTCAATGTATTATGTCTTTACAATGCACTTGACTTTATCTCATGGAAGATAAAGTCAGATTTTCTACATAGTCTTAAAAAAAACCCAGAATAAGTGGGTGTGAGGCATTAAATAGAAAACGGAATGAATACCAATCTTTTTGAGAGTGTCTTATGAAAACAGACAATAGTATCTCATAAAAAGCAGCAAACTAAGGTTATCAATCTTATTTTAAAGGCAGGAGAATAAATATTTAAATCCAAAGTGTTTGTGTACATGACTTTTTATTCTATAAACTGCCATTGTTGTCCCTGACACAACTCAACAAAACAAAACACAAAACAAAAAGCAGCTTCTGTCTTTTTTTTTTACATATGGACAGTTAATGTTTTGTTGCTGAACAAGGAGGTGGAAAGGAATTTTCACTCTTTTTAACCATTGAAAAGGCAGAACCAATTTAATGAAGACAATCGTTGCTTTGATTGTTTGTCATGTACATATTTGGATTTAGTTTGTTTTACTATATGCATCACTTAAACATGATTTATAGAAATGATTTTCTACCCAGCCCACAATGTTTTTTCTACAGCAACTGAACTGTGCCATAACGTTCCAAAAATGTAATCAGTTAATATGTAAGCGCTAGCCTGCCCATTCATGTGTTCATGTCACTTTTCTTGTACAGAGGATAAGTTTCTGAAGAGGAAACCATCTATGTGTGGAGGCTTGTTGCATGATCTAAAATGCTGGAAGACCAACAAACGTGTTCTTCCTTCTCATGTGTATAGTATCCAGATTAATAACATCTTAATAAGGATATATTTCAGTTTAATAAGCTGAGACATGAACAGGTTCATGTCTGGCTCACAGAGCCCTTTTTTTCTCTGTCTTTATCAAGCAAAATTAAAGGAGAAACCCTCTAATTAATTAAGCAAGTATGCTTGCCACTTTAGAACAAGCTAGGATTTTAACTGTGGTTTAAATATACTTTAAGATCCTGGCTTGTTCCAAAGCTAATGAACACTGTCTACAGGTTGACACAAAACAGGAAATTACAGCCCATTAACTGCTTAACTGTAGGTTACACAAATGCAGAGGCGAAACTGCTCCATGCACAGGGAAAGCAATCTTGTTATGCAAATTATCCAGACAGATTTATGCTCTCCCTGGTTGAAATTCTGTTTATAAGTACAATATGTTGCCCTAGAGTAGCCCATTTAATCAATGAGGATTTGATGAATCAACTCCTCCATAGGTCCATGGATTCAAATGTTCCTCATGTAGTGTAACGTATTCCACTATGGATTTCAGCCAATGTGTTAAATAAATAACTGAATTGACTTACGTTAGGGCCTCTGAGTAATTATAATGAGGAGTGACTCCCAAAAACTTCTGTACTTCATCCATCACGATAGCTGGGTCATTTCTTAGCTGCTGTCCATCAATAATTAGTAACTTCATGAAAAGAAAATGAATGAAAGAAAAAGAGTGAACTATGAATATTGCATTTAAAATTCTTTATATGTCAAACTTCAAACTCATTTTTTCATATATGTGAAGTTCAGTCTTTAAAAGGAAGAGGTGCCCCAGGGATCAGTAATAAGTCCATTCATATTTATCACCACCTTTAATGATCGAGGAAAAAGGTAAATGGCTCAGTAATTAAATCTGAAATGATATTAAATTGGAAGCTGCTTGGCACACCATTGGTGGCAGAAAAATAAAGCTGAAGAAGCTGGAGAAATTAGATATATCAGTAGGAAACTAAATGAGATTTGCATTGAAAGAATACATTCAAATGGAGTTTTAGAAAGAAAGAAAGAAAGAAAGAAAGAAAGAAAAAAGAAAGAAAAAGAAAGAAAGAAAGAAAGAAAGAAAGAAAGAAAGAAAAAGAACACACATGCACATATCTTTCTCTTAAAGAACATCTCCCATTTGGTGACAGTTTACATCTGAAACCAAACAGGAAACTCTGTTTGTTAGGCATGCGTGATAATTTAATTGCTTGTTATCCTCCAGGACCACCATGGTTGAGCAAGAATCTCTAGGATATAAAACAGTTGGGTTTCAGATTTGAGAACTGAATCTGCAAGACCAAGAAATGTTTCCAAGTCCCCACTGGTTGACAGGCAGTGAGTTACTATCCCAAATACAAACTGCAGAACCGCAAAACTAAGGAAATGGCCTGGGAGTTACCGCATGAAACTTCATTCACAAGGCTCTTTTTACGGCTCCTAGGACACCAGTGGGACCTGCGAGGTGGAAAGTGCACGTTTTTTAAAATAAAAGAAAATCTGCTATGGTAAGGTTTGCACAAGGTCATGCTCTTCCTTTGTGTTGCACTGATAAATCCTCTGTCGCTTGTGATATCCAGAACAATCCAGTAATTGTTCATTGTTTCAAATTAATAATGTACACTTCAGGACAAATTCATGATGTGCAACATTCCACGCTACAAATCAGTGAGGGAGTAACTGAAAGAACGGAATTATCAAAAGATACAGAGTGATTTTTTTTAAAGTTATACAGAAGTTTTACCTGGTAAGATGGAAAGTAAGTCAGCCATCTTTCTATATGGGTGGCATACCATCCAGGAATCAGGCATTTCTTTTGCAGAGCCTTAAGCTCAGATGAAGCATGATGACTAGCAGTGATCACTTGATAGAAGGAAAACTTTAGTGCAGCAGGGTCTTTGTGTGATCGCTGATGCTGAAAATAATATTGGAAGGTCACTGTACGACAGTCTGGCCAACTTACTCTCTTAAATGGATCCTCCTTCCCACTTCTAATAGTTGACTGACATACAACTTTTCCTTCCTTTCTGAAGTCCCTCCTTCTGCAAAGCTGTTGTTTCCCTGTTGCTCAGGGCTTTCCTATCCTAGATTCTAAAATTGTGGCAAGTAGTTGGTTAAATATATGCTAAATTAAACATTTATTCATTGAAAACTTGATGCATAGTGTAGTAAGTTGCAACTAGAGTAGGCCTACTGAATCAGTAGGGATTTGGTGAATCAACTTCCATGTAAGTTCTATTGATTCAACAGCTCTCCTCTAGTTGTGACTCCTCTAGTTATGCTAAGCCATATGATTTCAGCCTTACATATGGCATATTGCCATAGAAGTGCCATGTAGCTGATTTTAAGTTATTTGCTGACAAGCAAGGTACAGAAAACCAGTGTGATAGTATTTGAGCATATTATGCAAAATTAGAGTAAGTTCAATGCAAATGTCTTTAATTGATTGCTTTTACATCTTACCAATCTCATGAGCTGATTTGTTAAAATATTAAGTTATTTCAAAGAGGAATGACACCCCAGCCCATGGTGTAAAGGTTGCCCATGTGCTTTTCCATCCAGCAGCCAGCTTCTCTGGGGCATATTTAAAATAATTTAGACTTGACATATCTTGCATGCAACTGTCATCCCTGTTTATTTTAACATGATGTAAAGTGCTCCAAATCGTGTCCCCTCTGTCCGCCCTACTGGCTACAGCCACTGTGGGCAGAGCCAACCCCCCCAGCTCCTCCGTTCAAAGACTCGCATTTCTTTGGGCTTGCCTCGACGCAGACTGCTCTCAGCGGCAAGGAAAGGTGCCGAAACGGGCTTCCGGTTTAATGGCCGACTGCATAAGACGCTAGGGGAAATCCCTCCGTGGGATCCCCAGAGCACACAGGGGGTTTAAAGAGTCTCGCAAAGGCTCTGCGGACTCTAATAACCTCAGGGGGGTGCCCTGAGGGATTGGGTATCGGCTGCGTCCTTTGCGGCTCTCCTCTCGCCCCGATCCGGAGGGCTTGGGGAGAAGGATTGAGCCGCGGGCGCTCTTGCGATCGCTACCCCTGTGTTGCGAAGTCTCGTTGTCTTAGCAGGAAGCCATTAGCCTCCAAGAACTCTTAAAAACCGTTTCTATCGGAGGAGAAATCAGCAGAGGCTGATAATTTGAAGATAAGGATTATACCCGAAAGAAACGTGAGTTGCTTTACTTACGTCGGAATCTGTTTGGAACGTGGTGGAAATAAAGCCGTAACTCTCCTTCGTGATACAAAGTGGAGCCGTGCGGTGGGGGTGGAGAGATACCACTTCATTTGCGGAGCTTGAACTACTATTATTTACATTGAAGTGGTGAGAAATATGGGACTTGGGAGTCTTGACCGAAGTCTGCAATTCAGAGCTGGCGTTTGGAGCCATCCTCCCTCCTTTTTTTCTTGTGAAAAGACCGAGTGAATAAAGAAGAATACGGGGGGGTGGAGGGGCGCAGCTCCTCTTCTCGATTACATCTCAAAGGACAGCGGTACTTGGAGCTATTTCCCCTCTAAGAAAGAGAGCTTGTATTATTTGATTTTACACCTCCAAAGTTTTTGGAGAACTGTCTTCTGAAGTAACTCCCCCCCCCCTCTTTTTTCCTTTTGTGAAAGGATTGAATACTCGAGCAGAGGCTGGGGGACAGACAGGGAATCTGCCTGGTTTTGCATTTCAAGGGACCTTATTAGAGCTGACGCTTGGAGGGAAGCTACCTTCGTTACTTTGGATTTCTCAATGCTTTTTTTGGAGCTATTGTTATTTGGTTTTTGAATTTGAAAGAACTTTCCCTTCAGGAACTTTACGTGGAGTAGGCTTTTAGAAGAGGCTGAAGATTCTTTGTTCTCTCATTTACTTCTTTTCTTTTATTTTTAATTATTAAGGGGTTGTTTGGATCCTTCCTTGTGCTTTTGGCTACAACGGAATCGAAACCAAGTTATTATCTGCTGTTTTTTTTTGAGGTTCTTTGTGGCTGTAGCCAAAACAAGATCATGTTGCAGCTGTGAAGGCAACCGAAAAGTACACTTCTTAGGTTGGAGCGCCATCTGGTGGATTTTAAAAACTAATGTGTTTGATATTGGTTAAGAAATCCATTTTTTATGCTGGAGTGCTATTTTGTGGATTTTGAAAATTATTGTATGTAAAATTCAATCTGAACGCTGTTTGGGGTGGGAGATAAGTAAATTGAAACTTATTGATGGTAAATAGGTGATTTTTAATTATTAGAGTATTAATCGGTTAATTTGATTGGTTGAAGCTTATTATTACTTAATGATTGAATTAATTTGAATCAATCTCAATTTGTGATTAAATTTGTGAAAATTGTGCTCCATTGGAATAGAAGTGAACTAAAACCGAGATGACAGAGGAAAGGAAGATGACGCCTTTGACACAGAGAGGAGATTTCAGAGAGGAGGGTGGAGAATGGGAAGGGTTAATGATACATATAAGGAGAGAATTTGAAAAAAGCGAAGAAAGTATGGACAAGAAGTTATCAGAATTAAAGGAAGACATGCAGAAGCAAATTAGAGAGGCAATTGGAGGGCTGTCTACTCAGGTGAAGGATTTAACGGTGAAAGCAAAGAATATAGAAGCCAAAGTGAAGGAAGTGCAGACCGAGGCCGAACAGTGCAGAGAAGAAACGGAGAGGAGTGGAGTAGGAGTGACAGAAGTGAAGACTGCACAGGTGAAAATGGTTGAGGAGCCTGCCTTTCTTGAAATGAGGCTGCGGCAACAGAGTCTTCGTTTTCATCTGGTGTCATGGGAGGAAGGAGAAGATGCTGGGGCCAGAGTGGTAACTGGACTTGTGAAGTGGTTTGGGCGGCAGGAAGGGGAAGTGGTTGGTGTAATCCTCCAAGTGTTTAGGATAGTCGTTAGATCAAAGAAACTGAGAGTGAAGAAGACACCAGGGGACGGTATTGTCGGAAGACAACGTATATATCGTCGTTGGATGAATGGAGGACGAAATTATTGGACTTTGCAGAGATGGCCAGACTGACATGCAGACCGAGGGATCAAGAAAACCAGAGGTTCCAAAAAGACTGGCAAAAATTTAAGAAATATATGGAGACTAGTTGTAAGAAGTTAAAGACTCTTACTGGATTAGGGTAGAACTCGAAGGACTACTATCTATTTCTAGAATTTTTTCTTCTTTTTTTTAAGAGTATACAAAAGGGGTTTGTTAGAATGGAAGGCTGGAAAATGAATAACGTTAAAACCGCGCAAAGAACAGAGGGAAGCCAAATCTCAGAGATAGAGTGATTATATAGTCAATGTTTTGAATTTGTCTTTTTTTTTATGTATACTAAAATTTTCTCAATAAAAATTTTCAAAAAAAAAAAAAAAAAGAAAGGTGCCGAAACGGCTGGCCTGGAGGAGCTTCCAAGCGTCTCCGAGTTTCTTCGGGATCGGGAGGCGAACCGGCTTCGCTGCACAAGCCAAGGATGGCGCCGTCGGCCCCCTCCCAGTGCCGGGCTGCTCCTGCTTCTGCTGTGTAATGGGGAGCGCCCCTGCTGGGCTGGGCCACCTGGGGGGTGGGTGGAGGGAGCCGAGCCCTCTCCCTTTCTCGCACCCCCCCCCCACCGGCCCTCCTGCCACTGCCCGTCGCCGACAACTCAGCGCCCACCCTCCTCGAGCAGGGCGGGCAGGGGGAGGGCGGCGCAGCCGAGGAAGCAGTCCCTGCTGACGAGCGCCTGCTGCCAGATGGTGAGCTGGAGCAGGAGTGCCTCAGGGTTGTGCGGGGGGGTGGCGGGCGGCAGCTCGACCGCGCACTCGTTGGCCCAGCATGGGCAGCCGCCCTTCTGTGTGGCCACGGCAGTGTGATGCTTCTGGCAGCCCAGCTGCAGCACCACGAAGGCTTAGCCTGAAGCCCCCGCACCTCCACTACAGTCACCTGGACGCCAAAGCCACCACCGCTGCCAGAGAAGAGGAAGAATGGACAGGACTGGCCCTTCTTCCTCTCCTCCGGGGGAGGCGGCAGTGAAGCCGAGAAACAGCTCTGGGTGCTTGGAGGTGGTTTCGCCGAAGCCGGCGGTGGCGGCTTCGGCGAGGCCAGACCTGAGCTCCCGGCCCTTCTTCCTCTTCACTGGAGTAGAGGAAGAAGGCAGGAGCAGTCTGGAGGCAGCAGCCGGGATGCTGGGTCCTGGCTGCCGCCCGATTCCGGGGCCTTGCGCCGGGGCTCCAAGACATAAGTCAGAGCCCCGCGGCGCAAGTCAAACAGATCCCTAGTGGACGCAAGTCAAATATGACGCAAGTCAAGTGGGACGTAAATCAAGGTTCCACTGTATTGCATTAATGGCTCAGCCTGCCTGCCTGCCTGCCCGCCTGCCCACATACATACATACAAATTGTGCCACAATTTGTTGATTAGCTGCATTAAGTAAACAATAAATGACAAAAATCCAAGGTGTGTGTGTGTGGGGGGCCCTCAGAATCGTGCAAGTGGCATGAATACATACATACATACATACATACATACATACATACATACATACATACATACATACATACATACATACATACCAACCACACATTGCCACTGCTGGTAAAGTTTTGCAGTTGCTTCCTCCAAAACCCCTGTGACGGCACTTGTCTTGTGCAATAGTGACAGAGAATGGTTATTGACTCTCCTGATTGCTGGGCACACAGAAATTCCAGCTATTGCAGTTTATATTTCTGACAGTGCCACCACAGTGAATAACGGACTTACAATATTATGCTTTCACCAGCTAAATTCACTGTAACCCAAAATTCAGAGAGCTGCTGCTGGTTACTACAGACGATAATGAGCTAATTGAATCAATGTTCTAATCAACAGGAGTACATAATATGCCAACAAAACATTTGTTATGCACATGTAATTCTTAAATGTCCTACCTGATACCAGGAATACGCTCGATCGGAGGGATCAATGAGAATGGTGATGATTTTTGCCTTGGGAATCAAAGAAAATGCTCGTTTAGGGGCTTCTTCAGAATGGAAATAGTTGGCACTCTTTTCGAAGAGAAAGTCTGTGGTGACATTAGATGGTGTGGGAAAGAATTCCATATACCTACAGAAAAAAATGCTTTTTAGAACAATTTAGGAGCCATAACAACTACAAAAATATAAATATTTTTAGCAAAAACAAATAATGCTTGGTTTCACATATTCCAAAGCAATCAGATATTAATGTTAAGGGAAAACAATAAACATTTTGTATTTGCTAATTCGATGGTAAGAAGCTTACAAATGGAAACTTTACAACAGGATATTTTGTTGATGCAATCTTGTTTTGTTTAGATTCAAGCTGCAATCATTGTGACAGGTTTTCATCAAATAAATTACAAAGTTCTTTGGCAGAAAACATATGCTTGTATTCTGACCATCTCATAAAGCTAGTTAGACTAGACAATATAGAGTTGTCTGTGAAGATACAATGGTCATTACCATCTGGTTCAGGCACTGCTGAGAGGCAGATTCACAGACAGTGCTATGTTATCCTTATAATTATATCTACTAACAGGAAGAGTCCATGGTAGACAGTTTGTCCTGGTAAGGAACATTTGGAAATATTTGTCTACACAATCTCCTTATTTAAACTCCAATAGATACATTGAATCAGCTGCAGAATGGCAAAGCCAATGCTTATGTAAATCCTATTAATTCTGGGGTCTACTCTGGTTAGTACTAGCAAGGACATTTAATGAAAGGATGTTTAATCATAGTCATCCGGGAGTTGGCATTTATGATTATAATTCATTCTTCTTTCCTTCTATAAAAGATGTCTCCTGGAATGACCCAGAGAACATCTTTCCTCTACCTATACATTTTTCAAAGGAGCTAGGGACAGAACTTGCATGAAATCCTGTGACTGGAGAACAGTGAAAGTCTGGTAGATTCCAACAGCATCCCAGGAGGGCTATTGCCACCCCAGCCCTGAAATAAATTGCTGAGACAAGAATTGTGGAGTTCAAATTGTGCCACAATTTGTTGATTAGCTGCATTAAGTAAACAATAAATGACAAAAATCCAAGGTGTGTGTGTGTGTGGGAGGCTCAGAATCGTGCAAGTGGCATGAATTACAGGGTCTAATTAAATTTAGGTGGGTGCTGTCCACAAGCACAACACCCATCCCAAAGAAACAGTCTGGCCAGCCCTCATCTAACCTCTAGGGGCCAATTTAATGCTCTACTAATAATCTTAATATCCTAGACTATTAATATGGAGGGCTGCCAGGTAAATTACAAACACTCAACTTTCTTGCACTAACTGCCAGTTGTGACTGGTAGAAGAGTAACAGACCACACCTCACCTAAGAGTGGGATGGGCGAAAACTCACTGCCACTCTTGGCCAATCTGAATAGCAGTCAAAAATTCCCATCCAGCCCTGGCACAACCAGCTAATAGGGTGGGCGGGCGGAAGAATGGCATGAGGCAAAAGAGGTAAGGAAACCTTCAACAGAGCCTTATATAAGCCCACAATGTGCATGTCACATCCAGTGCAGGGAGGCAAAGGAGCACCTCCCAGCACTGAAAATTCTGTTTGGAGCAGCCATTATCACCATGTTGCATATTCTGAAAACCAGGACTTCCTGATGTGGCAAGTACAGCAGCACAGGACCAGATGGTGAAGCTTTCTGGAATAGGTGCTGACGTACTATGCATCCTGGGAAAAGACCTGGTATTCACAAATTTTTCACTGTTAATGCTATAGCTAATTTTTAAGTAGACGAAAATGGACAAGATCCAAATGAAGTTCACGTTACTAAAGGGTAGGAGGAGGTTGGTTTTTAAAAAAAATAATAATCATGTCAGTTTAATTTAGATCAGGCATGTCCAAACTTCAGCCCTCCAGATGTTTTGGAACACAACTCCCACAGTCCTTTGCCATTGGAAATACAGGGTTGACATTCTGGGAGTTGTGGTCCAAAACATCAGGAGGGCCGAAGTTTAGACATGCCTGATTTAGATGAACTCAAATGTATACCATAGAAATTTATAAGATTCTGGACCCATGGGTCAAAAACTGCAAGCAAAAGATGATTGTGTAATGTTTTCTCCCCCTCTCGGCATCCCTTTGTGCAATTAATAACACAACTTGTTCTATTTCTGATTTTGCTACCAATATCTGCCCACTTGCCTGCTGGTAGAGGGAGTGTATGCCCTTACACAATCACACCCATGAACAGGATTCTTCCCACTGTTTTATACTTAAATCTTGCGGTGATGTAGAGTAACACAACAAAACATCTAAAATACTACAGTACTCAGGTTTGTATTCACCAGCTATGTTTTCATCCACTGTTAAGTTAGAAGAAAACAGGACAGATTAAAATCTTAAGAAAAACGAAGTGGAATGTCTCAACTCAATGTATCCTGAAAAGAAGTAGAATAGTTATAGACCCAAATGAAGTGAATTTAACCCCACTACAACTTCAGCACAATTTTCATTGGACACTGAGGCACATGTAGGAAAGTTTCACAACATTTATCCAACGTTCAACTTGAAGTTTCTACTCACTAATTTAGCAAATCTAAGTGTCGCTTATGGGGTAGAAATTTCTAGCCTATAGAAGCAAAAATCCAGTTTATAGAAACTTTTGGGTCAATTTGTCTCACAAGGGATGTCACAGACCCCTGCTGAGTCAGAGCACGACAGAGTGCTGGCTTTGCTCATAATTCCCCCCTCCCTGTGCGGAAAGAGGGAAGAGGGGGAAAGCTGAGCATGTGATAGCTAAGGATCATAGAATCATAGAATCATAGAATAATAGAGTTGGAAGAGACCTCAAGGGCCATCTAGTCCAACCCCCTGCCATGCAGGAACCCCCATCACAATATTTCCGACAGATGGCCATCCAGCCTCTGCTTAAAAACCACCAAAGAAGGAGACTCCACCACCCTCTGTGGCAGCATATTCCACTGCCGAACAGCTCTAACTGTCATGAAGTTCTTCCTGATGTTCAAATGGAATCTCTTTTCCTGTAGTTTGAAACCATTGCAAAAATCTTTCTGTTTCGTTTTTTTTTGTTATATCTCCATATCCCAACTACATTTTATTCTGATGTCTATTTCATAATGGGTTGTGAAACTGTGTTCTCTTCCTATCCTATATGCAATTTTATACATTTTTGCTATTGTTTCACTTAAATTACACTGTTTCCCACTGACTAAAGGGTGCTTGTGTACCATATTTCAAATGAGGCACTTTTTTTAGCCATTCCCATTTTAAAACAATTTTGCATTGCTTTATGTGAACATTATTGTTCTGAAATGCCCCGTAAGCTTTGTAAATGTATGAATTATCAAGGCAAAGAGTGCTTCCAAGTATGTACTGGAAGGTGCAAAAACATTGCTTTTGTCAAGACTGGTGAATTAGACTGGGAAATTCTTTCCCATACCTGCTCTCTAACTGGTATCTCAAGACCGAGCCCTAACCTCAAAGCTTAGCTGGCCTTTGGCAAATGCCAACAGAGGATGACTCCCTTTTCCTCTGTGTGAAGAAAGAGGAGGAGAGAAAGTCCAGTTGGCATCTTGCCCAGGGACCAGATGATTTTAGGAGTGGCGGTCATAACACTTACATCTAGTAAGTGTTGTTGGTGTTCATGGAAGGATATCTACTACGTCAACCCCAAAGCTTTTCCCATTTGGTTTTGTCAGGCTCAAAATTTCAAGCTGCTAACAAAATATCTTAAGTGGCGTTTAAGGGGTGATGGAATAAATTATGATGAATTTTCCATCCAAACTCTCATCCTTTGTCTAATACAAGTATCCCATTGGTTGAGGCATGCAGGTAATTTCTAATTGCAGAAAGAGATAATGGTATAAAACTCACATACAGATTAGTATCTGAGCAAACATTCATTTTACTTCATACACATGCTCATGTAAGATATGGTAATGCCATTTTGTATTGCGCACAGCTTAGATTTTGTTTTTAGATTTATACTAGTAACCCATCTTACCAATCAATCCCCCTGTGGTAGTTATTTCTATTAAAGAACTGTACCTCCTCAAAGGTTTTGGGGCTGGGGGAGTTACTAATGATGGAAGGATGCATAATCAGGAACAAATACAAAGCTGTTGTGCCTGCAAAAAGAATGAAAATTAAAGAACTGAGATTTGATTTAATTTACTCTGTTAACGACATATAAGGTAAAATAGCCATTTTTTTTGTAAAGAGAGCATCATCCCTATTTTTCCCAACAAATAATTTAAAAACACATCAAAATGTATACAGTAGGACTCCAGTATCTGCTGGGGATTGGTTCCAAGCCTTCCTGTGGATAATGAAAACTGTGGATAAGACAGAACGCCAAAATGTTCCCCCAAATTGCTGTTTTGTGATAGTAACTTGCTTTACAGGTGCTGTTTTGCAACAGTAGCTTGCTTTACAGCTGCTGTTTGTGCCAGTAGCTTGCTTTATGGCTGCTGTTTAACGACAGTAGCTTGCTCTACAGCTGCTCTTTGTGACAGTAGCTTGCTTTGCGGCTGATGAATTATTTATTTATTTTTCCTCTGCCAACTGTGGATAACTGAATCAGTGGATAATGAATCAGTGGATACGGGGATCCTACTGTACAATTTTTTCTTCTGTGAATAAAAGGAAATGCCTTTATTTATTTATTTATTTATTTGACTTTTATACTACCCATCTAACCGTAGGGCTACTCTGGACAGTTTACAACATGGAATCACATGACATGTTAACAAAGGAATACATTTAAAAAACCAACATATAAGGAGCATAATAAAGCAAAATATACATAAATCAGCAACAATAAACTAAAATTAAGCTAAAATGAAGATAAAAATAGCAGGAGATTGATAAAACAGAAAAAAAGAGAGAAGATAAAACGGGGGGGGGGGGAGAGCGAAGGTAATTTTTCTGGAACCAATACTCAACTGAAATTTATTTAAGCAGTAATTGACCTGCATTAGCTATACTGAGAAGATCTCAGAAGGCAATTCCGTATAATCCACAAAATACCATTCTTTAAAGAAAAGGCAAATGTTCTTGCAAAAAATGGCACTGTTCAAAAATCAATGCAAGCAGGCATTCAGGTAAGCAGGGGAAGAACCCAATATAAGCAACATCTGAGACAGCCTTTTGGTATATTCACATTGAATTACAGTGGTGCCTCTACGTATGAATTTAATCCATTCTGAATGCATGCTCTTAAGTCGAACAACTCTTAAGTAGAGGTACCGTATCTAAAAAATTGGAAAAATAAAAAAAATCAAAAATTTTTAAAAAACTGTAAGTAGAGCAGACCACATCTAAAATGTGTAAGGTGGCAGTTAAAACGCCAATGGTTTTCCACTCTTAAGTTGAATTGCTCTTACGTAGAGCCACTCTTAAGTAGAGGCACCACTGTAGTTGTAATGTGGTTACAATATTTACGAACCAAACATGATAGGCTTGTGTTACATCAGTGCAATGTAGCTAAACTCTAGTTTATTGCAGCTGCCAGATTTTCAACTATGAAACTAATTCATGTGCAGAATAAGCTCTCACCTGTTTTCTGGGGTCCAATCACCAGGAATTTTGGCAAACGATCACATGTTTTTTCTTTGGACCAGATATCTCTGTGCCGTTTATCATCGCAAGGGTTCTAGGTTGGGAATGGGGACAGTTGAAGATAATTAATTTGTTCCCTATTGATCTATACTGAATATGTTATCTAGTTCATGTGTGTATATTAGAAAGAGAGACAACTACTAGAGTAGACCCTTGTATAACAAACAGTTTTTATAACATAAAATTTGTACAACATAAAGAATTCCAGATAGGGGAAATTTGCTTAACATATTTATTTATTTATTTATTTATTTATTTATTTATTTATTTATTTATTTATTACTTACACTTCTATACTGCACCATTTCCCAAAGGGACTCTTACATAATTGCCTATGGGGTGAATCCGTACAACATAAAAATGGGATTACTTAATTTTCAATGCATTCCTATGGGAAATTTGTATAAAGGAAAATTTGCTTAACATAATTTCATTTGGAATGAATTAATTCCTTTATACAAGGTACCACTGTACTTTCATTGAAATATAAAAGTATTCACTTATAAATGATCTATGTAACAACTTATCAGTATTGGAAATGATGTCACCTTGCCATAAGTTAATTATACATTGATCTGTCCAATAGGATAATAAAATATGCTTAGTCTCTACTACCCAGAATTATCAGAATAACTTGAACCCTGGTCATGTTAACTAAATGCAAGTCCCATTGAGTTACCTGAGTCTAGGATTATAGACCTATTTAAACTCAAGACTTAAAAAAAAAGGAAAATTATTTGGCCTAGTCTCTTTTACATAGAAAATGCGAATTATTCAGGAAGAGCAAATAATTCAAATGACCTAGTGTGTATTTGGCATTCACATTACCCATTTTTGTGGCTCCCTTTCAGGAACTGCATTAGAATGATCTCAAAAACATATTAGGCAATCAAAGCTTCTTATAATCTAAAAGAATCAATAGAATATAATGGCTAGAATCCTTCTGTGAAGAACCATGTGTGTAAGTGAAATTGTGTTAAGGGTTTTCACAGTTTCCTAGCCATCTGTCACTTACCCTGGCATTTGATTGAATGTGCAACTGAGTGCACTCTCTGTACAGTATGTATCTGCATACACAACAGATAGCCAGACAATACACATCAGTTATATTGCTTGAGTTTTCTCCTAAGCAAACCCAATAGGCTTCTGGCCCTCATTTCTTTCATACCATCTGTACCGCCCTAAGTCCTTTGAATCATGCATAGTTATGTGGACTAAATCTAGCTGAACTCTTCCATTCATGGAAGGGCCTTTGATCTAATAGGCACTTCTGCAGAGGGAGACAGGCACCATGGCTGTTCTCTGTTCTTTCTTCAAATCTGCTCAGGAGGGTTGGAGCTGAAGTGGGGGCAATCCTCTGCGTCAACATGGGGATGCTGATCTATAAATCTACAGGAAAACTGACCAAGCAATCAGGGAATGTTAGGAGATTTGGCTCTCTATTTTTATTTATTTATTTATTTATTTATTTATTTATTTATTTATTTATTTATTTGATTGATTGATTGATTGATTGATTGATTGATTGATTGATTGATTGATTCATTCATTCATTCATTCATTCATTCATTCATTCATTCATATACTGCCCGTGTGGCATGAATGATTTACAATAAATTCAGCAAACAGTCTAGCAGAAGTGCCTATTAGATCATCCTCTTCAGAGTACGGGCATCATACAATCCTCTATTTGCCTAGTCAAGTATAACATTTTCCTATTACTCAGTTATTAAGACGCAAAGTGAGAGGGAACTGACTGTTGTCATAGAGATGTTATTTAGGAAATCAATCAGCAAATAAAAATATGTTTGTCTAGATGTAAATTCTTATCACCCGTTAACAGTAGAAAACCAACTGACTGTTAAACAAGGATATAATTTTATGCAATATAGTCTGACTATACAGAAGTCTGATGAAATTGTCCACTGGTACTTTACCCAAGAAAACCTCTTTTTATATGTTGAAGCAGATAAAGTGATCTATGTTACACAGCAATGCCTCTTTCAAGAGTGCTCCTCTTCTACTGTTACCTGCCAAAGAGGGTCCTTCTGCTCAGGGAAGAGTTCAAAGTACTTGTGAGCCAGCTGAACCGGAGGTAGTGTCTGCAGCTTCAGGTTAGTCCAGCTCTGAACAAAATTAGCCAGGTTGACAAAGGTGTACAAACCCAACCGGTCATTCCCATAGTTTGACAAGTGGGTCATAAATATACTGATCTGAAAAAAAATAATACACATTTTTGCAATTGTATCACTAGATGGCAGTGAAGGGACAATATTATTCCATAGGATTTCATTTTAAAACAAACATGTATGGAGAAAGGTGCATATATTTATAATTATTTTTGAATCTTTTTACAATATTACATATTTGGTCATGCCTATCACCATTTATGCGGTATGGGTGTACTGAAAGGGGCGGGGGAGGAAGCCACAAAGCTATTATTTTATTAATTCCATTGTGTAATGAGTGAAAAGGTTAGTGTTGACTTTTAAATGCTCGGACGAACTCCGCAATGCGTAGGTCAGTTATCAGATCTAAGTGGTATTATATGATACAGGGCTTGAGTTTCGAAACTAATACAGAACTTGTCCATAGGGTTGGATTTATGTCAACGTTGGGAAGCAGGAGTTAACTAGACAACACTATGCATACTGTAACAATAAAAGCTCTTCTGAAGCCTAACCAACATTTGGGATCGCATAATGACCAAGGCTGGATTCTGTCCAGTTGGACAATCAAGAGATGGCATGACACTCCTACTCTATCTCCACATCAAAAAGAACAAGGAAGGCTCAAACAGATTGCAGACTCCTTAGATTTGACATGGATTAAGTGCAGTGAGGTCAAGTACAGGGCTAGATGAAACAGCAGTCCAGCTGGGTATAAGAAAACTTGTTTCCATGAATCATATAACCTCTCTCCCCCCACCCAATCTGCTGTCTAGAACTTGCGGGGAAGCCTGTGACTCATCGTCTTTGCCAAAGGCAGCTCTGCAGCCAAGATGGATAAATAGATGCTCCCACATTATTGCTATTGTTTTGAAAATTAGAATTTTAAGGCCAGACAAAAACAGACTCTATTCAGAATTTGACAGATTTCTCTGAGTAACGGTATATACAGGACCCTTTGAAACACGCAATGAATAAAGAAGGGGAAGTGCACAACAAGAGCCTCATATCTGCTCACTGGATATCTTCCCTTGCTAAAGTGGTCTAGAAAGGTTGAAGAAATAAATATTAGAATTTTCTATTGTGAGCTAGGAATAGGATTGATTCCTTCAGCTTTCCTTTGCATTTTCTGTTATAACATCTCTCTAGCCCAGTGGTGGCGAACCTTTGGCACTCCAGATGTTTTGGACCACAACTCCCAGAAGTCCAAGCCTAGATTGCCAATGACAAAGGACTGTGGGAGGTGTGGCCCAAAACACCTGTAGTGCCAAAGGTTCGCCACCACTGCTCTAGCCTGTAACAGAAAGAAACAAATTTGTATGCCTGCAGCAAACTGTACAAATTTATTCTGCAATTATTAAGATGGGTAGAGCAAGACTATATGCTTATTGCTACAGAGTGAAATTTTTAAAAACTGTGCTGAAACAGAGTACTCTTTTTATGCACCCACAATACCAACAATCATTGAAGCTATTTTTCTTTTTCTTAAGTATTTGACAAAGGATAAGAAACACTGCTGCGCACACTGCAGTTAGCTGTCTGATCACCAAGGTGCTAACTTAATTTTTCACTTTCCCAAATGTGAGCAGATCAGTGTGAGACCTTATTTTGGTTTTCCAAAATCCCACTGCTTTCCACAAATAGTCCTCTAGCAGCCAGTTAGAAGTTTGCCTTGATTGTTCAACAGAAAGGAAAATCTAAATGTTAAGAACAACATGAGAAGGAGAGACCTACAGAGAGCATTTAACATGTGTGTGTTGTGTTGTTACCCTCGTGACTGACTCTTCATGACTCCATGCCCATGGAGTTTTCTTGACAGGAATACTGGAGTGGTTTGCCAGTTCCTACTCCAGGCGCCTACAACAACTGGTATTCCCTGGTGGTCTCCCATCCAGGTACTAACCAGGGCCGACCCTGCTTAGCTTCCAAAATCAGGCGAGATTGGATGTGCTTAGGGCATCTAGGCAGCTCATACACAGCTTAAAATACTTACATTCTCTCTGACTTTTCCTAAACATGTGCAATCAACAAGTTTCTTTTGTGCCACAATATAAAATAGAGAACTTTTTTTCTTTTTAATATTTCTAAATCACTCTGAGCACTATTTTTAGTGGGAAAGTAGTGCATAAATATACTAAATAACTAATAAAAATCCAACATCAAACTATAATACTTGAACTTACTATTGTTACCGTAGTAGTTCAAGTCATGGATAATGAAAATACAGGAACCGATCATGAGTGAAATATAACTACAGCTACAGACAAAGTGAAGATTTTGAATCTGGTATTTCTATGGGTCTCTTTAAAATTAAAAAGGAGTGTGTATGAGGTAATTCATCAAATTAAAAATACCCAGAGAAGAGAGAGGGTGGTAATTTCTGGCAAAAATGACTCCAGAAATATGAATGATTAGATATTTTTCCTCGGTGTGCTGATTCAGCTTGGTGATAAGCTTGGTGAAATGTGTGACCAAATATTATTTTTAGAGGTTTCAAGGACCAGAAGAAAGCACGTGAAAAACCAAGTTCTTATGGTCATATGATCTATGTCCTCCTTTGCCAGCGATGCCCCTCTGCACTCAACATAAAATACACAGGACTTCTCTGTGCAAAAGAATTGAAGGGCATATCTCTGACATCAAGACTGGCAACACACAAAAACCCATTTCAGTATATTTCAAACTACCTCCTGGACATTCTTTGAGTGACCTAAAAATCACAGTTTTGTAAAGCAACCACCACCAACAACTACAAAATGCCACCTGAAAAGGAACTATATAGGGTAAGGCACATATGGATGCTGGAGACCCACTTAAAAGGACAGAGAATCTATCCAAGGTCCTTAAGTCATTACCAAATGTAAATTGTTAAACTGAAGAACATAGTTTTCCACCTGTATCAATTATGCTATCGTTACCTTGTAATAATAGTTGTGAATACTTGATACTGTATTCTCAAAGGCTTTCATAGCCAAGATCTGATAGCTGTTGTGAGTTTTTCAGGCTGTTTGGCCATGTTCTGGAGGTTTTTCTTCCTGATGTTTTGCCAGATTCTGAGGCTGACATCACCAGAGGGCAAGGAGCTCAAGGAACTGGGAGTTCTTTCTGTGCTCTGGGGTACAGAATGAGTGAGACTGTGGAGTTTTAAAGTTGTGGGAAAGGGGGAAATTGTCCTATGCAGGAGAATAGGTGTTAATCATTGTACTGTGATGGAGGGATTAAGACGTTTCACTGTAATAAGCGGTGGTGGGCGGTCCTTCTCTGTGGTTGATGGGTGTCAGCTGTTCTATTGTGTGAACTGATCACTAGTGCTTACGGCTGGGTGGGAATCATTGAACACCTATTCTCCTGCATAAGAAAAGTTTTCCCCTTTCCCACACTTTTAAAACCCCACAGTCTCATTCATTCTATACCCCAGAGCACAGAGGACTCCTAGTTTCCTGAGGTCCATGCTCTCTGAAGAGTCCAGCCACAGAGTCTGGTGAAACGTCACGAAGAAAAACTTCCAGAACATGACCAAACACCGCGAAAAACTCACAACAGCTAATACTTGGTATTATTCACAGCTTGATAACCTACTGTTTATTATATCTGTATCTCCCATCTAATCAGGGGTCCATGCATAAATATGGCAGTTGTATAGTCTCACTCTTAAGTCTGAGGAAGTAGAATTTCTATGAAGTCCTCCAAGAAGCTAAAAAACACGAATTCATCAATGGAGAAAAGTTCAACCCAAAAGAGTTAAGGATATAAGTGTTACTCTACCAATGAAATAATCACAGCAGTGACATCTGCTAATGACGTGAATCTGAGCAACCAAACCGACATAGTTCTTTAGGAATAACAGTCCCAGCAAAGAGAGAGTTTTCTGTGGCCAAAAAAATTCTTTGAAAAAGAAATCAACATCATTGCATGTCAAAGGATTTACCAGCAAAGAGGCTGGCTGCCAACTGCCAACTAAGTCTACAAGATATTTCTAATTAAGCATTCTAAGACAAGAGAGAAAACATTTTAATGTTTAGCAACGTCTTCCTTGAATCATTTCCCCATTCCAAAAGCATGGCCTGGAGTATGAAAAATATGTTTACATCTGCAATACATTTTAAAATATGGTATCTTGTGTGTGCATGAACTTTTGCCCCCCCCCCAAAAAAAGCTTAGCAACTCTATTTGTGGGTTGTTGTTTTTTTAGAAGAATTTACAACAAGCATCACTTCACAGAGAATCTACTTAATGAACATCATCTTGTGACATTGCCTGGCTTGTCATTAACCCCGAGGCTTGTTTTGTTTTCTCTATTAAAGAATTAAGAGACAAAAGAAGATATAATTCATAGGGCACAATCCTCCCTCTTTAAAGCCAAAACTGCAACACTGTATTTTCAAAATAAGACTGTTCCCTTCAGCCAAGGAATTTCTCACTCGCATAACCTTTTCAGATTTCCTTTATTATTTTTTTAGTCCTGAAACCATAAAGGAGACCAGAAGTTGGACTGTTGGTTCAACAAAAATATAATTGAAAAGTTTCCCCACAAAATGTAAGGAGGGTTCCCCCTCCTTCTAGCAGCTTCTTTTTTCCTTCTACACCTGCACTGACCTCTGACATTTATAATGTCAGTTCACCTCCTGGCAATTCATTACCTGCCAACAACTTTAGGACTGCATTGAAAAGAAAAGAAAAAAAGATAACTTGAAAAGGTTAGCAGTTCAGGGAAAATATGTATTATTCTTTCCCCTGCAGGGAATTTCACCATAATCCTAAAAAAATTATGAAGTGGAGGTTTCAGTTTTTGTTTTTTGTATAAATGTACTGAATAGATCATAATATATCATCTTCAGTGTTAGGATGCCCTGTCAGGGAGAGGAAATACAAATATTAAATTCAGTTTTACTACCATTCTGTCTCTTTATAGTACATATATTTCAACTTATACCAAACAAAAGAGACACAATCAAATGTTTCATTTCAAACCTTGTAATGTTCAAGTTATTTCTATTTCCCAAATACAGCTGTGTCTCCATTAGTGAAATTAAGCTATGGCCAGAACCCTATTACATAAATATGCTGGGATTAATAGTGAAGTGCCACCAACTAAGAAATCAGTGCTCTCCCCCCCCCCCCCCCCCCCCCCCAAATTACACCAAGGTTCTAACTAGATAGGGAAGTTATCCTAGGTTGGATCATTTTTTGAAACTGCAATCTGAGATTTAGAATGATCCTCATATATGAATGTACCAATCAGTGGTTTCTGGACAGGAAGTCACACTGTACCTCAAAATGATTTTATTAGCCTGCTCCTAGTTCGGAGCCTCCATGCACCCACATCCTCGCCTGTCTTCTTCATTATGAATAGGGGAACAGCTAGAATTTAAAAAATGCATTTAATGGTATGTGACATATCACTTCATTGGCTTGCCATCAAAGTTAAACAGTGCTAGATTGAAAAAAAAAAAAAAAAAAAAAGAAATGAAAGGGAAAAATAGCACCCTTCCCTTCCTATTTTGTGTCTCCCTCCATGTGAAGTGGTAAAAAGCTGGATTTTTTCTCCCATGTATTGGTAAGTGACATATCACTTCACTAGTTTGACACCAACGTGAAAGAGCTTTGAATTATAAAGCAAAAGAAATAAAATAGAAAAAAACTGCCTTCTTGCAACTTGCAATAAATCACACATACTAGAAACCAAATGAAAATGGTATGATTCTACTTTATAATACAAAAACAAAACACAACATAAAACCAGTAGCCCCTGCCAGGGATCTAAAATTGTTTGGATGGGCATAGAGAATGCACACACACATACACAGAGTAGACAGTAGAGAACAACCAATTTGCCACATTTCCACTTAGCTTCTGAGCACATTTAAATGGCCAGCTGAATGGTAGCATGAATTGTGACTATCGAATCTTTAGACACACATCCATTATTACTTGAGTGGATGCTTATCCAGAGGAAGAGATGGAGAATTTATATTCTGAAATTATATTAACAGAAATATATAAGAATACCTTATTTTTGTAGTAGAACTCTGAAGAGAAGACTTCCAAGCAAGAGGAAGATTATGTACCTTTCTTCAGCTATAACCTTCAAGGGTACTAGTAACTCCCTTTATGGAAGGGAGCACTAACAGTAGCACTAGTTAAGTGAATAAAGAATACAGCTGAATACTAGTCTAGAGAACTTCTGTAAGTACAAAATCATTTCAGCTTCAAGGAATCCTGAGTATGTTTTTCAAGCTGCTAAATCCCTTGTGTACGTGTTTGTTTATGGGTGGATTCACCTCATATGTTGTTATACACAAAGGATAGAGGTAAATTTTGTGGTTGGAAATGCAAAACTTTTTATTAATTTTCTGAAAGGCAGCTATGTTAATCTGTTGAAGTAGTAACAAAACAAAGCAGGCATGTAATCCATCAAATCCCACACTGAAAATTAGTCAGATTTAAACACCTTTGTTTTTGTTCCTGATGATTAATGGCCCTTTTTTCATTTAGGTACTAGAAGCAGAAATATTTTTCGGTTTAATATAGTCCTGTTATTTTAAATGCAGAACAACTGTTTACAGGCCACATGAGTATGTTTAACTTTCAGGCCATCTATTTTCCAATTAATTTTGCATTGTGTACACTATGTATGCAGGTCTCCGATATTGTCTCCATATTACTCTGAAGAGTTTAATCTCAGGTATTCAGAGACCCAGCAGCAGCTGCTCTTACTCCATTAGACTCACAAAGTGACAGAATAATGAATTAGGCTTCTGCCTGTGCTTGAATATATTTCCTTAAATCTGTGAAGAGAATTCGTTTTTTTAAAAATGTATGACATTGTACTCATTGTTTGAAACAAAAACAAACTTGGATGCAGCTTCACATTTTTTGGTTCCACACATTGTACAGGATAGTCAACTATTATCAATGACTGGTAAACACATGAATAGAAGAATATCCTTCTCTCTAACTGTCCCTCACCATGCAACTAACTGGAACACAGAAACAATACAGGAATCCACCATTTACATTCTTATATAAAACAGGGAATAAGAGTGAGAAGTTATAAGGGGACTTGGGAAGATTCTGTCACTTACGTCTGAAGGAAAGCAAAAATCTTTCCACTTATGCTGGCATGTTAGGACTCTATGTGGTGTATTCGTAGTGTTGGAGAAATCACCTAGTGTCCACTGCCCCCCCCACCAGCATCTGCCCAAACATTATTGGATCTAAGCCAGACAGTTTAAGAACTGGACAAAATTATCAGGAAAGTTTTAGCTGTGCCATCGTAAGAAACAGCTATGTCCTTTATTTCCATTTCCAGACATCTATAATATAAAATGAAATGCAGCAACAGATGGTCTGCAAGAGTCCCAGAACAATTTATCCCACAGACTATTCCCAATTTGCCTAAAGCATAGGCGGTGGCAGAGCATGGTGTCAGCGAAATCAGGATTGCCAAATAGGACTTCAGGGAAGTTTGATGTGGAACCTGAAAAAGAGAGATTTGTTGCCGCAAGCCACAATTTTTTAGCGCTGTTAAAATGTGTAAAGCTGTCGGTTATTTAACTGCAGTTGTTGTCACTGAGGATATTTTGCTAGAAATCTTTATTGATTTTCTGCACTAAAATATTTTGGACTAGCCCTATAATCTAGTTTCATGGACTTAGTGGGGATACAATAAATGTTCTCCAAAATGTGCTTAGTACTGTTTAAAACCTCTCCAGGCATGTTGCCTTTCTCATTTACATTTCAATCATACCAACCAGCATTAATGATTTTTTTTTTAGGTCTGCCATCCCATATTTCTCAGGGACCATTTTTTCTTTACTTGTACTAACCCATAGAGAACACACACATGCATAAAGACTGATACTTTGGTCTCAGTCTCAGCACAGAAAGTACACAACAGAACGTGAAAAGCTTCACACTTTGGTGTTCCCCGAGTTATTGCATCCTGCTGAACTGCTGTCACCAATGAACACATAAACACTCATTTTCTCAACCAAGCTGCTGTTGAACCAGAAACTAATTAGGTTAGCTGCTATTAGGGAAAGCGAATGATGGTTCCAGCCATGTCCACAATGAACTGGAAAGAAAAAACCCTATATGGCCATAGGGGTGCCTCAGTCACAAGAGAGTTTTATCAACACCAACATCAGTCATGCGTTTCTTACTAAGAACTTCATTTAAAAATATATATGTTCCCTCTTTCTTTGAAATTAAAATTAAGCCAACAGATGGATTTGATTACATTAAGATATGTTACTAATATTGCTTTATCAAAATGGATTAGTAATAAAAATGCAACTCAAAGCAGTACTTCTTCAAAACCAGAATTCTAAGCAACAAAAGCACCATTCACTAAAATAGTAATACTGTACTACTTCTTACATAGCCTTCAGAAATCAACTCAGAGAAGGTTGCACATGCAAACATTTTTAAAGTTTCTTGTTCTTCCTCTTCTTAACTTATCTGGACTTTCAGCCAGCCAGGGGCCATCTGTGCATGTCCCCGCCCACCAGATGGAAGGAGCAGAGCATGCGCAGATGTGCTGTGGCTGGCCTACAGGCCAGGTGTGTGTGTGTGTGTGTGGAGAGTTAAAATGGTGGTGGGGTGACAGCAGCAGAAGACAAAATAAAGAGGTGATGGGGGAGTGGGGAGTGAGGGAAGTGGAGGGGATGGTCACAAATCTTTTTAAAGGGATGCAAGCTAGGCTGCTGGAACAGGCATGCTGGCAGCCTAGCTTGCATACAAAGGTATGAATAATTTTTAAACATATTTGTCACTTCATATTCGTCAAGGTCTCTGCACTTGGAGAATGCCAAGAAATGAATGTTAGATGAACCAGCACTTTCTGACAAATATTGCAATTGTTTTTTGTTGCTTTTTTATTCATCCCCATCACTACTCTAAACAAAGGACTTAGGCCCTTCAGTACTGTGGCTATAGTCAGGATAGCCCTGATTCCACTTATGTAGTTTTTAAAAATTTGCAGGAGATGTACATATATTCCTGACCTGCAGTCTTTTGGCAGAACATCTGACTGGAGCTCAATGACCACACAGTTTAAGAACCAGTTCCTGGAACAGGGACAGCTGAAGAGCAGCCTTCTGTATGTACTTGGACTGGAAACCCCATTAGCCCTAGCCAAGGGAGAAGAATATCCAATTGTAAAAATAAAAATAAAAAAATGGATGAGTTACAGTCAAACAACATCTGGAGGGCTGTACTTTGCCCACCATGATCTTAGAGAGCACTGAGATTCCATATGAAAAAAATCCACCTTATAGCTTTGCTTCATACGGGAAGAGTCACTGCTAAGGACAAAACTATGGTTCAGGCCATTTAGGTATTAAAATTATATTCATCTATAAAATGCTAACATCTGCCACTTATGTTTAGCAGAAACAGTTAGTAGCATAATAGAAAATAATGTCCCTGTACCTGTAGTAGGTAAGATACAGTATAATGCCTATTTACATAATTTGAAAAATGAACAGATATAGAAGTATTCCCCTAGATTTATAGACAGGTGTGTTTGTATGCTGAACTCAACTTGGCCCTTGGGTGCAATTGCTATTTTGCAGGCTCAGAGATACTGATAATGTCTTCCTGTCATGTTTTATTAGGCAGACTTACAAAACAAATATACAGTACTACTGAACTGCAGGGTTCTCTATCTGCACATATCCGGTTAAAAACCTAAAAGTTTAGTTTCTTCTTCATTTTCATGATGCCCTTAGGAGACTCATAGAATCTCATCTTTTGAAATACTATATGGAAGTACAATTCTGCTATTTTATTCTATTTATCCTACAAAGATGGATGGGTTCATTGGGATGAATCCAACAGGGCCTTTCCATTCAGAAAGGGGAAAACAAATTTTAGCCAATTACTTCTTTCTCACTAGAGCAAAGCTGTTCTGAGGTGGCCCAGCTTTTTGTGAGATGCAAGATGCAGCAGCAGAAGGCTAAACTGATGTACTGTATATGCTGCACCCTCACCCCCAAGCAAAGTTCCATGCATGCATGTTAGATTCCCAATATTTTTTGGGAATCTAACTTTGTTTGCATCTGAAAGAGTCATTGTCGGATTGATATCACTGAAGTGGTTTGCTAGGTATTATTCTTCTGTGTCATGTCAGGAAAAGAGAATATCCCTAAAAGGAGCAGTGAGAGAGTAAGTAAGGACTGCAATGCAAATGCAACAGTTTAGGGGTTTTTTTAATTTTTTATTTATGATTTGTATACTTCCCACTTGCAAAAGCAACTCAAGGCAGTAAACAACAATAAACTAGCATAAACAAGGGATAAAAACAGAAACAATAAATAAAGAACTTTATATATATATATATATATATATATATATATATATATATATATATATATATATATATATATATATATATATATATATATATATATATATATATATATATATATATATATATATATATATATATATATATATATATATATATATATATATATATGCATGTTAGGGTGGATTCGGGTTTCTTCCCGTGTAGAAATCTGGTTGTTTTGGCGACGTTTCGACGAGGTCTCACTCGTCATCTTCAGGCTGGTGTTCTGGCTTCTTTCTTCTTGAAGCAAAGCGTGATCTCAGTTGAAGTCCTTCTATAAATACTGCTGGGGGGTGGTGGTTTGCTTGCTCTGTTGCTGACTGTAGGTTCGTTTGTTCTTTTGTGATCTGCTGTGTGGCTGAGGCGATCGTTAAGGGCTTAACTGCTGGTGGGTTAGATGGCTGTTTAGAGACATCATGTGTGGGTGAGGTGCTGGATGTGTGTCTATTAGCCTTTTGTTTCTTAACGACCTTGGTGATGGGTGTTCTGGCAGCATCCTGGGCTTTGGTGGAGTGGGGTCCTGTGTCTTGTGAATTCATTTTGGTCTGGCTGCGTGTCTGTGGTCTCCCAATGTTTTTTTGGCGTGTGTAAGTGTGCTCCATGTGGTGGCTGGAGTGGGGAGTAGCGGTAGATGGTGCAGTCGTGGTTTTGTTATTGGATGGTGGTTTCGTTTCATCTGTGGGAAGGGTCTGGGTTTGTGTTTGGTGTGGATGGAAGGTGGTGGCATCTTGTGTCCTTTTGGACCTGGTGTCAGTCTTTGTGACAGAGGCTCGTCTGTTGACCAGGGCTAGTTTCCAGATGTCAGGCAAGCGGGAGGTGTCATCACGTTTATTCATGTTGTTTGGGTGTTTCTCTATTTCAATGGCTTCCATGATTATTCGACTGTTGAAGTGTTCAGTTTTGGAGATGAGTTTGGTTCTTTTAAAATCAATTTCATGACCTGTTGTTTTTATGTGCTGGAAGAGAGAGGAAGATTTTTCTTCTTTTTTGACTGCGTTCTTGTGTTCTGCGATGCGTGCGCTTATTCTCCTGTTTGTCTGTCCGATGTATGTGGCTGGGCAGACTTTGCATGGTATTTCGTAGACTCCTTGGTTTTCTAGCTCAATCTTGTCTTTGGGGTTTCTTAAAATGTTGGCTATTTTTTGTTCGGTGCAAAAGGCTGTCTTGATATTGTGTTTGTGGAGAATTTTGCTTATTTTGTCTGTGGTGCCTTTGATGTAAGGGAGGAGGGCAGAAAGAAGCCAGAACACCAGCCTGAAGATGACGAGTGAGACCTCGTCGAAACGTCGCCAAAACAACCAGATTTCTACAATCGGGAAGAAACCCGAATCCACCCTAACATGCATACCTATACCCGTGAAAATCTACGAAAACAAATATCCGACCTCTACGGGGAGGAAACCTTCCAGCTGACCAGAACCTACGAGAAACTAGAAGTCCGAAGAGCCACCATCTTATGTGACATTGCATTCCTACGCAACTGCCGAGATAAAAATGTGATCCCCACAAGCTTCCAACTGAAATTTTGTCAAAAACCCCATCCAGCGAAAGGATCCTGAAAAGAACAGAACTAGCCCTAATCAGAAACGAACTACACAAGAAAAGATACCTACTAGATCAAACCAACAGAGACCTACTCACTCTCCACCTCAAACTCAGCAACAAAATCCACCCAACACTCTGGAACAAATCCAAGCAACTCGCCGCCTGGAGAGCTGAAACAGACCTCCCACAAGACAGACGTACACACCAACAAACTCCACAAACTGGAAAAACGCCAGAAGCCCAACCCCCCACAGCAGCCCATGAAACAAACAGTTCACAACATATCAGACAGGACACTCACCATCGCAGAGACCAAAGTCCTGTCCAAAGGATTCAACTTTGCAGTCGCCCCCAGACACATCCCCACTGAAAACATCATATGCGGAGTGGAAGCCAGCCTAACCAAAATCAACCCAGATGAAGCCAACAAAATCAGACTCGAAGTCACCAATATCCTCTGCTCCAGCAAACCACCCAGAAGCAATTTACACAAAGAAGAACAAAAAGCCCTCACCAACCTGAGGAAAGACAACAACATAATCATTCTCCCAGCAGACAAAGGCAATGCCACAGTGGTGATGAACACATCTGACTACCAAGCCAAACTATCCAACCTACTACAAGACCCTGCTTACATACCTTTGAACACAGACCCCACCACCTACCTGGAAAAAACCACCAAAGCCAAAATAAAAGCCTCACCCTTAAGTGAAGAAATCAAGCCAAGCATCATCCCCAGAGAGAAATCATCCAGATGCCCCAAGCTCTACGGCCTCCCCAAGATTCACAAAGAAGGAACACCTCTCAGACCCATAGTCAGCTCCATAGGCTCACCCCTACAAAACCTCGCCAAATTTCTTGCCAAACAACTCCAGCCCTATGCAGAATCCATCTCTTCATACGTACAAAACTCGTTCCACTTCATAGAAATTATAAAGAAACAAGACCTACAACCCAATGACCTACTCGTGAGCTTCGATGTTGTTTCGCTCTTCACACAAGTGCCCATTCAAGAAGCCTTGACAGCTATCCACAACAAATACAACAACCCCCCCAAGCACATCCTAGATCTGACCAACCACTGCCTAACCAACACATACTTCATCCACAATGGACAAAGATACAAACAGATAGAAGGAGCACCCATGGGATCACCCCTCTCACCGGTCATCGCAAACCTATATATGGAACACTTTGAAACCAACGCGTTACAGAAGTCCGAACATAAACCCAAACTCTGGCTCAGATATGTTGACGACACCTTTGTTATCTGGCCACACGGGAAAGACAAACTGAACAACTTCCTCACACATCTCAACAGCCTACACCCCAAAATACAATTCACTATGGAAATAGAAGCCAACAACCAACTTCCCTTCCTGGATGTCCTAATCTACAAAAAAACCCGACGGCTCCTTAGGACATACCATCTACCAGAAAAAAACACATACAAACCGCTACTTAAATGCACAATCACACCACCACCCTGCACAGATCAACTCCGTAGCAAAAACCCTCATCTCCAGAACCAAACGCCTCGCTGACAAAGACCACCTAAAAACTGAATTACACACTCTCTCGAATGCTTTAATTGCGAACGGATTCCAAAAAAAACACCATCACCAAACTAATCCAAAAAGAAACACCCCCCAAGAACCAAGAAACAGAAGAGAACAACGGCACTGCCCTCCTCCCTTACATCAAAGGCACCACAGACAAAATAAGCAAAATTCTCCACAAACACAATATCAAGACAGCCTTTTGCACCGAACAAAAAATAGCCAACATTTTAAGAAACCCCAAAGACAAGATTGAGCTAGAAAACCAAGGAGTCTATGAAATACCATGCAAAGTCTGCCCAGCCACATACATCGGACAGACAAACAGGAGAATAAGCGCACGCATCGCAGAACACAAGAACGCAGTCAAAAAAGAAGAAAAATCTTCCTCTCTCTTCCAGCACATAAAAACAACAGGTCATGAAATTGATTTTAAAAGAACCAAACTCATCTCCAAAACTGAACACTTCAACAGTCGAATAATCATGGAAGCCATTGAAATAGAGAAACACCCAAACAACATGAATAAACGTGATGACACCTCCCGCTTGCCTGACATCTGGAAACTAGCCCTGGTCAACAGACGAGCCTCTGTCACAAAGACTGACACCAAGTCCAAAAGGACACAAGATGCCACCACCTTCCATCCACACCAAACACAAACCCAGACCCTTCCCACAGATGAAACGAAACCACCATCCAATAACAAAACCACGACTGCACCATCTACCGCTACTCCCCACTCCAGCCACCACATGGAGCACACTTACACACGCCAAAAAAACATTGGGAGACCACAGACACGCAGCCAGACCAAAATGAATTCACAAGACACAGGACCCCACTCCACCAAAGCCCAGGATGCTGCCAGAACACCCATCACCAAGGTCGTTAAGAAACAAAAGGCTAATAGACACACATCCAGCACCTCACCCACACATGATGTCTCTAAACAGCCATCTAACCCACCAGCAGTTAAGCCCTTAACGATCGCCTCAGCCACACAGCAGATCACAAAAGAACAAACGAACCTACAATCAGCAACAGAGCAAGCAAACCACACACCCCCAGCAGTATTTATAGAAGGACTTCAACTGAGATCACGCTTTGCTTCAAGAAGAAAGAAGCCAGAACACCAGCCTGAAGATGACGAGTGAGACCTCGTCGAAACGTCGCCAAAACAACCAGATTTCTACACGGGAAGAAACCCGAATCCACCCTAACATGCATATATATATATATATATATATATATATATATATATATATATATATATATATATATATATATATATATATATATATATATATATATATATATATATATATATATATAAACACACATTAAAATACAGACATAAACAAAAATATAAACAAAAATACAAGCGCCTGGCAGATCTAGACACAAACAACACATTAATCATCTGAAAGTCTCCTTGTAGGAAGGAAGGAAGGGATTGTACCAGGCAAACCTCACTGGGAATGGAGTTCCAAATCATTAGGCCAGCCACAGTGAAGGTCCAGTTCTACGTGCAAGCTTTGCAGGCCTCTTTAGTGGTGGCTAACCCAAGATCAAGTGCCTGGGAAGCCCTAGTGAGTCGGGCATAAGTTGATCTGAGGGAGATACACTCCACCAGATACCCAGGAACCAAGCCGTGGAGGGCTTTGTAAACCAAAACCAAATCCTGATTTGGGAGACAGTGGGCAGCCAACGCAGGCAATCCTGGATAGGGGTAATGCAAGCAAGTCTACGAGCACCAACCACCAACCTAGCCACCACATTCTGCACACATTGCAGTCTCCCAATAAGGCCCAAGGGAAGACCCACATAGCGTGCATTGCAATAGTCAATCCTGGATATCACCAGCACTTGCACAAATGCCCTCAGGGAGTCCTCATCCAGAAATGGTTGAATCTGAGCAATCAGCCAAAGATGGTAAAGGGCTGACCTGGACACAACTGCCACCTGAGATTCCAGGGAAAGGTTCGGGTCCAGGGTAGCACCTAGACTCCTCACTCTCTCAACCAGCTGGAGGGAAGACCATCCCAGACTGGGGAGAGGGCCAAATAACCCATTGGAGGACCCCCCCCCCAAAGAAGAGAACCTTAGTATTCTCAGGATTCAGCCTGAGCCAATTGGATCTGGTCCACCCATGACTGCGGCCAGGCACCCCTGGCTTTCTGTGTGTCCACCTTCTGCAAATTTGTTCTTTCAAGGTCTGAACAGCCTCCACTGCAGAGGTGGAAGAGGAGAGACATCCTTGCGCAGGCCCAAAATACTTCAGCTCGTTTTTTAAAAAGCACTTCTGCAAGCACTAAGAAATGATTCTGCAATGTTGGTCTCTACTGAATCATAGCATTTTTATACTGCAGAATCTAAGAACTAGCAAAACAAAGATTCTTGATGGTTCACATGGTGCAACATGCCGTAAACCAGACAAAGCCCTGAGAGCTTTCTGTGTGTCCACCTTCTGCAAATTTGTTCTTTCATGTCACTGTCAAATCCAGAAGTCTCATAACACATTGAAGCAATGAGCTAGGTCTTTAAGGGGTTACTGCAACAGCAATTAACTACATCAGCCAGGATTTAAGACCTCAGCTTCCTTACATTTTAGCAGTGGTTTAGCTCAAAGAATGAACATAAACAGCAGGAAGATACACCCAATAGCAGAATTGTTCTTATTAAGCTCTAGCAATCTAGCTCTGTCATACAAAAATGAGGACAGTGTTGTCAAAGTGAAATACCATCAGTGGGTATAATAGTGTCACTTTCTTGAAAAAAAGAAGAATGCATGTCAACCAGTCATGTGAAGTGAAGTGCACCTGAAGTGCCAAATGTTAGATTCATGTCAAAAAAGGGGGCGGCGGGGGGACTACTCTCTTCAGCTATGGAATGTTAATTATTCAGGCAGGCAACATTTAAGAATGTATTTATATGAAATAATCTGTCTCTTGGGATGAAAAAGAGACACATTTGATGGTAAGAAGAAACACAAAGCAGTCTTAAGAAAACCTCTATCCTTCACTGTCTTCCTTCCTCAACATTGACTTGTTAGTACACGGTATTAACGAAAAAGGAAGCTAGGAAACCTAAAAGGGAATGTAAAATAGAAGGTTTTTCTGTCAGCTGTTCTTTTCATCAGCTAAGCCATTATTTTAGCAAAAATTTAATTGAAAAGATGCTAACTTTATCTGTTAATGTGGAGGTACAAACATATTGGCCTACAGCTCCTATAGACTACAATGTGTATTGCAAACAGCTAGGATGAGAGCTGCATTATAGATATTTTGAACACAACTTCCATAGTCCTTTGCTTTAAGTGTCAAATCATTTTGAGATCTGCAATCAAGGAACAGATACCTTTAGATGCATCCTATCTTGATACATAGCTCCAATAACTTGCTCTGATTTGTTTTACTAAATCCAGGAATTTACCCAGTAGCAAATCCAGTAATTTATCTAGTATAACCCAGTGTCTTAAGTATTTGTTTGTAACTTACGTTTGTTCATAAATGTTCAAGTATTTGTGCATATAATTCTTCAGCTGAAAGACATTTGGATGTTTTCAACAACTTTGAAATATTTTTGTGCCTATGGAACACAAAAGCAATGTAGATAAATAAAGCTTAGACAAGCTGATGTTGTCTGGACTCATTGCAAAAATGAAAAGGCTTATACCTTTACAGCCAGATGACTTTTGATATGACTGGAAATGGTCTTATGGTTTTTCCTGGAATTAACTCTTTTGGGGGGGGGGATAAATGCCAGCTGTGATGAACACAGACCTGATTTCCCCCCATATATGTCTATAACGTTTTATAGGGCGCCTAGGGTTCAAGTATTAAACTCCCTGACCTGGCATGGATGCCAAGCTAGTTCCATAGCCCAAACTTACTCTACTAGGTTCATCAAACTCAGGTCAAACAGGATAGTATGGCTAAGTACCTACAAAAAGCCCCCCGGACTTGCACACGGAGCACTTTGATTTTTTCATCTCAAGTGGATTAAGGTGACTCCAGCCTTGGTCTTTGTAGTGGATAATCTAAATAGCAAAAAGGAACATCTGGTTCTCCAGATTTTGTTGGTCTGCAATTCTCACCCATTCTACCTAATACCGTAAATGGTGATAGACTAAGGAGTTTCAATATAACAATAGTAGGAGGGTCATATACCTGTATACCCCATCATTTGCTTTTGTAGGAACAAGTTATAAAGGATCAAAGCTCAAACCTATACACATTACCTGGAGATAAATTACATGGAACTCAACACAACATCTGTAAGCACTGTAGGACCACTTAATGGTCTCACCCATGTGGAAACTTGCAAAGGTATATGTGTATAGATGTTGTTTGACAGTATACATATCACAGACAAGATTGAAAATCAAAGCAAATCAAACCATAACTATCTAATTCAGCATTTTTAAGATTGGTCCATAGCAATATATATTGGTTGATTATATTTTTCTTTGAATAGTTGAATTACTTACTGGATTGAGAACAACCGTGAAGAACAATTCCCCTCCTTGTATACTTTTGTTAAGTTCTTTTGGACCACCTGGATACTCCTTGTAGAAAATTGTATGAGTAAAAAGACCACAAGTTTGTCGAGGAAGAACCTGAATAGAAATGAAACATTAAAGGAAAATGTAGGGGCAGAGAGCTTAGTCTAGCCCAGGGTTGGCGAATCTATGGCACGGGTGCCAAAGGAGGCACGTGGAGCCCTTTCTGAGGGAATGCAACATCGCCCCCTCACAGCCACGGCAATTCCCCCTCCGCTCAGAGCACACCACTGTGCTCCATGCAGAGAGCTGGGTGAAGGGGAGGCAGCGGCTTGTGGGCTCATTCATAGCCCCAGTTTACACTCCAGCCATGATGCTTTTGGAATGCCCAGAGCAGCATGGCTGGAGAGTAAACTGGGACGACGAATGAGCCCACAAGCCACTGCCACTCCACCTGGCCTTCCCGATGGTGTAGCAGCCCATCCGCCTCTCTGCCCAGAAAATTCAAAAGCCTGCTCTTCAATACTCACTTTCCTAAAGTGTTGCATCCCATGAGCAGGTTTCGGGAAATGAGGATAGAAGAAAAGGCTTATGCAGCACCCCATGAGCAGGAAAAACAAGGATCAAAGACCAGGGTTGCTACCCTTTGGGAAAGCGAGGACTGAGGAGCAGGTTTTTGAATTTCCTGCAGGAACAGCGAGGCTGTGGCCGTGGGAAATTCAAAAGCCTGTTCTTCGATCCTCGCTTTCCCAGAGGGTAGCACCTGAAGCATGTGTAACCCGGGGTACTACTGTTTTCAGTTTAAATTGCCATTTTGGCACTTTGCAAAAAAATAACTGGGTTTGGAATTGTAGTTTGGGTACTCGTTCTCTAAAAGGTTTGCCATCACTGGTCTAGCCAATGTCAAGCCCTTTATGTTACAAAGTTGTTAATAAAAGAATAAATGTACTTTAAGAGTCAAATGTCCCCGACATGGCTGGGTGACTCTCTTGGGGCTAGGATGGCGATTTACACATCATTCTCACCAGAAAAAGAAAATGTACCACCAAAAAAAGAGAGCAAAAACAAAAAAGTGAGAGTTATAACATTTTAAATATGCTAGTTAATGTACAGATGAAAGTTTTTAAAATAATTAGTATCTTTTATAACACCTGTCACTATAACAGTGAATATTGTGATGAGATGACCTGAAGACATTTCCCCAGTGTACCAATATATGTAGCACTGTTACTGTACCTAATAGATGCTGTACATCACTATACAGGGGCATGAAGCCATTCATCCCGGTTTGTCATGGTTCATAAAGATGGCAACGCAGGTACTGTTGCTCCCTTCTATTGCCTCTTCTGGCTCAAACATCCATTCACCAGGCCTGGTTTACTAGCTTTTGGCCCCTTCTCAATTGAACCTCCAGTCCCAGCTACCACTCCGGCTTCTCTGTCCTGCCCTCTTGACTGATTTGCCACTGAGACAAGGGTGTGGCAGATATGTCTGTTCTCTTGTTCCTGAATGGGAGATTAGCTGAGGTGGTGGGGGGAAAAACACACAAGCTGGGCCAGCCATACCCCTAGCAGCAGTGAGTGATTTTCTGTGAAATTCAGAGCAAAGCCAGGGTTATCAGGGAGCATGGAGCTCTAAAATACACCCTCAGGAGTCCTTAGAAGCTATAAATCAACAACACTGCCTTGAACTGGACCCAAAAACAAAAAACCTTGCAAAAAAGAATGGAGAATGAAAGTTATATATTCCAACCTTATATATTCCAACCAGTAGCCCCTGGTCAGAATTCTTATGCCTTGTATTTCTGGACTGTATTTCAGACCATTGCCAAAGGCAATTAACATACAGAGTGTTATAATAACCTAATCTGGAGGTAACTAAGATATGAACTGTCAGGGCCACCTATGCAGACAATGTGATACTTTGGTGCAAAGATAACAAAACTGTTCTCCTTTACGATTACTTGCACGAAGCTGGGTATTTTATTTGCACATTCAAAACCTGAAACAAGATACCTCACCATTATGTTTTTGTGGATAAAACCTTTTCTGTACCGAGCTGGTTTCAAATGTGGATACTCTTCTGTACTGGTGATTTTAATATTCCAAACTTTCTTCCAGGCATCATAGAGCTGAACATGAACAGGATAGACACCAGAATGGTGTGGTGCTACAGCATATCCCATATCAGTTGGAATGCCATGCTCCTGAAATAAAGTATAATCAGCTTAGAAAAGTAAGCAGTGAAGTCTCATGTGCAAGAATTCATCACATTTACAATTATCTTTACTGTTCACCAGTGTCAGTGGATTCAGGTAGCCTGTAATGTCCATACATTGGGAGTTATAATATTCTTAATGTGCATGCTCATCTGTTTTGCCCCTTTCACCAAATGTTCAGAATGGAAGAAATTTGAGCTTCCAGAGCTTTAGAGCAAATGTCACTCTGAACCTTTCAACTCAAGTTCCTATTACTTTGGGCTTTATAAGGCAGCTTTCTTGCGAACTAATTCATTGCACATATGCTTCATTTAGGATCTGTGAGTCAAAGTCTTAAAGTCTGCAAATAGTAAAGAAGACTAACTGTAGTACAATATAAGTAAAGTTGTGGGGTGTATATGAAGTAGTTCCGGTTGGGGAATGTTGGTAGCTGAACCATTTTGAGGTAGGCATTGAAAAAATAGGATTCTTGGAGCCCCAGAGGAGTTTTACTGGACAGATTCAGGACCATCCCAGAAGGTTATATTTTAGGACCTTCCAAGCTTCTTAGCAGGGATGCTTGGACACATAGGGGCTCCACTGGTGAATTCTTCCACTTAGAGAGGCACACTACCCCCAACATGCAATCTCCCCTTTGGATAGCAGGTCCAGGAAGATTAGAACTGCTCTTTTATATTTCAAATACTATTTTTAAAATGACAGTGGATAATCATGTAGGACAGCAATACATATACTAGCTTTATTCAAACTCTTGTAAGCAGTCTATTCACCCGAAAGGTCCTGAGATGTGAAGTGTTTGTAAAAACACCCCCAGTGAGATCAAAATGTATATTTTACATGTGGAAAGCCTCTGACCTTTTGGTACCTTGTGTTTCAAGTACTGCACAAAAATGAAAATCAATATCCCCAATAGAATTTTCCTAGATAGTACAAAACAGGTGTGCATGGTAAAATTGTACTGCATCAATACTTTAACACATTTTCAATACTGCTGTGCATAGACTGTTTAGATAAATGACCCATGCTTTCAGTTCATTAAAACGGCTCACTTTTATATCAAGTACTGGTTCTATATATTTCTGTATTGAATTACTGCAAGAATATTTAGTGCCCTGATGTGAAATATCACAGACAACGAAAATAGTTTGAACAAAATAAATTTGAGAGAAACTGAGAAACTATGACAATTGCATAAAGTTAAGGCTATGTTACTTGGCTTTGGGAAAGCCCCACTGAAATCCTGGGTAGATGGCACTATAAAGAATTATATGATGGCACTATAAGGAATTATGTAATGGGAAAATGTTTTTCTCCCCTTGGGATTTCTGAAGCTTAGCTCTCTACTGGCCACTATTACTTTGTATTGTGCCACAAAAGCTACACATCTAATATACATTATAAATGGAACATTGACATGAATGCCAAGCGCAAAATGGTAACTTTCAAGACTGTAACTCCGAGTTCTGGGTCAGATATTTTTTATATTTACTCAGGTGCACATTTGCTGACTGATCATGGCCATTCTAAAGCGGAAAGCTCTTAGATTTTAGCTGGTAGCAATTTCCAAATTTCCAGAGAGGGATAAAATGTCATTTAAGATTCCATAATTGGCTAGTGCAGTAGTGGCAAACCTTTCGGACTCCAGATGTTTTGGACCACAACTCCCAGAATTTCAAGCCTGTATTGGAATGACAAAGGATCGTGGGAGTTGTGGTCCAAAACATCTGGAGTGCCAAAGGTTCACCACCGCTGGGCTAGGGTCAGTGCCCCTCTAATTAGCTCCCAGACCCTAAGTGGACGAAACATATCAGCAGTTAATCTCAGTTTCGGGTACGGAGGTCCTGGAATAACAATTCATCTGCACAGCAATTTGATTGTTTTCATCCAGTGGCACAATATAAAGATAACTGCATTTGTGAACATTTATTCACAAGTTCATAGAATCATAGAATCATAGAGTTGGCAGAGACCTCAAGGGCCATCTACTCCAACTCCCTGCCATGCAGGAATCCCATCACAGTATTTCCGACAGATGGCCATCCAGCCCCAGTCCCGATAAACTGATCAAAGATGTACAGTATTTTAAAATATCTGCATGAATGTTAGAAAAAAGTTATATACTGAAAAGATTAGAGGAAGAAGTAATATATATTGAAAGCATTCCCACTAAACGCACAGGATGCACATTTAACTCACTAAAGCAAATTTTTTGTTGAGAATCATTTGCTCCACCAAAGATGACTCATTATGGAAGAGATGAGGTTGCATGTGGCTCCACATGTGAGGAAACCACCAGAATTCATCCACAGATCCTAGTAACAGGTCATCGCCTTCATCCTCTTCTACTGTTCCTGTACAATTGGAAAAATAATTAAAATTACTTTCCATTTAATTTTTATGAATCCCTGTTACAACTATTACAATAAGCACCAGATTCAGCCTTTTGCTTCCTGAAGAGAAGGACAAATTCCACATGTGAAAACCAAGAAGACCAGGACAGGACTTCAGTCTATTAATACCTTTCCACCTTTTCCTGATCTCCTGGCAACTGCTACCAGAAACAGAGGTCTCATGGTGATAACCTCCCAAATTGGATCACACCAAATTTTGCAAGGGAAATTCAATATGAAACAAAGAAATTCATAAGCAACTGATTGCCTAAAGCAGAAGGCAACTTATCTTATCAATCTACTTGTGTTTGAAGACTTTATGTAACTAGCAGCTGATCCAGAAAAGATCAGAATCAAGATTTACTTCTTTTTCTTCTTCTTCTCTCTCTCTCTCTCTGTACATACCTGTCAATTATTTATTTATTTATTTATTTATTTTAACACTCTTCCAGAGGAACTCAGGGAGGTTTACAACAAAATATAACAATAACAAAAATAACAAATCAAGTAAAAGCATCATAATAAAACTACAAAAAGGAATCAATGGCAGGATGGCGAGACGGGGAGGAAAAGAAAAAAAAAGTTAACTGTCGCCAAACGCCTCACAAAAAAGCCAGGTCTTTAAGGACTTTTTGAAGGTTGGCAGGGACTGTGCAAGGCGCAACTCACTCGGGAGATGGTTCCATAACAGAAGACCAGCCACAGAGAAGGCTCGGTTGCGGGTCACCGTTTTCCGAGCCTCCCTGGGCGTGCCCACCCGAAGCAAGTACACAGCAGGTATATTTCTAGAACCTTAGGGCAAAGGATGAGGGCTATTTCAAGAATCTGAATGAATTTTGCCAAGTTGTTTAGGGACCAGCAAGACAGAGATGGGAGTAAGGCAGAATTACTGAAGCTTATAATGGAACATCAACACCTGGGGCTAGAAATCTATTGGGGCCATGGAACCCTATTGTGGGCTTGGGGAGCAACATAGGATATGACAAATTACAAGTGATCATGTTGGAATACAGTAGCTGTCTATAATAATATAACTCTTCCCTATGATATTTGCCAGAGTCTTAGCTGAGTACATTCTGGAAGGCTTTTAAACTTCTCATTGACATTGGCAACTGAACACCAGAGGCAAACTGGTTGTATTCTATATTACTTTTAAATAATGATATAAGTTTCGAGTCTTATAAATAATTCATTTGTAGGAGCTAATGTTGTTATTCATTTAAGATCTTGATTTCTGTGACTCTGCAATCTCCTGCGTCCCATGCATGTCTTTTCCTTAGAATAACTTATTTCTCTGTAGTCCACCATCCTGTTTACTACTTTGCTACTCATGCTGTCTCCTGTTCTTCCAGTCTGGAGAAGAAAGTTATTTCAGAAATGGCATCCAGGCAGCTGAAATGATGCAGCAGCAGCCTGCCTGGGATCATTAAATTTGAAGAGTTAATTAAAACCAATGGCTTTGTCATTGAACAATATGGTTCTTTCAGGGATGAACCAACATAAAGAGATCATTCTCTGGTAATTATAAAGATATACTCCTTTCCCCATGCCATCAGAGAAGCTTAGATATTGCTCACATCATAACTATCACACACACTAGCTGTTTAGGGCCTTGCTTCTCAACATTAGTTATTAGACAGAGCGTTGCTGCGGATGAGAAGATGGTAAACTGGGTGCACCAGACTTCAGACCAGCACTTCTTGGACAATCTAATATTCATAACTGAATATAGGGATAGCAATGTCTGTACCACATCCTGCTATAAATCTGCAAATTCATTCTATTCATTCCTTGTGGTTTGAATAATAGTATCTTAAGAGCCTCATGGTGCAGTGGTTAAATGCCTGTACTGCAGGTAAAACTGTGCTCACAACCTGTGGTTCAATCCCCAGTAGCCGGCTCATGGTTGACTCAGCATTCCATCCTTCCGAGGTCGGTAAATTGAGTAGCCAGCTTGCTGGGGAGGCAATGTGTAGCCTGTATAATTAAACTGTAAACCGCCCAGAGACAACTTGAAGTGGTGTGGGGCGGTATACAAGCAGAACATTTTGCTTTTTGCTTTGCTTTGCTTTGAATTGGCCTGAATGATTCCCGAAAAACTTCATATGTCTTCCTATCCCCTATGACAAGCCCACATCATTTCTGAAATAAGCTTCACATCATTTATCCATTCCTATATAGGATTAAAGATATCTAAGACACCCTATCTCGCAGACAGCATCAAATCCGGGTTGAAAATGATATGCTCTTTATATGTGTGTCATAACATTTTGCCTTTATTATAGAACTGCTGAATGGCTCTGTGATTTAGGTATCTGGCTCCGATTCCCCACTATCCCTCTTTGACAGGGTCTGGACTCAATGATCCGTAGGGTTGTTTCCAGGTCCGTATATCTAGCATGAAGAATATTAAAAGGCTACCTTCCAGGCTCAAATGGCCATGACTACATTTTCATCCTATGTTTCTTAAAATTGCATCCTTTTAAGAGAAAGGTGGTATAAAAGTATTTTAAATAAATGTATAAATAAAAATGATTTCTAGTCATACAAAGTAGACCTCTAAAACAAATGCACACATTCTTAGATATACAATTCGTATGCTAGCATACAATACCAGGATCATTTAATTTATATTCATCTTGTCTAGTAAAAGTGCTAAAGGTATCTACAAAGTACCCCATCTCATGTATTTGAAGAAAATATATCAAGTATATTGAAATGTTGTGGAGATGTATTCAATGTCCAAACCTATTGTTACTTTAGAAAAATAAATAAATTAAAAACATAGGGCTGCGATTTTGGAAGGGTAAAACAGGCAAAGATTAGTTCCAAAACTGTGTGATCAGAACATGTGTCTTTGGTCCAGATTTTTTTAAGCAGATGGCCTTCTTCATGTTTAAGTAAAACAAACATATTTCATATCTGACAAATGTATCACAATGTGCATACAGGATGTGATATAGCATGTAACAGATTTCAGAATTAATTTTGTCATATGCTTCACAAAATAAAAGTTACTGAGAAGGAGTAAAAGTTGCAAAAATGAAAGATATAGGGAAAGTATAGGAAATGTATATGAAAAGTACAGAAAGAACAATTATTTGTTGCCAACAGGTCTATACTAGAAAGATCAAGAAAGTAACCTATGTTACTTATGCATTTAATCTGGCTGATGATGGCTATCACTAGTAATAACAATTGACAAATTAATGTTTATAATTTTTTCCAGACTTGAGACAGAAACACCTGCTACTCGGTCATTTCAATGTTGCATTAATCTGTATCATTTTTATGATTCTACTGAACAAAGGTTTCAATTAAATTTTACCTAGAACTCATTTTCTGGTCAAATTTCATAATTCAGTAGTTTCAAAGACAGATGTAAAATATTTTAATGGCTTTTTAAGATCAGAGATGTTCAATAGCAGGTGTCTACAATCTGGTGCTTTTGTTGTCATTTCCCAAAATGATAGTACATTGCAAGAATATACATAAAATCAGTAGGTCAGAACTTTTACATTACAGTGGGTACTACAACAGCCCTCCAGGCAGATATAACACTGAAAGTGTTTCAGATTAGAGTGCCAAGCTGCATTACACCTTAACATTCATGACATAAGGAAGACTTTATCGATTTTCCAGTTTCATCCTCTTGAAGGAGAATTTCTTTTTTCCTCTAGCTCGGAGAGTTCTTCATTCTCATTACATTACATTTTACAGTACAGAATTGCAGCAGAAAGATCAATTTCATTTCCTACACACTGGAAGAACATAAACAGATTGAAGGAGATTTTACTTAAAAAAATTCTTACCTGTGTGGTAAAATTTCCCTGAATATCCCAGGTTGAAAGTGAAATTTGCAATCTGAGCTCTCAAAAGATTCTGAGTATCGAGGAGAGCCTGAAATAAATATATATTTATTTAAAATATATACGTATATACATAGGATTGACAACAGTGCAGAACATGGTAGAAGATACGGAAAAGTTTTTTTCTTCTAGAACAGTATCCTTAGCTTTAGGGATCTTCAACTACAATGGATTGGTTATTTTAAAATATTAATGGATATATGATAATTGAAAAGTGTTCTCCATCCTCCATCCTTCAGTTGCAGTTTTCTGAACACAGCTGAAAAGGTTGAAGGATGTAGCCACAACATTTCACGGCTAAGCAATATAAATCAGTTACCCTCTTGCACAAGTGTTAATGCCTTTCTACTCATGTTGGATTCAAGTCACTAGTTTCAAGATCTTCCACTTAGCAGCTCCATCAGTTAGGGTGGGCATGAGTCAAAGAATCTCATGGCTATTTGCACCTTATCTGAACCTAGAGAAAAGCTGGAACAGCTGCGTGAATTTCTCCTCTACCTGCTTTGACCAGAGGAATGCTATGCCCCTCTGGATCCTGCTGGGCTGAAAGCGTCAACTACTCTAGCTAGCATAACCAGTGGTGAGGAACGGTGAGAATGTTACCTGGGGAGTCAAAGCAGGTGCTATCTAAAATAATACTTGGAACTGAACTAAGAAGCAAATCATAGTCATTTGTACTGAAGATAAAACAGGCAATTAAGGCTGAGAATCACCTATTCCCCCTAGGCCAGTGGTGTCTAAACTTCGGCCCTATAGATGTTTTGGACCACAATTCTCACAGTCCTTTGTCATTGGCAATGCAGGCTTGGAATTCTGGGAGTTGTGGTCCAAAACATCTGGAGGGTTAAAGGTTGGTCACTCCTGCCCTAGGCAAGTGTTGGTGAACCTATGGCACGGGTGCCAAAGGTGGCACTCAGAGCCCTTTCTGTGGGCACGCAACATCGCCCCTTCACAGCCACCTATATTCAGGTTAAATGGCTGTATTGGCGCTTTGCAAAAAATTAGTGGGTTTGGATTCACAGTTTGGGCACTCGGTCTCTAAAAGGTTCAGCATCACTGGCCTAGGCAATAGGTGACACACAATTGAGCCGGTAATTGAACTTGGACTCCTAGTCAGAGCAATGGAAGCTGATCATTTTTCTGCTGACAACGGGGAGGTGTATCTGTTCCATGCTTTACTCTGAACTTCAAAACAGATCTCCAAGTTGTGGAATTTATTTTGAAACTCAAGTTCAACACCTTGTGGTAGCTCTTATAATTTTTGGACCAAGCCCCAGAGCAAATTCTCTGCCTTAATCACACTGGAGCCACCAGCCTACACTGGTCTGGAATTTAGATTTCTAGTTCTCTCAGCTATCTTAAAGAGACTACAAGAAATTCTACTTAAACATATCTGTTACTGATCCTAAGTCTGCAATTACCAGTTATAACCAGCATTTGCTAATCTCCCAAATGATCTAGATAACGTTGTAAGTTGCAGCATACCTTGAAAGATCTGTGGGTTCTAAGCCACATTATTCTTATTAAAATCAATAAGATACATGCTGCTAAATCCTGCAAAACTCTCTGAAAATTTACTTGAGGGGGGGGGGAAAGTGCACAAGTAGCATCTCTGAAGCAGAAGGATAGTGCTCTCCCATGAACTATTTTTTTTAGGCAGACAAGCTGAGCTAACATTTTGGATGTCATGCCTTTGATTATTTACTGGGTGATGTGACCTTTTACTCATCATTTAAGTTCTGAAACCAAAATGTTAAAACTCATCAAAAATACACTGTAGCAGATGGTAGCAGAACTACTAAACTGTGTGTAGATTTCAGACAGGGAGGGCAGAAACTCATTGTCATTTCTAAATGTTTTGTACACTCAAGATAAGTTGTTCAAGTTTTTTCTACCTTTCTTGAAAATGATTTTCTTCAAAAATAGTTCTTCTGAGTTTTTAGACCTATGAACAGTTATATAAATACTGTATATTAGCACACACAGCTGTACTTTATAACCTGCTTGTTAATAGATGAATCTGTTCAAGTGCATTTTTATTAGGCCAGCAATGTTCAACTACTGAGAAAAATGCCAACCAACAATTACATCAGTTGGAAAAGGGCATGTGTAGAATGACAGAACTTACCAAACTACCCTTCACATTTTTAAAAATGGCTTTTACTTGCCATGATTCAACTTCCAGATAACCTCACCTGGATGACTGAGAATCTTCACAGACATACATTCACATTATTTAGCCGTTTAGATGGGATCGTAAGTAGATTTCTTAACATATGACACTTCATGTTTAAATGTTACACTATTTGTGCAGTAACCCCCCACCTATTGCGGAGGTTAGAGACCCAACCTGACCCACGATAATTGAAAATCCGTGTTATGCAGGTGCAGGGTTGGGTCAAAACTGGGGGGCACATTCAGGGTGTACTTACCTCAGGCCTTGTGCTGCCCCGAACAGGCCGTCGGAGGCCCCAAAGTGCTTTTCGTCGAACCGGAAGTAACTTCTGGAAAACCGGAAGTGACCTCCAGATCACTAGTAAGCACCTTTGGTCCTTGCTGGGCATGTTGGAAGACTCAGAAGTGCTTTTCTGCAAACTAAAAGTGACTCATTTCCATTTTGCAGAAAAGCATTTCGGAGTCCTCTGACATGCTCAGAAAGGCCCTCAGAGGCCCCAAAGGTGCTTTCTAGCAATCCGGAGGTCAGTCACTTCCAGTTTGGCGATAAGCACTTTAGGGGCCTCTGGCGGCCTGGGAAAGCCGTCAGAGGTCTGTTTGGGGCAACACGGCCTGGGGTAAGTACAGGAGGCCTGGAACAGGCATTTCCAGCTTATCTCATGGTTGGTTTTTTTCATATACTGCGGTCCCGCGATATACCGGGACCGCAGTATATGAACCACGAAAGGGCGAGGGGGGTGTTACTGTATAACATTGCAACAAGATTTCACCAAGTGACATATTACAACAAAACAGAAGTTGAAACAAGATTTGAATCTTTGTCCACTGTCACTATGCTGGGTATTGGTGACTGAGTTTCTAAAATGAGAAAGGACATTTAAAACTCATGGAATGAAACACATTTAAGCCACTTTGCCCAGAATCCTATTGCGGATTCACAGTTACCCAATGTGTTGCCACTCATTAACAAAGTTGCACCCAGGAAGTGTACTTGTTTGTTTGATTGATTGATTGATTGATTGATTTATATACCACTCCACCTGACCTGAAGGCCACTCTGGCCAGTTTACAAAATTTGAAGATAAGTAGTATAATATACAATATATAAATAAGTAAAAATAAACATAGTAAACCATAATTAAATCAAGGAATAACAAAACAATAAATCAAAAATAATGTGAAAGAAAAACAAGCAGATAATAATTGGCAACATTAAGCACCTCATTAACAGACAGCAATCTATGTAGAATAATGTCCAAGAACAACATAAGAAGCATTTCTAATTTGCTTGTTCAATCTCTTCAGGAAATGACTATTTCCAAATCATGCTTTCTACTAAAACAAGACTAAGTGCTATCATTACAGTAGGTCTGAATGCCTTTCATAAAATGAATGACCCAAAAAGTGCTACATAGTATTTATTACTAATTTTAAAAGTTTCATATAATTGATGATGATGATGATGATGATGATGATGATGATGATGATGATGATGATGATGATGATGATGAAAAGTAATGCTTCTGGTGAAAAGAAATCAATTAAGAGTTTTTGGTGCATTCTCAGATACTGTCACAGTTTTAAAAACTGTGTGCAGTCCTTAACAGATGCAGTTTTGCCTACAGCTAATAATTATCTGTAATGCTTATAGTTCCACAACACAACTTTTCTACCATCTCCAGCAATATTTAAACAAAGGGAAAAACATGAAAAAGGCTCTTTTTTCATCAACTGCTGAGTGAGAGTCTTTGTAAGCAGTAATAATTTGTATCTGAAAAAGAGGGACACATTGTTCCCCCCATGTTTTACTCTTTCCTTTAATCATTCTTTCACTGTTTGCCATTAAATTGTCCACAACATTTCTCATCCAATAGGGTTGCACAGACTGATATTAGCAGCCAATTAGAACATCTAGGGGAGTGGGAAATCTAGGGCTATAAAAAGGACTGTATTAGTTGGAACTCAGTGGAGAGAGAGAGAAAAAATGAATGAACGGACAACAAACAAACTTCTGAGACATTCCATCTTGGTATTCTGCTGCCTGTTTGTCTCTATGCCCACATCCTGCACCACTGCATTTTTTTCTTCATTTTTAAGGGTTTTCACTCCCCTTCTCTGAATTATATATACCTCTGCTACTAGATAGTGTGCCTTCTTGGAATTTTTTTTAAAAAGAAGACCCTCCCCTTTTTAAGAATTTCCTCCTCTTTTTGGTCCCTTCTTTTACGTATTAGATTATTTTTGCTGCCTGCCTGTTGGACTCAAAATGAGAGAAGGTACTAAGTCACACAAAGGAGAGAAAATTTCAAATACTGCATAATTCGTACTTTTCTCGCTGTAGGGCTTTGATATTATTTTTTGCCTTGCTTATGAGGTTTCTTTTAGTTTCCATTTCTTCCCACATGTCTCTGTGTTTGTGTGTATGTGTGCACATGAATATCATGAAAACAAATGAAAGAATCCAAAACAAAACAAACATGAAAAACATCCTGTGCACATCCCTAGCTACATCTCCATTTTATGTTTTTGCATATCTGGAGGACTGTATGAAGAAGGCTTTTATCTAACATACCTATATACCACTATTGATGAATCTATGGCACGGGTGCCAAAGGCGGCACAGAAGCCCTTTCTGAGGGCACGCAACATCGCCCCCTCACAGCCATGGCACTCCCCCCCCCACTCGGAGAATGCCACTGTGTTCCATGCAGAAAGCCAGGTGAAGGGGAGGCAGCAGCTTGTGGGCTCCTTTGTACTCTCCAGCCACACTACTTTTGGGATGCCCAGGGCAGCGTGGTTGGAGAGTAAACTGGGGCTAAGAATGAGACCCCAAGCCGCTGCCTCCCCTTCGCCCAGCTCTCTGCATGGAGCACAGCGGTGTGCTCCGAGTGGAGGGGGAAATTGCTGTGGCGGTGAGGGGGGTGACGTCGCATTACCTCAGAAAGGGCTTCGCGTGCCACCTTTGACACCCATGCCATGGATTTGCCAACACTGGGTTAGACTATGCTCTTTTCCCCCCACATTTTCCTTTAACGTTTCATTTCTATTCAGGTTGTTCCTCATAAAATTTGTGTTCCTTTTACTCATACTAGGGCAGAGAGGTCGATGGGGTGATACTCTTCAGGAAAGCAACGATCAAAGAGCAGGTTTTTGAATTTTACACGGCCACATCGAGGTGCTGTGGTTGCGGGAAATTCAAAATCCTGCTCTTCGATTCTCACTCTCCCAAAGGGTAGCACCTCTGCTCTCTGATCCTCACTTTCATGAAGGATAGCACCTCTGCTCTTCGATCCTCACTTTTCCAAAGGGTAGCACCCAAAGCATTTGTAACCGAGGGTACAACTGTATTCAGGCAAAAGTTCCATATTGGCAATTTGCGAAAAATAAGTGGGTTTTGAAACGCAGTTTGGGCACTCCGTCTCTAAAAGGTTCGCCATCACTGCTGTATACAACAGGTACCTTACTCTTTAAATGACTCCAAGGCTCTTGTTCAAGCAGGTTAGGGAGTATGTAGTGAGTATGCCTCTTTTCCTTTTGACCATGATCAGTATGCTTTGCTCAGTGTAAACCCTGCTTATGCAAACAAATAAATGTGATGGTCTCCTTCTTCATAGACCTGGCCAATGATACCTTACGCTTATGCCTGACCTTCCTGACTGTGCCTGAGTCAAAGAGATAGTCACACAGCTACTGATTCAAAACAGATGATGAACAGGGGTAATGAAGGGCTTTTACACCAGCAGCAGTTTTGGCTTGAGGAGAGCACAGAGCCACCATGCTGTCTCTAACCATGGTAGAAGAGCATAAGGAACCAGGATAGTCATGGGTGAAACTAATCTAAAGAGCCAAATAAGTCAGTCATATCAGAAAAAAGGAGTTGACTGTCTTACTGCTACGTTCCCTAACTCATAACTTGCTTGCACATTTTTAAAGGGGCCACCTCCAGAGAAGGTGCTCTTTATTTATATTCTACCACAGGATGACTTTGAGAATATGTTGCACTTTTCCTGATACGCAGTATAAGAAAAGTTAATTCTTTCCTCTACATATCTGAGATGCCTCTGGGGTTTTGCTTTCTCTAAACATGCCAAATGCTTCCCAGCAAAGAAGGGGATGGATGCCTTTGGGTTTAAAATATTTCTGGTCTCTCAATGCCAGGACACAGAGGTGGATCTAAAAAGTACCTTGCAATGGGAATTCCTTTTCCATCCAATGAGGAGCAAGGCTGCTTTAAAAGAACAGGCCGTGACAGGTGAATGTGTACGTCCCTTTACCCTTTTAGTGGTTTGAACGAGAAAGAAACACTTTACATGAGTAAAATACCACTTTACTTGCCGCTAAGGACAAAGCTTTACAGAAAAGAATGTTATACAAGACAAATTAATACACCAATACACATATTCATTAGCACAGAAAAGCTGCTTTCGTCATAGGGAGGCAATATGCATTTTAGGCATTCATATTTTTCCATTTTAGGGAGTGTTGCAGGTTGGAGATAGCATTACTCAGTGGAAAACTGCCAGAGAAACCGTTCCTTTGCCATTATTTTTATTTGTTTCTGCTGCCTCTTATTAAAATAAAAATACTGGAAGACTGATTATGAATCTCTGATGCAACTACTGTTTTTTGTTATAGAGTTTTGAATCTCTGGGAAACTCTCTCTCTCTCTCTCTCTCTTTTTTTTTGCTACACAGTAGAAGTACCAAGATCCATAGAGGAAAATAGCTTACAAGTTCACCAGAGTCCACCCCTTTCTCATTAACTGGCACTTAAAGATTCAGTAACTCAGTTTGAGACATTTGTAGGAGAAAGAATTTTATTGTTGCTTGAAATTACATATTTGTGCATACTGCTTTCTTTACAGATAAATAGAAACAACTTTCATTAAACAATGAAAGTGAGAGAGAGATCACACACCAGACAGGCAGAGCTCTTTTTAAAATCTAAAAACTGGTCAGAACGATTGGTTAGTGCTTTATTTGTAAGATTACAGTATTTACAAAGATTTGCATCAAGGACACTCCAGTGTAGCATCTAGTACAAATTAGTCTTAAACCGATTTTGAAAATATTGAATCCAATAGTTATTCAGGATGGATACATTTGAGATAAATGGGAGCAATGAAGTATAGGGTTTTTTTTACAAAATTATCAGCATATGCCATAGTTATTAGTTAAGCTTCATGATCATTACTATTATTAGAAGAAATTATAGATGCATTTATTTAAAGCTCAGGAAATTTATGTCTTAAACAGATTGTTTGGACTTTATGTTTCCTCTTGGTATTCTTAACACATACACAGCATTTGGTTTTGATTGCCAAATTATCTCAGCTTATATCTTGACATGATGCTTTCATCTCCCCAATTCATTTGCACAACCAAAAATGTGAAATGTATGACAGAAAAAGCCAGAGGAAAAGGGCTAATTACAGCAACATAGGCCATAGCTTTCAAGTTATCTTTTTTCAATTTCAGTGAATAATGCAGAGCAATTAACAATTCTGTCTTCAAGATTTTATCTGCTTCCCTGTTACTAGGTCTTGGGTACTGCTTCACCACCTTAGATGATTTCATTTCTCTGCTGCTAACAGAGATGCAAACCATCAATTGTAATTAAACACTTTTTTAAAAAAAAATCTGTCCAATTAAAACAAGAGTACTAATAAGCACACAGATCACCTAATTTCCTTCTCCACACATATTCCACTGATACTGGGTTTAAGATAGAAATAAACAACTATTCGCTTTATGCTCTTTCATTCAATGTCAGACTTGCACAATTTGAAATTTATCCAGCTGAATAGAGTTCATTAAATCTACTGCCCCAGGTACTGCAGTTTGCACTAAGGGGGCGGTATAGACAAACAAACAAACAAACAAACAATCCATATGGACCCAACAACGTTCTAAAGCTCTTTGGAGGCCTTCTGTTTATGGGGAGGGATGGGGTTGTCTGCTGTCTGGAAAAAAAAAGATGGGAGTCAGACTAGGACATAGTATGTTGGAAAAATTGTGTCAGGTTTGCAGATCATAGGTTATGCTGGCTGAATTTAAGATTTCAGCTGAAGCTGTGTAGTAGAGATGGGCACGAAACAGAAAAATGGCATTTCGGTTTTTCGTTTGTCGTTGAGAGGTCTGTTTCGGTCGTCGGGAATTTTTTGAAAAATTTCGTTACCATTTTTCATTTTTTCGTTTGTCGTTTCTACCCACTTTTTGCGTAATTTTTAAAGCATTTCCGTGCGCAGGCATCCTCCAACGCCCCAGACCAGAGGGAAAACACTAAAAGAAATGGATGCTGGCAGAGACACAGTATAGACGAGGTATGCAGGGAGGCTGCAAAGGCAGCAGCGGGCGTTGCCCAGGGTGCAAGGCAGCCGCAGAGTGACTGCACTGCGGGGCAGGGGAGGGTACTCACCGAGAGGTATGCAGCACGCACGCACACAGGGAGGCTATAGGACTGAAGCTAGAGTCACAGAGACAGCAATCCCACCCTAACTCCCACTAGAGACTTGAAGGAGGACGGGGGCTGCCAGAGCTTTTTATGCCCTCTGTGACTGCCAGACCTGCCCGCCCAGTCTGCAACCTGGGCATGCTATTGGTTGAACATGATCCCATCACATGGCTTGCCTCCATTTTGTGGCTGGTGGTGACATCCATTTTGAAGGGAAAAGAAAAATACATCACGATGGGAGAAGACAAAAACAAACGTTTTAAGGCCCCCAACCCCCTGGTAGATATTATCAGACAATAGAAATAATTATTGCTGTGTTTTTACGGATGTCCAGGGCGTTTTTTAACATTTAAAACAGCTCATTTCATTGCGCGTCACCATTAATGGAAACGAAATGTAACGACCACAATTTTCGTGGTTCTGTTCGTTTCGTTGCATTTTCATCACAATTTTCATTTGTTGTTTCGTTACATAATGGAAACGACAAACGGTAAGGGAAACGAAAAAATGTTCGTTCCGTGCCCATCTCTACTGTGTAGATAACCGTTTTGAGACTTTAACTCCTAGACTGCCAGTAATATTGCAATAGAGGCTGCATGACTTCTCTTGAATTTTTTGATGGAGTTCCTTTCAATAGCAACAATCAAACTCCAATAATAGACAAAAAGGCATGATGTAAGATGATTCTGAAAGTCATTTTATCAGCTATAGTACACCTGGGGGTGGCATTTTCCTGAAATCAATGGCATCGAATAGTGCTCCATCCTCACTATGTGGGATCTTCTTTTCTATGAGTGGTTTTCATGTTGCTTCAAGTGTTCTGGGCAAAGCTGACTCCGTGAATCTTTCCACACCACAGGAGATGCCAGATGGCTGCTTTGGTTACAGCTATCATCTGAGGATGTGCCACTAAGAAGCAACTAACCTGATGCGCCACTCATTTTCCATAATCAGTTTCAAAAGAGTTATCCAACAAAGAAAGGCAGTTATCAATGATATCTACACAGTGCATGTGCTTATAAGAAAGGGAATGCATAGTTATCTTTATGCCACTGGAAATAATACGTAACTTTCACATGGTTCCCTCTTTGTTAGGATGGGCAATTTTTCAAGTTCACATCTCTCCCCTGTATCTCCATGCCTTTAGATCAGAGGGGTCCAGACTTCAGCCCTCCAGATGTTTTGGACCACAACTCCCTGCTTTAGATCTTCAGAGGAGACTCTATCAGCATTTTGACCTAGAACAATCTCTGTAGTAGCGCCTCACATTTGGAGTTCCTTCTATCCATAGAAATCCAAAGACTCTTCTACAAGGCACATGTACATTTGAAATGTATATAGTTTGGAACAGACTAGTGTCATCCCAAAGCTATTTCATATAAGCTGAGTCCACCATAGCATTTTACTTATTTTAATTTTATTCATTTTCCTCCAACAACTTGAACCATAAAGCATAGAACAACAACATTCCACCAGGGAATAATACCTACCACAGTGACATATGCCATTTAAAACTAATAACTTAATCTAATCTTCTACTTAATGGATTTTTAAAAAACATCCACTAATGTTAATCTAAGCTTATTAGGGTTCTGCATCCTTCAACTAAAGTATAAACCAGTTAGATCTTTTTTACTAATTTCCCAAGGCCCATACAAACAAAAATGCATGTATTAGATGGCAATCAGAATTCGCAAAAATCCTGGCAGTAAATTGTGGCTTAACTTGAATTTCAGGATGAAGATGAAATCAAAATGACTATAGTTTAATTTATTAAAAAGCAAAAGACTCAGAAATAGTTTTGGGGGTCAAAATATGGTTAATTGATTTGAATGGGCCTACTTTACTTGCAACTCTGCCCTGGTACATGCACAGAAAGGAACGTCTAACATGTAGTCTGTGGAATACTGGTGGTCCACTACGGTACTGCTGTAGAATAACACACCAGTTGATCAATAAGGCTTTATTCTGAAGAAGGAAATGGAATGGATGAAAACGAATGAACACAGAGTTGCAACTAGAGTAGAACCATTTGAAAAAATGGAACAGCTGACTCACCAAATCTTCACTGATTCAATGAGCTTACTCTATTGCAATTTACTGTGCTAAGCAATAGGATTTCAGTCCATGTGCAGCTATTATGGCTTTTTATCTTTAACAGATTTATTGGTGTAAGAAATCAGTGAAAAATCAGTGGAATAATGCATGGGGTTGCAAATGGAAGGCATTGAGAACCCCCATAAAATGATGTGAGCTAGGCAGGGTGACTGCACATCAAAGCCTCAAATAGAAATATACATTAAACTAAATCCGGTTTCCAGTCCCAACTACAGGAGAGAGGTATTGAATGAGCTGGGTTTATATTACCACTGACTAGAGATGGACACAAAATGCCACTCTGGCAGTTTGTACAGGTTCACTGTTTGGCTGGACAGGTGTTGAACAATTTCCAGTATCGTCTCCTCCAGCGGACACCCACTCAGACCCAGCTCCCAAAGGAGGCAGGGCAGGGAAGCTTGGCACTGCCCCTGAGTGAACATCTACCACTAACACTAATTTGGCTGAAAAATGAAATGGTATAAACAGCAAAACTGGCAGCTCATGCCCATCTTTAATGCTGACTTACCAAGTCCTGCTGATACAAAGTCTATTTAGGATTAGCAATTTGATTTATTCCATTGTTTTTTTGCAACCCAGTTTTGAAAAGGAAAATATTTTACAGTACTGTATTTCCCAACAACATGAACTTGTGTCAGCTGTAATATCTATAATCAAAGGCAGGCATTTAGAAAATGGCACCCCTTCCCTATTCTAACTAAGCAACTAACCCCCCACCACATCACACTATCTGCGTAAAAACTATTTCAAGCTACTTATCTTTCCAAACCACTTCTTATCAAATATATCCCAATGTAAAACTTCCTTTATCACTTCCTAGAGAAAAGAAATTGGTTATATGGGTGCTTTTATTCCCAGGCAGAATGGTATAAACTGCTTTTATATTTGTCTGTATTAAATATTCTGTTATTTAATTTAAAAAAAAAACATTTATTATAGGATGCTAAAAATAAAGGCACCTCTCTGTGCATTCTTACTCATGTTTATTCAAAAGCAAGCCCCATTGCTTTCGGCATTATAGGCAAGTAGATTTGGGATTCCTTGTTAAAGCACTTTACAATCATTTTATATATGCTATTAAACTGCTTTTTCAGCTATTTGTTTCTTCTAAGAATGAATTGACTTCTGCAGAAACAGTTTCAAATGTTTTACTAGCAGCTTTCATAATTGGCCAAAAACACTGGGTTTATTTGTACTTTTTCTTTGAACTGATTGCTACCAAAGCCCAATTCAAACATACAACAGTATCCCTATGTAGTGTCAGCTTATGATACAACTGCTTGAGCAGAGTTCTGCACTGTAAAGCCATTTGTGTTAAGCACCTCTTCACTCACTCCAGGCAGATCAGAATGGGCGAAAGCAAAAGGACACAAAGGAGACCACAGGGGCGGAGATCACTTAGTCTTCTGAAAAGCATCAGGTATCAAATATTGGATGCAGTCTGTATACTGAAAATATACCAACTGCTGGAATCTGATCCTTCTTTTGAGTCAATTGCCCTTCTTTAAACATTGAAATCAATTGGCTTACATAGTGATTCCTTAGGATTATTAGTCAGGAGTATGCCTTTCAAATAACTACAAGAAGAATTTTAGACATAGAATTTCAGGAATTATGGAACATAACTTATGCAACCTCTTCTCCACTGTTTTCCCTCATTCCTCTGCTCTTCTCTCCTCGCTTCAATGTCTACAAAACTGTAGGGCATTGTCTCTTTGCAAGATGTAACATCGTGCTTGCATCATCATCACACGGTAGGGTTTACAGAATCCCTTATCTTGAAAGACATTGCCTGTGTGAGCAGGGGGGCCTGGAAACTCCTTTTGCGTGGACTACCCCAAAAAGTATGTTACCTTGATTTTATTAAAGCGGGGGGGGGGGGGAGAATCTGAACTGGATACAGTTCATTTTATGTTATTGGTGCAGCTGGCAGTTATCATGGAAAGAGTGACAGCCTTTCTTGGCTCAGTTGTTAGAAGGCAAAATTCTGTTCCTTTTTGAATGTCTTCTGCCTTATTTTATTTATTATTAGCTTTGGTCATTGTTTAAATACAGGTATTTAACAAACCAGCTTGATTAAGTTGACTGCTTTCTTATGCCAATAAAGGTATTATTATTATTATTATTATTATTATTATTATTATTATTATTATTATTATTATTATTATTATTATTATTATTATTATTATTATTATTAAACTGAAAATACTTATTGACAGTAAGAGGCCCAGTTAGAATAGTAAAGCTTACCAAACACATTTGAAAATGTTTCAAATGACTTATTTAAATGTGGTGGTTTGCAAAACGTCACTGATTTGGACTATTTTACTATGAGGCTTGAAACAACAGGGTGTCTTATCTGATGCCTGGAAAATAATGAAGGTTTTACACCAGGTTCAAGACCTTGGAGCAACTGCAGAATGCCTAATGCCAGTTAGTGTTCCAGACAGAACCTGCCTTAGCATCTGCCTTTCATCTGGATTTCCTTACTTAAGACTTGGCTTTAACTATGTCTAGCTTTCTGCACGAATACCAGCATGGTACTTAGTTCTTATAGGTTTCAACAGAATCCATAGACTTGGGCCAGTTAGAAAGATGTCCTAGCTTTGGTATCAAACTTGGACTTGGGAGCGAACAAGACTGGAGCACAACTTGATACATGAGTATTCAATTGCAAAGAACTTAAAATATCAAGAACCATAAAATGTGATATATTACCTTATAAAACTATGAGACAACATAATTTACAGATTTTAATCTCCATTATTTCCAAAATACAATACAAACTTCAAAAAACTATGTTCTTGTATGTCTGTCCATCTGCTGTTCAGACCATAAAACACCTGAAGCCGTTGAAATTCAATTTCTTTTTATAGTTCAGAGATATCATTAGAAAAATGAAAAACAACCACAACAACAGTAAAAAATGTTTCTTGTTCTTTGATAAATTCAGGTTCTTTTCTATAATGCAGGCAGCCCAGAAACAGTTTCATCATATCTGATATTAAACCAATACTGAACAGACCAAACAGCTTTCAGGTTTGATATTTTTTCCACACTGAAAAAAAACTTCAATAAAGACAATGGCTTCCTTTGTGTTACCTTCTTGATTCACAATTGTTGTACTTAAATGCAGACACTGTACTGATAATACAAAGCTGCAAAACTGCACACCCACCCTGCAATCTGTAATATGGTTAACAGTATTTCCACTTCTTGTTTAGCCTTGCCCAGTGTCACAGCCTTGCAAATTTAATGGATTCCAACTACTACAGTCGCCAGCCATTATTGACTATTGATGGGGTGATGATGGAAGTTGTCATCCATCAGTCTTGGGAGGGGGGCATCAGTTTGGGAAAAATCTATTCCAATAAACTATTGCGCTCATCTTCGGTAGTTTAAGTTGTGAGACATGCAAGGGGCAATGGAAGATAACAAATGGCTACTATGAACATTAAAAGGAGATAATGAAATAACGGTTGGGTGGCATTTCAATTTCTTTGGACATGTCACTGTTGACCTTCTATCTGCCGTGTGTAGCCAAATTTCAGAGTGCAAGTAAAGCATACTGCTCTAAAATGTGAACTCATTAGCAAATCTGGTTTGCTCAAATAACGAGCCCATGCAAACAAATAATATGTTTATAACTATTAGGTTGCTTTCACAGGGATAAAAAAATAGTCAGCATCAGACCTTTTAACCTAAATTCAAGGCAGCCAGGCTTAAGAGTGTGAGAGCTCCTCAAAGTGTCTGTTCAATCTTGTTTTAATGGTTTTCAGATGTTACAATGTACCAATTTATATCCATTTATTTACAATTGTTTTAAATGTTGTTATGTAACCACAAATATGTATATCATAGGGCAAATATAGCATATATAATAAATCAATAAACTAAATGCAAATAATTAACTCTCTTTTAAACATGTAAAAAGAAATATCAGCCTTAAAGAGATAGAAGGATGAAGGAGAGGTTTTCATGCCACCATACACTGACAACATTTAATACATTTGTTCTTTAGCAGAGCCACTCCAAGAAATTAGGGAAACAGAAGAGCACAGGATTATGTCCTCTCCTCATTCCATGTAATTTTGTCAGCATGATCTTCAATTAATTTGACAGGGCTGCCATATTTCTACAACTAACTTGCAAACAAAGCCTGCAAAGATCCTGTTCCACAGTAGTCAAAATCTGTTTCATATGTCAGCTGTTTCTAATCACAAAGCTGCTTTTTTACTTTGTTTAGTCCTGAGAGTAAATGAATTGCTACTAATTAAATTAGTTGCTATTTGTATATAAAACATATCAGAGCATTAGTTAAATAAATAATATTTTAAAATATGATTGGATATGAGCAAGGATTTTTGAACATGATATTCCGATGAAGGCAGAGGACTTTTCACATCAGACTGTGACAGTTGTATGGGGATACAAAATGAAGAACAGTTCTGTTTATGAACCGATGGTTCTTCAAAAGGTAAATTTGGTGGTATACATATATCTTTTTTCCATACTTTTGCAGCATTGATGCCTGCGTACCATTGTACAAAGTACTGAATAATGTTCCACATATCAGTTTGAAACTGCTGATACTGCCCAGCAGTATCAAAATACATTTATATTACAAGCTTTATAATACAGTGGCCCCCTGCCCTTTCGCGGTTCATATACTGCGGTCCCGCTATATTGCGGGACCATTGTATATGAAAAAGCCCCCCTGGCTTAAGGGGCAAAGACTGTTTCTGCCCTCCCATACTTACCCCAGGACTGGCGCTGCCCCACTCCAGAAGGCCTGGGAAGGCCCTCGCAGGCCCGTTTGGGGCAGCACCAGGCTGGGGGTAAGTACAAGAGCCCCCAATTATCCCCCCCAGGCCTGACCTGACCTGCATCCGCTTATCGTGGATTTTCAATTATCGCGGGTTGGGTCGGGTCCCTAACAATAGGCTGGGGATAACTATAACAAGAACAGTATGTAATATCATATACTACATACATGTTCAGCTAACACACTGGGGTACGATAAGTTAAGATCAAGCTTATTGTTTTGTCTTTTTTTGTTTGATTTAACACAGATCATTTCTTTAGAAAAACACACACACGTTGGCCGCACAGCAGGCCCTGCCCTGACTGGGACCTTGGCATGAGGAAGAGCTTTAATCCACTGTCTTCTCAGTGCTCTTAATTTAAAATTTCCCCTCTTTTCTTATGCTCCTCAAAATAAGAAGAAAGCTCCATTAAACACCTTTGTATCAATTGCAAAAACTCTGTGGAGAAATAAGATTCCCCAACGATTTTATGTTCATTTGTCACTTATAAAAGTAGTTCCTGCCCGTTTAGAGCAAAAGTGGATAACTACAGATCTCCAGATCTTGTGGGACTGCAACTTCCATCACCCTTAAAAACTGTTCATGCTGATAAAGCCTGTTGGGGGCAATCACAAGTGTTCACCCTAGTTCAGAGGTTATTCTTGCTAGGGGTTTCCAAGTTCGGGGTGGGTAAGAGGTCAGCCCTTGGAACTGGAACTTAGGCAAAGGATGGGGGGGAAGGGGGTTAAAAAGCCCATTACCAAAGCAACTATCAATTTAACACAACTCTCCTGTCCTTACTAAGAGACTGGTAGGAAGCTTAAGAAGAATATAACTAACTAAAGTGAGCAAGCAAGAGGCAGAACATGCTTGGAAAACGAGAAATCAGAAATGGAATTAGGAAGGAGAGTATCGCAGAGGGCCCAGCCTTCAGACATCAAAACAAGAAGCTCAAAATAAGAAGGCAGATTACAGCATCGCCTAAGCCTAGAGGATGAAGATAAGCTGAAAGAAATTGCTTTTAGCATTGTGTCTTTGCTACAATAAGCAGATTGTCTAGACACTGTTAAGATGGATGTGTTTCACATTATTTTCACACCTTATTTGTTTGCTTGGAAAGTCTGGGAGATGGAGGAACCTTCATTTTCTATGAGACTCAGACCACCAGCAGTGGGAGACATGATTTAACCTTTCAGATTCAACGACACTGTCATTACTCCTCTTCATTTTTTATTATATAAACTGAATAGCTAGTATTTTATTCCTAAATAGAAAAGGGTTCAAGAAGAAACAGTTTTCCAGCACCTGGACTATTTGGCACTGACAACCAAAGCAAACAAATCAATTGCTTCCCCTTATGTCTCTGCATGAAGACAAGCCCTGTACCTCTTCACGTGTACCATCACCCACCATTGATGATGGATATTTCACTAACAGTAAGATAAATGGAATGTAACTTCAAATGGTAATTGTTTCTTACAGGTAGGTAAAGCAAGACCCAGACACAGCAAGATATATCAAAATTACTGTCAAAACAATATTTCTAGACACACATTTGAAATAGGACACAGGAGGTAGGAATAATGTTCTCGCCTACCAATGAATGCTGAATGAGCAGAAAATGAATGGGATAGATCAGATATGAAATACAGTTATTTGCTGTGCTTACTAGAGATACTGTACAATGCGCATCTCTGTATTTTCACTTGGTCGAAAAAGACACTGAACGACCTAAAAGAGTTGCAGTACTTCAGAGTTAAAACAACAGTGGGGTTCCTGTAGAAAAGCAGCATCAAAACTCATTCTCCAGTAATATAATGTGTTTATTGTTTCCTCCTCTGCATTTGGGTTCACTTGAAAAGAAATAATTTATGTTAGGGACCTGTGGAACCCTCCAGAGAAATTGCATTAGCCTTATGGAACTCTGTGTTTCACTCAAACATTCAGTGACGTTTTAAGAAAGTAGAAAACTCCAAATTCACTTAACTTTTTTTGCTTTAGGCGACATTTGATGGCAATGCCCAACCTAGATTCTGAAAACAACAGCATAAATCTTGGTTCTTTGTATTCTCTCTCTTTTTTTTCACTGCTATATCCAGTCTATTTCATTAATGGTTACATTTATCTGTAACTTTGTTATAGCCTATAGCTAAAATAAATGAAACATGAAATCTGTCAAAAAATGCTGAATTTACATACACAGATGACAGTGAATGTGCATAGGCAGACATGAGGTTTTTTAAAAAAAACACTATAAACTTTAAGAACTAGAAGTAAACTATGCAATCAAACTCTATAAATTGAAAGCAATAAACATCAAAACCCAAGATGCATTTTCTTATTCTGAAAAACCAGTTGTCATCATGCAGGTTCTGCTGAGCAGATAGCCCACCTATTCACAACAAAAGCACTGTGTTTCAACACTGGTTTAGTGCAACACAAATGAGTTGGGTTTTCTCAGGATCACATTCTTCCACTTCTTTCCACTTGTAGAACTATGCAGAGGAGTTTGGACTCAATCACAGCTTGCTATGTATCCTAAACCCAGCCCTACAATTAACTTTGTAATATGGTCAGCTTTTGGATTGAGCAGAAGGACAATCATCCAACATTTCAAGTTGGGATATTAGACTCACAGGGCACCTATGATGTCCAGTATACAAACCAGCTTTGGAAACAATGGTTTGGAGTGCACTTCTTTGGAACTAACCAGAATTAATGCAATCTAGAATTTATCAGGTTTGGACATGATTTCAAACAATACACATCATTTATATCTAAGAATAAAGATTGTAAGCACCTTTCTTTTGTCAGGCAAGGGTATGATAAGGGAAAGTGGGGGATATGGAAACTGCATAGGACTCATGGTCTTTCATCTTGCTGAACCACATCTGTAGTGTGACATTCAAGCATTGCTTTATAAGTACAATATTCAGTAAATATTTGGTATTATATACAGTAGGTGTTGTCTGTCACAATCAATGTTGGAGAAAGATCCTTCTTGTTTGTGTTCTGCTGCTGATCCTGTTATTTGCATCATTGGGTGGTGATTACACAGAAGAAAGAGAATTGCGGCCAATTGAAAGAGTAACATTTTGTTGACAACCACCTGTTTTGTTTTGTTATTCAGTATACAAACTAAAGATATAACAATAGTAAACACTGATATCTGATGAATAACTGATTTAAATATACATTCAGTTGTTTCATTCTCAAAGGCTTTCACAGCTGGGATCTGATAGCTGTAGTGAGTTTTTCAGGCTGTTTGGCTGTGTTCTGGAAGTTTTTCTTCCTGACATTTTGCCAGTCTCTGGTCAGCATCTTCAGAGGGCAAGGAGCTCAGAGTTCTCTCTGTACTGTCAATTGTTTGTTTAGAAAGTTGTTTAGAAACAGACAATTGTTTATATTCTGCTTTTATACAGATATTTGTGCTGAAGAAGAGGAGGAGGAGGAGGAGGAGGATATAACTCTTGCTATAAAGCCAAAGTAGCCACTTTATAGCAGGCTAGATAAACAGTAACTTAGAATTTAAATAACTACCTTCTCACATTCTAATCGGAAGAGGCAACTGTAAGAGACATCATATCTAAGAGGTTAGATAAGGAAGTGGCTCCAGGGAATAAACAATGGATTTCACTTAGAATTGTTTTTCTGTGTGTCTTAATATGCTTAGAGCTAAGTATTGTAATGTTTTTGTTTTTTACAATTAAGAACTTTGATATACTCTATAGATGAATTATCTTCCCTTTGGGTGGGTAAGCTTCTGTATTTTAATAGCTATGCTCTTACAATTTTGAAACATGATTCTAGCATGACTTAAGTATGTGCTTACACTCTAAGTTAAATGTTCCTATGTTTAAAGTACTGTGCCTACTGTTTTGTCACAACTCTTAGACTATCATCAATATATTTGAACTTGCTTCATTGGAAACATGGAACCTAGAAGGCTAAGTAGAAATAAAGTTCGTAAAAATTCAAGTTCGAATTACCGGAATTATTGCACCAAAAATAATAATGCAAGAACATTTTCCAAGGTATGTTCCCTGTTAACTGAGGGACAAACTCTGTTTTATAGAGAACATGTCCATAGAAGAGGGGATTTGTTTAAGTGCTGCAAGACATCTGATTGTCACAACGTGAGCTTATTGCACATTCCATAATTTGCAAATTTGCTTGCTTTCGTTTGTGACTGGTCATCAGAAAAGTAAATACAGGCTTTGTATGTAAGTAGAATCGCTTAAGCATGAAATTCTACTGGAATATCTCCTCTAATCCTAGAGACAGAGATAAATAGCCATCATGACTTGCAGTTATTGACAGACATGTCCTCCATGTGTTGCTGTAAAACAAAAAAGGCGAGGATGCTGGTCACATGCAAACTTCCTGTTAAGCAGCTCATTTTCATTTGAGCAATGTGATATACTGAGTAGAACAATCATCTTATGCAGTATAATGATATTAATATGCAAATATGGCTTTCAGTACCAGATTTCTCAGTTAATTTACATTCAGGTTACTCTATTCATTCAGTGTGTCATTATACTGCTGAGGACAACTCCTTCTTTATTAATAATAATGAAGATGCATTGCCACTGACACTGCTAACATCTTTAGTGGAATGGATTGGCTTTGAATAAATTAAGGTTTAAAGAGATTTTTGTTCAGAGTCCACTGTGTAGCATAACACTTATTTAAATGTCTGTTTCTATTTTTTTTTCCAGAATTTATCACCAAGCTAAAATTTAGTGTTTAATTTTTTCTCTTTTAAATGGTAAAAACTCTTTTTGAAGAAAATGTGCCATATCACACTTTTTATCTTTTTCTTATCTGGTCAAACATACTGTATTGCCTTCCCAATGTCCAACCTTACTATTATTTCTATAATTTTTCGTGTGTTAGTGAATGAAAGAGTACACGCCGGCCTTGTTCAGATTATCACCTCATATTCTTTAAATTCCTTTTTAAATAACTGTGGTTAGAACTAGATACATTTCCTTAGGTTTCTACATGATTTTGCAGTATTTTCTGTTTTCTTAAATAGACTGTCTTTGTTCTCCTTTTGTGCATTTGGGAGGGGCAGCTTCAAGTAAATGAAACAGAAACCCCTGAGCACTCATTCAGAATTAGCAAAATTACACTCTAGTTGAAGAAACCTTCTGAATGGGTCCCTAGTGCATTTCACCATATTAGAGGATTCACCCAGCTTCAACTCTACCAAAAGGTCACAGGAAAAGTATATAGTTTGAAAATCCTTAACCATTCCACAATAGTACTTTTTATGATCTCTAACTCAGCACAGAGATGGATGAATTAGATTTAATATACCCATGGGATACCATTTAACAATGTTCATGCATCCAGTCTAGAAAAAACTACCCTGATAAAACTACCAATGGTACCTTGTATAAAGGAATTAATTCGTTCCAAATGAAATTCTGTTAAGTAAATTTTCCTTTATACAAGTTTTCCATAGTAATGCATTGAAAACAGAGTAATCCCTAATCGTGACCATTTTTATGTTTTACAGATTTGCCCCATAGGCAATTCTGTTAAGCAAATTTCCCCTATCTCTGGAATTTTTATGTTGTACAGATTTTATGTTATACAAACCATTTGTTATATGAGGGTCCACTGTATCTGATGACCAAAAACCTACTGGTGTTCATATAAGGTCTCAAAAACTTGTTGTGGGGAAGATGTTGAGGCTCCAGGATGGGTCCTGGTAACATGCTTGATTGTTCAACAGAGATGTTCCCCAGCACCTTATCAATTAGCCATAGTAAGTTACATAAAACCTGTGCAATCGTCAGTTAGATTCCAGTCATCATGTAGTGATATAGCTCCTGTGCTTAACATAAGGGTCACCCAGAACAGCAGATTTCAACTTTTGGTACTCCACATGTTCTAAATTGCAGTTCTCAGAAACACCAGCTACCTGACATTTGCCAAGGGCTCTGGAAAGTGAAATCTAAAACATCTGGAAGGCCAACAATTGGCCAACTGAGCTTAACTAGATTTTCCAGCCTGGAGACCTCTAGAAGTTTTACCTATTATATTTATTTGTTCAATTTCCCTCCCGCTTTTCTCTCAGTGCTGGGACTCAAAGCACTTTACAAAAGGATTTAAAAACAATCAGAACACCCCCCAAAAAACATGCAATTAAACATGAAATATTAAAAAGACAACTGATGTACTGCTACATAAAAATCTGCAAAAAAAAAATCAACCAGAAAAATAGAAAAATGCTGCATCTCCTACTGAGATGCTTTCTCAGCTGCCCATTTAACTGCCAAAATAGAAGGTTTTTGCTTGCTGATGGAAAGATAGTTGTGAACGAAATACCTTCCATGGGAGTTCCACAGCCTCAGATCACCTACCTGAAGACTCAATCTTGCGCCCTCTTGTGTCTTTCATCTATGAGCAAAAAACCAAGAGAACGGCCTCCCCATATGTTACTAACCAAGAAACCTCAAAGTGGGAGATATTGTTCTTCAAATAGCCTGGTCTCAAGTTGCACAGGTCATCTTATAGTCACTGTCATAGTTGCTGTCATTCCTAGTCCATCATTCTATGAGGTTGGGGGATGATTTATAATATGCTCTACTTCTCTTTTCCTTTGAAGACTCCATGATTCCTGGAACATGCGTGGATTACCTCCAGACATTTAATGGACACCCACACCCACACTGTTCTTGCACTTTAATCTCCTCCCTAAATTATTTTCCTTTCAAAACGGATTTAACAAAGAGAGAGAGAGAGAGAGAGAGAGAGAGAGAGAGAGAGAGAGAGAGAGAGAGAGAGAGAGAGAGAGAGAGAGAGAAAGTCCTTTCTAGTGGTCAAATTTTAGTCAAAAAGTGTGGGAGCCCCATGGGTGTTGGTGGATAGGCCGAAACACAGTAAAAATGCCTCTAAATTGCCCCTAGAGTGTACAAGGACACTTTCTGAGAAAACAATTTAAAATATTTGTTTAACTCAGGGGCAGGCTAGGAGCTGGGGATGCATTTGGATCCTTAGGCCATTCTCTGTCTACTGTATTCCACAAGGTTGATGGACAGCAGAAAAAGCTTCTGAATGACTAACCAATGACAATGAAAAAGCTTCTGGATGACTCACCAACAATGATGAAGGTATCATTATTATTTGTAAGTCATAAATTAAATGCTTTATCCATATATGTCATGCTTACCCCCATGAATTGTGTGCACATCTATATGCATGCATGCATGTATTCACACATTTTACTCCAGCTGTTAATCAGGGATTTGTATGAAAAAAGCACACCTTTTGAAGAGACCTGTTTTTATGTTCTTCACCCCTTCTTCTTTTCTTAAGAGAAAGCTGGTAATAAATCATATGGCCCAAGGATTTCTTATAAAATGTGAATATAATCTTAGAATCCATTAAAACTGTATTATTTGAACAATATGTGCACAGAATATCAACAAGTATTTTCAATAGTGGAGATTGCAAAATCTGTAAAGGGTGGGAGGTATGACTATATCCCTGGATGCTAGTTTGCTTAGTAATCACAGGTTTTAAAGCTGCATGTTACAGGGGAGGAAAAGAGACTCAATTGTATTGACATTAAATGTACTGTGCAACAATAACTATTAGATAATTTGCCTTACAAGAAATTGTGAAAGGGGTGGGAAAGAGGTTATTTTAGATTAATAATTCAAGTTAATGATAGTTTAAAAATTATAGTAGCTATTTTTCTGCCTTACATATATTATAGATCTGAGTGCTTCCTACACAAGTACATCTCCGTGCCATTTTCCTCCTCATAACAGAATGAGTTTAATGCAGACATATAAAAAGAACAAACAGCCAAAGCACATGCTGAAATCATAATTTACACTGGAATCAATGGAACTGAAGAAGTTGTTTAAATCTGTCTTTCAGCTGAAAATCCAAAATTACTGACTTATTTGTGCTCCAATCACTGTGCAAACTCCTTTGTTGTCCCTGATTGGCTTCTCCTGCAAATAGCAGCAGACCAACAAACCACAGAGCTATCTTTAATTTGGTTAACATGACATAAACCTCAGCAGCTCTGCCCTGCTTCTTATCCAAGTCAAAAAAAATTAAACACCCACCACTAATCTACAGAGTTTGGTGGTTTCTGTGATAAATCCTCTCACTGAAGAAGGCCAGATATGCCTGCAAATGAAAACTCTTATTGGCTGGTGTTTTCCAAGAGTTACCCATGCATTGTAGAGCCCTTGCCACAGCCTTCTCCACCTAGCTCTCCTCCATATGACTGTGGGATCATGGGGAGTTGCAATCAGGGCTCGTGGACCCAGCAGGGAGGGCAACTCAGCCCAAAATGTTTTGGAGGAGCACTCCGTGCACTGGTCACGAACCAACTACATTTGCAGTCCAACACTTCTGATGGGGACACGAGACATGGGAAGCTGGGCTTACCACATTGGAATGGCAACCATAAAGCACATCACCCAGGCTTAAGATGAGCAGTAATCCAGTCAAAGATGTTTATAGCCTGTTTATTCTTATTAGTAGAAAGTTAAGCACAGGCCCAAATGTCAATGGCCAGATGCTACCAGTTTAAGGAAAATGATGTCGTCATTTGCTAAAGAGTACTGCTCTTAGAAGATCTGGAAGTTGAGTCATGGCAACTTCCATGACTTCTTTTCTTGAGAGACTGAAGCGTTTGACTATTCAGCCAAGCAGCCTCGTCAGTCTGACAAAGCTGCTTTGATAAGTAGCAAAATGTTTCACTCGCACAAGAAAAGAAGTCCAGTTGCCATGACTCAACTTCTATATAATCTCACCTGGACAACGGAACATCGTCATAGACATATTGCTCTTGGAAAACATTTTCTGTTGTAGGGTATACATGACGTTTTATTACATGTGAGCCATTAATAATAATAATAATAATAATAATAATAATAATAATAATAATAATAATAATAATAATAATAATAATAATAATAATAATAAATACTTTAACCACCAGCAGACCGCCTCTCATGATATATTACCTGTTGCACGGCAGAGCTACACAACATGATTTTGCCCCCAGTTTTAAAATTCAGGTCACCTAACTTAGATTTTTTGGACTGCAACTACCAATGCTGGCAGTTCAGGAAGACGTAATCAGTTCAGGAAGCTTTAGTCAAAAAGGGTCTCTCTACTACTGATGAAATGACTGGGCTAAGGAAGCCCTTATATTTGTGGAAATGTGCCCACAAATGTGAATGCTGATGCATTCCAGGTTTTAAAAATGGGTTATGCAAGATGTCTCTCTTGCTTGACTTTTAAGGTAGTAAAACTGTAACATGGATTTAGGAAGTGGATTCGTGAATTCATAAAAATCTGCAGCTTTCTGCAGAGGAGATTTCACTGGTGGATAAGAGCCAATCTGAGTATATTTTTGCATAAATCCTATTATAGCTAAGTGCATTTCCATTCTGTTTAAAGCCATTCAACTTGTCATTAAATTTATCATCGTCTTTCAAAATGAGAAAATATATTGTACGGGGTTTGAGGTTACTGGGGTGTTTGTTTGTTTTTGGCAATCTTTTTTGAAGTAAAAAACAATGCCACAGCAACCACCTCTAAAGGATTTATACAAGAAGATGGAGGCAAGGATAAGATAAAGAGACAAAACTATACCAATGTAGCAGTTAGCAGACCTTGTTGAAAATGAATTTCATGCCGGTCAACCCCAACATCCTTAGGGTCAAGGTATACATTATAGTCAGCCTGCCATTAAAATTAAAAATGTGTGTGTGTGTGTGTGTGTGTGTGTGTGTGTGTGTGTGTGTGTGTCATAGTTGTGACTGACTTTTCGTGGAGTTTTCTTGGCAGGAATACTGGAGTGCCTTGCCAGTTACAGCATGTCAATTTGTGTAAAATGCTTGTTATCTGACAATGAAGATGAGCACTTAAGTTACCCCATCTTGCAATGATGCAATGGCCTAAATCCTGTTGCACAAAGTCCACCTGCACATCAGGTATGATATATTCAGAAGTGGCATACTTATCTGATTAAAGACTTCCTTCTGTGCTCGCTGGATGCATGTGACTTTGGTGCATTGTGTGCAAGCCATGCACGTTCTGGAATTACTAAAGAACGCCTTCCGTTAGTGGTGATGTGCTTTTGCTGATTACATCATCCCTGTTGCTCTAGCCAAGCTGTGCAACAGGATTTCAGCCAGTATCTATAATGTATATGTGGATTCTTAGAAACAGTGAACATGATGTAGATGGGGAAAAGCAAATATAAGAAAAAGAGATGTTAGGGCAATGGTTGGTGCATTTTTTTTTGAAGGGGGGAGAGTATATGAAGACAGCCTGCATTGGAACTCATTCCCCCCATGTACTTCTGAAAGTTTCAGGGAGTTCTATACGAAGAGCATGAAGAATGGTACAGGAATGTCCTGGAGGTAAGAGACCAGCTCTATATCCTGTCATTTGATGGCTCCCAATTCTATAATTCAGCTTGGAGGGTTCCCATCAAATTATGGGACTGAGAGTTCGTTTTTCCCATCCTGAATGCTGACTACTTCTGCGAGAGACAAGCTTCTCTGTGCCTGTGCCTGTGGGATATGCCTACCAAGACTTTTCCTACAGTACTTTGTGATGACCATATATGAGTGGGCACCAAATTATCTCCAGTGGTTAAAATAAAACTGGATTGTTAAAACCTACAAATAGTTCTCCCCAAATTTGGCAAATGGGACTTAAAATGTCAAATGTGAGTCAGAAGCATCAGAGTGCTGCACACTGGGAAAATCAATGTCAAACGGTCCTTCGAGTGCTGAACTGGAAGAAGGGAGATCTAGATCAGCCTTCACTGAGCTATGAACATTGGTGAATGCCCCAGAGCCAGTTACTCTTTCAATCTTACCTATCCCATTGGATAATTTTGATGATAAAGATCAGAATTCAACAGAGGATATCTATTCTGGGAAACATTTCATGATCTGTTCCAAAAGTCTAGGACAGTGATGGCGAACCTTTTAGAGACTGAGTGCCCAAACTGTAATTCCAAACCCTCTAATTTTTCACAAAGTGCCAATGCAGCAATTTAATCTGAATACAGTTGGCTGTGAAGGGGCAATGTTGGGTGCCCACAGAAATGGCTCCGAGTGCCACCTTTAGCACCTGCACCATAGGTTCACCAACACTGGTCTAGGATCTGTCCCCCCACCCCCAATGCCAGAGGTGGCTTAGGGATGCTGACAGTGCCTATACAGGAGGGTAAGAAAAATGCTATCAGTAGGGAGATCTTCCCTCACTGCAGTCCTCCATACGCCCTTAAGATCTGCTCTGGATGGCTAGGAATCCCTCTGGAGGTGGCTTTGGGATGGCACCAACATAAAAGTGGGGGAAAGTTATGTCACACTCCATTAACATGCCATTTGGTTTGTGGCTAAATTACAAAGGATAAAGAGTCAAGTACTCTATCTTGACCTCTGAATGAAAGGATATGTTCCATCTACCACTCTCTCAAAAAAGGCATGGTACAGTTGGAAATGATATGGCAAAGGGCAGCCAAAGGAATGGTGCAATAGGGAAGCAAAAGGACAATTATGGTAGAAGTGTTTAACTTTGTACATAGTGTGGAAACATGCGAACAGAGATTTTATCCAAACTGACTTAGAACCAAAGGCTAAATTCTACTGTCAATTCCAGTTGGAACTGACCTGCTAAATATATTGTTAAGTCAATGTTCCCATTGATTTAATGGGTCTACTGTGGTTGGAACTAATGATTGGATTTATTCCTAATACGTATATGGCTTTTGGACAGAACTGCCTAAGACATCAATCCTGTTTCAAGTACATGTGTTTGCCAAAATGTGTTCTGATGAAAGACGATGGCAATAGCTTTTTCATTACAACTCCACAATATTTCAAAACTTGGAGTTTGCACTTGAAATTACATCAACATAACAAGGGAGACTTTCCCCCCACATATTTTACCTGAACATCATTGGCCTTCATCCTTGTTCCTTCTTTGCCAACGAAGATGTCATCTATATCAACAAGAATGTATCTATCCAAGGACAAAATGAGCCTCTTCCCAGTCAAGAATGAAATAGCATCTATAAATATGAGCTTGTGCAGCCAGAAGTTCAAATTGTTGCCAAAAAGAACACGTTGAATCCGATCGTGAAGTCCCAAGTCGTGGATGACAGTTGCGTGGACAGCATTTTTAACAATAGGTGGAGGGAGGTTTTCAGGAGCTTTTACTTTTGCAAATATAACAGGCTGATAGGCTGACTGATTTATGTGGAAAACAGTCCAGTCATTGCCAGGTAAAGGGCCTTTATCAAATTTGGATGGTTTAGTTAAATGGAGCAGAGGAGAATGAGGATTGATGCAACAGTCCTTAACACTCACACTGCTGTGGATATAGAATGGAAAACCTTTTAACTGTGCAGTCTGCAAATTGTTTTCACTGCTTTTATGGAACCCAATCATCCCCACACCATATTCTCCACAGTACTTATGTAGAAGGCCTCGATTCCAGGAATCCATATTCAGATACTTAAAAATATTTTCATATATTATGAGAACATACTTGCCTCTGTTTTTATCTATAAGCACAGGAAGGTCACCTTTCCCAGAAGCAATTTCTATATGATACTGGAATCTGCTGGACTCCAAAATCATGATGATGTCTTGTCCAAGTGCTGAGTATTGGCTTTCCACAAAAACCAGCACCACAGGATCTGTTCTCAGGGGGTCAGTGGGTTTTATGATCTTCCAAGGTGCCATCTTGTATGGAAGGAGGGCTGGAAGATCTCCACATTCCATCTCTGAAGAGACCTCGGAAAGTTCATTTTCCTGTTTGTAGCCGCTGTACAAATAGTATGCTGAAATGACTATGCTCACCGTACAAAAAGTAGCCAGCAGTATAACTGTTCGCTGAAAATGTCTATGAAGCTTCACAATAAAAGTCATGTTGCAAGTAACGCCTTAGATGGCTTCCAGTAGCAGCAACATTTATATTTAAAAGATGTTTCAAAATTTATCCCAGTCCAGAGTAGCTGTTTATGTCACCATTGCAGCGTGTAAATCTATTCCCAGCAGACCTCACAGAAAACACATGCTGGAAAAACAGGAAACAAAAACAGAGTTAAGATTTTCATTCATATGTTAACATATGACATCATCTAATCCAGCAAATAACAACCTTTATATCTATCTATCTATCTATCTATCTATCTATCTATCTATCTATCTATCTATCTATCTATCTATCTATCTATCTATCTATGAACTGAAACCTGAAAAGAGAAACAAATCAGTCAAAACAGCCAAACAAAAAGGAGATACATAAGAGAAACATAAAGAGGTTGTGGAGAATAATTATAGCACAAAATCACAAATGGATCATATGAAAACACAGTTTAATTTAATTCATTTCAAAGCAGAAGTTTATGTAATCTATTTATCTTACTTTATTTATAAGGAAAACATTTGATGGCTAACTTTTGACTGTACAATGGCCCATTAAGGCAGTTTACAATTGTAGTGAATTATATCACTACAATGTTAAGTTATAGAACAGCATTTTTAAGCAGAATTATAATCAGATAAACAAAGCAAAAGAATACATTAAAGTCCCACTAGCACATTCAAACTCCACGGAGGGCCAAACAAAATAGAAGGTTTTACTGCACCTTCCCACATCCAAGCCAACAGAGATGGATGTAGTCTAACCTTTTTGAGAAAGAATGATGTACCTGCTGAGCAACAGACTAAACCTTTCATAAGGAGACAAATTATAATTGGAACTTGTCCTCTTATCAACCCCACACCTCTCCAAATGTGGCCCAGACAGATCCCCCAGCATTCTGAAGCAGACTTGAGATGGCACAGGTTGTTCTGGTAGGGAAGAAAAACCAATTCTGCTAAATGATCCTCTTCTACTAGTGGGTGCTGTTTGTTGGAACAACCCAGTTTCTGCCAGTGCTTGGCAGATTGAAAATAACAGTTTACTGAGTTAAAGAGAGATACATCTGATGTCACAGATACAGAAGTACACAGAGATGTACACAAAGGTGCTGCTTTACAAAATCTTCGGCTCTCCTCCTGGCCATGAAAAGGAGTTTGTACATAATGCTCAAGGATTTATGTCCCTGCAACAGTACCGGCAATATCACTGGGGCTAGACAAAGCAACATGGTCAAGCAGAGGAGGGAATGAACATTTGAGAAACATTTACCATCATTTTCAGAGTGAAAAAATGTTAGTTATTTTTTGCAGGGACAGAATCAGAACATTTATTCTCCTATGTCAGTTTGCCATTTATTTTCACTTTCTATACCAGAGCAAGCTGGACAGGGAGATCAGTGGTTTAGGTATTGGGCTGCAGAGCCAGAGGTCAGGTATTCAATCCCTCACTATGCCTCCACAGAGAAGAGTCAGCTTATGAGGCTTTGGCCAAGCTACAAACTTCCAGGGAGTCCCCAGTAGAAAAGAAGGGCAAACCACTTCTGAATAGTCTCTATCTGGAAAAGTGTAAAAGGGGCTGCCATAAGTCAGAACGGACTTGACAGAACACGGTGATGATATCACAGCAAGTCTGCATCAAGCCAGTTCCTGTGCAAATTCTGTTTCAAAACTAATATTAACTGAAATTGAAACAACAGTATTTCTCTATTGTTGGTTGAGTGTCTCCTTATGACTATGCTCCAGAGGTTGACTATCATGTATATATACACCTCTTTCCTTAACAGCGCCATCTAAAACAAACACTCTTGCTCCTCAACATACCATCCTTAAAAATACTGTATCCAGCAGATTTGCAGTCCTGAAAGTTTTTCTTGGAAACAAGACAAACAATTTTGGTTCCTGGCTAGGCTGGTAGAAGGGTAAGTATTCTGGGCGATTTTTCGCCCAGCCAATAACTGAAACTGTTGGCCTTGTTTCACATGCTTATTCCTCCTCAGAATTGTATGCATGCATGGTTCAGGCTTTCATCAAAACCAAATTTTACAATAATTAATCTAATTATCACAGTTATATGCACCTTATCAAGAATCAACAATAACCTGGATATCCTATTGGCCCATGTAAAACTGTAATCCCCAATCACAATTAATAATGGCTAAAAGTGATACCTATAAGCATTGATCATGATTAAAAAGTACAGGACACAAGGGAGATTTCCCACTATAAAGGGAATGTGATTAAGGCAGAGTTCATATATTTCTATAAGCCTTAAAATGCCTTTCCTACTGCAAGTCTTGTGACCATAGCAGTAATAATTTGATATCCAATGAAAAGTACCAAGATAGGATGCCAAAGGCACAGAAAGTGTAAAACAGCAGGTTCCTTGCATCACTGCTTATTGAAGGAATCAAGAATAATTATGTCATTTGTCTTATAGAGACCCTATTTACCCCCTTTCCTTTAATTGCCTTAAGAAGCCCGTTAAAGGAGCCTTCCCCCCTTTAATCTGGGATAGGGAGAGAGAAATAAAATTAAAAGAGTGCCTAGCTCTGCAGAATTCTGCTAGCACCCTTCTGTCCTGCCAGTGCCAACCAATTTTGACCTGGCCTTATTCTTGTTTTCTCACCTGCAAAAATGGGGTCTTCAGAGAGAATTGAGAACACCCAAATACCATAATGGACCCAGAGGATGATGCAGGAATGTGTGTGTTAATAAAAGGGGACAAGGCAGGTGACAGACTGGAAGACTTCCACATATCCTTGTTGAGAATATACTGATTAAAAGACTCTAAAAGATATGCATTTAATGGTGACAAGATTTGCTATTTTGCTCCCGTTGGAACAATGGTAACAAGAAATGAGACTTTTGCAGTTTATACTGCTGCATTAGCACAGTAGCATGCTGTATACTGTATTTATATCCTATAGTTTTACAGGATTATTTGAACAGCCTTGGGACTACGAGGTTATACCTGTTTAGGAGAAATGTATGGGGGAAAGGTGGGAAGTAAAGAAATAAATGTACTGTACATTCAAATATGGGGGGGGAGCACTGGCCCAGCTTGATCAGTGCAACTTGATCCCATCAAACATCCTGGGATTTGCTTGGAAGCAATAATTTTTGACTACAGTTTCAAGTTATTCCACGCTCAAATTCCTGAGTGTTGATGAAGACTGTTATGTTGTTTTATATATTCTATAAATATCTGTATACTAGGTGCTGGGAAATGTTAGTGGGAGGATTCCATTCTCCACTTGTTTGGTTCAAAAGCAAAAATGTAATCCTTTCTTAAATACTCTTTTGCCTTTAATATCAAGTTTTCTTTCTCTAGTATCCCAAAAATAATCCACATTAATCTACAATCAACCTATTTATCCTACAAGTACCAAAGGTGGAACACAACCAAAAGACCAGCGTAATCTTATGCATATCTACTCAGAAGCATGTTCTGCTGAGTTTAATTTTTTTTTCTTGGAAACTAAATATCAGTCCTCTGATTTCTAATCCTTATTTCTACCTTTAAAATTTTTAATTAAATTTTTGCTGAACATTTCATTATTGTTGTTGTATATAGAGTGAGCTAAACATGCTGGATGAAGGGAGTAATATGCCTGACTTCTTTTGGTTCATTTTAATGTATTTTATATTTCTAACGCTTATTCCGTAAGTTTGAATATGGATTATTGTAAGAACTGCTGGACAGCTCCATGGGTGAGGCATTTGCCTTCAGATCCGGAAACTGGGAGTTTGGTTCCTCATGGTCCCTCTTTGATAGAAGCTGGACTTCGTGATCCATAAATTCCCTTCCGGCTGGCCGGTTCTAAGACTGTTTTCCAGTCTATATTGTAATTCTAAGTTATTTACAAACATGCATAGGTAGACAGACACGCAGCTTCTCACTACCCTTCCTTATTCAAATTAAGAGAACAAGCCAATGCATGTAGTTTGAAGAACAAGGGCCACAATCCATTAAAAAAAAGAATTGTAAGAGCTAACAATAACATCCCTGACAAATAGAAACTGCTTTACAATTATATTTTGGGTTTTGAGTTTTGACTCGCGACCGGAAGCAGAAGCCTTCCGTGTCCCAGAACACTAGAGGGCAACCACGTCTCGTCAAAATTCTCCTTCAGAAGCAAGGAAGACTTGCTTGGGTAGTAGTACCAAACTAGAAAGACAGATGTTAACCGAGCTAATAAAATTTAAATAATGCCATTACAAGCGCCAAACAAGGACAGAACACCCCCCAGGTGTGGGATATCGTTTGTTTGTTTGTTTCTAGAAAGAAATCATTCCTCAGTGCCATCGATCCTCGGGACAAGGGGCGATCGAACCTCGCAGTGAAGTCCGCGCACAACACGCCTGGAAAGGAAAGGGGCGCAGGTCCCGTCCGAAAAGCAGCGCGTCCGAGCCCCGCTCGCGGCACGAGGGAAGGCAGCGGGAGGGAAGGTGGTGGCGGTGTTGGAGAGACGTCCTGCCAGCTCCCGGTCGCGCGTGCGACCCCGCGCCAAACTGGCAGAAGTTTTCTTTGGGGAGGCCGGGAGGGAAAGCCCGGGTCCGTCCGGCGTGGAGCTTCGCCGGCGACGGGGAAAGGACAGCCCGTCCCACTCCCCCGACCCCCAACTCCGAGGTCTCCATTCATTACCTGAGGAAGAAGCTCTGCACACAAGGCATGGCGCCTCCTGCTCTCCGGGGGCGACCTTCGGCGGCTCCTCCTGGCCCAGACACAGCCGGGGGGGCCTCTTCCTCCCCCTGCTCTCGCCACACACACACGCAAGGCGCCCGGGCGCTTCTGAGAAGCTGCCGCTGCCGCCGCCCAGGCGGCCGGACCGCGTCGCTGCCCCGCAAGGTCCACCGGAGCCACCACCCGCCCGCTTCGGCTCCTCTCCGTCCCCCAAGGGGAAGACGAGGCCGGCCAGCAAGCGCGCCGACCACCTCAATCACCAACTACCCGCCCGCCCGCCGCGCGCCCCTTCTTCCTTCCCTCCCGGCGAGGGAGGTGACTTTCGGAGGAGACCCCCTCCAAGACGCTTCGCCCGCCCGGCCTCGCCGGGGGTCGCTCCGCGTCCCTCAGCGGGGCGAAAGAGCGGGAAGACGGCGCTGCGCCCGCCGGAGCACCCCAAGCTGATTCCACCCCACCCCGCCTTCTTGCCGGAGAGGCGTCCTCCTGACCGCCACCCCCTCTTAAGAGCATGGACAGAATGATGCCGCGGCGCTGCTTCCCCGGGAGAAGCCGAGGGGGAGGGACGCCGCTTGCCGAGCTGTCTCTCCATTCGTCGGGGGCTCCTCCTCCCTGGCCAATCGGGGTGTTTTTGGGGTGGGTGGGGAGGAGACGGGTCGGACCTGGACGGAGGTGGCCCCGGGGCACCCACCAGGTTGCTTCCTACTCCGGCTGCTGTTGAGAGTCCAGTCCCGCAGGCGGTCTAGTTGCAAAGGTGACGAACGGGGCTCACCCCCCTCATCCCCCACCACCACCACACGTTAATACTGCGAGCCGGCTTCGTTTGATCGCTTCCCAACCAAAGTCACGGGCGATGGATTCAATGGGGCTGTTTTTCTCCCGTCGCCCCCCCCCCCTCCACACACACCTCAAGCGGTCCCCTTCCAGCCTCAACTCGCACAAGATAGCACCGCGCTTGGACCGCTTTGAGCGAAAGAGCCGCTCAAGAGTGCCAGACCGGTGATTTTGAATTGTCGCTGCTGCCTTGATCCTGCCGTAGCCGAAACAGGTACAAGCGACAATAGAGAACAGCCAACAAATCAGGGTGACACCCCGAACAGAGGAATCGCGTGGGAGGACCGGCGTTTGCGGTCGCTCTGTAACGACATTGCCAAGGTTCATCTTTTCAAGAAATTACCTGGCCGAGGGTTGGGTTTAATCACCAGCTTCGGTGTCTTCTTGGTTCAAAGCTGTCCAGGACTTGATCGTAGGAGGATCAAATAACCCTATTTGTGCATCTCAGTTGACAATAGAGTTGCGCTCAATGTAGATCACAAGTTCTTGGTTTCTGTGATGGAAAAAAATCTCTGGCCTCTTCTCTCCCAATCTTCCGGTCTAAACTCCGGGTTGGCCAAGCATTAGTATGTCAATGAGGTTACTGCTGCCTCCTGCAACTCATGGTGAGAAGGACTAGAAGGACACACCCCTCTCCTGGCTGTTCCTCCCAAGCCCTCTGTTGAAAGAATGGTATATTCCAGACCACTTGTTTCTATCCCTCCAAATTAACCGCCTGTTTTAGCATCACCTCTGAAGTAGACCTCAGTGCCTAGTCTGGCTGAGTTGAGTATTCGGAAGAGGGGAAATGCCATCTTGCCCTTTGCCTCAGACAGCTTAATGTTGTTGTTGTTGTTGTTGTTGTTGTTGTTGTTGTTGTTGTTGTTGTTGTTGTTGTTGTTGTTGTTGTTGTTGTTGTTGTTTGTTCAGTCCTGTCCGACTCTTCGTGACCCTATGGACCAGGGCTCGTCAGGCCTTCCTATCTTCCACTGCCTCCCAGAGTTTGATCAAATCCATATTGGTTGCACCAATGACACTGTCCAACCATCTCATTCTCTCCCATCCTCTTTTCCTTTTGCCTTCAATCTTTCCCAACATCAGGGACTTTTCCAAGGACTCCTCTCTCCTCATGAGGTGGCCAAAGTATTGTATCCTCAGCTTCAACATCTGTCCTTCCAGTGAACATTCAGGGTTGATTTCTTTTAGGATGGATAGGTTTGATCTCCTTGCAGTCCAGGGGACTCTCAAGACTCTCCTCCAGCTTAATGTTATGGGCCAGTAATGTAGCCTCGTGCATATTTTTACTCATTATCTTGTGCCTCCTTTTTGAGGTTGGCCCAGGGCATTTTTGCTGGTTATGGCAGGGCAGCAAGTGGCCTATCTCACCTCATTTTCTCCCCTCCCCTCCCCAGCCATCATTTCCTCTGTTCAAGCTGCGTAATTTTCCAAGGCCAGTCATATTATTTTGGTGTTTAAAGGAGAAAACCCTGTGAGCTACTCTCACCATCCTTAGCAATAAAAATGGAAAAAGGACAAGTGAGCAATTAACACTTTGCTATGCATTTGTGACAGATGAGATCAAGTTTGTGAGACAACTGCCTAATGCTACTGTACCTCACAATGCTCACCCCATCTTCTGCTTGCTATGCTCCCCCTTCACACCTGTCCTGGATGGATGAATGGATGGATGGATGGCATTTCCAGTCTTATTAACCAAACAGCTGGCACTTATTCAACATCCCTTATTGCCTCATATTGAATCAACCAGCTCTTTTGTTTAATTTGGAAACAGAAGCACATAGAAATGTAGCAAACTCCATGTCAGAGATTTAAAATTAATTTATATACTAAAGACACATTTGGTTGCAGCTGGATTAGGAGTGTTACCCAGTGACTAGGGGAAGATATTGTCCTTCCTTTAGTGTAACCTATTTGGGGTGGTAGTAAATGCACTTTGCACAGTTGCAGGTATTGCCCTCGTTGGCAATCTGCACAGCACAATTTCACTGTTGCCTCCCAACAAACAGCAGCACTACTGAACTTAATAGGACTGCTTGTCTCCTAAGTGTACCAGATTCTCTGTAAACTCACACAGGATCACAAAACCCTTTAAAATTAAATACAAGCAAAAATCTGTACGATCTCTATACACAATCTCGAAACAAGAATGGACAACATATTTATCTGACCACTAAAATCTTGCAAACAAGAAGTGGCTTTTGAGACCTGCATCAGGGTTCTTCCACAGGCCAGGCATTATGGAACTGGGCAACACTGCAGTTTGATTTTGACAAGCTGAACCCCACCTTCAAACCAGGCTCAGCACCTCAAAGAGATGTGCTGAACATCGTGCTAAAAGTTCACTGACGCTGCAAAATCGAAGTCATTATCTTACACGGTGTTCTGAAAAATCCAATAATTGGTTTTGCTTAGTGGGAAATCCAGTCCTATGAGCCAAAGAGTGGGTAACGTACAGCCTTGATGCTGTGTGGAGTCCTGTAAGATACGAAACAGGAAGAAAGAGGAGGGAGAAAGATAAATAAAAAGCTGTAATGCCAAAACACAGTTAACTAAATTACAGTACCAAAACATTTTTAAAATAAAAACAAACCCAAAGTATCTCAGTTTTTTAAACAAAAAGTATAGAATCAATCTACTAAAAGGCTCTTCTCAGCAACCAGTCAGTTGTTGAATGCCTTTGCTTAGGGTGGAAGGGCAACACAGAGGGAGCCAGCCTAGCCCAAGTAAGAAAGATCCACAACCAGCGATCAGCCATTGAGAAAGAAGTCTCTAGCCTTCCATTAAATGTGCTTGTCAAGGTCACAGAAGTGACCTCAAGTAGTCTTGATGCCAGAGGAGTGCAAAAATGTGCATATTTCCAGGCAGCAGACATGGTGGATTTAGATTCAGCATCAGTTTGGACTCGTGCTGACTGAGTATCCAGTAGCTGGCCAAGAGTACTGAAGGCTAACTCCAGTCTTGCAAAAATATGGCAGAAAAACTCAATCAAAAGTGTGCATCATGCTGATGTAAAGGGCAAGACTGACTTGCTTACAGACTGTGTGAAGACATATTATCTGTGCAAGCGCAGAAAGATCAGTGTTGTACTTAAAATACTAAGTTAATTCCCGACAGTCTATGTTCATTACTCACACTGAGGCTGATGAGTGAAGCGAGTTATTCTCTTTTTCATGTGTAGTGATGAGAACACTTGATTTAGATTTAGAAGCATTTGTGGCATTGAGAGGGAACTGCATTGTTGAAACACTTGTTCTCCAGGGAGTGTTATTAAGCATCCGACAGTAGAAAAGAGGTCAAGATGTATCATCCTGCTACTTTAAACATTGGCTCCCCTTCCCTTTGTTATGCTCCACTTCATTTCATAGCTATATTATCTGAAGATTTGTTTTGTTATGTTTCCTACAAGCAGCTTCTGAGACTATCCATCCTCCTACACTTTCTTATCGTCGAGATAGATAGAAAATGGATGGAAAATACTTGGGCTGTTTCTCTTCCCTTGCTTTTGTTTCCTTTTCTTAACATTTCATTTTCAAAAAATATATATATGTTGTGTTTCTCCTGAGTTGCTTGATGGCTTCTTAGACTCTGGGTGATGAATTCTTGGTCCCTAAGATGAGTGCCTGCCTTTAGGGTCAAATCTGTATTGAGCATCCAATGCAAGCCCCTGTGAAACACAAAAGACAAATGTGTTTAGTGCAAGTACATGCTGTAACTCTGCTTTCTCCTGCAAGAAGCATTATATCTTTTTTTAAAAAGATACCCAAGTTATTGAGCTAGCTTTAGATACAAGTGCCTTCAAAACTGCAGTAAGGGCTGCTGCTTCTTTATTGCGTTCATGCATGCATCTATGCATAAACATTTATGTGGATCGATCGATAGATAGATAGATGTGTGTATGTATATGCATGCATGTATGTTTTAAAAACACAATGCCTAATTCTACATGCATTTATTTATTTATTAAATGTATATACCACTCTATCTAGCGACATGGCTACTCTGGGTGGTTAGATTCACTTTGCACTTATAAAACCTTTGATACTTTTGAACATCAGAAATAGCACTACACAGTGATGTCTTCATTTATGAAAATCTCAGGGAGCACAAAGCAACCAGTAATTGTAATAAACATTAGATTTAATTGAACAGGTGTAGGTTTGTAGCCTCTGAGTAGAGTCAAGACTCTACCTATTTATCTTTTTCACCTACAGGGCCTGCTGGTATAAAAGCATTAGGGCTTTACCTGTAGAAGATGTAGTGCATGATAAGTAAAAACCTGCTCGCCAATAAATCATCTCTGTGCTTTACTGTAAATCATTGACTGGAATCCTGTTACAATGAAATACACAGAGATTACTTTTCAAATCCCCTCTGGTTCAGTGGGTCTACTTTGGTTGCAACTTACAATTCTAAGCAACAGGTTTTCGGCCAGTAAACAATACTTAGTCTCTGTAGTGTAAATAGTTGTCAATTTTCTCCTTTCACACTGTAATTTCCCTGTAATTTTCCCTGTTCTCAGTTAATAACGGTAGACTCCCAGGTACCACTAGGACTCCCAGATAACCGGGTCCTATCCTGGCTGACCTCTGAAACAATTTTCTTCTGCTCACTGACCATATCTCATAAAATGTCAGATGAAGGTCAACATCCAATATAGAAACTATTGTTGGTTTAAAAACATTTTTCTCTGTGTTTGATACCAAACATGGAAGATTTTGGAAAACAATATGACAGAGGCTTTAACTAAGGTCTCGGAGTGGCTTACATATTATTAAATAAATATATTAAATATTAAACATATCTATCAATCAGCTAGCCTGCCTGTTTATTTACATCTATCTGTCATAACAAAACAAACTAAATCCAGAAATAATAGTAATGTAATAAGTGTACAGATAGGAAATGTACTTTATTTATATATCCCAAAAGCAACTTATTGTCAATGATACAGATTACATATCAGGACATTCAAGTGTTGAGACATGCCCATTTCTTTCAGTACAGTCCATAGCTCCTCATGATCCACACAGTCAAAAGTTTGCTTGGTAACTTCTTTCTTGGAGATTGCAAGGTTTATTTAATATTTCCAGTCTGTGAACTTTGCTTTGTTTTTCATATTTTGTCCACCTGTGGTGATTTATTTCTTTCAAATGCTTTCAGAGCAGCTTTCACTGCTTTGAAAACATTTGCAGGTTCTTCATCTTACTCTCCTCCTCAAAGGAGTATGCCATCCTTTGATCTCTTGGTTTTCCTCTTTTGTTGTTCTTTCCCATTTCTTTGCATTGTTTCTTACAATAGTTCTCTTTATCTCTACATGACAGTTGTTGGAAAGATGCATTCAGGATTCTGACCTTACCTCTGTCAACCTTTGATTTTGCTTCTCACCTGTCCTTGACAATTTTAAATATTTCTTCCATCATCCACCTAGGGTTTTATTTCCCCACAACTGGAATTGTTTCATATTCTTCCCTAAAATATATCTCTGGTTTCAATCCACTGTTTCTCTTGTTCATGGTCAGATGTATTTAGTAATGCAAATTTGTTCTTTATGTGAACTTCAAATTCACCCAGAACGTTGTCTGCATTCTATTTTGCCACTAGGATTCTTTTAACACTCTTCTACTCTGGTCTGAGGTAGTCCATTCCAGCAGCTAGTGCCACAGATTAGTTCTTGCAACTGTTCTGTTAAAACACTTATCCTTGAATTTGAACTTCAGTATATATTTGAGTCCTACAGTCTGAAACAGCAAGGAGATTTACTCAGATATAGGTTTTGTTTATTCAACGGTAAGATTTCTGAATAAATTATTCTTGTTCCGGATGTACCAGAAGAAAGCTCCTTGCTGGGAAAACAACAAATTCTCCCTATCCTTTCTCCGTTATATCAATCCTTGTAAGTTTTAGGGGGATGCGTGAGTTGATACATATTCAATATGTTGCAGTAGAAATTCATTCAGACTGTATTAATTTTAGTGAGAGGCTTTGAATTTATGTCAATGTGATTGAAAGGTCTTTTGCAAAACTGAAATTGGTTGTAGAAATGCAGCTTGTAGCAGAGAGAGGGGGATTAAAGAGAAATGGAAACACTGTGCTCTCAGTCAACAACTTTGTTATGCTTAAGAAGACAGTATTTAATTAGCCGAATTGTATCATTTTTAAAAAAAAATACACTATAAAGGAATCTAAAAGTATTTGCAATGTGGACAAATGGGAAAAAGAAAACAAAAAGAACTGCATGGTTTTTTTTTGTTGTTTTTGCTTATAAACTTCCAAAAAGCTTCTTGATAGCTTAATAAGCAATAATTGGAAAAATCTCCCAAAACATTCTTTTCTTGTTGCTCACACTTCCTGTGCATTTGGCAGAATCCTGGGCTGCATTTTAAGGGTGTTCTCACAAGCAAGAACACATTTTTGTCTTAGGAAAACAAATTTATCTTTGGGGCAAAAATGAGCTGGTTTTAAAAACAGCTATAGTCATGCAGCTCTATGTTATAGGAAGCAGACATTTTAAATATGACTCCCAAAACTGTGGCTGTGTCATGGCTGCTGCTAAGCCCTGGGGCAGTGCAAAAAAACTGTGTTTTACTTTGAATGAGAGCTTAATTTGCAGAGTTCAGAGTCTAGACTGGACAATGTCCCTGCCGAGTCTAACGGACTTTGCTGCCACTGCATTGTTGAGGTCCACCTGGCTTGTATTTCTGGTGATTTTAAACATACATACAGAGGCAGTAATCACTGGTCTGGCCTCAGACTTCATGGATGTAATGACATACATGGGGCTGTCCCATTAGGTGTTTTGTCCCATACATCTTGTGAGCCAAACACTTAATCTAACATTTCTGGCTGGCTGAGGTGACATGGTGACAGGAACTATAATTCTATCACCAATATTTATTTATTTATTTATTTATTTATTTATTTATTTATTTATTTATTTATTTATTTATTTATTTGTTTGTTTGTTTGTTTGTTTGTTTTATACTGCACCAGTTTCCCACAGGGAACTCTGGGCGGATTACATAAAACAAAGCATGGGAAAACCAAAAATCAAAATCAAACATGAATACAATAAAACAATAAAAGCAGACAAATAGCCTGGCATGAGGCAAAAACCAAATAATAACAGAATGACATCAAACACAGGGAACACAAAACACATTGGCAATTGCCGAATGCCTCCCTAAATAGCCAAGTTTTCACAGAGTTTTTGAATACAGCTACGGATGGGGCCCGGCGTATCTCGCTTGGCAGTTTGTTCCAACTAGACGGGCCAGCCACCGAGAAGGCCCGTTGTGGGTGGCAACCTTATGGGCCTCCCGAGAGGTGGCCACCCAGAGTGAGCACGCCATACAAGCTCTGGTGGGCCAAGCCAGCACTGATCTTTGGGGATGTGCTCTGGCAGATAGTCAGGGTCCAAGCCATGGAGGGTTTTGTAAACCAAAACCAATGTCTTGAATAACATTCATGGGCAAACTGATCAAGAGGATGGTGGCTGACCAGTTGCAAATGTTCTTTGATCCATTTCAGTCAAGGTTCTGGCTGAGCCATGGAACTGAGACAGCTCTGGTTACCATGCTTGATAGAATGTTGTGAAATGCTGTTTTATTCCCATGGGCAGGGCCGGCGCGTCCATTAAGGTGAACTAGGCAGTTGCCTAGGGTGCCAAAATGGACAGGGGGTGCCGGCTGGCCTGCTGCCATCCATCCCCCCCACCGCCCGTCGCTGGCTGCCCACCCGCCAGCCACCGCCTGGCCCCCCTGCCGCTGCCGCCCGTCCATCCGCTGCCCCGTCCCCGCCACCGCTGCTGCCCAGTCCCCTGCCACCGATGCCACTGCCCGCCCGCCGCTGCCCCTGCCGCTGCCCGCCCGCCTCCCCTCCCCCTGCCGTCGCCCACCCCCACCCCTCACCTAGGGAACAGAAAACCCTAGCGCGGCCCTGCCCACGGGTCCTACAATGTGGAAGATCATCTCCCTTTTGTTGTTCATCATCTATTTGAAGCTGCTGGGGAAAGTCATCTGGAAGTTTGGAGAGCGTTGTTATCAGTATGCTGATTATATGCACTCTGTCTCTCCTTTTTATCTTCAGCAGGGCAAGCGCTGCCTAGCCTCATTTATGGACTGGACAAGGGCTAATAGGCTGAAGTTGAATCTTGACAAGATGGCAATTCTGTTGTCAAGATGGGACCTTGATTGGTTAGGGCACCTTTTCTTGGTTTGATGGAATCACAATCTTCTTGAAAGATTTTTTTTAAAAAAATTATTTGCTAAAATCCAATAGAAGATTGGAACTAGAGAAACCCCTTTGGATTATTGGGGATTTGGTGGTACAACTCCTATATGAGATCCACTGAACTCATGGAACCTACTCTACTTGCAACTTACTACTGAATGTCAATCTATACCAGTGTTGGTGAACCTATGGCATGGGTGCCAAAGGTGGTACTCAGAGCCCTTTCTGTGGGCACCGAACATCACCCCTTCACACCTAACTGTATTCAGGTTAAATTGCTATATTGGCACTTTGCGAAAAATTAGTGGGTTTTGAATTGCAGTTTGGGCACTCGGTCTCTAAAAGGTTTGCCATCACTGGTCTATATGGTTCTCTGGAAGTTGAGCCATGGCAACTGGGCTTCTTGTCTTGTAAGATAAAAATGTTTTGCTACTCATCCAATCAGCTTTGACAGTCTGAGCAGCAAGATGTTTTGATCCCACAAGAAAACAAGTCCAGTTGCCATGACTCAACTTCCAGATAATCTCATCTGGATGACTGAGAATCTTCACAGACATTCGTATGTTTCAAAAACAGCCAGCCAGCATGACCCCTGTCCAGTGAAGACAGAATAAGCATGCTGCTTGCAGATGATAAAAGCTGTAATCCAATTAGAGTTGGGCACGAAACAAAAAACCCATGGTTCGGGTTCGTGTCTTTCGGGCCTACCAGGGGACAGAATCAGCCGCTGCCATCACCGTTGCCCGGTAAGGACCTGAACCAGTTCAGATCAGTTTGGGTTCAGGTTTGTATGAATGTTTTTAAAAATTGTATGAACCCAAACTGATCTGAACTGGTTCGGGTCCTTACCAGGCAACAGTGATGGCAGCGGCTCATTCTGGCCCCTGCACTGGCTTGGGGCCAGCACCTCATTTTTTTTCTTCAAGTGCCGACTGTGCGGCCCCTGGGGCCGGGTCAGTGCTCCTTTTTTAATTTATTTGATGGGGGGGGGTAAAAGTCCCCAATGGGGGCTTTTCAAGGCATTGCCCCCAAGTCAGTGCCTCATTCCCCCCCCCAAGTGCCGACCGCGCAGCCCCTGGGGCCGGGTCAGCGCTGTTTTATTTTTTCATTTCATTTTATTTTTTCATGTTAGAGTGCTGACCCAGCCACCTCATTTTTATTTTATTTTATTTTATTTTATTTTATTTTATTTACTGCTGACCACGTGGCCCACCTACCAGCTGTAGCATAGGCCAGTCGGCTTTGTTTCTTTTGTTTCTTTTTTCTTTTTTTTAAGTTTTGCTCACCCTTTGCCAATTCAGTGTCCCACATGCCGGGTCCAGTGCTCGCGGGCCAGTACACGTCTCGCAAACTGGATTGTTGTTGTTTTTACTGTTGGCCCATGGGCCAGTTCTGCAGCCCACAGGCTGGTTTGGCAACCCACAGGTCAGGTCCGGTGCTTGTGGGCCAATACTGGGGCCTGCACGCTGGATTAGTTTTTTAAATTTATTTTTATTTTATTTTTAAATTTTTTTTTATTGCCAACCACATGGCCTGCCTACCAGTTGTAGCATGGGCTGTTGGCTTTTTAAAAAGTTTTGTTTTTATGGAGTCCAGTGGGAGGTCTCATGGGGAGAAGTTCTGTAATTATACAGAATGTATGGCAAGGATCAGAATATGTCTTCTGATGTTCTTGAATGAGAGCTTTCAACATCTTGAACAAAGCTTGCTGTAATCTCTCCATGGCGCCATGAGACTTTGTGTGGTACACAATGCTGAATTGTTGTTGTGTTCTCGTTAACTCACATTTTAGCTAACTATATATATTCTAAATGTCATCCATGGTATATTTACCTATTCTTCCAAAGAGTATTAATTTCAAAAGCCATCACTAATTCAAGTTAATACTTTATGGGCTATTATAAAAGAACTACTTCCTGGTCTACAGGTTTCACTTTATGCATAGAAGTTCTTATCTGTATCTAAGTATCACTATTCTTTTAAGGATCTAACAAATTAACATTTATTTATATTTTAGATTGGTCTTCACATTTCCATTTTCCATTATCCATATCATGCCAATCAACTACTAGCTTTAGACAATGAAAATACAGAAAACAATTTTATGTAATTGATTCATTAAGCCAGAAATTCTCTTTCTGAATTTTCTCTTTCCCTGCCAAGTCTGTTATCTTCATAAGTTGTTCTTTTATCTTGATAGCAATCTTGATAGTTGCTCTACTGCTGAAAAAGTCCCAAACTCTTCTCTCTTTTGTATCCATATCGAGTAAAGCAGATGCATCTATCTTGCTTCATGAATTTGGCCAAAGATTTATCCTGCACCAATCTTGCTGTATTTGTCTGCAGATTAAAATCAGATTAAAATCTGTTCTGGCTCTATCTCCTGATCAAGACTAATTTCACAATTTTTTCACAAGTTCATCCTGCACAGTTCTTGTTGTAGTTATCTGTAGATGAAAATCAGCTCTCTGTTCTGCCTCTTTGTCCTTATCAGGGTTAAAAATGTTTGTATCTTTAGATGCTGGGTCTGTCTGTGATGTATAAATGTGTATTTTTTTGTTATCCGCATAGGATTATTTTGGCAAACTATTCTATTCTTCTGACAAGTTTTTCCAATTCATTGTGTTCTGGTAGCTCACAACAAAGAGTTAATATTTCTTGTAATTGTAATTTTTGCCACTTAGTTTCCAGAAGGGAGGGATATAGAGGGAAGTGACTGGATTGAAAAAGGAAGAACCAAAGAGGCAGGGAAGCTTCTTCAGCAGTTATTTCCAAAACACAAAGTAAATCCAAGATCAAATAAATGTTCCTTTGAAAAACATCTTTCCCAACGCTGCCCTTAAACTGCGTCTTTAAATCCACCACACACAGAACAAAACAAAAAGCAGTTTCCTCAAGAGTTTTTTCTTTAACAGCCCAGAAAAAAGCAATAGGCAAAAAGGCATATTCATAAAATAAATGTGAGAAAGATAACTTCTTCAGATATGTGTTTGTCTTTCAAAACATTCACACCTGTTTGCCAAAAGCCACTCCCATCAGTGGCGGTTGGTGTTTATTTGAAGAAAAGATTCCAAATAACCAAGAAGAAGCTTCACATTGAGACAGAGGGATAAAAAGAGTTTTACTCACAACACACCAAATATTTACAGCTTTCTACAGTTCTCTGGTACTGACGGCTTCTGCCCTTGCCAAATGGCACTGGTTTTACTCCAGTGGGACATAAAGAATTTTCCTGCTTCTACAGACGTTCACCACCATTCGTTTCGTGGTCTGTAGCACTGCCTTTTCTTCATTTCCTCTCCAAGGAAACTTACCCTCTTAGGGTCCCTTTTATCTGGAGGAATTCAACTTGATAAGCTGCAGCACTTAACAAGTTGTCTCACCACAGTGTTACCAGACCTGGAACTACCTTGTTTGAATTTTTAATGACAGTTCTTATTTTCTCTCCCTCAGTGCTCTGATATATGTGTGCTATAAAATACAGCTGGCTATTTTCTTGAAAAGTTTTGCAAAGTTTCATGCAATATACCAGACTTCTTGATATTCACCTCTTAGTATTCCTGTCTTATAAGTATGCAATAGTTCTTTGTTAGAATCATTTTCAACCTTTACATTCCAATTTATAAAAACATAAATCTACCTCCTGCTACACTGTATTAAAGGACTGGGCCATCTAAGTAGAAACTGCACCACTTTGGGATGTTATCTATGAGATTGCATTTTGAAGAATTTGAATGCATTAGATTCCCATTTTTCCCTTAAAACACTACAGCAATTTATTGCTGTCATAAATCAGATGTTTGCAATCTCCTTAAATGACACAGATATGTTAATATCTTTCCAACGAGTCGTTCTACAAAAGCATATGCATGTAATCATTATTTGAAAACAAATAGCGTCTCCAATCCTAAACAATCAGCAAGGGAAATAAAATATACTATATGAAAATGATGTGTGAAGAATAACATTTTATATTTAATCCTATCATCAATGTACGCGAGCTAAGATAGACTGGTGATGTTTGGTACTGTCTTGCCTCCCCCAAGATGGATTTATTTCACATTCACTTTCGAAGCATCGGGTTGGCAACAGGATGGCTTTCATGAGCTGTGGCAATGCATCTTCTTCCATATACTTTAGAACTTATGGTTCACCTTGCGCCCAGGAAAGAAAGTTCCCCAAACTGTTTCCTGTGATTCCTGTGAAGCACAGGAGGACTAAGACTTTTAAGAATTTTTTCCTAGCTATTTCACATTTCTTGATCTCTTGAGATGTGGGGTGTTCTGTCTCTCATAGCAATAAGATGTGGAAAATTAAATGCAAAAATAAAAGATGCAAGAAGGGTCAATCTTCTTGTCTATGTGCACAGTCCATCCTCTCCCTCCTTCCACATGATGAAAGAAGAGAAGCTCCCAGTCATGTTTTTTCAGTGTTCATAGGGGAGGCTGTTGTTTATATCAACTATCATTTGTTTGCACAAAAAAGGAAAGGAAAGGAAAGAAAGAAAGAAAGAGAACTAAAGAAAGAAAGTTTCAGAATGAAATGAACATAAGAACATAAGAACCCTGCTGAATCAGGATAAAGGCCCATCTAGTCCTGCTTCCTGTATCTCCCAGTGGCCCCACCAGACACCTCTGGGAGCACATGAGACAACTAGAGACTTGTCTCTCAATACCACTGCCCTGCATCTGGCACCTTGAGGTACCCTCCTTTTAAGCCTAGAGAGAACCCATATCCCCATCATGACTTGTAACCTGTGATGGACTTATTTTTAAAGGCATCTAGGTCAGATGCCATCACCACATCCTGTGGCAAGGAGTCCAATCAGACATTTCTCATCTCATTGTGCATGAAGGAGGGGAATAGGGAAGCAGAATAGCATGAACCCAAGACTAGTGCTCTATGGAGTCTTCTCTAGATTATAAAAATGTTTTGTATGTTTTTTTTTAAAAAAAACTTGTGCTGTTAAAAAAAACACCATGCCAAAACAGAAACAGTCATTACATATCTCCAAGATATTATAAACATTCAGATCATCAGATGATATTACCCCATTAAGTTTATCTCAACTTTTCATATACCCAGCAAGGGAGTTTGGGAACACTAGAAATGTCGTTGCAGTATTTGATTCATTAGGTAGGGAACCAGTGGTCTTTTAGATATTTTGGGCTGCAGTTCTCTTTTCCACATGTTAGTGTTGCTAGGGCCTCCAGCTCCTGATTAAAAAATAAATAATACCTGGAAGGCACCCTAAAACCTCTAGTGGGCTTTAAAACAACTAGAAGACACTGAAAATTTTCTTTGGGGGGGGGGGAAAGTTCCCCAAGGACCCAAAACTGTTTGGTAGGTGGATTGAGACAAATTGGCAGATTTATTTTCATGCTGCCTAAAGAGAGAAAAGGAAAGGGTTATTTTTTAAAAATGGTGAGTGTTAGTTGCTGTGAGTTGGGCTTCAATACAGAAGGGAATTCAAAACCTGCCTTCTGGAGTGGCTGCTCACATTCCTGTGGGGCATGCCTTTGACCCTCCCTTTCAGCATTACCAGTAATTTGAAAGTTGTTATCCAAAATATTGCCTAGATGCCCTAAGCACATCCGATCTCTCCTGATTTCGGAAGCTAAGCAGGGTAAGCCCTGGTTAGTACTTGGATGGGAGACCACCAGGGAATACCAGGTGCTGTAGGAACTTTCAAACCACTCCAGTATTCCTGCCAAGAAAACTCCATGGACATGGGGTCACGAAGAGTTGGTAATGACTGATGCAACACACACACACACACACACACACACACACACACACACACACACACACACACACACACACACACACACACACACACACACACCTCTGAAATAATTGAAGACCAATGGTTATCCACCATTGATTAATTGAATACTCACCATGATATAATTTCATGTTGCTGCCTTGCCGGCCTTGCTTTTCTAGTTCCAAGTACAGAAATATGCTGAGAAATAACAGGGTTGAGGGATTTTCTTTTTTGGTTGCAGTTTACTTGCTCACAAAAGGAACAATCAAAAATCCTGTTCTTAAGAGGCTTTATTTTGTTTTATATTGAAAAGAGTATTTAACAGAAAGAAATAAAGGACTTGGGCATGCACTAACAATATATTAAAATCAAAGTTGTTTGTTAAGTCACTGAATAATCACAAAAGGAACCAAAATTAGTGACGAAGATATTAAAAAGACTAAGGACTTTTGCTTTATTTCCAGAAAATAAATAAATAAATTTGCTTTTAGTAAAGGTGTATTGCACCATGTTGCAGCCCACAAGAATTATTTAGAGCTACAATATGAAGCTATATATGCCAGCAGGAGATTTATAATAACCCCTAATCCAGTCAGCCAGTTTTTATTACAGGAAGGGCATGATTCTAAATACTAAGGCTGGAATCCAAACAAACTATAAGTGAAATGAAAATAATTGTAAGCACTGTTTTGCAAACACACATGCAAGTGTTAGTAGACTTCATGAAATGGTTAATTGCAGCAGTTCTTCTGCCTCTACTTGGATACACCATTGACCGTCACTGTATAATATGTTTTGATGGGTGTTGAATCAAAAGTGACACCTACTGCCTTGGTATTGCTGTGTGTGTGTGTGTGTGTTGCGTCGTTACAGTCGTATTCAAAGGATTGCAATGTTGGCTATAAATCTTAACATTTGGTTGGGGGTGGGAAGTCTATTTACATCTGCAATAGGCAAAATATGCCCTCCAAGTATTCCTAGATGCTGGCACCCAGCAGCCATTTATTTATTTATTTATGTTTCATTCATTCATTCATTCATTCATTCATTCATTCATTCATTCATTCATTCCACCCATTCGATGAGGAGCCACTGCTCTAGATGGTTTACAACAAAGTTAAAACCCCAGTCATCATCCCCACCAGCAAACTATAGAATGAAACTCTAATACAAACAACAAAAATAATAAAAATAACAACAATTAATCTGTGTCTTTAAAGAGCTTTGTCTATACTAACTTGTGAAAGAATTGGAGAGAAGGGGCACCTGGCAAATCTGAGATGGAAGTGAGTTCCAGAAAGATGGAGCCACTACTGAGAAGGCCTGATATCACCAGTAAATCCAATGACAAAGAGTGCTGGAAGTTGTAGTCCCACGACATCTGAAGGACTATAATTTGCTCACCCTGATTAAAAGCATCCATTTATGTGCTTCTCATACAAAGTGTAGCATTAAAGTGCTTGCCCCGGCTCTTTCACAGGCTATTGACAAACACCATTTCTAATTTTTCTCTTTCTTTGTCACCAACTAGCTTCGCTAGTAAATTAAAGGCTTCAGACTGTTTTAAATTAAATAAAAATAAAAGAAGTTTATTAATTACAAGGTAGAATCAAAATCATTAAGGATAATTTGTTGAAGTACAAACAAAAAGAAGAATATTGCTCAAATCCACTTAAGTATAAGACAGGCCCTTCTGTCTTCCACTGGCTCCCAGAACTTGATCAAATCCATTTTGGTTGCTTTAATAACACCATCCAACCAATTCATTCTCTGCCATCCCCTTTTCCTTTTGCCTTCGATCTTTCCCAACATCAGGGACTTTTCCAAGAAATCCTCTCTCCTCATGAGGTTGCCGAAGTATTGGAGCCTCAGCTTCAAAATTTGTCCTTCCAATGAACATCCAGGTTTGATTGCTTTCAGGATGGATAGGTTTGATCTCCTTGCAGTCCAGGGGACTCTCAAGACTCTCCTCAAGCACCACAGCTCAAAAGCACCAATTCTGCGGTGATCAGCCTTCTTTATAGTCCAGCTCTCACTTCCATACATCACTACTGGAAAAACCATAGATTTGACTATTCGGACCTTTGTCGGCAAAGTGATGTTTCTACTCTTTAAGATGCTGCCTAGGTTTGTCATCACTTTCCTCTCAGGAAGCAGGCATCTTTTAATTTCATTGCTGCAGTCACCATCTGCAGTGATAAAGGAGTCCAAGAAAAGAAACTCTGTTATTGCCTTCATTTCTTCCCTTTCTGTTTGCCAGGAGGTGATGGGACCGGTGGCCATGATCTTAGTTTTTTTTATGTTGAGCTTCAGCCCATTTTTTCACTTTCCTCTTTCACCATAATTAAGAGGTTCTTTAATGCGTCCTCACTTTCTGGTATCTGAGTAGTATCATCTGCGTATGCATACATATGCATACCCAGTGCCTAAGTTTCCAAACTCTAGACACTTAATTTTTCTCACAAACACTCTAAAAGCCCTATCTCTTCTCATTCTCTTTTTTATCCAAAATCTCTTTTTTATCTAAATCAGTGCTGAGCAGGGCCTTATATCATCTCAAGCCACTCCCCAGACTCTCTCATTGGTCTACAAACCCACCAATCAGTACAGACACTTCATATGAATTATTACGACACCGCACTAAGCTCTGGCACAAGGTTTCAGACGATCTGCAAATAACCCTCCAGATGCAGTACTCCAACGGAAACGAAAGCAGTTGATCACATTCCCACGAAAATGTAGAGCAGTTGTAGGCAATAGTGGCTTCCTAGATGTTGCTGAGCTGCAGCTCCCAATCTCACCCAGCATCCACCCGGAATGTGGACAGGTCTTTGGAGCCAAGTCCTATGTCCAAGTCTTTGGTACTAAGTCCCAAGCTCCAAATCCAAGTCCCCATTAAGATAACTGGATAGCTCAGTGATTTGGGTTTGTGGCTGTGGATTCCCAAGCAGAGAGTCCAATTCTCCATTGTTCCTCCTGTGAGTAGAGCCAGCCTGTCTGGCCTTGGGCAAGCTGCACAGTTCCAGGACACCTCCAAAAGAAGGGAATGGTGAACCACTCCTGAGTATTCTCTACCTAGAAAATCCTGAAGATTCAGGGTACCCCCTTTCTTCTCGCTATACAAACTCTTAGGTTTCACCAAGTTCTATTTATTGCTTTGGCATTGAAAAATACATGACAGAGGAGGGCAAAATCCCAAAGGACAAGTTCTCATGTTCTTAATGTCACTCTAGCTTCTCCAAAATAATGTTCTCCTTTTCTACCTTTATATTCAGTACAATGGTTTGAACTGTGTGGTCCTGCACCGAACCTTTGTTATTCGCCTATTTTAAAATCTCCTGACTGCCTCTCACCTTTAATATTACATGCAGCATGTGGAGGAAGTACTGAGCTTCATTTTCAAATAGTTCATTGAAACCTTGTACTGAAAACAACATCTCTATCCAAATAGCAAATCCTACACTTGTCATTGAACAGAGCAAACAAACAAAAGAACCCATTTCTAATTTAATGTTTTATGCTACAAAGCATGCCAGCTTGTCTGGTCGCCTGGAGAGGTTTTATACTTATAGCACTGTCACAAGACCACATTTGAAGAGAACGCAAGAGGAAAAGGCCGTCAGGATTCAGAATCAGAACCAGCCTCAGTGCATAGTGCCATAATAATAATAATAATAATAATAATAATAATAAATAATAATAATAATAATATTAATAATAATAATAATAATAATAATAATAATAATAATAATATCACACAGCAGACAAGATAACTATGCTGGATTTTATATTGCAAATCACTAGTTATTACAAATAACTGCATAGTGCTGGATAGACTGACCGTTAGCCCAGCCCAGAAAGGCCTGTCCCAGCCAAATCTACTAACGGCAGCATGCAGGACTGCAAAAACATCAACATCAAACTCTTAGCCTCTGGCTCTGTAGCTACTCAATTCACTGCACTATCCCACCGACTATGACATCATATAGAGGGATTAAAAAGCTATATTAACACTGTTTTGATGGGAGTTAAACTGTCCTTTCTTCTCTTGAGCTCAGTGTCTGAACTTGAGAAACAGGCTTTGCTTGAAGCAATACTGCAGTGTACAACATTATAAGCTTTTTACTGGGCTACCAAGTAAAGTCATAGAGAGGTGCCAATACTAGTGTAATGTTACTTGTATAGGTAGATGTGTGTGAAAGAGCGAGAACAAGTGAGAAAGAGTTAATTTTCTGTATTTGAATAAAAGATTAATCACTTTTTTATTTCAGGGGGTCTTCATTCCATTAGGACAGAAGGCAAAAAGATGGGACCAAGAAGTCTAACATTTTGGAGCCCACAGCTTTTACTGCCGGTAACAAAGTCTTGGGGAGGAAGTTTGATCTTTCAGAATAAAGAAAACCTATACAAAATTGGTTGTTGTTGTTGTTGTTGTTGTTGTTGTTGTTGTTGTTGTTGTTGTTGTTGTTTCCAAATAATTGCATCTGCAGAGACAGAATGGCACTCTGGATTATCAGGTCCAAACCCTGTGAAGGAATCACTAGACTCCCACCCTTTGGCTCTACAGCTATCTAGCAGTTCATGGGGTCTAGGTATGACCATGCATGCATATAGTCATGGGGGTCCGGATGTTCTAGGTGAACTACCCAGGTAATGGATACAAGCTCGTGTGCAATGGTTGGGCACCTTCAGCACTCCAGATGTTTTGGACAACAGCTCCCAGAATTCCGAGCCTAGATTGCCAATGACAAAGGACTATAGGAGTTGTGGTCTAAAACATCTGGAGTGACAAAGTTTGCCACCACAGAGCTAGTGTATACCGTTAGATCAGTTCCAAATGTATAATGTGTTAGTGCAAGACAATTGGTGACATTAGCAGATATCTCTTCTGGATAAGTGAATGGGGGAACTCTGGGGTGGTCTTGATTCATAATGCATCCAAAGTATGACATAAATATGTTATAATGGCCTAATAATATTCTGTATGTATTGATACACTTTTCATTGGGGAGAAGCACAAGTGCTCAGGTTATTTCTTTTTCCTTAGGCAATGTAAATTAGCTAATTCTATACTTAAGGGTAGGTTGGAAATAGAAGGTTCCTCGGAGTTTTTAGAAACTACTGGCAGCAGCAGTCTAAGAATTCATCACCACCATTATTACCACGGCCGTGGTCTTTATATGCTAAGTGGAGTAATTCTGTTATTCACTCTGGTTAGGCAGCATCTTATTACGTTTGCCAGTCAGTTACAATATCCGGCTAAATATGTCCCAGAGAAAATCAATAAAATGGCTTTTCAGTTATTTGCTGAAAATGGATGTCCAAGGATGTCTGTCATTAGCATCAAGGCTGCTGCTGCTACTGTCCAAGATGGAAACACAAATGCCACCCCCCATCACTGCTGCTGTTGCTGAGTTCAGCATCCAACACTCACACAGAGGATGATGAAACATGGATGAGTTTACATTCATTGAATTGCCATTTCTATAGTATGGCCGATTCTCATTGAATAATGCCTGACTCTAAGAGGCCTCAAGGCCAATGGGTTGTGAAAGTGATGGCAATGAAATGATCTCTGCCAACATACCATACAGGGTGTTTGTTTGTTTGCTGTTTTGACTGTCCCACCCACAATGGTATTGACCCTTAGAGCCAGGCATTACTGAAACAGCTGTCCAACAGGAAGCCATGTTGTAAAACTAGAAACCAGTGATGCTTACACTATACTAACATCACGTGCATACACTAAAGTTGCAGCAATTTGCTCCTGAGATGTATGTCCGTTGCACTAATTCTGGCAGAAAAACAGCAGGATTTTGGCCATTTTCTCTGTGTGTTTGCATTCATTCATTGGCATCCTTCAGTCTCGAAAGACTATGGTATCATGCCTGGAGTAGAGATCCTAAAAACAACACCTAGTGTGACTAAATGGACCAATTCAGGAATGGCAGTCTCTACCGCACTGGGGACAGATGTATTCTGTTTCTTGCCCGGTCCTCGAGTTTCGTTCTTTCCGTGCCTGCCTCTTTTCCTCTGCCTGTTGGACAAATGCCTCTTCAAATTTATGTAGACCATGCTGTATCTCTTGCCTCCAGACACTGCGATCGGAGGTCAGGGTTTCCCATCTGTTGAGGTACATTCCCAAGGCCTTCAGGTCCCTCTTACAGATATCCTTATACCACAGCTGTGGTCTCCCTCTGGGGTGCTTTCCCTGCACTAGTTTTCCGTATACAAGATCTTTTGGGATCCGTCATCCATTCTCACAATGTGTTCAAGCCAGCATAGACGTCGCTGTTTCAATAAAGTGTACATGCTAGGGATTCCGGCTCGATTCAGGACTATGCTATTTGGAACTTTGTCGTGCCAGGTAATGTTGAATATTCGCCTAAGACAGCACATATGGAAGGTATTAAGCTTTCTTTCCTGTGGGGCATGGATGGTCCAAGACTCGCTGCAATACAAAAGTGTGCTCAGTACACAAGCTTTATAGACCTGTATCTTTGTATGTTCTGTCAGCTCCTTATTGAGCCATACTCTCTTTGTTAGTCTAGAAAACATAGTAGTTGCTTTACCTATATGTTTATTCAGCTCATACTCTAGTGAGAGTGTATCTGAGATAGTTGAGCTGTTTGATAGTGTTTGCATAGTCTTATATTAAATGCTAAATACAGTGGACCTTTGTATAACAAACAGTTTGTATAACATAAAATTTGTACAACATAAAAAATCCCAGAGATAGGGGAAAATTGCTTAACATAATCGCCTATGGGGCAAATCTGTACAACATAAAATGGGATTTTCAATGCACTCCTATGGGAAATTTGTATAAAGGAAAATTTGCTTAACGTAATTTCATTTGGTACGAATTAATTCCTTTATACAAGGTACCACTGTATACTACTAGCATGTATCAACATAGTTATAATGTCCAGATCAAGGAAAATAGTAGCACCATTCTGTTCATACTCTATTTCTTTCATGTTGTATTTATGGCTGTGGCCCACAAAAATAAATAAATGAATACATTTTTTTAAAAAAAATTCCAAAGTTGAAAATGGCAGACCCAGAGTACTGTGATCAGTTATGGACACCACAATTGAATAAGTATTGAATATGTAAAGACTTACAAGATTAATCTATTCTGAGTGCATGTCCAGAAGTCGGTTAGCTTGCAAGTCAGGGGGAGGTTTCCCATAGGAATGCATTGAAAGTCAATTAATCTGTTCCAGAGGGACGGATTTCAATGCATTCCTTTGGGCAACTGCTTTAAACCACCCGCAGCTCCCCCCCGGGTGTGTTGGGGGAGAGAAGCAGCAAGTGGTTTAAAATGTCTTTAGCCACCGAGGCAACCAGGCAACTGCTTGCTTCTGTGGTTCAAGTCATTTTAAACATCACACACAGCGTTCTCCCGATGCCCCCCCGGGTGCGGGGTAAAGGCACACTGTGGGTGAACAGGAGTTAACGGGTTAACGGTTTCATAACTAGCTTATACCATTATCAGCAAGGCTGCCTGCCTCGATTGCCGTGGCAAGAAGCTTAGGTCATGATCATACTCTGCGCATGTTCTAGGCATAAACAGGTATCCTATTGTTTCACTTATCTCTGTCTAAGCCAATGATAGCAGTTGAATGTGGCTTCATGCATACGTATGGTTGACCTACTTTGTACTCAATAAAGATTGCTGTGGGTGTGCGCACGGCAGATAATTCTATCTTTCGTGCACCAGATACCAGTCTGCAGACTCCATCCTTTCTGATTACACCCTTTGAGGGCTGGATCCCTTCAGCACACGATGTTTAAATTGCCTTTAAACTATCGAGCCAGGACCCATTAGATCGAGGCACACAATGTTTAAAATGTCTTTAAACTACCGAGCCAAGCACTGTTAGACCGAGCACTTGGCTCAGTTGCTTCAAGTCATTTTAAACGTTGCGCACCGCTGCCATGCACCCCACAGGAGGGGGGTTGGGAGAAGCAGCACACTATGTTTAACAAGACTTTTAGCCACTTGCCTTCATGGCTAAAAGTCATTTTAAACATCATGTGCCTCTTCTCCTGGACTCCGCCCCACAGGGCACGGGGGAGCAGCAGGAAATGTTTAAAATGACATTTAGCAACTGAGGCAAGTGCTTGCTTTAGCGCTTGCCTCAGTGCTTGCCTCGGTGGATAAAAGTCATTTTAAATGACCACTGCTTCCCCCCCCCCCATGCACTCAGGGGAAATCCCATCTTAATCCTAAGGTGGCAGGGGGGAACCGGAAGCCCACTCATGTCAGGATTCTCAGTTGTCAGGGGTCATCGTAAGTCAGGGCACCACTATATCGAAAAAAGTAAAATGCAACTAGAAGAGGACAATCAATATGGCAAGGAGTGTGGAAACCAAGCTTTAGGAGGAAAAGTTGAGGGAACCTGACATGCTTTTCTGGAGAAGAGAATTATTACTTGTTGTAAACCACCCAGAGTGGACCTTGCTGCCAGATGGGCAGTATAAAAATCTGATAAATAAATAAATAAATAAATAAATAAATAAATAAATAAATAAATAAATAAATAAATAAATAAATAAATATGACAGGATAGCCATCTTTAATTATTTGAAGGGTTGTCACACAGAAGATGGAGAAGGCCTATCATTTGTTGCAAATGCTTCCAAAATGAAAAGAATTTATTGTGTAATTATGAATATCAGATAATTTTTCTGCACATCATTTGGGGAGCCTTGATTCAGAAAGGAATCCACTTTTCTTCACAGGATATTTTTAAAGAGAGGTTTGAAGCCTACCTATCAGGGATGTTTTAGCTGTGAATTTCCTCCATGGGCAGAATGGACTTGATGATCCTTGACAAATACTTCCAGAATTAAAAGCATGTTATTGTGTTGTGCTGTTATGAATATACAAGAATTTGTCTGCACATCATTTTGAGAGCCTTGATAAACATGTCAGCACACACAGAGACTTGGCATTCCTTTGAATATGGGGAATGACAAGTAGACAAATGGCTATGAAGTCTGCTTAATCAGTCTCTACCACTTTAGATTTCTTTTTGCCTGGTGATTGTCATATGGATCGACCCCTCATGCTCTTAGCTGCTCTGATTCTCAAGTATGTCTGGGTTTGTTGCTATTTGTGCTGAGCTACAATGCTAGCCAACCTTGGCATTTTCTGAATTTTACAGTTTGATTTGCTTGCTGGGAAGTGTGCAGCAGTAAGCCCGAAATAAGTATGAAATGACTCACAATCTGATATACAAACATATTCTCTGAGGTGCAGTAGATACTCTTATAGGAATGTTCTGCTCAGCTTGGTTTGGATTTTGTGGCATGTTTTAGATTGCACTGGAACTGAATTAATTTAAAAGTTAGAAACAAGTTAATCTTCCGAGCGTACAGTCTCTCTACCACCCGGAAGAAAACTCAATTAGACTTTCCTCCTTGTGAGCAAGGAGCATGTCATAAACGTCTAGGAAACTAAAAAGAGTTATGCAACTTACAGGCTGACTACGCAGGCTGATGAGCCCACTGTTTAGAGCACTGCAGGGATAGGCTGGTGAACTCTTAAAACCAACAACCAGATAATGTATTTGCTATAGTGAATCAGCTCACACATACTTCAGAGTATTCCTATCCTCACCTTTATGGCCATTGTCAAGGGGCTCCTACTTTACTGGTGTGGGTAGGATCACTCTGGTTAGGATAGGTTTCAACTAGGGATGGGCTATTAGTTTCAGAACTGGTAGGTTCCGATATGACATGCACAAGCCCAGGAGGTGTTCTGAAGCCTCTGACACACACACAGCCAATGTCATACTCCAACCAAGAATCAAGCTGTGATGTCATCTTTGCTGCTCTGTCATGCTGGCCAATTAGGAGCTGTGCAGGGGCAGGCATCATTCCGCCTCCCTGTCTGATTGGCCAGCACCACCGAGCAGCAAAGATGATGTCGCAGCCTGATTCCTCATTGGACCTCAGATCTGTGCTGGTGCATAGAAAGGTAATACATCGGCTGCTTGTGTTTCAGAGTCTTTGGAATACCACCGGTCATTTCAGAACCTACTGTTTTCGAAACAAATTGCCCATCTCTATTTCCAACCCATTTGATTGCCAGAACTGACCCAAAAGAAGTCTTCCTCTTTCAATTTGGCAATATCAAGAAGTGGCTTAATAAGCAAATGACTTCAGGATATTGTCAGATTAATTAGCCCCCCCCCCGCTTGGCAGCGGGCAAGGGAAAAGAAAAAAGTTTACTTTATGTAGACGATCACTGATGCACTAATAAAAGTTACAAAAAAATTGTAAAAATATTTTCTTTTCCTTAAAGGGCTTGCCAAGAAAACTTCTACGGGCAAATACACAGCAGTGGCTTTTGGCTGCAGGTGAAAGAGATAATAATTCAAATTATTAAATAAATGTTTCCATTTCCACCATAACCAGTAACAATAACATTTCAAGAATTCTTCATGTCATGATTCTTAGCAGTGTCCATCATTTATCAAAGTTGGGAGCTGAAGAAATTCTCTTCAGATTTTTTTCCAGTGCCACTACTCAAACTGCCGAAAGCACACAGAATAATGCCTCTGAGCATCTTTCGAATGCCTTTCTGCCATGCCTGAGGAGCTATAACAATCTCAGGTATACTTTGAATGGGTGATATAATCATTTCCAGATTCTGGAGATAGTTTTCTTGCAGGTTTTAGAGACAGTATTTTGAATTCAAAATCAAGCAATCCAGAAGCTTCCTTTCCTTACTGGATAACATTTTTGAAAGTTCATATTGCACCCCAGATTAGGAATGTATCCTATTTAAGTATTCAAGATGAACATCCAATTATTTATTAATCTAGAATGAAGTGTACTGTATATTCGTATTCCTTTTGGGTGCATAGAGCATGTCACTATTAGTTTCATTAAAGGTTTCATTTCTGAGATGGTAAAGTTATTATCTGAGTTATTCTAGATGCATTCAAATAGCTAATTATATGGATAAAATATACAAATAAGTAATGGGAAATGAGTTTGTCAGGTTTCTTGATGCTGGCATGGAGTGACACTTATTTATTGCTTTTACTCCTTGGTTTGGATCTCTTACTGTGTTAAAATGAAAGCTCTAAGATTTATAGGCACAGTTAATTTGGATTTGGAAATTACTGTACCTTTCTTCTACTAATACTACTTAACTATCCACAGCAGTATCACATTGATTAAGCCAACATATTTCTTTGTCTTGACTCTAGAAAGAAACAAAGGACAATGAGAAATGTCTCCCCACCAGACTGTAGATCTACTGCTGGTCAGATCAAATCAAGAAGGAAAAACAATTTATAAATCAATTTCTATTATTCAGGATAATTTGCAAAGTCCTAAGGCAACCAAAGAACAAGCTCTTTAATGGAATAGACTGCAATTTTCACAGCATGAGCTTTTCATCCCTGGTCCAAAGTCTGAAACATTGTGAGTAACATTTTGATCTCAAACAGTGAGGACAAATATATATAGCAAGCTGCCATTTTGAATGGAGTTGATGAGGAATGACAAGGCCACTTGAATATTTCCTACCATTCTTCCCAGAGAGTGATGGGACCATTTCCTTAGGCTCCTTAGCTTGAAAAATCTCTCCATATGTAATACTGGCTCATATCCTCACAGCAGGGGACTGGAATAGCTTTGGGATCAAGCCAACTCCTCTCTGTCCTCACTAATAGACCAATGTCTGGCCTTCTGATGGTCTTCATTATTTTCACCCTGATTTATTTATGTTTTACAGATTGAGAGTAATTCCAGACTTTCAGTATCAATAACCCAACAGAGGCTGCTCCCACTTTAGGTTTTTAGGGGGGCTCACCAGAGAGTCAGCTTGTGGGCCAGGATGGGGGGTATATTTTACTCCAAAATATATAGAGTGAAGGTGCTCCCATTCCCTGGTCCCAAGCTTCTCATAGTCCAGTAGGGCAGTAGAGTGTTTGCTAAGAGTAACTGGCATAGTTCTATGTGCCCCTCTTTCATTCCCCCTGTATATTATACACTGGTCCTTTACTTTGCATCCTGTATACAAAATGAATCTCTTCACCTTATTTAGTGAGAAGAATAAGATGAATGTGTCACCTCACAGTTATTGGGTCATCTTAAGTCTCACTGACACACACTGCCAGAATATTACAGGCTATTATAAAACCTTTTGTGAGAACTTAAAAGCTATTGCCTCATGATCAAGTTGTCCAAAACATCTTTAGGAGATTCAAGTGGTGGTGAATAAGAGAAACAGGTGTGTGTGTGTGTGTGTGTGTGTGTGTGTCGTTACAGTCGTGACCGACTCTACGTGACTCCATGTCCATGGAGTTTTCTTGGCAGGAGTACTGGAGTGGCTTGCCATTTCCTACTCCAGGCGCCTACAGCACCTGGTATTCCCTGGTGGTCGCCCATCCAAGTACTAATCAGGGCCGACCCTGCTTAGCTTCTGAAATCAAGCGAGATCGGATGTGCTTAGGGCATCTAGGCAGCTCATAAGAGAAACAGGTAGTAGAACTCAAAACCTCAAAGCCATTTGTTTGTATTTGCAGCATGTTGTGTTTTTCACTAGTTGTGAGAGATGCTGGGGGGAAAAGAATCATTGTCAAATTATATCTGGATATGCAAGGGCATCAAGAAAAGAAGGAATGGGAATGTCTTCTTATAAGGCAATCAAGTTCTATCAACACTGTTATGCAAGAAAGCACATTGTTTGGGAGAAGAATGTTCATAAGGCACTGGTGTTTTATTAGAACAAGTGGGAGTTAAAACATCACAGCAGTGAAGGGACATTGCAAAGCATTGTTTGGGCTTAGGTCAAGTCCAGAGATCACAGTGGGTTAGGTAAGAAGCTTAACAGAGCGTATTAGCAGATAAACTCCCATATGACCAATGGATCTATTCTGATATTAACAGTGAGGATTAATAGGTAAAATTAATTGAGTTTATTTGTGAGTGATGTTATGGTTTAACCTGAGAGATTATTTCCTTAGTACTGCACTGGTGTTTAAATCTTCCCAGGGACTCACTTTAGATAGCCATGTCTAAAGAATGTTTATAACTGAGGCACCAGACTAAGATATAATCACCCTCTTCTGGAGTAATTCCCACATAGAAGAAGAGAATGGCTAGCTCTGATGGCGACACGAGGTCAGAAAAAGCTTCTGGAAGGCAGCAGTGGGAGCTGGAGGTCAACACTGGCGAGGTCTCTTTCACAGACAATGGCAGTGACATTCAAACTAACTTTTGTTCATACTGTACAGAAAAAAAGACAATGGTAAGCCTCTGCAATCCTTACTTACCTTGAACATCGCATGATTAGATGTGGGGAAAATGACCAAATTGTGTCTATAATGACTAGAGATGGGCACGAAACGAGCAATTTTTCGTTTTCATTTTTGTTTTTTCGTTTCGTTATGTAACAAAATGAAAAACAAATTTTGTCTCCAAAATGAAATGAAACGAACCGAAACAACAGAAATTTTGTCGTGTGTTTCGTTTTCGTTGCGGCAAATACACTGAACTGTAATGAATGCTAACGAAACAGCAATTTTTCATTTTCGCTTTCATTTTTTTGTTTCGTTACGTAACGAAATGAAAATGATTTTTGCAAAAAATTCACGAAAAATGAAAACGAACTGAAACGGACCCCCTAAATGACAAACGACAAACGAAACACCATTTTTTGAGTCGTGCTCATCTCTAATAATGACCTATGTAGGAATATTCACATAAATATAGTCATTATGGTGACAAACTTCATTAAATACAGCAGCACAGGAACATGCAGGAGCCTTCTTATGGATAGTTGGTGCAGTGCATCTTGGTATAAATGCACGTTGGCTTGCTTAGGAGCAACAGCGATGACATAAGCACTGCTTACAGGAAGAAATTTGGGAAATAGAAAGTAAATAAAGCTGCTAGTAATGGGAAGCAACTGATGCTCAGAGGCATGGTAAATGATTACTTTACAGCAAGTTAGGTAAAAACAAAATTGGAATATATAAATAACCAGCAATTCCCCACACTGCCATCAGAGGACAAAACACCTGCAAGAGACAAAATAACAGAGTACTTATCATAAACAGACATGAGGCAGGAGAATATCAACAGTGCATTTTACTCAAGATTTTTAACTACAGTATACTGTGTTTATTTGGGGTAAGCATATTATGTATTGAACTTATGTGTGGCTCAATATGATTAGAGCCAATTGATGATGTTCACATTATACATTTCTAAAATCTAATACTTCAGTATTTTAAGAGATATATTTTCTGACTTCTGACAGTTTTAATGTGCCTTATAACTAGGCTGTAAGCTATTGCATTTTTAGAATTATTTGAAAAATTCTCCTTGTTCTGTTTAGTCTCAAATAGTTTTTACTCTTCCAAGATATTGCACTCCAATATTTTAGAATTACATGCTTGCCTACAAATTACATTTTTGTGGGTACTAAAATTATGAACCTACAGTTTTCTACAGCTGTAAGATGTTTGGAAGTCTGAAGCAATGTTATTCTTTTGGAACTTAGAAGCTATGTAGAAACACAACTTTTAAAAACATAAGCCTTGAAATTTGTGTGCTGATATTGCAACAAAGAAAACATTGGACATAATCATATGAGTTTGGAAATGATTGTTCATAATTGTACGATTTCACTCTGAAATGATTTTTTTTAAAAAACAAAACAAAAACAAAAACGAAATGACCAAACGACTAAATATGCCGTGTTTTTCGTTTTCGCTGCAGCAGATGCATTGAACTAAAAAGAATGCAAACGAAACAGCAATTTTTTGTTTTTGTTTTTGTTTTTTCATTTCATTACCTAACAAAACAAAAACAATTTTTTTTGCAAAAAACATCACGAAAATGAAAACGAACCGAAACGGACCCCTAAACGACCAAACGACAAACGAAACACCATTTTTTTGAGTCGTGCCCATCTCTAATGTCAGCTATAAATGTATCGGCATCAGTGGTTTGCCCTGTAAGTCTGCCTGTAGATTTGCTTGAAAGGGAGATTGTGCAGAGCACCTCCAAGCAAGATTTACCAGTGTAGCCCTTTTTTGTTACATGGGGGATATTAAGCAACTTGTGCTTTTTTTCTTTTTTGCACTTCTGTGTCCTTGAGTCCTTCTTATTACTACTACCACCACCACCACCCAACGAGGTGAACAATTTAAAACTCTGTCTCTAGAACTTATTTATTGTATCTTTTTTTCTGTCCAGTTTCTACTCATAACGTCCCTATAAGGCCGAAAAAGTGTGACTAGCACAAAGCTACACTGGTTTTGATGAAGGTTTTTCATCAAAACACACGTGGCAGTTGTTTCGTTCTGCTAAGGGGTCCTTCTTACTTACAAACCACTGTTTGTAAAATGGCCCTGCCATCCATGTTTGAACTTTTTTTTTTGCAAATCTGTTCTCCTGCTGCACCCTGGCATTGCACTCTGTATATAAATGTCTACTAACACAGGTGACACTGCATTAATCAGAAATAAACTAGAGCCCAGATAAATCTTTTGCCACTGTTTTTTTAAAATTTAAGATGCCAAAGACTCTTTGTGGTTCATGCTGTTCCCCTATAGAACATACAGCAAATGTATTGATGCTTCTAATAATGAGCTTTAGAATCCTATCTATCCTGCCCTGAAATGCATGTTTCATTGCTCCTTCAGCACCGACTTGTTGGTGTATGAAAGTGGTGATTCAAGTAATTGGAAAAGCTAGTATAGCTTGAACCCAGTCTCTGAGTTCTTTTTCCACCATGTTTTCTACAGAACTGGGAAATGCCAGCCAAGAAAAAAAAGGTGCAGGAGTCTTTTATTGTTCTATAATGAATGTGCATTTAGAACACAGCAAGCCCACACCTCATTCTTATGCAAAGAAAGCAAAACTGTTTTTAAAAGCGAAAAGCTGAATTGTGCTTTTTTACCCATGTGCTCCATGGTGTATGCTTTGTGGACTTTTTTTACCTTGTCCAAACAGAAAATTGCTTCAATTAAACGAGTTTGAAGCAGAATGTCTCTCCATCAGAGGAGTGTAAAGCTGGCATTTTACCTATAAAGGCACATCTATCAAAAATAAGTGTGTGTATCTGTTTGAGAATCAGAGCAGAAGAAATGGTGGTGGAATGAAGCAAAGAATGACAAAGAAAACTTACATTGATTTCAGAGAGTTTTATCTAAATTTATACTCACTTAATGGGATGTTGGGGTCAACATGTGTGTGTGTGTGTGTGTGTGTGTGTGTGTGTGTGTGTGTGTGTTTTCAATGGTACATTGTGGTGGGCTAGGAGCTCAGACAGAGTGGTTTTGAATCACATTTCCTCTAACCTCCTTGTTCTATCCACTTGTAAACCTCCTAGGCAACAACTCTGAAGTGAGTTAGCTGGAGTGCTAAGAGAATTAAAATGATTTTGTCCTTGACTTGAGAATAGATTTTGAAATAAGCATAATGATTTATAAGAAAGACTCACCTCTTTCCTAGTATCTTGAGCAGACCAATTCAAAGTAATCATCTTATTAGAAAAGGTTAGGAGCTTCTCTTCCTACTGTTTTGTGTTCAAAGCTGCCTCCTCTTGGACAGCTGTGCTTAAGTGAAATGGGAATATGTTGCCCCACCCATGATTAAGAGAATAATGCTCTCCATCTGACTGCGGTATCAAACATGGATCTATTTTACAGTTTTCTTTCATGGCTGACTCTACAGGAAACAAAATTAAGAGTGTAGAGTTGATTTTTGAGGGTTACTCAGAGAAGAAAGAGAATGATTAAAAATTTAAGAAACTAATTTTAAACAAGAAAAATATGAGAGAAATCATGAGGCCGTATTTATGTTGTTTATGGCAGTTTGCTTCTTTCAGCATGGAAGTCTCCCGAAATGGGTCCTTTTCGCTATTATGCTTCCAAGGATCCACTTGTGGTGTGGTACATATATCTGAAACTCAGTCAATACCATGCAGTTGATCACTGACCCAAGCATCTGGTGTCATGGTGGGTATATCTCTCTAAAGCAAAGGGTTGTCCTGATCATGTAGAATTCTTAAACATAAGGAGAGAGAGGCCTTTTCCAGCAGACACTTGCCCTCCAATATGTAGAAAGGGGTTGAGGAAGTGAAGTCACCAAATGGTCCTGTCATATGATAGGGAACATAAGATCTGATTATTAGAAACAAGAACAATATGTCTTGAAAAGCCAAGGACAGGCTCTGTTTTTTAAAGTTTTATCCTGCTTCTTGCCATGAATGGCCTTGCTGCCAAGTGGGCTGTATAAAAGTGCAATAAATAAATAAATAAATAAATAATATAATATAATATAATATAATATAATATAATATAATATAATATAATATAATATAATATAATATAATATAATAATATAATATAATATAATATAATATAATATAATAATCACCTGAGATGAAATTTTGCCTGTATCTTTAATTCACCTTCTCGTTCAGTTTCAGGACATTCTGTAGACAGATTTTCTATACTTATTTCAGCACTGATTCATACAATGCAAGCCTGAATTTCATGTTAGCAGTGACAAAATCTTTCAGTTTGTGCATCTGGCTGCCCCATCCTGAGGGCAGATTTTCAGCATTTTCCAGTTCATCTCCTCACCAGAGTTCCAAGTCAGAATCTGCTAATTAAGCTTTTAATTAACACTTTCATGTATCTGTGATATTACTGGGTATCCTAATGCTGCCACCACTAATTATTTAATTAACCCCTTCTGGGTATTCACCTAATGACACCACCACGTCACTAGAGACTTATAATTTAAAAGAGAGTCAGACACCAAGGTTTATAGTTTTAAAACAAAACAGGAAAAGTTTATGTTTTACAATCAGATGTTCAGTACAATTATAATTTTTTTTAAAGTTAAAGGTCCCCCACATGCTTGCTAGTTGATGTGCTTCAATAAAAATGTGTTTTAATGCAATCACATATGGTTATAACAATGTCTTCTTTGCATACACCTGACTCTAGACCAGTGATGGCGAACCTTTTAGAGACTGAGTGCTAAAACTGCAATTCAAAACCCACTTTTTTTTTTTTGCAAAGTGCCAATGCAGTAATTTAACCTGAATACAGGTGGCTGTGAAGGGGTTATGTCGGGTGCCCACAGAAAGGGCTCTGAGTGCCACCTTGGGTACCCGTGCCATAGGTTTGCCAACACTGCTCTAGACAGTTACAGGATCTCACACCTGACCAGCTGCCAAAACGGACTCTCAGATAACTGACCCTCAACTCCCTAACTGACGTCTCTCTCTCTCTCTCTCTCTCTCTCTCTCTCTCTCTCTCTCTCTCTCTCTCTCTCTCTCACACACACACACACACACACACACACACACACACACACGCACATTTTTAGTGTATTGTATTTGTTGTATTTCAATGGTTTTATCATTTTAATTTTTATTGGTGCATAGATAGATAGATAGATAGATAGATAGATAGATAGATAGATAGATAGATAGATAGATAGATAGATAGATAGATATGCCCCTTCCCCATCCCAAGATTGGTGATTGACTAAGCAGCATATATTAATAAATATTCATTTACTTTAATAAATATTCATGACTATCTCTCTGTTCGCCACAGCATCCCCCTCATTCCAGCAGAAAATTCCATCAGGGAAGTTTCTTCCTCCCTTCGTTTCTATGGAAGAATCTTGAAGATTTGCTAAACATAGGTGGTTTTTCCAGTGCAGAACAGACAAGAATCATAGTAAACCCTGTTCCTGCTCTTCCTCCTGCTGAGCCAAATGTGACCAATTGGACCATACATTTTGTCCCATATGAATAAGCTGCAATTGGTAGAAAAGAAAATAACCTGTTTTCTGCACACAGTCTTGGCCTGTTGCTTTCTTTTAAACATGTCCAGATCTGCTCCAGAAAGGATGATGCTATATGATAATATCTGCAAATGAACTGCATTTATGTAGAGATGATCTCTAGATTGCTATGGTAAAAAAGTCCTTCTGTTCTATAGATGGAAAATAGGGTGGGAGAAAAGCTTTGCCCGAGTACAAAAAGAAATGATTGCTCATCTTGAAACCAAGAGCGTGAAATGCATGTGTTAATAAGCAGCACTGTGCTTGAGGCCACTATTATTCTTAATTATTTCTCTATTCATACTTTAAAACCATGCACACAATGGGTGAACCCAAAAGCAATCATTATAAGAAACTTACTCCTGCAAGAAGAAAGGAAAAAGGAAAAAATACCTTTCTTTCCATCAGTCATTCAAAGAAAAACCCAACTTTTACTGAAACAAAGCACATGTGTGAATTCTTCTTATTCTTTATAGTTATTAACCCAAATTTCTTGAGTTGAACTTCAAGATACATTTCTGAATGTGAAAAATGTCCTTTACTTCTGGATAGGTTGATTTTATACTTCATGTCACAGTAATATGCGAAAAAGGAGACTAAGTTTCCAAACATATACAGTTCTCTCAAACTAATTCCTACTGAGCACAGTTGAACTTAGATCCAATTTGTCAATTAATGATTTTGTTGCATCCCTTGCACAAATGGGTGCAGAAAGGCCCCCACAAACCCATTTTGATACTGCTCACAGTGTAAGCACTTGCACAAATTTTAAGCAAGCATTTGTAGAATTCTAGACACCATATTTGACTTAAAGCCGCAGCTGTAAGTTTGCAAGAGCGGAACAGGGCTGTAAATAAAAGAGATTTTGAGCCACCATGATTTGAAAATGATTTTAAAAGCAACAACAAAGAGCCCATATTCCTTTCACTTATGGTTGTTGGGATAGTGAGAAGGAAAGTAGTGCAGTTGTTAGTCTCAGGAACAGTACTCTTTGAAGACATTGGCAGGAAAAAAATTCTGTGGCTAAAAGGGGTGGCTGAAAGGCCCATGAATTCCCTTTCATCCTGAAAGCATTTCTTCTGAAACAAGGGCAACATTACACATAACTAGGGTAAACTTGTTCTAATTTTTAACCGTAGAAACTAGAGGTCAGGAAAGTTGTTTTGGAGATGGTAACTTCCCAAGTCCTTGATGCCAGATGAAGGACTCCAGGAGTTTCCCCCAAAACACCTGTTTTCATATTCTGTCGTGTTGCTTCTGTTTTGACCAGAATAGTGGATTCTACCTTAATCCTAAGGATTTCATCTTAAATGTATTCCCCTGTTATTTTCCTCCTCAAAATCTTCAAGTTATCTGGTCAGCAGTGGGGAAAAGCATTAAAAAGAAAAACCCTTACAGACACAACACATCTACTTTTCTTTCCATAGCGCCTAGGAGTGGCAATCTGTATATGGAAAATAGTATTGAGAAGAACAGGTGAAATGCCAACTTCCTTAATAAACAGTTTCTTTCTTACTACCTGGTTTTAAATTTTAGGAAAATATATGGGGAGACTTAATCCTCCCCTTTATCTTATTTGGTTTCATCCTGACTCAAGCTGGGTTTTTTTAAAGGGCACAATCTATAGTCCAATGGAAATTGATGTACTACTTATGCTGGTGGATATTGCTCCAAAAAGCAATAAAAGCTGGGATTTTAATTTTATTTTTTTAAATTAACTGCTCCTCCTACAAATTTTACCATGAGCCTAGAGGTCTTACAAGTATGCCTTCCAGATAATTGCTTCCCTACACATGTCTCTTTTGCTGAAAGGCACCTGGAGATTCTGTGTTGAATTCAAAATATAATGGTTGGTGCCTGTCCTACAGCACAGTACCATATAAAGAGAGGGCCGTGACTGTGGCCCTATCAAAATGGCAATTTACCTGGCTTAGCATAAATACACGATGTCTTGGACAAGGTGTGGGGGTGGGGGCGGACATGAAGAAAACACCAGGTGCATTAAAGCCTATGCAACTTAAGAAGACAAAACTTGTAATAAAGAGGTTTTAAAGCAGGAGGCTGGACTTGGCCATATAGCTTCTTCCAACTCTATTTTTCTATAATTCTATGAAAAATGAGATTAGCCACATAGATGACTTTCTAAGCATTTGCAGTGAGTTATGGAAGCATTAGGTAGAGAAACAATAGATGTGGAAACTCCCAACACAGTCTGCTATAAATTGGAGCTACAATTAATGGGCCAGTTTATACTCTATTGTCTGACATGGAGCAATGTTTCACTGTCTGTTAAACTGGGAGTATAACTATAAAAAAGGGGGAATGGGTTACATGACTAGAAACATCTTTGTGTACAGGTTTTAGTTGCGAATGACAGTTTTACATTGTCTATTATTCACTTCCGCTGTCCTATACATTTTTATTCCCTCAGTGTAACAACGAGTCTTAATCTTTTCTCTGATGAACTGAAGTGAAACATTTCTTATCTAATGGCACTAAGAAAGAACCCAATTACCCATTACACAATGGAGAATGCTACAGAGTGTGGGGAGAGGAGGGGGGGAACCTTGTCCTGATAACATTTAGCACTTTTATAGCATCTGCCAAGTTCAAAGCACTGAGAAAAACAACCAGTTCTCCATAATCCTTTCTTAGAAAGGAGGAGGGGAATAATGTTCCCATTCCAATAAGGAGAAGCTGACTAATCTAAATGTTTCCCCAGTAGAGATGGGCACGACTTGAAAAAAATTTTTTTCGAGTTGTCGTTAGTCGGGCCTGTTCCGTTTCGGCTCGTTTCCATTTTTCGCGAAAATTTGCAAAAATTAGTCGGTTCATTTTTTCGTTTTTTTGTTGTCGTTAGTACTGGTTTGGGGAGGGGGTAGCGGGCTCCTGGAGGGAGCTGCAGGAGTCAGCCAGAGCCACAAGTGACGGACTGGCAGACTCTTTGCACCCGCTGTGTCTCACGTACTTGCATGTAGTGCAATGCAAGTAGATCTGGCTTAGGGTTAAGACGGGTTAGCGCAAGGGCTAGGGTTAGGCTAGTTACGGGTGAGGTTAGGGTGAGTATTGGGGTGCACCTCTGGGTGCCTCTCTGACCCACTTAGAAGGACAGTGTACTGGCGTATGGGTTAGGCTTAGGGTTCGGGTTTGGGCTACGATTAGTGGGCTGTTTATGCCCGATTGGCACATCCCAGAAGTCTCTGTGGTCAACCTGGCCAAGTGGCCATGCGATTGGTGGAAAATTTGCATGGTCTACTCCCATGGGCAAATGTGCAGGTGTAAAAAAATAAAATAAAATAAAATAAAATAAAATCAACGGAGACTTTTTTTTGCAAGAAAAACCCACTGCTGCTACTGTAAAAATTCAAGCATTTAAAATAGCTAATTTTTGCATGTTTCTGTGGTGCTTTGGTGGGGTTTTGGGCAACGATTTCAAAAAAAATATTGCGGTCGCCATTTTGGATCCCCCCCCACCGCATGGCAAATGGATGCGCCCTCCCAGCCTGGTACAGTCAGCAAAACCTGGCCATGTGATTGGTGGAATGGCTCCAAAACTTTGCATGGTCCACTCCCATGGGCGAGCCCATCATTGCGAATGCGCAGGTGTAAAAAACATAAAATAAAATAAAATAAAATCAACGGAGACTTTTTTTGCAAGAAAAACCCACTGCTGCTACTGTAAAAATTCAAGCATTTCAAATAGCTAATTTTCGCATGTTTCTGTGGTGCTTTGGTGGGGTTTTGGGCAACGATTTAAAAAAAAATATTGCGGTCGCCATTTTGGATCCCCCGCACTGCATGGCAAATGGATGCGCCCTCCCAGCCTGGTACCAGCAAGTAGCAATAGCCAAGGAGAGGGGGGCGGGGAAACCCCCCCAAATAAAACACCCTTCTGGCCTGGTAGGTGCCCTCAGACAGTTTTCGCCTACTTTTAGGGCCGGGAATCGGGTTTTTTTTAACTTTTAAAAACTTTTTTTCTGTGCCGCTTGGCATTGCGCGATGCAAGTAACGAGCACGACAAATCAGACCAAATTGTTCGTTCGTCGGTTCGAGCTCGAATTCTGGTGGAGTAATTCCCGTTTCCGTTTCCGTAGAGTAACGGATACGAGTAACGGAAACGGAAACGGGAATACCGCTAAGTCGTGCCCATCTCTATTCCCCAGTCATCCAGCCTGTGTGCTCCACCTTAAAATCTATGCTGTCTGTGGTTTTGTCTTTATTTCCAGGATATAGTGCATTGATGGCGAACCTTTTAGAGACCAAGTGTCCAAAATGCAATTCAAAACCAACCATTTTTTCACAAAGTGCCAATACAGCAATGTAACCTGAATACATGTGGCTGTGAAGGGGTGATGTCGGGTGCCCACAGAAAGGACTCCAAGTGCCACCTTTGGCACCCATAGGTTCGCCAACACAAATATAGTGTGTGAGAATTAAGTAGAAGAAAATTTAAGAAGCCAACTTCTGGCTTCACGGCTGCAAAGAAACAGAAGAAACCTTTATGTCTCAGAGTAAAAATGAGAATTAAATATCTATATGTTATCCCAAGTGGGATCATTCTAGCAAAATGACAGACTAAAACACATGCTGCCTATAAGGGAAAAAAAAAAACAAGATGACACTCCACTGACCAGACTGACAGTTGGATTTTATTACTTGCAACAGGACAACTTTCCCCATTGCACCTGAGTCCTATGGGCCTAGCTTTGTGCACAGTGCATAACACACTGTACACACAGCTATCTGTTTTATATCCCTCAGTATCTGTTGAATCAGCTGCCTTACTCTCTCTGAGTGGAGCTCCTTTGGATCTCCCTAACGTGAAGACCCCTTGGTATCTGTTGAACTGGCTGCCTTACTCTCCTTAATGGGAAGCCTTCCTTAATGGGGGGACCTCCTTTGGATGGCTCACAATCCATGCTGGTTTATTATTATCTGATGGTGTGGGGATGTATGTATCATAAATCCTTTCATGTTCCTCTTTACCAAGGTGATGCTCACTAGATGTTTTGGATGATAAGTACATCTGAGTACTGGCCATTGTTCTGGGCTGGGCTAGTTGTGGCTAGTGGAAGTGGTAGTGTTACATTCTGGAAATCACTGGTTGGAAAAGGCTACCATCTCTCCATATACAGTACACAACAGTGTTGGCGAACCATGGCACTTGGAAGTCTATTGAACCTTGATAGCCACTAGGTAATCTTGGGCTTGCCACTCTCTCAGCTGGACCTCCTGATGGAATCATTGTGGGGACAAAATGAAGAAGCCTCCTTAAGCTCCTTAGAAGAAAGCAAGGTTTAAAATATATAATAAATACATTAATTAAATGATGGCTATCCAAGTAATATGTTTGTTCTTGATGGGCTAATATTAGGTTCCTCCCTCCCCTCTTTTTAAATATTTCACTGAACAAAGATGTTCCATTTTATCTCTGAGAAATTATCCAGCCTTTGTCACTCCAAGAAATAATGACTAACTTTTCAGTGTGATGTTAGTAGTTGAACTGAGGATGTGAGAGAATGGATTTTGTGTGTATAAAACACATTTTGTGTGAGAGAATGGTAATGTCCACTCAAGGAGGGCATTTTAATTCTAGAACCTTTCAATGTCCTTTTGTGGTCATTGGCAAGCTAGAGAGCTCACAGAGGCAACACAACATCCAGATCAGAAGGTACACAAATGAAATAAATTCTTTTTGGGGGGTTCTTCTTCTTCTTCTTCTTCTTCTTCTTCTTCTTCTTCTTCTTCTTCTTCTTCTTCTTCTTCTTCTTCTTCTTCTTCTTCTTCTTCTTCTTCTCTCAGTGCATAATAAGACCCCACTCATCCTTGACACCATCCTGGATGAGCATGCCGACCTGGCATGCATCACCGAGACCTGGGTGGGCACGGAGGGTGGAGCTTCCCTCTCCCTCCTGTGCCCACCTGGGTTTCAGGTGCAGTGGGCAGGCAGATTGGAGGGCAGGGGGGGTGGCCATCGTTTTCAGGGAATCCCTTTGTGTTAGTAGATCTGTGACAATGGTGTGCTCTGGGGTGGAATGCCTCCATCTATCAGTGGGTCAGCGAGATAAGTTTGGGATTGTGCTGGTGTACCGCGCTCCCCGCAACCCAGCACAATCCCTGCCAGAGATCGCTGAGTTTGTCTCGGCTGCTTTGTTGAGATCCCCCCGCCTTTTGGTGGTTGGGGACCTCAACTTGCATGCTGAGGAGGAACTCTCTGGTGCGGCTCTGGAATTCATGGAATCCATGACTTCCATGAACTTATCTCAGCATGTTCGATGCCCCACCCATAGAGCTGGCCACACCCTGGACCTGGTTTTTTCCTCCATGTCGCCAGATTCGTGTCTGGGGGTTGGGGGTATTTTGCCCCTGCCCGTGTCATGGTCGGACCACTACCTGCTAAAATTTTCCCTGTCGATCGCCCCCCCCCCCCCGCGGGGAGCACCCATCTTACATCTGGGCCTGCCCCCGTAGGCTCCTGGACCCCGCCAGGTTCATGGATGCCTTCGGGGAGCTTTCTGGTGGTCTGGCAGACGACCCGGTCGATGCCCTGGTGGAAAGGTGGTATGTGGGTACCGCCGGGGCGGTGGACCGGATCGCCCCCAAGTGCCTCCTACGATGCCGAGGCCGCTCCTCCCCGTGGTTCACGGAGGAGTTGCGGTCGATGAAGCAAGAACGTAGGAGACTGGAGGTCATTTGGAGGGCAAACCGGATGGAAGTAAATAGGGCTGCCCTTAAACAGCTGACTGGCTGCTACCTTCGCGCGATCAGGGATGCTAGAAGATTGTTTGTCTCCCTGAGAATGGGCGAGGCCAACCGCCAGGCGGAGTTATTCCAGGTGGTTCGAGACCTCTCCAATCCCAGTCAGCTGCGGCCTCCTCCTAGTGATTTCACTAGCAATTTGCAGCCCATTTTAGATCAAAAATTGAGGCCATCTGTTCTGACTTGCCCCCCAGCTGCTCTAGCCCACCCTCTGGGATCTCCGGTGCCTCACCCCTCCGCTCTACCCTCCTGGATGAGTTTGGGCCGGTTTCCTTAGCGGAGGCCTCCAGAGCTATGGCTCGTTGCCGGCCGGCAGCCACTCCCTTTGACCCTTGCCCAGCCTGGCTTATTAAATCTGCCGAAGGGAACATGCCTGAGTGGGTTTTTGCTATTGCCACAGCCTCCTTTCGAGAGGGATGCTTCCCTTCCCGCTTGAAGGAGACCGTGGTGAAACCCACTCTTAAGAAACCTGGCCTGGCGTCGGACGACCTTTCCAGCTTTCGTCCAATCGCCATTGTTCCCTTCCTGGGCAAGGTTGTTGAAGGGTTGGCCGCTGTCCGACTTCAGTCATACCTGGAGGTAAATCATATCCTGGATCCCTTCCAGTCTGGATTCAGGCCCCTTCGCGGGACCGAAACCGCCCTGGTCGCTCTGCAGGATGACCTCCTCAGGGAGGCCGACGGGGGGAGCTCCTCCCTGTTGGTCCTCCTTGATCTCTCGGCAGCCTTTGATACCGTCGACCACGGTAGCCTTCTGGCCCGGCTCGCGGAGGCGGGAATCGGTGGTCAGGCCCTGGCCTGGCTCCGTTCCTTCCTTGGCGACCGGACTCAGAGAGTACAGCTGGGGGATGTCTTGTCGGCTCCTTGGACTCTCCCTTGTGGGGTGTCCTAGGGGTTGGCAATCTCTCCCGTGCTGTTCAATGTTTATATGAGGCCGCTGGGGGAGGTAATCAGGAGATATAGAGTTCGCTGTCATCAGTACGCTGATAACACGCAGCTCTATATCTCCTTTTCATCATCTGCAGAGGAGGCGGTTCGCTCCCTCGATCTGTGCCTGGAGGCCGTATTGGAATGGACCAGAGATAACCAGCTCAAGCTTAATCCGGTGAAGACGGAGGTTCTGTTCTTCGGGGCGCCCTCGTCTCGGTACAATGGCCCCCTCCGTAGTCTGGGGGGTATTTCCCTCCAGCCTACAGACAGGGCCAGGAATCTGGGCGTGGTCCTGGACTCGGCCCTCTCCCTGGAAGCCCAGGTGATGGCCGTTTCCAGGACCGCTTTTTTCCATATCCGCAGGATCGCCCAGATCCACCAGTACCTTGATGAGTCCTCCTTGAGGACAGTTGTGCAGGCCCTGGTGATCTCGAGGATCGACTATTGCAATGCCCTCTACGTGGGGCTGCCCTTGACCCTGGTCCGGAGGTTGCAGCGGGTGCAAAATGTGGCGGCCAGGCTGGTGGTGGGTGCCCGTAGATACAAGCACATCACCCCAGTCCTGGTCCGCTTGCATTGGCTCCCCGTTGCCTTCCGGATCAGGTTCAAGGTCTTGGTCTTGATTTTCAAGGCCCTCCACAGCTTGGGACCAGAGTACCTGGCGGAGCGTATTTCCCAGAGGGCATCCGGATCCAGACCCACGAGATCGTCGTAGGCGCGCTCACTGAGAGTGGCCACACCCAGAGAGGCGCGGAAAACGCGCACGCGAAACCGCGCCTTCTCTGTGGTGGGGCCTTCTCTCTAGAATCATCTCCCCAGTGAGCTGCACCTGCTGGAGTCCCTGCCTGCCTTTAAGAAAGCTTTGAAGACCTTCCTCTTTAAAGAGGCCTTTGGTGACCTTACCAGTTAGTTGTTTTTTTTTACCCCTTCCTTCCTTCCCTTCTTCCTTCCCCTATTCCGTCTGCCACCATCTTGCCCTCCGATGCTTTACTGCTCGGAGGCTTTTTCTTTTACTTATTTTATGTGTTTTTTAACATCATTAGCCGCCCAGAGTTCCCGCTGGGAAGATGGGCGGGATATAAGCTCATAAATAAATAAATAAATAAATTCTTCTTCTTCTTCTTCTTCTTCTTCTTCTTCTTCTTCTTCTTCTTCTTCTTCTTCTTCTTCTTCTTCTTCTTCTTCTTCTTCTTCTTCTTCTTCTTCTTCTTCTTCTTCTTCTTGAGAATCATTTGTGGTTGGGAGACAAGAGCAGCCTGGCAGTAATTCACTTTGGATAGAATCTTGACATCTTCCCTCATGGTGAAGCTTCCTGGCTTTAGCAGTAGCTACACAGGCAGCGGGAAGTGATTTCAATTTCTCCGTTCATGACAGGAAATTTTCCATGATACCTTGTCTCACAACCACCTTATGTCTTATTACAAGCTGGACCCTCTGCTGCATAAGTTAGATGTGCCTAGACTGGAGGAAAAGAGTCATTATAGCTTTCCTTATGTGGTGTTCTCCCTTTACATTCCAATGAGAAACTGTGTACATTTATGTTATCCTGTTTATCTTTTGCCAAGAAAAACACTCCAGAAAAGAATATTTTCTTGATTCCATCTATATAGTGCAGATGTCCTCAGCCCTGATTTTTTTCCCTTCAGTGGGAAAAAATGGATATATGGCATGCAGCTTTATGCTATGTATCAGCTCTTCCCATAGTTGTGTTGTGGTGGGGAAGTCTGCAGTTTGATTCTGAAACACTATATAGGGCTCCTCTATCTAGAAGCAAGCACTGCTTTTAGAATTTAATTTATCTTCTGGTTATCTGTAAAGAATTATGGGAAGCCAAAGATAAATTATGCATGCTATAAAATATTTCTCTGAAGTTTCTCAGTGTCATATGGCAACTGGACTCTTCTTGAGAGATTGAAACATTTCGCTGCTTATCAAAACAGCTTCGTCATTCTGAGGAAAGCTAGTTGTGAGTCTAACTAGGTTTCCCCAAGACTCACAACTAGATTTTTTTCATACTGAAAAATACTGCCCATAACACCTGATCACCTCAGGCAGGACATTTGAGGGTGCCGTCGCTGAAGGAGGCCAGTAAATCTTTGACGAGAAATCAGGCTTTCTCAGTGGTGGCCCCTCGGCTCTGGAACTAACTTCCTCCTGAGATCTGTCTGGCATCTTCCCTCCCAGTCTTTAAGAAACATCTAAATATGTAGCTATTTAAAAAAGCTTTCCCTGGATATTAATCTGTTCTATTATGATTACTATTACTTACATAAGAACATAAGAACATAAGAACATAAGAAGAGCCATGCTGGATCAGGCCAAAGGCCCATCTAGTCCAGCTTCCTGTATCTCACAGCGGCCCCACCAGATGTGTTTGGGAGCGCATGAGACTAGATATCTGTCTCCTGATACCACTCTCCTGCATTTGGTCCTTGAAGTACCCTGGTTTAAACCCTGGAGGTTACACATCTCCATCATGGTTTGTAACCTGTGATGGACTTTTCCTCCAGGAATCTGTCCAATCCCCTTTTGAAGGCATCCAGGCCAGATGCCATCACCACATCCTGTGGCAGGGAGTTCCATAGACTTACAACGCGCTGGGTGAAAAAATATTTTCTTTTGTCAGTTCTTACTCTCCCAGCCCTCAATTTGAGTGGATGTCCCCTAGTTCTGGTATTTTGGGAGAGGGAGAAGAGCTTCCCTCTATCCACTTTACTCATACCCTGCATTATTTTGTATGTCTCAATCATATCCCCCCTCAATCGCCTTTTTTCCAGACTAAAGAGGCCCAAATGTTTTAGCCTTTCTTCATAAGGGAGGTGCCCCAGCCCAGTAATCATTTTAGTCGCTCTCTTCTGCACCTTTTCCAGTTCCACTATGTCTTTCTTGAGATGCGGTGACCAGAATTGTACACAATACTCCAGGTGGGGCCTTACTATTGTTTTGTATAATGGCATTATAATGTTGGCTGTTTTATTTTCAATCCCCTTTTTGATAATCCCTAGCATGGAATTGGCCTTCTTCACCGCTGCCACACATTGGGGAGACACCTTCATGGAGCTGTCCACCAACACACCAAGATCTCTTTCCTGATCCGTCACGGATAACTCAGAGCCCATGAGTTGATAGATGAAGTTTGGATTTTTTGCCCCAATATGCATTACTTTACATTTGGTTACATTAAAACACATTTGCCATTTCTCAGCCCATTCCCCCAGTTTGGAGAGATCCTTCTGGAGCTCTTCACAATCTTCTCTGGTTTTTACCACACGGAAAAGTTTTGTGTCATCGGCAAACTTGGCCACCTCACTGTTTATCCCTGTCTCCAGGTCATTTATGAGCAGATTGAAAAGCACCGGTCCCAGGACAGAGCCCTGGGGCACACCGCTTTTCACTTCTCTCCATTGTGAAAATTTCCCATTGACACCTACTCTTTGTTTCTATTTTATTTTGTTTTTGTTTGTAGCCCATCTTGCTCCTGTTTAATATTTTTGATATACAATTGTTTCCTAGTTATCTTTTTATTTATTTGTGCTTATCTGTTATATTGTATTGTTTATGGGTTTGATTTCTGTTCAGTTTTGTAAGCCACCCTGAATAGTCATGTAGGTAGATGGAACAGTATATAAATAAATAAATAAATAAATAAATAAATAAATAAATAAATAAATAAATAAATAAAGCTGTTTGGATGAGCAGTAAAATGGTTCACTCTCGCAAGAAAATAAGTCCAGTTGCCATGACTCAGCTTACAGCCATGCCATAAAAACATCCACTGGGAAAAATGACACGTTGTCTTAATAACTCAGAGATGACATTATGAATTTATACTTTTTAAAACTTTTAAAAGCAGGGGTGCACAATTCACATGTAAGCAAAGGCTTCCCCCTGCTGCCTCACCTTTCTAGCTCTTCAGAACAGAACATTTGTAATGTTTAACCATGTCTAATTGACCTCATGGGGAAGATTATCCAGTTAATTTTGGTGTAGAATTTTATAGCTAAAACCCCGGTGCGTGTAATAGTTAAGCAGTGTAATCCTTTGCTAATAACTATGTAATGAGCAGTCGTTGCCTCAGAAGGATATTTGATAGAATAGGTGTGGAAACCTGTTCAGATGCTGTTGTATTATATTATTTGTCATTCCTCATCCTTGGTCACATAACCTGGGATTGATGGGAGTGAGAATTCTGGAGAGCTACAATTTCCTCACTCTGTGATATAACATACAAATCGAAACCAGACCTAAGATTGATACTGTCAACATGAGGGGTTCCTTAGAGCTTGATATTGTCTCCCATGCTATTCAACATTTACATGGAGCTCCTGGGAGAGGTCATCAGGAGGTTTGGGCTGAGGAGTCAGTAATATGCTGATGATACTCAGCTCTACCTCTCGTTCTCCACCAATCCAGGTGAGGCAGTTTCTATGCTGAACTCATGTCTGGGCCAGATAATGGATTGGGTGAGGGTTAATAAATTGAAACTCAATCCAGATAAGACAGAATTGCTGCCAATGAGTGCTTCACTGGACAGGTTAGATGGCTATATTCCTGTCCTGGATGGGGTTGCACTCCGCCTAAGGTACAGGGTCCGCAGCTTGGGGGTGATCCTGGACCCTGGTCTAACTCTGGAAGCCCAGGTGGACTCGGTGTCCAGGGGTGCCTTTCTACAGCTGTGGACAATATACCAGTTCAACCCCTAACTGGACGAGCAGAGCCTCATGATAGTTATGC